>JARJIL010000005.1:63782724-65125224 GCA_038502395.1 Dittrichia graveolens | reverse complement strand
GCTACTCCTTCTAAAGCTACAACACAAGCCCCCTCACTTATAACATTCAGAAAGAGGAAGAGAATTGTTGGTGCTCCTTCCCCCACAGTCCCACCATCCCAAACTGTAAGTCCTGCACAGGTGCATTCATCTGTGCAGAATATCCAAAGGGAACCTATTGTGCTGTCTCCCAAGCACACTGAGGAGGTGATCACTCCAAAGGAGGGTGATCATGTGGTTCTTGAGGCTGACACTACTGTTTCATCCGCAAGGGGTGAACAGGGCAGTGTCAACATAAGTAAGGCCTCACCTACGGCAACAAAGGCTGGTCAAACAGCTTTTGGAAATCCCCAGTACCAAGAACAAAGGGGTACTGGTGAGGGATCTTCTAGGAGTGACCCACCAGTTTTATCTGTCGATGATATGTTTGAAGTGGCAACACTTGCTGACATTGAGGCTAGCATGAAACACAAAGCATTGACGAATCCTGATCTAGTACCATTTCTTGCTGCCTTTCTTTATCTCAAAAAGAGGAGTACCTTACAAGACAAGCTGCTTGCCAAGCATAATGAGCTAATTATTCAGCAACACAATCAAATCAAGGCTTTGTCAACCTCTCTATTGCAAGCAACGGATGTTCTTCGAATGCATGATCAAATGTCTAAACAAATGCATGCCTCTCCCTCTCAAACAGTTCCAATCAAAAAGCGGGAGAAGGAAACCATAAAGGAGCAAGAAAAGGATGTGCAATGTACACAAACAGCTACACCAGAACTACTAACAGTTGTAACTCCACAAACAACAGTTGCTCAAACAGTTGCAAGGGATCAATCACAAGAAGAGAAATTGTCTACTGTTGATAGAGTGTTGATCAATAGGATGATCATGTATGGGTATTATCCGACAATAGAGGTATTCAAATCATGGTCCAAAGCTAAGCAAAATCATTTGATTGAAGTTGGTGCTCAAACGCTTAACATTAGCACATTCAAAATGGCGCAAAAGATTGATGATGGGTGGCTGGATGGAAAAGTAACTAAACTGGAGCCAATTGCACCTAAGCCAGGATTCAAAGGCATTGCAATTCAAGAGTCAAAGAAAGATGAAAAGATGCCTCCTGTGCTAGGAAAGGGAAAGGAAGTTGTTGTTGATATTCCAAAGTTAAAACTTTCAAAAGAACAACAAGAGGAGTATGATCATGAGCTTGCTCAAAGGCTAAATGCTGAGATGGAGCAACAAGAGCAAAAAGATTTTAAATTAGCTCAAGAGATGGCTGCTGAGATCACAAAAGAAATTGAAGAGGAAGAAAAGTCAAAGAAGGCAGATAAGGGGGTAAAAAGAAAGAAAATTGAAAGAAAGAAAACAGTTCCAACTTCAAAGCCAACAGCTGCAAAGAAAAGACAGATATATAAACCTAAACAGCTTCAACAATCCCAAACAGTTCAAACATCCAAAGAGAAAGCAAAAGCTGGTATGGTTCAAACCATTTTGCAAGATAGGCTCAGAATGGAAGTTGAACATAAGCTAGATCAGCTTGTGGAAGCTCAACTTGAACAAAAATCTCATATAACTGAGTGGAGATTTGAATTGTTAAGAATTGAAACTGGGAAGCAAGGAGTAACCATTGTGAGAGAGATTGAACCAATCGAAAGCTATGCAAGCTTCTTACAGTTGATGGATAGTGTGACCATGAGAGATGTGCAAGAATTATATGAATATGGTCTAAGACACTATGGAGAAGATGCTGGCATTGAAATCGGAGTGATGATGAGACATTTGGCAAGTGTATGTGATCCTTTGAGCGTAATGCAGATGTTAATAGTTGAGGAAGCATTCCCAATAAGTACTGTCAAGGTGTATGCTAAGTCAAAGACTTACAGCATTGTAATGGGAAATGCATTGACTCAATGGTTTAAAAGGAGGATTTTAATTAAGGGTTTGTTTTATTGGTTTTAATTAAAGTTTTTTATAAGAAAAGAAGTAAGAAAAGTATTAATTTTAATAATATAATTTCTATTATTTAAATTTTTACAAAGTATTAAAATTATTTATTAATAAGCTTTAAGAAATTGATAAATTTATAAGTTTTTTTTTAAAAAGAAAAGTTTAGAAAGTAGTTTTGCCCGGTTGAAAAAAAGCACCATTGTCGGTTTGATTAGCCCCGCAAAACAGAAGAAGGAAAAGTTTGTCCGGTGAAAAAAGAACCAGGGGATTGTTCAAAGCAGTTGGTTTGATTCATCTTGCAAATAAGTAAAATCAGTTTATTTTGTTTTGTTTTGTGAAAAAAGAACCAGGGACTGTCAGAGACAGTTGGTTTGATTCCCTCAATAAAACAGAAAAAGTCAGAAGTTTGTCCGGTGAAAAAAGAACCATGGGAATGCCAGTTGGTTTGATTCGTCCCGTAAACAAGAAAGAATAGTTTTCTGCTCAAGAAAAGAAGCCGAAAATTGGAAGGAAGAAGAAATCGAAGACCCCTAAAACACCCCGAAAAAATAAAGAAAGGATGGATTCCGGAACATCGAAGAAAACAGACGGAGGGATGTCGATGACATTTCAATTCCCAATTCTGAATTCTACGAATTATACTATTTGGGCCATGAAGATTAAAGAACTTTTTAATGTGTATGGATTATGGGAACAACTCGAACCAAAAGGAGACGTGGATATACAAAAAAACACAATGGCTATTGTTTATCTGTTTCAAGCCTTGCTAGAACATCTTGTTCTACAAATTGCTCATCATACAAAAGGCGCAGATATATGTCATTTCAAGAAGCTGTTGGAAGATTGAAAGCCTATGAAGAACGCATTAAAAAGCCAAGCAAAGAAGAAGATACGCATAATGGACTTCTGTATGTCAAAGAAGACCGAAAAGATGAAGACAAGGAAGATAGCTATGAACGTTGCGGTCATAAGAAGTCAGTTCTAGATTTCAAAGGAAAAGAACAAAGTAGAGCTTGGAAACCATGGAGGAACAAAGATATTAACCAACAACACAAGATACACATAAAATGCTTCAAGTGCAACAGATTTGGACACTTCAAGTATGAATGACAAAGAAGCACGGGGAGGTTAACTTAACTCGAAGTGAAGATGACAAACCAACTCTACTATGGACAAGTCTTGAAGAATAGAAGACCTCACTTAAACTATGTTTAGTTTAAGGGGGAGTATTAGATATTAAACTAAACAATAAGTATAATTATTTGTATTATGTATTTAGAATAGGAATATGTTACCACCACCACCATGGCTGGCAACCTAACGGCCAACCGCTGTTGTCAAACAGACAACCGCCGGTAACCGCCACTGGAAAACTGCCATTTCACCTCTATATATATGTATTGAAATGTAAAGAATTCAGTGTGGAAATTCTTACAAAAATAAAGGATCTTTTAGTTGTTTATCTTGTGTTTGTTTCTTTGATTTCCAACACGATTAAATGAACACAACCATTAATTGCATTACTAACAATTATTGAATGATCCAATCATCATTTTCATACGAATGGTAGTATCTCAACAAAAATTGTATCAAATACTAAATCAAAAGATGTAACTGTTGAATAATTCTTCAATCATACAAGTCCCATATTCATTCTTGATCAATTTAACACATTAGAATTAGAAAACTTACTTGGTTGTCCAAGTTTGATGGGTGTTGAAGGATTTGTAGATAATGATGACCCAACCATGATTCTTGTTCTTCACTTGTAAATCCTTGACTGCATCATACCCTCATGTGAGGGCTTTTAATCAAATTTCTTCTCTGTTCTTTGATGGTGTTTCACGTTAGAGAGAAAAAACCAAGAAACCAATCCCTCTTAAAAGTTATTAATATGAGTAAGAGAGAGGTTGGTTTACATAACTGATTTATTTAATAGATGCATAAGGAAAACCGTCTAGTGTTTTGTGCTTCTAATTAGCTATTTATACCCTTCCTATCCTTCCTTGTTCCCAAACACTCCTAATTGAGATACAATCATAATAAATAAAAATAATTCCTCATTAATTATTTAATAAGGTAAACCAGGTGTTACATTCACCCTCTCTCTTACTTTACTTAACTTTTTAAGTTTAGAAACGTATTCAAACAGCAGCTTTATGTGCATTGTTCATCGATACATTTAAATTGAGAGTTTGTATTCTGTAGATCAAACATTCACATCATGTTATGACACAGTGCAGGAACTGAAGGACCAGTTCTACAAAACCAAGAACATTTTATATTAAGATTTACACATTTAAATCAATACCACAAACAAACAAACAAGTGACTTTAAATTATCTTGGTGTATTTCTCACTCCAGATCATGAAAGCTTCACCAAAGATCATGTAAGGTAACTGATTAAATTTAGGCTTAGTGTTGACTAAGGCCAAAGTCAAACAAATGAGGCTAAAAGTTAAGTCAAGTCTGTTAGTTTGTTACAGTGTTAGGTCATTTTCTTTTGAGTATAAAAGTGGCTTAAATGTGTTTGTTTGTAGAAGCTTTTCATTTTTCTGATGTAATCAAGTTTCCAAATCTTAATTCATTCCTGATGAAATTTCATCTTCTTCTTTCTATTCTCTGATCTTGTTGTTGAATAACATTAACAATTGGTATCAGAGCCCTAGGTAGCATTCGATTTGAGAGATACAGAAGGAAGATCAAATGGAAGAAAAATTAAATCAAGAACTGTAGTCATGACCATGGGCTCAACAAGGTCCGATCTCGAAAAGTTTGATGGTAAAAACGATTTTGGCCTTTGGAGAGTAAAAATGCGAGCGCTGTTGGTTCAACAAGGTACGGTGGCTGCTCTCGATGGTGGAAACAATCTGCCAGCAACGTTGTCTGAAAAGGAGAAAACAGAGATTATGGAAAAAGCACAGAGTGCTATAATCTTGAGTCTTGGAGATTGAGTGTTTCGAGAAGTAACGAAGGAAACCACTGCAGCGGGTGTATGGATGAAGCTTGAAAATCTATACATGACTAAATCGCTGGCAAATAGGTTGTATCTGGTCGAAGATCATATAGACGAATTTAACAAGTTAGTCTTGGATCTTGAAAATATTGAAGTTCTCTTGGATGAAGAAGACACGCCGATTATATTCTTGACCTCATTGCCAGACTCTTATGAATATTTCGTTGAGACCCTAATGTATGGGAGAGAGAGAGTCTCACAATGGAAGAAGTTCTTGCTGTGCTGAATTCAAAAGAATTGAAAAAGAGGGGAGAAGTTAAGGAAGAATTCAGTGAAGGTTTGTTTGTCAAAGGTAAATTTGACAAAAGAGATATGAAGTTTAAAAATACTTCTAAGGGGAAAACGAAGACCAAAAGAAAATGTCAAGAAAGGAAGAAGTCAAAGGAAGGTTCCAACTGGAAGAAAAAAATATACAGGTAACTCTGATTCCTATTCTAATGGGTATGATAGCTCTGAGGTTCTTGTTGTATCGGTATTAAAAAATATGCATGAGTGGTTTTTAGATTCGGGTGGTTCTTTTCATATGACTCCTTGTAAAAGCTTCTTATGTGACTTCATGGAGGTACAGTATTGTTAGGAGACAATAAGCCTTGTCAGGTTGAAGGTCAAGGTACAGTCTGGTTTAAGATGTCAAATGGTAATGACTGGAAAATAGAACAAGTAAGGTATGTACCAGATTTGAAAAGAAATCTCATGTCACTTGGTTCTTTTGATAAACAAGGAAATAAAGTCTTGATGAATAAAGGAAGATTGAAGGTTTCTAATGACAAAGAGGTCTTACTTGAAGGGGTGATGGGTCAGAGTAATAACCAGTACTTGTTGGATGGAAAGGCTATGAGTCACGAGGCATTGGTGGTAGAAATTAATAATGAGTCTGTGAAGGCTGTTCTATGGCACATGAGGTTAGGGCAAATTAGTGAAAGAGGCCTTAAGGAGTTGTGTAAGTCTAATATGTTGAATGGTTTGAAAGATTCAAGACTTGAGTTTTGTGAGCATTTTGTGTATGGAAAAGCATATAGAGTCAAGTTTAGTATAGTGAAACACAACACTTCTAGTAAGCTTGACTATATACATTCAGATTTATGGGGTCCACCTAGAGTTAGTTCTCTAGGTGTAGCAAGATATTTCATGTCAATTGATGATGATTATTCCACAAGGGTGTGGGTTATGATATTGACATCAAAGTCTGATGTTTTTGAAAATTTTAAAGAGTGGAAAGTACTTGTTGAAAATCAAATTGGTAAAAGGATAAAAAGACTTAAAACAAGTAACGGTTTAGAATTATGTGATGGAAGCTTTAATGAGTTTTGCAAGCATCATGGTATTTCTAGGCATAAAACAGTACCCGGAATGCCTTAGCAAAATGGTTTGGCAGAAAGAATGAATAGGACTTTACTTAATAAAATTCGATGCATGCTTTCTCAATCTGGTTTGTCAAAGAATTTCTGGGCCGAGGCAGTTGTAATGGCTGGATATTTGGTTAATAGATCACCGTCTTCAGCAATTGATTTCAAAACACCAACAGAAAAATGGCTTATAATCACCTCAAAGTGTTTGGCTGTGTAGCTTATGCTCATGTGAGTCAAGGGAAACTAGAACCACGAGCGGTAAAGTGTGTGTTTGTGGGTATCCAGAGGGTGTAAAAGAATACAAGTTGTGGAGGTGTGAAGATTCAAGCCCAAAGTTTATGATTAGTCGAGATGTGGTGTTTAATGAAAGTGTAGTGTATAAGGATCTGTTAAAAGCTATGTGTGACAATTCAGAGCATAATGATTTTCAGTTTGAGGTGGAGCCGGTAAAGGAAGTTCTAAAAATGGTTCAGAGTCAATTTCAGAAGCTTCAAGCTCTAATACTTCTTTGAGTAATTATCATCTAGCAAGAGACAGGGAAAGAAGACAATTAAAAGCTCCTACTCGTTTTGGTTATGCTGATGTCTCTTGAGAAGAACATGTTGAGTATGAAGGAAACTTGTCTTATGCATTTGCTGAAGCTGAAAATTTGGAACATGATGAACCAAATTCTTTCACCTAGATAAAGAGAATTGGTGGTGTGCTATGAAAGAGGAGATGGAATCTATGAGTAAGAATCATACTTAGGATCTCGTAGACAAGCCAATTGGTCAAAAATTGGTGAGCTGTAAATGGGTTTATAAGCTTAAAGAAGGAACTGCAGGCAATGAGAAACCAAGATTTAAGGCCAGACTCATTGCTTGTGGTTTTACACAGAGGGCTGGTGTTGATTATAATGATGTATTTTCTCCGGTTGTGAAACACACTTCTATCAGGTTAATGGCTGCAATTGTGACTCGTTTGAAGCTGGAGTTAGAACAATTGGATGTAAGAACAACGTTTTTACATGGAGATTTGTTGGAGACGATTTATATGTCGCAACCCGAAGGGTTTGAAGTAGGGGATTCTGAAAAGAAAGTGTGTTTACTCAAGTGATCGTTGTACGGTTTGAAGCAATCTCCTCGTCCGTGGTACAAACGTTTTGATTCTCATATGGTTCAACATGGTTTTAACAGAAGCAACTATGATAGTTTTGTTTGCTTCAAAGAGTATAAGGTAAATTGTTTTATATATTTACTCTTATATGTAGATGATATGCTAATAGCATGCTGGGATAAAGAAGAGATTACAAAATTGAAAGGAATGTTGAAATCTGCTTTCGAAATGAAAGAATTGGGTGAAGCTAAGAAGATTCTTAGTGTGGAGATTTTTCGAGACAGAGAAAGAGGAGTTCCTATGTTAACTCAAAGAAATTATATAAGCAAAATATTAGACAAGTATGACATGGCAAAGTCTAAACAAGTGAGTACTCCATTCGCACATCATTTTAAGTTGACTGTGTGATTGTCCAAAAACAAATGAAGAAAGACCGAAGATGGAGTCCATTCCCTCTGCAAATGTAGTAGGTAGCTTGATGTACCTAATGGTTTGTACTAGACCTGATTTGGCTTATGAGGTTGGAGTGGTTAGTAGATATGTGTCAAATGCAGGGGTTGAACATTGGAAAGCTGTCAAATGGATATTAAAATATCTGGTGGGTACCAAGGATGTGGGACTTTTGTTTAATAAAGAGAGTCAAGTGAGTAGTTCACCGGTAAATGGGTTTGCTGATGCTGATTTTGCAAGGGATCCAGATAAAGGAAGGTCTTTGACTCGTTACGTATTTCAAGTATTGGGATGTACTGATAGCTGGAAGTCAACTCTACAAAAGGTAGTAGCTTTGTCTACTATAGAGTCTGAGTATATAGCTTTGGGAGAAGGAGTTAAAGAAGCTATTTGGTTAAAGGGTTTAATCGCTGAGTTGGGGTTTAGCAACTCTGATGTAGTGGTTTGGTGTGATAACCAAAGTGCACTTCATTTGGCAAAGAATCTGATGTTTCATGATCTTACTAAGCATATCAAAGTGAGGTTACATTTTATCTGAGAAGTTGTTGAGTTAGGAGAAGTTCGTGTTGATAAAGTTCATACTGAAAATAACCTTGCTGATATGTTGATAAAGCCATTGCCATTTCCAAAATTTAAGAATTGTTTGGAGAAGCTGATGATAACAGACAAGCCTCGTTGTCTTAATCAAGGTGGAGATTGTAAGGTACCTTATTAAAGTCAATTAGGCTTAGTGTTGACTAAGGTGAAAGTCAAATAAATGAGGCTAAAAGTTAAGTCAAGTCTGTTCGTTTGTTACGGTGTTAGGTCATTTTCTTTTGAGTATAAAAGTGACTTAAATGTGTTCGTTTGTAGTAGCTGTTCATTTTTCTGATGTAATCAAGTTTCCAAATCTTAATTCATTCCAGATTATTGTTTCATTTTTCATCTTCTTCTTTCGATTATCTGATCTTGTTGTTGATTAACATCAACAGATCATATACTTGGCTTTAAGAGCTTGTTTGGCTATAATGCTTTGCTTTTTCATATATCATGCAGTTTTCTTTAGATTGTCAGTATAAGACCACCCAACCGTTGAAAAGGAAAACATGTTATAAGCAAACTCTGCATATACAAAAAGTACAAAATAAGAACAAACCAATACCCATGCGCATGATTTCAGTAATTATCTCTACATCCCTAAGTGACTTTTTTTGTTACAATTGAAAACTTGAATCCTATAAAGGTGATAACATCATCAGTTATACATATGAACCGTAGCAAAGAGAAGATAATGAAGTGTATTTGGTGTGAAGGGATAAAGACCCATTTGCCCCAGCAATTGATGTGGTCGAATTTTTTTTTTCCACAAACGAAGTAAATTTGGAGAAAGATGAATCTGCTTAACATATTCAAAGCCTAAAACGTGAATCCATCTAATCTATGTTCATATGCACACACGATTCCAACTTTTAATCATGTTATCATGCATCATCCAATGATTCCAACTTTAGTATGATTTAGCTTTAATAAGCAGTTTGTAATATCTAATTCTATATCCGAGTAACTTTAGAGATGCAAATTTATTGATTTGATGTTATAAGGAATAACTAATTAAGGTGTCACCAATAACAACAGGAAGAACACAATCAGCAACTACATTTAGTCCAAGTCCATCATATCATTCATTGACGTCACCAAGCAGGAAAATAAGACCTGTATTAATCCCTAATCTGTAATCAACATGAGTCCATGACTTTGAATTATAGATATCCTTACTCAAATTAAAATTTCAGTAGTTATTGACATCATTGAAGGTGGATCAGTATTTGATGTATGTAATTTCATGAAGAGTACTAAAACACAAAAGAGGATGTTGACAATCTCATGGATTACATTCGTACAATTGCGAGCAGACGTTTGCAGAAGATATAAGCAGAGATCGCAAATTTATTCTTAACATCCCCTTAATTTGCTTTGCAGCATATATATCCATTAACTGTTTCTGAACTGTGGAAAAAGACTAGTGCAGATCCAAAATATTAATGCAGTTGTTTAGCAGCAGAAACTAGGTTTATCCACAGATGACAAAAGTCCAGCATCCATTCTCAGAAGCACCACAAACCTACAATTAACACATAAACACACATATGTGAATGGTAGTAGTCCTTCCTCTAACATATCACAAAGCGAAAAAAAAAAACAAAGAAATCAAAAAACCCGTACATTCTAAAGTCACATGCTTATGTATTCAAAGAGTACGTATACATTGAAAAATCATAAAAAAGAAATTCTACGAGGTCATAAAAGAGTACTTATATAAAGCATGGGTTCTATAAAAAGCATACCTGGAAATCACCAAAAGTCAATTGATTTGGGAAGAACGATGATTGCTTGAACATAGCTGGCTTGAAATTCAATCAGTTGTTCAAATATTGTTGATTCCATATGCTTGACGAACAATCAAATCTAGAAAATTCTCTGAATCAGTTTGGACTAAGGACATTTTAGCGCCCAAGTGAAATGACTAGTTTCCATCAGAATTACTCTAACTGTGGTTAGCCTTTGCTACAAATGGCAACTTTTTTTGTTTTGGATTTTGTTATGAAACAGATTCTTCATGTATATTAATTAGTTATTATTCTATCAATTTCAAAACGCAAATTAAACTAAGATGATCAACATATAATTGAGAATGTACCTGTTACATTACTTCTTTTTGAATAGGCTCCTTGGGGCGTTCACAAATACTCAAATCATCACTCAGTGCAGTAAAGGAGACTCCTAATATTTACAGCTATATGTAGCAACGATCTTCTTTAATGTTTGTAAAACCATATGACTCAAGTTGCTTCCTATGCCCATAAATGCACAGACCTTTTAATCGAAAAATGCTCTGAGGAAGATGAGAGATGCGTGCATAGTCGATAAAAAATGTTTTAAACACTCTAAACGTCCAAGTTCCTCAGGTAATTTTGTAACTAGAATACAAAATTTGATCTGGAAGTTTTCTAAGTGTTTCATCTGACAGTTGCTGTATGGGATATCTCATAAGGATTTACATTCATTTAGGATTAGAATCTCTAAACACTCTAATTTGCCAAGATCCTCTGGTAAGTGCTCAAGAAGATAACAATCTTCAAGATTTAGAACTTTCAATTGTTTTAACATAGAAATGCTATTTGGAAGATGCTTAATCTTTTCAGAAGACAAATATAGCTCCTCCAAACATTGTAATCTGCCAAGATCCTCTGGTAACTCGTCAATATTAAAACACCGTACAAGTTTGAGAACTTTTAGATGTTTCAACATAGAAATGCTACATGGGAGATGTTTAATATTTCTAGATGACAATGTTAGCTTCTCCAGACATTCTAACTGGTGTAGGTCCTTAAGCAACTCTGGAAAACTGCCATCAAGTGCAAGTTCATTTAAGCATCGTAAACTACAAACTGCCTGCAACTTAAGTTCTACCAAATTATCACATGATCTGAGAAGATACAGTGTCTTGAGGTTTGGAGTCCTAGCAAGGTCCAGAGTCCTGAACATAGAATTAGAGAGCTCAATGCATTTGAGGTTCAGGCTTTCAGTGAGCATAACTTCTACCAAATCAACACAGTTGTAAAGGTGTAGCATCTCAAGATTCGATGTCCTCCCCAGGTCCAACGTTCTCAAACTAGAATGAATGAGCTTCAGGGATCTGAGCTTCAAGCCTTCGGCAGGCATGATAAGTTCTACCATATCCTTACAGTCTTCGATTATTATTTCCTCGAGATTCCGAGTTTGCCCAAGGTCCAGCATCCTTAACCTAGAATTTTTGAGGTTGAGGGATTTTAGTTCAGTGGGCATGTATAATTCTACCAAATTCCAACATCCATGAATATTTAACTTCTCAAGACTTAGAGTCTGCCGGAGGTCGAGAATCCTTAGCTTGGAATGTAGGAATAACTCAAAGGATATGAGCTTTACACTTCCAACAGGCATGTGAAGTTCTTCCAAATCATGACAATTATTAAGTGATAATACCTCAAGATTTGGAGATCTACCAAAGTGAATGATCCTCAAGTCAAAACAGCAACGTAGGTCGAGGAATTTGAGCTTTGGAGTTTCATCATGCATGTGAAGTTCCAACAAATTATATGAAGGGTTGATAATTAGTGTCTCGAGATTTGGATGTGGTCCAAGATCCAATGTTCTTATATTAGAATAAGAGAGATCGAGAAATTTGAGCTTTGGATTTTCATTGTGCATGTGAAGTTCCACCAAATTAGAACAACCACTAAGAATTAGTGTCTCGAGATTTGGAGTTGACCTAAGGTCCAAGGTTCTTAACTCACAGGAATCTGAGAGGTCAATGTACGTAAGCTTATGTAGAACCTATCATAAGCAAAAATAATAAAAATTATAAGAAAATTAATAAAAAAGAATAGGGGGTTTGATGACAAACCAATAGACATAATTAATCATGCACTACAACCACTCAACCAATAGTTTACCTTTCTTTCTCCTCCTTTCCAAAGTTGTCTGATATTGTTGCTATGCATTTGAAGTTGAACAACATTGTGTAGTAGAAATTTATTGGGTAAACACGTCAAAAGATAGTTATCCCAATGTAAATATTGTAAACCATCTAGTATGTGTTTACTGTTTTCAGGAAAAAGATACAAGCTGTGTTGCAAATAGGGGAGATGATATGTCCACGAACGAAATTGATTCTTCCATACAAGGTAGAATATCTTGCTGATGTGGTACAGGTAAGTCAAGCACGCATTTTCCATAGATGAATGAATTTCTAAACGTTGCATATGATCAGTTCGTATGGCCCAATTCGCTCTATCTTAGAACGAGATAGCTTTTTTCATGGAATCCCAATGGTTTATATAAAAAAAATCTCAGCCCCTTCATTTTCGTGATACCTTTTATAATAGTAGCTGGATGGAGTTTTGGGTTAACCAGGTATATACTTCTTGTTGCTTCAGTACCCTTTAATATAAAGAATAGATACATAAAATTTAACTTGTGTCATAAAAATCAAACAAGAGCTAGATTTCTAAAAATTACGAATATAGCTTGAATCTTACCTGGTCTTTAGCCAATATATCTTCAATCTCCTTTCTTTTCCACAACCGGCTATGTTTATGTGGATCGTTGGGATGCAAACGACGGACAATATTCTTACCCATTTCCTTTATATGGTCATGCATACCCACGTACCCATCATCAGAAATAGTTATAAGAGATTTTTGCTCAAGAACTCTAAAACCTATTTTAGCATGAAATCCACAGCTTTCAAGAGCTCTAATTGCTTCACCTTTCTCCCAACCTTTCAACATGCATGCAACATCTAGGAATATTTCCTTGTACTCATTGTCTAGACATTTATAGCTATTTTCTAAGACTTTCTGTGTTTCTGCCAACGGAATTGTTTTTAATTTTTTTAAGACATCTCTCCATACATCATCACTTTCTCTACAGAGTAAGGAACCCAAAACTTTAAGAGTCAAGGGGAGACCAGCCGCATAACATAAAACTTCTCTACATAGTTCTTCATACCTTTGAATTGGAATATCTTTTCCAAATGCATACCTACTAAAGAGACAAATGGCTTCCTTTTCTGATAATAAATTGACCTCATGAATGAACTTTACCTGGTGTGTTAGCAGCACTTTCTCGTCCCTTGTTGTAATGATGATTCTACTTCCTAGCTTAAACCAATTAGGCTCACCGGCTAACGCCTCAAGTTGGTTTATATGATCCACATCATCAAGAACAACAAGAACCTTTCTACCATGCAACATCTTTTTCATATCAGAAACACTTTTTACATTGATTCCTTGATCATTTAACACATCTGAGACAACCTGTTTTTGCAGTGACTTTAAACCTTTTGAAGGATCATTTGAAATTTCCCTGACATTGTCAACAAAGCTTGAACCTTCGAACAACATGGATATTTGATCAAAAATGGATTTTGTCAAAGTTGTCTTTCCGACCCCTCCCATCCCCAGATCCCTATCATGTGAACATCATCAACACCCATTTCTAAAGATGAAAGCATATCCTTCACACGGGCCTCCATGCCTACCAACTTTCCATCAAACCTAAAATCAGTGCAGCGCAGCTTTAGTAAAATCTCTCCAACAATATTTTGGATAAACTTAGCTTCATGACTGTGTTAAAGAAGATTCGTTAAGATTACTTGAAAACCTACATAAACAACTAATTACAAATATATAACATAGAACCAATCATATATATCTGAAGTAATAAGAAAGATTTGACAATGGATTACCCATTAACAGTTTTCTCCAACTCCCAACCAGCTAGATCGGCTGCTTCTCGCATAGCAACTCTCCATTTCTCAACAGCCTCTTTGTTTTCATGTCTGGCAAAGGCTACTCCAACAGATCCACTTTGTTTGCGGATATCTGTGGGTTCCACATCATAAAAGAGAGGGTAAACAGTGTGCTCGTTCATTCTTTGGCAATCCATGATCTTCACAAGTTCATCTAAACACCACGATGAAGAAGCGTAGTTTTTGGAGAAAACAATGATGTAGAATTTCGAGTCTTCAATGGATCTCATGAGTTCATCACTGATCCTTTTACCTTTCTCGATTTTTTCATCATCTTTGTACGTGATAATGCCTCTACTCTCAAGAGCATGATAAAGATGATCAACGAAAGTTTTACGGGTGTCTTCACCCCTGAAACTCAGAAACACTTCATACTTGAAAGAAGATGCCATGGAATTGAAGGTATGGATGCTGTAAAATCAAATCTTTGTGGAGGGAAATTGACTTTTATGAACTGATTGCAAAGGAACTTGATAGATCTAGATGAATAATCCATCTACAATGACATTAAAGTCAACGGTCTGTGGGTTGGTTTATTTAATTATGAAAAAGAAAACGTGGAGTCACGTGGAGGAAGAAAAATAAAATATAGAATCCGTGAAAAAAGGGGGCATTTTTTTTATCAAATCCTATATGAGTTAAGATTCAATCGTGGTAAATATAACCTTATTTTCTATCACAAATATAAAAGTGGATCTCTTTTTACAAGTCAAGAATGACAGGCAACACAACCTTTAGCTAGTTATTAATGGTGTAATTACTTAGTGCATAAGATAAAAACATTACGGAATTTGGGGCAACATATGGTTGGATGCTTCATGTGTCACCGCTAATGCTAATGTTGCCCCTAATTTCATCGCCCCTTATTACTCACGGAAAAAGTCCGTCCCATTTTCCCACCCTAATTTTCGACACGTCGCCTTTGTCGCAGCTAAAGGTGTAACCTCTATTGCCTGTTCTTGAAATGAGGGCACTTTCCCCTATCGTCTTCGTCAGTTCCCACAGTACACAAAATTATATGTGATTCGGCTCTCTCTGCTCCTTCCGCCGTGTTCGGACCAACCACTGCTGATGCTGCCGCCGTTGATGCCATCCACCCTGACGCTGTCACTGTTGACACCATCCACCCACCACCGAGAAGTGAAAATAAAATATATGTTACTCAATAAGTGAAAATAAACTACAAGATTAACAAAATGAAATATGTTACAACATTAAACTACAACCATTAGGTGAGTAAAAGTACATTTACAACATAATTAAAAAAATTATCGCTACACACAAAAAAAAAAAAACTTTAAGTTAAAAGTGATCATTAATATTTGATAGATAATCGTGATTTCCTCTCAAATCAATTTTTGGTTTCTGCTAAACACCCCCTACCCCAAAAAAAAGCATTGATTTATATATAAATTAATTAGTTTGATAAATAAAACGATATATTTGAACAAACGAATGTCATAAAGATGAAGTTTATAAATTTCACGGATCTTCTACAAATTTATTTAATTCAACTTCTAATTTATTATCTCATACAAAATATACAAATCATAAATAAACTTGGTAATTTCTCATAGGGTTTAGTTTATGAAAATGTATTATAATTATCACATTTTACTATTGTTTATATTTATTCAATAGTAAAATGTTTATTTTCTATTTATTTTTTAATTACTAAGATGCCACATTTACTATTATTTGATGATGAAGATGAACATAAGATAAACATGAAGAAGATGAACATAAAGATGAGCAAACCCCATGGATATTCAAACCATATTAAACCCATGTTGCTACAAGGGAATTCTTGAGGCCAACGGAACGGAGATGTAGCTCGTATGGAACTTGAAGATGTAGCTCGTATTGAACTATTGATTGTGATATTGATTGTTGATATCTGCTACATGACTATTTGGTCGATACGCACTCTTAGGATGATTTTGAGTTGAGTTTGAGAAGTCAGCTATACGTAGAATTGGGCTGGGCTCGTTTACTGGTTGGTTGAACAGTGGTAGCCTTACTATTGCATATGTTGCTTCAGTGGAGGATTTCACTGTGCCAATTCAGTAGAGAGCTATCGGTAAACCTTTGCTTTGGTCGGCATTGGTTGTAGGTTCTGCGCCGAACCGCCGGTCTTCTCGGGATATGTGATTACATGCCTTGATATTGACTGTGGATGTTTGCTTTTGGGTTTAGCCTCTACTCACTTAGCTTTGTGCTAATTCCCCTCAGTTGTTGCTTTTGTAGGTTCGTGTTTGTGAGGTTTGTTGAAGGAGAAGTTGACCTGACTCTGATATTAGATTTTGAAAAGAAACGAGCCTGGTTATTTTGTAACACCAAACAGATGATACTTATGTTTGTAAACAATGATTGTACATTTGTTAATAGTGGTTTGTATGTAAATGAGTTTGTTTACTTAAAGCTTCCGCAGTGCATTTAAAAAAAATATGGCTTGTGATTTTCCGGTGTTACAGTTTGGTATCAGAGCCTAGGTTTGGCGATGCATGCACGGCTAGAGTGTTGCATTCCCAAATCTTGGCCTGTGACGAGTCAAGATTTCCTTCAAGGGAATTAGGGTGAGTTAAAGTTGTTTGTACTAGTTAGTATTTTGGATACTAACGGTTTATGCTAATGAATTATGAGGTGATGTGATTGTAACAGATTATGGCTGACAGAGAGACTCCTATCCTTCCTTCTATGACCCAAGCTACAACTGAAGCTCCAGTAACTAAATACTTGGGGAATACAGAAACTACAGGAACATCGGGTCAAGCCCGGGAAGAGGATCACAATGATTATGTGTATCAGTTGGAAAATGAGTTGGTTGAACTCAAAAATAAAGTTCAAAGAATGAAGCAACAACAACAACATCAACCTGAACCAACCCAGTGCCGTCTGCGATTCCTACACTGGCAACAACAACACTAGTGACAGCACCTTTACCACCTATGACACAGATGATGCAACCACCATTTTATTACCCATATCCACAACCAGGAGCCTATCCGTTTGCGTTTCCTGGATATAAACAACCATGCACCTACAAGCAATTTCTCGATTGTAAACCCTCTGAGTACCACGAGAGTTCTGATCCCAATGCTACCTTGAATTGGTTGAGAGAGATGGCAAAGGCACTTGATTCCTGTAATTGCGAAAATGAATTGATGGTCAAATATGCAACACGGATGTTGAGAGGAGACGCATTGGTCTGGTGGGATTCGATTACCGGCCATTTTACAGAGCAGCTACAGGAGAGCATCACCTGGAGTCAATTCCAGGAAAAGTTATGTGAACAGTATTGTGGTACCTTTGAGATAGCTAAAATCAAGAAGGAATTCATGGATTTATAAATGACCGGGAATATGACCGTGGATCAACTCATCGAACAGTTTAATGAGAAGATGAGGTTTGCCAAGCACTAGGTACCGGATGAAGAATCGAAGATTGCCCATTTTGTGGGGGCATTGCATCCGGATCTCCGTAGCGCCACTAGGTGGGCTACTACACTGTCCCAAGCTTTCACTTTAGCCAAATCGGCTAAAGGAGACATTATTGCGAGGAATAAGTTGGGCGGGGAGAGAATCTCCCAACAAATATCACGATTTGAACATTATAACGCTCAACAGAGGCAGGGAGGGCAGAGTAGTGGAAACAGGTAGGGGGAGCAAAATAGGAGACCTACTTCAGGTGGGTCTACTCAACGGGCACCTTGGTGTAGTAGGTGCAAATCTTATCACAATGGGCAGTGTACGCCCCGGACTATGGGATGTGTGAAATGTGGCAAATTTGGTCATGATTTGAAGAACTGTAGGTTCCCGAGAAGCGTTTGTTGGAATTGTCAGAGGGAGGGGCACAGAGTTGGTGATTGCCCGATGAGTAAAAAGATAGGATCAGGGTCAGGAGGGGGAGGAGCTGGAGGATCGTCTTCAGCGGGTCAGAAGCGAAAGAACCCACCCACTGCTGAGGGTCAGGTGTTCAAAATGGCAGTGGATGATGCCACCACCACAGACGATGTTATCACGGGTATGTTTCTGATAAACTCTACTCCTGCTAGAGTATTGTTTGATTCTGGAGCAAATCACTCCTTTGTTTCTGTGAAATTTTGTGAAAAGTTGAATATGTCTGTAATTAGACTTGATACTGCTTTAGAGATAGAAGTAGATGGCATGATGGTTCCGGTCACGACTGCTATGGCCGGAGCTAAAATTGATATAGATGGCGTGTGTTTTCCTGTTTATTTTCTTGTTATGCCATTGTCTGGGTTTGATGTGGTGCTTAGGATGGATTGGCTAAGTCTGAATCAAGCCAGTATCAAGTGTCACAAGAAGTTAATCTATTTTCCGTTGGCGGACGGTACACGGGTAGTAGCAAGGGGAGAGAAGGTTGGGTCTGTGATCCCTATTATTTCGTGTTTGAAAGCTAAGAAGGCATTGGATAGAGGATGTGAATCGTACCTGGCTTATGTGATTGATGGAAAGAAAGAGAAGCAAGCAATGACTGATATCCGGGTGGTAATGGAATACACGGAAGTGTTTCTAGAAGAATTATCAGGGATACCTCCAGTTCGTGAGGTAGAGTTCAAGATTGATCTGATACCTGGTTCTAGACCAGTAGCAAAGGCTCCGTACAGGTTGGCACCTTCAGAGATTCGAGAGATGATGACGCAGATTCAGGATCTGCTAGATAAAGGGTTTATTCGTCCGAGTTCGTCTCCGTGGGGAGCACCGGTATTATTTGTGAAGAAGAAAGATGGTACGTTGCGAATGTGTATCGACTACCGTGAGTTGAATAAGAGAACAATAAAGAACAAGTATCCGTTGCCGAGAATCGATGATTTGTTTGATCAGCTGCAGGGAGCTTCGTTCTTTTCTAAGATTGATTTAAGATTAGGTTATCATCAAGTGCGTGTTTCTGAAGAAGATGTGTCAAAAACGGCCTTTCGTACGTGTTACGGGCATTATGAGTTCTTGGTTATGCCGTTCGGCTTAACCAATGCACCTGCGATTTTTATGGATTTGATGAATAGGGTCTGTCGACCATTCTTGGATGATTTTGTAATAGTCTTCATCGATGATATATATTCTAATTTATTCAAAGACTGAACAAGAGCACGAACGGCATTTGAGACAGGTTTTGGAAACTTTAAAGAAAGAACATCTTTTTGCCAAGTTCTCAAAATGCGAACTTTGGTTGAGGGAAGTTCAATTCTTGGGGCATGTGGTATGTAATGAAGGAGTGAAAGTGGATCCTTCGAAAGTGGAAGCTGTGATGAATTGGAATGCTCCAAAGACACCGTCCGAGATAAAGAGTTTTCTAGGTTTGGCTGGATACTACCGCAGGTTTATTAAAGACTTTTCTAAGATTGCGGGTCCGTTGACTAAGTTAACTCGGAAAGATGTGAAGTTTGTTTGGGGTAGTGAACAAGACAAAGCTTTCCAGACTTTAAAGCAGTTGTTATGTCAGGTCCCCATTCTTGCATTTCCAAGTGGATCGGATGATTTTACTGTATATTGCGATGCGTCATTTACTGGATTGGGATGTGTGCTTATGAAGAGGGATCGGGTGA
Source organism: Dittrichia graveolens (assembly GCA_038502395.1). Lineage (NCBI taxonomy): Eukaryota > Viridiplantae > Streptophyta > Magnoliopsida > Asterales > Asteraceae > Dittrichia > Dittrichia graveolens. The sequence goes on along the minus strand of JARJIL010000005.1, from coordinate 65,105,493 downwards.
TTGCGTATGCTTCAAGGCAACTGAAACCACATGAAAAGAATTACCCGACTCATGATCTGGAACTGGCAGCTGTCGTATTTGCTCTTAAACTGTGGAGACACTATTTGTATGGCACCAAATACATGATTTGTACGGATCATAAAAGTCTTCAGTATGTGTTTACATAGAAAGAACTGAACATGAGACAGAGACGATGGGTGGAGTTAATAAAAGATTATGATTGTGAGATCAGATACCACCCTGGGAAAGCAAATGTGGTAGTAGATGCCCTGGGCCGCAAGGGAGCGGGAAGTTCTATCCAATTTATGCGTATGGAGATTGTTTCTGATTTAGTGGATAGACTGAAGTCTTCGCAATTGGAAGCCCTCAAAGAAGAAAACTTGAAGAATGAGTTGATGAAGAAGCGTAAGGATGAACTTACTGATGATACGCGTGAATTGAAGATGTATAAGACTCGTGTGTGGGTGCCTATGCTTGTAGAATTGAGGAAGTTAATCCTAACCGAAGCACACAAGTCGAGACTGTCTGTTCACCCAGGAAGCACTAAAATGTACAACGATTTGAAAGTGCTTTACTGGTGGCCTACAATGAAGGCAGATGTGGCAAATTTTGTAGAATCGTGCCATATTTGTGCACAAGTGAAGGCAGAACATCAGAAGCCTTACGGATCCTTGAAGCAATTGGAGATTCCTGAGTGGAAGTGGGAACATATAACAATGGATTTCGTGACTAAACTTCCGCAAACTCAGAAGAATCATGATATGATTTGGGTGATTGTGGATCTACTGATGAAGAGTGCCCATTTTCTGGCTACATGTGAGACGGCTTCTCTGAGTAAGTTGGCTCAATTGTACATTGACGAGATTGTTGCGAGGCATGGTATACCATTGTCAATAGTATCTGATAGAGACTCCAGGTTTGTTTCTAAATTCTCGAAGAGTCTACAGAGAAAGTTGGGGACGAGAATTAATTTGAGTACTACATACCATCCCCAGAATGACGGTCAGACTAAACGAACCATACAGATACTCGAAAATATGCTACGTGCCTTTATAATTGAGTATGGTGGATCTTGGGATTCTCACCTGCCATTGATAGAGTTTGCGTATAATAATTCTTACCACTCCAGTATTGGAATGCCTCCGTATGAGATGTTATACGGCCGTCATTGCCGTACTCCGACGTGTTGGTTAGAGGCTGGTGAGAAACAGTTTGCAAGGCCCGAGATTGTTCAAATGACTGCTGACAAGGTAGCTATAGCCAGAGAGAAGTTGAAAGCAGCCAGAGATAGACAGAAAATGTATGTAGATCCGCGATGTCGTCCAGTAACGTTTGATGTGGGAGAATTGGTGTATCTAAAGGTCTCTCCGCAAACGCGGGAAGTTGGCTCCCCGCTACACTGGTCTCTTCCGAATTCGTCAGATTGTAAATGACCAGACAGTTACACTGGATCTTCCAGCAGAGCTTGCAGGTATTCACGATACATTCAATGTTTGTTATCTGAGGAAATGTAAGGTTGAAGACGAAAGCCAGATTCTCCCAGTACATGATTGAAAGTTGATTCAAAGAAGAGACTGATTGAGGAACCTATTGAACTGTTAGATCGTAAAGTGACCAAGCTCCGAAAGAAGCAGATACCGATGGTGTTGGCTGAAATCCGAGATCTTGTGTTCTTTAATTCAAAAGGAAGGTGAGAAAGTGTTTATAGCATGTTATAATTCGTATTGGTGTGTTTATATGTTGAAAAGCATGAGTATATGTAGTTTCACCATTGATGAAGTTTGGAAGAAAGCTTGATTAATGGGTTTTGTAGATTTTGTTGTTTAGATTGAGTAAAAATGTGTTTATGATGTTTTGTAGACATGTTATATGTTATATATGTGTTTTGTTTGAAGAAAAGTGATGTTAGAAAGGTTTATAAGAATGTTATGTTGGCTGAAATCCGAGACAAAATGAAGAAGACAACACGCAGATTGGTCATCACGGCGCTACGCTTAAATGTCGCGGCGCGACATTGAAGAAATCCGACATATGGGTTTCAGATTGTGGAAATCCGGAACTTTGGCAAAACCGACCCTTGGAAATCCGAGAATTATATAATCCGCCACTGAAATCCGATACTTGTGAAATCCGCCACCAAAATCCGATTGTTAACTTGTGGATTTGAAATCCGATACGGTCGCGGCGCGACAGGGCTTATTTCAGAAAGTTTCTTATTTTTATTGTGTTTTGCTTGGTATAAGTTGGCATGTTATTTATATGATTTTATTGAGTTGTTTATATGGATTTAAGATATAAATATATGTGAGAAGATATATTTATATATTCGAGACTGATTTGATTGTTGCTGTGTTTTCAGGCAATCAAAAGACTCAGTAATATTAGATCTCTGAGCTCGTGTTGATTTTGAGGTGAGTGGACGTTAATCGCGCATGGTAAAGATTTCGGTTAATGTTATTGATGTGATGCATGACGTGATTGAGATTGTATTGGATTGATTGAACTGCTGATTGTGATATTGATTGTTGATATCTGCTACATGACTATTTGGTCGATACGCACTCTTAGGATGATTTTGAGTTGGGTTTGAGAAGTCATCTATACGTAGAATTGGGCTGGGCTCGTTTACTGGTTGGTTGAACAGTGGTAGCCTTACTGTTGCATATGTTGATTCAGAGGAGGATTTCACTGTGCCAATTCAGTAGAGAGCTATCGGTAAACCTTTGCTTTGGCCGGCATTGGTTGTAGGTTCTGCTCCGAACCGCCGGTCTTCTCGGGATATGTGATTACATGCCTTGATATTGACTGTGGATGTTTGCTTTTCGGTTTATCCTCTACTCACTTAGCTTTGTGCTAATTCCCCTAAGTTGTTGCTTTTGCAGGTTCGTGTTTGTGAGGTTTGCTGAAGGAGAAGTTGACCTGACTCTGATATTAGATTTTGAAAAGAAACGAGCTAGGTTATTTTGTAACACCAAACAGATGATACTTATGTTTGTAAACAATGATTGTACATTTGTTAATAGTGGTTTGTATGTAAATGAGTTTATTTACTTAAAGCTTCCGTAGGGCATTTAAAAAAAACATGGCTTGTGATTTTCCGGTGTTACATTTACTTGCTTGTGTCGTCTTCCAAAAATTAAAAATAAAAAATTTAATACCGTTATATGTTTTTATTTATTTTTTAATATAGTATCTTTGACCGTGAGTGGTGAAATTGGTGGCTACAGTGACAATGGCGGTGGACGTATTTAATCCATTTAATATTTTTTCCTGTAATTGACTTAACTTTAAAAAGTAATCTTCATGTTATGACTAATATATATATATATATATACATATATATATATATATACTTTCTTCTAATTCTCATTCTTAAAAAAACATGGATAGGGGAAAGCAAAAGCAAGGTTTTAAAACCCCATGGCAGGTATCAAAATCGCGAGGCACGAGCTCGCAACCCTTTCCGCATGAATTTTTTTCGGGTTTTTAACAAATGCATTTGTATTCACCTACTCCCTTGTCGGGTGCATTCCAACATGGCGGATTTCAGCAATACAACCTAGGCTTTCAACAATTTGATGCTGGGTTTCAAGGAAGCTTTCAACAACTACTTCACACCCGATCATATCCGAGGGAGGATGAGGCCGAAGACGAGGGGATTCCTAATACCCAACCCGAGGAGGGGGTTCTTGAAACCCAATCCGAGATCCAAGTTGAAACCCAACCCAAGACCCCAAGCCACAAAAAAATTCGCCAATAGAAAAAAAGTGGTGGAGTGGAATTCGGATCAAGAGGCTTTACTATCCACGGCATGGGTTACAATTTCGGAAAATTGTGTGGTTGGCAACGCTCAAAAAACATGTACTTCTTTATATATTTATATACACTTACTTAAATTTATATATTTATATACGCTTACTTAAATTTATATATTTGTAGACAATATTTGGAGAAAAGTATGCGATGTTTTCAATAGTCGAAGCCCAATTCAACGCACTAGAGACCAACTCAACTCCAAGTGGGCTAACATGAACCGGAAGATTACGAAGTTCAACGGAATTAATATACAATAACTTTCTAGCCAATTGTCGATCCGGATGGAGTGAGGTGGACATCCTCACGAAGGCAGACATCCAATATCGGGCAACGGTAGACAATCACGCTGCTTTTCGTCACGAGGAGGCTTGGGGGTAGTGAAATACCATGTGAGATGGTCTACGATATCCATGATGGAGGAGGATATTGAAAGACCTTCAAAAAAAAGTCCAAGACAACGTTTGATTCAACCCCGCACACGACGTCTTCCGATGCACGCGTTCAATTCAACCTCAACGACGAGGATGATGAGGTTCGCATCGAGGAACCTCAACGGCCGATGGACGGGACAAAGAAAAACGTGCAAATTGAGAAAGAAGCACGAATAGAGATGATGTGATGGCGGGTGTCTTGGAATATGTCGACAGGTTCAATTTAGAGAATGAAAAATTGCTCAGTGTGGAGCAAGAGAAACTACAAATCGCGAGGGAAAAAACCGAAGCACTAAAGATGAAAAGGTGGCAAAGATGAAAGTGGAGGCCTTCAGAAAATGAGAGCTTCGAAAAGATCGTGGGTTTTTATTATCTCCACACACTCATTTCTTGGGTGAGCAATTAGCTTTCGTTATTCAACAAAAAGAGAAGCTTCGACGACAATACGGGTGGTAGATTGTAGTTTTTTATTTTATAAATTATGTATTTTTCACTTTTTTATTCGAAATTATGTAATGAAGTTTATGAAATATTATTAATTATTTTATATTTTATTGTCTTTGAAATAATTAAATTATTTAAATTATAACAAAAAATAGAAAATAAAAATAGAAAAGATAGAGCGTTGAAGAGGGTTGGATATGGGAGTTTGTGGGTTCAGAGGGTTGGAGGTGGGAGAGGATGTAGATGCTGATGTGGCAGTAGGTTAGAGAGGATAACTATAGGTTGGATGCCCATGGTCTAATCTTCATCGTGATACTAATTGTGTCCTATTCGAAATGATGTTTGTGGATATCTTATGACATATAGTTGACAAACTATAGGTTCGCTTTATTATCAAGGTTGTTCCTTTTTTATGGGCTGGAACTACTGGTCAATGGTTGTGAGGTCTGTTTAAGCTAGTCTAGTACATACAATATCTAATCCCCCATGTCTGAAGTAATTTATCATTTCTGTAACACCAGAAAATCCTACGCCATTTTTTTTAAAACGTGTTGAGGAAGCTTTATACAAACATGATTTCATAAAGTACAAATATTTACAATCATCAAACATCGGTTTACAAAATTCAACATTGTATCCTTCGTGTGTTACAAAACATAACATGGCTCGTTTCCAAAATAAAACAAGTATGAGAGTGGGGTCAACTTCTCTTTTCACAACAAAATCACGAACCTATAAAACAATCAACAATCGGGAATTAGCACAAAGCTAAGTGAGAGGAAGCTTAAAACACAACAGCAAGCATCAACAATCGATATCAAAACATGTAATCACATAATCCAGAGATCGGCGGTTCGGCGCAGAACCTACATCCAATGCCGGCCAAAGCAAAGGTTTACCAATAGATCCCCTCCAATACAACGCATGCATGAGAGGGTCTACAACTACTCAACCAATAGAGATCAGGCCCAGCCCAATTCCACGCATAGCTGACTCCTTAAACGATACTCGATATCATACCTCAAGCACATATTGGCCAAAGTCGCACAACAGTTAAAAACAATAATCAACAGGCAACAAACAACAAGCAATGAGCATCAGACTAAACAATCTGGCTAATCACAAACATGTGCATCACATCATCCATATCAATCATATACTTTACCATCTGTGATTTAACATCCACTCACTTCTTGATCTTAAACGTGGAACTCAGATTTCTTATATTACTAAGCCTTTGTGTTTCCTGAAAACACAACAACACCGGAATTAGTTTCTGATTCATAAATATATATGCCCTCATATATTTATATCATAACATTCAATATAAACTCACAAATAACAACCCAAAAGATCCAACAAACAAAATCCCACATTCTGAAAAAAATAGCCAAACATGTCACAATAAGCCTCCGAGTGGTTCAAATTTCAAACCGAAGGCCACTTCGAGTGGATCCCCATTCGAAACAAGTCACTTCGAGCGGATCCCCCTTCGAGCCAAGACCACTTCGAGCAGATTCCCCCTATAGGCCACTTCGAGCGGATCCCCCATAGTCCACTTTGAGCAGATCCCCCATAGGCCACTTCGAATTCTAAGCCTAAAGGCTGGGCCCTCAAATTTATAATATTTTTAATTTGTTTTTCATCTTCTTCTTCCTGTTCTTGATTTTGCCAACTTTCCATTCAAAAATACCCGGAACCAGAATTTAAAACTTACTAAAAACATTACTAAAATATATACTAACATTATAAACATGTTTTCATGCATCAAGAACACCTTTTAATTAATTAAATCACCAAATCTAACATAACCCATTTAATCAAGATTTATTCAAACTTTTTCATGGTGCTTCTTCATAAAACTCATAGACACATATCATGATAATCATAAACATGTTAGAATCATAAACTAACCTTTAGCTTAAATTATAAAACACCAAATCTTCAAATCCAACTTTCAAGAAATCAACTTTTCGATGTTTCTTCAAAGGTAAGCAATTTACACACACATACACCTTCAACTTTTTGTTTCAAAATGAGCATAGGGTTATCTAAGCTCTCTCTCTCTCTCTCTCTCTCTCCATATACACGTATACCCACATGCATCAAAATTTAAGCATGAGGTGTTTCTTAAAGACTTATCCAATTAATACACTCATACATGCATACGTACATATTATCATGCATACATATATATATATATAAGTTAGTTCAATCAACTAATTTTATCATTAGTTAATAACAACTTAATATAATCACATAACAATATTAAAACACGCACAATCACTTACCGTTTACCCTCTAATACTAGTCCAGGTTTGCGGATGTTACAAATCTCCCCTCCTTAAGAGGATTCCGTCCTCGGAATCCCATCTCATTCAAATAACTGAAGGTATCGTTCTCTCATATCTACTTCAGTCTCCCAAGTTAAATCAGAACCCAAACCGTGCTTCCACTTGACTAACACCATAGGAATCTGCTTCTTACGGAGTTTGGTCACTTTTCGATCTAACAACTCAACAGGTTCTTCTACTAGTCTTTTCTTTGAATCCATTTTCCATTCATGCACCGGGAGAATCTGACTCTCATTGTAACATCCTCAAATCGGGCCTATCCGTGCGCTCCATTTGGTATGTGAAATTATTTAAATGAATTAAATAAGAATATATTTGTAAGTATTAATAGAAAATTAGCTATTGGCCAGTTAAATGTGAATTTAAAAATAGTAATAAAAATAGATAAATGTGTTAAAATATTAACTGGTTTCAAACGAGGTTTCCAAAAATATCCTCGTTAGTTGAAACGGTTATTCGGGTGTCGTGTTGTATGTTGAAAAGGGGAACAAAATACCTCTTAAAGATAAATGAGAACCTTGAGTCGGTTCTCACTTATAATATCTCAGACACACACACCTACACACCACGAAAAACACACACACCTCACGCTTTCTTCTTATCTTGTGTTCTTGAAGCCATTCCAAGTAAAGATCAACCAAAGCTGGATTAAATCAAAGAATCGAGTTCAAATCTTGTTCCTAATCTGTTCATAAGCTTTAATTCATCATATTCCTCACTTCTTGTAAGCTCTTTCTCACTTGTTCTTCATTTTTAGTAATTAGGTCAAAAATGGGTAAAATGGAATTAGCCATTAAAGTTTAGATTTCTTGATAGCAATCTGTTCTAACATGATTTGCAAGTTGTTTGGGACTGATTTTAAGGACTAAAGATGCCAACTTGATTGTGTTTCTTGAAATTGACCAAATGGGTCAAATATGGTGATTTGATGAATCAAACATGAATTTGATGTTAAACAATGTTATTGTAGTGTTTATGAACTTCTTTTGATGTCCCAAACTCTGTACATATGTTGGAAATAATTAAGAATATGTTAAAGTTGGGTTTGAATGGGAAACGCAGCTGTGCAGGGCACAATTTCGTGGCACTGAAGCTGTGTCACGGCGCGACCCATTAGGGTGTCGCGGCGCGACCTAGTGTGCAGCAAACAGGTTGTGTTTCTTCCATGTTTAGGGTATATGGACTATGGTTGAATCGATTTAGACCATTTTAGGGGTATTTGGGTTAGTTTATGCATTTTTACTAGTTTAGACACATTTAGGGAATTTAACATTAGAACTAGTATATGTATATGATATGTGGTAATCTAAATGGACTTATATGTATACAATAGGTAATTAAGCATTCAAGGAAGGCCGAATACATATTTGTGTTGTTTTAAACACCAAGGTGAGTACCGGCTTCTATGAGTCAATAAAGGAAGTGTTTGAATGCTAATTGGTTTAAACAAACACGGTATGCTATTTATTGCACATAGACTTGTATCTTTATGTATATAAGCTTAGAAAACAAGTAGTGACATGATGAATGATATATTTGACATGTATTTAAGTACATGTATATTTATTGTGATATTTTGATGAATACAAGCCATATGTAAATGCATGCATGCTATGATCCCTATTATGGGTTAATGATGAGCTATGTGAACGTCCAGACATATATGTTATTGAAGGTCAGATTCGGCTGGGTCTCAGGGGCCTTCGGGAAATTGTTCTGGACTAATGGTACTCGAGTGCCATTCCTTTAACCTCTTGGGGTGATTGCCTTAACTGGCTAAGCCTAATGAGCCTTTGGCTCCGTAACGAGCAGGTAGAGTCACTTATGTGATGAAACCAGCATGGTTGGCAGTGTTTGATTCCCCCGGTGGTTGTTATTGAGCTGGACTAGCTATCTGGCAAGATATAGCACTGCTGGACATGTCAGCATTACTTCTATGTGTTAGGATAGCATTGTATGCTCATTCCTGAATCATGACTAGCTATTATTGTACTCATACCTGTCTGTATTCACTAGCTATTTAAATAGCTAATTTTGTTGTTGTTTCCCTTTTTACAGACAAAGAATAGGCAGGTCTGGTGAGTGGGGAACACTTGTAGCTGTTGTACAGGCTTTTGTTGGAACACTGCTTTTGGTATATAATATACAATGGTCGGTTTAGATTTAAGTAACACCGGTTGTCATGTTTTGCAAGTTTTTGTATTTTATATTTGTATATACGCCAAACATGTGTTTTTAAACTGTAATAGTTAATAGGCTTGGGTTTGTTTATTGTTTTAAATTCCGCTGCATTGTTTTTGAAATTCGGTTAAGTTAACTAACAGGTAAACATTCAATTTACAAATGGACCAATGCAGTTTAAAAACTCAAATTTTATCTGATTTTTAGGTTTCAAATGCGGTGTTACAAGTTAGGTATCGGAGCCTAAGTTTAAGGGAATTGGGTACTTGAAAGAGTATTCAATCTCAAACTCGGGCCCAACCATTATGAAGTGTTCCATATTGGGTAAAGGGGTATGAGTATGAGAGTTATATGATAAGTACTTGTTAATAGCTAGTCTATATGTATATGTGTAAGTATAACAACTATAATGAATGATCCTTCTTTCATATAGCAAAAGTTGAATATGTCTGCCCAGCCTGGTGCCACTGAACATGCCCTTAAGGAAATGGAGGATGAGGCCTCCCATATACCGCAGCAGGTTGTAGATGAGCAGCCTCAGCACCATTCTAAGGGTGCTCCAGCTGACAATGTGCAACAGGCATACATCAAACGCCTTGAGGAGGAGCTCCGTACTGCAAAGGAGCTTCTACTCAACTCTGCTTTGGGTAAACCAACCCGTAAGCCATGTTCTTATAAGAAATTCTTATCGTGCCACCCACCCACCTTCGAGGGGAGTGATGACCCCACTGTTACTATGAGGTGGATTCGGGAGATGGAGTAGGCATTCGAGTCCTGCGAATGTGAGCCTGAATACTGCGTGAAATATGCAGTAAGGATGTTAAAGGGCCGTGCCATCTACTGGTGGGACACGGTCAAGGCCTCTGTCAAAAAGGAGGGACTCAATGCTCTGACTTGGGAGCAATTTAGTGAGAAAGTCCAGAGGAAGTACTGCACTGAGTATGATCTGGATAAATTGGAACACGAATTCAACAATCTCCGAAAAAGGGATAAATCTATGGAGGATCACATCGGTGCTTTTACTGATAAAATGAGGTTTGTTCCTCATTTGATGACTGACGAGAATACAAAGATTCGGAGGTTTTTCAAAACATTACCTTTGGAGTTTCGAGCTCATGTCAGAGCAGCTAGTGATCTGGATCGAGCCTTTGAAACAGCTCGACAAATGGAGGGTGATCGCATCCAATGCAGGGGTGAATCTGCAAGAGGAAGCAACAAGAGGAAGTTCCAATCTTCTTCTAACCCAAGTCCTTTAAAAGGACAATCTTCTACAGGTACAAAATCTAGCGATTACAAGAAGCCTAGATCTGAAGGCTCGTGGTGCAACCTACGCCGTTCCTCTCATTCTGGTGAGTGTTCTAGAGCTACCAGAAGGTGTACTAGATGTGGTATCAAAGGCCACCAAGTGGAGGAATGTAAATTTAAGGAGGACGTCTTGTTGGGAAATTTGCTAAGTGATTGAAACTGTTCGTCATGCAAAGGTAAAACTGTTAGTGTGTTTGTGAAGAAACAGTTGAAAGCTGTTAGTTGATTTGTGAAAACAGTTGTAACTAACAGTTGTGGTGAATGTTGTAACTGTTAGTACAAAGAACTCAGAGCTGTTAGAATGATTATGACAACTGTTAAAAGGCATGAAAAAGAAGATTGTTAGAAGAATCATATTTAACAAACAAGGAAAATCACAAGATAGAAGATTAACCAACTGTCAATGATTCAAGGAAGATCAAGAGTTTGTAAATACTTCTTTTAGAATATTATGTTAACATTGATAGTTTTGTAATTCAACTCTGTCATAGTTTGCACTTACTCGTATTGTTTATTGTTTTTTCTGAAAGTGTATTAGCCTCCAAGTTTTCTTTGAAACCTAAGAACAAAGCGTGTTCTTCGTCTAACAAAAGCGTTAGATTGGAGGTGTAGGTGAATATTGTAATCATCTTTGATTATTAATAAACATCTTGTGTTTTGAAAGTATTTCATTGAGTTGATTGAATTGTTCTTGTGTTTAAAACCTTTATTGATCAATTAAGTGTGATTCCGCAACTTATTAGTTGATTGTGATCATGCTCAAAGATTGTCTTTTATATAAACTCTTATTTAAATTCAAAAGATAATTCTTGTTATTGATTTTGGTATTCGATCCTGACAAGTGGTATCAGAGCCTTAACATTAAGGTTCCTTTGATCACCAGTTAAAGGTTTTCACAAATCTGCTGTGTTTGAGTGTTTAAAGTCTTTCTAAAGTTCTATTGTGAGTTTTCAGTCACTTTATTGCAATGGAGTCTGGTGGATCTTCTGATAACACTGGATCTGGGTCAAACATTCATGTTCCCATGCTTAAACCAACTGATTTTGAGATGTGGAAACTGAGAATCAAGCAGCATGTTCAATTAATGGACTATGTTGTTTGGGAAATCATTGAGAATGAACCCACAACTCCTATTGATTTAGATGAAACTGAAAAACCAAGGAAGAAACCACCACCAAAAACAGATACTGAAAGAAAAGAGAGGATGCTTGAGATGAAAGCTCTCAGCATTCTTCAGATTGCTATTCCAAATGAGTATCAGCACCAGTTTAAGAAGTTTGAGGGTGCTCATGAATTGTGGAATGCTTTAGAGAAAAGGTTTGCAGGGAATGAAAGTTCCAAAAGAAATCAAAGGGATCTTCTAAAACAAGCTTATGAGAACTTTTCTAGTGGAAAGTTTCACATGTCCTTAGGTGAAGAATGGACAGTTTATGCTGCACAATGGAGAACTAAGGATTCTCTGGAAGATATAGAACTAGATGATCTATATAACAGTTTGATTGTGTTTGAAGGGGAAATTGAGGGAAAAAGGAAGTCTATGACCCCTAGCCACAATGCTGCTCTTCTTTCATCCTCAAGTATGGACTCAAATCTTTCTTTAACTAATTCTGTTGAAGGTTGTGTAGGTACTGTTATTGGAGTAGATGTGAATACATCTGATGCAGTGCTTGAAGCATTCCTTGCTAGTCATGCACATTCAACTCTCACCAATGAGGATCTTGAACAAGTGCATCCAGATGATCTCGAGGAGATGGATCTCAAGTGGCAGATGGCTATGCTAACTGTGAGAGCAAAAAGATTCATCAAAAGAACAGGAAGGCAAAACATGAACTTCAGGGCTGATGGTCAGGCTGGATTTGACAAATCCAAAGTAAGATGTTTCAAATGTCAACAGCCTGGTCACTTTGCCAGGGAATGCAGATCTGGTGGACAAGGCCAGAATCAAGGTCAAAATTCAAATTCCACCTCATCAGCATTGGTCTCACAAGAAGGTCATGGGTTTGACTGGAGTGATCAAGCAGAGCAAGCCACTCACAACAAAGCATTGATGGCATTGACTGACTCCTCCATCAACATGGATTCATCAGAAACAAAAGACATTTAGGTATCTTCTAAACTATGTCCTGGTGAATGTAGAGCTATAGTTAAAAGGTTTAGGGAGCACAATAAAAAGGTTTGTGCTACTCTGAGCAAAGAAAGAAGGTATGAAACCAGTGCTATAATTGAAAGCTTTGAAAAGAAAATCAAAGATTATCAGGCTAATGAACTGCAAATGGATTATGATAGAAAGTATCATAAGTGGGAGAAGGAGCAACTTCAAAAAGAGATTAATAGTCTTAAGGAGAAGTTGGGTGAGAAAGAGAGTAAGATAGTTGAGCTTATCAAGAAATTGGATGGTGTGGACATAGATTTGAGCATGTTCCCAGCATCAACTCTTAAGCTTGAAACCTTATTAAAATCACAGGTCACAAACAAGTTAAAAACATGCATAGGCTATAAACAGACCCCACCTCCATACAATCATAACTATATAACTCCCATGTCTGATGTAGCTGAAAGGTATGTTAATGAACCATTACAAGAAGAATTAAAGTCAGCTGATCCACAGTTTGATAGTGGAGTGGAGGGAATTGCCTATGAGGTGATTGATGAGAAGAAGGAGGGTTTTGTGAAGAAAGAAGAAGTCATTCCTATTGAAAATCACATCTATTGTGAACCTACAACACCTAAATATTCTTCACAACATGTGGTGTTTGTAAAAACATCGTCTGAACCCTCCACCAGTGAACCAAAACCCTTTAAATCTGTAAACTTTATAAGCAGTTCCACTACTGTTGAAAACAGTCCCCACCTTTACACTAACAGTCCCAAAAAGAACCCAAACAGTTTTAATCCAAAAACCTCATCTGTTAGTTTTAAGATAAAAGGCAAGAAGAAGGTTGGTGAAGTTGCTGTTGCAAAGCAAAAGAAGGAAGCTTCAAAAATACAATCTTATTCTAAACATGTGAAGAGGCATACTGCAGTGCCTATTTGTACATGCAAACAGCATAGTGTGCAAAAGTTTCCTCCTTCAGCACCAGTGAGAGGAAATCAAAGAAATAGAAACCAGTCATGGGCACAAAGAAATGGAGTGCCCATAGTCAAAACCAAAAGGTGTTACATTTGCGGGAGAGAAAATCATTTGGCTCACAACTGTTATCATAATCCACAGTTCTATAGAGCCTAGAGACCAAGTTCCAGAACTGTTCGTTCAACAGTTCTTCAACTGTTAAGCCAAGACAGTACAACAGTTCTCCAACTGTTAAACCAAAAACAAAAGATGTTGGTCTAGCTTGGGTAAAATTGCAGAAACAAACAGATTTTGAAGAAGCTAACATTGTTAGTTCATCTGAAAGTCAAATTGAGCCACAAACTGACTCAACTGTTGTATCAAATTCAAAAGCTGGATGTTCCACAATCTCAACTGTTGATCACAATAGTTGGAAACCACATGTTCTCACTAAATACTCTTCACACAATATAGAGAAATATAACTAGGATGAAATTAAGAAAACTCAATCTGTGGTTAAGTATTATGACTTGAATGGTGTACCCAAGACCTGTAGGGCCTGGGTACTTCCTGCTACTAACTGATTTTCTTTTGTGCAGAGCATTCATAGGGCCAATCAAGGAACAATCTGGCATGTGGATAGTGGATGCTCAAGGCACATGACTGGAAATCCACACTACTTGAAGGATTTCAAAAACATCAATGGAGGATATGTAGCATTTGGAGGAAATCCAAAGGGAGGAAGAATCACAGGTAAAGGAGCTGTTGAGGCAGGTACCCTTACTTTTAATGACGTTTTCTTTGTTGAACAACTCAAGTACACTCTGTTGAGTGTGTCTCAAATCTGTGACATTGGAAACAAAGTCTTGTTTACAGATACTAAATGCATTATCCTTTCAAAAGATTTTACATTATCTGAAAGGATACACAAAAAGTTGCTAAGCAGAATGTGTTAAGTTGTTTACTCTCAAAGGCATCTCATGATGAGTCTGCCATTTGGCATAGAAGGATGTGTCACATGAACTTTAAAATCATGAATTTATTAGCTAAGAACAGTTTGGTAAGAGGTTTACCCCAAAAGGAATTCTCATGTGATGATCATTGTATTGCTTGTCTCAAAGGCAAGCAACACAAAACTTCTTTTAAGTCCAAAGAAGTTTCTTCCATCTCTGCTCCTTTACAATTATTGCATATGGATCTTTTTGGTCCTACATCTGTGGTCAGTATAGGGAAGAAAGCTTATTGTTTAGTCATAGTTGATGACTTCACCAGATTCACTTGGGTTCAATTTCTTAGATCTAAGGATGAAACTGCTGAGTTAGTTAAGTCTCTTATTCTTAGAATTGAAAACCACTCTGATTTGAAAGTGAAAGTCATTAGATCTGACAATGGTTCTGAGTTTAAGAACTATGAGTTAAACAGTTTTTGTGAGGAGAAAGGGATTGAAAGATAGTTTAGTGCTCCTAGGACTCCACAACAAAATGGAGTGGCTGAAAGAAGGAATAGGACTTTGATAGAGGCTGCTAGATCAATGCTAGCTGATTCTAGGCTCCCAATGACATTCTGGGCAGAAGCTGTGAACACTGCTTGCTATGTTCAGAATAGAGTACAAGTTGTCAAGTCCAAAGGAAAAACTACCTATGAGTTGTTTCTTAAAAGAAAGCCTTTGATCAATTTTCTGAAACCATTTGGATGTCCCTGCACTATCCTTAATACCAAGTCACAATTAGGCAAGTTTGAAAGTAAAGCAGAAGAAGGATTTTTTGTAGGATAGTCCACTCAAAGCAAAGCATATAGAGTTTTCAACAATGTTTCTAGAATCATAGAAGAGAGTATGAATGTATCGTTCAATGAAAATATGATCAATGTTGCAGGTAATGGTCCTGAGTGGTTATTTGATATTGATGCATTAGCAAATCTCTTTCTTTTGAGTTCTTCACAAAAACAGTTGCAGGTGTCCCTACAGCTGTTGGTTCAGACCAACAAACTGTCTCCAACAGTTCAAACAGTTTTGAAACTGTTAGTTCAATCCCAACAACTATTGGTGAAAACAAAGTTCCTGATGACTTTGTAGTTATTCCCTTGACTCAAAGTAATTCTTCCAATGCTGTTGGTCAAATGAATGCTCATGCTGATCCTTCAAAGGACATGGAATCTCATGTTCCTCAACAACACCTTGCATCTGAACATCAAACAGTTGCAGATCAAGTATGTAACTCTTCTGGGAATGAAAGTGACTCTAAGGTTGATATGTCAAATTTGGGGAATGTACTGCCTGAAGAAAACATCCCTACATCAAGAGTTCACAAGAATCATCCCATAAGGCAGATTATAGGTGATCCTACCACTCCCATTAGAACAAGAGCTATGCTACAGAATGAAAATAGTGGTGTGAATCTTGAACAATTTGATGTCAATGCCTGCTTTCTATCTCAAATAGAACCAAAGAAAGCAATAGAGGCATTAAAAGACCATTCATGGGTAGAAGAAATGCAAGAGGAACTTTTACAGTTCCAAATTCAGCAAGTTTGGAAGTTGGTAGAACTTCCAAGAGGCAAAAGAGCAATTGGCACCAAGTGGGTGTTCAGAAATAAGAAGGATGAAAGAGGAATAGTCATCAAGAATAAGGCTAGGCTTCTTGAACAGGGTTATACTCAAGAAGAGGGTATAAATTATGATGATGTCTTTGCACCAGTTGCAAGAATAGAAGCAATTAGATTGTTACTTGCTTTTGCAAGCTTCAAAGGGTTTAAGGTATATCAAATGGATGTCAAATCCGCTTTTCTCTATGGAACTATTGATGAGGAGGTATATGTATGTCAACCACATGGTTTTGAAGACTCAAAGTATCCTGATAGGGTATATAGGTTGGATAAAGCCTTGTATGGGTTACATCAGGCTCCTAGAGCTTGGTATGAGACATTGTCATCTCATTTGATTGAGAATGGTTTTAAAAGAGGCACAATTGATAAAACATTGTTTATAAAGATTGTTAAAACAGAGATTTTTCTTGTACAGATCTATGTTGATGATATAATCTTTGGATCCACTAATGACAATCTTTGCAAGGAGTTTAAGACCATCATGCATAAGAGATTTCAGATGAGTTCCATGGGAGAACTTACATTCTTCTTGGGATTACAGGTGAAGCAAAGGCCATCTGGTATCTTTCTCAATCAGTCAAAGTATGTCAAAGACATTTTGGACAAGTTTGGCTATCAAGATGTGAAGCTGGCAAGTACTCCAATGGAAACACACAAACAGTTGGGAGCAGATCCTGAGGGGGAGGATGTAGACATACACTTGTATAGGTCTATGATAGGTTCATTAATGTACTTAACTGCTTCTAGACCAGATATAATGTTTGCTGTGTGTGTTTGTGCCAGGTTTCAATGCAATCCCAAGATCTCACATCTATTTGCTGTAAAGAGGATTTTTAGATACCTCAAAGGCCAACAAAAACTGGGTCTTTGGTATCCTAAGGATTCACCATTTGAATTGGTGGCATACTCTGATAGTGACTATGGTGGAGCTAATGTGGATAGAAAATCAACTTCCGAAGGATGTCAATTCTTTGGCTCCAGGTTGGTATCGTGGCAGTGCAAGAAACAAACAACAGTTTCAACTTCAACAGCTGAGGCTGAATATATTGCTGCATCAAGTTGTTCTTCACAAGTATTGTGGATCCAGAATCAGCTTTTGGATTATGGTATGACTTTCTTGAATACTCCTATCTATGTTGATAACACAAGTGCTATTAGCATTGTTAACAATCCTGTGAAGCATTCAAAAACAAAGCACATAGAGATCAGGTTTCAATTCATCAAAGATTGCAATGAGAAAAAGTTAATCCAAGCTTTGAAAGTTCATACTGATGATCAGTTAGCTGATCTGTTCACTAAAGCATTTGAGGTGAGCAGGTTTAACTTTCTGATCTCAAATATTGGAATGATTAACTTAGAATAATGGTTTGTTAGCTTATTTTTCTGTGTTTTTGTGTTTTCACTCTAACAGTTCGAAATTGTTAGTCTTATGTCTAACAACTATTTATGTAAGTGTTCAGGGATCTACAGTGCAAATTGCAACTAACAATTCTCAACTGTTAGTACATAGGTGTCACAACTGTTAGGCAAGCTGCCTGATCATTTAAGGAGGAGTGTTACAGTTGAAGTTCATTAACCAAACAGTTCTCAACTGTTAGTTCTTAGTTTTTCTTCAACTGTTAGTCAAGGGTAGTTCAGTCTTTGCAGATATTCTAAGCCATTCCCTCCTCGCGGTTTTCATTACGCTTACTAAACTTCAATCGAACGCTAAACCCTAGACTTTCTCTTCGAAATCGACATGGCTCCTCTTCCGTTTGTCAAGGAACACAACATGCTAGCTTTCCTCTCTAAACCTGCTGAGTTGCATGTCTTTCATGACATGATCGACTACCTTACGTTGTCAAACCTCAACACTGCTCTCACCATTAATCCAACCATCTACACTTCTCATCTCGATTAGTTCTGGAAAAACGCTACAATCACTGAAGTAGATGGAGTGCAATGGATCACTTCAAACGTTGATAATCATGCTATTTCACTCTCTGAGAATACCATTCGAGAACACCTTCACCTTGATGATCTTGACGGTGAGTATTCTGATTCGGTCTCATTGGAATTTCTGCACGATGAGTAGGTTAAGCTGGGTTATGAGGGCCCTAGGGGAAAGGGTACCTTCTACAAAGGGCAATTTTGTGCACACTGGAAATATTTGATTCACACTTTACAATAATGTATCAGCCCTAAAAGAACTGGATGGAATGAGTTTGGAAGTAACATTGCTTTGGCCTTAATCTATTTGGCCAACAATCGTTGATTCAACTTTTCTAAATTAATTTTTAATGGTATGGTAAAACATCTCGGGACCAAATATGGTCTCTTTTTGATGTACCCCCGATTTTTGCAAACCTGTTTAAACTCTTTATTGCCAAATCTTCAAACTCACAAGAGGGTCTTGATTCCCACTGCTCATGTGGCCTCCACATTGAGCAAACTGTTGATCAATGGCAAGAATTTTTCTGGTGCCATCACTCCACCACTCTCTGCAATGGTGGAGTTTCTTGCAAGAAACTGAGCTGCCAGATTTGAGCATGAAGCCCAAATCATTGCTATACCATCAACTCTAGAACCCACAGCTCGTGATACTCAAATATTACCCTCTGCTACCATTTCTCAAACTACAACACAAGCCCCCTCTCTTATAACATTCAAAAAGAGGAAGAGAACTGTTGGTGCTCCTTCCTCCACAGTCCCAATCACCCAAACTGTAAGCCCTGCACAGGTGCATTCACCTGTGCAGAATATCCAAAGGGAACCCACGGTGTTGTCTCCCATGCACACTGAGGAGGTGATCACTCCAAGGGAGAGTGGTCATGTGGTTCTTGAGGCTGACACTACTGTTACATCCGCAAGGGGTGAGCAGGGCAGTGTTAACATAAGTAAGACCTCAACCACGACAACAAATGCTGATGAAACAGCTTTTGGAAATCCCCAGTACCAAGAACAAAGGGGTACTGGTGAGGGAACTTCTAGAAGTGACCCACCAGTTCTATCTGCCGATGATATGTTTGAGGTGGCAACACTAACAGACATTGATGCAAGTATGAAACAAAAGCCATTGACGAATCCAGAACTTGTACCATTTCTTGCTGCCTTCCTCTATCTTAAAAAGAGGAACTCCCTACAAGACAAGCTTCTTGCCAAGCACAATGAGCTTATTATCAAGCAAGACAAACAAATCAAAGTCTTGTCAACTATCTGAAGAAGGCTACAGATGTTCTTCAAGCCCATGATCAAATGCTTAAGCAGTTTCATGCTACTTCTCCTCAAACAGTTCCAGTCAAAAAGGGGGAGAAGCCAAACATAAAGAAGCAAGTGCAAAATGTACAAAGTAAACAAACAATTGTGCAATCCAAACAAACAGCTGCACCAGATACTGTAACAGTTGCAACTCCACAAACAACAATTGCTCCAGAACAACTACAAACAGCTGCAAGTGCACAATCAGATGAAGATAAATTGTCTGGAGTTGATAGAGTTTTGATAAATAGGATGATCATGTCTGGAGATTACCCAACAACAGATGTATTCAAATCATGGTCCAAAGCTAAACAAGATCACTTGATTGTGGTTGGTGCTCAAACACTTAATATCAACACATTCAAAATGGCTCAGAAGATTGATGATGGATAGCTTGATGGTAAAGTGTCAAAACTAGAGCCAATTGCACCAAAGCCAGGGTTCAAAGGCATTGCAATTGTAGAAGCAAAGAAGGATGAGAAGATGCCTCATGTGCAAGGTAAGGGAAAGGAGATTGTGGTTAATATTCCAAAGCTCAAAATGTCAAAGGAACAACAAGAAGAACATGATCATGAGCTAGCACAAAGGTTGAATGTTGAGATTGAGCAACAAGAAGAAAGAGATCTAGAACTAGCTCAAAAGATGGCAGCTAAATTTACAAAGGAAATTGATGAAGAGGAAAGAGGAAAGAAGGTGGATAAGGGAGTTAAGAGAAAAAGGGTTGAAAAGAAAAAGGCAACAATTAAGACTCAACAGTCTCAAACAACTCAAAAATCTTCACAAAAGGTCAAAGCTGGTATGGTTCAAACAATTTTACAAGACAGACTCAGAGTGGAGGTTGAAAAGAAATTGGAAAAGCTTGTGGAAGTTCTGCTAGGTCAAAAATCCCACATCACTGAGTGGAGATTTGAAATGTTAAGAATTGAAACAGGAAAGCAAGAGGTGACAATTGTGAGAGAACATGAACCAATAGAAAGCTATGCTAGCTTTTTATAGCTAATAGAAAGTGTGACAAGAAGAGATGTGCAAGAAATGTATGAATATGGCACAAGTCATTTTGGAGAAGCGGCTGGGATTGAAGTCAGAGTGCTAATAAGGCATTTAACGAGTATATGTGATATCATACCTCAAGCACATATTGGCCAAAGTCGCACAACAGTTAAAAACAATAATCAACAGGCAACAAACAACAAGCAATGAGCATCAGACTAAACAATCTGGCTAATCACAAACATGTGCATCACATCATCCATATCAATCATATACTTTACCATCTGTGATTTAACATCCACTCACTTCTTGATCTTAAACGTGGAACTCAGATTTCTTATATTACTAAGCCTTTGTGTTTCCTGAAAACACAACAACACCGGAATTAGTTTCTGATTCATAAATATATATGCCCTCATATATTTATATCATAACATTCAATATAAACTCACAAATAACAACCCAAAAGATCCAACAAACAAAATCCCACATTCTGAAAAAAATAGCCAAACATGTCACAATAAGCCTCCGAGTGGTTCAAATTTCAAACCGAAGGCCACTTCGAGTGGATCCCCATTCGAAACAAGTCACTTCGAGCGGATCCCCCTTCGAGCCAAGACCACTTCGAGCAGATTCCCCCTATAGGCCACTTCGAGCGGATCCCCCATAGTCCACTTTGAGCAGATCCCCCATAGGCCACTTCGAATTCTAAGCCTAAAGGCTGGGCCCTCAAATTTATAATATTTTTAATTTGTTTTTCATCTTCTTCTTCCTGTTCTTGATTTTGCCAACTTTCCATTCAAAAATACCCGGAACCAGAATTTAAAACTTACTAAAAACATTACTAAAATATATACTAACATTATAAACATGTTTTCATGCATCAAGAACACCTTTTAATTAATTAAATCACCAAATCTAACATAACCCATTTAATCAAGATTTATTCAAACTTTTTCATGGTGCTTCTTCATAAAACTCATAGACACATATCATGATAATCATAAACATGTTAGAATCATAAACTAACCTTTAGCTTAAATTATAAAACACCAAATCTTCAAATCCAACTTTCAAGAAATCAACTTCTCGATGTTTCTTCAAAGGTAAGCAATTTACACACACATACACCTTCAACTTTTTGTTTCAAAATGAGCATAGGGTTATCTAAGCTCTCTCTCTCTCTCTCTCTCTCCATATACACGTATACCCACATGCATCAAAATTTAAGCATGAGGTGTTTCTTAAAGACTTATCCAATTAATACACTCATACATGCATACGTACATATTATCATGCATACATATATATATATATATAAGTTAGTTCAATCAACTAATTTTATCATTAGTTAATAACAACTTAATATAATCACATAACAATATTAAAACACGCACAATCACTTACCGTTTACCCTCTAATACTAGTCCAGGTTTGCGGATGTTACAAATCTCCCCTCCTTAAGAGGATTCCGTCCTCGGAATCCCATCTCATTCAAATAACTGAAGGTATCGTTCTCTCATATCTACTTCAGTCTCCCAAGTTAAATCAGAACCCAAACCGTGCTTCCACTTGACTAACACCATAGGAATCTGCTTCTTACGGAGTTTGGTCACTTTTCGATCTAACAACTCAACAGGTTCTTCTACTAGTCTTTTCTTTGAATCCATTTTCCATTCATGCACCGGGAGAATCTGACTCTCATTGTAACATCCTCAAATCGGGCCTATCCGTGCGCTCCATTTGGTATGTGAAATTATTTAAATGAATTAAATAAGAATATATTTGTAAGTATTAATAGAAAATTAGCTATTGGCCAGTTAAATGTGAATTTAAAAATAGTAATAAAAATAGATAAATGTGTTAAAATATTAACTGGTTTCAAACGAGGTTTCCAAAAATATCCTCGTTAGTTGAAACGGTTATTCGGGTGTCGTGTTGTATGTTGAAAAGGGGAACAAAATACCTCTTAAAGATAAATGAGAACCTTGAGTCGGTTCTCACTTATAATATCTCAGACACACACACCTACACACCACGAAAAACACACACACCTCACGCTTTCTTCTTATCTTGTGTTCTTGAAGCCATTCCAAGTAAAGATCAACCAAAGCTGGATTAAATCAAAGAATCGAGTTCAAATCTTGTTCCTAATCTGTTCATAAGCTTTAATTCATCATATTCCTCACTTCTTGTAAGCTCTTTCTCACTTGTTCTTCATTTTTAGTAATTAGGTCAAAAATGGGTAAAATGGAATTAGCCATTAAAGTTTAGATTTCTTGATAGCAATCTGTTCTAACATGATTTGCAAGTTGTTTGGGACTGATTTTAAGGACTAAAGATGCCAACTTGATTGTGTTTCTTGAAATTGACCAAATGGGTCAAATATGGTGATTTGATGAATCAAACATGAATTTGATGTTAAACAATGTTATTGTAGTGTTTATGAACTTCTTTTGATGTCCCAAACTCTGTACATATGTTGGAAATAATTAAGAATATGTTAAAGTTGGGTTTGAATGGGAAACGCAGCTGTGCAGGGCACAATTTCGTGGCACTGAAGCTGTGTCACGGCGCGACCCATTAGGGTGTCGCGGCGCGACCTAGTGTGCAGCAAACAGGTTGTGTTTCTTCCATGTTTAGGGTATATGGACTATGGTTGAATCGATTTAGACCATTTTAGGGGTATTTGGGTTAGTTTATGCATTTTTACTAGTTTAGACACATTTAGGGAATTTAACATTAGAACTAGTATATGTATATGATATGTGGTAATCTAAATGGACTTATATGTATACAATAGGTAATTAAGCATTCAAGGAAGGCCGAATACATATTTGTGTTGTTTTAAACACCAAGGTGAGTACCGGCTTCTATGAGTCAATAAAGGAAGTGTTTGAATGCTAATTGGTTTAAACAAACACGGTATGCTATTTATTGCACATAGACTTGTATCTTTATGTATATAAGCTTAGAAAACAAGTAGTGACATGATGAATGATATATTTGACATGTATTTAAGTACATGTATATTTATTGTGATATTTTGATGAATACAAGCCATATGTAAATGCATGCATGCTATGATCCCTATTATGGGTTAATGATGAGCTATGTGAACGTCCAGACATATATGTTATTGAAGGTCAGATTCGGCTGGGTCTCAGGGGCCTTCGGGAAATTGTTCTGGACTAATGGTACTCGAGTGCCATTCCTTTAACCTCTTGGGGTGATTGCCTTAACTGGCTAAGCCTAATGAGCCTTTGGCTCCGTAACGAGCAGGTAGAGTCACTTATGTGATGAAACCAGCATGGTTGGCAGTGTTTGATTCCCCCGGTGGTTGTTATTGAGCTGGACTAGCTATCTGGCAAGATATAGCACTGCTGGACATGTCAGCATTACTTCTATGTGTTAGGATAGCATTGTATGCTCATTCCTGAATCATGACTAGCTATTATTGTACTCATATCTGTCTGTATTCACTAGCTATTTAAATAGCTAATGTTGTTGTTGTTTCCCTTTTTACAGACAAAGAATAGGCAGGCCTGGTGAGTGGGGAACACTTGTAGCTGTTGTACAGGCTTTTGTTGGAACACTGCTTTTGGTATATAATATACAATGGTCGGTTTAGATTTAAGTAACACCGGTTGTCATGTTTGGCAAGTTTTTGTATTGTATATTTGTATATACGCCAAACATGTGTTTTTAAACTGTAATAGTTAATAGGCTTGGGTTTGTTTATTGTTTTAAATTCCGCTGCATTGTTTTCGAAATTCGTTTAAGTTAACTAACAGGTAAACATTCAATTTACAAACGGACCCATGCAGTTTGAAAACTCAAATTTTATTTGATTTTTAGGTTTCAAAGGCGGTGTTACACTCATCCTCGGCTTTACATTTTTCTAGATAACACACATTGAACGTGTCGTGAATAACTGCCAAGTCTGCTGGATGATCCAATGTAACCGTCTGATCATTCACTACTTGGCGAATGCGGAAAGGACCAATAAAACGAGGAGCTAGCTTCCCCCGCTTGCCAAAACGAATAACACCTTTCCACATCAAGACTTTTAAATACACCAATTCACCCACATCAAATGATACTGGACGACGACGCGGATCTGCATACATCTTTTGTCTATCTCTTGCAGCTTTCAACTTTTCTCTTGCAATAGCAACCTTATCTGTAGTTAAATGAACAATCTCTGGACTTGCAAACTGCTTCTAACCAGCCTCTAACCAACAAGTCGGGGTACGGCAGCGACGACCGTACAACATTTCATACGGAGGCATCCCAATACTGGAGTGGTAAAAATTATTATACGCAAACTCAATCAATGGCAGGTGTGAATCCCAAGATCCACCATACTCAATTACACAGGCACGTAGCATATCTTCGAGTGTCTTTATAGTTCATTCAGTTTGACCATCAGTCTAGGGATGATAAGTAGTACTCAAGTTAATTCTGATCCCCAATTCTCTCTGTAAACTCCTCCAGAAATTATAAACAAACCTGGGGTCCCGGTCAGATACAATAGATAACGTTATTCCATGTCTCGAAACGATCTCATCAATGTACAGTTGTGCCAGCTTGCTCAATGATGTCATCTCACATGTAGCTAGAAAGTGAGCACTCTTCATTAGACGATCCACAGTTACTCATATCATATCATGATTCTTCTAACTACGCGGAACTTTGGTTACAAAATCAATCGTTATGTGTTCCCACTTCCACTCGGGGATCTCCAACTGTTTTAATGATCCGTATGGCTTCTGATGTTCAGCTTTCACTCGAGCACATATATGACATGATTCCACAAAATGTGACACATCCGCTTTCATTGCTAGCCACCAGTAAAGCAGTTTCAAGTCGTTATACATTTTGTTGCTTCCTAGGTGTACACAGTCTTGATTTATGTGCTTCTGTTAAAATCAACTTCCTCAATTCTCCAAGCATAGGAACCCAGATACGAGTCTTGTATATTTTCAATCTACGAGATTCGTCAGTCAATTCTTGTGTTCTTTTCTTCATCAACTCTGCTTTGAGATTTTCTTCCTTCAAAGCTTCCATTTGAGCGGATTTCAGTTTATCTACCAAATCTGATACTATATCCATTCGCATAAATTGGATTTGACTTCTAGTTCCTTTACGACTTAAGGCATCTACCACCACATTTGCCTTTCCAGGATGGTATCTGATCTCGCAATCATAATCTTTAATTAGCCCCAACCATCGCCTCTATCTCATATTCAATTCTTTCTGGGTAAACACAAATTGTAGGCTCTTGTGATCGCTACAAATCACGCATTTGGTACCATACAAATAGTGCCTCCACAGTTTAAGCGCAAATACAACAGCTGCTAACTCCAAGTCGTGAGTCTGGTAATTCTTTTCATGTGGTTTTAATTGTCTTGAAGCGTACGCAATTACTCGATCTCTCTGTATTAAGACACATCCCAATCCAGCAAAAGATGCATTACTATACACAATAAAATCATCCGATCCACTTGGCAAAGCAAGGATGGGAGCTTGGCATAACAACTACTTCAAAGTCTGAAAAGCATTATTCTGATCATCACCCCACACAAATTTCACGTCTTTTCGAGTCAACTTGGTCAACGCACCGGCAATCTTGGAGAAATCCTTAATAAATCTGCGGTAATACCCAACCAATCCAAGAAAACTCTATATCTCTAAGGGTGTCTTTGAAGCGTTCCAGTTCATCACTGCTTCAACTTTCGAAGTATCCACTTTAACTCCTTCATTACATATTACATGCCCAAGAATTGGACTTCTCGCAACCAGAATTCGCACTTCAAGAATTTCGCATAAATTTGATCTTTCTTTAGAGTCTCCAAAACCTATCTCAAGTGTTGTTCATGTTCTAACTCAGTCTTTGAATAGATCAGGATATCATCGATAAAGACAATCACAACCTCATCTAGAAATGGTCAACAGACTCTGTTCATTGAATCCATGAATCCCGCAGGTGCATTAGTTAAGCTGGACGGCATAACTAAGAATTCATAATGACCATAAAGCATGCGAAAAGCTGTCTTGGACACATCTTCATTAGATACACGCACCTGGTCATAACCGGATCTTAAATTGTAACACCGTAAATTCTCAAGCCATTTTTTTAAAAACTGTTGCGGAAGCGTTCACTTATTTCATTAAAACAAATATAAAGTACTATTTACAAACTTCACAACAATTTGTGTTACAAAATATTTACAAACATGGCTCGTCACTTCTCAAAACATAATATCAGAGCATTGGTCAAATTTCCCTTCCCCACAAACAAAGCTAAACAGCCAAACCTGCAAAAAGCAATCAACTGAGGGGAATTAGCACAAAGCTAAGTGAATGGAAGCTACAAACAAGTATCCACAAATAACAAGCACAAGCAAACAGATCTCAACAGATCAACAAACTCCACAAGCCAATCCAATCTCTAGAGGAATGGCGGTTCTGCAGAAGCTGCAACCGATGCGGGCCAAAGCAAAGGTTTACCGATAGCTATTTGCTACTTGGTACAGTTAAAGCACCTTCTACTGCAACAAATGCATAGAAGATCTAGAACTATGAAACCAATAGCAGATAGTCCAGCCTAAAACATACGATAGCTAACCCCCAACCATGTACGCATATAATTAACCATACATACAGATCTCACCACGTGCACATATAATTAACCATGTACACTGGCCACGCCACAATCCAAACAATCTCAATCAACAAGCAACAATCAACTAACAACGAATAACGATCACACAGTCTGTCAACACATGTCAAGTAACACTTGCAATCCTGGCAACTTAACTTAAACATTTTATCGTGGCATCTTAGACTAAACAGTCTAGCATGGCATCTTAGACTAAACAGTCTAGCAAAGCAACACAGACTAAACAGTCTAGCAAGGCAACTCAGATCATAAGAATATCTCAATTCATGTATCCACAAATGTTACCACCATCACCACTCGTGAGTACACTTCCACTCACCTCAGTCCACGTATCACGCGTGCTCAGTTGTCTAATATCATTGAGTCTATGCTTTGCCTGAAAACACAGCAATAACCGAATCAGTCTCGAATATATAAATATATCTTTCCACATATATTTATATCTCATAATCATGTAAATAACTTGATTTAATCATACAATTAACAATTCAACTTATCCCAAACGAAACACGAACAAAACAATTAAACTTTCTGAAAAAGGCCTCGTCGCGCCGCGACACAATCGGATTTTGAATGCCGGATCTCACAATCGGATTAGATTTTGGTTCCCAGTTTTCTAGTGTCGGATTTGGATTTGGATTTCACGAACTCGGATTTCAAGTGTCGGATTCTAGGGCTTAGGATTAGAAAACATTCGGATTCCTCCACAAACCGACTCATTCTGTAGGATTTTAAGAACGTCGCGCCGCGACCTTTAAGGTAGCGCCGCGACACGCGGATTTCCAGACTTCTTCTTCCTCATATTGTCGGATTTTCAGCCATCAAGAAATATATATATCATAACAACCTCTAATCTCTTTATTCAAAACATTTCTAATATACATATAACTTCATATCAACATGTTATAACCATTTATAAACACTTTTAATCATACATAACAACAAATACATCAAAACCCATTTCTTCAAAATCAACAATGGTGAATCCCTAAATAACCATGTATCCAATCAACTAAACACGTCATAATGCATCATAACATAGCATAAACATGTTCGCACCTTTTCTTGAATTTATAGAATACAAATCCTACACTTTTGAAATTCAAGTTTCTCTTCTTTTTCTTTCTTGTTCTTCTTTTCCAAAGAAACTCATGCCTACACACACACACACTTACTTTTCCTTCTTTCTTTCAAATGAGTAGGTGGTGGCAACAGATATTCATACAGACACACGTGTACCTCATAAAATGTTAGGTGTCAACACCTAACCAATTTACATACATACATTTAATCACATACATGCCTACAATCCCTTAAATACATACATATTAATTCTGCCATTTACTCATAACTCCCATATTTATATTTTTCTTATCCAAATCATTAAATAACTAATTTAATTACTTCCAAATAACCACTTACTCAAATAAACTCAAATAATCCTAAAATCACATACCTCTTACTCGTCAAACAACTAACCCGGATTTGCGGGTGTTACAAATCTCCCCTCCTTCAGAGGATTCCGTCCTCGGAATCCCATAGCATATGTCAAACGATTTATCCCATTCTGGTTGTCAAGTTCTATGTAACACATATCCATATCTTTCTTATTACCATTTACTTTTACTCATCTTTTGTCATCTCATAATTATCGGAGTTTAACAGCTCTTCTTCAACTCAATCATATAACTAATAAACTCGGGAAACTTGTCTTTCAATCATTTTCTTTCACATTTACACATATAATCAATATTAAAACATCTCAATTTGACAA
This sequence comes from Dittrichia graveolens, assembly GCA_038502395.1. Taxonomy (NCBI): domain Eukaryota; kingdom Viridiplantae; phylum Streptophyta; class Magnoliopsida; order Asterales; family Asteraceae; genus Dittrichia; species Dittrichia graveolens. Next base: position 65,076,624 of record JARJIL010000005.1, on the reverse strand, counting down.
ATTCCACATTTACTCACTGTCTGTTATATAGGATATCCACACACCTCTTCTCTCTATTATTTCCAATATGTCAACCATTACCACTATATTTACATATCAACTCGACACTGATATCTTAACATCCATCAGATAGTAATCACATCATGTTTGTCTACTCATTATAATTATAAATTCTACGAATCATCAAAATCCAATGCAAAGTACAAATTCATTCCCATATATATCTGTGCAATTCTTTCTATTCGACTATCTCATAAAATTCAGTTATATTTTCCGTCTCTTATTTCATTTCTTGTCATAAATTCTTCCAGAAATTTAGTCAATTTCTTCAATTCTCATTTCAAACCTCTAAGTATAAGATATTTATATCTTCAAATCATCTCATCAATGTAATTCTTCTCAAAAGATCACGTTCCACTGGAGTAATAATACCAACACTTCTTGCTACGCAATCCACAATCACTTGTGATACATTAATTCCTTCTCATACAATACATCAACTACATCATAGTTTGTTATTATCATAATGCTAGTATCTCAACAGTTTGTAGATTTCTGATACTTTGCTTTAACTCAAACACGCTCAAATCATAACTCCACGAAAGTATATATATCATATTCACTCCTTTCTATACGTCTTTCATTAATTATTTCATATAGCATTATACTATTTAGCTCTTCCAAGTGCATTGGCAATATAGTTCTGAGAGTTCGGTTCAAATTAAATTTCCAGTTCCAAGCACAGGTATTCCTTAGCAAAGGTAATTCATTCATATGATCTACAAATCTTCGTTCCATAAGCTTAGGCCATTACATTTCTCTCTTCTCATAAACTCATTCTGTCATTCAATTTACATATATCTTCAGTTCACACGTGTCAATCATCCTCATAACTGGTTCTTTCTCATGTGTATCTCCTTGTAAGTAGGCACCATTAGCATCTTTATTCAAACAATTCTTGCAGATTTCTGACTTGCCCAATCTGTAGCATTCCACTTATTTATTTTACTTGGTAATCTCAATCATCCATGTCATTAATTTCTTACAAGGATAATCTCAATTTCATCCATCAAGTCAAGTACGCGTCGATTCACATGTTCTTCAAGGTTACCGTCACAAATTCCCTCGCATTCCCACATAATCGTCTTCCCAGTATAATATCAAACTTCTCAATTACAATCTTTGATTCATCCTAATCATCATCTCCATCACATGTTGATTTCATTCATATTTATGAACATCTGTTGTTACTTTTAATACTCAGACAATTTCACATATCTTTTTTCATAATCAATTCATTCATATTATATCACCAACACATTTGCTACAACTCTAAAGGCGTGGATTAGATCATTCCTCAAAAATCTTCAATTGTTACCAGACTTAGACCATTCTTCCGTTTTCATAGCATAGCATCTTTTAAATCAACCCAACTAATGCAATATCTCGACAACTCATCAATCTCCTCAACTTCATTAATCGATATCACATATCATTTTCAATTGTTAGATTTACTCATAACTCGCAATCTCCGTTATACATTCATCATCAACATTTCTCGATCGCTACAAAACCTTCCAAACTTCGTTAACTTATTCATTTTCCTCCTTCGTTGTACAAACACATACATATACACATAAGCATATATAAACACAAAAGGCAAAACAACTCTTGCAACGCATAACTTAGCATGCAATTCTAAACATCTACAAACATCATTCTACGGTACTTCATACCCAATTCACGTCATATCATGTATTTCATCATTTACCGTCATATTTACTTACTACCATACGCATCAAACAGTTTTACATTCAAATATCTGATCTTTCTAAAAATCATACTCTTTAGAATTAATAAAACACACTTAGCACACATAAACATCATACATTCTCGTTTAACTCTAAAGTTAAGAAACATACGAACAAATATAAAGGTTATCAAAACGTACCCGTCATATCATCGTTGATATCATCATCGTCATCATTCATCATATCAAAAGTTCTACCCTCTGGCACAGAAGGGTTCTTTCTCTTTCGTCCACCTGCTGACGAGGATCCCCCACCTGCATCCACTCCTGACCCCGACCCCATTCTTCGTTCTTCATAACATTCATTCGTACGATGACCTTCTTTCTGACAATTCCAACACACACCTCGAGGGAAACCACATTCCTTGATCTCATGTCCAAACAATCCACATCGAATGCAACGCAAAGTTTGGGGTGTGCAAGGCCCCGTATGAATAGATCTACACCTGCGGCACCACAACGAACTCTGTTTAGATCCACTTGTCTTAGATTTCTTATTTCGATTCTTCTGTTTCTGGCCACTTTGGCCACTCTGTCTCGGTGGTTCAATAACAAGTTCAATCATTGATTTTTGTTGCAAAATACATTCTCTATTCATTCTATCTCTTGCCTTTCCATCACCCTCAGCCGACTTGGCTAGAGTAAACGCTTGTGATAAGGTACTTGCTCATCTAGTAGTACTTCGATATTCTGGAAGCAAAGCTCCCACAAAATGTTGTATCTTTGTTGCCTCATCTGGCACCCATTGTTTCACAAATCGTAGTCTATCATTGAATTGTTTAATTAAATCGTCTACCGTCATGTCTCTTGTCATCCTCAACTCCATAAACTCTTTTCTGATTTTCTCAATCTCAAATGAACTACAATATTGCTCGCATAGCTTTTCCTGAAATTGATTCCAAGTAAAACTTTCCTGTTGTGCTTCAGTAAAATTCCCAGTTAATGAATCCCACCATACCATCGCATCACCTTTAAGCATACGAGTTGCAAATTTAACTCGGAATTTATCTTCGCAATTACACGCATCAAGAGTTTTTACCATTTCTCGTAACCAATTCAAAGTCTCGTTCGGATCAGTACTCCCGTGATATCTCGATGGTTTACAATCCAAAAATTGCTTGTACGAACGAGGTTGTTTAAATCCCGGATATCCAAAAGGATAATCTCTCTGTAAAGTGGAAGGATTGAAAAATAACGGTTGTGTCACTTGAGTTACCGGAGGAAACAGAGCGGTAACCGGCAAAGTAGTGGGTTGAGTAGCAACAACTGTCGGTATCTGTGATGACATATTCTGATTAATCCTCTCCCTTCCGATACCACGAACTATATCTCTGAGTTCCTAAAGTTCATCCTCTAACTTGCGAATATATGCTTCTCGATCACTTTCCTGTTCATAACCTGAAGTACCCGCACGATTAGTCATATCCAGAGTATCAATCACTGAAGTCTCAACCACCGTTTGGGTCACAGGAGGATCAGCAGGGGTATCTCTATCATCCATATCTGTACAATCACATCATCTCACAATCACATTAGATAAACCGTTAGTACACAATATACTAACTAACAAACAGCTTCACCAATTCACTCTAATTCCCCCAAGGAAAATTAGACCCAACACGAGCCAAGATTTGGGAATGCAACACTCTAGCCGTGCCTGCATCGCCAAACCAAGGCTCTGATACCAACTGTAACACCGTAAATTCTCAAGCCATTTTTTTTAAAACTGTTGCGGAAGCGTTCACTTATTTCATTAAAACAAATATAAAGTACTATTTACAAACTTCACAACAATTTGTGTTACAAAATATTTACAAACATGGCTCGTCACTTCTCAAAACATAATATCAGAGCATTGGTCAAATTTCCCTTCCCCACAAACAAAGCTAAATAGCCAAACCTGCTAAAAGCAATCAACTGAGGGAAATTAGCACAAAGATAAGTGAATGGAAGCTACAAACAAGTATCCACAAACAACAAGCACAAGCAAATAGATCTCAACAGATCAACAATCTCCACAAGCCAATCCAATCTCTAGAGGAACGGCGGTTCTGCAGAACCTGCAACCGATGCAGGCCAAAGCAAAGGTTTACCGATAGTTATTTGCTACTTCGTACAGTTAAAGCCCCTTCTACTGCAACAAATGCATAGAAGATCTAGAACTATGCAACCAATAGCAGATAGCCCAGCCCAAAACATACGATAGCTGACCCCCAACCATATACGCATATAATTAACCATACGTACAGGTCTCGCCACGTACACATATAATTAACCATGTACACTGGCCACGCCACAATCCAAACAATCTCAATCAACAAGCAACAATCAACTAACAACGAATAACGATCACACAGTCTGTCAACACATGTCAAGTAACACTTGCAATCCTGGCAACTTAACTTAAACATTTTATCGTGGCATCTTATACTAAATAGTCTAGCATGGCATCTTAGACTAAACAGTCTAGCAAAGCAACTCAGACTAAACAGTCTAGCAAGGCAACTCAGATCATAATAATATCTCAATTCATGTAACCACAAATGTTACCACCATCACCACTCGTGATTACACTTCCACTCACCTCAGTCCACGTATCACGCGTGCTCAGTTGTCTAATATCACTGAGTCTGTGGTTTGCCTGCAAACACAGCAATAACCGAATCAGTCACGAATATATAAATATATCTTTCCACATATATTTATATCTCATAATCATGTAAATAACTTGATTTAATCATACAATTAACAATTCAACTTATCCCAAACGAAACACGAACAAAACAATTAAACTTTTTGAAACAGGCCTCGTCGCGCCGCGACACACTCTTGTGTCGCGCAGCGACACAATCGGATTTTGAATCCCGGATCTCACAATCGGATTTGAGTAGCGGATTTTGCTTCCCGGTTTTCTAGTGTCGGATTTGGATTTGGATTTCACGAACTTGGATTTCAAGTGTCGGATTCTAGGGCTTAGGATTAGAAAACATTCGGATTCCTCCACAAACCGACTCATTCTGTCGGATTTCAAGAACGTCGCGCCGCGACCTTCAAGGTAGCGCCGCAACACGCGGATTTCCATACTTCTTCTTCCTCATATTGTCGGATTTTCGGCCATCAAGAAATATATATATCATAACAACCTCTAATCTCTTGATTCAAAACATTTCTAATATACATATAACTTCATATCAACATGTTATAACCATTTGTAAACACTTTTAATCATACATAACAACAAATACATCAAAACCCATTTCTTAAAAATCAACAATGGTGAATCCCTAAATAACCATGTATCCAATCAACTAAACACGTCAGAATGCATCATAACATAGCATAAACATGTTCTCACCTTTTCTTGAATTTATAGAATACAAATCCTACACTTTTGAAATTCAAGTTTCTCTCCTTTTTCTTTCTTGTTCTTCTTTTCCAGAGAAACTCATGCACACACACACACACACACACACTTTTCCTTCTTTCTTTCAAATAAGAAGGTGGTGGCAATAGATATTCATACACACACACGTGTACCTCATAAAATGTTAGGTGTCAACACCTAACCAATTTACATACATACATTTAATCACATACATGCCTACAATCCCTTGCATACATACATATTAATTCTGCCATTTACTCATAACTCCCATATTTATATTTTTCATATTCAAATAATTAAATAACTAATTTAATTACTTCCAAATAACCACTTACTCAAATAAACTCAAATAATCATAAAATCACATACCTCTTACTCGTCAAACAACTAACCCGGATTTGCGGGTGTTACACAAATAAATCTTGGAAAAGAATGAAGCACTATCGAACAAATCATCATTTTTGGGCAACGGATACTTATTCTTTATTGTTTTCTTGTTCAACTCACGGTAGTCGATACACATACGTAACGTACCGTCTTTCTTCTTCACAAATAACACTGGCACGCCCCACGGAGATGAACTCGGACGAATAAAGCCTTTATTTAACAGATCTTAGATTTGTGTCATCATCTCTCGAATTTCTGATGGTGCCAATCTATACGGAGATTTCGCCACTGGTCGAGAATCTACCTTACGAACAGGAGGCAACCCTTGCAATTATTCTGGAAACATATCCGGGTATTCCGTTACCACCCGAATATCATTCATCATCTGCTTTTCTTTCTTTCCGTCAATTACATATGCCATGTAAGATTCACATCCTCTATCCAACGCCTTCTTAGCTTTTAAACATGAAATAATGGGAATAACAGACCCAACTTTCTCACCCCTTGCCACCACACGTGAACCATTCGCCAATGGAAACAAAATTAACTTCTTATGACACTTAATACTGGCTTGATTCAAACTTAGCCAATCCATCCCGAGCACCACATCAAAACCAGATAGAGGCATAACAAGAAAATAAACATGAAAACATGCACCATCTATATCAATCTTAGCCCCAGCCATAGCAGTCGTAACCGGAACCATCATACCATCTGCTACTTCTATTTTTAAGGAATTAGCAAGCTTAGAAACAGGCATGTTCAATTTAGCACAAAATTCTACAAAGATAAATGAGCGATTAGCTCCATAGTCAAACAATACTCTAGCAGGAGTAGAGTTTATCATAAACAAACTTGTGATAACATCGTCAGTGGTGGTGGCATCATCCACTATCATCTTAAATGCCCTACCCTCAGCCATGGGTGGGTTCTTTCTTTTCTGGCCTGAAGCTGAAGATGATCCCCCAGCCATTCCTGCTCCTGACCCAGAACCAACCTTCTTATCATTACGGCACTCACCTGCCCGATGCCCCTCCCTCTAATAATTCCAGCACATATTGCGTGGAAATCAACAATCCTTAAGCACGTGCCCAAATTGACCACACTTAACACATCGTAGTGTCTGGGGTGTGCAAGGCCCCGTGTGAAAGGATTTACACCTGCTGCACCAAGGTGCCCTTTGACTTGACCCACCAGTTGAAGGACTTCTATTCTGATTATTCTGCTTCTGACCACTCTGCCCACCCTGTCTCTGTTGGGTGCTATACTGTTCAAACTTGGACTTTTGCTGAGAAATCCTTTCCCTGCTCAGTTTGTCTCTAGCCTTTATATCCCCTTCAGCCAATTTGGCTAAAGTGAAAGCCTGGGATAAGGTACTGGCCCATCCAGTGGCACTACGATAGTCAAGGAGCAAAGCTCCCACAAAGTGCTGGATTTGGGATGCCTCATCCGGAACCCATTGCTTAACAAACCTTAATCTTTCATTAAATTGTCTTATCAACTCATCAACCGACATGTTTCACGTCATCTGTAGATCCATGAACTCTTTCTTTATCCTTGCAATCTCGAAAGAGCTACAGTTTGTTCGCAAAGTTCCTTCTGGAATTGATCCCAAGCTATATTCTCCTGTTGTTGTTTAGTAAAATGCCCTGTCAGAGAATCCCACCATACCATGGCGTCTCCCTTAAGCATCCTCGTAGCAAACTTCACCTTTGATTCCTCCTCACAATTACAGGCATCCAACGCCTTAACCATCTCTCATAACCAGTTCAAGATGATGTTAGGGTCTGATCTTCCTCGGTACTCTCATGGCTTGCAATCCAGGAATTGCTTATACGTGCACGGTTGTTTATATCTAGGAAACGCAAAAGGGAAATGTTCCTTGTGATGTAAACGGATAGTAGAATGGTTGCGGCATAACTTGTGTTACTAGCGGAAGTAGTACCGTCACTAGTAACGTGGTTGATTGAGTGGTAATCCCAGTTGGGATTGGGGTTGGTTCAGTGTGAACTTGCCTAACCTGCTCCAGATTGTGAACCATGTTCCGAAGTTCCAGCGGTTCATTCTCAAGTTTGTAAATATATCCAGTTTGGTCTTCTTCCTGTTCCTGGCCGGATGTTCCTGCCAAATTTGTAATATTCAATTCCTCAAGTACCGGTGCCTCTGTTGTCGCTTGGGTCACACGAGGAAGGACGGGGATCTCTCTGTTAGTTATATCTGTAACAATCACATCATGTCACAATTCATTAGTATAACCCATTAGTACACAAAATACTAACTACCATAAAGAATCTCCAACTCACTTTAATTCCCCCAAAGGAAAGTTTGACCCATCACGAGCCGAGATTTAGGAACGCAACACTGTAGCCGTGCCTGCATCACCAAACCAAGGCTCTGATACCAAGCTGTAACACCAGAAAATCCTAAGCCATTTTTTTAAAACGCTTTGCGGAAGCTTTATACAAACATGATTTCATAAAGTACAAATATTTACAAACATCAAACATCGGTTTACAAAATTCAACATTGTATCCTTCGTGTATTACAAAACATAACATGGCTTGTTTCCAAAATAAAACAAGTATCGGAGTAAGGTCAACTTCTCCTTTCACAACAGAATCACGAACCTACAAAACAAGCAACAGTGGGGAATTAGCACAAAGCTAAGTGAGAGGAAGCTTAAAACACAACAAGCATCAACAATCGATATCAAAACATGTAATCACATAATCCAGAGATCGGCGGTTCGGCACAGAACCTACATCCAATGCCGGACAAAGCAAAGGTTTACCAATACCCACCGCAATTGGTACAGTCCCCTCCAATACAATGCATGCATGAGAGGCTCTACAACTGCTCAACCAATAGCAATCAGGACAGCCCAATTCCACGCATAGCTGACTCCTTAAACGATACTCGATATCATACCTCGAGCACGTATCGGCCAAAGTCACACAGTAGTTAAAAACAATAATCAACAGGCAACAAACAACAAGCAATGAGCATCAAACAAAACAATCTAGCTAATCACAAACATGTGCATCACATCATCCATATCAATCATATACTTTACCATCTGTGAGTTAACATCCACTCACCTCTTGATCTCAAACGTGGAACTCAGATTTCTTATATTACTGAGCCTTTGTGTTTCCTGAAAATACAACAACACCTGAATTAGTTTATGGTTCATAAATATATATGCCCTCATATATGTATATCATAATATTCAATATAAACCCACAAATAATTAACAACCCAAAAGATCTAACAAACTGTAACACCGCCTCTTCGAGAACCAGATTTTTTTCTTTTTAAAACATTTATTTATCTCATTCATTTGAAAACACGCAGCGGAAATAGAAAACACGTGGCAAATATATTACAAACCAAAAGATGCCACATACAAGTTCGGTGTTACTGTTACTTATCCGGTCGACCATTACCAAATTCATACAAACATTATATCAGAGTTATTACAGACAAAGTGTTCCTCCTATGAAAACAAACTACCCGCAGGGTCCCAAGCTCACTGAGGATCACCTGCACATGTAGGGTGTAGCATCTGTTAGCTATTATAGCTAGTGAATACTCAAATAGCATATGATTAACATAAATACATCACATATCATCAATCATGCTCAGATAATTCTATCCTAGCATCTCGCGATGAGTTGGCGTAGTCAGGAGGTAACATATCTTGCAGGGGAGCTAACCCGGCTCAATGCACCAAACTGGGGTACCAAACACATCAACCGCCCCGGTGGGGGAGCTATACAGCGTCCACCGTTGCGTTTTGGAATCCGCAGATTCCTCTGTTGTACAACCGCAGCTATACCCAAAGAGGACAGCTTTGTCCTTAATTAGAATAGCTTTGTTCTCGTAGGACAGCTTTATCCATAGGATCCGGATCAACAACAAACAAACAATTGATCCAATCGAATCATCAGTCAATGCGCGCATATATATATTTAATACTCATCATAGCATACACCTAATCAAGTGCATACTATACTGTGTCAACATGTTATATTCTAGCATCATCATGCAACCCTACACTTGAACAAGTGCGTGTACAAATCATGGTTTACAATTCTGTAATCATTGTTAATATATGTTATAGATATATTAATCGTTATGTTATTAGGCACTCACCTGTCGAGTTAGAATACTTCTCTCTACAATATTGTAGCTTCTGGATCAATCGGAATACCTAAACAAGGTTTACAACTATTAAAACCTTGAAAATCAGATTCTGCCAGGGGCAGGGCACGCCCGTGCCTGGCGTGGCACGCCCCGGGTACGCCCCGTACCTGGGTCTCAGGTACAACCCGTGACTTCAGGGTACCCCCGGGCTCTCTAGGGTTAGGCACGCCCCGTACCCTTGGGAGGTACGGCCATGCCTCCTAGGTACGCCCTAAGGTACGGTCTGTTCTTGAGAGGCACGCCCGTGCCCTTCAATGTACAGCAGCAGGTTCATGCAGAACCTGCTGTTTTCCCATCCAAATCATACCAAATCACTTCCAATGTATTACCAATCGATTTCTATGGTTCATATGTGAAATAACACTTCTAATACAACTCAAAGGTACCATTTTTACATACCAAAACATCATTTTTAGAACTTAGGACCAAAATCATCTCTTTGACCCATTTACCACTTTCATTCTCAAAATCCATTCAAACCTTCAATTTAATTACAGAATTTGATTCCTAAACACTTAGAAATCATTTAGAAACAGATTGGCAATCTTAGAAACACAGATTGGGATCAAAATCATTGAAACCCAATTTGGAACCTAACTTGGTGAAAATAAAGAACAAGAAATTCAACTCAATTGAAGATGGAGATGATTAGGAATTATCACAGCAGATTTGACCTTGAATCTAGCACTTGAATTCAGCAACAAAAAATCAGATTGCAAGAATCTTCAATGACCCACTTCTCTTCAAAGTCAACAAGAGCACATAGAACACAATGAGATAGGCACAAGAAATTGTCTGTGTGTTTGCAAAGAGGTGCTCACGTGGCTGTAAACTAGATACCTTCTTGTAGGTTATTGCTATCCACAAGTGGGTATCTTGTTCCCCATTCCAACTTACAACTTAACGCACGAGTACCCGTTTTAACCAACGGGGATATTTTTGGAAACCTCGTTCTAAACCATTTAATAATTCATTATCATTATCTATTTTCAATAATATTTTTAATATTATCATTTCTTTATTATTTTCTTCCCTTTTTTTCCCAATTAATCAATATTATATATTTAATCCCTTTTATTCAATATTTAATTAGAAATTCTAGACGTACCAGATTCAAACACGACTAGGCCCATTTTGAGGTTGTTACAAATCTACCCACCTTAAAAAGATTCCATCCTCGGAATCTACTTTAAGTGAACAGGTGGGGATAGCGGGCCCTCATATCCTCGTGGGTCTCCCACGTCAGGTTTGACCCGAGGTTGTGCTTCCATTTGACCAAGACCAGCTGAATAGTCTTCTTTCTTAGCCGTTTGGTCTTCGTGTTCATAATCTCGATGGGTTCTTCCACGAGCCGTGAAGAAGAATCAACTTTCAGATCATGCAAAGGTAGAATCTGATCTTCATCCACCTTGCACTTACGAAGATAGCAGACATTGAAGGTATTATGAATACCTGATAGCTCTGGAGGTAACTCCAAAGATACTGTCTGCTCGTTGACTTTCTGGATAATTCTGAAAGGACCAATATATCTCGGACTCAGCTTTCCCTTCTTGCCGAATCTGATAACACCCTTCCAGGGAGAAACCTTCAACAATACCCGATCACCAATTTCAAAGGTAACCGGCCTGCGTTTAGGATCAGCATACATCTTTTGCCTATCCCTAGCTGCTTTAAGCTTCTCACGTGCAAGCTTAACTTTATCTGCTGTAATCTGGACCAGATCAGGTCCAGCATATTGCTTCTCCCCTGGTTCAAGCCAATAGGTAGGTGTGGGACAACGCCTACCATAAAGCATCTCATACGGTGGCATACTAATACTAGAATGATATGAGTTATTATAAGCAAACTCAATCAAGGGCAAATGAGAATCCCACGAGCCACCGTATTCAAGTACACATGCGCATAGCATGTCTTCAAGAGTTTGGATAGTCCTTTCGGACTGTCCGTCTGTCTGCGGATGGTATGCGGTACTCAAATGAACACGAGTACCGAGCTCCCGTTGAAGACTGCTCCAAAAGTGTGAAACAAATCGTGTATCCCTATCAGAGACAATAGATAAAGGAACACCGTGTCGAGCAACAATTTCATTTATATAGATCTGAGCAAGTCTGGGCATAGAAGAAGATTCATTCACAGCTAGAAAGTGTGCACACTTGGTGAGTCTGTCAACAATCACCCAGATCATGTCATGCCCTTTAGAAATCCTGGGCAATTTAGTAACAAAATCCATGGCGATGTTGTCCCATTTCCATTCAGGAATTGGTAATTGTTGCAAAATACCATAGGGTCGTTGGTGCTCGGTCTTCACCTGTGCACAGATCTGACATTTCTCCACATAAGAGGCAATGTCACGTTTCAGAGTAGGCCACCAATAAAGTGCCTTAAGGTCATGGTACATCTTCATGCACCCAGGATGAACAGATATACGAGAACTGTGCGCCTCCTTCAAGATAAGATCCCGGTTCCCTCTGATGCTAGGTACCCAGATTCGGGACCTGTATGTCTTCAATCCCCTGCTGTCATCTTGTAGCTGCTCCTTCAATTTAACCATAACTTCCGCCTTTAGATTATCTTCTAATAAGGCTTCATGCTGAGCCTCCTTTAAACGAGTGATAAGATCATAAACAATAGTAATTTTCATGAATTTAACGGTTTCTGAGGAGCCCTTTCGGCTTAAAGCATCAGCCACCACGTTAGCCTTGCCCGGGTGGTATTTGATTTCACAATCATAATCATTAACTAATTCGATCCACCTGCGTTGCCTCATATTGAGCTCCTTCTGTGTAGAAACATACTGGAGACTCTTATGATCGGTGAATACCACACATTTGGTGCCATACAAGTAGTGGCGCCATAGTTTCAGAGCAAAGACAACAGCTGCCAACTCCAGATCATGAGTCGGATAGCTCTTCTCATGTGGCTTCAGTTGGCGGGAAGCATAAGATATAACCTTGTCCTTCTGCATAAGGACACTTCCCAAACCTGCGTAAGAAGCATCACAGTAAACAATAAAATCTTCTGACCCATCAGGCAGATTCAGAATTGGAGCTTGACATAAGAGTTCTTTCAAAGTCTGGAATGCATTGTCTTGTTCATCAGACCATGAATAAGGAACATCCTTTCGTGTAAACTTCGTCAAAGGACCTGCGATCTTAGAAAAATTCTGAATGAATCACCGATAGTACCCGGCAAGTCCTAAGAAGCTACGAATCTCAGATGGGGTTTTGGGAATTCCCCAATTCATTACTGCCTCAACCTTGGCTGGATCAACCATTACACCATCCTTTCTTATCACATGCCCAAGGAAGTGTACCTTTTCGAGCCAGAACTCGCATTTAGAAAATTTAGCATATAATTGTTCTCGCATCAACGTGTCAAGAACTATGCGAAGACGTGTCTCGTGTTCTGCTTCAGATCTGGAATAGATAAGAATGTCATCAATGAATACAATGACAAATTTGTCAAGAAAGGCACGACAGACACGGTTCATAAGATCCATAAAAATGGCTGGAGCATTTGTCAATCCGAAAGGCATCACAAGAAACTCATAATGCCCATATCTCGTCCTGAAAGCCGTCTTTGGAATATCTTCATCACGCACACGGACTTGATGATAACCAGAACGAAGATCTATCTTTGAAAAGCATGTAGCACCCTTAAGTTGATCAAACAGATCATCAATACGAGGAAGAGGGTACTTGTTCTTTACAGTGCGCTTATTCAGCTCCCTGTAGTCAATGCAAATCCGCATCGTCCCGTCTTTCTTTTTAACAAACAAAACTGGAGCTCCCCAAGGCGAAGAGCTGGGACGAATGAAACCTCTATCAAGAAGTTCCTGTATCTGGGTCATCATCTCGCGAACCTCAGATGGTGCAAGACGATAAGGAGATCTTGCTACAGGCGTAGCACCTGGTACAAGATCTATCTGATATTCTACATCTCTTACCGGTGGCAAACCCGGTAATTCATCAGGGAAAACACCTGGGTATTCAGAAACTACCCGAATGTCATTTACAGCTTTCTTCTCCATATGTGTATCAATAACATAAGCCAAATAGGACTCACATCCCTAGGCTACAAACTTGCGAGCTTTCATCAGAGAAATCAATGGAGTTTCAGAAGTTCTTCCTTCACCACGAGCCACAGCATATGACCCGTCAGAGAAAGGAATCTTAATAATCTTTTTCGAACAAATAATCTTAGCATTTTTTTTGCTGAGCCAATCCATCCCGATTACTACATCAAACCCAGCAATCGGCATAACCAGAAAAGAAACAGGGAAACTAGTCCCGTCAACATCAATCAGTGCAATAGGAACTCTATGAACAACAGAGACTATCCTACCACTAGCAACTTCAACACTTAACGGATCAGTCAGTGTACAGATAGGCAATTGCAGTTTAGCACATAAGAATGCAGAGATGAAAGAATATGTCGCTCCTGAATCAAATACAGGCAGGAGAATTATTAATAAGAAAGGTGCCAGTGATAACATCACCTGCAGCCTTAGCCTCATCGGCTGTCATCTGGAATGCCCTGCCTGGAGCAACATTCTTTCCTCGACCCAAGGAAGATCCACCAGCTCCTCCCGATCTGGTGTTGGAACCCGACCTACAATCAACCGATCGGTGTCCCGGCTTGAAGCACTTGAAGCATACATTATCTTTATATTTACAGCTTTCAGTTGTATGCCCCTTTTGACCACATTTAGGACACCTTGCAGTATCCTTGGTACAATGCCCAGTATGCCTAGATCGACACGAAGCACACCATAAATCATCAGACGGATTATACTTGGAATCTCCTTGTTGCTGCTGGTGTTGCTGAGGCTGTCTCTGCCATGATCCTCCACCTGAAGCCTTCGACCCCGAAGACTGTTCAAACTTCCTTTTGGAAGTTCCCCCAACTTGTGTAGCATGATCGGTCTCATACCGGCGTGCAATATCGAATGCCCTATCCAGAGTAGTGGCAAATCGGACGGATGATCGATACTCCGGTGGCAGAGCAAGTGCAAAGCGGTTAATCTTTGCTTCTTCATCCGGTAAGGAACCCTGCACGAAACGAACCAATTCGGTATACCTGGTGATGAGTTCCTCAACAGATCGATTGCCTTTAGACAAGGCTCGGAACTCATTATCCACAGCTTCTACCGCCTAGGCTGAACAATATTTAGCCCTCATAATCCTCAGAAAATCAGACCTAGTCATAGAGTTGAGGACAGCAGCCGGTATAGAAGCTATCACCGTATCATACCAAGACACCGCTCTACCTCGCAGCATCTTTCGTGCATATGCCACCTTCTTGGATTCATCAGCCTCACATGTCTCGAAGGCCAATTCAGTATCGCGGATCCACCGCTCTGCAATCACCATATCCATATTACCTTCAAAGGTCGGTGGTGAACACATCATGAAGGCCTTTAATCCCATGGCCATCTTCTTTTCGGGAACACGCTCCTCAGAGGCCTTAAGACGAGCCTCCAAGTCGCGAATATATGCCTCCCGATCATCACTTCCAGACATAGTCAATCTCTAAGTTCTGTTAGATCATTAAAGTCAAACATACTTAGTATACTTTTCCATACTTGATTAATCATGTGAATCAATAAACAAATAATCAACAACTGTGTTAGTCATGTGAATCATATCAGTCTCTCTCACACCCTAACACCTCCCGAGGAACACTTTAAATAATGGTCGAGAACCTGAATTTGAGACTGAGTACTTATTCAAGTACCCAATTCACTCAAACTTAGGCTCTGATACCAGCTTGTAACACCGCCGTTTCGAGAACCAGATTTTTTTCTTTTTAAAACATTTATTTATCTCATTCATTTGAAAACACGCAGCGGAAATAGAAAACACGTGGCAAATATATTACAAACCAAAAGATGCCACATACAAGTTCGGTGTTACTGTTACTTATCCGGTCGACCATTACTAAATTCATACAAACATTATATCAGAGTTATTACAGACAAAGTGTTCCTCCTATGAAAACAAACTACCCGCAGGGTCCCAAGCTCACTTAGGATCACCTACACATGTAGGGTGTAGCATCTGTTAGCTATAATAGCTAGTGAGTACTCAAATAGCATATGATTAACATAAATACATCACATATCATCAATCATGCTCAGATAATTCTATCCTAGCATCTCGCGATAAGTTGGCGTAGTCAGGAGGTAACATATCTTGCAGGGGAGCTAACCTGGCTCAATGCACCAAACTGGGGTACCAAACACATCAACCGCCCCGGTGGGGGAGCTATACAGCGTCCACCGTTGCGTTTTGGAATCCGCAGATTCCTCTGTTGTACAGCCGCAGCTATACCCAAAGAGGACAGCTTTGTCCTTAATTAGAACAGCTTTGTTCTCGTAGGACAGCTTTGTCCATAGGATCCGGATCAACCACAAACAAACAATTGATGCAATCGAATCATCAGTCAATGCGCGCATATATATATTCAATACTCATCATAGTATACACCTAATCAAGTGCATACTATACTGTGTCAACATGTTATATTCTAGCAGCATCATGCAATCCTACACTTGAACAAGTGCGTGTACAAATCATGGTTTACAATTCTGTAATCATTGTTAATATATGTTATAGATATATTAATCGTTATGTTATTAGGCACTCACCTGTCGAGTTAGAATACTTCTCTCTACGATACTGTAGCTTCTAGATCAATCGGAATACCTAAACAAGGTTTACAACTATTAAAACCTTGAAAAACAGATTCTGCCAGGGGCAGGGCACACCCGTACCTTGCCAAGGCACGCCCGTGCCTGGCGTGGCACGCCTCGGGTACGCCCCGTACCTGGGTCTCAGGGACACCCCGTGACTTCAGGGTACCCCCGGGCTCGCTAGGGTTAGGCACGCCCCGTACCCTTGGGAGGTACGGCCGTGCCTCCTAGGTACGCCCTAAGGTACGGTCTGTTCTTGAGAGGCACACCCGTGCCCTTCAATGTACAGCAGCAGGTTCGTGCAGAACCTGCGGTTTTCCCATCCAAATCATACCAAATCACTTCCAGAGTATTACCAATCGATTTCTATGGTTCATATGAGAAATAACACTTCTAATACAACTCAAAGGTACCATTTTTACATACCAAAACATAAAAATCAGAACTTGGGACCAAAATCATCTCTTTGACCCATTTACCACTTTAATTCTCAAAATCCATACAAACCTTCAATTTAATTACAGAATTTGATTCCTACACACTTAGAAATCATTTAGAAACAGATTGGCAATCTTAGAAACACAGATTGGGATCAAAATCATTGAAACCCAATTTAGACCTAACTTGGTGAAAATAAAGAACAAGAAATTCAACTCACTTGAAGATGGAGATGATTTGGAATTATCATAGCAGATTTGACCTTGAATCTAGCACTTGAATTCAGCAACAAAAAATTAGATTGCAAGAATCTTCAATGAACCTCTTCTCTTCAAAGTCAACAAGAGCACATAGAACACAATGAGATAGGCACAAGAAATTGTCTGTGTGTTGGCACAGAGGTGCTCACGTGGCTGTAAACTAGATACCTGCTTGTGGGTTATTGCTATCCACAAGTGGGTATCTTGTTCCCCTTTCCAACTTACAACTTAACGCACGAGTACCCGTTTTAACCAACGGGGATATTTTTGGAAACCTCGTTCTAAACCATTTAATAATTCATTATCATTATCTATTTTCAATAATATTTTTAATATTATCATTTCTTTATTATTTTCTTCCATATTTTTCCCAATTAATCAATATTATATATTTAATCCCTTTTATTCAATATTTAATTAGAAATTCTAGACGTACCAGATTCGAACACGACGAGGCCCATTTTGAGGTTGTTACACAAACAAAATCTCACATTCTAAAAAAATAGCCAAACATGTCACAATAAGTCTTCGAGTGGTTAAAATTTCGAACCGTAGGCCATTTCGAGCGGAAGTCCACTTCTAGCGGATCCCCATTCGAAACAAGCCACTTCGAGCGGATCCCCATTCGAAACAATTAAGACACTTCGAGCAGATCCCTCTTCGAGCCAAGACCACTTTGAGCGGATTCCCCCCGTAGGCCACTTCGAGCGGATCCCCCATAGGCCACTTCGAATTCTAAGCCTAAAGGCTAGGCCCCTCAAATTTATAATATTTTTAATTTTTTTTCATCTTCTTTTTCCTGTTCTTGATTTTGCCAACTTTCCATTCAAAAATACCCAGAACCAGAATTTAAAACTTACTCAAAACATTACTAAAATATATACAAACATTATTAAACATGTTTTTATGCATCAAGAACACCTTTTAATCAATTAAATCACCAAATCTAACAAAACCCATTAATCAAGATTTTTTTCAAACTTTTTCATGGTGATTCTTCATAAAACTCATAGAACACATATCATGATAATCATAAACATATTAGAATCATAAACTAACCTTTAGCTTGATTTATAAAACACCAAATCTTCAAATCCAATTTTCAAGAAATCAACTTCTTGAGGTTTCTTCAAAGGTAAGCGATTTACACACATATACCTTCAATTTTTTGTTTCAAAATGAGCAGGAGGTTATCTAAGATTTCTCTCCATATACACGTATACCCACGTGCATCAAAATTTAAGCATGGGGTGTTTCTTAAAGACTTATCCAATTAATACACTCATACATGCATACGTACATATTATCATGCATACATACATATATATAAGTTAATTCAATCAATTAATTTTATCATCAATTAATAACAACTTAATATAATCACGTAATAATATTAAAACACGACAATCACTTACAGTTTACCGCTAGTACTAATCCGGGTTTGCGGGTGTTACAATTTCACTTGATAGGTTACTCTAGATTCAAAATACAATGTTGACTTACTTACATACGGGATCGGCTATTGAGATGACTAGCGTAGACACATGTCCTACATCCGATGGTAGTAGATCTTTGCCCTTCAATGCTTAATATCTTGGTAGGGGGACATCTGGTTTACTTTAAATGAATCATTAGACTATGCTTTTCCTTCCCTTGCACTGCCTTTTGTATTTGGAGAGAAATAATTTTCCTTTTCTAAAGGGTGTTGTTAGAGACATCCTACTGTATGCCACTACTCTAGATTTTTCAACACCCCCATCTATCTTATAATTATAAGTTAATCATTTTCTCTTACTTTAATATTTAATTATTACTTTATCATTATTTTGTGTTTTTCTTTCTCTTTTATTTTTATCTTTCTTTCTTTTATATTATTTTTTAAAATTATTTTAAATTATATTAAAAAAGTATTTATAAATCGATATTTAAAAAATAATTATATAAGAGTTTATATAAAAGTATTATAAAAGATTCACATAAAATTTATTTATCTTATAAAAGTATTATAATTTTAAAGTATTATGAAAGAGAATAAATACAGTTAATATCAATTAAGCATTTGTTAAGAATAAAAAATAAAAAATAAAATATATAAAAGTTATATAAAAAGAAAAGAAGATAACAAAACACTATAACGTTATAGGGAATAGGTGATTAAAAAAATAAATATGGTATTTATATAAATACCTAATATACAAATTTATTTAAATGTTAAATATTTTTTGAAAAGGTACAAAAAGAATTATTTTAACCAATCACAAACACACTCTCTCTATCTTTCCCATAAACTGTTTCATCTTCTTCCTAGTAAAACACACACTCTCTAAATCTCTAACTTCCCGCTACCCGGTCAGCAGGCGGGGTGCGAGGCAGCGCCCCGTAGCAAAAATTATTTATATATTTATATATGAATAACCGCCACCAACCGCCGCCTCCGTAACCGTCAGTAACCGCCCGGTAACCGCCGTTTGCTCACCTATATAAATACCATTCAGCCTTGGTGTTTGGTACGACAGAAATACGGAAAACACAAAAGTATACAAATGATATACGATAGAATATATGAATACAAGTCGATATTATGACGAAATAGTTTCAGATAAACGAGAGATAAAGCAAAGATATTCTGGGTTTGGAATTGAATAAAGCCTGTAATACAAATCGAGCTTCTTGGATTATCACATATCTGAATTCGTGATACCCCAGGCAAAAGGGTCGAATTACAGATTACGGAAAGTGTTTCTACACGATCCACGAAATTATCCAAGTTATATATTGTTATTTTTACCTTCTATAAAGCCTTTCCTCCAACAAACCCACAACTACAATTCGAGATTTCCCTAGGGTTCATAGGCTTTTATGTTAAATGGTTTCATTTTGGAAATCTTCATATTCCATTATTGACGTTTTCCATAGTTGTAATTGAATATTTTCAAGTTCATATGTTCCTGTCATCTCCACTTGGTGTGATTAAAGCTACCAATTTTGAGACACAATGTTGGGCTCTTGGTGGTGATTTATCATCGAAAATAGGAAATCACCTCCTCTTGTTTGCATAGGCGAATCTATTTCATGTTTGAAAATGTTGAAATGTCACTTATTTTTTGGTTAAAGCTTCTATGGCACCTATCTTATGTTATGGAGGGATACGGATCATTCTATTACTGATCTAGTTCATGATGATGGTTAAGTGGATATGAGCTCGTTTTCTCAATTGACGGAGACACATATCCGTGTTCTATCATTTGTTGAAGAGGTGCTCGTCTTAGCTGGTTTTAGTTGTTTGTGGGATCATCCGAACAATAAGCATTCTCTCCATCATACGGTGGGGCAGAGTTTATCTTTTTCTTCATTTACTTTTTGGTATTCCTTTCCATGAATGTTTGTTGTTTGTTTATTTTGTTTCAGCCATGAGTCTTTTAGACTTCATATTGTTGCTTGTCATTAAAGAAGTTGAAATTGCATAAGAGGATATCGATGGGAACCAATTGATAGTTGAAATAAATCAGAGGAACCTCATTGTAACGTTGACATTGTTCTATCCCTAGTTAAGGGGGGTGTCTACAAGATCAATGAAAATGTTTGCCTTGGCCGTTGGTACAATTCCCGAGGGGAACCTTCCTTCATCGAGAAAGAAAAGCTTAATCTCAAAGAATCGACAGTCATATTTTGCGCAAACTGATGTGGGAAGTTCGGCCATAGGGATTGCTCAAGATGTAATTTAGGGCCCATTTGTTTCATGGATTTCGAGGAATTTCTGGGATTAATTTGCATTTCAAATCGTTTGAAATCCTATGTTTGGTTTAAAATAAGAAGGAAGAGATTGGGATTTCAAATCCTATAGGTGTGGGATTTCAAAATCCTTCGGGGAGGGGTGGTATTTCTAAATCCCTCATATGTGGGATTTCAATAAGGACTTATCTGACCAACAATTCACAATTCGTCTTCACCACATCAATCGACTCTTCACTCTCGCCGTCACTACCGTAATTGGTCACCACCATAACCGTCACTAGCATCGCCATTGTCGGCCACCACCACCGCCGTGACCTTTTCCCTTCACGGTCTCCGCATTCTTGTCATCTCTCTTAGTCCATCATCTCCATCACTACTTCCTCCGCCACCGCCCTTCACCGCCTCTGCCTCCGCAGTCGTCGCCTTTCACCAACTTCGTCTCCACCTCCGCCTCCGCCGCCGTCGCCCTTCATTGCACCCGCCTCTGCCGACGTCGACCTTCACCGTGATCGCCGTTGCCCTTCACCGTCTCTGCTTTCCCCATCTCTGAGCCAGTCAAGCTGTGAAGGTAATTCAACTCATTCACCATCTTTGCTCTAGAAATGCCATTGTCTTTTACATGAACCAAACAAGAGATTTGATTGGATTTGAAATCCCATGGGATTTGGAATCCTTAGGATTTCAAGTCCATGAACCAAACAACCATTAGACTGATGGGTGTATGACCATGTTCCGGATCTTGTTATCAATCCTACTTCTTATTCAGAGTTAGGTCCATCCATGCACATAAGGGTTCCACCAAATGATGCTTCTTGTCCCTTACAGAGTGGAAATGTTCAAGGGAAATGTAAAGGAGTTGACATGACTGAAGGTAGGGGTAGAGATGCAGAAGCTTGTAGTACCCATGTTTTGTAATATGATAAAAATTAAATGATAATAATATTTGAATTTCATTTTTATAGTTATCATGGTTACTATATACTAGATTAAGAGTTGAAGGACTAATGTTGCTATATTAAGAATGAGGGAAGCGTATTTAACCCAAGTTGGGGCACAAGGCCCAAGGTTAGATGATTTTGAGCCGTCACCGTGAAGTGTGTGAGTTGTGTGTGTGTGGTGTTTGTGATCCGAGGGGAGATATGACCTAGACCAACATCATTTTGCAAGAAATCAAAATGGTATCAATTAGGTATGAGTTCTCTATCTCCCTTGAATGCTAATATACATATTTCATACAGAAATGGGGGTGGAGATTTGTGATTTTTGTTGTGGTTTTGGTTGTGTCGTTCAAACGAGAGAGACGAGAGAGAATCTTGGGTTTAACCCTTTAAAACTTGATGAAAATCTAATAACTTGGTAGGGTTTGTTCTTATAATGTTTAGAATGATCCGGAATTCAAATCATATGTTTTGTTTAAGATTTGGATGATATCGATTCAAAACTCATCGACCATGAGTTCTTCAATCGCTAAATGGGGGGGTGGGGTTTGAATCGCCAAGTACATAGTTATTTTCATGATGGATCTCCATGTACATAGGGTGAATAGCTAAGTGATTGCTAATTATTTATTGCCAACCACATTTCACGAATAGCCAAGTATGCTAATAGCCACGTACATCAATAGCTAAATAGTTACTTTCATAATGGATCTCCATGTACATAGGGTGAATAGCCAAGTGGTTGCTAATAATTTATCGCCAACCACATTTCACGAATAGCCAAGTATATCAGTAGCCAAGCCTACCAATAGCCAAGTGTTCTAGTCAAGTATATCAATAGCCAAGTATACCAATAGCCAAGTATATCAATAGCCAAGTACTTATGTGTAGACACCTAGTATAGATCGCCAAGTGTAGATGCATACATACACATATGGACGCCAAGTACAAGTATAATTATATAGTCAACAATATTGTTAAGTGTATTATGTATCTGATTTCCAAGCGTTTAACACCAAGCCCGACGTATCAACCCGGACGGGATTTCTTAGAATGCAAGTAGAAGTACTCACTTCATAGTGATTCAGACAAACAATAACAGTTTAGTAAATATATGTGGTTACTCATTGATCGGAAATCACCTACAAATAGGGTTTCATAAATAACTGTTATGACTGCAGTATACCATTACTCCATTATATGTGGTTACTCATAGTAATGGTATACTGCAGTCATAACAGTTATTTATGAAACCCTTTTTGTAGGTAATTTCCGATCAATGAGTAACCACATATATTTACTAAACTGTTATTGTTTGTCTGGATCACTATCAAGTGAGTACTTCTACTTGCATTCTAATCTAGCATCAATTATGGGCGAGTATGCGTAAGTAAGTACATGTTTATTACTGACATTATGTGCTTGTTTATGAGACTGGTACCTCGGTATGAGGTATGTAAGACTAATTGCTACGGCAACGGGTATGACAAGACCGTTTGAATTTGATGGGTATGATGAGACCGACTACTTCGGTAGCGGGTATGTCTTATATAATATTCAATGTTATGTGTATGATGTTATGTGAATATGTTGAACTAGTTCTATATGTAAATATTGTACTCGATAAACTTTACGCTTACTATTGTTATTTACTTCTATTTTAGGGGATGACCACAGCGAGGCTTTAGTACTTTATTGATAGCTAATCGATACAAGACTTATGTTGGATTTATCTTCATTAACTTATTTTTATTTACTTCAAACAATACTAGAGATATGATTTGAACGAAATTAGAACAGTACGCATGATGAAATGTAATCGAACATTTTAAAAAGTATTGTATGTGTGAGCTGATTTTTGAATTAGATCCATTTAAAAAATATTAGGGCGTAATAACTTGATATCAGAGCCTACGTTTAACAGATTCGGATGCATTTTGGTGTGTTTGAACTTAAACCTTGGCTCATAAAGAGTTTCAAAACAATATTTTAATCAACTTTAAATAAATGATTTTCGAATGTCACAATGAGCTGTTGGCTGGAGCTGGTCCAGTGGTCACACGTGAGATGAAAAAGTATTCGAAATATTACATGAGATTCAAGTTGGCATGTGAATGATATCGAACTGCTCTAGTTAATGTAAATGACACGGTACATCTTTTATATACGAGACTACCGTACGTGAAACTTTATTGTGTTTATATGTTGTAAATGATACATGGCCCAAGCTAGTGAATCGGGATTCCTAAAGGTAATGCCAAGATCCAGTATGTGTAGTGTGTTTTTTATAATATATGGGTCGATAGAACTCAACTTTGAGACTTTGGACTAGATCTCAACAAAATTCCAATCATGTATGACTGTCAGAGTGTCATTGCAATCACTTGCAATACTGTCCATCATTAAGCAAAACATATTGATATCAGGTATCACTTTCAGAAAGATAATGTTGAAAAAGGTCTTATTGAATTACACTATGTTCATACTAAGAATCAACTAGATGATTTGTTTACCAAGCCTCTAGATGAAACCCGTTTTTCTTTCTTCGTATCTAGATTGGGTACGTTGAATTTAAGGATATGAACTTTTCTCAAAGACATTACATTTTGTTCATAATAACTGCTTCTTGAATGGAATTACGCGAGGTTGTGTTACTTGTGCAGATAGATGCACAGATGCAGGGGGAGAGCTGATCTACACAATAAAAATATTATTCATTTTCAATGCATAATTGTAGGGGGAGAAACAAACACAGAAAATACAAAAACGCATAGTTTATTTTTATTAAAATAAAATAAAATAGAAGAAAAATAAAGCAAATAACTTTAACGAGAATAAATCCCCGCGAAAGGATCGAATAACTAGTAATCTCAAAATAGTATAGTCGTCACCGTTTCCTCGCAACGGCGCCAAACTTGATACGCGGATATCAGTCTTAAATTTAAACACTAATCTAAGCATATTTGACTGACACACTAACGAGCACACCCGATCGTATAGCAGTAAACTAGGCAAGACCAGGATCTTCTCCACAGGGAACAGTTATGGAATATACTATTTGGAAATAAACTAGTTAAACTAAAATGCCTTAAAGTAATAAGGGGCTTTTCAGTTAATGTAGTAAATATGGAAACAATTTCAAGAAGTTAAAATCAGTTGACAGATATGTATTCACCAATGAATCACTCCCCTGAAGTGCAATTTGTTATAAACATAGATGATATGACAGGTTTCTAAGGGTGTTCGAACCAACAACCATCGGTCCTACTAATCCGATTACGACTTAATCTTTCCAAAACACACTTAACTCTCGTGTATAGTGAATTGAACTCAAACTTTTATCTATAGTATTATTGAATAATCTTAACCCTCGTTGTCTCAGAAAAGTTATCTATCCTATTGAATGCAAACGTCATTATCTTAGAACAAGCAAACAATAATCCTGAAGAAAATACACATGCAAGTCATTGTCTCAGAGCATGCACAAACTATATCTAACAAATTACTCAGCAAAAGTTAACATCAAAAACTCAAGATTCATGATTAATCATAAACAAAACCAAATCATATATTAGAAATAAAGATTACAAATCAAAACATAGGGTTCCTTCATCACAGTAAATACAAAAGAGGTTTAACTCATAGACAAGTTAGAAAACAAAGACAAAGATTAATTACAAACCATTATAGACCGGTGGTAGCAACCTAAGTCAACCATGCAGATGTTGTAGCCTCTCCTCTCCATTACTGATTGCTCTCTAAAACTGTCGCATGTTTTTTTCTTCGTCAACTGCCGCTTTCTTGAATAATATCTTCTTTTTTGCAGCCGCCGTCAATATATATATATATATATATATATATATATATAGACATAATAGAAGTAAGTGGATCAATCAAGTATCCGAATTCTAAAGAAAAAGCATTATTGATAATCCAAGACCATACATATTGATAGACAGAACTGCTATTTATTTGCTGAATAGATAGATTCATGGAAAAAATCATGACTATACTTAACAACAAAACGCTCTGAAAAGCCCACATAGGACGAAGACTTTTGTTGCCGTCGGAAAAAGAAGAAGTCCCAACCCTATTAACATAGCAACTGAAATACGACTCGCCTCCAGAATAATAAAACTTATGTGCAGCCGCCGTAAAAAAAGAAAAATGACCTCCTTTCTTCTAGTTCACTTACTGCCTTTTTTTGAATTTAATAGCCCGTGCGTTTTATATATCTAAAATT
The DNA here is from genome assembly GCA_038502395.1 of Dittrichia graveolens. Taxonomy (NCBI): domain Eukaryota; kingdom Viridiplantae; phylum Streptophyta; class Magnoliopsida; order Asterales; family Asteraceae; genus Dittrichia; species Dittrichia graveolens. Next base: position 65,050,528 of record JARJIL010000005.1, on the reverse strand, counting down.
TTTTATCACAATAAATCTTAGGATTAGTTGATCTATATGATAATATATAAATAAAAATCTTATTTACTAGTCGGTAAAATATAATTAATAACCCATATTTAAGAATATTTTTTACCCAAAATGGCAGAAGTTGTAACGTCAAAAATTTCGATTGTTCTATGACGATGTATTTACATCTTGACCTAACGATCAACCTGTAATATGATACATACCTACATAAAATCAAGGGTTTAGTTTCTAGAAATGTATTGATGTTGTCACTTTTTGCTATTGTATATACCCAACTTTTAAAACTATCATTTAATGTATCATACTTTCAAAACATACCAATTTGTGTACTAGCTTACCTTTTGTTTAGGTTGCCCGTAAATTTTATCATTTTTTATTTATTTTTATTACTCTAAAATGCCATGTCATTTATTATTGGGGAAGATGAATTTTAAAATCTGAACATATGAACAATGATGAAGAACAATCATAAATCCAGATTTGTGAATCTGATCAAACAAAAACACAACGTAGATGAACCTCGATCTAGAACTTTATTCAAATCGATGACATAAATATAGACCTTCAACCGATGACATAAATCAAGATCCACATAAATCCAAACCTTCAATCGAATCCAGCTTGAACTTTAACGACATTGTTCTTATGAAAAAGAGAAATCCAAACTAAAATCGATGAACATAAAACCAAATCTAAAGTCAAAACCCTTGGCAAATCCAAATCTAAATCAAAATCCAAACCCACATAAAACCATATTTATTAAAGGAAACCCTTGCTAAATCATGTCGGATGGTGTATTAGATTTGTTAATCGATATCGCTGATCTGTATATGAAATCCAAAAAGAAACCCCAATCGAGTGATAAATTTGGTTAACAAATATGTTCAAAGATAAATCTGGTTAACCCAATCGAAATATAGATCTGGTTACCCCAATAAAAATCACTAATCTGAGTTCCATATATAGATTTGATAAATCTGGTACCAAATATGTTAATCGAAAAACATGTTCAGTGATTTCGATTTATAAACACCTGAAAAAGAAACCCCAAGCGATTGGAGCCTTGATGAAGAAGAAGATAAAAAACCATGGATTTTATTTTTGAATAATAGTGTTGAATCGCTAATGTAAATTCATCCGAATGGGAGTGAAACAAAATCCCTTGTACTTATCCTCTGAATCTATAAAATAAAATCCTTGAATGTGATGGATCTTGAATTTCAAAACCCATAGGGAAATGAAAATGCTTCCGTGAGCAAGTCTGTAAAAAGAATAATAAAAAAATGATAATTTAATTTTGATTTATTTTCAAACAACAAAATCCAAATAAGATGCCATGTCAGTAGCTACGTCACCGAAACCTGTGCCACATAAGCGGATTACCTATTATAACAGGTTAAATACATTAAGTGGGTGTTTGGTTCGTGGTATTTCCTTGGAATCTTTGGGATTAGGATTTCAAATCCTCAGAAATCTTGTGTTTGGTTTGTAAAAATGGGATGGGATTTCAAATCCTTGAAATCCCAAAAATGAGGGATTTCTAAATCCCCCCACCCCCCATGGTATTTACAAATCCCACACATGAGGGATTTCTAAATCCTGTGTTTCGTTCGTCGTTTGTCGTCCGCCGTCGTTCGTCATCCGCCGTCGTTCACCGGCGTTCGTTCGTTGTCGCCGTCGTTCACCGTCGTCCGCCCTCGTTCGTTTGTTGTCGCCATCGTTGGTCATCCGCCATCGTTCACCGTCGTCGCCGTCGTTCGTTAGTTGTCGCGGTCGTTCATCGTCCGCCGTCGTTCGTCCGTTGTCCCCGTCGTTGGTCATCCGCCGTCGTTCACCGTCGTCCGCCGTCGTTCGTTCGTTGTCGTCGTCGTTGGTCATCCGCCGTCGTTCGTTCGTAGTCGCCGTCGTTCACCGTCGTTCGTCATCCGCCGTTGTTCGTCCGTTGTCTTCGTCGATGGTCATCCGTCGTCGTTCACCGACGTCTGCCGTCGTTCGTTCGTTGTCACCGTCGTTCATCGTCCGCCGTCGTTCACCGTCGTCCGTCGTTCACTGTCATTCGTCATCCGCCGTCGTCCGTTCGTCGTCCGCCGTCCTCCACCGTCGTTCGTCTTCCGCCGTCTCCGTCGTTCATCGTCCGCCATCTTTGGCTGTTGATGGAGTTTAATGGTGGTGGAAATCCCACTTAATAAATATGAACCAAACACAAGATGGGATTTTAAATCCCACTAAATGCAAATCTCACCAAATACCAATCCCATTTGAAATCTCAATCCCTTCAAAAACAATACTTGAATCAAACACCTCTAAAATCAGTACCCTAAATGGTAGTTTTGAAAGTTGAGTATACACAATAGCAAAAAGTGACAACTTTAACACATTTTCAAAAACTAAACCCTAAAATCAATTATAAAAATTAAGTTTAATGGTTAATAAAAATAAACTTAAGCTTTAATGCTTAAACAATTTCAGAATAAAAGTTAATGGTTACACCAAAATAAGCGTAAACTTTAAATTTAAAATATGAAAAAAAGTTTAAGAGTTTAAACTATTTTAACCTTAATCAAAACTCTTATATAAATAAATCTTACTCATTTATAATACATTTATAACCTTAAAAACTCTAAATTTTAAGTAACTTGAATGTACTAAAATACCCCTTAACTATTTCATTCGCTTTCTTAATTTACTTTAACTTTTAAAATACCCCTTTTAACCATTTCATTCTCTCTCCTAATTTACTTTAACTTTTTATCTATTTAAATATCTTTCTAACACTAAAACACCCTATCAGACAAACACAATTATCCTCCCACATTAACATAATTTTCAAAATCTTATTAACTTCTCCCTCCTTATTTCATAAATATAAATCTTTTTCTTATTTTAATGTCTTTTAGAATTTATTTTTAAAATTAATAAAATAGTTGATACAAATAAAAAAATAAAAAACTAACATTGTACGATACTTTTTCGTGACATTGAATTGCGCGAATAATATATTATTACATTTTTAAAAGCAACATGATGTAAAATAAAAATTATTTGCCGTCGCAGCATTGCGCGGGTACCTTACTAGTATATTAAAAAGTGTTTACATAAAATTATAAAAAACATATATATGAAATTTAAATTAAGCAAAAGAAAATAAAAAAAAGGTAGACATGATGATTTAAGAAAATAAAAGTTAAAAAATAAAAAGATTAAAACAAAGTTTAATAAGGGTTACAAAATCGGAATTCACATTTTTAAAAGTTGGAAGTTAAAATAGGCCAAAAAAGTTTTAAAAATACAAAGATAAAAAAATAGAGACAGCAGGAATCAAACCCTAACCACTCTGTCCAACCCAAATTTAGTTATCAAACGCGTTATTAAATATATATTACAAAAGTGTTTTTTTTTCTGATAAATGTATGGTATATATATATAACAAAGATAAGTCTAACCACTCCACTCAACCCAAATTTAGTTATCAAATGAGTTATTAAATATATATTAAAAAAGTGTTTTTTTTGTGATAAATGTATGGTATATATAATGTCCCAAAATCCATATTGTGCTTTTCCTTTGAAATTGATCACCTAGTCGTGAGTCGCCAACTAAAAGCCCACATTTTTCTTTTATCATTGGCCCAATTATGCCCACGTACACACCACCAGGTCCACCATAAATAATTAACACAACAACTTTTGTTTCTTTAAAAATTTTGGGCTTGGGCTCTACCAAACATGTAAGCCCATCAACACCATTAAATTGGTTGTGTTTCTTTTCCTTTTTGGCAGCCCCATTCTCGGCTGAGTTATCAATTCTTCAACCCATATTGAACATTCCATATTTCCATCCGCCCGTATAAATGTTGTCCTTTTCCTCTAATTTATGTGTTCTTTCGAATCACTTCGTTTCAAGTTTGTATAAGAGAGATAAAACCCAAATGGTTAAGAGGTATCAAAGCTGTCAACTTTATTCTCTTTCTCTTTTCTTCATCATTTTTCATCAATTTATCTATTTCTCTTCCCAATAGCCCTAAAACACATATTACAACAAATTAAGCAAATAGTTAACCTAGTTCATCATAGTCATTCAATCAAATAATAAGATATCGAATATAAATAGTATGAATATTTTAGACGATATCACTTACTCCTAAAATGTAACGATGATGCCTAGTTAGTAGATTGTGTCATCTAGGACTTGCTAACATGATGACAGTTAATTGTTGGGTTTTCTAGAAAACCTTGGCAACACATGTTGTAATAGTGCTTTAAGTTCTTGTACACTGGAGTGGTGTTTAACCGACGATGATGAGGTCAACGTGCATAGCACCATGGGGATGGAAAGAGGGCCTGACGATGAAGGCACCGATTATACTTTCACATGAACAACTTATGTCAGAGTAGCTAAGGCGGAGGGACCACGGGTGTTTGATTAGAGGTGGGAGTTGTGCCCTGCATGGTACCAGACTTGCCGCGTACACTTAGTGAACTTGTGCTAGTGCAGACGGACCTTGGGACTAAGTAATTGTTAGGCATGAATGTGGTACTAGTACGAATGGACCTTGGAACCTTGGTTGTTGTTGGGCACACAAGTGGTAACATGGGGTAGCACTAGAAAACGATGGACCCCAACTAAGGACGATGATTACAATGTTGACTAGCAATGAATAGAGATGAAAAGATGTATAAGATGCGAATGATGTTTTATGATGACAACAATGCTATAAAATGTTTACGATGTATAATGATGTGTAAAATAATATTTAATGATGATACTTGATCATACGAAGATTTTATAACGTATGCGGGTGGGTCAAGTTATGGTCATTTACTGTCTAAAACCTGAATCTGTTTGATAAATGCTTTAAAGTGTGATTTTGTTTTACCTATTACTTACTCACAAGACGTTAAATGACACTTGTTTCTTTAAAATGTGTCTTGTAATCGTGTATATGGTATAACAGCGTGTGGTCTGGTGAGCGTGAGTGCTACTTGGTACACATTGGCTATGATGTTTAGTTATTAATTAACGACTTCTGGTTTACTTTTTTTAAAACTATTGCAAAACTTTTATGATGGTTTGACTACGTGGTAACGTAGTAGTTTCTTATTGACAATGTTTGATTAATGGTTTTAACTGTTTAGCATTTAATGAGGTTGATTATTAACTCCGCTGCAATGTTTTTCAAACAAAAATAAGTTGTGAATTTTCATAACCACGACATTACACTAATCTCACGCTAAGCAACTTGTGCATTAATTGGGTAGCTACTCCCAATCTATGCGTGAGTACACATTATCCAATGCTTTTACTACTCTGAGTGTATGAGTACGAGTACCGCGTTGTCATTCATGTGTAAGTGCAAACGAAAACCACTTTTCATCTCCTTACACTCACGTGATGTATGGTAAGCACACCATTCAACCAACATCACTCTTTCGCAAATACATATGTATTTGCATACCATGTGTCACAAAAGTTATCTAGAAACCTCGCAACTCCATATGTGGTTAGCACTTATACCTAGGAGGCAATGAAATACCTACTAGGCCCGTAAATCTATAAGTGAGCAAGTAAGATTTCTACCACCACCCAACAGTTTGTATACATGTATATAACCTGATAATCAATCATTTAGACAATCATGTAATCATACGAGAATCATAAAATTGCAATTATAACACTTAGCATGAACAACCATCTCATTGATTATCTTTTAACCCTGTTAAATATAGGATTTTTTGTACTCGGGTTTGTAAAACTACCGAACTCACCCAAGGTCCACATAATAGAAACCAAGTAAACTGCAAAAAGTCTACTGAACACCCTACAAGAACAAAAAAAACTTAGAAGGAAAATTGAGCAACAAATATCGAACAAGGGTTGGCTGCACCAACCTCTTAGCAATTGCCAACTTGGCAGCGCCAACCTCCTCGCAATCGCCAAGGGGCTGCGCTAACATCTTGGCAATCACCATGTAGGTTGCGCCAACCTTAGACGTCGCCAAGTTAGTTTGTGCCAAGTGACCTGCTCCAAATGAAGAGGATTGCGAAGTGACCCTGAGCCAAGTGGGAGGATCGCCAAGTCAGTTGGCGATTGCCATCACCATTGTGGCGATCCAGCAGTTGACGAATGAATCTTAGCTCACAATTACAATCCTAAATCTCAACCAAAGCTCATGTTTATTTTTCCATTGTTCTTATAATACAATAAGTATTAAACCCTAAGTGTCAATTTGAGGATTAACTATCAAATGCCTAATCAATTTATGATTTTGAATTTAAAGATACTGAACCCTAGTCGAGTAACGGTTCCATTGATTTAAACCCCAAGAACACCATTAATCAATTCAAAAATCGCAACTAAGGATTAGGGTTTACTTACTTGATGATAGATACTCCAATCTTGATCTTGATATCTCGTTTTCTTGTTCCTTCTTATTGGCCGATCGAACTCAGACGCACACACCTCACTATTTGTTTTCAAACTGTCGAATGAAAGGCTATGAAGTGAGAGACATGACCTAATAAGGTTTAGTCCCTAAGCAGTCCTCTAATTCCTTTAGTTATCCCTTTGTCATGTTTAGGACTTCGTTCTTTTCTTGTATATGGTTTATACCATTAATAGCGTTAAACTAAACCAACGAACAAATAATGACTAGTAAAACCAATCAACGAACCATTAACCGATTGATTAGTAATTAAAACAAGAGAAATTGCAATAATTCTATTAATAGTACATGTGAAATCTAGATCGTTACATAAAATGTTTTTAAAAAATTTAGTAACTTGCTATAACATGTCAAGTGGCTAAAACAAATTGATTATAACAAGTTTAGGGGTAAAACATTTTATAATGTACATTCTTAATATGCTTAGGTGATGTTTGGTTCGCAGAATGTTTATGAAGAAACTGGAATCTGTGAATAAATTGGAATATGTCAGGAATTGGAATTTGAATCTGTAATCTATTTAGTTGGCAGGAAATGGAATTGGAATCTATTTCCATATTCTGTTTGGTTCGCAGATAATCTAGATGAATTTGATTTTAGTAATGTAAAATGACAGAATTACCCTTCCTATAACTTCCAACTTCATTCTTAACGGCAACAAAATTAGTTACCCACAAATCAATAGTTGAACGACGAACGGGGACATGACTAACGAACGGGGACGCACAGAACGATGACTAGCGAAAGACGAATGATGAACGACGACTTGTGAGGACTGACGAACAGGGACACATCAAACGACGACCGGCGAAAGACGAATGGTGAATGGCGGCGACCTGCGAGGATTGACAAACGGCGACGCACCGAATGACGACCCGCGAAAGACGAACGACGACCCACAAGGACTGACGAATGACGAATGGGGACGTGACTAACAAACGACGACCGGCAAACGGTGAATGGCAAGCATCGAGGACTAACGAACGGGAACGCACCGAACGGCGACCCGCAAGGACTGACGAACGGGGACGCGACTAACAAACGACGACCGGCGAGCATCGAGGACTGACGAACAACAACCGGCGAACGGTGAACGGCGACCCGCGTGGATTGACGAATGACGAACGGGGACACGACTGACGAATGACGACCGACGAACAGCGAACTTCAAACACCGACCAGCGAGGATTGACGAACGACGAACGGGGACGCAACTGACGAACGACGACCGGCGAAAGACGACATGCAAACGACGAACGACAAACGACAACCAACGACCAGTGAGGACGAACGGCAACGCGAAGAAAGTAGGCGGAGGGTATAATGGTAATAAACCACATTCCCTCCCTCATGGATTTTAAAATCCCTCCTTATCTTGAAGTATTTTACATTCTCTCCAATTTTAATTCCTTTAAATTCCAATTTCATTCCATGGTGAACCAATCATTGGAATTTCTAGAAATTGGATTCCAATTTCCATAAAATCCCTCCAACCAAACACCCTGATTAAGGTATTTTTTTTCTCTCTTTACATCTAATCTCCCCATATCTTGTTTCTTACCATATTATTGTTGTTCGTCTATTAAATGATTATGGACAAATTACTTTGTTGCTTAATCGCATTTGAATATGTGTTACCATAAATGGTTTTTGTAAGTAACAAGTTATTTTAGCCCACGCTTCGCGGTGGGGTAAAAACATATATTTAAAAATGTGTTTTTTTAATAGGTAAACTAATAAAAGAAAGAATCCAATTATTCATGATTTTTTCCGCATATATGTTTAGTTGATAAGAAAATAAAAACGTAAGACATATGTAATATAGTTGTTTGTGTAATTATTTAAACTTTTATCATTTGATTTTATATATACAACTATATGTTTCTATATTAAAAAACCAATTTAAAAATTTATATTATAAAGTTGTTCTAATTTTATACTTTTCAGTTTTCATAATACATATATATTAAAAAATCATTGGCTTAAAGTTTACAATACAGATTTTATAGTCTAAAGATTTACAAATAATATAGAAAAGTCATGTAAAAAGAGTTATTTACAAAACAATTTTTAATCTTGTTATAGAAAAATAAAAACCAAAGCAAACAAAATGGTAAGAGCTGGAGTATAAAGAGAGTGACAAAATACTAAGCAATAGTATTATAAAAGTAATACTAAGTAAATAATTTAGTCGTCAATATTCAGTTAAGACGATATTTAATAAAAAATATATTCTATACTAATAGTAATAATAGAACAAAATAAAAAAAATTAGAAAGTCAACCACACGTAAGAAAGGTTAAAAAAAAAACATGAAGTGAAATGAGCAAAGATTCAAAAGGCAGCTTCCTTAACACTTCTTCCGGATTTATGAACGATTAATTATATAATTCATTTATGTTGAATGTACAAAACGACAAAAAAAAATTCCTGGTATAGTAATTTTCTGTATGTCTGAATTTGATTGAATCTCTCCATTTATAAAAAAAACGTGATTTCCGTTGTGAGCATTTTTGTTGTTGCTTGTGATCCAAACACTTTTCTATTCATGGTGATATTTTTGTTTCTAGCTTTGGAGGGCGTTTGAAATCTATAGTGATATGATGATGGCGGTATACAAATATGATATTTTTAGACGTAATTATATATAATTCACGTTTAAGTGGGAGTACAACATTTATATACATATATTATTGTAGATATAATGTTATAATTTTTCAAAACTATCTAATAGAATAGAATACTAGAAAATCCATATTTAAAATAGTTATTCTATAAACCTAAAAAATACGTATTAGGAAAACTTATTTAGGAATCGAAAAGAAAATACCAGACATCAAGGTCGAGGCAATGAAGGAGAAACTGAAATATTTAACATATATTCAATCTATATCACAAGTAAAAGTTAGTTTACATATATAATAGTTGTTTAATGTTTCAATTTCAATTGTTTATAATTATTACATATAGAGTCTTGTTAACTATTCCAATAATGATAATATTTGCAGACATAAAATGTCACAAAATAGACTTAATATATTGATAATGATAGCTATTAAAATCAATATCATATAGAATATTGCTAATTAAGAGTTGATTTATACTTTGATCTCAATAATTTTAGGAGAACTTCATCGTTCAAGTACCAAGTAAAGAGGCTATTTTATTAACGTTCTTTTATTTTACTAAAATATTGTTGTATTAATGACTTTTTGCTTACATGTGTGTGTTTAAGGAGCCTATTTTTCCTCTTCGTATAAAATCTCGAAAATATAAACAACATCGATCTCTACGTGTAGGCACCCAGATTGATGAGTTTAGATACCGAGTCTTGTGGTGGTCTTTGTTTCTGTTTTTGGGAAGTGTTCTTGGCGTACTCCCACGATTCTGGGTGACTTGGTTGTGTAAATAACTTGGCTAATATGCTTCTATTTCTTGTGGTCTCAAAGAATGATAACAATGTAATTTAATAAAAGATAAAAGGGTTTTATCAAAATGTATTTAACTTTTTACGTTTTACTATTGTGTGTATCGAATTTTAAAAGTTTCTATTATGTGTATCAAACTTTTAAATTTATTGCTATTGTATGTATTTTAGATAGACAAAAAAGGAAAAAAAATGTATAAGTTCAGTACATATAATAGAAAGTTTAATACATATAATAGTGACAAAGTAATTTAAATGTTCTATAAACACAATAGAAACTTTTAAAATCCGTTACACACTATAACAAAAAGTAACAAGTTGAATACATTTTAATAAACTAAACCTTTATAAAACACTAAATCTAAAACGTATTAAAAGATTAAAATGGTCGTTGGTTATATATTTTCGTTAGTTAACCGACGCAATGACCAAAAACTGTTGCAAGATTTCTTTGTTTATACTAAACTTCTAATTTTTCAAACTAGAAAATGAGAATCTTTTAGTATAAATAAAAGAATAATCTATATTAGATTTATCAGATAATCTTGACATTTAATTTAATAAAGTAAATAAAATAACTCAATTTTAATCATTTATTTAATAAAAATTAGAATTTTAACTTTGACTTTTTCTTAGTCATATTGAATTAAAGTTAGTAGAAGAATTAGATATATATCTTTCATAATCTTTAAAATATTATATTTGTACACCCTAATTTAAAAATATTATATTTATACTTTATAATATTTAAAAATATTATATTTAACCAAATTCTTAATTTTATTAATATAAAAATTTTCTAATCATTTAAAGTTCCTTTTTAGTAATAAAAACTTAATCTTATTGCGCTAATTGTAATAATAATATATGATCAATTAGACAATGACTTGTATAAGAAATACAATCATGTTTATTCGTATCATGATATCATGTTTCAAACGTCACGTTTACTCTCAACCTTGCGTTGACGCTTCCACTACTAATATGATATTGACGACGTTTGTCATGAATTTTTTTTAATTTTCATTTTTTCGTGCTTTATAATTATAATGTTTAACATTTATTTTAGTTTTTAAAACCAAACTTGTGTATCACACGAACATCTAATTAATCTAGTAAAATTACATAGGAACCGTTACGACAAAAAATGTAAAATAAATAAAACATTAAAACCTACATGTTTTTTGCAAATTGGGTTTTCGTGAGGTGGTGAAAGAAAAAGGAAAAATTGGAATTTCTCTAATCTTCGAAGGCGTTTTTACATTTGATTTCATTCTGTTCTCGAGTTGTTTTTTTAAGGAAAAAAGAGTAAAAAAAAAAGGAAATAAGTAAGTTTATTTGTTCTTCAGTTTTTTTAAAGAGCAGATAGATAGGAAAGAAAGAGAGAAGAGGTTATTAGCTTAAAATATTTCGTCTAAAAAAATGAGGACCGGACTCCCCTTCTTTTCCTTTCATTTATACTGCGTTCTCGAAGTTTTATTTAAAGAGAAAAGAAATGAATAGAAAGAAAATATAAAAAAAATTATGTTTAAAAAATATTTTAAAAGAAAAAAAGAAAAGATTTAAAAAAAGTTTGATTAACTTTTTGTTCTAAAGTTTCTTATCAAAAGCAGGAGAATATAAAAGTAACTTTTTCTTCTAAAGTTTGATTAACTTTTTCTTCTAAGAAAATCTTTATGAGTTTTTTATAAAAAACTAAATTACACTTAATAATAATAAATAATTTAAAAAAGTAATCTAATCATTCCCATTTTTTTTCTTTCTTTTCCATCCCAGTCTCGTTATCTGCCCAACGATTTTGTCGATTCCCGGTTGTATCTCTTCTCTGCCTATTTGTTTCTACTACCTGTTTGTTTCTCCACATGATTGTATATATTTTATTTTTCCAGCAATTAATCACAATAATCGGGAATTACTAATTAAGTTTAACCATTGACTTCTTGAAGGGTTGTTCATCTCCTTCACGTTTCTTCGTAATCAGTTCATAAAAATCACTATTCCCTGAACAAAGATTTAATGGCATCTTCTTCGACTTCATTCGTTCAAAAGAGCTTCAAGTATGATGTGTTTCTTAGTTTTAGAGGTGAAGACACCCGTAAAACTTTCGTTGATCATCTTTATCATGCTCTTGAGAGAAAAAGCATTATCACGTACAAAGATGATGAAAAAATCGAGAAAGGTAATAGGATCAGTGATGAACTCATGAGATCCATTGAAGACTCAAAATTCTATATCATTGTTTTCTCTAAGAACTATGCGTCTTCATCTTGGTGTTTGGATGAGCTTGTGAAGATTATGGAGTGTCAGAGAATGACCGAGCACACTGCTTACCCTGTCTTCTATGATGTTGAACCTACTGAAATCCGGAAACAAAGTGGGTCTGTTGGAAAAGCTTTTACCAATCATGAAAAGGAAGAGGATCCAAGGAAATGGAAAGATGCTCTGAAAGAAGCAGCCAGTCTAGCTGGGTGGGAGTTGAAGAACACAGCTAATGGGTAATTCATAAAGTCTTTGTTAAAACTAGTATATGATTGATTGTATGTTACAGATTTCTAAGTAACTCTTCATGTGGGGTTTTTACTTTTTAGTGATCTAACTTGAATCTTCTTTAACACAGCCATGAAGCTAAGTTCATACAAGAAATTGTTGAAGAGATTTCATTAAAGCTACTTTGCATTAATTTGAGTGTTGATAGAAATTTAGTAGGCATGGAGGGCCGGGTTAAGGATGTTGTTTCATCTTTAGAGACAGGCATTGATGATGTGCGCATGATAGGGATCAAGGGGATGGGAGGTGCTGGGAAGACAACTTTGGCTAGGACAGTTTTTGATCAACTATCCAATTGGTTTGAAGGATCAAGCTTTGTGGAAAATGTCAGGGAGGTTTCCAATGGCTCTTCAGATGGTTTGAAGTCACTGCAGAAACAAATACTTTCAGATGTGCTAAATGATGAGGGAATTAGAGTAAGTGGTGTTTATGATGGGAAAAACAAGATGAAAAAAATGTTGAGTGGTAGGAAGGTTCTTGTTATTCTAGATGATGTGGATCATATAGACCAGCTTAAGGCATTAGCTGGTGAGCCCAGTTGGTTTAAGCAAGGAAGCAGAATAATCATTACAACAAGGGAAGAGCAAGTGCTGGTAGCACACCGTGTGAACTTCATTCGTGAGAAAGCAATTTGCATCATCCGCGATGTCAATCTATTATCACATGAAGAAGCAATTTGCCTATTTAGTAGGAATGCATTTTGGACAGAGACTCCAATTCAAGGCTATGAAGAACTATCTGAAGAAGTTGTACGCTATGCTGCTGGTCTCCCCTTAACGGTTACTGTTTTGGGTTCGTTTCTCTGTGATAGAAGTATTCTTGAATGGAATGATGCATTGGAAAGGCTAAAAACAATTCCATTAGAAGAAACTCTGCAAAAGTTGGAACTAAGCTATAATGGTCTAGCAAATGACTTCAAGGAAATATTCCTAGATGTTGCATGCATATTAAAAGGTTGGGGAAAAGACAAAGCAATTAGAGCTCTTAAAAGTTGTGGATTTCATGCTGAAATTGGTTTAACGGTTCTTGAACAAAAATCTCTTCTAACTATTTCTTATGATGGGTACTTGGGCATGCATGACCATATAGAAGAAATGGGTAAGAACATTGTTCGTCGTTTGCACCCGAATGAGCCTCACAAACATAGCCGATTATGGATTAACAAAGAAATTGAAATTATATTGGCTAATAACATGGTAAGGTTCAAGCTATATTTGTAAGGTGTAAAAATTTAACTCCTTTTTGTTTGTTATGACACAAGTTAATTTTTATGTATCTGCTTTTTTAAATTAAGGGTACTAAAGAAACAAGATGTATACACCTGGAGAATTGGGAACTCCATCCAGCTACGGTTATAAAAGGTCTCAGACAAATGAAGGGACTTAGATTTCTTCATGTGGAAGACTATCTAGGTCTTGATGACCCTAATTCTTATGTATATAGCCAATACATATCAGATGATCTACGATATATGCATTGGTATGGTTACCCGTTTACATGTTTACCAAAAAAATTTCAAGCAAATGATGTCGTTCCACTTCAAATGCTCAACAGCAATATCGCACAACTTTCAGAAGGGGGAGAAAGAAAGGTAGAATTACGTTGATTGGTTGTAGTGCATGATTAATTATAATGTTATATATCTACTGTTTTGCTATTAAACCAATATTCATCCTTTTATTCTTATAATCATTATTTTTGCTTGTAATAGGTTCTAGATAAGGTCGCATACATTGACCTCTCTCGTTCTAAGTTAAGAACCTTTGACCTTGGGCCAATTCCAAATCTTGAGACACTGATTCTTAAAGATTGTCATAATTTGGTAAAACTTTACATGCACGGTGAAACTCCAAAACTCAAATTCCTTGACCTCTCCAACAGTGATCACTTGAAGATCATTCACCTTGATCGGAGTCCAAATCTCGAGACATTGATTCTTAATGATTGTCGTAATTTGGAAGAACTTCACATGCCTGTTGGAAGTGCAAAGCTCAAATACCTCAACCTCTTCTATCATTCCAAGCTAAGGACTCTTGACCTCGGGCATACTATGAATATTGAGAACTTAAGTATCTATGGATGTGAGGATTTGGTAGAACTTCAAATGCCTGGTGAACTAAAATTCTTCTGCCTCGAAGACTCTAGGCTGAGGACCCTTGACCTTGCGCAAGTTCGGAATCTCGAGGAAATAATAATTGAAGACTGTACGGATTTGGTAGAACTTATCATGCCTGTTGAATGCCTGGAGCTCAGATCCCTTAAGATCTATGGTTCTAATTTGAGAACCCTGGACCTCACAACGACTTCGAACCTTGAGATGTTGCATGTTTACAACTGTGTTGATTTGGTACAACTTCACATGCCCGTACAAAACCTGAAGCTCAAATGCCTCAATCTCTATGATTCTAGGTTGAGGATCTTGGACCTTACTAGAACCCCTAGCCTCGAGACTTTATATTTTGACCAAATTGATCCTTTGGTAGAATTTCATGTGCAGGCAATTTGTCATTTACGATGCTTAAGAGAACTTACACTTGACGGTAGTTTTCCGAAGGTGCCCAATGACCTTCACCAGTTAGAATCTCTAGAGAAGCTAAGTTTGTCATCTAAAATGATTAAACATCTTCCAAATAGCATATGTAGGTTGAAACATCTGAAAGTTCTCAGACTTAATAATTGTCATCTTCTTGAGCAGTTACCAGAGGATCTTGGCAAATTAGAGCGTTTAGAGACTCTATCCGTAACAGAGTGTATATTCTTACTAGATATTCCAAACAGCATCTGTGAGATGAAACATCTAGAAAATCTCAAGCTCACCTATTGTTTTCTAGTTGAGAAATTGCCCGAGGAACTTGGACTTTTAAAATGTTTAAAAGAGTTAGATATAGAAGGTGCTGGCATAACTCACCTTCCTTATAGCATTTTTCAACTGAGAGGTTTGTGCATTCATGGGTCTACTTGGCGGCTTGAGTCATATGGTTTTAGATGGATCATACCCTCACTCATCTCAAGATACAGTGCCAAGTGCTTCATAACATAGACTCCTTTTCTGCACGATTGGTGATTTTGAGGATCTTTGAAGACCAAAAGAGAGACAAATAAAAAAGATGTAATGTAACAGGTACATTCTCATTTTTCTGTGTTAAAGTTTATAACGAAACCCAAAAGAAAAAACTGCCAATCAAAGCGAAGGAAAATTACAGCTAGAGTAATTAATACAGGTGGAAAGTACTCTTTCAATATAGTCATTAAAATGCCCGTTATACAAAATGACTATGAGCATTTTCTTAGCTTTCATTCTCCATCAAACATATGAAATCAATGATGCTTGAAAGATCAATCAGGTTCCAAGCTAGCAATATTCAAGCAAAATCCATTAATCCATATCAAGAATCAGCCAAGGTTCGGGTGATTTGGTCAAGTGGCCAATTATTGTTCTCCCAAACTTGATTTAAGTTTTGGTGATTGCAAGGTAAGCTTTCAGAATAACATGTGCTTTCGATTGATCAGTATTTAAGCAATAGATCTAAGAAACCTGGTATAATTTCTTTTTGCGTTCTTTTAATGTATCAGTCTTTGAATATTTAAGTATGTGACTCTAGAATGTGTAGGTTTTTTTATTTGATTTCTAGGTTTTCTTTTTCAGTTTGTAATATATCAAAGGAAGGACTACTGGTGCGTATCTGCTTCTGAACCACCGAATTAATTTTTTGGATCCGGACGTTTTACTCAACTCAAGACAGAGGTAATGGAAATGTGTGTTCAAAATAGAGGAGTTAATAAATTCTTAAGTATTACTCTTGATGAAATTTAATAAGAAAATGTGATCCACTTTCAATGATCTCAATGACTACTGGATTTTAATTTCTTTTTAGGTCTCCTAGATTTGATTCTTCATTTGGTAACTAATGTTATCAACCATATAGGACTCAAGTATTAACTGCAGCAAACAGTTTACCTGGAATATATATTGAGGTAACTTAATACTTCAATAGGGTGTGATTATTTGTTTGAAGAACTTGTTGTACATGCAGGGTTTGCTTATAACCTGTCTTTGTTCTCATCAGATGGATATCCTTGGTGACAAACTGACAATACAGTTGTTGCATATGACTATCTGGTAGCAGAGAAGTGAAGCATTATGAAATGTTATTTGCCAAACTAGCTCTTAGAGCCAGATATTTGCCAAACTTGTTGAAGCATTAAAAGTAAATTTATTGTTGTATATGCAGGGTTTGCTTGTAACCTGTCTTTGTCCTCATCGCTAACCACTTTTTTCTTTTAAGTTCAAGTTCTCAACAGCTCCATTTTTTGTGTTGTCATATCATCCATTATTTTGGCGTCTGTCATTATTATCATGTAGGCTGTTGATATTGACACTTCATTAAAGCAAAAGATCACATCTCTCTGGTTTGGTTAAGGCAGTTAGGCTCAATCAATTTGATCATCTGCAAAAGCTTTCTTCAAATGATTTAAGCTGCTCCAAATAAAATCATTAGACAAACTTGTGTTTTGTTTTTATTAGTTATATGTCAAGTTTGAGTTTAAAAATTCTTGCATTCAAGCTTGATTTATCAAAGATTATTGGTGGCTGGGGTTCGATTTAGAGAACCTTAAATGAGGTCGATTTTGCTTAGAATATGTAACTGACGGTTAAACTTGTAACATTACATTGCATGTCGATTCCAGTAAGAAGCTGAAGTTTTCTTTTTCTGTGTTTACAGAGTGGGATCCTATCCTACTCGTGTCAAGAAGATAACGACCCAAGAGAGATTGAAGATAGACTTTCCAGAAAGATTTTGCGACAAATTTCCGAAGAGAAGCGTGATATCAAGCTATGTTTTCTTTGAAATTCCCTTCATCCCATTTTTAGATTTGGGTTCACAATCATTGGCGGACAATACACGCAAGTAGGGCTGGAAGTTTTATGATTGTTGATTTATGCCTAAGGTGTATAAAATATTTTTACCATGGCTATGGATTTTTACCTGCTTATACGTGTCATTGAATAACTCTTGTGAGTTTAAGTCACTTGGTTTATACCTAGGTTGGTGTAAAAGAATGCATTATTCAAGACAACCCAAGTAGTTGACTAATTTTCAGTTAGTTATTTCTACCCTAGGCTTAGCAACTGTGCATCTCCATACCTAAATAAATAACTCCAACCTAACAATATGAAAAAGCAAAATAAGGGATTCACTGTGTATTGTGTGTGCATAAGAAACCCGTGTCCATCTTATACACCAATTACCAATGATATACGTGTTCTTCATAATATCCACCCACACCCCCTTATATTTGCAGACCAAACAATGAACTACCCAAATACATCCAAAATTAGAAAACCAATCTCGCATAAGTGAAATATTAAAAAGGAAGGAAGGAGGGGGGAAGTGGACACCAATACAATACTTGATGCCAATAGTTATCGTATTAGTTTTGCAATAATTGATCTCGAAAACTTAACCTAATGGACTTAAGCACCATCTTGACCGGTTAACTTGCAATTTCGGCTTTCGGTTGCCAATCTATAGAGCCGTTAATCTCACCTAGAAAAAGATCATTTTGTCTCTCTGCTTTTCAGCTTCTGGATCTGCATGAAGAATTTGATTCCGCCATCTCCATGTTGACCAAAGAATGACCACAATGATTGCATGAATAATCTTGTTTCGTTGACTATTACTGCCATGGAATGATGTTTTGACTTTAAATGATATCACTATTGAATTTCCCCCTGTTCGAATCCTTCCATTGTGATTGATTTGCACCATTTTGTAGAACACGTATAGCAATACTAAATATAATCACACAAGAAACTAGTATATAGTAACTTCACGAAAGAAACTTTTTGATTCCTACATATTGTGTCTGTACATTTAAACATATATATAGCCATTCAACTGGCGGTTTTATTTCTTGCCGCCAAAACTACCCATGGGAGTTGGCGGTGGTAGCCTATAATCTGCCGCCAAGGTTTTATGTGTGTATGTTGAATATCACAACAACATACACGGAATTAAGGACGAGAAGATTCAAGAACAAGCCAATGATGAATTCTTGATTATGAACAAGTGATTACAAACTCCATAACAAAAATGCAAAATGTATAACAAAAATGCAAATATGACTTTTTTTATACCCTTACATCTAAGTAAGTACAAATAACACCTTTAAGACTCCCTATATTGACACTTTACTCCCTTGAACTTTCATCTCTCATTAAATACATATATATAACAATCTCCACCTTATTGATTGAGTCATGAATTAACCAGATCAGTAATGCTTCCACTAAACACCAACATTCAGTAAAGTCAAACACTTTTTGAACTTTACTCTATCAACTGATTTAGTTAGAACATTAGCTGCATTTTCATCGGTGTTTACCTTTTCCACTTCAACCTCCTTTGATTCTATCCCTTCCATGATGAAATGATATCTAATATTTATATGTTTTGTTCATTCATGATACACATGATTCTTTGACAACTGAAAAGCTCCTTAATTATCACACTTAATAAGAGTGTCATTAGCCTTTACTCCTAACTCTGTGAGTATTCCTTTGAGCCATATGCCTTCTTTAATTGCTTTAGTAAGAGCTACGTATTCTTCTATCATTGATGACAATGCAACTACATGCTGAAGTGATGCTTTCCAACTTACGGTACATCCAAAAACTTGAAAACATAACCAATGATTGATCTACCCTTGTCTAAATCTTTCGCATAATCAACATCAACATACCTAACAACCTTCTTATCATCAACACCACCTTTACCAAATATTAAACCAACTTCAGCACTTCCCTTTAGATACCTTAAAATCCATTTCACACCTTCCCAATGCGCACGACCAGGATTTGCTAGATATCTCCTAACAACACTAACCGCATATGATATATCAGGTCTTGTACAAACCATTAGATACATCAAACTCCCAACTGCATTTCCATATGGAACATTTGACATCTTCTCCTTTAACAAGGAGAATCCTTTGCTGAAAGTTTGAACCGCTGACCCAAAGGTGTTTGAACAGTCTTTCCATCTGACATTCGATACCGCTGCAACACCTTATTGAGATACCCACTTTGAGATAACTTCAAAATCTTATCACCCCGGTTTCTGCTAATCTCCATCCCTAAGATTTTCTTTGCAGATCCTAATTCTTTCATGTCAAACTCGGTCTTCAACATCCTTTTTGCTAGCTCAATCTCATGTTTATCTTTACAAGCAATCAACATATCATCCACATACAATAAAATATAAATGAATTCACCAGCCTTGTACTGTTTATAATAAACACAACTATCATAACAGCTCCTGTTGAACTCATATTTTATCATATGTTGATCAAACTTCTTATACCATTGTCGAGGAGACTGCTTCAACCCGTAAAACGATTTTTTCAACAAACACGCTTTATTTCCTTCTACTTCAAATCCTTGTGGCTGTTGCATGTATATTTGCTCATCTAGATCTCCATGTAAAAAAGCCATTTTTACGTCTAATTTCTCTAATTCAAAATCATAATGAGTAGTTAGAGCTAAGATAACTCTAATAGAGCTATGCCTGACTACAGGTGAAAATACCTCGTTGTAGTCAATTCCTGGCCTTTGAGTAAATCCTCTCGCCACTAGCCTTGCTTTGTATCTTGGCTCTTGCACACCTGTAACACCTTCCTTGATTTTAAACAACCATTTGCAACTCACCAGCTTTTCATCATGAGGTTTATCAACCACTACCCATGTATGGTTCTGATGTAATGAACCCATTTCCTCCTCTATAGCATGTATCCACTTCAGCAAATGACATTTATCACCTGAACTTATAGTTTCACTAAATGACATTGGTTCACTCACATTTTCTTCCTCAGCAACCGAAAATGGTTATGCCATATAATCCTGTAACGTCTCATTTTTTTTAAACAATTAAACAAAGAGTACGATTAATAATTCACCACAAATAAAACATTGTATATGTTAATTACAACCCCGGGTGATAACCCGTAGAACTTGAATGTAATTGTTTGGAATACATCATAAAACACAAAATAGTTTGAACATTGCGGAAGCTTGTGGAGTATGAGCTATCAACCGCGTGCTGGAGCCCCGTCGTGGCCATCACCTGAAAAGAAGGTTAAACAACAACCGTAAGCACGAAGCTTATCGAGTACACTTACTTACAATCAACCATAAGGCATCAACTCATGTGTTTCAAAATCATGTTACATCTTTCATTCCCGCTACCGTAGTAGACGGTCCCAACATTCCCATCACCGTAGTGAACGGTCTCATCATTCCCGTCACTGGAGTGAACGGTCTAATCATTCCCGTCACCGAAGTAAACGGTCTCATCATTCCCGTCACCGAAGTGAATAGTCTAATCATTCCGGTCACCGAAGTGAACGGTCTCATCATTCCCGTCACCGAAGTGAACGGTCTAATCATTCCCGTCACCAAAGTGAACGGTCTAATCATTCCCGTCACCGAAGTGAACGGTCTAATCAATAACATAGCATAACACATTATCAGTTCATCAATTCATCAGTCATTATTTCACCATTTCATCATTTCATCAATTCATCAATTCATCATTCATCAATCATATATCATGTAGCACATTAAACACATACACCATAAGGTTTAGATGGTAAGTAAGAATACTCACCTGTCTTGCAGTCTCAGTTTCTCAATTTTATCTCACTAACTCACTTGTGATTACTTGCTAGTCAATCGTCACCTACAATAGGTCTAACAAATCAATACCGTGTACGAATCCATTGTTCGTTTGTCCCCGTAATACATTCGGGTTTCACAAGGCATGTAACAATAAGAAATGCATTAAAGTCCATAAAGTCGGGGACGCGTCACGTCCAACCAACCGACGCGTCGCGTCAAGGTAAAGTGTCGGATTCTATCACCGGATTTCAAACTGTCGGATTTAAACTTATCGGATTTCAATTCATCGGATTGCAACTATCCGGATTTTAGGTCATCGGATTTCAACTATCCGGATTTCAGGTCATCGGATTTCAACTATCCGGATTTCAGGTCATCGGATTTCAACTATTTCCGGATTTCCAACTTAGATTGCAACCGTCGGATTTCATATCAAATGCATAAGTCGCATGAAACACCATCAAGTATAAGTATGGAAGTCGCATGGGATTCAAGATCAAAGGTCGCATGAGGTTTCAAGTGTAAAAGTCGCATGGGGTATATGCGAAAGTCGCATGAGGGTCAAAACATGAAAGTCGCATGAACGCTCCATGCGACAGTCGCATGATGCGAAAGTCGCATGGGGTGGGTTTGAAGGAAAAGTCGCATGGTTGGTTTCGTAGGTAATGAAAGTCGGATAGGGTGTTTACAAGAGTCGCATGAGGGGTTAAACATCAAAAGTCGCATGGAATCAAAACATGAAAGTCGCATGGTAGGATATATGAAAGTCGCATGGGTTAACTGGTGTTCAACTGAAAGTCACATGAAACAAAACAATAGGTCACACGACTCATTTACAAAAGTCGCATGGGATACATTCATCCCTGTCAGTTCATCATTTTCAACTTTCAGGCTCCATGGCCAAAATCGTGTTCTTTCAAAACTCAACCAAATCACATCACTTTTGTTTCAAAACATTTCTCCACTCATTTAAACGCTTATTTCAAGATTTAAATGCATTTCATCAAGTATTAAGGCTCATAACACAATTTATTTTTCTCTGGTTCTTCAGAAACCCAGAACCCAAAAACCCAGATTCTAAATCATGCTATCATCATCCAAACAAGATAAAATTGATACCTATAGTATCATAGTGAGGTAAGAAACATTACTTGATGATTCTTTCAACAATTCTTCAAGTTTCCCGATGATCCTTGCACCCTTCTTTCTCTGGTTCTCGTGGGTTTAAGCTCACACAAAAATACACACTACTCTCTCTCAATGTAACAGTGTTTGAAAGAATGTTGGGGGCTGTGTCCTAATCTTCTCTCTCTCTCTCTCTCTCTATATATATATATATATATATATATATCAAAAGGCCTAAGCCCACATTCCCATTGATTGGGCCCAATAACAATAATCCAATAACATATGTATGACTAGTTCATTACTTATTATTCATTCAAGCCCCTAAATGTCTAATATATTTCACCATTAATTGCACAATCCAACATAACTTATTATTTCTCAACAAAATATTCTTTTTATTTATTTTCAAGAGTTCGGGTATTACAAATCCCCTTGTCGAAATCTGATAGGAGCAACCACCTGCCTCCTTTCCCTATCTCGAGCTAACTGATAATCACTACTAATTGTAGGATCAGTTCCCGGTTGACTTTCTGCCTCAGACAAACCACAACCACTTTCACTTGTCTGTTTTGCATTTTCATTTAGCTCCACCTCAAACTGAACATTCTGATCTTTACTCTTTTCATCTCGATTAGAACCAAGATCCTTGTAAAAAACTCTTCATTGAATATTACATCTCTGCTTATAATAACCTTTGGTCGACCATCTTCACATCTCCAAAGTCTATACCCCTTAACGCCTTCTGGGTATCCAAGAAATATGCATTTCTGTGCTCTTGGTTCTAGTTTCCCTTGATTTATATGAGAATAGGCAACACAACCAAACACTCTTAACTGATTATAATCAGTTTGATGATCAGACCACATTGTTGGAATATGCCCGCTGACACGAACGAGTTAATAGTACTACTGATGAAGTATAGGCCTATTGGGTCACGCACCAAGTATTGATTCCGGCAACACGATCAAGCAAAAGAGAGAAAAAGGCCAAAATGGGTTTTGGCAACATGGTACACGGGCCGTGTTCATGAACACGGGCTGTGTCCAGCCCAAATAGCACGGGGCGTTTTGGCCCAAGTAGAGACCGTGTGCTTTGGGCCTACACGGCCGTGTAGGTGAACACGGGCCGTGTTGGGCTTGTTAGACACGGGCTATCTTGGCCCAATTGAGGCCGTGGACCTTGGGCCTACACGGTCGTGTTGACCAACACGGGCCGTGTACGTCCGCTGTGACAGCAGAATTAACTGCCTTAAACACTATGTTTAATGGGGTTTATGGTATTAACTTTGGTAGACCAAAAGGCAACATTTTTCTCTGCAAAACACAGACTTTTGGGTGGTGCTAGTAGTTAGTTCATTCTAAGAGTTTTCTCTAAAACTTCATCTTCTTCTTGGTGAGCTTTTTGGTGCACAAGAGAGCAAGAGATTGACTTAATTGTTGTTTTGGTGTATAACACCAACTTACTAGCATTTGGGAATCAAAAGTTGCTTGGGGTGGACTTCATTAGAGGAGTTCTTTCTTGGATTCTTGAAACTTGACAAGTGAAGATCATTGTGCTTGCATTGTGGTACAATTCTATTCTTCTGGTTTATTTATTTTAGTTGCAACTCCATGTCTAGATGTTGGTCCATGGGAAGTGTTTGTTTGGCTAGCTTAGAGTTTTGTATTATATCTTGCTTCCGTTGCTACTCGATTATGCCAAACCAAATACCTTCAGTGGTATCAGATCCATATCTAACATGGTTTTGCACTAACGAGTCTAGAAAAACCATATAAATGTTTCATATAAGAAAATTGTTTTCTTGAAATGTTTTTCCATGTAGATGGTTGCTAGGCTAAAATTGATATATTTGTAGCCTACATAATATTCATATAAATATTTTTATATTAAAAAATTGTTTTCTAGAAATGGTTTTTCATGTAGATTCATGTTAGGCTAAAATTGGTATATTTGTAGCCTACCTAATATGTTAGTTTTTACATCAAGTCTCGAAAAGCCATATAAATACTTTTATATAAGAAAATTGTTTTCTTAAAGTTGGTTTTTCATAGAGACTCTTGTTGTACTCTTGTTGTGCTAGAATTGTTATATTTGTAGCCTTGTTAATATTTTAGTTTTTATATTTATATATTTGTTGTAACTTGGCATGAAGTGTACACAAATATATACTTATAAATGTATATATGACTATGTGTCACAAAAATGGTTTGGTACAATAATGCATATGTACAAGGATTGTCATTATGGTGCCTTTGATGTTGTTGACAATCTTAACTAAAATATAGATATATATTTGTATCATGGTTTTGTGTGGCACACCATGTTTCATTTATGTTGCGTTTGGTTAATTCGGTAACACGATATGCCCTTAGACCTATGTGTTGTGGTGATTGATTTGGTTTTTTGGTGGCCTGCGTGCCGTATTGATGTAATTATTTATTTTTTTATTGGTGCGGCTTGCACACCATTTCTTTTACTCCGTGTATTTGTATAAATAGTGTAGGAATGCGACCTGCGTGTCGTTTATATATATATTCTATGTATTGGTAAATAGTATAGAATTAGAACCGTAGAAATCAACGGGAGTCATGGTGATGACGTCTTGGCGAGATGGAATCAACACGCTATTGGAGGTGTTGGATTTGGTGGGAGCTCACCCAACGAGACTTTACCTTGTCCTTAGGTTTTGGCCTCGTTTTCCCCGTTGTGGCTCATGGGGAAAACGCATAGGATTTTTGGGCATGTTACCGAATTATATATATATATATATATTTGTGTGGTTGTGTTTTATTTTTCTATGCATGGATTAGGATTCGCATGCTAGACAATTTTTCTATAAAATTAAATAAAACACCACATTTGTTAAAATGGTTAACAATCTCGCGCGAATAGAATTGACAAAGAAAATAGCTCAAAATCGTTTTGACACTTACTTTGTTATTTCACAAAAGGGTTTTTATAAACCGGAAACAAAATCCTGTTTTTAAAATGTAAATCACGCACCATCCGTAAGACGACACCACCCGAATCTAACGAAAGAAGGATGATTGTCGAGCTAAGCACGAGTCATTCCTTGCGTAGTTGTGTGGAAGGTGAGTGGGGTAACTCGCATGATTGGTTGTCGAGCTAAGCACGAGCCAATTGATGGTCGGGAGTGCCACCCGTGTGTCTTGTCGGACGGTTTACAATTTTAGTATATAATTCTTGATTAGTTGTCGAGCTAAGCACGAGCTAAACAAAAATTATATATTAAGATTGGTGTAAGGAAGGGATCAAACATGCCAACCGACATAATGGATGTCGCCGGATCCCGCAAGTGTCTAAGAGTTGTAATAGAGATTACAATTGGTAAAATGGTTGCCGGCCTAAATAGCTTCGCCACGTGATCCGCGGTAAACCCATCACGGTGCGAGGTGAAATAAGGTTCTTAGCCCTTGTTATAAATAATTGTTTTTATCTAAAACTGTGGGGTAATTATTTTTAACAAGGTTTATCTAAAATAACCAAAAGTCGTATTATTGTTATTTATAGATGTCAAACCATAACAACACCACGTCAAACATCTCACTTCGTGTGTTCCTAGAAAGGGAGAAACTCACGGGGGTGAACTTTATTGCATGGCTTAGGCAATTGAGGATTGTCCTTCGCCATGAGTCAAATTTGCACATCCTTGAGGAACCCCTTCCAGAGCCACCTGCTACCAACGCAACTTGGGCCGTCCGATATGGGTATGAAAAACGTATTAAGGACACGCACGATGTTGCCTGCCTCATGTTGTAAACTATGAGCTCGGAGTTGCGAAAGCAGCTCGAGCACATGAGTGTGTACAATATGTTAAACAAGCTCAAGGAAATGTTCCAACAGCAAGTTAGGTAGGAACACTATGAGTGTGTTAAAAGCGTAGTCGGTTGTAGGCTGCAGGAAGGAGGGAATGTTGGTCTTCACGTCCTTAAGATGAAGGCGAACGTGGACCAAATGGAGAGGTTAGGATTTCCTATTGGGAGAGAGCTCGCTATGGATATTGTACTCCAGTCTCTGCCCGCATCGTATGATCAGTTTGTCACAAACTATCATATGCAAGGAATGGAGAAATCCTTAAGCGAACTGCATGGCATGTTGAAGTCTGCGGAGTCTGACATGGCCAAGCATAATTCCACCTCAACTACTCCCGTATTGGGCTTAAAGAAACAAAAGAAAAGGAAGAAGAAACCGACCCTAAAAGGAAAGGTTGGAGTTTCCAAGCCTATCCTTGATATTGAGTCGAAGGACATAGAGAATGTGCCTGAAGAAGAGACTCAAGAAAAGGTGGTTTGCTACTTCTGTGGAAGATTTGGAAATTGGGGCCGTCACGCCTGCCCTACGTGCCGAGAGGATATAAAACTTCTCAGGAAAGAGAGAGTTAACTTTCCATCTTCAGGTACGTTCATGATCCATTGCTATTCTTATATAAGCTGGGTAGTTAACCCGAACTAATTGACTCACGTTTGTCAAAAATTTATTTTGTTACAAAGTGTAGGTCCTTTGGTAAGAGAAAAGCATGAAGAACCGGATTTCGAACGAGGAAACCATGGTGATTGTCCTCCAAGAGAAGATAAGGAGACTTGATCTCTCTTCTGTTGCCGGTTTATTTATTATTTTGTTTTATTGCCCTGCGTGGCAAGTAACATCTCTTTGTATGCTCGCTTTGATTACGATGAACAAAAATTTTGAAGTTTTTAAGAATTGATGTTAAACTTTTTTATGCATTGTTTATTCAAGGTTTATTGATGTCATAACTCATGTGTTGTTTTGCCCTGTGTGGCACACAACTTAACATGTGGTGACGATGAGTTTATTCTTAAAATATAAAATTTATTATGAAAATCTGTTGTGAGATATTTTGTTCAAAATCCCCCATGTCATGGCATACACAAGGCTTTGTTACAAGTAATAGAATATTCATGAATAACTGATTCTGAATCCAAAATAGTTTGGATGAGTTATCTTTGTGTGGTAATCAACTTAACCACATAAACAAGAGATATATCACCTAGATCCATGTGGTTAGGATCTCGGAATAGTTTAGCCTTGGGCTAAACGTTTTGATGTTGATCTTGTTTATTAGGCTAAGGGGATTATGTGATCCTTCACCGGAGTTTGTGAGAGGATTGAAGGCTTGTTGGATATTGATCACATTTTGTGGATAATCCGTTCAAGCACACCACAAAGAATAACGAAAGCGAAACTTCTACGTCACTACCTTGATGGTAGTAGTTGCGAGACGTTTATTATTTTGGGTATATGTCTGAAACCTTGTTGGTGTTCAGAGTTAACCAAGACAAATTTTAGAATCAATAGGGCATATAGATCAGGGTTCTTAGATCTAGTGAAGATGCTAAGATACTTACTATGTATATTGGATGACCATATTGTGAATTATGGAATTGTTTCACAATTCATATCCTACTAAGACGCATATGTACATGGTGTCATGGAGTAGGGAACCGGGTGTTATTGATCCGGTTTATGACGGGTCAAGAATGTGTATCCGATTTGTTAGGATATTCATTTGCCATTGTGACTAAGTCCTCAAATCCAAATTCAATTGATAGTCTATTTAGCATTTATTAAGGTACGACTAGAAAGGTTCTTTGCTTGTCTATCTTATAGTACAAAGTTTTCCATTCTACATTCAGTGGGAGATGGATAAACTTGAAATCAAGAAGTGCTAATACATTTTAGGAGTTCTTCTAAGTTTTAGCTATTTAACCTTTTGAGAACAATGTTTGTTGCTTAAAAGGGTAAGAAGAGATAAACTAAAACTAAGGCATTCCAGTGGAAGAACGTGGAACTTAAATGAAGACTTGATGATGATACTAGCATATAATCTGATGTCTTTGATAGAAGATCAGCATGGTTATGCTGGTATGCCTGACTAAGAGTCATTACTTCTTTGAATTCTGATAAGAGTCATATAGAGCCAAAGAGATATGGACTTCTCATATCTAATTGGCAATGACTTGATGGTGAGTCGTGTTGAGTTCACCACCTATCGGTACACGTAGTGGATCCAGAGTTCATTAAAAATAAAAGAAGTAAATGATAAAGAGATGCAATCAATTTGAAATGTCCAAGTACTTGACTTGACTTGATCCCATACCTAGGTGCAAACCAAGGTGGTAGTGATGGGATTAACATGGATGGGGTTGTAGACAACTTCAAATACAGACTAGTGGTAAAGTTTTTCATGATGGTTATGGTGAAACTTGTCCTAGTGGCTATGTTGAAGAATGTTTGGTACTCGTGAATATTAATGACCGCGTTCTGTCATGGAACAATATGATGAAGAAGTGCTTATAACACTCTCCGAGGGTCTTAATATACGTCCGTAGTATCCGAATTATGTCTACAAAAGTGGATAAGACCACATCGGACTTATGCTTGCGTCTTAAAGGAAATATCTTTGCTTACTATTAGAAAATCATAGTGACGAGTTTTCTAGAAGCGTAGATAAAACCTTTTATGTATGTCAGGGCTTGTGGGAGCTTTGTTGTATTCCTAGTGTTAAATGTCTATTGAAGATAATGTCCTGACATTAGGTTATCTGCAAACCTAATTCAGGAATTATTGCTTCATAAAGGCATTTAGGAGATACAAAATTGGATAGTATTTAGTTCAGGAAATATAGAGATATGTTCTTGGTGTTTGACGACTAGAATAGGCTTGGAGTAAGTAGTTACTCTAATGTGTGTTTCTGCTAGGATAACTGTTGATCTTTGGTCAAAGTTGATGATCCTAACTTGTGGTGTTGTTTGTTGATTCTTAAAGTATCACTAACCTTATTGTGGGCTTTTGAGACAATAAGGGTGTGATTACTTTAACCTTTTGAAAAGTTGAGATCTTTTTATGCATACTTTTGAAGTAGTCTTGTCAAAAGAGATATAATTGAATAACAAAAGTACTTGTGGATGTTGTGGTACAAATCCACTAGTTAAGCCGTTGTTATGGTCTAGTGATGTTTACCATACTAGGTCAATTAGCATTTCTAATGCATGTAACTTGGCTTGAATATGTTTTGGTTCATGTTTGATTTGTACTTATATTGCGGGGACGTTAAGCAGTATCGCAATTCATACTATATCGATTATTAAATGGAGATTTAATAATATGCCGAGGGCGGGTATTTTATGAATCCTTATTGTATTCCATCTTAGCATGTTTAAATACTTCCGAGAATGCTTTCCATTATAAAATCTCCACAATCGGTTATACTTTATGGGAAGGAAGTATAAATTAAGATTGAGGTAAAGAATTGGTTTTGTCAAACGTGATTCTTGCCTATACTTGAAAGGGGTTTCAAGTGATAGGAGGACCCGCACCCGAGTTCGCTTCATGGTTCTGGTCATAATTAACTCGGGATGATGATGGCGTTTCATCCTTAAACTAGAGATACATGTGATTCCAAAGCATAGGTCTGCTTTGCTTTGATCGTTTTCTAACACGGTCCGTAACTGGTCGTTATAAGGGAGATGATTGGGTAGAGTATTATCTATGTGGCGGGACTATGTAGTCAAAAGGAATTTATTCCTCTATGTATAGAGAAGATATCCATGGGCCCCTCGATGATTGAGTGCTGACATTCATATGCATGGCCGTGCTCAAGTTATATTGATGGTGGATCAATGTTAACTTGGTTTGTTGGTCACTACTAATCTAGAATCGAGAAACATAATCGTGAACGATCTGAAGGTTGACTATATTCCATGCCTTGTCTTCACATAGGATATCGCGAACAAAGGGGTGTATATGTTCATTTATCTTTAGGACAATCATTTTATGATTGGGATCTTGTCAAGAGTGGCATACCCTATACTGACTTGGGAGCATAGATGTCTTGCTAGAGACCGCTCTATGTTTGTGTTATATTTCGTAGTCGTGTCACGTGCAAGTGGGAGTCTGTTGGAATATGCCCGCTGACTCGAACGAGTTAATAGTACTGCTGATGAAGTATAGGCCTATTGGGTCACACACCAAGTATTGATTCCGGCAACATGATCAAGCAAAAGAGAGAAAAAGGCCAAAATGGGTTTTGGCAGCATGGTACACGGGCCGTGTTCATGAACACGGGCCGTGTCCAGCCCAACTAGCACGGGGCGTTTTGGCCCAAGTAGAGACCATGTGCTTTGGGCCTACACGGCCGTGTAGGTGAACACGGGCCGTGTTGGGCTTGTTAGACACGGGCTATCTTGGCCTAATTGAGGCCATGGACCTTGGGCCTACACGGCCGTGTTGACCAACACGGGCCGTGTACATCCGCCGTGACAGCAGAATTAACTGCCTTAAACACTATGTTTAATGGGGTTTATGGTATTAACTTTGGTAGACTAAAAGGCAATGTTTTTCTCTGCAAAACACAGACTTTTGGGTGGTGCTAGTAGTTAGTTCATTCTAAGAGTTTTCTCTAAAACTTCATCTTCTTCTTGGTGAGCTTTTTGGTGCACAAGAGAGCAAGAGATTGACTTGATTGTTGTTTTGGTATATAACACCAACTTACTAGCATTTGGGAATCAAAAGTTGCTTGGGGTGGACTTCATTAGAGGAGTTCTTTCTTGGATTCTTAAAGCTTGACAAGTGAAGATCATTGTGCTTGCATTATGGTACAATTCTATTCATCTTGTTTATTTATTTTAGTTGCAACTCCATGTCTAGATGTTGGTCCATGGAAAGTGTTTGTTTAGCTCGCTTAGAGTTTTGTATTATATCTTGCTTCCGTTGCTACTCGATTATGCCAAACCAAATACCTTCACACATATCCATTGGGGTTTTTAGATCAATAGCTGAAGAGGGAGATCTATTGATTAGATAAGCAATAGTAGAAGTTGGAAGATGCTTCTGCCCAAAATTGTTTTGGTAGTCCAAATTGATTTAACATGCATCTCACCTTGTTTAACAGAGTCCTATTCATCCTCTCTGCTAGCCCGTTTTGTTGTAGTGTACCTGCAACTGTATAGTGCCTTGCAATACCATGAGTTTTGCAAAAATCTTTGAGTTGTTGTTCACAAAATTCCAATCCATTATCTGTCCTTAACTTCTTTATTTTTCTTTCAATCCGATTTTCCACAAGAACTTTCCATTCTTTAAACTTAGAAAATTCCTCATTCTTGTGCCTAATCATGTACACCCAGACCCTCCTTGAATAATCGTCAATAATGTATAAAAAATACTTTGCACCACCCAACGATTCAACCCTTGCAGGTCCCCATAAATCAACATGTATATAATCAATCAAACTAACTGTTGTGTGCGAACCTTTACTAAACTTAACTCTATGAGACTTGCCTAAAATGCAATGTTCACAAAATTCAAGTTTACCAAGTTTATTCAAACCGAAAATGCCTCTTTTATTTAACTCAATCACTCCTCCTTCGTTGATGTGTCCGAGTCTACTATGCGAAGGACTAGTAATCTTGTACTTTTTTTGTTCACATACAGAAGCCATCCTTCCATGAACTCGACCATCGAGTAAGTAGACACAGTTTCTTCTAGTTCCATGAAGCACAACCATAGAACCTCTTATGATCGACTTTCGCCTTGCCATTCTGCAATTTAACTATACATCCATCTTGCTCAAGTTTACCAAGTGAAATTAAATTTCTCCTTAACTCAGGTATGTATCTCACATCATTCAACACAAATTGAGAACCATCATTCATAACAAGCCTGACATTACCCATACCTTGTACTCTACATGCCCTGTCATCACCAAGCAACACAGATCCTCCACCCCATTCACGATAATCTTCCAAGAAATACTTATATGGAGTCATATGGTAGGATCCACCATAGTCCATTATCCCCTCATCAGTTGATTGAATATCCGTGACCACTAGTACCTTAGCCCTAGAATAACCTTTATAATAACCATCTGAATTATTCACAGACTCTTTTGCTTTACTTGAGAATTCCATTTTCTTCTTCTTTCTTTGAGGGCAATCTTTCTTTAAGTGATCTTTAGAGTGACAAATGTAACATTTTTGACGGTATCTTGATTTAGATCTTGATGACCCCCTTTGATTTATGTCTCTATTTTCTTGTCTCCCCCTTGCCATTAAGTCTTCTCCAAACTCTTCCTTCTATCCTTCTTGTCAACTCTCTTGAGTTCAAGGCAATGATGACTTCTTCCATGGTCAAACTTTCCCTTCCATACATCAGAGTATCTACAAAGGGTTCATAAGACTGTGGCAAAGAAGATAAGAAAATAATAGCCTGATCTTCTTCATCAAGGTTGACTTCAATATTTTCTAGATCCAAGACCAGTTTGTTAAATTCATCAACATGATCTTCCAATTTCTTGCCATTAGACATTTTAAATGTATAGAATCTTTTTTTTTCAAATACAATCTATTAGCAAGAGATCGAGTCATATATAAATTTTCTAACCTTGACCAAACTCCAGCAATAGAGGTTTCTTTTGTTACTTCACGTAATACTTGATCACCCAAACACAGAATGATAGCACTATGTGCCTTCTCCATCATCTCTGTTTTCTCCTTATCAGATAAGTCATCTAGAAGATTTGCCTCACCATCGAGTGCTACAAGTAGTCCATGTTGTACCAATATTGCATCAAACTTGGTAGTTCCCATCTTCATCTGATTTTCTTGTGCCCTGTTCTAGATTAATTGCAGAAATTTGAGTCCTAACCAGGCTCTGATACCACTTGTTGAGTATCACAAAAACATACAAGGACAAGAGAAGATTCAAGAACAAGCTAATGATGAATTCTTCATTATGAACAACTGATTAGAAACTCCAGAACGAAAATGCAAAATGTATAACATAAATGCAAATATGAGTTTTTTTCTCTTAGGTATGTACTAATATCAGATGCCACATCTGATTTATACCCTTACATTTAAGTAAGTACAAATAACACCTTCAAGACTCCCTATATTGACACTTTACTCCCTTGAACTTTCATATCTCATTCAATACATATATAACAGTGTAACATACTTATTCTAAGTATTTAATTAATACATATAATAATATTACTATATTGTCTTGAATTTTAAAACACATAATACCAATTCTTATGATTAAACATTAGAAAGTCTAACATTCTCCCTCCTAATGTTTAATCATTTTTAAAACTTTAAATGATGATGAAAATCATCTGCGTCTTCCTCTTTGTTGCTGCTGCTCCTTATGTACATTGAGTCCCTGACATGCTTTCCTTCAAGTTCATCGAAGGTTATGACAATCTTTTTGTTGGTCCCAAAGAGGGTAAACAAGCAACCGATATAGTGTAGAGGGGGGGGGGTTGAATACACTCAATTTATAATAAATCAGTTTCACAATAATATACTCAATAATCAATCAAGATATTACAATATCACTCTCTAATCAAATCAACATGATGATTTGATGTTACACTAATTATGAACTCAACTCTCTAAACACTCTTGTATCACAAACTAATTGATGATCGAACTTCTTGTTATCATTGATTAACAAGAACTCTTTGGAAAACTCTCTTGAACTTTGAACTCACAAAGTTATCGCAACACACGCGTATCAAGTATGACGAACACACGTATGTTTTGAAACTTATGCAGAACTCTCTCTTGTTCTCTGTCGCGTAAAACCCATAAGAAGGTTTATACTTATACTTGATTTATCTACGAACAAATCGCAGTTTAAAGATAGAACTTATCTTTTCTTTAAACCCGTAACAAACTTCTTAATTAGAACATATCTTAATTAACTTCGTTTAAGTTCTCTATCCAACTAATAGATAGTTTAAATTAGGTTTAGATATCCTAATTTAAATGTCCTAGATATCGAGAGTTTATACCAGAATTTAAGACTTACTTAAATTCTTGAACTGACTTCTGGCGCTGAGTTCTTGAATCTTCAAACATTCAAGTCTTCACTCTTGAAACCTATCTCAGCTTAGAAGTCACTGAGTTATATAATACTTACATAGAAAACTCTATATCTGTTTGTACGCTTACTACCTAGCCTAAGCTGACTAGTCAGTCTACAACAGACTTACATAATTCCTAACACTTAACCTATCATCTATACATAGCTATAGTTTGTCTCATCAAATCTAACTATTCTAAGCATGGGACTAACAATCTCCCCCTATTTGATGATGACAAAACATTAAATTAAAGTAAGTATAGGTTAACAGAATTATGTTGAACAACTCTAGAACTGACCAAAGTTAGTTCTTGAAATAAGTATTGAACTGATCTATACATATTCATCATTTCTTGAACTTACAAGATTTTAGGTTACAAATATATTCTAAGACTTGTATTCTAAGTATTTGAACAAACAACTACTTGGATACTGAACTTATCAGAATTAATTTAAGTTCTAAACTCACAAAACTTATATTACTGAACTTATCAGTTTATACTTGAACATATCAATACTCAGCTTAACTTTACAAAGCTGTTTATTTGAACACGTCAACCATAATATTTAAACATATCAAACAGTTGAACATATCAAACTTAAATTTTTATTAATGAACATATCATTTACATTTTGCTTGATCATTTTGATCCGCTTATGCACACTTAGTGCTTACAAAATATATAACTTCAAAGTTTTAATCTATAGGGTCTCCAGCCTCCATCCACATATCTGAACATTTGAGTTCCCAGATAGCTGCTTCTTTGATAGCATTATTCAAAATTTCTTCACCCTATGGAAACTCTCTCATCTCAGCTTTTCTTGATCTGATTTCTTTGTTTAGATGATATCTGAATACTGAGTTCTGAATTGAGTCATCACACAGAATTCTCAAGTACAAAATCAATTCCAGATTTGCTAAGTGAAGATTTGCTATCTTCAAGAAACACTGATTTCCTTCCACATCCAAATACAAAAATCCTTCCAAAGGTTGAGTGACATAAGTATTTTCTCTGAATTCAACTCCCTCTAGAACTTGTAAATTAAGTCTCTTTTAGCTCTTTGATTTGCTGCTCTCATTCTTGCAACTTTATTTCTATTTAAGAAGGTATCAATTCTCATCAGCAGGAATTTCCCTTATTATGAAGAGTGTCTTGAACACATCAACTATCTCTTGTCTAATCTGACCCGTTTTCATCCTTTTGACAGTTGTGGCTACAATCTTTAACTCTGAAAGCCCAACATGTACAGACATCTCATATCTAAACCAATTTCATGTTTGTTGTCTAGTACAAAGTTGATTATCACCAATTCTCCTTTTCTGCTTAGTGTAAGAGATTCAATCTTGTGATCAAAGTATGTTCTTTTATAGCAATGCCTTAGATCAACATCTGAGTAGGGAATTGGGGCAGCTCTGGGTCCATGATAGTCAGCTTCAGCTCTGGCAGCCTCAGCTTTAGCCTGTTCTCTTTGTAGCTCAGCTTGTCTTTGTTGTTCTTTCAATTCCTCCACAGACATGCCCAGTTCCTTGGCCATTCTTGTAACATTTGCTAAGCTAGCATGTTACTGGCCTTCTATGCAGCATCAGCTTCATCACTTGAGTCAGAGTCATATTCAACCACTTGGGACTAACCTTGTTGCTCTAGCTCAGGTTCAACAATGATGACTTTTCTCCTCTTGGCTAGAGACACAGAACTTGATCTCCTCTTTCTTTTCATGGTCTCTATAGCCTTCCTTTTCCCTTTATCATCTTGTGTGGCTGGAAAAAACTCAGCTTCAACAATCTTTGGTAGCTCAGCGTGAGGGAAATTAGTAGGCACAACTTGAGGTGTTTCTTCATGTGGAGTTTCTGGTTGAGCTGATTGAACTAACAGAGCTATGAGTGTTTGGACTGCTGGAGCTTGTTGCTGTTGTTGAGAGGGCTGATCTACAGTACTCATGAACTGATCATGAGTTTCTTCCTCAATGTTGACCTCCTTTGTATGCTCCCCCTCAACTATATTATCCTCTTTCTTTGATTCTTCCTGCCCCCTTTTGTCATCATCATTAGGGGAGGGTCTTAACTTAAGCACAAAGCTTTCCAAGTTGGCCACAGAGCTTGAAATGTCAGTTAGCTTGCGCATCAAATTGGCTTTATCACTCTTTCTCTTCTTGTGCAGAAGCTCAAACTGATTTTGTAAATACAACATAATTGATTGAACATCAGTGGCTTCAGTGACTATGGGCTCCTCCGTTCTCTTTTTAAACACAGAGTCTTCCTGACCCGTGGAAGAATAAATTTCCACTGTAGGAGAGGCTCTTGAGTGTGCCTCATGAGGTGAGAATGTGGACCCCATATCCAAAGGTTGGTGCTGACCTCTGAAATCAAGGGGGCCATAATGTGGACCCTGTAATCCTTCCTGTTGTATGGGAGGATCATTGACAGGTCGTGAATAGGTGTGTGAGAAGAGAAGAGAAGAAGAATGACCAAGGTCATGTAATTTGGAGGTAGTGTGGGCTGGGCTGAGTGGTGAGGAGGGGGTAGTTGACCCTAGGGAGAGGTCATATGTTCAATGTAACCTTCATGTGTCTTTTTAAAGGCATAGAGACGGGTTCTCCCATGGCTAGAGAGGTATGGGCTGAGTAGACACCATACCCGGTATAGGCTGACTAGGTGAAGTGAGCCTTGAGGTTGGCACCTTAAGAGTAGGTGTCTCCCCCTCAGCTCCTGTCGGTGGAGATGTCAATGTGACATGAGCTCCATGATCCTTTTGGTGAAGGACCACCCTTGGCAGTTTTACGTGTATATGTGTGGAAATATCCTTGGTAGCAGTGGGCTGACCAAGGTTGGTTTTAGATTGAGAAATAGATGGAAATGGTCGTGGTGAGGGAGAGGGGTTAGACTGAGATGGGCATGACTCAGTCTTATCTCCCTATTTAGGAGGTGGAGAAGTAAAAGAGAGAGAAGGAGATAAGGGATGAGAAGTTGTACCTGCTGCACCTAGCAGTGGAGACTCTGAGCTAGGAAACATACTCCTTTGCTTAGAGCTGGAAGTGGTGGAGGAAATTCTTTGAGCACGAGGTCTGAACTGAGTCCTAGGTTGTTCAGCTTGTGAGGACTCAGCCTCAGAATCAACAGCATCACACTCTTCTTCCTCAGCTTCTTCCTCCGACTCAGCTTCACTTGACTCAGGAGTCGGAAGCTGCGCAAAGGCTCGCATCTGAGCACTCATTGTTGGATGCCCCGGGAAGATGTCATCCTTGAACATTCTGGAGCTGAGGGCAGGGGTGGGAGTTGCATCATATCTACTTGCATACAAATTTACAAGCCTGTCCTCGAACATCATGGATAGAAAGCGGATGAAAGGAACATTTACATCTCTTACCGCTATGGTGACTTGTAATCTAAGAAATTCGAAGATTAATTATGCATAATCCACATTACGCCCATAATACATGTTGTAGATTAGCTGCATCTCGAAGTCGTTAACATTGTGAAGACCACCAACCTTGTACCCCAGTGAATGCACCACTGTTGATACCATAAAACCCCAACCGGTTTGGAAGAGTGACTTCTTGATTACACCGGTTACATGTGGGTGACCCAATAGTGGTAGCACACTTCTAGTTGTTTCCCTAGAAACAGGTTCATCGTAACGTGGGGCTATAGGTAAATGTAATACTTTACGTAGGGCATTTGCATCGACCACCATTCCCTGTTGTCCACCTAGGACAGTTCCCCGAATAACCCAGTGAACAACTTCATATCGACAGGTATACCAAAAT
Source organism: Dittrichia graveolens (assembly GCA_038502395.1). NCBI lineage: Eukaryota > Viridiplantae > Streptophyta > Magnoliopsida > Asterales > Asteraceae > Dittrichia > Dittrichia graveolens. The sequence continues at coordinate 65,012,626 of JARJIL010000005.1, read as the reverse complement.
TTTGTTAGTAATTGAGGTACTAGAACATCCGGGCCATTGAGAAAGGCATGTGATAAGGGTCCTTTGCGAATATAGGAGACCCACTCCTCATATCCGTGACCTTGTTATGATTGAGGAATATCGATGCATGCTAGCACGTTGTTCTGTTTGTACACCGAAAGGGCATTGTTCTTGAATGACCCTCCTCGGATCATCTGATTTGTCAAATTAAGAGTGTTTCCCTCTATTGATTTCGAACTGATCGTATTAGATTGCACTTAGCAGTTGTAGGGTTTCACACTGAGCGATTGATGCTGCACAAAGCAATGTTAGGGTTTTAGAGAATAGGATTTGGGAGAGTAAACGAAATATGGTGAAGAGTCTCTCTATTTATACCTTTTCAATTCGAGAGAAAAGTTACCGTTATTAAATTGTAATAAATATGACCGTTACAGTAACAACCGACTACGCAGTTTGTTATAACGGCTATATTTAATGTAACTTTCCTAGACTCACACTGTTACATTGATCCGAATTCTATCAATATGAAAGGAATTATTGTCAAGAACATCTTTTAAACAATTAAATTGTAAACAACTTACGTTTATTTTTAAAGGACACTCCTTAAATATTTTAGACTTACCATAGTGTTGGACTTAGCATTTGTTTGGACGAAAGTAGACATGTGGAACTGACCACACCTTAGAACTGATTACTCAGCGTAGATTGAGCACTCAACTTAGATTGAGCACTCAGCTCAGATGGAGCACTCAACTCAAATTGTGACACTTAGTCAAGGGTAGCACTTAGCATATATTAAACAAAGATAGAGAAATAATGGAACATACCAATTTAAGGGTTGAGCATGCCAATTAGTGTTGTGAATCTTGTGCCTTCAATTGGTTTAGTGAAGATATCTGCAAGGTGATCTTCAATCTCAATGAAGACTAACTCTATCTTTCCCTTTTCTACTATGTCTCTGATGAAGTGATGTCTTATCTCAATGTGCTTTGTTCTTGAGTGAAACACTGGGTTGTGTGTGATGGCAATAGCACTTTTATTGTCACAGAATATGGGAGTCTTTGAATAATATAAATCAAAGTCCTTAAGCTGATGTTGCATCCACAATATATGAGCACAAAAGCTCCGTACTGCAATATACTCAGCTTCAGTTGTGGAAATTGCCACTGAGTTTTGTTTCTTGCTTGTCCAGTTAACTAATTTTCCACCCAATAGTTGACATCCTCCAGTAGTACTCTTTCTGTCTAGGCCATAACCTGCGAAGTCTGAGTCTGAGTACCCTATCAGCTCAAATCCTGATCCTTTGGAATACCACAAACCTAAATTTGGTGTTCCCTTCAGATATTTGAGTATTCTTTTAACAGCTTGCAAGTGTGATTCCTTTGAATCAACCTGATATCATGCACAAACACATGTAGCAAACATTATATCAGGTCCGCTTGCTGTCAAGTAAAGTAATGGACCAATCATTCCTCTATATGTAGTCTGACATATAGACTTCCCATCAATATCCTTGTGCGGCTTGACATTGTGTAACATTGGGGACTTTGCATGATGGCTTGAGTCTAATCCATATTTCTTAATCAGATCAAAAACATACTTGCTCTGATTAATATATATACCATCTTCTTTCTGACTAATTTGAAGTCCTAAGAAATAAGTCATCTCACCCATCATGCTCATTCTGTATTGATTAGACATTATCTTAGAGAACCAATCACATAGACCTTGGTTTGTTGAACCAAAGATAATATCATCTACATATATTTGAACTAGAATGATATGTCCTTTGCTTTTTCTTATAAATAGAGTCTTGTCAATGCTTCCCCTTATAAAATTGTTTGAAGCAGATAGGTAGATAGTGTATCATACCAGGATCTTGGTGCTTGCTTGAGTCCATACAGAGCCTTGTCTAACTTATAGACATAATCTGGATGTTTAGGATCAACAAAACCAGGGGTTGTTTCACATAGACTTCAACCTGTAGTGATCCATTTAGGGAAGCACTCTTGACATCCATTTGATACACTTTAAAGTTTTTGAAGGCTGCATAGGCTAGAAACAATCTTATAGCTTCAATCCTTGCAACAGGGGCAAAGATCTCATCATAGTCAATACCTCCTTCTTGTCGATACCTCTGAGCTACTAGCCTTGCCTTATTTCTGATCACTACTCCATCCTTGTCCATTTTATTTCTATAGACCCACTTAGTGCCTATAATTGTTTTTTCCTTTGGGAGTAGGGACAAGAGTCCAGACCTTATTTCATTGAAATTCTGTCAACTCCTCTTGCATAGCTTCAATCCAATCCTCATCTTTAACGCATACTCAGTCTTCTTTGGTTTCATCTGAGATAGAAAGCCAGAGTGGGCAATATAATTTGCATTAGCCTTTGATTTGGTTAATACACCATCTTCAATGTTCCCAATAATATCATCGAGAGGATGGTCTTTTAATACTTTCAAGATTGTAGTAGGAGACTGTGATTCTGATTCTGAATCTGAGTAGTGTATTTCAGGCTAACTAGGACTTACTTCTTCAGTCTGGGTGGGGAAATCACTTAGATTTTCAATCTGACTTGTACCTGATGATTCACATACACTCTCAGGCTGAGTATTGGTGTCAATAGACTTAGTTATTTGATCATCTTCAATATTAATAGCTTCTTTCGATGATACAAGTTTGTCAGATTTACCACCATCCTCATCATCAGAATCATCCATAACATACATGGGATTTGATGTGAGATCTTCTTTGCTCCTTTCAAGCTCACTCAGACTAACCGGGTCAGCTTGAGCTTTGTCAGATTTGTCAATACTTGTCTCATCAAACGTAACATACACTGACTCTTCAATTACTTTTCTTTTAAGATTTTAGACTCTGTAGGCTTTGGAAATTGAAGAATATCCAACAAATAGACCTTCATCAGCTTTAGGTTCCAATTTATGGAGCTGATCTCTTTGGTTTAGCACATAGCATGTTGAACCAAAGATGTGGAAATATCCAATATTAGGTTTTCTGCCATGATACATCTCATAAGGTGTTTTACCATGTCTTTTAACTATCATAGATCTGTTCTGTGTGTAGCAAGCTGTACTTACAGCTTCTGCGCAAAAGTTCAGCTTGAGCTTTGCTTCACATAACATGGTTCTGGCAGCTTCAATTAAGGTTCTATTTCTCCTTTCAGCAACTCTATTTTGTTGTGGAGTTCTTATAGGTGGGAAATTCTGGATAATTCCCTTCTCTTCACAAAAGACTTTAAGGGTTGAGTTTCTAAACTCAGTCCCATGATCACTCCTGAGCTGCTTGATAGGCTTACCTTTTTGCAACTCTTCTTGTCTTATGAGGCTGATTAACTCATTTGCAGCTTCACTTTTGGATTTTAAGAAGACCACCCAAGTGAATCTTGTGAACTCATCAACAATCACTAGAGTGTACTTTTTACCACTTAGGCTTGGGGTGCTTATAGGTCCAAATAGATCCAAATGCAACATATGCAATGGTTCTGTAATTGAAAAATTCTGTTTGAACTTGAAGGATCCCTTATGATGTTTTCCCATTTTACAAGCTGAGCAAAGTTTGTCTTTGGCGAATGTGATCTTTGGCAGACCAGAGACTAACTCTTTGCTAGACAGTTTGTTAATATATTTGAAATTCAGGTGTGACAGTCTTTTGTTCCACAACCAACTCAGCTTGGCAGTTGAGTCAGAATACAGGCAGGTTTCAGTTGAAGGATCTGCGGAGCTAAGATCTAACAAATAGATATCTCTCTCTCTTTTTTTGCCATTAGTATTGGCTTTCCCTTCTTATCATTAATTGTTCCTCCATGCTTTCTGAAGGTGACTTCATAATCCTCATCACACAATTGATTGATACTTATCAGATTGTGTTTAAGCCCTTCAACATATGCTACCTTTTTGAAAGTGACTGTTCCAGAAGTTATCTTTCCATAACCTTTAGTCCTTCCTTGAGAATTATCCCCAAATGTCACCTTGGGTCCTTCAGTGTTTTGGAATTCACTTAGAATCCCTTTGCTTCCTGTCATGTGCCTTGAGCATCCACTGTCTAAGTACCACTTGTAGGAGCCCTACACATGATCAACTAAACATATTAGTTTCTTTTAGGAACCCACTGTTTGGTGGGTTCTGAGGATGAGCACTTAGATAATCCTTTAGAGGCTGACTGATCAGCTTGTACATGTTCTGAGTCCTTCTTAGACTGATCATTCTCTATTTTCTCAGGCCTCAGATTGGAGCTTACACAATCCTTGGCTTCATGACTTCTGTCACCACACTTATAGCATTTTCTTCTAAAAATAGGTGTTTGGGTGATCTCTTTAAGTTTTCCAACATTAAATTTGGATTCAGTTTTAGGATCATAAGATGTGGATAACTTTTCAATTTTCTTAGACAGTTTGTCTATTTGACTTTCTCTGACTTTGGACTTACTTTTGTCAGATTTATGGTTACCCTTATTTGGTGAAGACTGACTTACAGATAACTTCCTGTTCTTAGACATCCTTTCATACCTGACTTGAGAGTTATGACTTTTTGAGTTGATATGAGTGATTCTGTCAAAGACACTTGGTTTTGACCTGCTTTCCATCCTTGTTTCTTAAAAATGTCTTTGGAAGTATATCATCAGATTCCACATTTTTATCTTCAAGACTGGCTTGTTCTTTGTTAATTTCGTCAGCAGTAGCACTATAATCTCCCCCAAGCATTGCTTTTACTTGATTTGGTATCTGCTGGTTGATACATTTTTCTACTTCTCTTGATGACTTACACCAAGACTCACAGATCTTTCTTAGATTTTCAGCTTGCTCCTTCGATTCTTGTAATTCTTCACTTAGAAGTTTATTGATGTGAAGCTGACACTCATAATCACTTTGAGTCTTTTTACCAGCATTTATGAGAGTTTCAGAGTGTTTAAGTTCATCTTTTAATTTTGAAATTTTAGTTTTCAAATTAGATTGAACTGTAAGAAAGGTTTTGAAGTCATTCAACAAATAGTTGAACATTAAGCATTTATGTTCATCAGTGTAAGAGCTGAAGTTGTTTACCTTGTACATTAAGGCAGGATCCCAGTTGTTGGTCTGCTTACTCAGCTTAGCAGCTTCTGCTAGATCCTCATCAAAGGAACTTTCTTCTAATTCATAATCAACCTGTTCCTCTTCATCCTCAATGGCCATCAAACACCTATTTGGCTCATCATCATCTAAAGTAGATGATTCAGTATCCTAGGTCTCGGCAATAAGACTTTTGGTGTTTTCATCTAGCTTGGCTTTGAGTTTCTGATATTTCTTTTTATATTTATCATCTCTGTATGCATTCTTGTCAGCCACTGAAGCTGATTCTCCTTTCTTAGCTCTGCACTCAGCAGCTATATGTCCTATCTTCTGACAGTTGTAGCACTTAGCTTTCTTAGGATCAAAAGTAGACTTACCACTTTTGCTTTTGTCAAATAGACCCCTTCCTCTTCTGAACTTTCTAAAATTTCTTGCTAACATTAACATTTGTTCAGTAAGAGCCTCCATCTCGTCATCATCTAAGTCTAGTATAGGACTTAGCTCCTTAGATTCAGATTCAGAGTCAATCTCAGCTTGAGACTTTCTAGATCACTTCTTCTTCTTTTCTGCAATCAATGCAGATCCAGTACTATTGATAGATTCTTTTAGTTGTTGCTGGGCCACTTTCTTCTGTTCCATGATCTGTTGATGATTTAGAAGAAAACCATAGATTGAGATCATATTTTCCTAAGGTTCCTCCAGCATGAAGAGCAATGGTGATCTCATTGAATTGTTCTGGTAACACATCCAAGAACATGAGTATCAAATCATTTTCATCTTTCTTGACACCTACCAAGAGCAGATCATTAATCAAGCATTGAAATCTGGTAAACAGATCAGCTAGAGTTTCATTCTTTTTACCAGAGAAAGTCTCATAAGAACGACTCAGATTTGTCTTCTTATGTTGCTTGACCAGGTCAGTGCCTTCATAAGTGACACTGAGAGTGTCCCACATATCTTTTGTAGTTTGGCACCCAACCACAGTATGCAGAAGAGGGTTTGTCAAAGAATTTGCTATGATGCTTCGTGCCTTATCATCCAGATTGAACAGTTTGCGTTCTTCCTCAGTCCAAGATGCTTCAGGCTTGGGAGTTTCTCCAGAGGGAACAGTTTTGTCAGTGGCAGTAATATGGATCATGGGTATGATTAGGCCATCTTGAATCACGGTAATCATCCTGTGATCCACGGACTTCAGATACAGCATGGCTCTGAACTTCCACATAGGATAGTCATTGCCATCAAAGATATGACACCCTTTTGCCGCCATTGTTGGAATATGATTTGATTGCTTGTTAGTAGACATCTTGGCCTCTTGACAGCGGATCTTGACCTTCAACTTATGAAGAAACTTGCTCTGATACCAGTTATTGGTCCCAAAGAGGGTAAACAAGCAACCGATAATGTAGAAGGGGGGGTTGAATACACTCAATTTATAATAAATCAATTTCACAAGAATATACTCAATAATCAATCAAGATATTACAATATCACTCTCTAATCAAATCAACAGGATGATTTGATGTTACACTGATTATGAACTCAACTCTCTCTAAACACTCTTGTATCACAAACTAATTGATGATAGAACTTCTTGTTAACACTGATTAACAAGAACTCTTTGGAAAACTCTCTTGAACTTTGAACTCACAAAGTTATCGCAACACACGCGTATCAAGTATGATGAACACACGTACGTTTTGAAACTTATGCGGAACTCTCTCTTGTTCTCTGTTGCGTAAAACCCATAAGAAGGTTTATACTTATAATTGATTTATCTACGAACAAATCGTAGTTTAAAGATAGAACTTATCTTTTCTTTAAACCCGTAACAAACTTCTTAATTAGAACATATCTTAATTAACTTCGTTTGAGTTCTCTATCCAACTAGTAGATAGTTTAAATTAGGTTCAGATTTCCTAATTTAAATGTCATAGATATCGAGAGTTTATACCAGAATTTAAGACTTACTTCAATTCTTGAACTGACTTCTGGCGCTGAGCTGACTTACTCAGTCTTGACATTGTCAAGCTGAGTTCTTGAATCTTCAAACCTTCAAGTCTTCACTCTTGAAACCTATCTCAGCTTAGATGTCACTGAGTTATATAATACTTACATAGAAAACTCTATATCTGTTTGTACGCTGACTACTCAGCCTAAGCTTACTAGTCAGTCTACAACAGACTTACATAATTCCTAACACTTAACCTATCATCTATACATAGCTATAGTTTGTCTCATCAAATCTAACTATTCTAAGCATGGGACTAACACTTCTATTTGTCATCGAAGTCCACTTTGCCTGCAACTTGCTTTCCTTCCTCAAACACAATCTACACCGTTTTGTTTTTCCTGCAACACTCCATCTGTATTTGTTCTTTCCCTTGTTTTCCTTCCATTTCAGTATCTATAACCCCACCGGGTAAATCACTGCTTTTAGGTAAGTCATTGACCAATGTCTCTCGTTCATTTGGGCAATCGGCAGCCTGAGGTTTCAACTCATCCAACGAGTACATTATGGCTGTTTCACAATATGCTCCTAAAAGTCCCAAGTAATTTGCATACACCTCACATAATTCATTGGAAAACACTCTAGGAAGTTCCATTACAGTTGCTACTTGCTTCCATTTACTCTTTACTACTACACAAGCATGTCCACCCAATTTTCTTACGGTCAAGTAAAGATCACTACAAAGAAAATTGCCATTTAGTGGCACACATTTTTAATGGTATTTATATTTTATGCCACTATTTGATGTTTTTAGTGGCACTTTATGTTGTAATCTGCCCACCGACACACGTAGGCCGGTATCACTGCCGATGAAGCGCGGGCCTATTGGGTCACACGCCAAGCTTCAACTCCGACAGCCTACTATAAGAGGAAAGGGTCAAAATGGTCAAATTCAAGTTGACCTAGGCTTCACGACCGTGAAGGATGCTCCACGGGTCGTGAAGCAGATCGTGTACACGTGTCCTCTCATGGCCGCATGGTTCGTGAAACCCTAGGGCTTCACGACCCTACACGGCTCGTGAAGGAGGTTGTGAAGACACGTGCCCTCACGAATCTTGCCCGGCACGGCACTGGCCGTGAAGGATAAATGCGCCAGTGAAAAAGTCGTGAATGCAGAATTCCAAGTGACACTTGTGTTTTATTGGACCATCTTGTTGGTCCAATAGAAGCATGACCTTTGGTCCGACCCTGGTGATGCTCTAGCAGATGTGAACTCTTTAACAAGAGTTCTACTTGTTCATTTTCCACTCTTGGATCATTGTGCACAAATACACCTACAAGTAAGTAACACTTTGAGTTAGAGAGAGCTACAAGAACTTGTATCTTCTGGTTATTTGTGTTCATCAAGGTTGTTCCAGAATCTCAACATCTTCAAGTGGTGGTTTGAGTTCTAGGCTTGCTAGTACAAGGGAGATTGGAGTTTTGCTTGGTGTGGATTACCTTTAGCGCTTGGATCCAATTGTTTCAAGGAATCATCCCACATTCGATTTGTTCCAGCCAAGGATTCAAAGTCTTCAAGGGTATATCTCTTCCTTCCTTGTTCTTGTTTTTGGTTGCATGTAGTTTCTTGCAAGTTTCACCACCATCGGGACTTCATGGGATATTTTTGTGTGTTTTTCTTGCTTCCGTTGCTTGCTTTGATCCCCATGGAATCCCAACAGTGGTACCAGAGCCATACTTGTAAGATGCATACACCTTTGTGGCTTGAAAATCCATATTTTCAATTTTGGACATTTTGTCCAGAGAGCCTTCACGGGCCGTAAACCTTGCTTCACGATTCATGAAGGCTACACGACCAGTCTCGTGTGGTGTTGGTCGTGAAAGATTTTTAACTGTTTCATGAGTCATGGAGCGTGAAGAGTAGTAGCTCGTGAAGGCGTCGTGAACAGATTGTTTTTGGCCTTTTTGAAAAGAAAACTAAATATGGATTTTAGCATTCTGATTTTGGTTTTTCCAGACTCATTTTAGGCTTTTTAGCCTTGTAGATAAGCCCCATAATATCCTAATTCGAGTATATGATGCACACATGCATACATGTATTTTGTGTATATATGTATATGGATTTCAAAGTGTTTGGAATCCTAATGCATATGTACAAGGTTTATTCTTGTGCCTTGAGTTTTTGAATAAACTTAATTGGGATATTGCTTTGTGCATGATTTGTGTGGCTCACCATGCTTTGTGGTTGTTTCGTTTTTGTGAGCACCGGTTTGAGCCTTAGACCTTTGTGTGGTTGTTTGGTTGCTATGTATGTTATTCATTCATTTGGTGGTTTGTACAACATTTGGTTTGTAATAATTTATTTAATCCGGTTTGTAATATTTATTTATTTATTTGGGGCTTGCATGCCAAAGTATTTATTCTTTGTAATTTGTAAATTAGCTTAGAATAGATTGTGTGGCTTGCATGCCATTTCTCTTAAAATTATGTATGTAATTTTAAAGAGAAGACTGGAGGAACCATAGGGAGTCTTGGGAGACGTCTCGGCTACATCAAATCCGGAGGCGCGGGATCGAGAGGGAGCACACCACCAAGTCTTGGATTCTTTGTCCTTAGTAGACTTAGTTCCTCGGTTGGCTCACCGGGGAACACTTAGGTTGGCTCAAATTAGTTTTGTATGCGTGGTTGTGTAGTTTTATTCATTTATTTTCTTGCGTGGTTGTAGGATCTTCGCATGCTAGAAAATGTTTTGAAAAATAATAAAACTATATAGTTTTCCTTAATTGGTTAACAAACCCCGCTCGTTCACATGATTAACAAATGAATATAAAGTGTTTATGTTCAAATGGTGAAAAATGCGTTTTGTCACTTATTTGTTAATCAAAACGAAAAGATATTTTTAAACCGGAAAAACAAAAGTCCCGTTTTTCTTAAAAACGTAAATAACACGCCATCCAAGAGATGACACCACCCGAATCTAATGAAGCATGGGGCAATTGTTGAGCTTAGCATGAGTTGTTCCATGTGGACTTGTGTGGAAGGTGAGTGTGGCGTCTTGAAATTATTGGTTGTCGAGCTTAGCACGAGCCAATGATTGTCAAGGGCGTCATCGTGTATCTTGTTGGACAATTTGCTATTCCAATTTAATACGCCTTGGTAATTATCGTGCCTATACCGAGTTACCAAAGCAACTTATTGAGGAATCGTTGTGGGAAGGGATCAAACATGCCAAACCGGTGCTATGAGTACCGATGGATCCCGCAAGTGCTAAGAGTTGTAATCTTGGATTGCAATTGGTAAAGCGTTTATCGGCCTAAACACCTTCACGAAGTGATCCGCGGTAAACCCGTCATGTAGTGAAGTTATGTTGGGTTGTTAGCCCTTGTTAAATTTAAGTGTTAAACTATTGGGTAATTATTTAACAAGGATTAAAATATGCCGAACTACCATTTTTTGTGATTTGCCTTCTTTTTAGATGGCATCTGCAAGCAACACCGCGACACACATGTCACTTCGTCCATTTTTGGAAAAAGAGAAACTCGTAGGAGTCAACTTGATGGATTGACATAGGCAATTGAGAATTGTCTTACTCCATGAAAGTAAGTTGTACGTCCTAGAGGATCCTCTTCCGGAGGCTCCTGCTACCACCGCTATGAGGGCCGTTGAGGACGCTTACGAGAAGCACCTTAAAGACACTAATGAGGTGACTTGCCTCATGTTGACGACCATGAGTTCCGACTTGCAAAGGTAATTTGAGTACGTTGGTGCGTACGACATGATCTCGCAACTTAAGGAAATGTTCCAACAGCAAGCGAGGAAAGAACTCTATGAGTGTGTCAAGGCCTTCATAGGGTGCCGGATGTAGGATGGTGTGAGCGTGAGCTCACATGTGCCTCGTATGAAGCAATACGTGGACCAGCTCGAGAGGTTGGTCTTTCCTATGGGGAAAGAGTTAGCTACGGATATCATCCTTCAATCTTTTCCTCAAGCATATGGTCCGTTCATTATGAACTACCATATGCATATATTGGACAAGTTCTTGATGGAATTACACGGCATGTTGAAGACCGCGGAGTCTAACATGGCCAAATCAAAACCATCAACCTCCGCACCCGTCCTAGCCATCCATGAGGGTAGAGCTAAGAGGAAGCAACCCACTTCAAGTTCCAAGGGTAAAGGAAAGGGAAAGGCAAAGGTGGCAACACCTAAGCCTAAACCTCTCCTGGCCCCGGAGCCGAAGGGAAGGAACCCGCACCTATAGCCCCCTCACCGGAAGAGGTTACCTGCTTCTTCTGAGGGGAGAAGGGACACTACTGGCGTAGCTACACCAAGTACACAGAGGAGCTCAAGACGCTTCACGCCAAGGGACAAGGCGCCTCCGGTACGTATATGATTGAACTCCATAACACTTCTACTTCTAACGCTTGGGTCTTGGACACTGGGTGTGGTACTCACGTAGTTAATAATGTGCAGGTACTAAGAAGAAGTAGGGACCTGGTTGATGGGGAGCTGGATCTCATCATGGGAAACAAGACGGTTGTCCCGGTTGAGAATATTGGGAGGGTGGACCTCACCTTTCAATCCGGCTTATCTATTTCTTTGTTAAATGTATCTTATTCGCCTTCCGTGGCAAGAAACATTATTTCTTTTTATGAACTTGTTGACGATGGATTTAGTTTTAATTTCTCTAATGGAATTATCTCTTGCTTTAAGAATGATTTATTTTATTTTAAAGCACATCCATGTCGTGGCATCTATGAAACAAGCGTATGCTTGCAAACTAATAGATCAATGATGAATGTTGGTTCTAAATCCAAATGTGATTTAGATAAGTTATCTTTATGGCATGGTCGTTTAGGCCACATAAACAAGACACACATCGCCAAGCTCCAAGCGGATGAGATCTTGGAATCATTTGACCATGGGTCGGATGATGTATGCAAATCTTGCTTATTGGGCAAAATGACCAATACACCCTTCACCGGCGTATGTGAGAGGGGTAAAGACTTGTTAGATATCGTTCACACGGATGTGTGTGGTCCGTTCAAGCATGCCACTAGGGATAACTCAAGGTACTTCGTAACCTTTACCGATGATTTTAGTAGGTATGGGTATGTCTACTTGGTGAGACAATGTAACATCCTGAATTTGGGCCTCGTAATTACGTAGGCTACGGTACGTTTATACGTGATTATTAGTGGATTAAGTGTTTACTTATTTATTGATTTTGAAATTACTTATGTTAATTGTTTAAATTAATTAAGTAAAGAGTTAATTAATATATTTAAATGAATATATGTATACGTATGCATGTTTTTAAACTAAGGCGTGGTGAGGACGACACCTCCTGCTTGGTAATTTGAGAATATGCCATGCATGGGTTTTTGTGGATAAACCTTCAATCCGGGGTAAACCCCTTCTCACTTGAATGCCTGCCGTAGTGTGTGTATGTGTGTGTGCCGAGAGAAAGTGAAGAAGAACAAGGATTTGGAAATTTGGGTATTGAATTTGTAGATTCAGTAAAGGTTTGTATGTTTCCTTTACATGTTTGAATTGTGATTCATGTTTTAGCATGTTAACGGATGTTAAAAACTTGCTAGAGTTATAGAAACACCATGGATGATCTTGTATGAAAAACTTGACAAATGGGTTAAGTTGGTTTTGTTATGTTCTTGAGTTTTTATGGTGTTTTGATGCATGAAAGCATGTTTACAGATGATTGAATATGTTTTGGTATAGCTTTAATATAATTTGTTAAGATGTTGAATTGATCCATGGAGGTATTGAAGTTGGCGGATCGTAATATGAAGAAGATGATGATGAAATCCGATGGACGGAATTCCGATTATAGGAATCCAATAATTGTAATCGACATCAAGAATTCGACCATGAAATCCAGAGTCATGAGTAATACCCGAACTTTCGAAAATGAATAAAAGAACATTTTATTGAGAAAATGATTTTAGTGTTGGGTTATGGATTTAATGGTGGGCTAGTTTAATTTAATTGTTTTGGACTTGTGAGGTTGGTTAAGTAAGAAATTATGTTAATTTGGACTTGGGCCTTTTTGGGATTTATAAACCAACAATGGAATGAATGATGATTGGACTTAATTGATCAACTTGGGCTTAGGCCTTTTAAGGGAAGGTATATAAAGGGGACTAGGGCATAGCCCCCAGCACAAGACACTGTTTCATCTCTTTCCAATTAGTGTGTGTTGTGAGTGTGCAAACTCTCCAAGAACAAAGGAATGAGGAGTCGAGAATCACCTTGGAATATAAAGAATTGTTAAAAGGATCATCAGGTAATGTTTCCTACCTCATTATGGTATTGTAGCTATCAATTTTATCTTGTTTAAATGAGGATAGCATGATTATGATCTAGGTTTTTTGGTTTTGGGTTATGAAAGAACCAGAGAAAAGAATGGAGATGTGAACCCTTAATACTTTATGAAACATGATTATATCTTGAAAGAAGTGTTCAAATTAATGGAGAAATGTTTTGTAACAAAAATAAAATGGATTGGTTGAGTTTTGAAAGAGTTTGATTTTGGCTATGGAGTCTGAGTTTTTGAGAAATATGAACTGACAGGGAAGAAGATACACCATGCGACAGTCACTTGGACAAATGAGTAGGTCCATGCGACAGTCACATGAGTGCATATATGTATTCATGCGACTTTTAGTATGTTGTATGTGTTCATGCGATTTTCAGTATGATTGTATGTGTTCATGCAACTTTCAGTATGAGTGACTGTGTTCATGTAACTTTCTATATGACTGAATGTGTTCATGCGACTTTCAGTATGTTGTATGTCTCCCTGCACATGAGTTGAAAGTGGATTCAAAGAAAAGATTAATAGAGGAACCTGTTGAACTGTTAGATCGAAAAGTGACCAAGCTTCGCAAGAAGCAGATTCCGATGGTGTTGGTCAAGTGGAAGCACAGTTTAGGTTCTGATTTAACTTGGGAGATAGAGGCCGATATGAGGGACAGATACCCTCAATTGTTTGAAGAAGAAGGGATTCCAAGGACGAAATCCTCTTAAGGAGGGAGGATTTGTAACATCCGCAAACCTGGGCTAGTTGATTAGCGGGTTGGCGGTACGTGATTAATTACGTTTTAATTGTTTATGTGATTATTAAGTTAATTAATTAATTAACTAATCGAATATATATATATATATATATATATATATATATATATATGTAACCGGAGGAATTAAAGAAGGTTATGCATGTTATGCATGTGGGTTTGTATATAAATGTGTATACGTATGCATGTAGAGTGTGATACACCTCCTGCTTAGATTTTTGTGAAAATGTGTACATGTATATGTATAACAAATTGAGATGTCTACATGCTCATTTTGTCAAAGGAAGTGAAGTGTGTGTGTGCAAGAAAACCGTTGTTGAAGAATCCTCTCAAAAGCTCGCAAACTTGAAATTTGAAGTAAATAAGTTGTTGATTGAATATTGAAGGTTAGTGTGTGATTATAACATGTTACTGCTTATTGTGATGTGTTCTTTGATTGAATCCATGAATACATGTATAATCACCATGAATGAAGTTATAGCTTATTTGACTAAATGGGTTTTGCTTGTTCTTGTGATTTATATGATTATGAGATGATGCATAAATACAGGATTATAAAAGTTTGGATATGATTTTGTTAAGTTTTGATGAATTTCGTGAAACTTGGAAATTGTTCCATGAATGATGAAGGTGGCGGATTTTGAAATGAAGAAGATGATGATGGATTTGATGTTGGTGCAACCTTCTATTTAAGAAAACCGACACAAAGAATCCGATACCTTCAAATCCGGAAGCTTTGAAATCCGGATACCCCAAAATCCGATATTGTTGAATCTGGTACACCTAAATCCTACACTTGAAAATCCATAACCCATGAATCCGATAACCTAGAATCTGGGATTTGTAATCCGAGAACTCAAGAATCCGATAAATGCCAAATCCAATACACTAGAATCCGATAGATTGAAATCCTGCGGATTCTTGGAAATCCGATGGGTCCCAGATCCGACACTTGGGAATTGATTTGATGTTGCTTGATTTGTATGCTATTCTACGAGAAATTAATATATAAATATATATGGAAAAATATATTTGTATACTCGAGACTGATTTGGTTGTTAGTGTGTTTTCATGCAATCCAAAGACTCAGTAATATAAGAACTCTGAGTTACCCATTTGGAATCAAGAGGTGAGTGGACGTTAATCGCGGATGGTAAAGATTATGGTTGATGTTATTGATGTGATGCATGCGTATGTGGTTGATAGAATGTTGAGTCTAATTGTTGACTGTTGATTGATATATCTGTTGCATGACTATTTGGCCGATACACGCTCTTTGGATGATATTGAGTTGTGTTTGAGAAGTCAGCTACACGTAGAATTGGGTTGGGCTCGTTTACTGGTTGGTTGAACAGTGATAGTCTTGCTGGTGCATGCGTTGCATTAGAGGGGAATTTTCACTGTGCCAACTCAGTAGAGGTCTATCGGTAAACCTTTGCTTTGGCCGGCATTGGTTGTAGGTTTTGCGCTGAACCGCCGGTCTTCTTGGTTGAGTGATTACATGTTTTGATATTGACTGTTGATGTTTTATTTTGTGTTTAGACTCTACTCACTTAGATTTGTGCTAATTCCCCTCGGTTGTTGTTTTTGCAGGTTTATGTGTTTGTGGTGTTTGCTGAAGGAAAAATTGACCTGACTCTGATTTTGTGATAGAAAGAAATGAGCCAGTTGTTTTTATGTAACACCAAGATATTGTTTTGTTGGTTTTGAAAAGATGTTGTTGTATGTAAATATTTGTATTGTATGTAAAGGATTTTGTTAAATTAAGCTTCCGCAACACGATTAAAAAAATGGCTTTGGTTTTCCGATGTTACATGAACGTAGCAGTATGATCTATCTTTTTGTTAAATAAACTAATACATTCAACAACCACCCACCCACCCAACTACTAGCATTGATGGGACTACACTATGGTCTAACTTTTCAAAAGTCGGATTCTTTTCTTCACATGGCACACTGAAAAGCTGCTAAATGGAGACAACCACCTAGTATTCAAAGCTTCTAAAGTGAGTTGACAGCAAACCTATGGTCCGACTTTTCAACGGTTGGGACCTTTATTAAATGTCACAGTTGTACTGCCACCCACCCCAACCACTGATATTCAAAGCTTTTGTAGTGAGTTGATAGCACCTTTGGTCCGACTTTTCAAAGGTCGGGACCTTTATTTTTATTGATTTCCTCATTGACTATCACCGTCTACCGTGGAGTAAAGGCCTAAACCGACTTTTAAAAAGTCGGTAACTATTTAAAGTTCACTAACCTCCTGACTTTTGATATCATGAATATAGTATAACTGAAAAAGATAAAATAAAGCCTTTGTTTTGTTAATTTTTTTAAAAATTATATTAATTGTGAAAAAAATTCACTCTTGTACACTATTGGGTTCACCAAGTCCCCATCACCTTCCTTACTTAATTGCTGTTAGAAGAAACCAAGTGGATCGACTCTTAATATATGAGTGAGAAGATGAAATTTAGATAAGAAGATATATCCAATCAAATGCTTTTTCATTAACTTTAAAATTACAATACGGGGCAGAAAGAAAACTAAAAACTTGACTACTTGGCTCTATTAATTGTTGACCCGTTAGTTCTTTCACCAAGTTTGCAAGCCAAATAGCTTGGCATGCAATGAACTCACATTCACATGAAGATAAAGCAACCATCTGTTGTTTTTGAGATTGCCATATAATCAGATTCTTCCAGTGATAAAAAATCATTCCACTCGTACTTTTACCACCGACCGCGTCACCACCATGGTCACTATTGGTGAACATGACTAAGTGTTCGACCTCATGACCTTTCACATAATTAATCCCATATTTAATGGAGCCTTTAACAGACCTTAGAATGTGTTTCACAACTTGAAAATACAAAGTTGTGAGTTTCTCCATAAATCAACTTGCTAAACCAACAGAGAACGATAAATCTGGACGGGTGTGAGTCAAGTACCTCAAGCATCCAACCACTCGCGTATATTCAGTAGAGTCAACTTCTTTACCACCTTCATTATTATCAACTTTCAACTTTGGTTCCATAGGAATTTTTTCCGGGTTGCATGCTTCCAAGTAATAAGTTAACAACCCGAAGTAATTCCCGACTTTATTTGTGACAATTCAATACCAAGTAATAAGTTAACAACCCGAAGCCACTCATTCCGAATTCATTCTTCATTTGTTCTTTGAATTCAATAATATCTTCATTGTTCGACCAAGTAATTATTAAGTCGTCAACATAGACTCCAACAATAAGAACTTTACCCATTGAGTTTCTTGTATACACAGCTGGATCTTGTGAACCTTCAGGAAATCGCAGCCCTTTCAAGCTCTTATGTCTTATCTAAGTGAACGTTCCAAGCTCGGGGTGCTTGATGTAGACCATAGAGAGCCTTGAACAGCTTCAACACTTTGTGACTTTGATCTTTGTGGATGTATCCTTCTGGTAAGATCTCCGTTAAGAAAGGCTGATTTGACGTCGAGCTAGGGAACAACCCACCCATGTTGAGCTACTAAGGCAAGAAAGAGCTTTATGGTCTTGCTACCGTTGCGAAAACATCTTCAAAATCAATGCCTTGTTTTTTTACATACCCTTTCGTGACAAGATGCGCTTTATAGTTCACCACATTCCCATGTTGTATTTTTTTCATTTTATAAACCCATTTCAAATCAATTGCTACGACCCAGTGGCAAGTTAGTAAGTTGCCATGTTCTATTCTTTTCAATTGAATCCATCTCTGCTTGCATAGCTTCCCTCCATGCCTTTGAGATCACAGCTTCCTTAAAGGATGAAAGTTGATCCATTTTAATCATCATTAATTCTTTCGCGTCAAGTGTCACGGTTTCAAAATTGGATAAATATTGGCTAACAAACGATAACCCCTAGGTCCAACCTCGGATGAAGAGCTACTAGTTTGTGAGGAAGGTGATGAAAGTGGATCAAGGCTTGCAATATTTGGAGCTAAAACGGATTGTACATTGAAAAGGGAGGGCTCTCCACAATTGATAAATTGAGTTTCAGGGCTTTTAGGTTGTGTTTTGGGTTGTGGGCTGATTATGCATGGTAAAAGACTTAGCTGCTAGATCATATAAGCCATAAGCTTTTGTTCCATCTTCAACTCCATGGTACACCATCTTTTTGTTTCGATCATCCCCTTTTGTAAGTATTAAGTGTGCATGACTGATCTAGGTGATCACATTTTGTATTTAATGATTAGTTCATACAAATATGAATCCAATATTTTGATAAGTTCAAATGTTTTGATATGTTCAAGCTAATTTTTGATATGTTCAACTTAATATTAATAAGTTAAATTATATTGATATGTTCAAATATAAGTTGATAGGTTCAAACAAATGTTGGTCGGTTCAAGATTTAATAGCATAATTTCAACAATTCTGCTTAAACTGTTTGATGGTTTCGTCATAGTTTAAATTTGATGAGGCAAAACTTAGCTTAAAAGATAGCATATAAAATGTAATTTGTGAATTTTGTAAGTCTATTCGGACTAATCGGTCAGCTAAAGCTGAGTAGGTTAGCTTTGGAATTGAAACATATTTTTCTATGTAAGTTTTAGTTAAGTCAGAGACTTCTTTGTTGAGTTTAAGTTTTTACATTGATGGCAAAAAATGTACAGCTACTGGATGTAGGACAAGTGTCCAGGCTAGTCATCTCAATTAGCCGAACCTATAGGTAAGGAAGTCTAAAGGTCATGTCAACTTTTTAAATTTTAAATTAAGTTAACACAAAAGGTGAATGGATTTTCTTCTTTTCTAACAAAAAGAAAGACAAAACTAGTTAGAAGAAATTTTCAAAAACAATTATTGGACTAAACATTGTATTTTCAATCTAGAGTAACCTATCAAGGATAAATCACTCTAGACCGGGAGACTCGATACTAGACTAACTTAGCCGGACCTCACAACCATTGACTAGTAGTTCCGGCCCATAAAAGAGGAACAACCTTGAGAATAAAGCTAACCTATAGTTTGTTAGCTATACCTCATAATATCCACAAACATCCTTTTAAATAGGTATCCCTAGAAGGGTTGCATGTCTGATTTAAAAGATTGCTTGAGTTTTAATTATGTTTTAACAAAAAATTATTAGACCCAAGTATTTTAAAATACATTTTCAAACGACTATTTTAAGATCATGATATATACCTTATGAAAAATATAACGTCTATAAGTAAAACTTATAGTATATGATGAAAACTTTAAAATAAGAATATTTTAACTTACACGGCGAATATAAATTTTAAATTTATAAAATTATCATTGTACTTATTCATCGTAATTATTTTATAAAAGCCCGTTTTCACCGTCTAAGAATACCTATTATGGAAACCCATTTGATTTTAATGTCCTATTAATTAACAAAAATATAAAATAGAACCACACAAATTATAGGATTATAATCTTGCCAACTAATTCTAAAGGTCAAACCTAAAGGACTAAATATTAAAGATATAACGCCCCAAATTTTTTTTTAATAAATACAAATATATAAATGTAAATCATCGTAAACAATCCATATTAGTTTCACCAATATTCATGACGAGGTTCTGCACCCGGACTACACGTCATACAGTGTTCAATCAATCAAAAGAATTAATTACATTATAGTTAAATATGTTTGATAATTAAATAAATAAATAGTCGGCGAAAACGTTTGATGGGAGATGAGATGTCTCCACTATGTTAGAGATTTTCTGCGATCACGTCCTGAAAGAATTAAATCAACAACGGTAAGCATAAAGCTTAGCGAGCACAATAACTTACTCATGATCACACTAGGTATGCACAAAACACATAGTCATCCATGATCACATAATCCAATCACAGAATACCGACATAGTACACTAACGATGATTTCACTTTTCATCTTAATACCTAAGGCACCCCAAGGGTTTTACGTCTCATTTGGGTCACCGGCGACTACCCAAGGCATCTCCAGGGGTTTTACGTCTCTCTCACTCCCACGTTGTGTTTTCACTCCATTTACACAAATCCCCGAGTTGTGTTTTCACTCCATTTACACAACCTCTAAGTTGTATTTTCACTCCATTTACATAACCCTTCACGTCATAACAATTAATATAAACTCCACAAATAATCATACACTTGTAATACCCAAGTTCAAAATTTATGGAAGAATGTATTATTTGAATTATTTAAGGCTGTATTGCAGGACCTACATGAACGTGTGTTTCAGATGTAACCAGCCGGGGCACCGTGTGTCCTCAGGCGGTAAGGGTTGAGAAATCGATAGGATAACAACCGCTTCGGATTACTGATGGGAGAGAGGGTAGGAAGGATGAGGCACCAAGAGCTAGGGGGTGTGACTTCCGGATGATGGTTGAAGAGGCAACCAGATGTGATAGAAGGTACCTTTATTGTCAACTCTTTATTTGCATTAGTACTATTTGATTCTGGGGCTGTAGTGGTCCTTTGTATCGTTTTCTTTTAATAAAAGTTTTGTAACAGAGCCCGTAATGTTACAAACACTGTTAAAGGTAGAGATAGCCGACGATAAGGCCTTGAACGTGTTTACCATTTAAAGGAGCAATGTAATAGTCATAGATGATGTAACTCCTTTAGACCTTATCCCCACACCAAAGAGAGAATTCTAAGTGATCGTGGGAATCGACTGGTTGGGCTGGCATCAAGCTAGCATTCTGTGCAGACAGTGGATAATCCGTATACAGAACCCAAGTGGGGGAGAAGTCATCATCTACGGAAAGTGCCAGAAAGGAATGTCAACTTTCTGCACGGTAACGAAAGTGGCCAAGTATCTATACAGGGGTTGTGAATCTTTTCATGCTCATGTAGTTGATGGTAAGGTGAAAAAGAAGAAGTTGATGGTAAGGCGAAAAAGAAGAAACTTGCAGTGTCAGATGTGCCGATCATTCGAGAGAATCCAGAGGTTTTCCCTCAAGACCTGCTAGGGATCCCACTCGACAGACAAGTAGAATTTCGAATAGACCTTATGCCCGGAGTAGCGCCAATTGTAAAAGCGTTGTATGGTCTAGCACCGCCATAAATGCAAGAGCTAAAGTCACAATTACAAGAACTATTAGATAAAGGGTTCATCTGTCCGAGTAGTTTTCCATGGGGAGCTCCGAAAATGTTTGTAAAGAAGAAGAACAGAACGTTTTGGATGTGCATCGATTATCGGGAACTGAACAAGGTAATAGTAAAGAACAGGTATTCGTTGCCAAGGATTGATGACTTATTCAACTGTAAGGAGCGGCGTGGTTCTCTAAGATCGATCTGTGGTCGGGATATCACCAACTAAGGTTCGGGAAGAAGATGTAGCACACACTGCGTTAAGAAGTACAATTTCTAGGACACTTGGTTAACAAAGACAGTATTAAGGTAGATTCGGCAAAGATTGAGACGGTAATGAAAGGGGAGGTGCCAAAGAGTCCGAGGGAGATTAGGAGTTTCTTGGGGTTGGCCGGCTATTACATAAGATTTATCTAGAATTTTTCAAAGATTGCAGTCCCATTGACTAAAAAGATGAAAAAGAGCATACAATTCGACTAGGGAAATGAACAGCAACAAGCTTTCGAGACTCTACGGGGGAAACTGTGTGAGACACCAATTTTGACTTTACCCGATGGGTGGAGGATTTCGTGATTTTTTGTGATGCCTCACACATGGTCCTTGGTTGCTTTCTTTGCAACGCGGGAAGGTAATAGCATACGTGTCGCGACAGCTTAAGTCGCATGAAAATAACTATCCGACCCACGATTTGGAAATCGCGGTAGTAGTTTTTATGTTAAAATTTTGAAGGCATTGTTTGTATGGGGCCAAGTGCACGATCTACACCGACCATAAGAGTTTAAAGTACTTTTCCGATCAAAATAATTTGAATATGAGACAACGTAGGTGGTTGGATTTAGTCAATGGCTACGAATGCGAGAACCTATATCACTAGTTACATGAAATTGCCCGTGACCTGCATGTGAATGACCGTGACGACGAAGTTATTTGAGTCGATTAAGAACACACAAGTGGAAGCCATGAAGGAAGAAAATCAGAAGGCAAAGCGCATTAAAGGTCAAATAGTACACATGATAGAAGATAGCCAGGGATTGATGGTTTGTTATAACCGTGTATGGGTGCCAAGAATGTTGGAGGTTCATGATACTTTACTCGAGGGAGCTCATATATCAAAATTTTCAATTCACCCTTGGGAAAAAAAGATGTATCGAGATTTGGAAATGGATTATCGGTGGTCTTGAATGAGGAGAGACGTGGAGAAGTATGTAGAAAAGTGTTTAACTTGCTTGCGGGTAAAAGCCGAGCATCAAAGATACCAATGTGGAAATGGGAGCACATAACCATTGGAAAACTGCAACTGTTAGAGATACCAATGTGGAAATGGAAGCACATAACCATGGATCAGATCACCAAGCTCCCAAGAACGTTGAGGAACTTCGATGCGATATGGGTTATTGGAGACCGCCTGACGAAGATTGTCCACTTTATACCTATAAAAGAAGTGTTTTCTACAGAAAAAATGGTGGATGTATACATCAAAGAGGCAGTGTCGCGGCTCGGGGTGCCGGTGTCTACTGTATCCGATCGGGACATAAGGTTTACTTCTTGGTTTTGGGAAAAGTTTCATGAAGATCTGGGTACTCAGTTCAACCTTAGTACAACTTAGAAGACATGACGGACAGGGTGATTAATAGAGTGAGCATACGATACATACATTAGAAGTCATGCATAGGGCATGTGTTATAGATTTCGGTGGAAGCTGGGATTCGTACTTACAGACTGACGGACAGAGTGAGCGTACGATACAGACATTAGAAGATATGCATAGGACATGTGTTATAGATTTCGGTGGAAGCTGGGATTCATACTTACCGTTAGAAGAATTTTCTTACAATAATAGTTACCACACGAGTATTAAAATGCCACCCTATGAAATGTTGTATGGGAGGAAGTACAGAACTCCGATCTGCTGCGTAGAGGTTGGTCAAAGAGAGCTTGGTAGCACCGAGATAGTACAGAAGACCTCAGAATATGAGCAACAAGTCTGAGAGAGATTGAATTATGATGAAAGACCGGTAGCCATACTAGATCAAAAATTCAAACAACTTCGCTACAAGTGGATAGCAACGGACAAGGTTCAGTGGGAGCACCGTAAAGGTTTAGAGTGGACGTAGGAGCCGGATGACGAAATGAAGAGAAACTACCCCACACTGTTCGAGTAGAGATTTCAAAGACAAAATATTTTATGGAAGAATGTATTATTTGAATTATTTTTAGGTTGTATTGGAATAGATGACTTGACGTCATCCTCACCTTCCTCCGGCTTATCACGGGAAGTAGGCCTCAAAAATTGCGGGTGGCAGTTTCTTTTATGAAATAAAGTTTTGACCTATTGGGCTTATTTGACTATTAAGACAAATGGTATATATATATATATATAATGGATTTAATAGGCTTGTGGACTTAGGCTTGAGAAAGTAGTAGGCTTAGGCCTTATATGACACATACACACACACACACATATATATATATATATAATTAGGGCTCAGCTCCCAAGAATGAGAGCACTGTTCCATTCTTCAAACCTTGTGTTGTGTGTGTTCTGTGTAAGCCGAGAAAACCAAAGGAAGCAAGGGATCTCACCATTATCACCCAAACTTCAAAGAATTGTTGAGCAAAGTATCAAGTAATGATTCTTATTACCTTGAAACCTTGAAGATGTAGTTTTCTTAGGATTTAAGCTGAATTTTTAATGCTTTAGAGGGACGGAGTGTGTGTTCATGGGTGGAAAGTCCGAGAGAGGGGCTGAGGGGATTTTGGGGTTAGAACACATGAAAATCAAATAAAGTGAAAAGGATTTGTTTAAATGTTGTTAGGAATGATTTGCAACTTGAACGAATTAAAATGATGGTGTTTAGAATGATTTATGAAATCTTGATCTCGACTGATATATTTTGTGCAAAGATAGGTGGTCCGACTTGGAGCTCTGTTCGACTTACTTTATGCTTGTGCAACTTGGAGCCCTGTCTGACTTACTTAATTTATGCTTGTGTGACTTAAGTCTTGTCCGACTTAGACTTAGAACCCCGGAACCAATTTGTGTTGTTGTGGTGCGACTTATGCGCACCGTTGTAACTTATGCACACCGGTGCTACTCAGACCCTTGGCCTGAGTTAGTGCGATCGTCCGAATTTAGTAGGGTTTGACTTATTGAGTGGGGTCCGACTTAGTGTGATGGTCCGACTCTGGCTTGTGCGACATGTGCCTTTGTCCGGCCAATAAGTGGTACAACCGAGATAGGCCCCATTGTGTATGGACCAGTTTGAGTGGAAACTTATATCCGATATTGTAGGTTCGTGCCACGGGCTCATGATTAAGCTATTCCATGAATTGCGCCGATAACTGAGACTAAGACTACTGCATGTGAGTATTCTCACTTATATACCAAATCTGTGTTAACTAAGAATGTGTTGTATGATCGACTAACACTTCTGTGGTGGGTATGTGTGGTATGTTCGACCGACACTTGCGTGCTAGGTATGACGACCGACTTTTATGAGTCAGGTATGTACGACCATTTTCCTCGGCAACAGGTATGTTTCAACCAACATGTAGGTGCCGGGTATGACGACTGATATTTATAATCATGTATGTATGACCGTTTGCTTCGGAAAGGGGTATGATTCGACCGACTACTACGATAGCGGGTATGGAAAGCAAGATATGTGATTATGACTATGCTAAACTATTTTGCTATGTAAGTAGTATGCTTGCTAAGTTTTGCGCTTACTGATGTTTAATTTCCATCTTTTGACGGCAGCTCACCGCTACGAATGATTTTTACTTTTGCAACGAGAACTTGTTTCAAACATGAATTACTTATTTTTACTTTAGAAATCTTTAGTTGACATTAATTACTTATCATTAAGTAATTATGTGAATTGCCGATAACTGAGATTGAGACTACTGCCAGGTGAGTATCCTTATTTGTATACCAAACTTGTGTTAACTGAGAATGTGTTGTATGATCGACCGACACTTGTGTGTCCGGTATGTGTTATATGTTCGACCGACATTTGCGTGCTGGGTATGACGACGGACTCTTACGAGTCAGGTATGTACGACCGTTTGCCTTAACAACAGGTATGTTTCGACTGACACTTAGGTGCTTGGTATGACTGATTTTAATAATCAAGTATGTACGACCATTTGCTTCGGTAACGGGTATGATTCTACGGACTACTACCGTAGCGGGTATGGAAAGCACGATATGTGATTATGACTATGTTACGCTGTTTTGCTATGTAAGTTGTATGCTCACTGAGTTTTGCGGTTACTGTTGTTTAATTTCCATCTTTCGGGACAGGACGGGCATGGAGCTCTAGGACAGTGACGGCAGCTCACCGATACGAATGATTTTTACTTTTACAATGAGAACTTGTTTCAAACATGAATTACTTATTTTTACTTTGGAAATCTTTACTTGACATTAATTACTTGTGATGTTCAACAATTACTCTGATATTTAATTTATCATATGATATTATTATCTTTTCTGGAAAAAAATTTTAGGATGTTACAACTTGGTATCAGAGCCTAGGTTTAAGAGATTCGACCATGCGTATATTGGTTTTGAACTTAAACCTTGGTTCAAAATTTAAACTTTCAAAATAGTTTTTCGATGAGCTATCAGGTGAAGCATTGTATATGTATGGCTTTGTAGAATACACTATGTAAATGAATCGATAATATTGGTTAAAGTAATTAATGACTATATCCATGTTTAGGAAAATAATGAATACGGTGTATTGTGTATAATGATAACCGTATAGGTTTAGAATGGGTGATTTTGCCTTATTTTATGTTCTTGTTTCATGTTGGGGTAGGGTAGAATCGAACACTCTACTACTTATATGACTTAGCATTATGCATGGATGTATACATGATCTGCTTAAACCAGGATATGACGAATTGGATGTGAAACCTTATATGCTTGCATGATATTGAGACAGTATAAGAGCTTCTAGCAACATGTAAATGAAGTGATACCCTCTTAGCTAATATGCTTTAGTGTAAAGATAAATAGGTTTTGGCCCGGACATGGAGCTATGTGTGGTAAGAGATACATGGCCTAAGCCTGTGAATCGGGATTTCGAGTGGTAATGACAAGACTGGGTATGTGTAATGTGTTTAGAATATATACGGATCCATATTATTACAAGCACATGATACATGTCAGAACTTTCTGGAATCATGGGAAATCTTATGAATGAGGTGAGGGGTACTTGGAGGACAATAGTATGCCTGTAGAGTAGGAGTGTCTTAGTATGATTAGGGCTGTTTCAGATAATACTGAAGACATGATAGAATTACGTACAATATGGATGTGACCTGATTTTCGTAGGAGCGGGAACCAACCATGCACCCGATGGAACTGAAACGGTAACACCGGTGAGACTGATCCTCGCCAACAACCAACCCTGAACGAAGAAGTGTACGCAGGACCTAATCCAAGGAATGTGACACCGGTGACTACTATTCCCTGTAATGAAGAAGAAGAGGGGGAGGAAGAAGAGATAGACAGAGAAGCAGCTATAGCTGCTAAAGTGAAAGCTGACGTAACGAAGGAACCAAGGGAAATGTTATCAAAAATTGTAACCGAGATCAAGGAAGACATGGGTCAGATCGACCAGAAACCGAGCACCCTATAGGCGGTAAAGGAAGTTGCTACCACCCAGGCCATTACTCATGTAGCAAATCAAACACAACAAGGTGGCAACTACCGAGATTTTTTTGCTTGTCAGCCACCAATCTTTGAGGGGACACCGGACCCCGTGAAAAGTGCACAACGGGTTTCTGAGATTGAGGGAGCATTTCACACTTGTAGTTGCGTAGAGGAAAACAAGGTATGGTTCGCCTCAAATCTGCTTAGGGGAAAAGCCAAGACATGGTGGAACATGCTAAGATAGATAAAGGGGGAACTGATTTCCATCATGACCTCGGAGGAATTTACTGGGCTGGCATCAAGTCAGCCCGTATACACAACCCAAGTGGGGGAGAAGTCATCATCTACGGAAAGCGCTAGAAAGGAATGTCAACTTTCTACACGGTAACGAAAGCAGATACTGTATCTGCACAAGGGTTGTGAAGCATTCCTAGCTCATGTAGTTGATGGTAAGACGGGAAAGAAGAAACTGGTAGTGTCAGATGTGCAGATTGTTCGAGAGTATCCGGAGGTTTTCCACCAAGACCTACCAGGGATCCCACCCCACAAACAATTAGAATTTCGAATAGACCTTATGCCCGGAGCAGCGCCAATTACTAAAGTGTCGTATTATCTAGCACTGCCGGAAATGCAAGAGATAATGTCACAATTAAAAGAACCATTAGATAAATGGTTCATCCGTCCGAGTAGATCGCCATGTGGAGCTCCAGTACTGTTTGTAAAGAATAAGGACGGAATGTTTCGGATGTGCATCGATTATTGGGAACTAACAACCCGAAGTAATTCCCGACTTTATTTGTGACAATTCAATACCAAGTAATAAGTTAACAACCCGAAGCCACTCATTCCGAATTCATTCTTCATTTGTTCTTTGAATTCAATAATATCTTCATTGTTCGACCAAGTAATTATTAAGTCGTCAACATAGACTCCAACAATAAGAACTTTACCCATTGAGTTTCTTGTATACACAGCTGGATCTTGTGAACCTTCAGGAAATCGCAGCCCTTTCAAGCTCTTATGTCTTATCTAAGTGAACGTTCCAAGCTCGGGGTGCTTGATGTAGACCATAGAGAGCCTTGAACAGCTTCAACACTTTGTGACTTTGATCTTTGTGGATGTATCCTTCTGGTAAGATCTCCGTTAAGAAAGGCTGATTTGACGTCGAGCTAGGGAACAACCCACCCATGTTGAGCTACTAAGGCAAGAAAGAGCTTTATGGTCTTGCTACCGTTGCGAAAACATCTTCAAAATCAATGCCTTGTTTTTTTACATTCCCTTTCGTGACAAGATGCGCTTTATAGTTCACCACATTCCCATGTTGTATTTTTTTCATTTTATAAACCCATTTCAAATCAATTGCTACGACCCAGTGGCAAGTTAGTAAGTTGCCATGTTCTATTCTTTTCAATTGAATCCATCTCTGCTTGCATAGCTTCCCTCCATGCCTTTGAGATCACAGCTTCCTTAAAGGATGAAAGTTGATCCATTTTAATCATCATTAATTCTTTCGCGTCAAGTGTCACGGTTTCAAAATTGGATAAATATTGGCTAACAAACGATAACCCCTAGGTCCAACCTCGGATGAAGAGCTACTAGTTTGTGAGGAAGGTGATGAAAGTGGATCAAGGCTTGCAATATTTGGAGCTAAAACGGATTGTACATTGAAAAGGGAGGGCTCTCCACAATTGATAAATTGAGTTTCAGGGCTTTTAGGTTGTGTTTTGGGTTGTGGGCTGATTATGCATGGTAAAAGACTTAGCTGCTAGATCATATAAGCCATAAGCTTTTGTTCCATCTTCAACTCCATGGTACACCATCTTTTTGTTTCGATCATCCCCTTTTGTAAGTATTAAGTGTGCATGACTGATCTAGGTGATCACATTTTGTATTTAATGATTAGTTCATACAAATATGAATCCAATATTTTGATAAGTTCAAATGTTTTGATATGTTCAAGCTAATTTTTGATATGTTCAACTTAATATTAATAAGTTAAATTATATTGATATGTTCAAATATAAGTTGATAGGTTCAAACAAATGTTGGTCGGTTCAAGATTTAATAGCATAATTTCAACAATTCTGCTTAAACTGTTGGATGGTTTCGTCATAGTTTAAATTTGATGAGGCAAAACTTAGCTTAAAAGATAGCATATAAAATGTAATTTGTGAATTTTGTAAGTCTATTCGGACTAATCGGTCAGCTAAAGCTGAGTAGGTTAGCTTTGGAATTGAAACATATTTTTCTATGTAAGTTTTAGTTAAGTCAGAGACTTCTTTGTTGAGTTTAAGTTTTTACATTGATGGCAAAAAATGTACAGCTACTGGATGTAGGACAAGTGTCCAGGCTAGTCATCTCAATTAGCCGAACCTATAGGTAAGGAAGTCTAAAGGTCATGTCAACTTTTTAAATTTTAAATTAAGTTAACACAAAAGGTGAATGGATTTTCTTCTTTTCTAACAAAAAGAAAGACAAAACTAGTTAGAAGAAATTTTCAAAAACAATTATTGGACTAAACATTGTATTTTCAATCTAGAGTAACCTATCAAGGATAAATCACTCTAGACCGGGAGACTCGATACTAGACTAACTTAGCCGGACCTCACAACCATTGACTAGTAGTTCCGGCCCATAAAAGAGGAACAACCTTGAGAATAAAGCTAACCTATAGTTTGTTAGCTATACCTCATAATATCCACAAACATCCTTTTAAATAGGTATCCCTAGAAGGGTTGCATGTCTGATTTAAAAGATTGCTTGAGTTTTAATTATGTTTTAACAAAAAATTATTAGACCCAAGTATTTTAAAATACATTTTCAAACGACTATTTTAAGATCATGATATATACCTTATGAAAAATATAACGTCTATAAGTAAAACTTATAGTATATGATGAAAACTTTAAAATAAGAATATTTTAACTTACACGGCGAATATAAATTTTAAATTTATAAAATTATCATTGTACTTATTCATCGTAATTATTTTATAAAAGCCCGTTTTCACCGTCTAAGAATACCTATTATGGAAACCCATTTGATTTTAATGTCCTATTAATTAACAAAAATATAAAATAGAACCACACAAATTATAGGATTATAATCTTGCCAACTAATTCTAAAGGTCAAACCTAAAGGACTAAATATTAAAGATATAACGCCCCAAAATTTTTTTTAATAAATACAAATATATAAATGTAAATCATCGTAAACAATCCATATTAGTTTCACCAATATTCATGACGAGGTTCTGCACCCGGACTACACGTCATACAGTGTTCAATCAATCAAAAGAATTAATTACATTATAGTTAAATATGTTTGATAATTAAAAAAATAAATAGTCGGCGAAAACGTTTGATGGGAGATGAGATGTCTCCACTATGTTAGAGATTTTCTGCGATCACGTCCTGAAAGAATTAAATCAACAACGGTAAGCATAAAGCTTAGCGAGCACAATAACTTACTCATGATCACACTAGGTATGCACAAAACACATAGTCATCCATGATCACATAATCCAATCACAGAATACCGACATAGTACACTAACGATGATTTCACTTTTCATCTTAATACCTAAGGCACCCCAAGGGTTTTACGTCTCATTTGGGTCACCGGCGACTACCCAAGGCATCTCCAGGGGTTTTACGTCTCTCTCACTCCCACGTTGTGTTTTCACTCCATTTACACAAATCCCCGAGTTGTGTTTTCACTCCATTTACACAACCTCTAAGTTGTATTTTCACTCCATTTACATAACCCTTCACGTCATAACAATTAATATAAACTCCACAAATAATCATACACTTGTAATACCCAAGTTCAAAATTTATGGAAGAATGTATTATTTGAATTATTTAAGGCTGTATTGCAGGACCTACATGAACGTGTGTTTCAGATGTAACCAGCCGGGGCACCGTGTGTCCTCAGGCGGTAAGGGTTGAGAAATCGATAGGATAACAACCGCTTCGGATTACTGATGGGAGAGAGGGTAGGAAGGATGAGGCACCAAGAGCTAGGGGGTGTGACTTCCGGATGATGGTTGAAGAGGCAGCCAGATGTGATAGAAGGTACCTTTATTGTCAACTCTTTATTTGCATTAGTACTATTTGATTTTGGGGCTGTAGTGGTCCTTTGTATCGTTTTCTTTTAATAAAAGTTTTGTAACAGAGCCCGTAATGTTACAAACACTGTTAAAGGTAGAGATAGCCGACGATAAGGCCTTGAACGTGTTTACCATTTAAAGGAGCAATGTAATAGTCATAGATGATGTAACTCCTTTAGACCTTATCCCCACACCAAAGAGAGAATTCTAAGTGATCGTGGGAATCGACTGGTTGGGCTGGCATCAAGCTAGCATTCTGTGCAGACAGTGGATAATCCGTATACAGAACCCAAGTGGGGGAGAAGTCATCATCTACGGAAAGTGCCAGAAAGGAATGTCAACTTTCTGCACGGTAACGAAAGTGGCCAAGTATCTATACAGGGGTTGTGAATCTTTTCATGCTCATGTAGTTGATGGTAAGGTGAAAAAGAAGAAGTTGATGGTAAGGCGAAAAAGAAGAAACTTGCAGTGTCAGATGTGCCGATCATTCGAGAGAATCCAGAGGTTTTCCCTCAAGACCTGCTAGGGATCCCACTCGACAGACAAGTAGAATTTCGAATAGACCTTATGCCCGGAGTAGCGCCAATTGTAAAAGCGTTGTATGGTCTAGCACCGCCATAAATGCAAGAGCTAAAGTCACAATTACAAGAACTATTAGATAAAGGGTTCATCTGTCCGAGTAGTTTTCCATGGGGAGCTCCGAAAATGTTTGTAAAGAAGAAGAACAGAACGTTTTGGATGTGCATCGATTATCGGGAACTGAACAAGGTAATAGTAAAGAACAGGTATTCGTTGCCAAGGATTGATGACTTATTCAACTGTAAGGAGCGGCGTGGTTCTCTAAGATCGATCTGTGGTCGGGATATCACCAACTAAGGTTCGGGAAGAAGATGTAGCACACACTGCGTTAAGAAGTACAATTTCTAGGACACTTGGTTAACAAAGACAGTATTAAGGTAGATTCGGCAAAGATTGAGACGGTAATGAAAGGGGAGGTTCCAAAGAGTCCGAGGGAGATTAGGAGTTTCTTGGGGTTGGCCGGCTATTACATAAGATTTATCTAGAATTTTTCAAAGATTGCAGTCCCATTGACTAAAAAGATGAAAAAGAGCATACAATTCGACTAGGGAAATGAACAGCAACAAGCTTTCGAGACTCTACGGGGGAAACTGTGTGAGACACCAATTTTGACTTTACCCGATGGGTGGAGGATTTCGTGATTTTTTGTGATGCCTCACACATGGTCCTTGGTTGCTTTCTTTGCAACGCGGGAAGGTAATAGCATACGTGTCGCGACAGCTTAAGTCGCATGAAAATAACTATCCGACCCACGATTTGGAAATCGCGGTAGTAGTTTTTATGTTAAAATTTTGAAGGCATTGTTTGTATGGGGCCAAGTGCACGATCTACACCGACCATAAGAGTTTAAAGTACTTTTCCGATCAAAATAATTTGAATATGAGACAACGTAGGTGGTTGGATTTAGTCAATGGCTACGAATGCGAGAACCTATATCACTAGTTACATGAAATTGCCCGTGACCTGCATGTGAATGACCGTGACGACGAAGTTATTTGAGTCGATTAAGAACACACAAGTGGAAGCCATGAAGGAAGAAAATCAGAAGGCAAAGCGCATTAAAGGTCAAATAGTACACATGATAGAAGATAGCCAGGGATTGATGGTTTGTTATAACCGTGTATGGGTGCCAAGAATGTTGGAGGTTCATGATACTTTACTCGAGGGAGCTCATATATCAAAATTTTCAATTCACCCTTGGGAAAAAAAGATGTATCGAGATTTGGAAATGGATTATCGGTGGTCTTGAATGAGGAGAGACGTGGAGAAGTATGTAGAAAAGTGTTTAACTTGCTTGCGGGTAAAAGCCGAGCATCAAAGATACCAATGTGGAAATGGGAGCACATAACCATTGGAAAACTGCAACTGTTAGAGATACCAATGTGGAAATGGAAGCACATAACCATGGATCAGATCACCAAGCTCCCAAGAACGTTGAGGAACTTCGATGCGATATGGGTTATTGGAGACCGCCTGACGAAGATTGTCCACTTTATACCTATAAAAGAAGTGTTTTCTACAGAAAAAATGGTGGATGTATACATCAAAGAGGCAGTGTCGCGGCTCGGGGTGCCGGTGTCTACTGTATCCGATCGGGACATAAGGTTTACTTCTTGGTTTTGGGAAAAGTTTCATGAAGATCTGGGTACTCAGTTCAACCTTAGTACAACTTAGAAGACATGACGGACAGGGTGATTAATAGAGTGAGCATACGATACATACATTAGAAGTCATGCATAGGGCATGTGTTATAGATTTCGGTGGAAGCTGGGATTCGTACTTACAGACTGACGGACAGAGTGAGCGTACGATACAGACATTAGAAGATATGCATAGGACATGTGTTATAGATTTCGGTGGAAGCTGGGATTCATACTTACCGTTAGAAGAATTTTCTTACAATAATAGTTACCACACGAGTATTAAAATGCCACCCTATGAAATGTTGTATGGGAGGAAGTACAGAACTCCGATCTGCTGCGTAGAGGTTGGTCAAAGAGAGCTTGGTAGCACCGAGATAGTACAGAAGACCTCAGAATATGAGCAACAAGTCTGAGAGAGATTGAATTATGATGAAAGACCGGTAGCCATACTAGATCAAAAATTCAAACAACTTCGCTACAAGTGGATAGCAACGGACAAGGTTCAGTGGGAGCACCGTAAAGGTTTAGAGTGGACGTAGGAGCCGGATGACGAAATGAAGAGAAACTACCCCACACTGTTCGAGTAGAGATTTCAAAGACAAAATATTTTATGGAAGAATGTATTATTTGAATTATTTTTAGGTTGTATTGGAATAGATGACTTGACGTCATCCTCACCTTCCTCCGGCTTATCACGGGAAGTAGGCCTCAAAAATTGCGGGTGGCAGTTTCTTTTATGAAATAAAGTTTTGACCTATTGGGCTTATTTGACTATTAAGACAAATGGTATATATATATATATATATATAATGGATTTAATAGGCTTGTGGACTTAGGCTTGAGAAAGTAGTAGGCTTAGGCCTTATATGACACATACACACACACACACATATATATATATATATATAATTAGGGCTCAGCTCCCAAGAATGAGAGCACTGTTCCATTCTTCAAACCTTGTGTTGTGTGTGTTCTGTGTAAGCCGAGAAAACCAAAGGAAGCAAGGGATCTCACCATTATCACCCAAACTTCAAAGAATTGTTGAGCAAAGTATCAAGTAATGATTCTTATTACCTTGAAACCTTGAAGATGTAGTTTTCTTAGGATTTAAGCTGAATTTTTAATGCTTTAGAGGGACGGAGTGTGTGTTCATGGGTGGAAAGTCCGAGAGAGGGGCTGAGGGGATTTTGGGGTTAGAACACATGAAAATCAAATAAAGTGAAAAGGATTTGTTTAAATGTTGTTAGGAATGATTTGCAACTTGAACGAATTAAAATGATGGTGTTTAGAATGATTTATGAAATCTTGATCTCGACTGATATATTTTGTGCAAAGATAGGTGGTCCGACTTGGAGCTCTGTTCGACTTACTTTATGCTTGTGCAACTTGGAGCCCTGTCTGACTTACTTAATTTATGCTTGTGTGACTTAAGTCTTGTCCGACTTAGACTTAGAACCCCGGAACCAATTTGTGTTGTGGTGGTGCGACTTATGCGCACCGTTGTAACTTATGCACACCGGTGCTACTCAGACCCTTGGCCTGAGTTAGTGCGATCGTCCGAATTTAGTAGGGTTTGACTTATTGAGTGGGGTCCGACTTAGTGTGATGGTCCGACTCTGGCTTGTGCGACATGTGCCTTTGTCCGGCCAATAAGTGGTACAACCGAGATAGGCCCCATTGTGTATGGACCAGTTTGAGTGGAAACTTATATCCGATATTGTAGGTTCGTGCCACGGGCTCATGATTAAGCTATTCCATGAATTGCGCCGATAACTGAGACTAAGACTACTGCATGTGAGTATTCTCACTTATATACCAAATCTGTGTTAACTAAGAATGTGTTGTATGATCGACTAACACTTCTGTGGTGGGTATGTGTGGTATGTTCGACCGACACTTGCGTGCTGGGTATGACGACCGACTTTTATGAGTCAGGTATGTACGACCATTTTCCTCGGCAACAGGTATGTTTCAACCAACATGTAGGTGCCGGGTATGACGACTGATATTTATAATCAGGTATGTATGACCGTTTGCTTCGGAAAGGGGTATGATTCGACCGACTACTACGATAGCGGGTATGGAAAGCAAGATATGTGATTATGACTATGCTAAACTATTTTGCTATGTAAGTAGTATGCTTGTTAAGTTTTGCGCTTACTGATGTTTAATTTCCATCTTTTGACGGCAGCTCACCGCTACGAATGATTTTTACTTTTGCAACGAGAACTTGTTTCAAACATGAATTACTTATTTTTACTTTAGAAATCTTTAGTTGACATTAATTACTTATCATTAAGTAATTATGTGAATTGCCGATAACTGAGATTGAGACTACTGCCAGGTGAGTATCCTTATTTGTATACCAAACTTGTGTTAACTGAGAATGTGTTGTATGATCGACCGACACTTGTGTGTCCGGTATGTGTTATATGTTCGACCGACATTTGCGTGCTGGGTATGACGACGGACTCTTACGAGTCAGGTATGTACGACCGTTTGCCTTAACAACAGGTATGTTTCGACTGACACTTAGGTGCTTGGTATGACTGATTTTAATAATCAAGTATGTACGACCATTTGCTTCGGTAACGGGTATGATTCTACGGACTACTACCGTAGCGGGTATGGAAAGCACGATATGTGATTATGACTATGTTACGCTGTTTTGCTATGTAAGTTGTATGCTCACTGAGTTTTGCGGTTACTGTTGTTTAATTTCCATCTTTCGGGACAGGACGGGCATGGAGCTCTAGGACAGTGACGGCAGCTCACCGATACGAATGATTTTTACTTTTACAATGAGAACTTGTTTCAAACATGAATTACTTATTTTTACTTTGGAAATCTTTACTTGACATTAATTACTTGTGATGTTCAACAATTACTCTGATATTTAATTTATCATATGATATTATTATCTTTTCTGGAAAAAAATTTTAGGATGTTACAACTTGGTATCAGAGCCTAGGTTTAAGAGATTCGACCATGCGTATATTGGTTTTGAACTTAAACCTTGGTTCAAAATTTAAACTTTCAAAATAGTTTTTCGATGAGCTATCAGGTGAAGCATTGTATATGTATGGCTTTGTAGAATACACTATGTAAATGAATCGATAATATTGGTTAAAGTAATTAATGACTATATCCATGTTTAGGAAAATAATGAATACGGTGTATTGTGTATAATGATAACCGTATAGGTTTAGAATGGGTGATTTTGCCTTATTTTATGTTCTTGTTTCATGTTGGGGTAGGGTAGAATCGAACACTCTACTACTTATATGACTTAGCATTATGCATGGATGTATACATGATCTGCTTAAACCAGGATATGACGAATTGGATGTGAAACCTTATATGCTTGCATGATATTGAGACAGTATAAGAGCTTCTAGCAACATGTAAATGAAGTGATACCCTCTTAGCTAATATGCTTTAGTGTAAAGATAAATAGGTTTTGGCCCGGACATGGAGCTATGTGTGGTAAGAGATACATGGCCTAAGCCTGTGAATCGGGATTTCGAGTGGTAATGACAAGACTGGGTATGTGTAATGTGTTTAGAATATATACGGATCCATATTATTACAAGCACATGATACATGTCAGAACTTTCTGGAATCATGGGAAATCTTATGAATGAGGTGAGGGGTACTTGGAGGACAATAGTATGCCTGTAGAGTAGGAGTGTCTTAGTATGATTAGGGCTGTTTCAGATAATACTGAAGACATGATAGAATTACGTACAATATGGATGTGACCTGATTTTCGTAGGAGCGGGAACCAACCATGCACCCGATGGAACTGAAACGGTAACACCGGTGAGACTGATCCTCGCCAACAACCAACCCTGAACGAAGAAGTGTACGCAGGACCTAATCCAAGGAATGTGACACCGGTGACTACTATTCCCTGTAATGAAGAAGAAGAGGGGGAGGAAGAAGAGATAGACAGAGAAGCAGCTATAGCTGCTAAAGTGAAAGCTGACGTAACGAAGGAACCAAGGGAAATGTTATCAAAAATTGTAACCGAGATCAAGGAAGACATGGGTCAGATCGACCAGAAACCGAGCACCCTATAGGCTGTAAAGGAAGTTGCTACCACCCAGGCCATTACTCATGTAGCAAATCAAACACAACAAGGTGGCAACTACCGAGATTTTTTTGCTTGTCAGCCACCAATCTTTGAGGGGACACCGGACCCCGTGAAAAGTGCACAACGGGTTTCTGAGATTGAGGGAGCATTTCACACTTGTAGTTGCGTAGAGGAAAACAAGGTATGGTTCGCCTCAAATCTGCTTAGGGGAAAAGCCAAGACATGGTGGAACATGCTAAGATAGATAAAGGGGGAACTGATTTCCATCATGACCTCGGAGGAATTTACTGGGCTGGCATCAAGTCAGCCCGTATACACAACCCAAGTGGGGGAGAAGTCATCATCTACGGAAAGCGCCAGAAAGGAATGTCAACTTTCTACACGGTAACGAAAGCAGATACTGTATCTGCACAAGGGTTGTGAAGCATTCCTAGCTCATGTAGTTGATGGTAAGACGGGAAAGAAGAAACTGGTAGTGTCAGATGTGCAGATTGTTCGAGAGTATCCGGAGGTTTTCCACCAAGACCTACCAGGGATCCCACCCCACAAACAATTAGAATTTCGAATAGACCTTATGCCCGGAGCAGCGCCAATTACTAAAGTGTCGTATTATCTAGCACTGCCGGAAATGCAAGAGATAATGTCACAATTAAAAGAACCATTAGATAAATGGTTCATCCGTCCGAGTAGATCGCCATGTGGAGCTCCAGTACTGTTTGTAAAGAATAAGGACGGAATGTTTCGGATGTGCATCGATTATTGGGAACTAAACAAGGTAACAGAAAAAGAACAGGTATCTGTTACCAAGGATTGATGACTTGTTCGACCAACTGCAAGGGGCGGCGTGGTTCTCCAAGATCGATCTGTGGTCGGGGTATCACCAACTAAAGGTTCGAGAAGAAGATATAGCAAAGACTGCGTTCTGCGCCCGCTACGGGCACTCTGAATTTGTAGTCATGCCTTTTGGCCTCATGTATGCAACCACGACATTCATGGATTTGATGAAGAGGGTTTGTCGATCGATGCTAGACAAGTTGTGATAGTCTTCATTATTGACATTTTCATTTACTCAAAGACCCGAGGTGAGCACGAGGATCATTTAAGAGAGGTATTGAGAATCTTGAGGAACGAGAAGCTATATGCCAAGTTTTCAAAATGTGAGTTCTCGCTACAAGAAGTACAATTTCTAGGACACTTGGTTAACAAAGACGGTATTAAGGTAGATCCGGTAGAGATTAAGACGTTAATGAAGGGGGAGGTGCCAAGGAGTCCGACGGAGATTAGGAGTTTCTTGGGGTTGGCCGGCTATTACATAAGATTTATCCAAAAAATTTCAAAGATTGCAGTGCCATTGACGAAAAAGATGAAAAAGAGCATACAATTCGACTAGGCAAATGAATAACAACAAGTTTTCGAGACTCTACGGGGAAACTGTGTGAGACACCGATTTTGACTCTACCCGATGGTATGGAGGATTTCGTGGTTTTTTGTGATGCCTCACACATGGGCCTTGGTTGCTTTCTGGGCAACGCGGGAAGGTAATAGCATACGCATCGCGACAGCTTAAGCCGCATGAAAGTAACTATTCGACCCACGATTTGGAAATCGTGGTAGTAGTTTTTGCGTTAAAAATTTGAAGGCATTATTTGTATGGGGTCAAGTGCACGATATACACCGACCATAAAATTTTAAAGTACTTTGCCGATCAGAAAAATTTGAATATGAGACACCATAGGTGGTTGTATTTAGTCAATGGCTACGAATACGAGAACCTATATCACCAGTTACATGAAATTGCCCGTGACCTGCATGAGAATGACAGTGACGACGAAGTTATTTGAGTCGATTAAGAACACACAAGTCTAAGCCATGAAGGAAGAAAATCAGAAGGCAAAGCGCATTAAAGGGCAAACAGTACACATGATAGAAGATAGCCGGGATTGATGGTTTGATATAAACGCGTATGGGTACCAAGAATGTTGGGGGTTTGTGATACTTTACTTGAGGGAGCTCATAAATCAAAATTTTCAATTCACCCGGGGCAACAAAGATGTATCAAGGCTTGAAAACGGATTCTAGTGGCTAGGAATGAAGAGAGACGTGGCGAAGTATGTAGAAAAGTGCTTAACTTGCTTGTGGGAAAAAGCCGAGGTGTATACGTCAAAGAGGTGGTGTCGCGGCACTAGGTGCGGGTGTCTATTGTATCCGATCGGGACGTAAGAGTGCCCACCTTATACCTATAAAAGTAATGAAAAAGCCGAAACGTGGCGAAGTATCTAGTGGCTAGGATTTGTAGACTACCTGGCGAAGAGTGCCCACCTTATACCTATAAAAGAAGCATTTTTTCTGCAGAAAAGATGGCAGATGTATACGTCAAAGAGGTGGTGTCGCGGCACTAGGTGCGGGTGTCTATTGTATCCGATCGGGACGTAAGATTTACTTCTCGCTTTTGGGAAAAGTTTCATGGGTCAACCTTAATTCAGCTTACCACCCATAGACCGACGGACAAAGCGAGCGTATGATATAAACATTGAAAGACATGCTTAGGGCATGTGTTATAGATTTCTGTGAAAACTAGGATTCGTACTTACCGTTAGCTGAATTTTCTTACAATAGCAATTTCCACGCTAGTATTTCAATGTCACCATATGAAATGTTGTATGGGAGGAAGTGAAGAACTCCGATCTGCTGGGAGAGGGTGGTCAAAGAGAGCTCAGTAGCACCGAGATAGTACACAAGACCTCAAAATATGTGCAACAAGTCCGAGAGAGGCTAGAAGACCTCAAAATATGTGCAACAAGTCCGAGAGAGGCTAGAAGACCTCAAAATATGTGCACCAAGTCCGGGAGAGGCTAAAAGCTGCTCAGAGCCGACGGAAAAGTTACGCAGATTAACGAAGGTCATTTCTAGAATTTCAAGATGGAGATTATACTTCTCAAGGTGTCCCCATGGAAGGGAGTAATACGGTTCAGGAAACGAGGAAAGTTAAACCCGAGATTTATTAGGGCATTCAAAGTGGTTGTGAGAATCGGTAAGGTGACCTAAAGTTGTCAAAAATACACAATACCTTTCACGTGTCTCATTTACGGAAGTTTTTAGCGGACGAATCTGTGTTCGTACCTTTGGAGGTCATTACGGTAGACGAGAGATTGAATTATGTTGAAAGACCAGAAGCCATACTAGAGCGAAAAGTCAAACAACTTCGCTACAAGCGGATAGCAACAGTCAAGGTTTAATGGGAGCACCGTAATGGTTTAGAGTGGGTGTGGGAGCCGGAAGACGAAGTGAAGAGAAACTACCCCGCACGGTTTGAGTAGAAATTTTGAGGACGAAATCATATTTAAGTGGGGGAGAGTTGTAATACCCGAGTTTGAAATTAATGGAAGAATGTATTATTTGAATTATTTTTAGGTTGTATTGGAATTTATGAAATAAAGTTTTGACCTATTGGGCTTATTTGACTATTTAGATAAATGGTTATATGGATAATGGATTTAATGGGCTTGTGGACTTGGGCTTGAGGAGGTAGTGGGCTTAGGCCTTATATAACACATACACACACACACACACTATAACACCGTATTTTTTTAACCCAAAAATTATCACTTTTAATTACACTACAGAAGTGTTTATAAACACCAAAGTAATTATCACTAATTACAAACCACTATTTACAAAAATATCAGTATTACGAAACACCGCTCGTCACAAATACTTTATCAGAGTCCTAGGTGATTACTCCCTAAGCTAACCACTCTCAGCCGAGCCGCTGACTTACCAAAACCTGTAAAAAGAGTGAGAGGTGGGGGATTAGCACAAAGCTAAGTGAATTGAGTAACACACAACAGATATATCAGCCTGAACCGCATGATATCAACAACCACAAATAAGCTCCCTGGGAAGACCGGCGGTTCTGCACGAACCTACAACCTATGCCGGCCAAAGCAAAGGTTTACCGATAGTCCATTTGCTATCCACACACAGTATCATCCTCTGGTAGCAACAAATGCATCCCAAGGTCCTGATACTGCTTAGCCAATAGCAAATGAACCCAGCCCATAAGCCCAGTCGTAAACTGACTTCCCTTCCAACATGTATACATATCACAGAATACAACAATTAACATTCACAGTTAATTAACCAACAGATATACAATCTATCCAACAATAGTTGCAACCAAACCAGTACAACTAATATCACCCGTGAGCAAACATCCACTCACCTCTGGTTCTCAGCTATTTCTACTCAGTGATCTAATTTTACTAAGCCTTGTCTGTCCCTGAGAACACAACAACCAACCATCAGTATTCAACTCATAAATATATATATCAAACATATATATTTATATCCACTTAATCAAACATATACATGTAAGATTCACATATGAATGCGCATATAACACATAGCATTGAACAATGCAAATCAATAAATCAAAACTGTCGGATTTCCTAAGAAATCCGACACTACTATCGGAATCCGCCAAGAACCATTGGATTTCCAAGAATCCGATACATCCATCGGATTTGAAGACAATCCGCCCCTAGAGTCGGATTTCCACACTTGCATTATCTTGACATCCACAATCGGATTTCACAATTGGAATCCACCATCGGATTCATACCATCGGATTTTATCATGTTCCGGATTCTAAGTTCTGGTTCCACAAGTATCGGATTTCTAAAGTACCGGATTCAACACCCGGTTTTCCACACTCGGATTTCATCATTAACTCCACAATCCGCCATCTTCAAGATTCCCATAATCTGATAATTTCAAACCTTGCATACATCTCATATCCAGATCATAAACAAGTTCATAGAAACACATATAAACATGTTTAAACACACAAGCATGCATCAAAACACCTTTATACCCCAAGAACACCAAATCCGACACATTCATGGTGTTCACAAACAAAATCCAACAAGATTAAAACCGAATCATGCTTATCAACTTTAAGATGCATAGCATGTTACAAGAACACATCAATAAGCATACAAACCTTTAACTTGAATCACACAAGATCAAGAAATCACCAATTCCGATCGCATGTTCTTCTTGTTTTTCTTCTATCGGTTTACACACAATAACACACACATGCAAACTTCAAAGTGAAGTTACAATTCACTAAGCCCACGTATATATGTTTACAAGCATGAGGTGGCATGCTTAAAACACTAAGCACATGCACAAACACACACACACACACAACTGTATACATACATATATATACATATAACCATCAATATTATTTAACATTAATCAATTACTTAAATAGTAATTAGTAAACATATTCAAATAATAATCCAAGTGTAACATACCCAAACCCTACGTTTCTACTAGGCCCAATCTCAGGATGTTACACACACACACATACACACACATATATATGTATATATATATATATAGAGAAAGAGAGAATTAGGGCTCAGCCCCCAAAAACGAGAGCACTGTTCCATTCTTCAAACCTGTTGTTGTGTGTGTTCTATGTATGCCGAGAAAAACATAGGAAGCAAGGGATCTCACCATTATCACCCAAACTTCAGAGAATTGTAGAGAAAAGTATCAGGTAATGATTCTTATCACCTTGCAACCTTGAAGATGTAGTTTTCTTGGGACTTAAGCTGAATTTTTAATGCTTTAGAGGACTTGTGTCGGTGTGTTCATGGGTGAAAAGGCTGAGAGAGGGACCAAGGGGATTTTGGGGTTAAAACTATATGAAAATAAAATTAAAGTGAAAAGGATTTGTTTAAATGATGTTGAGAATGATTTTCAACAAGAACACATTAAAATGATGGTGTTTAGAAAGATTTATAAAACTCTGATCTCGACAGATATATTTTGCGCAAAGATGGGTGGTCCAACTTAGAGCCCTGTCCGACTTACTTACTTTATGCTTG
This sequence comes from Dittrichia graveolens, assembly GCA_038502395.1. Taxonomy (NCBI): domain Eukaryota; kingdom Viridiplantae; phylum Streptophyta; class Magnoliopsida; order Asterales; family Asteraceae; genus Dittrichia; species Dittrichia graveolens. Next base: position 64,969,458 of record JARJIL010000005.1, on the reverse strand, counting down.
TGTGACTTGGAGCCCAGTCCGACTTAGACTTAGAATCCCGGATTTGACTTGTGTTGTGGTGGTGCGACTTACGCGCACCGGTGCGACTCATACCTTTGGTCCGACTTAGTGTGATGATCTGACTTTAGTAGCGTTTGACTTATTGAGTAGGGTCCGACTCTAGGACCTCGTGCGACTTGGGCCTTGGTCCGGCCTAATAACCGGTACAAATCGAGATAGGCCCCATTGTTATGGACCGGTTGGAGTAGAAACTTATTTCTGATATTGATTGAGTGAGATATATGTATTGTAGGTTCTTGTCACAGGCTCGTGATTAAGTATTCTCTGAATTGCCAATAACTAAGACTAAGACTACTGCCAAGTGAGTATCCTCACTTATATACCAAACCTGTGTTAACTAAGAATGTGTTGTATGATCAACTAACACTTGTGTCCCACGTATGTGTTGTATGTTGGACCGACATTTACGTGCCGGGTATGACGACTGACTCTTATGAGTCATATATGTACGATCGTTTTACTCGGCAACAGGTATGTTTCGACTGACACTTAGGTGTCGGGTATGGCGAATGATTATTATGTACGATCGTTTGTTTCGGCAACGGGTATGACTCGATCAACTACTAAGGGGTGTATGGTAGGGGGAATTGAGGGTGGGAAATGGAAATAGAGATGAATTATCTTGTTTGGTAATATGTGAGAATTGTAAGTAGAGAAATAATTAATTTCTCATTCTTCACTTTTGTTTCTCTACCAAAAGAGGAGAAATAGGGAGAAATCAAAACCCAATTCTTTGGGGAAATAAAAACAAAGAGACGGAGAATTGTAGGCACCGACTCCCCCATCAAAGCTCCTTCCTGGCGGACTCCCTAATCGACGTCAACGTTCCCCATCGGTCTCCCCGCCTTCCTCCGTTGAGCACTCTAGCGGCGGTGTCTTTTTAGCGTCGGCCTCACCCTCCGTCGAACACTCCAGCAATATTTCCCCTCCTCCATCAAGCACTCCAGCAATCTTTCTCCACCTCCATCGAGCACTCCAGCGTTCGACCTCCTCCTCCTCCGTCGAGCACTCCAGCGTTGGCCTCCTCCTCTAGCCTAATGTACATCTCTCGATTTGACATGGCAAGATCACAATCCTACTCCTGTTTTTTATGTATGGTGGATGTCAAAATTGCTACTCCTGTTTTTTATGTATGGTAGATGTCAACATTGCACATGGCAAGATCACAATCTTAATTAAATATGTATGTATGGAAATGGTTGAAGCTTTGTGACAAGTTTATATAAAATGCACTTCAGGTGTTCGAATAAATGCCTGAACAACTTGTTTTTAAATTTTCATTACTTTTTATTTCGTGACTATTTGGAATGGATTTTGTCAGTTTATTTTGATGTTGGGAGGTTGAATTTATTCTCAAATGCTTGATTATCGGTCATCAATTTGACACTTGTATGCTGTGAGGTCTCAATATGTATGTGATGTTTTGTTCTTGCCAATTTTGACTAATTTGGGACCGATTTTTTTGTTATAATCCTGAAACATTTGGGGACCTCGTAGTATGAATATTAGCACATATGCTATTGATACTTTTTGTTTTACCCGTTTACATTACTAAGATAAGTTTTGACTCGTTTGATGTATTGATTATGTTTGTTTGAGGGTTGATTATATGTTGATGTTGTTAAATTGACCATCAATGGATCTTGAAATATATAAAATTAGATTGTTAATTGACCCAAATTGATTGTTTGTAATTGAAACAACACGGATGCAAATGATAAATTCGATACAATTCTCTGATGAAATCTCTGTGCTACCAAACAAGAGAAATGATTCTCTGCTGAAATCTCTGTGTTACCAAACAGAAGATTCAATTCACATTCTCTAGACTAATTCTCTTTCTCTGCAGTTTCATTCTCCGTACCAAACGCACCCCTACGGTAGCGGGTATGGAAAGCATGACATGTGATTATGACTATGTTAAACTGTTCTGTACTTTGGATTAGCATGGAGAATTAAACTGTTTGGTAATTGCAGAGAAAGAGAATTAGCCTGGAGAATGGGAATTGAATATTCTGTTTGGTAGCACAGAGATTTCAACAGAGAAATATAACAGAGAATCATTTCTCTTGTTTGGTAACCAGAGATTTCAAAACATACAAAGCATTTCAAACAACAAATACAGAAACATTGTTCTATAATCGATGATTTCAAAGCATACAAAGAATTTCAATCGATCATTTTTTTAACTTGTGTTGTACAATCAACAGAAACGGAGAGAGATAGGGCAGTGGAGACTCAAAATAAAGAGACAATGGAGAGGTACATACCTTATGTCAGAGATGGTACAGACAAACCATCGGTTGTTGGCGGTAGACAGGCGGAGTAGGTAGATGAGCAGCGACGGGGAACCCTAGACGAAGGTGAGAACGAGCAGAGGTGAAACCCTATACAAAGGTGAGAATCAGAACGATGTCGGGGGCGGAACCCTAGACAGAACAGGCGGTAGCGGCGGAACCCTAGACGTAGGTGAGAATGACGGTGGTGGAACCTCCGTCGAGGAACCGGAAGGGCGGCTCTAGGACGATGGAGACCGAGAGAGAGGAACGTCGTCGGGGGAGTTTGATTTGTATGAAGTCTCCGTCTTTTTCTTGTAGAGAATTGGTTTTTCAATTCTCCACATTTCTTCTCTTGTGGCAGAGAATTAAAAACAGAGAGTTGGATTTGGTTTATTTCCCATTTCTCAATTCTCAGTTATAAACAAACAAAGGAAATGTTTTCATTTCTATTTCTCTGTCATCAATTCCCTGTACCAAACATGCCCTTAAACTTTAATTCATCTTTCTAAGTTCTAATTTCCTTCAAATGGCCCAAGACACATCCAAGAACTTACTTAGACCAATCCACCCTACTACTAAACATTAAGCTCATTACTATCATAATTTATCATTTATTAACTCTAGCCCAACAACAATTTGGCCAACATAAGAATCACTTGGGGTTTTAATACTTTAATAATAGTAACATTTATTTACTTATTACCAATATTAATTATAATTAGGAACGTGTCTAATTCAGGTTTTCGTTAGAACTCTTGTTTCCTGGTCTAAGATAGCAACATGTCTTTCTATGTAATTCAGGTTTTCATTAGCCTCAATGCATTCTAACAGTACCAAAGTAGACTTGTCGGCTAAAAACTCTGGTAGATACAACACATGCAATGTGTTGTGAATTCTAGATAGTTCCTCCGGTATTTCTAGTCGATAAACAACTTTTCCATCTATCTCAATAACCTCAAAAGGTATTATGTATCTCGGATTCGGTTTTCCTTGGTTTCGAAGCCGAATTACTCCTTTCCACGGTGATACTTTTAACAAGACAAAGTCTCCAACCCTTAAACTCGAGTGGTGATCGTCTCTTATCTACGTAATTCTTCTGTCAACTCTTAGTAGCTTTTAATCTTTCTCGGACTTTTCGTACCTACTCTGACCGTTTCTGGTGTTCCCAAAGCTCTCATTGACCCACTTTCCCCCGGAAAATAGGGGTCCTGCACTTCTTTTCTTTCCGTATAAGGTTTTGTATGGTTCTTTCACTTGCACTTTATCCTTGTACTCAAATCTTCATGAATTGCTAAAACCTAGAAGTAAACCATACATCTCGATGGGATACAATAGAAACCGGCATCCCATGTTGCAATGTCACCTATTTATTTGTAACGCCCCAAAGTTCAAAAGTTGTTTTGGCTAAGTGTTATTAAAGATTACAAATGTTTATAAAACTAGAGGGGCTAAAATTGTCAGTTTGAAACATAATAAGTCCAGGGGCTGTTTTGCAATTGTTAAAAAGTATATACATAGGCACACATGAGTGTGATTAAGTAGAGCTATCCCTGGGCAGTAAACCTTGGTTTAAGGGATTTAGGCACACATGAGTGTGATGTCTGAACTTAAACCATGGTTTTGAGATTAAGTGGAGTTATTGAGCATATGAGTAGTAGAACTTTTTAATTGCTATCTGTTTTAGCAGTTTGAGCACGAGATATCTTGTTTATCCATGAGCAGCACATTTATGTGACTAAGTGTTTAGTATTGTTTTATGAAGCGGGAATTTGATTGGCTAAGTTAAGAATAAGTAAGGTATAATGTGTTCATAATAATATAGGGCCCATATTGTTATAACCACATGATATATACTGAAGCTTGGCAAGATCATGATGAACCCTGTAGATTAAGTGTGATAGCACATTTTATATAGCAAGTTTAGTACAGTTTTGGATGTAGAAAGATTTAGAATGTGTCGGACACAGTAGCCTGAGGCAAGTAGACCTTGAGAAGCTAAAGACATGTATGAAATGGATGTAATTCCTATCCCAACCGCTAGATTTGCGGGTAATTTTACTAGAGAGATTTTAGATACCGAGGAATTGCAAGAGAATGAGAACAGTACATAGGAGAGATAGTAGATATAAAGTTGGGTGAAGCCCTACAAATGAATATCCCTTGTATAAGCAACCTGGTGGTTGAGCAAGTGTTAGAAAGTCAGGAAGTGATGTTATAGAAATGAGTAGATGCAGCGGTGTAGACTGCAATGATATATGTTGAGAAGGTTAGGAGATTTGAAGTCAGAATGGATCAGTTATAAGAGTTACAAGGGTGTATTTGCAGATATTTTCAGCAGGCAAAGCACCTGCTATTGGAAAGGGTTGTAGATTTGATTGTGAGTAATTGTTGGCTAGTAGAGACGGAAGGGGCGTTTCCGTACAGTCGAATGTCTAGTAGAATGAAAATTTATGCATGTCTTGAGCTTGTAGTGTGGAACAGCAAAAGATTAGTAGACTTTATTGTTATAAAGAAAAAAGAAGGCACAGATGAAGGCAATGATTAGGCCTCAGTTTAAAGAGGTGTTAGAGGTGCAATTTGCACCAATCAGCTTGAATAAATAAGGTTACACAAGAGTTATTAGCTCTATGACAGATAACATAAGTGGTGAATGATACCACCAAGAAGTTGATAGGAGTAACTCATTTTGTCCAGAATGTATTGTTATTGAGGATATGAAATGTAGTGACACTTGACGACGTGTAGGTAATGTCTCTACATTCTTAGTGCACAACCTCGGCTGCTAGCTCTAAGTCATGGGTCGAGTAGTTACCCTCGTGTGGTATCAACTGTTGTGAAGTGTATGCGATTACCTTGCCCGGTTACATTAGTACACATCCATGCCACACGGGTGACGTATCGTAGTAGATCACCCTGTCCTCCATTCCCTTGGGTAGGGTTAATATAAGTGCGTCACAAAATTCTAGCAGGATCCACCTTAATACCATCGCGATTGACTGCATGCTCTAGAAGTTTAACCTCTTGTAACCCGAACTCGTATGGCGATAGTTTCATGTATAACTTTTCCCACTTCAGTGTCTACAATATTTTCCGCAAGTAACCTATGGGCTCCTCTTCCGTCTTTGAATAGATTAACACAATAACACTTATCTAACATTGGTCGACAATATAAAATTGGGTCTCCCCATGGTGAACTACTCGGTCGAATAAACCCTTTGCCTAAAAGTTCTTGTAGCTAAGACATCAGCTCCTACATATTCGCTTGTTCTGTAGAACTCTCGTTCCCGGTCTAAGATAACAACATGTCTTTCTATGTAATTCACGGTAGTCTATACACATGCGTAATGTGTCATTCTTCTTTTTCACAAATAAAATTGGGTCTCCCCACGGTGAACTACTCGGTCGAATAAACCCTTTGCCTAAAATCTCTTGTAGATGAGACATCAACTCCTACATATTCTAGTGGTGGTCGATAAGGAGTTCTCACTACAGGTGCAAGAAATGGTCGGAGTACGTACAGCAAGTCCGAGAAAGATTAAAAGCTACAGGTGCAACACTCCATCTGTATTTGTTCTTTCCCTTGTTTTCCTTCCATTTCAGTATATATAACCCCACCGGGTAAATCAATGCTTTTAGGTAAGTCATTGACCAATGTCTCTCGTTCATTTGGGCAATCGGCAGCCTGAGGTTTCAACTCATCCAACGAGTACATTATGGCTTTTTCACAATATGCTCCCAAAAGTCCCAAGTAATTTTCATACACCTCACATAATTCATTGGAAAACACTCTAGGAAGTTCCATTACAGTTGCTACTTGCTTCCATTTACTCTTTACTACTACACAAGCATGTCCACCCAATTTTCTTACGGTTAAGTAAAGATCACTACAAAGAAAATTGCCATTTAGTGGCACACGTTTTTAATGGTATTTATATTTTATGCCACTATTTGATGTTTTTAGTGGCACTTTATGTTGTAATCTGCCCACCGACACACGTAGGCCGGTATCATTGCCGATGAAGCGCGGGCCTATTGGGTCACACGCCAAGCTTCAACTTCGACAGCCTACTATAAGAGGAAAGGGTCAAAATGGTAAAATTCAAGTTGACCTAGGCTTCACGACCGTTAAGGATGCTCCACGGGTCGTAAAGCAGATTGTGTACACGTGTCCTGTCATGGCCTCATGGTTCGTGAAACCCTAGGGCTTCACGACCCTACACGGGTCGTGAAGGAGGTCGTGAAGACACGTACCCTCATGATTCTTGCCCGGCACGGCACGGGCCATGAAGGATAAATGCACCAGTGAAGAAGTCGTGAAGACAGATACACCTACAAGTTAGTAACACTTTGAGTTAGAGAGAGCTACAAGAACTTGTATCTTCTAGGCATTTGTGTTCATCAAGGTTGTTCCAGAATCTCAACATCTTCAAGTGGTGGTTTGAGTTCTAGGCTTGCTAGTACAAGGGAGATTGGAGTTTTCCTTAGTGTGGATTACCTTTAGCGCTTGGATCCAATTGTTTCAAGGAATCATCCCACATTCGATTTGTTCCAGCCAGGGATTCAAATCTTCAAGGGTATATCTCCTCCTTCATTGTTCTTGTTTTTGGTTGCATGTAGTTTCTTGCAAGTTTCACCACCATTGGGACTTCATGGGATATTTTTGTGTGTTTTTCTTGCTTCCGGTGCTTGTTTTAATCCCCATGGAATCCCAACAGTGGTACCAAAGCCATACTTGTAAGATGCATGCACTTTTGTGGCTTGAAAATCCATATTTTCAATTTTGGACATTCTGTCCAGGGAGCCTTCACGGGCCGTAAACCTTGCTTCACGAGTCATGAAGGCTACACGACCAGTCTCGTGTGGTGTTGGTCGTGAAAGGTTTTTAACTGTTTCACGAGTCATGGAGCGTACCGGCTTCACGGACCGTGAGGGCCCGTGAAGAGCAGTAGCTCGTGAAGGCGTTGTGAACAGGCTGTTTTAGGCCTTTTTGAAAAGAAAACTAAATATGGATTTTAGCATTCTGATTTTGGTTTTTCCAGAATCATTTTAGGCTTTTTAGCCTTGTAGATAAGCCCCATAATATCCTAATTCGAGTATATGATGCACACATGCATACATGTATTTTGTGTATATATGAATATGGATTTCAAAGTGTTTGGAATCCTAATGCATATGTACAAGGTTTATTCTTGTGCCTTGAGTTTTTGAATAAACTTAATTGGGATATTGCCTTGTGCATGGTTTGGTGTGGCACACCATGCTTTGTGGTTGTTTCGTTTTTGTGATCACCGGTCTGAGCCTTAGACCTTTGTGTAGTTGTTTAGTTGCTATGTATGTTATTCATTCATTTGGTGGTTTGTACAACATTTGGTTTGTAATAATTTATTTCATCCGGTTTATAATATTTATTTATTTATTTGTGGCTTGCATACCAAAGTATTTATTCTTTTTAATTTGTAAATTAGCTTAGAATAGATTGTGTGTCTTGCATGCCATTTCTCTTTAAATTATGTATGTAATTTTAAAGAGAAGACCGGAGGCACCATCGGGAGTCTTGGGAGACGTCTCAGCTACATCGGATCCGGAGGCGCGGGATCGAGAGGGAGCACACCACCAAGTCTTGGATTCTTTGTCCTTAGTAGACTTAATTCCTCGGTTGGCTCACCGGGGAACACTTAGGTTGACTCAAATCAGTTTTGTATGCGTGGTTGTGTAGTTTTATTCATTTATTTTCTTGCGTGGTTGTAGGATCTTCGCATGCTAGAAAATGTTTTGAAAAATAATAAAACTATATAGTTTTCCTTAATTGGTTAACGAACCCCGCTCGCTCACATGATTAACAAACAAATATAAAGTGTTTATATTCAAATGGTGAAAAATGCGTTTTGTCACTTATTTGTTAATCAAAACGAAAAGAGATTTTTAAACCGGAAAAACAAAATTCCCGTTTTTCTTAATTAATCACACGCCATCCAAAAGATGACACCACCCGAATCTAATGAAGCATGGCGCAATTTTCGAGCTTAGCACGAGTTGTTCCATGTGGACTTGTGTGGAAGGTGAGTGTGGCGTCTTGAAATTATTGGTTGTCGACCTTAACACGAGCCAATGATTGTCAACGGCGTCATCGTGTATCTTGTTGGACAATTTGCTATTCCAATTTAATACATCTTGGTAATTATCGTGCCTATATCGAGTTACCAAAGCAACTTATTGAGGAATCGTTGTGGGAAGGGATCAAACATGCCAAACCGGTGCTATGAGTACCCATGGATCCCACAAGTGCTAAGAGTTGTAATCTTGGATTGCAATTGGTAAAGCGTTTAACAGCCTAAACACCTTCACGAAGTGATCCGCAGTAAACCCGTCATGTAGTGAAGTTATGTTGGGTTGTTAAGCCTTGTTAAATTTAAGTGTTAAACTATTGGATAATTATTTAACAAGGATTAAAATATGCCGAACTACCATTTTGTGTTCTTTGCCTTCTTTTTAGATGGCATCTACAAGCAACACCGCGACACACATGTCACTCCGTCCATTTTTTGAAAAACAGAAACTCGAAGGAGTCAACTTGATGGATTGGCATAGGTAATTGAGAATTGTCTTACTCCATGAAAGTAAGTTGTACGTCCTAGAGGATCCTCTTCCGGAGGCTCCTGTTACCACCGTTACGAGGGCCGTTGAGGACGCTTACGAGAAGCACCTTAAAGACACTAATGAGGTGACTTGCCTCATGTTGAGGACCATGAGTTCCAACTTGCAAAGGCAATTCGAGGACGTTGGTGCGTACGACATGATCTCGCAACTTAAGGAAATGTTCCAACAGCAAGCGAGGCTAGAACTCTATGAGTGTGTCAAGGCCTTCATAGGGTGCCGGATGCAGGATGGTGGGAACGTGAGCTCCCACATGCCTCGTATGAAGCAATACGTGGACCAGCTCGAGAGGTTGGTCTTTCCTATGGGGAAAGAGTTGGCTACGGATATCATCCTCCAATCTTTGCCTCAAGAATATGGTCCGTTCATTATGAACTACCATATGCATAACATGGACAAGTCCTTGATGGAATTACACGGCATGTTGAAGACCGCGGAGTCTAACATGGCCAAATCAAAACCATCAACCTCCGCACCCGTCCTAGCCATCCATGAGGGTAGAGCTAAGAGGAAGCAGCCCGCTTCAAGCTCCAAGGGTAAAGAAAAGAGAAAGGCAAAGGTGGCAACACCTAAGCCTAAACCTCTCCCGGCCCCGGAGCCGAAGGGGAAGGAACCCGCACCTATAGCCCCCTCACCGGAAGAGGTTACCTACTTCTTATAAGGGGAGAAGGGACACTACTGGCGTAGCTGCCCCAAGTACACGAAGGAGCTCAAGACGCTTCACGCCAAGGGACAAGGCACCTCCGGTACGTATATGATTGAACTCCATAACACTTCTACTTCTAACGCTTGGGTCATGGACACCGGGTGTGGTACTCATGTAGGTAATAATGTGTAGGTACTAAGAAGAAGTAGGGAAATGGTTGATGGGGAGCTGGATCTCATCATGGGAAACAAGACGGTTGTCCCGGTTGAGAATATTGGGAGGGTGGACCTCACCTTTCAATCTGGCTTATCTATTTCTTTGTTAAATGTATCTTATTCGCCCTGTGTGGCAAGAAACATTATTTCTTTTTATGAACTTGTTGAAGATGGATTTAGTTTTAATTTCTCTAATGGAATTATCTCTTGCTTTAAGAATGATTTATTTTATTTTATAGCACATCCATGTCGTGGCATCTATGAAACAAGCGTATGCTTGCAAAGTAATAGATCAATGATGAATGTTGGTTCTAAATCCAAATGTGATTTGGATAAGTTATCTTTATGGCATGGTCTTTTAGGGCACATAAATAAGACACGCATCGCCAAGCTCCAAGCGGATGGGATCTTGGAATCATTTGACCATGGGTCGGATGATGTATGCGAATCTTGCTTATTGGGCAAAATGACCAATACACCCTTCACCGGCGTATGTGAGAGGGGTAAAGACTTGTTGGATATCGTTCACACGGATTTGTGTGGTCCGTTCAAGCATGCCACTAGGGATAGCTCAAGGTACTTCATAACCTTTACCGATGATTTTAGTAGGTATGGGTATGTGTGTGTGCCGAGAAAAAGTGAAGAAGAACAAGGATTTGGAAATTTGGGTATTGAATTTGTAGATTCAGTAAAGGTTTGTATGTTTCCTTTACATGTTTGAATTGTGATTCATGTTTTAGCATGTTAACGGATGTTAAAAACTTGCTAGAGTTATAGAAACACCATGGATGATCTTGTATAAAAAACTTGACAAATAGGTTAAGTTGGTTTTGTTATGTTCTTGAGTTTTTATGGTGTTTTGATGCATGAAAGCATGTTTATAGATGATTGAATATGTTTTGGTATGGCTTTAATATAATTTGTTAAGCTGTGGAATTGATCCATGGAAGTATTGAAGTTGGCGGATTGTAATATGAAGAATATGATGATAAAATCCGATGGATGGAATTCCGATTATAGGAATCCAATAATTGTAATCCGACATCAAGAATTCGACCATGAAATCCGGAGTCATGTGTAATACCCGAACTTTCGAAAATGAATAAAAGAACATTTTATTGAGAAATTGATTTTAGTGTTGGGTTATGGATTTAATGGTGGGCTAGTTTAATTTAATTGTTTTGGACTTGTGAGGTTGGTTAAGTAAGAAATTGTGTTAATTTGGACTTGGGCCTTTTTGGGATTTATAAACCAACAATGTAATGAATGATGATTGGACTTAATTGATCAACTTGGGCTTAGGCCTTTTAAGGGAAGGTATATAAAGGGGACTAGGGCACAACCCCAGCACAAGACACTTTTTCATCTCTTTCAAATTAGTGTATGTTGTGTGTGTGCAAACTCTCCAAGAACAGAGGAAGGAGGAGTCGAGAATCACCTTGGAATATAAAGAATTGTTAAAAGGATCATCGGGTAATGTTTCCTCCCTCATTATGGTATTGTAGCTATCAATTTTATCTTGTTTAAATAAGGATAACATGATTATGATCTGGGTTTTTGGGTTTTGGGTTATGAAAGAACCAGAGAAAAGAATGGAGATGTGAACCCTTAATACTTTATGAAACATGATTATATCTTGAAAGAAGTGTTCAAATGAATGGAGAAATGTTTTGTAACAAAAATAAAATGGATTGGTTGAGTTTTGAAAGAGTTTGATTTTGGCTATGGAGTATGAGTTTTTGAGAAAAATGAACTGACAGGGAAGAAGATACACCATGCGACAGTCACTTGGACTAATGAGTAGGTCCATGCGACAGTCACATGAGTGCATATATGTGTTCATGCGACTTTTAGTATGTTGTATGTGTTCATGCGATTTTCAGTATGATTGTATGTGTTCATGCAACTTTCAGTATGAGTGAATGTATTCATGCGACTTTCTGTATGACTGAATGTGTTCATGCGACTTTCAGTATGTTGTATGTCTCCATGTACATGAGTTGAAAGTGGATTCAAAGAAAAGATTAATAGAGGAACCTGTTGAACTGTTGAACTGTTAGATCGAAAAGTGACCAAGCTCCGCAAAATGCAGATTCCGATGGTGTTGGTCAAGTGGAAGCACAGTTTAGGTTCTGATTTAACTTGGGAGATAGAGGCCGATATGAGGGACGGATAGTTTGAAGAAGAAGGGATTCCAAGGACGAAATCCTCTTAAGGAGGGAGGATTTGTAACATCTGCAAACCTGGGCTAATGATTAGCGGGTTGGCGGTACGTGATTAATTGCGTTTTAATTGTTTATGTGATTATTAAGTTAATTAATTAATTAACTAATCATATATATATATGTAACTGGAGGAATTAAAGAAGGTTATTCATGTGGGTATGTATGTAGATAAATGTGTATACATATGCATGTAGAGTGTGATACACCTCCTCCTTAGATTTTTGTGAAAATGTGTACATGTATATGTATAACAAATTGAGATGTCTACATGCTCATTTTGTCAAAGGAAGTGAAGTGTGTGTGTGCAAGAAAACCGTTGTTGAAGAATCCTCTCAAAAGCTCGCAAACTTGAAATTTGAAGTAAATAAGTTGTTGATTGAATATTGAAGGTTAGTGTGTGATTATAACATGTTACTGCTTATTGTGATGTGTTATTTGATTAAATCCATGAATACATGTATAATCACCATGAATGAAGTCATAGCTTATTTGACTAAATGGGTTTTGCTTGTTCTTGTGATTTATATGATTATGAGATGATATTGATGCATAAATACAGGATTATAAAAGTTTGGATATGATTTTGTTAAGTTTTGATGAATTTCGTGAAACCTGGAAATTGTTCCATGAATGATGAAGGTGGTGGATTTTGAAATGAAGAAGATGATGATGGATTTGATGTTGGTGCAACCTTGTATTTAAGAAAACTGACACAAAGAATCTGATGCCTTTAAATCCGGAAGCTTTGAAATCCGGATACCCCAAAATCCGATATTCTTGAATCTGGTACACCTAAATCCTACACTTGAAAATCCATAACCCATGAATCCGATAATCTAGAATCTGGGATTTGTAATCCGAGAACTCAAGAATCCGATAAATGCCAAATCCGATACACTAGAATCCGATAGATTGAAATCCGGCGGATTCTTGGAAATCCGATGGGTCCCAAATCCGACACTTGGGAATTGATTTGATGTTGCTTGATTTGTATGCTATTCTATGAGAAATTAATATATAAATATATATGGACAGATATATTTGTATACTCGAGACTGATTTGGTTGTTACTGTGTTTTCATGCAATCAAAAGACTCAGTAATATAAGATCTCTGAGTTACCCGTTTGGAATCAAGAGGTGAGTGGACGTTAATCGCGGATGGTAAAGATTATGGTTGATGTTATTGATGTGATGCATGCATATGTGGTTGATAGACTGATGAGTCTAATTGTTGACTATTGATTGTGATTGTTGATTATGATTGTTGATTAATATATCTGTTGCATGACTATTTGGCCGATACACGCTCTTTGGATGATATTGAGTTGTGTTTGAGAAGTCAGCTACACGTAGAATTGGGCTGGGCTCGTTTACTGGTTGGTTGAACAGTGATAGTCTTACTGGTGCATGCGTTGCATGAGAGGGGAATTTTCACTGTGCCAACTCAGTAGAGGGCTATCGGTAAACCTTTGCTTTGGCCGGCATTGGTTGTAGGTTCTGCGTCGAACCGCCGGTCTTCTTGGTTGTGTGATTACATGCTTTGATATTGAATGTTGATGTTTGCTTTTGTGTTTAGACTCTACTCACTTAGATTTGTGCTAATTCCCCTCGGTTGTTGTTTTTGCAGGTTTGTGTGTTTGTGGTGTTCGCTGCAGGAAAAATTGACCTAACTCTGATTTTGTGATAGAAAGAACTGACCAAGTTGTTTTTATGTAACACCAAGATATTGTTTTGTTGGTTTTGAACAGATGTTGTTGTATGTAAATATTTGTATTGTATGTAAAGGAGTTTGTTAAATTAAGCTTCCGCAACACGATTAAAAAATGGCTTTGGTTTTCCGGTGTTACATGAACGTAGCAGTATGAGCTATCTTTTTGTTAAATAAATTATACGCCCTGTGTTCCGTCTCTAAAAATAATAACACTTGATTGGTTGGACACGGAGTAATACCCACATTCTTCATTTTTCAAAGTGAAAAAGAAATTTTGAAATTTCGAAGTGTATGAAGGAAGGAAATCTGCAATTTTGCTTGAGTGTTTGATGTTTTGTTTTTCATTTAAATGGCATGGCCGGTTTTGTATGCAAAAAGAAACCGACTTTTAAAAAGTCGGGTCTACTAATACATTCAACAACCACCCACCTGCCCAACTACTAGCATTGATGGGACTACACTATGGTCTGACTTTTCAAAAGTCGGATTCTTTTCTTCACATGGCACACTGAAAAGCTGCTAAATGGAGACAACCATCTAATATTCAAAGCTTCTGAAGTGAGTTTACAGCACACCTATGGTCCGACTTTTCAAAAGTTGGGACCTTTATTAAATGTCACGGGTGTACTGCCACCCACCCCAACCACCAATATTCAAAGCTTTTGTAGTGAGTTGATAGCACACCTTTGGTCCGGCTTTTCAAAGGTCGGGACCTTTATTTTTATTGATTTCCTCATTGACTATCACCGTATGGAGTAAATGCCTAAACCGACTTTTAAAAAGTCGGTAACTATTCAAAGTTCACTAACCTCCTGACTTTTGATATCATGAATATAGTATAACTGAAAAAGATAAAAAAAAAGCCTTTGTTTTGTTAATTTTTTAAAAAATTATATTAATTGTGAAAAAAATTCGCTCTTTGTACGCTATTGGGTTCACCAAGTCCCCATCACCTTCCTTACTTAATTGTTGTTAGAAGATACCAAGTGGATCGACTGTGAATATATGAGTGAGAAGATGAAATTTAGATAAGGAGATATATCCAATTAAATGCTTTTTCATTAACTTTAAAATTACAATACGGGGCAGAAAGAAAACTAAAAACTTGACTGCTTGGTAATTGCAGGGAAATTAAGATTTAAATAGAAAGCGAAAGAAAAAGCAACTAACTAAAACAAATAATAAGGATAGTTGGAGAAAGACTAGCCACTACTTTCCCATATATAGTTGGTGACTACTTCTCATTATTCTTCTAAGAATATTGGAACTACCAAAACCATGCAACGTGACCCATATATTCTTCCATTGTATATGTAAACCGGTTCGGATCTGGACCGCGTTATTTGGCGTGCATGAGTCCAGTTTACGCCTCATATTCTCCCCCTCTAAACTGGACTAAGCCCAGCATTCATCACACCGTCACACCGAGTGCATTTCACATTTCAATAAACATTACTTTTGGCAAAGCTTTGGTAAATATATCCCCCCGTTGATTCTTCGAGCTGACATGTTCCACTACCATTTGTGTGTTTACTACGTCCATGAAACACGGGATTTTTCATCAAGGAAATTGCCGATTTTCTGTCAACATACGATGTGATTGGCTCCATTAATTGTTGACCCGTAAGTTCTTTCACCAAGTTTACAAGCCAAATAGCTTGGCATGCAGCTGCTATTGCTACAATTAACTCACATTCACATGAAGATAAAGCAACCATGTGTTGTTTTTGAGATTGCCATATAATTGGATTCTTCCGGTGATAAAAAATCATTCCACTCGTACTTTTACCACCGACCGCGTCACCACCATGATCACTATCGGTGAACATGACTAAGTGTTCGACCTCATGACCTTTCACATAATTAATCCCATATTTAACGGAGCCTTTAACAGACCTTAGAATGTGTTTCACAACTTGAAAATACAAAGCTGTGAGTTTTTCAATAAATCAACTTGCTAAACCAACAAAGAACAATAAATCTGGACGGGTGTGAGTCAAGTACCTCAAGCATCCAACCACTCGCCTATATTCAGTAGAGTCAACTTCTTTACCACCTTCATTATTATCAACTTTCAACTTTGGTTCCATAGGAATTTTTGCCGGGTTGCATGCTTCCAAACCAAACCGCTCCAAAATCTTCCTTGCATAACACGTTTGACGCAAAGTAATTCCCGACTTTATTTGCGACAATTCAATACCAAGTAATAAGTTAACAACCCGAAGACACTCATTCCAAATTCATTCTTCATTTGTTCTTTGAATTCAATAATATCTTCATTGTTCGACCAAGTAATTATTAAGTCGTCAACATAGACTCCAACAATAAGAACTTTACCCATTGAGTTTCTTGTATACACAGCTGGATCTTGTGAACCTTCAGGAAATCGCAGCCCTTTCAAGCTCTTATGTCTTATCTAAGTGAACGTTCCAAGCTCGGGGTGCTTGATGTAGACCATAGAGAGCCTTGAACAGCTTCAACACTTTGTGACTTTGATCTTTGTGGATGTATCCTTCCGGTTGCATGACGTAAACCTCCTCCTCAAGATCTCCGTTAAGAAAGGCTGATTTGACGTCGAGCTAGGGAACAACCCACCCATGTTGAGCTACTAAGGCAAGAAAGAGCTTTATGGTCTTGCTACTGGTGCGAAAACATCTTCAAAATCAATGCCTTGTTTTTTTACATAACCTTTCGCGACAAGACACGCTTTATAGTTCACCACATTCCCATGTTGTATTTTCTTCATTTTATAAACCCATTTCAAACCAATTGCTATGACCCAGTGGCAAGTTAGTAAGTTGCCATGTTCTATTCTTTTCAATTGAATCCATCTCTGCTTGCATAGCTTCCCTCCATGCCTTTGAGATCACAGCTTCCTTAAAGGATGAAAGTTGATCCATTTTAATCATCATTAATTCTTTCGCGTCAAGTGTCACGGTTTCAAAATTGGATAAATATTGGCTAACAAACGATAACACCTAGGTCCAACCTCGGATGAAGAGCTACTAGTTTGTGAGGAAGGTGATGAAAGTGGATCAAGGGTTGCAATATTTGGAGCTAAAACGGATTGTACATTGAAAAGGGAGGGCTCTCCACAATTGATAAATTGAGTTTTAGGGCTTTTGGGTTGTGTTTTGGGTTGTGGGCTGATTATGCATGGTAAAAGAGTTAGCTGCTAGATCATATAAGCCATAGGCTTTTGTTCCATCTTCAACTCCAAGGTACACCATCTTTTTGTTTCGATCATACCCTTTTGTAAGTATTAAGTGTGCATGACTGAACTAGGTGATCACATTTTGTATTTAATGATTAGTTCATACAAATATGAATCCAATATTTTGATAAGTTCAAATGTTTTGATATGTTCAAGCTAATTTTTGATATGTTCAACTTAATATTAATAAGTTCAATTATATTGATATGTTCAAATATAAGTTGATAGGTTCAAACAAATGTTGGTCGGTTCAAGATTTAATAGCATAATTTCAACAATTCTGCTTAAACTATTTGATGGTTTTGTCATAGTTTAAATTTGATGAGACAAAACTTAGCTTAAAAGATAGCATATAAAATGTAATTTGTGAATTTTGTAAGTCTATTCGGACTAACCGGTCAGCTAAAGCAGAGTAGGTTAGCTTTTGGAATTGAAACATGTTTTTTTATGTAAGTTTTAGTTAAGTCAGAGACTCTTTGTTGAGTTTAAGTTTTTACATTGATGGCAAAAAATGTACAGCTACTGGATGTAGGAAAAGTGTCCAGGCTAGTCATCTCAATTAGCCGAACCTATAGGTAAGGAAGTCTAAAGGTCATGTCAACTTTTTAAATTTTAAATTAAGTTAACACAAAAGGTGAATGGATTTTCTTCTTATCTAACAAAAAGAAAGACAAAACTAGTTAGAAGAAATTTTCAAAAACAATTATTGGACTAAACATTGTATTTTGAATCTAAAGTAACCTATCAAGGATAAATCACTCCAGACCGGGAGACTCGATACTAGACTAACTTAGCCGGACCTCACAACCATTGACTAGTAGTTCCGGCCCATAAAAGAGGAACAACCTTGAGAATAAAGCTAACCTATAGTTTGTTAGCTATACCTCATAAGATATCCACAAACATCCTTTTAAATAGGTATCCCTAGAAGGGTTGCATGTCTGATTTAAAAGATTGCTTGAGTTTTAATTATGTTTTAACAAAAAATTATTAGACCTAAGTATTTTAAAATACATTTTCAAACGACTGTTTTAAGATCATGATGTATACCTTATGAAAAATATAACGTCTATAAGTAAAACTTATAGTATATGATGAAAACTTTAAAATAAGACTATTTTAACTTACACGGCGAATATAAATTTTAAATTTATAAAATTATCATTGTACTTATTCATCGTAATTATTTTATAAAAGCCCGTTTTCACCGTCTAAGAATACCTATTATGGAAACCCATTTGATTTTAATGTCCTATTAATTAACAGAAATATAAAATAGAACCACACAAATTATAGGATTATAATCTTACCAACTAATTCTAAAGGTCAAACCTAAAGGACTAAAAATTAAAGATATAACGCCTCAATTTTTTTAATAAATACAAATATATAAATGTAAATCAGAGTAAACAATCCTTATTAGTTCCACCAAATTCATGACGAGGTTCTGCACCCGGACTACACGTCATACAGTGTTCAATCAATCGAAAGAATCAATTACATTATAGTTAAATATGTTTGATAATTAAATAAATAAATAGTTAGCAAAAACGTTTGATGGGAGATGAGTTGTCTCCACTATGTTAGAGCTTTTCCGCGATCACATCTTGAAAGAATTAAATCAACAACGGTAATCATAAAGCTTAGCGAACACAATAACTTACTCATGATCATACTAGGTATGCACAAAACACATAGTCATCCATGATCACATAATCCAATCACATAATACCGACATAGTACACTAACGATGATTTCACTTTTCATCTTAATACCTAAGGCACCCCAAGGGTTTTACGTCTCATTTGGGTCACGGGCGACTACCCAAGGCATCTCCAGGGGTTTTACGTCTCTCCCACTCCCACGTTGTTTTTTTACTCCATTTACACAAACCCCCGAGTTGTGTTTTCACTCCATTTACACAACCTCTAAGTTCTGTTTTCACTCCATTTACATAACCCTTAAAGGTAGAGATAGCCGACGATAAGGCCTTGAACATGTTTACCATTTATAGGAGCAATGTAATAGTCATAGATGATGTAAAATTTCCTATAGTCCTTATCCCCACGCCGATGAGATAATTCTAAGTGATCGTGGGAATCGACTGGTTGGGCTGGCATCAAGCTAGCATTCTGTGCAGACTGGAGATCATCCGTATACAGAACCCAAGTGGGGGAGAAGTCACCATCTACGGAAAGTGCCAGAAAGGAATGTCAGCTTTCTGCACGGTAACGAAAGCGGCCAAGTATCTGCACACGGGTTGTGAAGGTTTTCATGCTCATGTAGTTGATGGTAAGGTGAAAAAGAAGAAGTTGATGTGTAACATCCTCAACTTGGGCCTAGTTGTAAGTAGTATGTACGCGTGAGATTAATGTAATATGAATATTTGTTGTAAGACTTTGTGAGTTAATTGAGTTAAGTTACATATGTATATTTGTATATATGTACTAGTAATAAAGAAGAAATAAAGAAAAGAATAAATGAAATAAATATATTTAGATATTTATCCAGAGGCGGTTTGCCTCTGGATAAGATAAGAATGATATATATATATATATATATATGAAAAGAGTTGAGGTAATTGACTCTTAAAGTCAAATAAAGCAAGAACTTGAAAACACACATACAAACACACACTTGTTCTCTCTACTCTCGTGAGTTTTGAAGAAGAGATTTTAAGTTTGAATCTTTGGATTCAAATAAGGTGAGCATGTGTTTGTAGTAGAGTCTAGATGTGTTTTGTATTGGTTTTGTGTTTGAATCATGGAGAAACTTCAAGTTCATTCAAGAACACCATTAAAGAACATAAAGCTTGCTTCATAAGTGGGTTTTGGGTTGATATGGTGTTTTGTTTGGATTTGATGATTTTATGAAGCTTGTATAAGTGTTGTATGAAGTTTAAAAGTGTTTTGGAAGTAAAATCAACAAGTTTAAGATTCTGGTTTGATCTGCAAATGATCAAGAAATGAAACCAGACAAGTCACATAATTGCGAGCATAGGTCGCATGGATCATGCGACTGTCGCATGGATGGTGTGACTGTCGCATGAAGCCATGCGACTCTTGCATGGTGCCATGCGACTTTTTGGTGAATGACTGTTTCATTTCATGCGACTTTTGAAGAAGTTCATGCGACTCTTGGTTCGCTCAGGTGACTGTCGCATGGATTGAGAAGCTGGCCATGCGACTTTGTCATCTATGCGACTGTCACCTAGGTCATGCGACTTTCATAGCCCAGTCATGTGACTGTCGCATATTTGTAGTGCAACGCGACGCGTTGGGTGAATTTAAGAAAAGTTCAGTTTCAAATAGAACTTAACATATGCAAACGCTTAACACGATTGCCGATGTTTTAGGTGAACGTGTCAGCTGAACCAACGTTAAGTGAACGAACGTTTATAAGCTAATCAGGTGAGTGCCTGCTTTCATGAGACTCGGTAGAGTAAGGCTTGCCTGATAGATGACTATGTACTATGTATGACTAACTTGCTTTTGCAGGTACGCTCAAAGAGGTAAGTGTATGACTTGTAAGATGTTAGAATACGTGTCAGGAGCATGTCAGTGGGTCTAGTTTGGAACCACTTAGTTAATTTACGATGCTATGCATGAATGACTGTTCGAAAGATGTCGGATCCCTGTGGGATCAAATGTACGTATATGTGTATGTGAATTGTCTGCAGAGTATCTGAAGCATGGTTAAGGTCAGCCGGTTGTAGCTGAATCCTTCAGGATTTCACGGGGATTCAGGAGGCATCCTGGATCATAGATTCCGCAGAACCACCGTGCCTTAACGTGAGTGGTGATCAGCCGGTCGTAGCTGGATTACCTGTGGAGTCTTTGACTCTGTGAACGATGCTCGGTGGACTGCCTTGTGCTCCCCCACCAACACGGATTGGTCGTGTCTGATTCCCCGGCCTGAGTTGTTGAGCGGGATTGATTACCCTGCAAGACACGACTCTTACCGATCTTGTCAGCACACCGCTATGTGCTATGCTAGCAATGATTGTTTATGATATGACGCTGAC
Organism: Dittrichia graveolens; assembly: GCA_038502395.1. NCBI lineage: Eukaryota > Viridiplantae > Streptophyta > Magnoliopsida > Asterales > Asteraceae > Dittrichia > Dittrichia graveolens. The sequence continues at coordinate 64,948,429 of JARJIL010000005.1, read as the reverse complement.
TTGCTATATTGATGCTTATGACTGTATGTACTCACTAGCTAGTGTAGCTAATGATGCTATGATTTCCCTTTTCAGGTAAAGACTAGATGGCCTGCGAGGCGGGATACTTTTGGGAAATTTGTTGCCCCTTGTGGGTGGAACACTTGTAATTGTATGATTTAATGTATTAAGATACTATGGTCGGTTCCTGAACTAGGTAACACCCGGATGTTTTGAATGAATGACATTGTAAATAAATATTTGGTTGTTTTAAAAAGAAAAATTTCCGCTGCTAAATCTGTTTTGTCATTAAAGCAACTGAATTCAGAAGCGGTGTTACATGATGGTAAGGTGAAAAAGAAGAAACTGGCATTGTGAGATGTGCTGATCATTCGAGAGAATCCAGAGGTTTTCCCTCAAGACCCGCTAGGGATCCCACTTGACAGACAAGTAGAATTTCGAATAGACCTTATGCCCGGAGTAGCGCCAATTGTAAAAGCGTTGTATGGTCTAGCACCGCCAGAAATGCAAGAGCTAAGGTCACAATTACAAGAACTATTAGATAAAGGGTTCATCTGTCCGAGTAGTTTGCCATGGGGAGCTCCAAAAATGTTTGTAAAGAAGAAGAACAGAACGTTTCGGATGTGCATCGATTATCGGGAACTGAACAAGGTTATAGGAAAAAATAGGTATTCGTTGCCAAGGATTGATGACTTGTTCAACTGCAAGGAGCGGCGTGGTTCTCTAAGATCGATCTGTGGTCGGGGTATCACCAACTAAGGTTCGGGAAGAAGATGTAGCACAGACTGCATCCAGAAGTACAATTTCTAGGACACTTGGTTAACAAAGACAGTATTAAGGTAGATTCGGCAAAGATTGAGACGGTAATGAATGGGGAGGTGCCAAAGAGTCCGAGGGAGATTAGGAGTTTCTTGGGGTTGGCCGGCTATTACATAAGATTTATCTAGAATTTTTCAAGATTGCAGTCCCATTGACTAAAAAGATGAAAAAGAGCATAAAATTCGACTAGGGAAATGAACAGCAACAAGCTTTCGAGACTCTACAGGGGAACTACGTGAGACACCGATTTCGACTTTACCCGATGGTATGGAGGATTTCGTGGTTTTTTGTGATGCCTCACACATGGGCCTTGGTTGTTTTCTGATGCAACGCAGGAAGGTAATAGCATACACTTCGCGACAGCTTAAGTCGCATGAAAATAACTATCCGACCCACGATTTGGAAATCGCGGTAGTAGTTTTTACGTTAAAAATTTGAAGGCATTGTTTGTATGGGGTCAAGTGCACGATTTACACCGACCATAAAAGTTTAAACTACTTTTCCGATCAGAAGAATTTGAATATGAGACAATGTAGGTGGTTGGATTTAGTCAATGGCTACGAATGCGAGAACCTATATCACTAGTTACTTGAAATTTCTCGTGACCTGCATGTGAATGACTGTGCTACTCAGATTTGTGTTGTGGTGGTGCGACTTATGCGCACCGTTGTAACTTATGCACACCGGTGCTACTCAGACCCTTGGCCCGAGTTAGTGCGATCGTCCGACTTTAGTAGGGTTTGACTTATTGAGTGGGGTCCGACTTAGTGTGATGGTCCGACTCCGGCTTGTGCGACATGTGCCTTTGTCCGGCCAATAAGTGGTACAACCGAGATAGGCCCCATTGTGTATGGACCGGTTTGAGTGGAAACTTATATCCGATATTGTAGGTTCGTGCCACGGGCTCATGATTAAGCTATTCCATGAATTGCGCTGATAACTGAGACTGAGACTACTGCATGTGAGTATTCTCACTCATATACCAAATCTGTGTTAACTGAGAATGTGTTGTATGATCGACCGACACTTCTGTGCTGGGTATGTGTTGTATGTTCGACCGACACTTGCGTGCTGGCTATGACGACCGACTTTTATGAGTCAGGTATGTACAACCATTTGCCTCGGCAACAGGTATGTTTCGACCGACACGTAGGTGTCGGGTATGACGACTGATTTTTATAATCAGGTAAGTATGACCGTTTGCTTCGGCAAGGGGTATGATTCGACCGACTACTACGATAGTGGGTATAGAAAGCACGATATGTGATTATAACTATGCTAAACTGTTTTGCTATGTAAGTAGTATGCTCGCTAAGTTTTGCGCTTACTGTTGTTTAATTTCCATCTTTCAGGACAGGACGGGCATGAAGCTCCACAACAGTGACGGCAGCTCACCGCTACGAATGATTTTTACTTTTGCAACGAGAACTTGTTTCAAACATGAATTACTTATTTTTACTTTAGAAATCTTTACTTAACTTTAATTACTTATCATTAAGTAATTCTGTGAATTGCCGATAACTGAGATTGAGACTACTACCAGGTGAGTATCCTTATTTGTATACCAAACTTGTGTTAGCTGAGAATGTGTTGTATGATCGACCGACACTTGTGTGTCCGGTATGTGTTGTATGTTCGACCGACATTTACGTGTCGGGTATGACGACCGACTCTTATGAGTCAGGTATGTACGACCGTTTGCCTTAACAACAGGTATGTTTTGACTGACACTTAGGTGCTTGGTATGACTGATTTTTATAATCAAGTATGTACGACCATTTGCTTCGGTAACGGGTATGATTCTACGGACTACTACCGTAGCGGGTATGGAAAGCACGATATGTGATTATGACTATGTTACGCTGTTTTGCTATGTAAGTAGTATGCTCACTGAGTTTCGCGGTTACTGTTGTTTAATTTCCATCTTTCGGGACAGGACGGGCATAGAGCTCTAGGACACTGACGGCAGCTCACCGCTACGAATGATTTTTACTTTTACAATGAGAACTTGTTTCAAACATGAATTACTTATTTGTACTTTGGAAATCCTTACTTGACATTAATTACTTGTAATGTTCAACAATTACTCTGATATTTAATTTATTATATGATATTATTATCTTTTCTGGAAAAAAAATTTGGGATGTTACAAATTGGTATCAGAGCCTAGGTTTAAGAGATTCGACTATGCGTATATTGTGTTTGAACTTAAACCTTGGTTCAAAATTTAAAATTTCAAAATAGTTTTTCGATGAGCTATCAAAGCTTGGTGCTGGTGAGCACGAGGTGAAGCATTATATATGTATGGCTTTGTAGAATACACTATGTAAATGAATCGATAATATTGGTTAAAGTAATTAATGACTATATTCATGTTTAGGAAAATCATGAATACGGTGTATTGTGTATAATGATAACCGTATAGGTTTAGAATGGGTGATTTGACCTTATTTTATGTTCTTGTTTCATGTTGGGGTAGGGTAGAATTAAACACTCTACTACTTATATGACTTGGCATTATGCATGGATGTATACATGATCTGCTTAAACCAGGATATGATGAATTGGATATGAAACCTTATATGCTTGCATGATATTGAGACAGTATAAGAGCTTCTAGGAACATGTAAATGAAGAGATACCCTCTTAGCTAATATGCTTTAGTGTAAAGAGGGTTTTGGCCCGGACATGGAGCTATGTGTGGTAAGAGATACATGGCCTAAGCCTGTGAATCGGGATTTTGAGTGGTAATGACAAGACTGGGTATGTGTAATGTGTTTAGAATATATACGGACCCATATTATTACAAGCACATGATACATGTGAGAACTTTCTGGAATCATGGGAAATCTTATGAATGAGCTGAGGGGTACTTGTAGGACAATAGTATGCCTGTAGAGTAGGAGTGTCTTAGTATGATTAGGGCTGTTTTAGATAATACTGAAGGCATGCTAGAATTACGTACATAATGTAGATGTGACCTGTGGTGAACACGACAATGTGGTAAAGCCACCTAATACTGTAATGATTTACCTATACTTCCAGAATGCTTAACACAACACGGAAACGAGACCTGCTTTTCGTAGAAGCGGGAACCAGCCATGCACCCGATGGAACTGAAACCAGTGTTACCGGCGAGACTGATCCTCGCCAACAACCAACCCTGAACGAAGAAGTGTACGCAGGACCTAACCCAAGGAATGTGATACCGGTGACTACTATTCCCTGTAATGAAGAAGAAGAGGGGGAGGAAGAAGAGATAGACAGAGAAGCAGCTATAGCTGCTAAGGTGAAAGCTGACGTAACGAAGGAACCAAGGGAAATGTTATCAAAAATTGTAACCGGGAAGACATGGGTCAGATCGACCAGAAACCGAGCACCCTATGGGCGGTAAAGGAAGTTGTTGCCACCCAGGCCATTACTCATGCAGCAAATCAAACACAACAAGGTGGCAACTACCGAGATTTTTTTGCTTCTCAGCCACCAATCTTTGAGGGGACACGGACCACGTGAAAAGTGCACAACGGGTTTCTGAGATTGAGGGAGCATTTCACACTTGTCGTTGCGTAGAGGAAAACAAGGTATGGTTCGCCTCAAATCTGCTTAGGGGAAAAGCCAAGACATGGTGGAACGTGCTAAGATAGATAAAGGGGAACTGATTTCCACCAAGACCTCGGAGGAATTTACTGGGCTCTTTAATGAGTAGTTTGCACCTAGGTGGAGCGGGGAAGATTAATGAACGAGTTCTTGAAGTTAGAGCAGACTACATAATCGGTGTATGAGATCACCGCGATTTTCAAAGAAAAAGTTTTGTTTTTGCCCTGCGTATGTGGCGGAGAGTTTACAGTGCATCGTTACACACAAATGTTAAAGGAGGAGATGCGGGAAATTGTGACAACAAGAAGTTGCACTACATTGGAGGAGATGATTGAAGTGGCTAGGAAGAGGGAGTTGGATATGGAATTGAGAGCCAAGAAACTGTATACCGATCGAGCTGCGTTAGACCACAGTTAAGGAAGACAGTTTATTAAGAAACCAAACACTTGGATTCAGGTCTACCGGAAAGAATATTGAAACGAGGTGCTTCAAATGTGGGAGGGGACATGCCGGGCCGTGCCATTAGGGAACAGATAACTACTTTAGGTGCGGAAAGAGCGGGCACCTAGGAAGAGACTGCAAGACCTACATAAACGTGTGTTTCAGATGTAACAGGCAAGGGTACCATACGACTGAGTGACCTTAGGTAGCAGCGGTTAAGAAACTGACAGGGCAACAACTGCTCTGGATTATTGGTGGGAGAAAGGGTAGGAAGGCCGAGGCACCAAGAGCTAGGGGGCGTGCCTTCCGATGACAGTTGAGGAGGCAGCAAAGGAGCCCGGTGTGATAGCAGGTACCTTTATTGTCAACTCTTTACGTGCATTAGTACTATTTGATTCCGGGGCCCGTAGGTCCTTTGTATGGTCTTCTTTTTTGTAAAAGTTTTGTAATAGAGCCCGAATGTTAGAAACACCGTTAAAGGTAGAGATAGCTGACGATAAGGCCTTGAACATGTTTAACATTTATAGGAGCAATGTAATAGTCATAGATAATATTAAATTTCCTATAGACCTTATCCCAACACCGATGCGAGAACTCCAAGTGATTATGGGAATGGACTTGTTGGGCTGGCATCAAGTCAGCCCGTATACACAACCCAAGTGGGGGAGAAGTCATCATCTACGGAAAGCGCCAGAAAGGAATGTCAACTTTCTACACGGTAACGAAAGCAGCCAAGTATCTGCACAAGGGTTGTGAAGCATTTACGGAACTTGTTTCTAACATAAATTACTAATTTGTACTTTAGAATTCTGTACTTGACATTAATTACTTGTGATGTTCCGCAATTACTCTGATATTTAATTTATCATATGATATTATTATCTTTTCTGGAAAAAAAAGTGGGACGTTACAACACTTACATACTAGTATAGCGAGTAAGCTAGTGTAACTCATCTTATTCGTAGTCTAAGTGATAGCTACAAAACACGTCACAAGTATCCTCGAAATTAAGTCAACTACCGGCAAACACCTACATTAAACATTCTAACATTAATTCGTGATTCTACTAGACAATTAGATAATTTGCGACCCTTCTTTATCAATATATATATATATATATATATATATATATATATATATATATACACAGGAGTATACATATGTGTTCACATTTCACTTCAATTATGTTTTTCCCCATTTCACTTCAATTAATATTTGTATTCGCAAGTTGCGATTTATTATCCTTTAAGATTTTTGATTTAATTTTGGGCCACCTCCACATATACACATAATCCGGTTCAATTGGCCCAAAATACCTATTTTACATTTGCGGCCCAAGAGTGAAATTGCAGTTAGATTTACCAATTTTCCTTTTTTTTCTTTTATTTGCGAGTCATATCGTGACCGTTCCGACTTTCAACCCAACCTCTGGATCAATTTATTTACAATTCTACCTTCCCATTATTTGCCAATTGGTTCCAGATTACAATTTATAAATTCCCGATTACTCCCTACTTCAACTTACAGTTCACTTCCTTGAAGTATTAGTCAATTTCTGATTCATCGTTCTTATCTTGATTTGTGATTCAAGACTTTAAGGACATATACAATACAGCTATATCCAGCCTAATCAGATCGAGCTTCATAAATTCTCACCCAAATCGAGTAGTTAAGGTTGTATTAGGTTCTAATCATTCTAACTGAAGACCCCGAATGTTTAATTGTGATTTGATAAGATTTAATGGGTCATAATCCCATTTATTATCCTCGGTTCCTTCTTTCATACAACGAGGTAGCAAACAACAAGACCTCCTCAAATTTTGGTTGAATAAAACAAAATCGATATGCAACGAATCGTAGTGCAAAGGAAACTTACTCGATATTTCTTTCTTCAAAATTACTTGCTTAGCTCCTTAATTTTTCTTGGTTCTTCCGTCTTGGTATCACTACCCACTAATACTTGGGTATCACTACCCGATTCCTTCATGAAGAGGTGTTGACGGCTTGCCGGTCAGCCCCCTTCCTTCTCCACGGTAGCACCACACGCAACTGTGACACAATAGGTAGGTATCGGTTAGAATTCTCTACGGCACTGTGTCTTTAAACTTTAATTCATCTTTCTAAGTTCTAATTTCCTTCAAATGGCCCAAGACACATCCAAGAACTTACTTAGACCAATCTACCCTACTACTAAACATTAAGCTCATTACTAACATAATTTATCATTTATTAACTCTAGCCCAACAATAATTTGGCCAACATAAGAATCACTTGGGGTTTTAATACTTTAATAATAGTACTAACATCAACATTTATTTACTTATTACCAATATTAATTATAATTAGGAACGTGTCTAAGTCAGGTTTTCGTTAGAACTCTTGTTTCCCGGTCTAAGATAGCAACATGTCTTTCTATGTAATTCAGGTTTTCATTAGCCTCGATGCATTCTAACGGTACCAAAGTAGACTCGTCGGCTAAAAACTCTGGTAGATAAACACATGCAATGTGTTGTGAATTCTAGATAGTTCCTCCGGTATTTCTAGTCGATAAACAACTTTTCCATCCATCTCAATAACCTCAAAAAGTATTATGTATCTCGGATTCAGTTTTCCTTGGTTTCGAAGCCGAATTACTCCTTTCCACAGTGATACTTTTAACAAGATAAAGTCTCCAACCCTTAAACTCGAGTGGTGATCGTCTCTAATCTACGTAATTCTTCTGTCGACTCTTAGCAGCTTTTAATCTTTCTCGGACTTTTCGTACGTACTCTGGCCGTTTCTGTGCTATCAATGGTGTTTCTGTGCTATCAATGGTGTTCCCAAAGCTCTCATTGACCCACTTTCCCCCGGAAAATAGGGGTCCTGCACTTCTTTTCTTTCCGTATAAGGTTTTGTATCATTCTTTCACTTGCACTTCATCCTTGTACTCAAATCTTCATGAATTGCTAAAACCTAGAAGTAAACCATACATCTCGATGGGATACAATAGAAACCGGCACCCCATGTTGCAATGTCACCTCTTTAACATATACACCCGCCATCTTTTTGTAACACCCCAAAGTTAAAAAGTTGTTTTGGCTAAGTGTTATTAAAGATTACAAATGTTTATAAAACTAGAAGGGCTAAAATTGTCAGTTTGAAACATAATAAGTCCAGAGGCTATTTTGCAATTATTAAAAAGAATATATATAGGCACACATGAGTGTGATTAAGTGGAGCTATCCCTAGCAGTAAACCTTGGTTTAAGGGATTTAGGCACACATGAGTGTGATGTCTAAACTTAAACCATGGTTTTGAGATTAAGTAGAGCTATCCCTAGGGCAGTAAACCTTGGTAAGCATATGAGTAGTAGAAGTTTATAATTGTTATTTGTTTTAGCCGTTTGAGCACGAGATATCTTGTTTATCCATGAGCAGCACATTTATGTGACTAAGTGTTTAGTATTGTTTTATGAAGCGGGAATTTGATTGGCTAAGTTAAGCATAAGTAAGGTATAATGTGTTCATAATAATATAGGGCCCATATTGTTATAAACACATGATATATACTGAAGCTTGGCAAGATCATGATGAACCCTGTAGATTAAGTGTGATAGCACATTTTATATAGCAAGTTTAGTACAGTTTTGGATGTAGAAAGAGTTAGAATGTGTCCGACACAGTAGCCTGGGGCAAGTAGACCTTGAGAAGCTAAAGACAGGTATGAAATGGATGTAATTCCTATCCCAACCGCTAGATTTGCAGGTAATTTTACTAGAAAGATTTTAGATACCGAGGAATTGCAAGAGTATGAGAACAATACGTAGGAGAGACAGTAGATTATAAGTTGGGTGAAGCCCTACAAACGAATATCCCTTGTATAAGCAACCAGGTGGTTGAGCAAGTGTTAGAAAGTCAAGAAGTGATGTTATAGAAATAAGTAGATGCGGCGGTGTAGACTGCAATGATATATGTTGAGAAGGTTAGGAGATTTGAAGTCAGAATGGATCAGTTATAAGAGTTACAAGGGTGTATTTGCAGAGATTTTCAGCAGGCAAAGCACCTTCTATTGGAAAGGGTTGTAGATTTGATTGTGAGTAATTGTTGGCTAGTAGAGACGGAAGGGGCGTTTCCGTATAGTCGGATGTCTAGTAGAATGAAAAGTTATGCATGTCTTGAGCTTGTTGTGTGGAATATCAAAAGATTAGTAGAATTTATTGTTATAAAGGAAAAAGAAGGCACAGATGAAGCCAATGATTAGGCCTCAGTTTAAAGAAGTGTTAGAGGTGCAATTTGCACCAATCAGCTTGAATAAATAAGGTTACACAAGAGTTTTTAGCTCTATGACAGATGACAGAAGTGGTGAATGATACCACCAAGAAGTTAATAGGAGTAACTCATTTTGTCCAGAATGCATTGTTATTAAGGATATGAAATGTAGTGACACTTGACGACGTGTAGGTAATGTCTCTATATTCTTAGTGCACAACCTCGGCTGCTAGCTCTAAGTCATGAGTCGAGTAGTTACCCTCGTGTGGTATCAACTGTCGTGCAATGCATGCGATTACCTTGCCCGGTTACATTAGTACACATCCATGCCACACGGGTGACGTATCGTAGTAGATCACCCCGTCCTCCATTCCCTTGGGTAGGGTTAATATGAGTGCGTCACAAAATTCTAGCAGGATCCACCTTAATACCATCGCGATTGACTGCATGCTCTAGAAGTTTAACCTCTTGTAACCCGAACTCGTATGCCGATAGTTTCATGTATAACTTTTCCCACTTCAGTGTCTGCAATATTTTCCGCAAGTGCCCATTGGGCTCCTCTTCCGTATTTGAATAGATTAACACAATAACACTTATCTAACATTGGTCGACAATATGAAATTGGGTCTCCCCATGGTGAACTACTCGGTCGAATAAACCCTTTGCCTAAAAGTTCTTGTAGCTAAGACATCAGCTTCTACATATTCGCTTGTTCTGTAGAACTCTCGTTCCCAGTCTAAGATAGCAACATGTCTTTTTATGTAATTCACGGTAGTCTATACACATGCGTAATGTGTCATTCTTCTTTTTCACAAATAAAATTGGGTCTCCCCACGGTGAACTACTCGGTCGAATAAACCCTTTGCCTAAAATTTCTTGTAGCTGAGACATCAGCTCCTACATATTCTAGTGGTGGTCGATAAGGAGTTCTCGCTACAGGTGCAAGAAATGGTCGGAGTACATACTGCAAGTCCGAGAAAGATTAAAAGCTGTTAAGAGTCGACAAAAAAATTACATAGATAAGAGACGATCACCACTCGAGTTTAAGGTTGGAGACTTTATCTTGTTAAAAGTATCAACGTGGAAAGGAGTAATTCGGTTTCGAAACCAAGGAAAACTGAATCCGAGATACATAATACCTTTCGAGGTTATTGAGATAGTTGGAAAAGTTGTTTATCAACTAGAAATACCGGAGGAACTATCTAGAATTCTCAACACGTTGCATATGTCGTATCTACTAGAGTTTTTAGCCGATGAGTCTACTTTAGTACCGTTAGAATGCATTGAGACTAATGAAAACCTGAATGACACACAAAGACATTTTTCTATCTTAGTCAACGAAATTGTTTGATGGGAGAAGAGTTGTCTCCACTATGTTGGAGCTTTTCCGCAATCCAAAAGAATTAAATCAACAAGGGTAAGCATAAAGCTTAGCAAGCACAATAACTTACTCATCATACTAGGTATGCACAAAACACATAGTCATCCACTACCCCATGCACCCCAAGGGTTTTGTGCTTAAAGCACACGGTTCGTCATTATCCGCGTTAAGAGAACAAGATGTAATAATTATATAAACACTGCTTTAAATATATTTTATTTTTACGATATATTATGATATTAAAAAGAATCTAACGTACATTTTTATAAATACAGTTTGTTTGGACTACAATCCAAGCTTATTTTAACGATCTACCCGAACAATGTACTAATAACCAAGATAGTTGGAGGTCTGGAAAAGTTTTGAACAACATATGCCAGGTCGAGTAATAAGACAATTTCATTTGTTTCAACAAATACCCCGAAACCTCCACCTTCATAAGAGCGACCGCGATATACTACAAAATGCTTCTTGTAAGGGAAGTAAAAGTTGTGATCGTCAATCTAGGTGGCGTAGGTACATAGATTTATGGGACATGCATCATAATTTACAATCTAATGCAGATTAAGCACCTTGCTTGGTGGCCACCAATAAGTAAAAGCTTGGTATGCGAAACATATGAGTACAAGGCTTGATTTATGGAACATACTATGATTTATATCACAGTTCCAACCGGATAAGAAATCTCTTGTTATTGAGATCAATGGGGCATTACAGAGGTCATGGTATGTGTCATTTTAATATTACATTTAAAATATTAGTTAATATATATTGGATGTATAATTTAATTGCTTGTGTACAAATACAGAGGGAGAGGTTTTCGCAGACATATAACAACCCTCAGCACGATCAACAAACGTACATCTACGATTATATGGGATATGTTAATTAAACCGATTGTCTAAATAGATAAAGTCGGTATTTCTTGGATGAGGGTGCTGAAATCCCTAGACCTCAGCCTGTTCGATGAAGAAGGACTACACAACGTCATCGTTAAGGTGGTGCGTTTGAAAACGAAGGCGGTGATGAAGGAGCTACTCATAGTAGTTCCCATGTTTCATCCTTTAGCAACGAACATGTTGGACCCTCAAACCGAAGAGAGTCATCAAGTACACAGTATCATTCAGAATATAATTATGATTTTGATATAATGTCAAATATCGATCAAACTCCGCAGTTTGATCAATACAAACCCAAAGTTTGGCTAACCAATTCTTACCACAACCTATGTTCAATTCAACATCATTCTCACTTCAACCAAACATGTACGAGACAAATGTCTCATCTCAACAAATGTATGGGATAGGGTTTGGAATGTTTGCCAAGGGATTACAGAGCATTTCAATCTCAAGATTCTAATACGATGGTCTCTCCGATAAACATAGATCTTAATCTTGCTTCGGATGATTTTTGGAATAATGTAATTTTTGGAGGAACAAACGACTGAAATGTGTAGTTGTATAATTTTTGTGGATTGAATCTATATTATTATTAATTAATTAATAGCTTTTCACGATATATAACTTTAATTTTAAAGATATAGATATATATGTAGAATATATATATATATATATATATATATATATATAGGTGATACCTATGAATGCAAATTATTATCATTTTAGACCTTTAACACATTAACATGAAAATGTTTAACAATTTGGTTTTTATTCTTTCTAAGGAAAAGATAATAATTCATTAAGTGAAAACCTTGGTTTAGTTGATAGTAGTTAAAAGTCTTCAAGACAGAGACGTTTAAAAAGATATATTTGAATAAAAAATATATTCAAAGAGAAACAACATACAATATCAAAGGTATATTTACAAGTGTTAGAAGTTAGAATGCGGTTAGTGTGGTTCTTGGTTCGAATGCAGTTCCTATGGTTCGTGTTAGAAGTTAGAATCTAGTTTTAATGCTACTTCCTTCCCATTTTGTTTGGTCGGATTTTTTTGTGACACTAATTATCTTTTGTATCTTGCAAACGTAAAGTTGAAAGCCTGTGTGTAATTGGTTCTATTTGGTGGTAATGGTAATATTTGTTTTAAAAAGGTATATATACACATTTTCGTTTTTTATTTCATCTTGATCAATTGATGTATATATGTCTTATTATTAAGCTAGGCAAACACACAAAAACGAATAATAATAATTAGATTTATTAAATATCATATATTCTTAATGAATTAATTAACTTTATAAGTAAAATAATCACTTTATATGATCTAATGGCTATGAATTTCAATTTTGTAGTAAAAAAATTAGTTTATTAGCTTAACCGTTTAAAAAAGAATGTACATGTTTCATAACAAATAAAGTTAACATGTTAGATTATATTAAAAAAAATTGTAACGTACATAAATGTAGATAAAAATACTAGTTTACCACTTGACCAAATTATCTATACTACTATATAAAGCATTTAACATTCTCTCTCCTCTTAAATTTTAAGACTTATTAAAATTCAATCAATATATAATCTTGACCCTTCATTTAATCTAAATTAATCTCATCCACTCAATCTTTAACTATTTTATTCTCTCCTAATTTACTTTAACTTTTTATTCAAAATATATTCTCTCATACTAACACAATTATCCACCCACATCAACATAATTTTTAAAATTTTATTAACTCTTCTCTTAATTTCATCAATATAAATCTTTTTTCTTATTTAATTGTCTTTTAGAATTTATTTCTAAAATTAATAAAATAGTTAAATGTAAATAAAAGAAAATTTGAAAAAAACCGGATATGTTGCTATAGAAAACTTTTCCGTGACATTAAATCGCGCGAATAACATATCATTACATTTTTAAAAGCGACATATTATAAACCAAAATCTATTTACCGCCGTAGCATTGCGGAGGTATAATACTAGTATTATAAATTTATAGATAAATGTGCCTCGAGACATATGCAAATTTGGCCTAACTCATCTAAACCCATTTTATTTGATAGATACTCAACCGAGATATGACCTATTTTATTTGTAAGCACCAACCCACTTGGGTGAGCCCAGGTGAAATTGTGCCTCATATTATTTGGGAATCCAGCTCATGAGCCCAACCTCGTATTTTTTGTCATGAGCCGAAGTGAAATAGCCCAAGCAAACCTGCAAAGGCAAATCGTAAATATAGTTAGACATTGTTTCGCACCTGTCAAGTGCGAAATGGCCAATTGTTTCACCAAGTAAATGGCATGGTAAATAAAGCTACACATTGTTTCGCACCTGTCAAGTTCGAAATGGTTACTTGACATCCTAGCTTCCTTTCCTTTTCTCTTCCCTTTTTTTAAGTTAAGAATTGTGAAGTACTAGAATTTATGAGACCATATGTCTACTGCATACAACATATATGCTTTACTAGTTTGTACCTAATGTATTGTTATGCGTATACCATATTTAACCCTACATGCATTCATTCATCATTTTTTTTAATTTAATATATGGTCTGTCATTTCTTGTTTTCTCTTTGTTGGTCTTAAATTTTTTTTGAAGCAGAATTCTAAACATGAAGATGCTTATAAATAAGACAAGGCAACAATCAACGTACATGCATATTTATAAACAAGATAGGTCAAATAGCATGCAAGTTTATAAAAAAGCAAGTACTCAGGTCATATTATAGTATTAGTTTCAAGTATTAGTTTGATACTCGGAACCTGTAGATTCGGAAGAGGGAATTAATCATTTCATGGAACATGTTAGCTTGTTGCTTGGGTCCCATGGATGGCGCCAATGTTGCTACATCGATCCGCCGATTTAGATGATCGTGTTGGGCCGTTCTCCATCTTTTCGAGCTTGGATCGCATGCTACAAACATGAAAGAAACTCGTTAAAAGGGACCCGAGGCCGAAGCCCCGGGATCCACCCTCCAACACTCAAGCCAGAGCTCGTATACACATCTATTACTATTAAATATTTTTAGAACATATATATGAAGAATATACATATATGTAGTGGGAGAGGGTATAAAGAGAGAGGAGGAGCCGAGAGGAGATCCCCCCAATCTTATGGGGTGCTCTCTTTTATATAGAGGGAGTTATGTAGTATCCTTAATGTATTCCGGTTGTCTATTAGGTATTATACATTGGTTATTTCATAATATATAGCGTGTATCACATAAAGTCTGAGTCGCGAAGTAAACTTCGGGTCTGTCCACAAGTGAACTTTAATTTGGGTCATATGTATAACCTATGTCATCAATTTACATTTTTAGTTTAAATATATCGCTAATCGCTATTTGATTATTATTTGATATTTGTTACCCTACAATGTTTATCATATAGAATTATAAGAGGTGATAGTGAAACATAGTTGGCTAAAGAACATTACACATAATACAATGTAATTGTAGAGTACGCGTGCAATGCAACGGCGGCGAATAAAGAGGAGGTTGTGATGAATTTTATGCAGAATAATCACAAAGAGCTAATATGAGTTTGTGAAGATTCTTTACGAGAGCCACTTTGAAATTAAGAATTAAATTGCTAACTCTAAATTATTTGTCTTTCACTTTGTTGGAAGAGTTTTGTCGCATGGTTGAATCATGAAGTTGTTGACTATATATATGTATGTATATATGTGTGTAATGTTTCATAGTTCCAATTATTATGTAATTGAGTTAGAATGCAATGTTTATAAATTTCAACTCTTTAACTCTTTCATTTGTTTGGTGTTTGTGAAATCTCTTGAACCTGATTTATTAAAAACAGGAATTCAGGTGATCTCATGAATCTAAAGTTAATATTAGAAATATATGATTAGACTTAATTCAGCTATAAGTATGGTGATCTCATGAATATTAAAAATATATGATTAGACCTTTATCTCATGAAGATCTCCGTGTAGAAATGCGTTTTTAACATCAAGCTGGTGAATCGGCCATGCACGGGACACAGCTAAGCTCAAAACAGTCCGTATGGTTGTTGGTTTAACAACCGGGCTAAAAGTCTCGTCGCAATCAATTCCCACGGTTTGCGACTTTCCATTAACGACGAGCCGGGCCTTGTATCTTTGTAAAGTACCATCAGCGTGAAACTTGTGGCGGAAAAGCCACATGCAACGTATGACAGGGCGATCTAAAGGGCGAGGAACCAACTCCCACGTATCATTTTCTTGTAACGCATTAAATTCGTTTTTCATGGCATCGACCCAATTAGGATCCGAGAGGGCTTTGGTGTAGGAAGATGAGACGGGGGAGAGAGACGTGAATGAGTGGGTGTGTAGATTGAGGAGTTGTCGAGGTTTGACAATTCCATGTTGGGAGCGGGTGGTCATGGGGTGGCGAGAAGGGGGAGGCGATGGGGTAGGAGTAGAGGGTGAGGAGGCCATAGGGGATGGGTTAGGTGGTGATGGGGGAGGGGGTGAGGGAAGAGGAGAGGGTGGGTTGGTGGTGGGTGAATGAAAAAAAAAGGGCGGGAGTGGTAGGTCGAGGTCAAGAAATTGGTAAGAAGTGGAGGGTTGAGGGTCGGCAAAAGGGAAAGATGATTCGTCAAAGACGACATTGCGGGAAAGAAGGACTTTACCGGTCGTGGGGTCATAACACCGGTAACCTCTAAAGTTGGAAAGGTATCCGAGGAAAACACATCGTGTGGAGCGTGTGTCAAGTTTATGTGATTGGGTGGCGGAGGTATTTGGGTAGCATGTGCAACCAAAAACCCGAAGGTGATTGTATGCAGGGTGGCGGAGGTAGAGGGCGTAGGTGGGGGTGTTAAAGTTAAGGGTTTTGGTGGGTAGGATGTTGTGGAGGTAGACAGCGGTGTAAAGGGCTTCGACCCAAAAAGGCGGAGGGAGATTGGCGTGAGCTAGAAGGGTACGAATAATGTCATTTAGGCGACGGATCATACGTTCCGCTTTGCCATGTGTTGGGAGGTTTAGGGGCAAGAAAAACGAAAGGATAGGCCATGAGTGGTGGCAAAGGTTTTGAATTCGTTGTTTTCAAATTCACCACCCAAGTCACATTGAAAACTTTTTATTTTGCGGTTAAATTGGGTGGAGATAAAATTGTGGAATTTGGTAAAGTTGGTGAAGGTTTCAGATTTGAATTTTAAAGGGTAAATCCATACATATTGCGAGAAATTATCAATAAGTACCATGTAATATTTATATCCGGATTTACTAAGAACAGGGGAAGTCCATAGATCACAATGTATAATATCAAAAGGTGCAAATGTAACGGACGAAGAATCTAAAAAAGGTAAACGTTTGTTTTTAGCTATTTGACAAGAATGACAAATGGATGGCACATAAGCCTTATTACATTGAATAAAACTTCGAGTGCGAAGAAAATCTAAAGAAGTGGTGTCGGGATGTCCGAGAAGGTTGTGCCAAACATCCGAAGAGGAGGTGGTTAGAAGTGCGGTGGAAGGCGTGGTGAGCGGATAAAGGTCGCCGGAGCTATTGTGGCGAGTAATGATCTTCCCAGTCTTGAGTTCCTTCACAGAAAAACCACAAGAGTCAAATTATAGGGAGACATTATTGTTACAGGTGAATTGGCGAACAGATAAAAGGTTTTTAATGATATGGGGTGTAGTTAATGTTGCGAGTGGAGTAGGTTCGAGATGGTGTGGGAATGGAGGTATGCCTGGATCCTAAAACGGGAATGCGATTGCCATTGCCAACGAAAATAAATTTGTTAAAAGAAATAATAGAAGGAGAAGAGATCATACCCGAGTCGGCTGTCAAGTGTGTAGAGGCACCCGTGTCCATGTACCAATTTAGATCTGGCGTGTTAAGGTGCATGGTCTAAAAAGCAGTCTCAAGGTCCGTTAGATTGAGAGCATCATATGTAGACTGTTGGGCTGGATCGGTGGACTGGGCCGGTGAGTATGCAACTTGGGCCGATGGCATGGAGCTGGAGACAAAAGGACCGGAGGGCAGCTGATTGGGCCATTAGGCCGGCCTGACGGGCTGTTGAACCGTGGGGTGTGGACATGGAGGCGGAGCCCACCAAGCCCAAGGAGGGTAGGCGGGTCCGGGAAAGCGGCTAGGGTATTGAGGGCTCGCCGGATACGGGTTTTGAGAACGGCCACGGCCGCCGGTGCTGCGTCCCCCGCGATTGAAACGTCCCGGTGGGGTGTTGCGACCACGACCCCGACCTTGAGAACGGTATGTGGAATTAGCCGGTGGGTGAGGGTGGCGGTCATCGGACGTGGGTGGCGGCGGGGTAACCAGGGCAGCGGAGACGGAGGGGTTTTGGCGAGCAGATTGGCGGTGTTGTTCTAATTGGAGCATGCTCCGGGCCGTGTCCCAGGTGGGGAGGCTTTGATTAATAAAGGAAGCAACGGTATCGAATTCCGGTGGTAATCCCCGCACAAGCTGTAACACCAAACGGTTTTCAGTTACGGGACTTTCGACATCGCCAAGTTGATCAGCCAAATCTTTCAGTTTCTGACAATATTCGTCCAAAGAGGACGTGGATTGAAGTGTAAGGTTTGTAAATTCGTGTTCAAGGGCCGCCGCCCGAGAGCCCTTGTTGTTGGTGAAGATATCTTGAATCTTTTTCCAAGCTTGGTAGGCGGTAGTATCTGTGTCCAAAACACGAACAAGAAGATCATCTGAGTGCCATAGATCCATTGAAGAACGATAGCATCAATCTCGATCCAAGCATCGTAGGAGTCAGAAGTTTTAGCATATATTTAAATTACAAGATATATTTAAATACTAATACTATGGACTTTTTAATTCCCATGCGAAATGAGTTACTTCCATGGGTAATTACTCTACATATTGCTTAACCTTTGCTACATATAACAATTATTTCTTTTGGATTTTGTTACAAAGTTTATTACAGATTCTTCTTGTAAGTCAATTAGTTATTGTCCTATTAAATACATAATTCAAATCAAAGTAAGACTATGAACATAAATAGAATAGGAATGTACCTGTTACATTACTTCTTTTTTAATATAATAGGCTTCTTTGTTTCTGTACAGATCCTCAAAATCATCACTCAGTGCATTAAAGGAAACTCATATTCTTCATGCTTTATGTAGCACTTAGCACTGCATCCCCAATCTTCTCCAAAGGATGTAAAACCACACAACTCAAGTTGCGATCTAGACCCATGAATGCACAGACCTTTCTTCAGATAAATGCTATGATGAAGATAAGTTATGCCTGCACCTTTTATATCTAAAGATTTTAAACATTCTAAATGTCCAAGTTCATCTGGTAACTGCTTAAGAAGCCTACAAGATTTAAGTTTGAGAACTTTCAGATGTTTCAACATACAAATGCTATTTGGAATATGTTTAATCTTTCCGGATAACACACGTAGCTCCTCTAAACACACTAATCTGCCAAGATCCTCTGGTAACTGCTCAAGAAGAATACAAGGTTCAAGCGAGAGAACTTTCAGATGCTTCAGCTCACAAATGCTATTTGGAAGATATTTAATCTTTCTGCATGATAAATACCGATCCTCTAAACACTCTAATTTGCCAAGATCCTCCGGTAACTTCCCAAGAAGCCAACAACATCTAAAATCTAGAACTTTCAGATGTTTCAACATACAAATACTATTTGGGAGATGCTTAATCTGATCGGATGACAATGTTAGCTCCTCCAAGCACTCTAATCGACCAAGATTCTCCGGTAATTCCTCAAGATCAGAACAAGCAAGTTTGAGAACTTTTAGATGTTTCAACATACAAATGCTACTTGGAAGATGTTTAGTTTTCTCCGACGACAATGTTAGCCCCTCTAAACAATCTAATTTGCCAAGATCCTCTGGTAACTCCTCAAGACAAAAACACGATACAAGTTCTAGAACTTTCAGATGTTTCAACATACAAATGCTACTTGGGAGACGTTTAATCTTTTTAGATGACAATTTCAGCTTCTCCAAACATTCTAACCGGTGAAGGTCCTTGGGCACCTCTGGAAAACTGCCCTCAAGTGTAAGTTCTCTTAAGCATCGTAATAAAACTATCTGCAATTGAAGTTCTACCAAATCCTCACATTCCACGAGATATAAATTCTGAAGATTTGGAGTCCTGCCAAGGTCCAGGATCCTCAACTTAGAATCTGTGAGCATAAGGGATCTGAGCTTCAGACTTTCAACGGGCATGTGCAATTCTACCAAATCATCACATTCTTCAAGACATAATGTCTCGAGATTCGCAGTCCTCGAAAGATCCAGCGTTCTCAACATAGAACCACAGAGCTCAAAAGATTTGAGTTTCATGCTCTCAACAGGCATGTTTAGTTCTACGAACTCGTCACACTTTTTGAATTTCATTTTTATTTCCTCGAGATTCGTAATCTGCGCAAGGTCCAGGGTTCTTAACCTAGAATATTGAAAGCAGAGGGATTTTAGTTCAATGGGCATGTGTAGAGCTACCAAATCCTCAGCTAGTATGATATCTAACTTCTTAAGATTTAGCATTTGTGAAATATCGAGAGTGCTTAGCTTAGAATGATAGAAGAGGACGAGGGATTTAAGCTTTACACATCCAGCGGGCATGTGAAGCTCTTCCAAATCTTCACAACCTTTAAGTAATATCACCTCAAGATTTGGACTATGACCAAGATGAACGATCCTCAAGTGTTTACTACAGGAGAGGTCAAGAAATTTGAGTTTCGGATTTTCACCGTGCATATGAAGTTCCATTAAGTTATAACAACCTCCTAGAATTAGTCTCTCAAGATTTGGATTTGACCCCATATCCAAGGTTCTCAACTTAGAACCAGAGAGGTCAAGAAATTTGAGTTTCGGTGTTTCACCCATGTGAAGTTTCACCAAATTAGAACAATATCTAAGAACTAGTGTCTCAAGATTTGGAGTTTGACCAAGGTCCAAGGTCCTCAGCTTAGAAAAAGAGAAGTCAATGTATGTGACCTTATCTAGAACCTATCATAAGAAAATAAATTATAATGTTAAGAACAAGAAAAAAAGGATGAATATTGGTGTAATTAGAAAGCAACAAATAAAATTAATCATGCACTACAAGCAAGCAACAAATATTCTACCTTTCTTTCTCCCCTTACCCAATGTTGTCTGATATTGCTGTCGCGCATTTGAAGTTGAATGACATTATTTACTTGAAAATTCTTGGGTAAACATGTCGAAGGATACCTATCCCAACTAAGATATTGTAAACCATCTAGTACATAAGATTCCATGTCTTCAAGAAAAAGGTCATCATCATTGTGTTCCTGATAGTCCATCACATGAAGAAATCTAAGTCTCTTCATTTTCTTGAGACCTTTCATAATAGTAGCCGGATGGAGTCTATTCCACAGGCATATACATCTTGTTTCTTCGGTGCCCTTTAATTAAAAAATTACATACATAAAAATTAACATATCTCATAACAAATAAAAAATAGTTAGATTTTAAGTCTTACAATTAACCTTGAACCTTACCAAGTCATTAGCTAATACATCTTCAATCTCCTTCATTATCCACAATGGGCTATGTTTGTGAGGCTCATTGGGGTGCAAACGACGCACAATATTCTTACCCATTTTTTCTATATGATCATGCATACCCAAGACCCAATTCCCATAAGAATTATTATATATGGTTATAAGAGATTTTTGTTGGAGAACTTTTAAACCAATTTTAGCATGAAATCCACAACTTTCAAGAGCTCTAATTGCTTCGTGTTTCTCCCAACCTTTCAATACACATGCAACATCTAGGAATATTTCCTTGTAATCATCCTCTAGACCATTATAGCTTAATTCCAATATCTCGAGAGTTTCCTTCAATGGAATTGTTTTCAGTCTTTCCAAGGCACCCGTCCATTCATCAACGGTTTTACCATAGAGAAAGGAACCCAAAACTTAACCGTTAAGGGGAGACCAGCGGCATAATGTACAACTCTTTTTGTTAGCTCTTGGTACCCTTGTATCGGAATATCTTCTTTAAATGCATACCTACTAAAGAGACAAATTGCTTCCTCGTTAGATAGCAAATTGACATCACGAATCAAATTCACTTGGTGTGTTTCTAGCACGTGCTCTTCCCTTGTTGTAATGATAATTCTGCTTCCTGGTTTAAACCAGCTTTTCTCACCGACTAATGCCTCAAGTTGTTCTATATGATCCACATCATCTACAACTATAAGAACCTTCCTACAACGCATCATTCTTTTCAACTTGTTTTTCCCATCAGAAACACCACTTACACTAATTGCTTGATCATTTAACACATCTGAAAGTACTTGTTTTTGCAGCGACTTCAAACCATTGGAAGAGTCATTTGAAACTTCCCTCACATTTTCAATGAAGCTTGAACCTTCAAACTCCATGGATATTTGATCAAAAACAGCTCTAGCCAAAGTTGTCTTCCCACCCCCACCCATCCCCTTGATTCCTATCATGCGGACATCATTAGTATCGGTCTCTAAAGAGAAAACAAGCTCTTTTACCCGGGTCTCCATGCCTACTAACTTGCTATCAACGCTAAAATTAAAGCATAGTAGCTTTGGTGAAATCTCATTAACAATTTTTTGGATGAACTTTGCTTCATGCCTGTGTGTTTAATGAAGAATAAATTTGATTAATCATATCCCACATGAACAAGTAAAGACAAATTTATAACATGCAATCAATGATATCTAAAGTAAGAAGGTAGTAATTAAGGCCGGAAATTTTTGGGTCGAAATGAAATTTGATCCGAAACCAACATGAACTAAAGACGGGTCAAAAGTGGGTTGATACGAAATCAACATGAAAATAAATGGGTCGGGTTATGGTCAACCCCACAATCCGAAAGTGGCTCATTTAAGAGTAAAACTGTAACATTATCAAATTTTCTTTAATATTTAAAATTTAAATTTTGAAAAGAAGCTTTTGAATACAAATAACGCAGTGGCATCTATGTAATGACTTGATGTTTGAATATTTATTTTGTAACGATATATTTAACACGATGTATTCATAAGTATATTTAATTGGTCGGGTGTTAGTGTCTTTCCATGGCTTACTTTTAAAGAATTAATAAAGTATCGGTGGATTTGTGAAAGGATTAACTTGAGGATTTGTTTGTAAAAGTTAATTAAGGGTGAATTAAAAGGAGATTAAATACCTATGGAAGTTACCAAGTTAGACTATTGGGTTGATTTGAATTGTGTGTGAAATAGTGTGTGTAGTGTGTGTGACTTTCGTGAGGGCCGACAGGAAGAACTCAACTGGGAGATCATTTTTTCTGAAGAGCTTTTGTGCATCTCGACTTCTAGATAAACACAAGTAAGTTTCTCTTCATTGTTGAATGTTAATTTCTTAAATGAAAGTCAAGTAGTTTGATTTAAAGATCGATTTGTTGGACTCTTCTTGGTGTTCATCGAAACCGACCATGAAGGGATAAAAATCGAATGATTATATGTAGCTAAATGCAAAATTGATGTTAGATTCGTGTTAGAAACATGTTTAGGATCTTAATGATGCAAGGAACCCAAATTATAATTACATATTTTGAAGATTCATGGGCTAAAACTGTCGACTTGTGCGTGTGTTTTGAAACCGATAGCAAATTGATTTAATTGGATAACCAAAAGATTTTGATGAAAGAATCATGAATTTTGAAGATTAGGATGTGTTAGAAATGTGTTTATGATGATTTTGATGAAAGAATCATGAATTTTAACAAAGAAATGAAGAAGTTTGATAATTATGGATTTATAGAGCTGTAAGGGGGCGATTTGCGACTAATTCATATGAATCGTGAATCATGATTTGTGATTCTAGGTGATGTGTGATTGGTAAATCAAAAATCAGAGTGATCTTTTATTGGTAAATTGCAATTCTGAGTGATTTGTGATTCATGGATTGCAAATTGGGACTTTGGTGTTTTGTGATTGAGATTTGTGATTGAGACTTGTGCTTGAGATTTGTGATTGTGTGGAATCACAAATCATTGTGATTTGTGATTCTCGTTTTGCGATTTGAGTGTTTGCAATTCTTTGAATTGCGATCCAGTGATTCACGAGTAGAACTTGGTTGTAGGGTGATGTGTGAGTTTGGCTGACTATGCCAAGATTTTTCGATGACCGTGTGTTATCCGGACCTGAGGTGAGTTCAGTTTTCTAAAAATGAGTATGAAGACAAAATCAATTTTGTAAGACTTAATGATTTAAGATGACCTTTTAAATATGTTTTCGTGTGAATAATATTTAGAGATTGACCACGATGTGTTTAGTTAATTATTAAATAATGCTATATGATGAACCTTAATGATGTTTACGATGTAATTAATTAATGATGGATATATTACGATGTTATGATGACTTGTAGGCAGGGGTAGACATACTCCTAAGATATAGAGATAATGCCTAGTGGGGAACGTATGTCTTCTAGGATTTGCTAGCACGGTGATGATTAGTTATGAGGTTTTCTAGATAATGTTGCCAATACATGGTGTACTTGTACACTGGACTAGTCTTTGACAGACGATGATGAGGTCAACTTTCATAACACCATATTGGTGGAATGAGGGCCTAGCAATGGAGGGCACCGGTTGTACTTTCACCTTAATGACTTTTGTCAGAGTAGCTATAGCGGACAGACCACGGGGGTTTGAGTGTAGGAGGGAGTCGTGCTCCGATCGGAACTAGACTTTCCGGGCACACATAGTGAACTTATGCAAGTGTAGATGACCTACAGGACTTAGCAGTCGCCAAGCACGCATGTGGTGCCAGTGCGAACGGACCTAGGGACCCTAACGGTTGCCGAGCACACATACGGTTTAGGGTAGTGATGGTAAATGAGATGTGATGATAGACCCCAACTAAGTGTGACAGAACCGATGGTAACAACGATGTTAAATGACGCTAGAGATGTTTAATGATAGATTTATTGATGTAAATGATGAAGATGTTGCTTAGCGATGATAATTATGTTATGTGATGAAATTAAAGATGTTAAATGATGAAATTTGACTATGCGGGCTAATGATGATATGCGGGTGCGTCAAGTTATGGTAGGACTTTATTTATGCTAAACCTAAACTTGTTTAATTATTGATTTATACAATGATTTTGTTGACCTATTGTGACCGGCACTTGTTTCATGAAATGTGTCCGGTACTCGTGCAAGTAGTATAGGAGCCTGCGGCCTTGTAAGAGTAGTTGTAGTGGGTAGCGAAGCTCGATGATGTTCATTTTATTTTTAAGCCAACTTGTGGTTGTTTCTTTAAATGGTTGTTAAAATTATTCTTAAGACAGTTTGACAGTGTGGTAACGTAATGGTTCTAACGATGATGTTTTGTTGACGGTTATATCCGTTACATTTAATGATGATAAATATTATTTCCGCTATGACATTTAAAAAAGGTAGTGAATTTTCAAAACCGCGGCATTACAAGTTGGTATCACAGCCTAGCTCGAGTAGGATGACTAGGTAAGGGTGAGTGTGAGAGAGTTTCTTGTTAGGTAGCTTTATATTTTGTGTTGATTATAGATGATTACACCCTTACCTGACTTCATTGCATCGAAAATGGTTAAGACAAGAAGAGGCAATGGAAAGCAAGTGTTATTGTTGCTTATGGAGAATATTGATTATGGAGTATATATAAATTATGGAGTCATAGTGTATCGCTATGCGGGTGGTATAGCTTTGCACAATTGTGGAGTTATAGTGTATCGCTACAAAGGTGGTATAACTTTGCACAATTATGGAGTTAACATGGTACCAAGTAAATTATGGAAGGAGGCGAATACTCACCCTATTGGTCTCTATATTTATATGTTAATTATGGTGTTATCGTTGCATTGCTATGCAAGTGGTATAGCCTCATAGTTATCATTATGGAGGTTTTATTCTTAATGTGTTACTATGACACTGTATGTAGTGGTACAACTTATATTGCATTGTGTTGTAGTGATTTAGTTTACAACTTTAAATTATTGTTATATGTGTGATATATGATTATATGATCGGACCGCCTACATCGGTAGTTGATAGAGGTGTAAAAGTATGACAACCACTAGTGCGCTACGGAAGCATTCCATGTAATTTATGTGAGATGGCAATATTACATGTTAGATTATTATCATTTGACTATTTTATAGAGTTACTGGGCTTTCTAACTTATTCTTATTGTTGTTTATTCTTTTCCAGTTTTGTGGGAGATAAGGCTTCTATGTGGACATACAAGAGAGTTTTTGTGCAACATCAAAGGAAATTGTTTTTATATTATACCTGAACCGGTTACTGCCCTTTTAAATAAAATATTATTGTTATTTTCTCATTGCACACTTTAAAAAAATGGGCGTTACAACTTCGTATCAGAGCCTATGTTTAAGGGATTTCGTTGCACAAGCATGTTTTGGGAAGATGTGTCCACTAGAGCTCAAAGAAAGTGAGTACTCATAATTATTTAGATGATTGTGTTTTATGTCTACTGGAATAGGGTACAGTATGAATAAAGTGCTAAATTTGTCATGTTTGAGTGACACGAGAGAAAAGAGACTGTTTATATGATAATTGTTTGTCAAATTTCATGATCATGTTAAATTGTTGAGCTTGGGTATTTCACGATGACACCAAGAACATCTATATATATAGTATGCCCATTACAATGCATGCCAATGTATGTAATGAACATATGGTATGCAAATGAGCTTGAGATTATCATGTTAGTTCGTTGTGGATCAAGTGATGGGTAAGTGTGTGATATGAGAGGTATATCTGAATAAGAGTTGATGTTGATGTTTATTTATAAATAAACTAAATGGGATTATATATAGTACCAAAGAGTACAACGTATCAAAGTGAAGTGATTATTGTAATTAATTAATGAATTGATATTTGAATGAGACAAGGAATGAGTATGATATATGATAAGAAAGAGATAATGAATCTAAGGAAAGTTTAAAAATGTTTATTATACTACTCAAATATTTTAATTAACTATGAGAGTAGAAGTGATAATGAGGAAATATCTAAGTATCAAAATGAATATGACAACAAAACTAAATTAAGAGTAGATGATACGATGTTGAATAGAAAAGTATAGGCAATGTACCCCTAATCAAGAATGATGACATAAATTAAAATACCAATAAGAAGTAAGATGATCATATCTCATTAAACTCAAGTGCTTTAATTTTGTAATATACAAACGATATGAGTATATATATAATGATGATGGGAATTATGAAAAGAGAATTTAATGTAAGGTCACAGATTAGTAAATTACTAAAAGAGATATGAGTACAAGTGAATAAACAATACTATTTAAATACATCAAGAGATTGAAATATATATATATATATGTGTGTGTGTGTGTGTGTGTGTGAAATGAAGAGTACGATAAAGAAATTTAAAGAAGAGGCGAATGGTATTTTATTTTTCATGTTTGACCATGATTTGTTTATTTTAGTAAGATGAATGAGCCATAAATGATAGACAAGCTCAAGAGAAGTCTGAGATGGTTATTCTAGGAGAGATTGAGGACCGTATTTCCCTTTATAAGGAAAGACGTGGGGCAATACCTACGAGACTCCTTAGGAGTGTTGTATTAGACGATTTTGGCAGATCCTTTAGGTCATATATGCAACAAGTAGTGACGAATATTAAAAATGAAATGAGAAGCGTGGTTAGAGAAGAATTTCACACACTAAAGGATGATCTAGTAAATTAGATGAAAAAGGAGAAAGCTGAGGCTGAAGCTGAAAGATCCCGAGGAAGGTTAGAATGTGAAACTTGTGGTAAGAACCATACGGGGCAGTGTATATATAAGACCAAGGGTTGTTATACGTATGGATCCCTAGGACAAAACTACAAGGATTGTCTATCTTTGGGAAAATTTTGTGATGACTATGCCCGGTATGGGTATGAATCTCTGAGTGTCATAACTGATCATAGTGGCTTTATTTTTAATGTTATATAACCTATGTAATACAGAGATAGTAGTGCTTAAATTTCTCCTACATATTATACATCTTGCTATGAGTTGAGATAAAAGAGGTCTTTGTGTCAATTTAAAATTATCTATGATTAGTACAATGAAACCATACTCCGAGTTAACCCTAAGTGGTGGAGTGTTGTGTAAGAACTAAAATAATTAACAATTTCAAGATGATTTGTATGAACCACCGTGATAGTGGTATTAATAAGTGATGATAAGAAATTGATTATTAACCAAACGAGTTACATAAACTAGAGTTGGGGTGAATAATAAACTACGTTAAGTAACGTTAAAATTATCGGTGGAAAGAATACAGAGTAAATACAAGATGGGATAGAGAATATCAGAAGTAAAGTCAAATTATATACTATCATTTAATGATGAAATGTAAAGTTTAGTAAAACTAGTGATGTTAATCTATACAAAACATTATCAGTTCATCAACTCATCATTTCATCATTTATCAACTCATCATTCATCATTCATCAATCATCAATTCATCGTTTCATAGGTTCATCAAATCATATAGCATGGAGCACATTAATCACATACATAATAGGGTTTAGATGGTAAGTAAGAATACTCACCTATTGCAGTCTCAGTTACACAGTCTTAGTTCACTAATTCACTAGTGATTACTTGCCAGTCAGCTGTCACCTACAATAGGTCTAAATAAATCAACACCGTGTACGAATCTCTTGTTCGTTTGCTCACATAATTCATTCGGGTCTCACATTGGACCTCGTTACTAAGTTTCATAAGTTTGACTTTATAAGGTCCTCAAAGTCGGATGAGTTAAAACATGTACAAGTCGCATGGACTACATGAAAGTCGCATGGCATGTAAAGTGGTGTAAGTCGCATGAAGTCATATACTTATATCTGAAAGTCACATGAGTCCACATGTGCACACTAAAAGTCGCATGAACATATTTTATATTGGAAAGTCGCATGAGTGTTATTGGCATAAGTCGCATGGGGTTTATGCATGAAAGTCGCATGGGGGTATTTTGTATCAGGAAGGTCGCATGGGTGTTTCGATATAGTGAAAGTCGTATGGAGTATTTATGAAATTCGCATGGATGTATAAGGGTGTAAGTCGCATGGGGTTCAAGTATAAAGGTCGCATGAGGTTTCCATGCGAAAGTCGCATGGAGTATTTATGAAAGTCGCATGGATGTATAAGGGTGTAAGTCGCATGGGGTTCAAGTATAAAGGTCACATGATGTTTCCATGCGAAAGTCGCATGGAGTGTCAAGGTAAAAGTCGCATGGGCAGGTTCAAAGGTCGCATGGGGTTAACATGAAAGTCGCATGGTGCAACATCACAAGTCGCACGGATATTTCAATAAGTCGCATGGGGTATATTCATCCCTGTTAGTTCATCATTTTCAACATACAGGCTCCATGGCCAAAAATCAAGTTCTTTCAAAACTCAACCAATTAATTTCATTTTTGTCACAAAGCATTTCTCCACTCATTTAAACACTTCCTTGAAGATTTAAACACATTTCATCAAGTATTAAAGCTCACATCTCAATTCTTTCTCTCTAGTTCTTCATAAACCCAAAAAACCCAGATCCTATCTTGCTCTATAATCATTCAACCAAGGCAATATTGATATCTACAATACTCTAATGAGATAGGAACCTGATGATCATTTTATCAATTCTTTAAGTCCACCGATGATTCTTGGCTCTTCCTTTCTTTGTTTCTCGAGAGCTTGCACACACACACAAACACACACTAGTTTCTTTGAAAGAATGAAACAGTAATCAAGTGTTGGGGGTTGTGCCCTAAACCCCCCCCCCCCTTATATACTTGTTCTTTAAAAAGGCCCAAGCCCAAACTTCCACTTACTTAAGTCCAAATGACTTATTTACCTTAGTCCATTTATTCATCTATATACATATATTTATATTTTCAAGCCCGAATACATCAAACTAGTCCATCATTAAATCAATAACCCAATACTAAAATCATTTTCCCAATAAAATATTCTTTTATTTATTTCGAAGGTTCGGGTATTACAATTATGAACTATATGTCTGTATAGTCTTTTGCTCATCCAGAACCGTCTCCTAAACATATCATCGTCATATACCGGGTTCTCGCTAAAGTAGTCGTGAACGAGCAACTGGTGTACAGCTAGTCAGTTTCTATTTCTCGTCGGCCTTCTCGTTTGTTGGCTCCATGTTTCTTCGTCGTCATCAAAAATTAGTTGCACCGCTTCTCTAGCAATTGCAAACATAATCCTGTTATTTCTCTCGAAATAACCATTAGTCGTAGTTGATGATGATCCATTTGGTGAATCCATAAAAAAATTATGTAGATATGGTTTTTTAAAAAGGAGAGAGTAAATGGTAGAGAGAATAAAAGACCCGATCCTTGCGTTTTGGTGTTCCCGAGCCTACTGCCATCGAGTAGGGTACATCAGATGGTCTTAGTGTTCTAAAACTAGAAAAGAGTGTACATTATTATCAATAAATGGCTGAGAACTCCCAATGAAAACAATCTGTATTGTTTATTAATATTATGCTACATACTACTATATCAGAATATCTCCTCCGATGAAGATAGAAGACCTGTGAATTCGAAAATGAAACAGAGGCATCAAAGAAGAGTTTAAAACCCAACGAAGATGATGATGGAGACCGAGACTCTCACACGCAATTAAGGTTATGTTTTGCTACAAGGTATGTTTCGGATTTGTTTGCACAAAAAAGGCAGTGAAATCAGCGTTCCATCTCTTCGATTCATTACCAATTCGTGTTTTTTTATTTGGATTGATCCTAAATGCGTTCATGTTGGCGAATTGAAGACCGATTGGGTCAATTTGAAAAGCGATCGGGATCGAAATGATCATCGTTCCGACTTGCGATCCAACTAGCGATGGGATCGATTTCCTACCACGATCGGGAACGAAACGATCAGATCACAGATCGTGGCAATATGAGCAGTCTATGTGACTATGCTACAACCAATATTCTACCTTCCTTTCTCCCCCTTCCCAAGGTTGTCTGATATTGCTGTTACGCATTTGAAGTTCAATGACATTATTTACTTGAAATTTTTTGGGTAAACATGTCAAAGGAAAACTATCCCAATGCATATAATGTAAACCATCTAGTACACATTGGCTAGATACATAAGATTCCATGTCTTCAAGAAAAGTCATTATTGCATCTTCCAAAGCACTCCTTCACATGAAGAAATCTAAGTCTCTTCATGTTTATGAGACCTTTGATAGTAGTAGCTGGATGGAGTTCTGGGTAAACAAGGTGTATACATCTTGTTGATTCGGTACCCTTCAATAGAAAACCATATGCAAAAAAATTAACTTGTTTCATAACAAACAAAAAGAGAGGGATTTCTACGCCTTACAAATATAGCTTAAACTTACCAAGTCATTAGCCAATATAACTTTAATTTCCTCCTTAATCACAATCGGCTATGTTTGTGAGGATCCTTCGGGCGTGAAACCCACAGCATGCCCAAGTGCCCATACTCAAAAATAGTTATAAGAGATTTTTGCTCAAGAACTTTTAAACCAATTTCAGCATGAAACCCACAGCTTTCAAGAGCTCTAATTGCTTCATCTTTCATCCATCCTTTCAACATGCATGCAACATCTAGGAAGATCTGCTTGTAATCATCCGCTAGACCATTATAGCTTAATTCCAACTTTTGCAGAGTTTCCTCCAACGGAATTGTTTTTAACCTTTCTAAGGCATCTTTCCATTCAAGAACACTTCTATCACAAAGAAACGAACCCAAAACACAAACCGTTAAGGGAAGACCAGCAGCATACCGTATGACTTCTTCAGATAGTTCTTCGTAGCCTTGAATCGGACTCTCTGTCCCGAATGCATTCCTACTGAATAAGCAAATTGCTTCCTCACGCGATAATAGATTGACATTATGAATGAAACAAACTGCTTTCTCGCGATAGAAGTTCACTCGTTGTGCTACAAGCACTTGATCTTCCCTCGTTGTAGTGATGATTCTACTTCCTCTCTTAAACCAACAGGGCTCACCAGCTAATGCCTTAATTTGGTCTATGTTATCCACATCATCTAAAACAACAAGAACCTTCGTACAATTCAACATCTTTTTCATTTTATTTTTCCCATCAGAAACGTCACGTACTCTAATTTCATCATCATTTAGCACATCTGAAATTACTTGTTTTTGAAATGACTCCAAACCGTCCAAAGAGCCATTTGAAACTTCCCTGACATTCTCCACAAAGCTAGAACCATCGAACCAAATGGAAATTTGATCAAAAATAGCTCTAGCCAAAGTTGTCTTCCCAGGACCTCCCATCCCCTTGATCCCTATCATACGAACATCATCGGTACCTGTCTCTAAAGATGAAACAGCATCCTTTACCCTGCCCTCCACGCCTACTAAATTTCTGTCAACACTCAAATTAATGCAAAGTAGCTTTAATGAAATCTTGTTAACAATTTCTTGTATGATCTTAGCTTCATGCCTGTGAGTTAAAAAATATTCAACTTAGATTACTCAAAACCCCGCATGGACATTTAATTACAAATCTGTAGCATTAATCAATCATATACGAAGTAATAAAAAAGATTTAATGGGTTCAACTCCCAACCAGCTAGACCTGCTGCTTCTCGCAGGGCATATCTCCATTTCCCCGCAGCCTCTTCCTTTTCATGTCTGGCAAACGCTACTCCAACAGAACCACTTTGTTTGCGGATTTCTGTCGGTTCAACATCATAGAAAACAGGGTAAGCAGTGTGGTCGGTCACTCTCTGACACTCCATAATTTTCACAAGTCCATCCAAACACCACGAGGAAGACGCGTAATTCTTGGAAAAAACAACGATGTAATATCTTAAGTCTTCAATGGATCCAATGAGTTCATCACTTATCCTTTTACCTTTCTCGATTTTTTCATCATCCTTGTACGTGTTGATGCCTTTTTTCTCAAGAGCATGATAAAGATGATCAATGAAAGTTTTACGGGTGTCTTCACCCCTGAAACTGAGAAACACATCATACTTGAAGCTCTTTTGAATAGATGAAGTGAAAGGAGATGCCATGGAATTGAAGGTATGGTTCAAGAATGCTGTAAAATCAAATCTCTGTCAAGGGAAACTGATTTAGTTGAACTGGTTGCAAAGAAACTTGATAAAGATGAAGAACCCGACCTCTACAATGAATCAAGATTTTACACGCAGAGTTAGAATTGAGAGAGCTATTGAGAGAGATCAAGAATTCTTCAAATTTTTGCATTTCCAGTACTGCAAAACTGTAATGAAGAACAAGATGGGAAGACCATTGAGCTTCAAATTATAATTTTGATTAAACTATAAGAACAATACGTTTGATGTATAATATCCATTTTGATTGAAGATATCCTTGTGATACATGAAACAGACACTCAAGCACACACCAAATCACACAAAGCCGCCCCTCTGATCCATCGTCCCGACACTAATGACCATACAGGACTGAAACACAACCTAAACACGCGCGAAATACAAAATCAAAATACACGCAGAGTTAAAGAGAGAGAGAGAGAGAGATAGAGTGTGTGAGTGTGTCTTTTTGTGTGTTTTAGAGTGTGAAAGTGGTGACTAGAGGTTAAGAGAGAGAAACCGAACCCCTTCGTCGGAGTTGGTCGGACCCCTTCGTCGCCGAAATCTAATCCAAATCCCTGAAATCGGAGTCCTTTGTCGGCGATTTGGGAAGAATCGAGAGAGAGAAGGGGGAGGGGTCCTCGCCGGAGGTGGATGCTGGTGGCGTAGGAGGCCGGCTGTTTTGAAGAGAGAGAAGGAACTGTGGCAGTGGTGGTGGTGTATAGTGGATACGCATAGAGAAAGAGATTAATTTAAGTGCGAGTATCAGTGGCGTTTAGTTATTTTAAAATATTCGGGTCTTGTTTGGGTTAAATGGTTTGTGTCGTGTTCATTTCAATCATTTTCGTGTTATTTTTGTGTCGACCTATTTTTAATCCAGTTTAGTTTCGTGTTGTATTCGGTTCGTGTCACTTAATTCGTGTTCGGTTCGGGTCGTGTTTTCATGTCGACCCATTTTTTGGATAAAAAATCAAATTATGTTTTCGGTCAAATAACTTGATTTTCATGTCGGATTTCATATCGAATTATTTATCTAAAAAATGTTGCATATTCTTGTAATGTTGCGGACGAGGGACGACCAAACAACGGACAACGACGATAGAGGTGGGCTGTCAGACTGTCGGTGTCGTAAGGGATGTTTGGAGACTAGGGTTACGAGTTCCTCTTTTCTTCTTCCTTATTTTCTTATTTCTATTCTTGTAAATTGTAATCTTGTTACATATTAACTTGTTTTTAAATTAATATTTGTTAATTTACCATAATGAAAATTTTAAATGACACCAAACCATTAACTTTAGAGGTAAAAAAATAAAAATTGTAGAAGTGTCACCACTTTTATATTGTAATTAGTTATTTATTTATAACTTCAAATTTCTAAATATTTTTAAGTTAAATATTTTTTGGGTTTTTTTAATTATTATTATAAAAAATCGTGTTAAACAGGTTATCTTAGGGTTATCATGTTCGTGTCGTGTTCGTGTCGACCAGTTTCGTGTCATTTTCGGATCAACCCATTTCTAACCCAATTCAGTTTCGTGTCGTGTTCGTATCGACCTAAATCGTGTTCGGTTCGGGTTGGGTTTCGGGTCATGTCAAAATTTGCCAGCTCTATGTGAATGTATGAGATAAGTTGGAAGAGATTAATAAAATCTACGTAAAAAATATATAGTAGTAAAATTTTAATATTTAATCAAAGGTGATTTACAAATCATATGTGATTTATGAAAATATCTTTCCGTCTAAAATTTTAAAATGTAATTTGAATCATTGATGTTATTGATCCAAACACTAAAATTAGTCATATATGACTATAAATTAAGTATGCACTGTATTGAACATTCTTCTAAAAATGAAAATCAAACATATAAATATAAATAATTAATGTTTCTTCATTTCAAAATATTAAGAATTATTTTAAAATATAATTGAAATTTAATTTCTTATTGTTATTACATAAATGTATAAAACCCAAATTATAAATTATAATAAAAGAAACCCTAATATACATTATCTAATAGTAAGATTTATCCGGTTTTAATATCCTAATTTTGTTTTTGAACCAGAAAATGGTTGGGTTTAATTGTGTTTGCTCAGTGTTGCACAGTGTTTTTTGTACATGTATGGAAAACTCAGAATAATTAATGTTTTTGTAACACCACCTTTTAAATTTAAATAAAATATACTTACTTTACTGTTTAGCACTAATACCTATCAGAGTTTACAAAAAATATACTGGTTTATTCTACAAATATGCTAACAGATTACAAAAGAGGTGTTCTGAGCCACCTGTAAAATACAACATCGAAACGTAAGCTAACGTTTAGTAAGCATACTAACCGAAACAAGTGAACATATAAGAGGAGTGAAGTCTCCCGGTAGTCTGTCATCAAAGCTGTAACACCTACAAAGCTATATCAATTGTCACTGTTCCAATATACATCTACACCACCCACGTAGCTATATACCTTATCGTTGTTCCGGTACATCCCTACACCACCTGCGTAGCCATGTACCCTAATTCTGTTCTTGTGCATAACTATACCATAAGGATAGCTAAACACCTATGATGAATAATATATAAAAATCACAACTA
Organism: Dittrichia graveolens; assembly: GCA_038502395.1. Taxonomy (NCBI): domain Eukaryota; kingdom Viridiplantae; phylum Streptophyta; class Magnoliopsida; order Asterales; family Asteraceae; genus Dittrichia; species Dittrichia graveolens. The sequence continues at coordinate 64,913,382 of JARJIL010000005.1, read as the reverse complement.
ATTAACTCATATAACAAGGATATCATATTATATATAAAACATACTTGCTTACATGCTATTCATATAAGAAAATTAGTAAACCCACCTTGTAACTAGCTACAGTGATATTAAGTTTATACGTGTAGTGAAGAATCCAGTCACCTACCTATACGATTAAAAAGGCTAAACATTACAAACACTCCCAACTGCTTGAATAACTGATCTAGAAACTGGATTGTGCAGGGGCACGCCTGTACTATGTACTCGGCACGTCCGTGTCTCCCCAAAAGGTACAATCGTGACCTTCTCAGACATAGGCGTACCTTACTCAGACACGCCCGTGCCTTGACCAGGTACGCTCATGCCCTCAACCCTACAACACGGGGTACCTTAAGAACTAGGGTTTGCCATGGGGCGATAGGCACGCCTTTACCCTCCTTTGGCACGTCCGTGCCTCCCCTGCATTAACAACCGATAGTCGACCAGCCGATCGTTTTTGCCCTTTTTCAATACCAAATCACAATCAAACAATAAAACACTGCAAATGGGTGTTTTCATACACCCCTAACAACTAATAACGATAAAACTAACAACAATTACTCACTTTGATCAATGATTCAACAATTATTCAAGTTAATTTTTATGAAGTGAACGAATATTTTCAACGGTTTCTAGCCTTAATAGCTATGAACATCTCGGAATGGACGACGCTAGCTACCATCACAAATCACAAATGACATATTCTTGTAGACCGTAGAGTTATCATCTTTTCTATAAAAAATAACTACAATAATATATATTAACACATGTATTGTTTATCTAAATTTTAAATATTTATAGTGTTAACTTTTAAAAATATAATAAATACATATATTAATAACAAATCAAGAAATATTTATGAAAATCGAAAGATGAAAAAAGAAAATTGAGATACTCATATATTTGCCCCGATAGTTTCGTAGCGATTTTAAGAAATAAATAAGGATGATTAGTGGGAAATTTTCTAAGAACATTTTAAAGCCATTTTGAAATAGAGCATTCTAATTGGTAAAATATATTCTAAAAAAGTTTGATAATATGATAAGCCTATTCTTTTATTATATACTAGATTAAATGATTATAAAATATTTTAGAATGATAAAACTAAGGAATATGGTTAATTATGATATTTTGAAATATTATAAAGGGTAAATATAATATTTATAAATTAAGGTGGACAAATACGATTTTATATGATTTAATAAGGACATATATGAAATTATCTCTAATAATTTTGACTTTAAAAAGTCAAAATTGATTTTTTAATTTTAAGTGAATGAATTGTCAAGATTAAGTATTTTTTTAAATGAATGGTTCAGATCATCTAATAAACTTTATCAAATTAATCTTTTATTTATATTAGAAGATTAAAGAAAAGAGATCAATACAAATTCATAAAACGAACAAAAAAAGGATCGATATCCCAAACCTCATGTATTTGTTCAAAGTTACCATTTAAAAATATATAAATAAAGAAAATGATTTAGTATACAATCGCATATAATTAGTAAAAGCATCACATGTGAACAAAAATGCAAGGCCGTCAAAAATACAATATGGACCATTGATGCTACCAAAAACTAAAATTAATCTCTTACAACTATAAATTAAGTACGGACTATATTAAACATTATTTTATATAAATAATTTTCATTATTTTCTATCTGCAATTCAAAGTACCATTTGGAAAAAGTGAGTTCATGATAACGATCAAATTTGCTTTATGAATACACAAAAGTCTTCTTTTCCGGGGACCCCCTCTACCTCTTATATTGACCAAATACGAGGCTTTTTATTTTTCCACGTCACCTTCCACGTATTTTCCAACCAAATACCTTACTTTGGTATCATTGTTGAAGGGATATTCGTCGATATATATCTAGTTTGTTTGCAATCATTTCATAAAAATTAATAAGTACCCTGAACATATATTACACCATTTATATACTTTCAATTCCATGGCATCTTCTTCGACTTCATCCGTTCAAAAGACCTTCAAGTATGACGTGTTTTTAAGTTTTAGGGGTGAAGACACCCGTAAAACATTCGTTGATCATCTTTATCATGCTCTTGAGAAAAGAGGCATTATCACGTACAAGGATGATGAAAAAATCGAGAAAGGTGAAAGGATTAGTGATGAACTCATGAGATCCATTGAAGACTCGAAATTCTACATCATTGTTTTCTCCAAGAACTATGCCTCTTCAGCGTGGTGCTTGGAAGAGCTTGTGAAGATAATGGAGTGCCAGAGAATGACCGACCACACTGCCTACTCTGTTTTCTATGATGTGGAACCAACCGATATCCGCAAACAGTGTGGGTCTGTTAAGAGGGCCTTTGCCAAACATAGAAAGGAAAAGGCGGCAGGAAAATGGAGAGATGTTATGAAAGAAGCATCTGATTTGGCTGGGTGGGAACTGAAGAACACTGCGAATGGGTAACCTTTCATCATATGTTTGTTATTACTAGTAAGACTCTTAATGTGGATCGGGTTGGTGTTATGGGGTTTTAGTTAGTTTCGTGCTGACCCAACTTTAATCTATTTATTTCCGTGTCATGTTCGGTTCATGTCAATTTTTTTCGTGTCGGTCTTGTGTCGATCCATTTTGGCTAAATGTGATCAACGAGTATTTTTTCAGTTTTCGAATATTGTTTTCTGTTTCGACTACAATTTTCTTAATCAATTTTTCAAAATTCATGTTTGTTTTTCAACTTTCCGTAAGAATTTCGAAAATGATTTTCGTTTATATCCTAGCTTCAATATTCAATATCCGTTTCGATTATATTCGAAATTTAAATTCGGTATTTATTTCGGTTTGATTCGAATTTTGATTTTACTTTTTTATTCAACTTATAAAAATGAATATAATAAAACATGTGATGTACTAATATTATACCAAGTACCAATAAATAATGTCATTAAACAAACGAATAATTTAAAATAATTTATCATCAAATAGAATTATGAATCAAATTCAAAATACTAAAGTACTATCTATCAAGTAATCAAATATCAAAGTACAAAATCATATAGTTAAAATACCAAATACCAAAATGATGTACTATTACTTTAACGGTAGATATTTTATTGTTTATTTTAAATTTTTAACGTTTAAGAGGTTATGTATTTTTGTTTGGCATGTTTTATTGCTCTAAGATTATAATGCCATGCTTATGAAAATTCACTAACATTTTTTAAGGACAAACTGCATCAAATTACAATGAATTTTGGATAAACTACCATTGTATACAACGAACTTTAAAATTTTTTTAAAAAATTACAACCGACCAATTTTTTCCTCCCATTGTATACAATAGGTAACCTTACAAACAGGTTACCACTTATTTTTTTAAATATTTTTAATGATTTTTAAATTTCATACATTATTTGTTCTTGAAGAAATTATAAACATTCATTCATCTTCTTATGAACCAAACCAACAGTAAAACATGAACAAACCCAAATCGGTTTCATCTAGAATACGAAATCAGTTACAGATCTGGAATATTGGAAACGCCGATGAAAGAAACAACAACCGGAACAAAGAACCCATCTGAAATCGAAAAAAACCCTAATCATATCAACCTAAATTGATTGAATGTGATTCAAACCCATCCGAAATCTAAAAAATCCTAATCATAACCACCTAAATTGATTGAATGTGGAAATCAATTCAAACCCATGTGAAATCTCACCATGAAATCTGAACAGGCATGCAAAGCAAAGAGATTTTTGGTTATCAAATCTTGAAAACAAACCTTAAAACTCATCTGCGATTGAATCTCGAAACACAACATCAATTTGATATGTGTGAAGGCGGTGATGGTGGTGGTGCTTTTGGCTCAAAACCAGAGATGGTGGTAGGACTATGAAGGTGGCGGTGATGGTGGCTCAATCTTGACAAATGAGCGGCAATGGTGGTGGATCTTCAAGGTAGCGGTGGTGATGGTGGTTTGGAACACAAAACTGACGGCGTGGTGGTGGTCCGAGAAAGCCACAAACAACACAGATTTGGACCACAAAACCGACGAGATCAGCGGCAACGATGGCGATGGTGGTGGTCGGAGAAACCCACAAACGACACCATATTAGGACCACAAAACCGGCGAGATCAGCCGCGGCGATGATGGTTTGGACCAAAAAAACCACTAGCGATGGTGGTAGTTGGAGAAACCCGCAAACCACACCAAGATTTGTGTGCTTGTTTGTGTCATTGTGTGAGGGTTTTGGCAATATTTGTAGGTGTTTGTGTTCTTTCATCTTCATATTAAAACTCTATAGCTTCTTCTTCAAGAACATTTACTTATTAGAATCATTAAAAACAAAAAATAAAAAATAAAAAAGGGTGACCGGTTGATAAATGGGATGTCACGGTTAGATTTTGTAACTTTGTTGTATTAATTTTTTAAAAAAAGTTCGTTGTATATGATGGTAGTTTAGTCAAAGATCGTTGTATTTTAAAGCAGTTTGCCCTTTTTTTAAGACGTAGCGGAAATAATATTTATCATCATTAAATGTCTACCCCTGCCCCGCGAGTCATCAAAACATCATAATATATTCATCATTACTTAATTACATCATAACCATCATTAAGGTTCATCATATAGCATCATTTAATAATTAATTAAACACATCGCAATCAATCTCTAAATATATTCGCACGCAAACATCTTAAAATGGACATCTTTAATCGTTAAGTCTTTTAAAAACGATTTTGTCTTCGAACTAGGTTTTAGAAAATGCTAAACTCACGTCACGTCCAGATAACATGCAATCGTCAAAAATCTTCGTGTAGTAAACCGAGCTCACATGTCACCCTACAACCAATTTCTAAACTGGATCGTACTTTAGAGAATCCCAAACACTCAAATCGCAAAACAAGAATCACAAATCACAATGATTTGTGATTCCACCCAATCACAAATCATCAATCACAAATCTCAAGCACAAGTCTCAATCACAAAACACCAAAGTCCCAATTTGCAATCCATAGATCACAAATCACTCTAAATTGTGATTTACCAATTGCAAATCACCTAGAATCACAAATCATGATTCACGATTCATATGAATGAATCGCCAATCACCCCTTACAGCTCTATAAATCTTTAATTATCAAACTTCTTCATTTCTTGGTTAAAATTCATGATTCTTTCATCAAAATCATCATAAACACATTTCTAACACTCTCAATCATCAATTTATCATTTTATCATCTTTTGATTATTCAATGAAATCAATTTGCTATCGGATTCAAAACACACACACAAGTCGACAGTTTCAACCCATGAATCTTCAAAATATATAATTATAATTCGGGTTCCTTGCATCATTAAGATCCTAAACATGTTTCTAACATGAATTTAACATCATAGCATTTACCTACGTCAAACAATTCTATTTTTATGCCTTCATGCTCAGTTTCGATGAACACCAAGAACAGTCCAACAAATCGATCTTTAAATCAAACTATTCGACTTTCATTTAAGAAATTAAAATTCAACAATGAACAGATATTTGTGTTTATCTAGAAGTCGAGATACACAAAATCTCTTCAGGAAAATAATCTCCCAGTCGAGTTCTTCCTCTCGGCCCTCACAAAAGTCACACAAACTAGACACACTATTTCACAAACAATTAAAATCAACCCAATAGTCTAACTTCGTAACTACCAAAGCTATTTCTTCTCCTTTTAATTCACCCTTAATTAACTTTTACAAACAAATCCTCAAGTTAATCCTTTTCACAAATCCACCACCACTTTATTAATTCTTTAAAAGTAAACCATGAAAAGACACTAACACCCGACCAATTAAATGTACTTATGAATACATCGCATTATATAAATATATCGTTACACAATAAATATCCAAACATCGGGTCGTTACAATTATCCTCCTCTAAAAAGGATTTTGTCCTAGACTAAGTGAACATCTGGTATCTTACCTTCATATCCTCCTCGGTTTACTACGTCATGTCGCTCCCGTGTTCTTCCATTGAATCTTCACCGGCTTGACTTGTTTCTTTCTAAGTTGTTTAACTTTGCCATCCAAGAATGCCACAGTTCTTCAATCAATCTCTTTCTCTCATCAACACGCAGTTCTTCAAGTGTTAGAATGCTCAGTTCTTCAGACAAGCACTTTCGTAGATCTCACACATGAAATAGATGGTGGATTCCTTCTAGTTCCGTGGCAACTCCAATATATAAGCCTGATCTCTTACCAAAATGTATAATCACTTTCTCTCCAACCTCAAACGTCTTTGGTAAGTGCTTTTTGCTAGTGTCGCTACCCAGAGTCGATCTCGTGCCACCGCAACCTTATAAGTCATCATCAATACGATATCAAAGCCCGCAAATTGCTTCTCCTCTGGTTCTAACCAACAACTAGGAGTTCCACACTTCCTCCGGTATGTAACGTACGCCCGTTTTTTTTAAATCGTGCAATGATGAAATAACAATAATATTTTTATATAAAAGGGAAACAACTGGGTCAGGTATAATATAAAACCAGCTTTATGATGTTACACAAAAACTCTCGAGTATGTTCACCCGGAAGCCTCGTCTCCACATAACTTGAAAAAAATAAACAACAATGGGAATGAACTAGAAAGCTCAGTGAGTAACTTCACAAAATACTCACAAAATACTGATGATAATAATGAACATGTAATTGTCATCTCACATAAATCTCATGGAATGCTACGGTAGCGCACTAGTGGTAGTCTTACTTTTACACTTCTGTCAGCTACCAATATAATCACATATCACACATACAACAGTAATTTAAAGCTGTAAACCGATCCACTGTAACGCATTGCAATATAAACTGCACCACTACAAATAGTGCCATAGTAACACATTAAGAACAAAACCTCCATAATGATAACTGCGAAGCTATACCACTTACATAGCGACACAGGGATAACCCCATAATTTACATAAATATAGAGACCAATAGGGTGAGTATTGGCCTCCCTCGATAAATTACTTGGTACCAAGTTAACTCCATAATTGAGCAAAGCTATACCACCCGCATTGTGATCCACTATAACTCCATAATTGTGCAAAGCTATACTATCGACCGAGCGATACACTATAACTTAATAATTGTGCAAAGCTATACCACCCTTGTAGCGATATACTATAACTCCACAATTGTGCAAAGCTATACCACCCGCATAGCGATACACTATGATTCCATAATTTATATATACTCCATAATCAATATTCTCCATAAGCAACAATAGCACGTATATCCCACATATAATCACATTGACACGCTATAAATAATATAATTATACCAACACATGCAATGTTTATAACTCTAATCATTCTCTTACTCTGGATTTATTAATCAAGGTGTAAGCATACATATATAGTATTACATATTTACACATACAGTTGCTCTTATATTTAATTCTCTGTTATGTATCTCACAATGATACCACTTCTCTTAGTACACACGGGTACTCTTAATGTATATAGATATGTGTTTATAACGTATATCTTTGTAGGAGCGCTTTCTCTTTAATTATGTATTCATCCCTGTATTATTTAGCAATTAGTTAATAACAATTATCTTGATATCAACAGATAATAATGATCATGCAATAGATCTCACTCTAGAATCAAATACGAACAATTACATGTAATTAATATCTTTAAGTACGAGGTTGAGGTACTCATCCGTGGTCCAAGGTATGTAACTATCTTACAACGATGCCTTTAATCCGTATTTTCACCTAGAATTAAAGCCCAAACATCAAAACATGGAAAAACCACAAAACTATTCCCTAACCATCCGGACGCTTCGCGACCTTCACTACGACGCGTCACGTCACTAGAACAAAAAGAAACATCCATTAATTTACAGCACACATCCGATCTAAAACCATATAAATCAATCCCCAAACGTTTCCTAATACTTACAAAGGTTGTTTGGGACATTTTAAACACTTTTTATAACATCAATATCTTAACCAAAACATCAAAACCTAAAGATAAAGCCAACAACTCATTTGACCCATTAATGCCTCAAACTCAAGAACAAGAAGACTTACTTGATTTCCAAACAATAGGTGTTAATCTTCCTCTGTAATCTCCAACTAAATCCCAAGTTTCTTTGTTGAATTCATGTTATGTGTGTATGTGTTCAAATAAAGAAATTAGGAAAAAGAAATAAAAATAAGAAGAAGAATCAAGAAGAAGGAAAGATCAAGAATATAAAAGAAAGAAAGGGGCTGCCGACCCAAACGGTTGGCTCTTTTAGCGGGATAGCGGGTAATCCGCTCCCCTATCCGACTTACAACTAATTAATACGATATCCATAAATCCCAACGAGGATATATTTGGAACAATTATTTTAAACCATTTAATAATTTATAACTTTTATTCATTTTCCTCTAATTTTACTCAACACCTCAAGTAAATAACGTTTATAAAATTTGGAGTATTACAACTCTCCCCCACTTGTCTTGATTTTGTCCCCGAAATCACTATATCGCTGGGTTGTATCAAAATATCAATCACTCGGGGATAAAACCCCCATACCCCTAGGTTAATCGATAACACTCATTCGATTCACTTCTAGTTACTACAACTACAACTCTTTCAATTAAACCCTGTTGTATGAATATGCGTTTATATGATTCAAATAGGTATACATTCTCTACTCTTATCCTTAAAGGGGTCAATTGTTAGATTATTCTCACTCTTTATATAGAACAACATACTTATCTGTATAAAAATACTAATTATACCCATTATCGGTTTGATTAACCATCTGGCCTTCTGCCCGACTTCTCTATTCACAACGTACAATTCTGGAACCAATTTCATTTTGCAATTTCATTTTGTCCATCAGTAGTATCACTACACCATACTCTGATTATCAATAAGTATGTGGTTTTACAATTAATCACTAACTCTGCAAACATACTTAATTTAGACAATTAAGTCTATTAGATCGACATTTTGAATTTCAACAATACTTCATACATTAATCACTCCAGTTTTATATGCAATATTATGAACATCACAAAAATTTTATTTAATGAGTGAGATAATAGTCTTTGAAATACGCCTAATTACACTTATAGGCGTTAAGCTCAGGCTATGCTTAATGATGGGACCGTTCACTTCGGTGACGGGAATGATGGGACCGTTCACTTCGGTGAGAGGAATGATTGGACCGTTCACTTCGGTGACGGGAATGATTAGACCGTTCACTTCGGTGACGGGTATGATGGGACTGTTCACTCCGGTGACGGGAATGTGGGACCGACTACTACGGTAGCGGGAATGAAAGATGTAACATGATTGTGAAACAGATGATTTGATGTCATATGGTTAATTGTAAGTAAGATTACTCGCTAAGCTTCGTGCTTACGGTTGTTGTTTAACCTTCTTTTCAGGTGATGGCCACGGCGGGGCTCCGGCACGCGGTTGATAGCGCATCTCCTCAAGCTTCCGCACTGTTTTAACTATACCTATTTTTACGGATGTATTCCAAAAACCATTACAATAGTATTTATGGTTTTACGGGTCTCCACCCAGGTTGGTAATTATCTTATACAATGCTTTATTTATGGTAGGCTATTATTCGTACACTTGGGTGTTTAAAAAAATTTTTTTTTTGGACGTTACAACTTGGTATCAGAGCCTTGGTTTAAGAGTTTCGAATGCGTTTCCGAGTATTTGAACTTAAACCTTGGTTCGTGAGAGGATTTTAGACAAAGTTTTAAACTTTTTCAAATGTTAAATGTTACGATGAGCTATCGGCTGGAGCTAGTCCGAGTGGTCACACGAGTACAAGGTATGAAGTTATGATATGATGATTATGTTAACTGAGATTTTGATTTGAACTACTCTAGTAGAATCAAACAGAATGACATGATAATGCATGCATGATGACTGACTATATGAGATGATTGATACATGGCCTAAGCCAGTGAATCGGGATTCCTAGTGGTAATGACCAGATCCAATACGTGTAGCGCGTTTGTAATAATATGGCCCGTATTATTATTTGCACACGACACTTGTTGGAAACTTGTCAAAATCCGGGGAATCTTGTGAATCCGGTGATGGGTACTTGTAGCTAGGGTGCCTTAGAATGACTAGTTTACTTATGACTTGAAATACGTGAAATATGAACTGATATAGTGATGAGGACTGTGTGGCAATGCCGCCTGTTAATTAAGTGCATTGTCTATACATCTAGTATGGTGACTACAAGAAGCCGCTCAGTAATACCAAGGGGTTTTGAGAACCCACCCGACGGTGAAAATGCTAGTGTGACTGGAGAGAATGACCCCCGTGCACAACCAGTCTTGAACCAACCTGAAAACGTGACTCCGGAGAACGTTGTACGGGAAAATGTAATGGATGATGAGGAGTATAGGAATGAGGCTATTACGGAATTAGTGACCACTGTGGTTACTAACACCCTCAAAGAGCTGCTGCCCAAAATTGTGGAGGATCTGAAACAAGATATGGGCACTATGATTGATCAGAAACTGGGAGCCCTATGGGCTGCGAAGGAAGCTTCTGCGATTGTTGTCGTCGCCCCGCAGGTAACACCGACTGCTAATCAAATGACCCATGGAGGAACTTTCCGGGATTTCGCAGCTTGCCAGCCACCCGTGTTTGATGGAGTACTAGACCCGGTGCGGAGCACTAGATGAGTCGCTTCGGTAGAGGGAGCTTTCTTTACCAGCCGTTGTGTTGAGGACACAAAAGTTTGGTTTGCTTCTAATTTCCTCAGGGGAGCTGCCAAAGACCGGTGGAATTTGTTCAGAAAGATGAAGGGTGAGGCAATTACGAGGTTGACTTGGGAAGAGTTTACAACGTTGTTTTATGAGGAATATGCTCCTAAGGTTGAGGTGGAGCGAGTGATGGATGAGTTCATGAAACTCAAACAAACCACTGAGATTGTTAATCAAATCACCGCGGTGTTCAAAGAGAAATTACTGTACTATCCAGCTTACGCAAATAATGAACGACTGCAGATACACAGGTATACGCAAATGCTGAGAGAGGATATCCAAGAGTTTGTTTCAAACGGCCGGTATGCTACACTGGACCAGCTGATTGAGGGAGCAAGAAAGAAGGAACTGTATATGATAGAAAGGAACAAGAAAAGGTCGGCGGAGCGAGCGGCCTTAGGTAATACTGCCGGGAAGCAACAATTTAAGAAGCCAAATACGGGAAATTTCAAGCCCGCCGTTAGAAATTCGGGGGCAAGGTGTGGAAAGTGTGGAAAGGGGCACGCGGGTGAGTGCCGGGCTGGGACTGTAAACTGTTTTGTGTGCGGGAAAAGTGGGCACTATGGGAAGGATTGCAGGGTCCACTTGAATGTGTGCTTCAAGTGTAACAAGCCGGGGCACCGCATGGCCGAGTGCCCAAAAGCAACTGGAAGTAGCGGGAAACCCGCTTGGCAACCACCGCTGAGGATTACCGACAGGGAGAAGGGAAAGAAGCCCGAGGTTCCAAAGCCTCGGGTGCATGCTTTCCAAATGACCGTGGAGGAGGCGAAGAAAGAGCCCGATGTGATTGCAGGTACATTTATTGTTAACTCTCTGCCTGCACTTGTATTGTTTGATTCCGGGACGAGTAAGTCCTTTGTATCTTCTACTTTCTGTAATAAATTTGTAATAGCGCCGGTGAAGTTAGAGGCACCGTTAGAAGTAGAGATAGCCAATGATAAGGCTTTGTGTGTTACCACGATCTATAGGGATAATGTAATAGTGATAGATGATGTACAATTTACTATAGATCTTCTACCAGCTCCTATGAGAGAGTTCCAAGTGATAGTGGGAATGGATTGGCTAGGGCGTCACCAGGCCAACATCTTGTGCAAACAAGGGATCATACGGATTTAGAATCCTAGCGGGGGAGAAATCTCCATCTACGGTAAACGGCAGAATGGATTGACGGCGTGCTGCACCGTAACCAAGGCTGCAAAGTATCTACGCAAGGGCTGCACGGCCTTCATAGCTCATGTGGTTGACTCAAGGATGGAAAAGAGGAAACTGACAGTTTCAGATGTACCAGTGGTATGCGACTATCCAGAGGTATTTCCGGAGGAACTGCCGGGGATTCCGCCAGACAGACAAGTGGAGTTTCGTATAGACCTAGTGCCGGGAGTGGCACCCATCGCCAAGGCACCGTACCGCCTAGCACAGCCAGAGATGCAAGAACTAATGTCACAACTTCAGGAACTGCTTGATAAGGGCTTCATACGCCCAAGTAGCTCACCGTGGGGAGCACTGATTCTTTTTGTGAAGAAGAAAGATGGAACCTTCAGAATGTGCATAGATTATCGTGAGCTCAATAAGGTGACGATTAAGAACCGTTATCCGTTGCCAAGGATTGATGACTTGATTGACCAACTGCAAGGAGCGGTCTGTTTCTCAAAGATAGACTTGCGGTCGGGGTATCATCAACTCAAGGTCCGGGAGGAGGATATAGCCAAAACGGCTTTTCGCACGCGTTATGGGCACTTCGAGTTTGTCGTCATGCCTTTCGGTCTCACAAACGCGACGGCAACATTCATGGATATGATGAACCGAGTCTGCAGACCAATGCTTGACAAGTCCGTGATAGTATTCATCGAGGACATCTTGGTTTACTCAAAGACTGAGGCCGAGCACGAACTACATCTACGAGAAGTACTCGAAACATTGAAGAGGGAGAAGCTTTACGCGAAATTTTCCAAATGTGAATTTTGGCTGCGGGAAGTCCAATTTCTCGGACATCTAGTTAATCAGGAAGGAATTAAGGTCGACCCCGCAAAGATCGAGGCTGTGATGAAATGGGAAACGCCGAAGAGTCCTACAGATATCCGAAGTTTTCTGGGGTTGGCTGGCTACTACAGGAGGTTCATTAAGGATTTTTCGAAGATAGCGGTGCTACTAACCAAGTTGACAAAGAAAAGTGTTCGTTTTGATTGGGGAAAAAAAGCAACAGGAAGCATTCAAGACCCTTTGGGAAAATTGTGTGAGGCCCCGATACTGGCCTTACCGGAATGAATGGAGGATTTGGTAGTTTATTGCGACGCGTCCCATGTGGGACTTGGCTGCGTTTTGATGCAAAGGGGAAAGGTGATTGCCTACACCTCGTGACAACGGAAACCGCACGAGTGCAATTACCCGACTCATGATTTAGAGCTAGCCGCTGTAGTGTTCGCACTAAAATTATGGAGACATTATTTGTACGGAGTCAAGTGCACGATATATACAGATCAAAAAAGTTTAAAGTATTTTTCCGATCAAAAGAATCTGAACATGCGCCAGCGGAGATGGCTGGACCTAGTCAAGGACTACGATTGTGAAATTTTTACGATTGTGAAATTTTGTATCATCCGGGAAAAGCTAACGTTGTAGTAGACGCGCTAAGTCATAAGGCAAACTATGTACAGTTGACTATGAATTTAAGGATGACCGTTACAACTTCACTGTTCGAATCGATTTCAGCCGCCCAAAGTGAAGCAATCAAAGAAGAAAATCAGAAAACCGAGAGGGTAAAGGGCCAATTGGCGTTGATGGTTAAGGATAGCCGCGGGTTGTGGACCCGATACGGATGAATTTGGGTACCGAAAATCACAGGAGTCCGGAATTTCATTCTTGATGAAGCGCACAAGTCTAAGTTTTCTATACATATGGGAGCCACGAAAATGTACAGAGACCTGAAAACGGACTACTGGTGGCCAGGAATGAAGAGAGACGTGGCTAAGTACGTCGAAAAGTGTCTTACATGTCTACGAGTGAAAGCTGAGCACCAGCGACCGCATGGTAAATTGCAACCGCTGGAAATACCCGTGTGGAAATGGGAGCACATAACTATGGATCTGATAACGAAGCTACCTAAAACACCAAGGAACTATGACGCGATCTGGGTAGCGGTGGACCGATTAATGAAAAGCGCCCATTTCGTACCGATCCGAGAAGCCAGTTTGGCCGAGAGATTGGCTGATATCTATGTAAAAGAGATAGTTTCGAGGCACGGGGTACCGGTAACCATCATTTCTGATAGGGATGTACGATTCACATCCAGATTTTGGCGTAAGTTTCATTAGGATTTGGGCACAAGGGTTAATTTGAGCACAGCGTATCACCCCCAAACTGATGGACAAAGTGAACGAACTATCCAAACACCGGAAGATATGCTAAGAGCGTGTGTAATTGATTTCGGGGGAAGGTGGGATTCGTACTTACCCCTAGCAGAATTTTCGTATAACAACAGCTACCACGCAAGTATCGGCATGCCACCGTACGAGATGATGTACGATAGAAAGTGTAGAACCCGATGTGTTGGGGTGAGGTTGGACAGAAAGAACTTGGCAACACGGAAATAGTACTGAAAACCTCGGAGTATGTACAACAAGTTTGTGAAAGACTTAAAGCGGCTTAAAGCCGGCAGAAGAGTTATGCGGATAAACGGAGATTGGTACTAGAATTCCAATCTGGTGACTATGTGTTGCTAAAAGTATCTCCATGGAAAGGGGTTATACGATTCAGAAAACGTGGAAAACTGAACCCAAGATTTATTGGGCCTTTCCAAGTTATCGCAAGAATTGGTAAGGTGGCTTATCGTTTAGAGCTACCAGAGGAGTTATCGAAGATACACAACACCTTTCATGCATCCCATCTGAGAAAGTGTTTAGCCGACGAGTCAGCGTTTGTGCCATTGGAGGACATCACCATAGATGAGAAATTGAACTACATCGAGAGATCGGTTGCGATTCTCGAAAGAAAGATCAAACGACTACGCAACAGGCAAGTGGGAATGGTAAAGGTGCATTGGGAGCACCGCAAGGGTTCGGAGTGGACGTGGGAGTCCGAGGAAGAAATGAGAAAGAACTACCCCGCAATGTTCGAGTGAAGATTTCGAGGACGAAATCGTGTTTAAGTAGGGGAGAGTTGTAATACCCGAACCTTCGAAATAAATAAAAGAATATTTTATTAGGAAAATGATTTTAGTATTGGGTTATTGATTTAATGATGGACTAGTTTGATGTATTCGGGCTTGAAAATATAAATATATGTATATAGATGAATAAATGGACTAAGGTAAATAAGTCATTTGGGCTTAAGTAAGTGGAAGTTTGGGCTTAGGCCTTTTTAAAGAACAAGTATATAAGGCGGGGTTTAGGGCATAACCCCCAACACTTGATTATTGTTTCATTCTTTCAAAGAAACTAGTGTGTGTTTGTGTGTGTGTGCAAGCTCTCGAGAAACAAAGAAAGGAAGAGCCAAGAATCATCGGTGGACTTAAAGAATTGATAAAAGGATCATCAAGTAATGTTTTCTATCTCATTATGATATTGTAGATATCAATATTGCCTTGGTTGAATGATTATATAGCAACATAGGATCTGGGTTTTTTGAGGTTTTGGGTTTATGAAGAACTAGAGAGAAAGAATTGAGATGTGAGCTTTAATACTTGATAAAATGTGTTTAAATCTTAAAGGAAGTGTTTAAATGAGTGGAGAAATGCTTTATGACAAAAATGAAATGAATTGGTTGAGTTTTGAAAGAACTTGATTTTTGGCCATGGAGCATGTATGTTGAAAATGATGAAGGGACGAATATACCCCATGCGACTTATTGAAATATCCGTGCGACTTATGATGGCACCATGCGACTTTCATG
This sequence comes from Dittrichia graveolens, assembly GCA_038502395.1. Classification (NCBI taxonomy): domain Eukaryota; kingdom Viridiplantae; phylum Streptophyta; class Magnoliopsida; order Asterales; family Asteraceae; genus Dittrichia; species Dittrichia graveolens. The sequence continues at coordinate 64,897,709 of JARJIL010000005.1, read as the reverse complement.
TTAACCCCATGCGACCTTTGAACCTGCCCCATGCGACTTTTACCTTCACACTCCATGCGACTTTCGCATGGAAACCTCATGCGACCTTTATACTTATACCCCATGCGACTTACACCCATATACATCGATGTGACTTTCATAAATACTCCATGCGACTTTCGCATGGAAACATCATGTGACCTTTATACTTGAACCCCATGCGACTTACACCCTTATACATCCATGCGACTTTCATAAATACTCCATACGACTTTCACTATATCGAAACACCCATGCGACCTTCCTGATACAAAATACCCCATGCGACTTTCATGCATAAACCCCATGCGACTTATGCCAATAACACTCATGCGACTTTCCAATATAAAATATGTTCATGCGACTTTTAGTGTGCGCATGTGGACTCATGCGACTTTCAGATATAAGTATATGACTTTATGCGACTTACACCACCTTTACATGCCATGCGACTTTCATGTAGTCCATGCAAATTGTACATGTTTTAACTCATCCGACTTTGAGGACCTCATAAGGTCAAACTTATGAAACTTAGTAACGGGGTCCAATGTTAGACCCGGATGAATTATGTGAGCAAACGAACAAGAGATTCGTACACGGTGTTGATTTATTTAGACCTATTGTAGGTGACGGCTGACTGACAAGTAATCAGAAGTGAATTAGTGAACTAAGACTGTGTAACTGAGACTGCAAACAGGTGAGTATTCTTACTTACCATCTAAACCCTATGATGTATATGATTAATGTGCTCCATTCTATATGATTTGATGAACCTATGAAACGATGAATTGATGATTAATGAATGATGAGTTGATAAATGATGAAATGATGACTGATGTATTGATGAACCGATAATGTGTTATGCTATGCTTAATGATGAGACCGTTCACTTCGGTGACGGGTATGATGGGACCGTTCACTCCGGTGACGGGAATGTGAGACCGACTACTACGGTAGCGGGAATGAAAGATGTAACATGATTGTGAAACAGATGATTTGATGTCATATGGTTAATTGTAAGTAAGATTACTCGCTAAGCTTCGTGCTTACGGTTGTTGTTTAACCTTCTTTTCGGGTGATGGCCACGGCGGGGCTCCGGCACGCGGTTGATAGCTCATCTCCTCAAGCTTCCGCACTATTTTAACTATTCCCATTTTTACGGATGTATTCCAAAAACCATTACAATAGTATTTATGATTTTACGGGTCTCCACCTAGGGTTGTAATTATCTTATACAATGCTTTATTTATGGTAGGCTATTATTCGTACACTTGGGTGTTTAAAAAAAAATTTGGGACGTTTCAATGATCTTGAGGAGAGTATGAATTTTTCAAGTGGGCATGGGATGCTAGAGGTCGGAAGGGGTTTTCTCTGCTACAAAAGTGTACTTCTGCTATCCGACAATTGGTGTACGGGTCTGTTGCCGATTTTCTTGACGAGTACTTGAGGATGTCGGACAAGAAATCACAGGATTGCATACATAATTTCTACAAAGGTATTATTCATCTCTATAAAAGAAAATATTTATGCAAGCCTACTAATGATGATGTTCAGACATTGTACACCGTGCATGAATTCAAACACGGCTTTCCCGGCATGCTAGGTAGCATAGATTGTACTCATTGGGCTTGGGCAACTTGCCCTGTAGCATGGAGAGGTCAATATGTTAAAGGTGATCACGAGCGACCGACAATAATACTAGAGGCAGTGACATCTCATGATCAATGGTTTTGGCATGCATTCTTTGGAGTTTCCGGTTCCAACTACGACATCAATGTTCTCAATCAGTCGCCTTTGCTTAACGATATGTACGAAGACAAAGCACCCGAGTGTCTATTTGAGGTGAATGGAGCAACCTACAAACACGAATATTATCTTGCTGATGGGATATGTAATATCCTAGATATTGGCCTAGTTGTTTACACGTGCTTTGGTAAGATATTTGTTATTTGTTAATTGTTTAATTATTTAATTGCTATTTTAGAGAATTACTTAATTAATATAGAGCCACGAGGTTAAAAAGGGAAAATATATATTTTATATATTCATTGTTATTGTTTATATAGATTCGTTTTTAGATAAGGGTCACAAATAATACCTCGTTGGTTAATAATTAATTGAGTATGACCGTTTAAAAGAAGGTAAGTGCACTGTGTGTGGGGGTCGTGACTTAAGAGGCAGCCTAAGCCACCTCCTCCTTCACTTGAACTTATCCCTTTCTTGTGTTTATGCTTTGCTTTGAAGAAATCAAAGAATCCAACCTCTAAACCCTTGATTGCTTGCTACTTTGTGTTGGATTATCTTCTAATTTGAAGGTTAGTAGTGTTCTTGTAATGCTCTTACCTTAGATATGTATTTCTTGCACTAGTTAGGGTTCTTGAGTATTTGGGTTTTGATTAATTGATGAAATTGATATTGGTTTAGTATTTGGTAGTAAGTTTGTGTTGTTTTAGCATAGAATTAATGTTCAAATTCTGTGTTTTTATGGATTGAAAACTAGAACTCCATTGATGGAGGTAGGAGATGAAGATGACAATTGGGTTTGAATCATTGGATGATTTAAATATGTTCTAATAGTTGTTTTACTTGTTATATGAGTTTTATACTACCATACAACTGCTGCAAGTCATTTTTCAGATTTTATTATGGTGTTTTGAGTATTGGTTTGAAGCTGGGCAGAATGCAGATTTTGCAGACCTATGCGTCCACGGAAACTATATGTTTCGTTTTCTGCTATTATTCAATTGTGTTATATCCTAATTGTTTATACTTGATTCTAGCATGATTCAAATGATGTAGTTGGGTTAGTTTCATGATTTATAGCATATATGGAGCTTTATATGAGTTAATTGGTTACTTGAAATCATGAAATGGTATTTAATGAGGCTTACACATGTTTTGATGATTTCTACATGTTTGGTATCATGTAAATAGACTATATGCTACTTGAGCATGTGCTATATGCTGGTTTTCATGTGTGAATCATATTGGGTTAGTTTTGACCCGTTTGGTATATAACTTGTTATTTTGAAGTTAATTGGGAATTGATTACTAATTCGTATTATGATGTGTTCTCAGGAACGGAGAAGACTTAGCTACTGAGTTGGTGATTGGTGATCCTAGGTGAGTGGACTTTTAACTCATAGATGGTTGATGTTGATGCATTGATAGACTTATTGTCTGATGATTGATTAACCGATTATGTGTTAATAATCGTTGCGTCAGTGATATGTGCACATGGATTATGGGAAGTCAGCATGGCTGGGCTATGGGCTGGGCTTGATTGCTATCGGCTAATCAGTATTTAGATATTTTGATGCATTCGTTGCAACTTAAGGGCAATACTGTGTGAGAATAGCAAATGAGCCATTGGTAAACCTTTGCTAGGCCGGCATTGGTTGCAGGTTCCTGCAGAAGCGCCGGTCTTCTCGATTACTTGATTTGTTGTTGTATCTTTTGGTTGTGATTGATGCTATTTGTTGGTTTAATTTTCATACACTCAGCTTTGTGCTAATCCCCTACCTTCCGCTTGTAATCATGTAACACTAGTTTTTGAGATATTGATGTTTGGCAATAGTATGGTCCTGATATACTTCTGTATATATGTTTGTTTAAATCTATTTTATCGCTTCCGTAGTATTTAAAAAAATACGTTGAAATTTGTGGTGTTACAGGATATATCCGGAGTAGGCAACTTTCGTCAAATCATTTACGTGCCCACAAGACAACAAAAGAAAAAAGTTCAAGTCCGCACAAGAATTTGCAAGGAAAGACGTTGAATGGGATTTTGGTGTGCTTAAACAACGTTGGCACATTCTTCATTACCCGATCATGGTCTATGGCAAAATTGAGGAGCATTATGTACGCTTGCATAATATTATACAATATGATGCTCGAAAACGAAGGCCATGCGATTTGCAGTTTCGATGAAAATGACGTTGTAGCGGATGATATAGAAATAAATATAAGTGAGGAAAAATAGGCAGCAAAGGTTCGAGAAGTAAAAGACCGGGATACTCATAACCACCCTGATTTGGTCAAACACATTTGGAGTATTTAAGATCCCGACAATGGAGACGACTAGTTTTTTTAGATTTTATTATTATTGGTTTTACGTAATTTTTAAATTTTTAGAATTTATGTAATTTAGTTATTATTATTAAAATTTTAAACTAGAATTTTATTTGTAATTTTTTATTTATATTTTTGTTATTAATAAAAAATATAATTAAATTTAATAATTTTGTTTATATAAAAAAAAGTGGGGAAAGTTTGGGAAAGAAAAAGAAAGGTATAACACTTGATTTGGGTAGGGAGAAGAAAATGAAAGAGGGAATAATGTGGCGATGATATGACATTGGGTAAGGGAAAGGAAAAGGAAATGTATAACTCTTAGCCTAAATGCATCCCTTCAAGTCTTCAACTACCACATATGCAACTCTTTAAATACCCAACTTTTTAAAAACTTAAATATTTAAACATTTATAAACAAATAGATTATAAACAAATGATTTAAAATGTACTATATTACTTTAGAACCTTTAATCCATACTTTAGCAACACATAAGGATTTGGTTTTTGTGCTGCAGAATCTTATTTTAGGAAGAAAATAAATGATTTGGAAGGAATAAAGATAGAATTAAAAAAAATTGTGTTCCAGAGTTTTTTTAAGGAGAGAAGAGAAGGGATTTGCAAGGAAAATTTTATTAACATTCTCTTCTAAACTTTCCTCCTAAAAGTGGGAAGATTTGGATGAAAAGTAAAGGAAAAGTTTTATACTTTTACATTATTAGTGACTAAATTACCCCTACTAACAACTAATAATTTTAGAAAGTAAGGGTATATTATTGTAATACAACTCATTTTTTCCCTTTCTCTCAAACTCCAGAACACAAAATAAAAACAATACGCTTTCCCTTCTTTTATTTTCTTTCAAGCTTGGGAACGCAAAAACTAAAATTATTATTATTTCTTTTATTTTCTTTTCTCTTCTTAATTTTCTTTTCTATTCTTTTCTTTCGTATCTAAAATTCGAGAACACGGTTTTAATGCTTTTGGCACTCGTTTGGTTTTTGTAACTAGAAAGCTTATTTAAGATTTGGTTCTTGGAATCTGTTTTTGATATTGGGTACACCGTACTAAAACGTAGGGTACGGATGCATACCGAAATGAATCTACCCCCTCCGTACCAGATACGCCTAACCTAACGAACCGCGTTCCCGTACCGAAGCGATCCACGAACTATGTGAGTATGGGTTGTAGTATTTATTATAATGCTATATATCTATTGGTTTCTCATTACATAAATATTCATCGTTTTTTATTTTTCTTGTAATTATTATTTTTGCTTGCAATAGGTTCTAAATAACCTCAAATTTCTCGACCTCTGTCGTTCAATGTTGAAAACCTTGGATCTTGGGTTAACTCCAAATCTATAGACACTAAATTGTTCTCGAGTTTAATAAGGGGAGGAAAGAAAAAAGAGGAAAGGAAAATCCTTTCCTTCCAAATCATCCTAAAATTGGGAGGAAAGATTTTTAAACAAATTAAGCCTAAACTTCCCCTCCAAGTCCTTCCATTTCCTTTCTTTTCCTTCTTAAATGAATCTTAAGAACATCTTTTAGGTAGATTTTCTTCCAAATTATTTCCTTTTCACCCTAAAAAACTAGAGAACAAGGAGTAATTCTTGGGAGCTATGATAATTTGGTGGAACTTCACAAGCACGGTGAAACTCTGAAGCTCAAATCCCTTGACCTCTCCTATAGTGGTCACTTGAGGATCATTCACCTTGGTCAGAGTCCAAATCTTGAGGTGCTATTGTTGGTGTATCAATCTCTCTTGCATTCCCAAAGAATATCAGTACAATATATATATATATATATATAATATTGATCCCTATAAGTATGGAAAGGATCACTATAATTCTATACATAATCTTCAATATAAAGGGGATAATATACCAACCAAATATAAAGAGATATAAGATATATATTCCGTTAATACGCTCCCACAGTTTGAACGGGAGGTGGCTGAACGTTCGGACTGGATCTGAAATCAAGAAAGAGTTGTCGAGGAAGACCTTTCGTGAATATGTCAGCGTAATAGGATGTGGAGAACACGCACTTGGCCAAGAGCTACCTTTTCCCGGACAAAGTGAATATCCAACTCGATATGTTTGGTACGTTGGTGTTGTACGGGATTTCCCAGAAAGATACACTGCAGATACATTATCACAGTAAACTAATGTGGCCCGCCGTAAAGGTATGTGCAGTTCAAGTAATAAATTTCGCAGCCAGCAGCATTCTACTACAAATTAGCAACACCCCGGTATTCGGCTTCAGCACTTGAACGAGAGAGAGTAGGTTGACGTTTGGCAGACCAAGAGATTAAATTATTACGAAGAAAAACGCAATATCCAGATGTGGATCATGGTGTATCTGGACATCCCCCCAATCAGCATCCGTGTATGAGATGAGCTGAGTAGGTAAGGTGGGAAAAAGGTGAAGACCAAGATGAAGGGTACCCTGTAGATTTCGAATGATGCGTTTTATAGCATTAAAGTGAGGAACCCGTGGGGCATGCATGAACAGACAAACTTGTTGCACGGCATAAGATATATCTGGCCGTGTAAAAGTAAGATATTATAGGCCCTAGCTAAGCTTCGAAACAAAGAGGGGTCATCAAGTTGATCACCGTCCGACATGCTTAGCTTTGAGTGTGTGTCAACCAGTGTAGCTGCTGGTTTGCAATTTTCCATGTTTGCTCGGCGGATGATTTCTTTTGCATATTTGCTTTGGTTTAAGAACATAGAGTTTGCCGTACGTGTGACAGAGATGCCCAGGAAATAGGATAAAGGTCCCAAGTCCGTCATCTGAAATTCACGAGTGAGACCTTGAATAATGTCATTTTTAAGTGCCTTTGATGAGGTGGTAAGGACAATGTCGTCCACATAAAGAAGGAGGTAAGCAATATGTCCATCTCGTTTATAAGTAAAAAGGGAAGTGTCACACTTGCTGCAGACAAAACCAAGCTTTAGGAGATGATTGGCGAACCGCTGATACCAAGCTCGTGGAGCTTGTTTAAGGCCATAAAGGGACTTTCTGAGTTTGCAAACATATCCGGGAAATGAGGGGCTATAAAACCCTGGTGGTTGATGCATGTACACGGTTTCATTTAGAGTACCGTGTAAAAAGGCATTTTTCACGTCTAGTTGGTGAATCTCCCGGTTTCAACCCATAGCAATAGAAAGGACGGTTCGTATAGTGGCTGGTTTTATCACCGGACTAAATGTTTCGTCACAATCTATTCCAACCTGTTGCGACATGCCATTGACAACAAGTCTGGCCTTGTATCTGTCAAGTGTCTCATCGGACCTGAATTTATGACGAAAAAGCCAGTGGCAACGTATGATGTTAGCATCATGAGGACGAGGTACGAGATCCCAAGTTTCATGTTTAAGTAAAGCATTATATTCATTTAGCATGGCACTCTTCCAATTAGGGTCAAGTAGGGCGGCTTTGGGGTTGGGAGGAATAGGAGAGATGGCTTGAGTGTGAAGGTTGAACCGAGGGTTCGGCTTATGGATCCCGCTTTTATGGAGAGTTTGCATTGGATGGGAAGAAGTAGGAGATGATCGTGAGTTTGGGGGTGGCAGGTTAGTAGGGTTGTTTGTATTATTTGTTGTGGGGTTCGTTGGATCTGGTGGAGTTTGAGTGGAAGAAGGGGTCGTGGTAGCCGTAGATTGAGAGTAGTGATGGTATGTGAAGTATGGTGAGGGCTCGGGTGAGTCAAGGAAGGTGTATGAGTGATGGCGATATTTGGATAGATTTGCAAAAGGGTAGATTTATTCATGGAAGGTGACGTGTCGGGATATAATGGGTTGAGAGGAAGATAGAGGAAGACAAAGGTAACCTCGATGGAGGCTAGGGTATCCAAGGAAGACACACGCAATAGAACGAGGTGCGAGTTTATATTGGGTGGTGGCGGTGATATTTGGAAAACACATGCACCCGAATGTTCGAAGGTGGGAATAGTTAGGTTGACGGAGATAGAGGACGTCAGTGGGAGTTCTGTTTTTGATGGCCATAGAGGGGAGAATATTAAGTAAGTAAGTAGATGTGTGGAGAGCGTAGTTCTAGAATGTTGGTGGTAGGGAGGCTTGAATAAGAAGAGTCCGAACCATATTATTTATTGTACGTATGGCACGTTCGGCTTTGCCATTTTGTGGTGAAGTGTAAGGGCAAGATAGGCGTAATTGCATCCCATGGGTGGTGCAATATTAATGGAACGAAGAATTGTCAAATTCCCGACCATTGTCACATTGAAACGTTTTTATTTTGCTGTTAAATTGAGTTAAAATGTTTGTTTGAAATGATTGGAAGGTAGGAAAAGCGTGAGATTTATTTTTCAAGGGGAACGTCCATATGAAGTGGGAGAAATCATCTAAAAATACAAGGTAATATTTATGGCCAAGTTTGCTAGTGATTGGTGATGTCCATATATCTGCATGTATAATATCAAATGGTAAAAAAGTAATGGAGTTGGATGGACTAAAAGGTAATCGACAGTGTTTTCCTAAAGAGCAAGCATCACACACAATTTTATTATTATTATTATTAATAGTTGGAATAGAAAAGCGATTACAAAGAAATTTAAAGCAAGAACTATTCGGGTGTCCGAGACGGGTATGCCAAACACTTGGAGAAGCGGTGTTAAGGGCTACAGAAGAGGCGGGGTATGATGATGCCGGTGTGAGTGGGTATAACTCGCCGGAACTATTGCATCGTGTTAAAAGTTTCCCCGTGTTGAGTTCCTTCATAGAAAAACCAAAGGGATCAAACTCGATAGATACTTTATTATCACGAGTGAATTTTCTAACGGAGATTAAATTTTTGATGATATTAGGTACATGAGAGACATTATTTAGAAGAAAGGGGACGGTGAGAGATGGTGTGACAGTGTTGCCATAACCGGTAATAGGAAGACGAGTGCCATTGCCAACAAGAATATAGTGTGGATTACTTAAACGAGAAAAATTGGTAAGCGTACCTACGTTACTCGTGACATGAGATGAGGAGCCCGTGTCCATGTACCATGAAGTGCCCGGAGATTGCAAATGCATGGTATGAAAGGCACTTTCTAGTTCGGTGGGTGTCATAGGGTGGCCGTGAGGAGAGGGTGACTCAACCGTATAGTAAGCATGGCTTTGGTTAGATTGGGCTTGTGACGTAGGTGTAGTAGGTGGGGGGAAGGTTGGTCGGGGGCCAAGAAGACTGGGTTGCAAGTTTTGGGTAGTAGGGTAAGGACATGGTGGTGGTGTCCACATATTGGCAGTGTACCATGGTTGAGATTGGGTCGGCCAGTAGATGGGTTGAGGGGAAGATCTTCCACGTCCTCGTCCACGACCCCGATAGTTGCCACGGCCTGGTGAACGGCCACCACGTTGGCCTCCACGAGCACGTCCTCCACCGGCAACGGTATCTCGTGGGACTTGAGAGTCATGAGTAGAAGGGGTCGTTTCATTCCATTGAGTTGTGAAGGCATGTTGAGCCTTGTTGTCTTGTTTTGAGCGTCGCGTTTCTTCTAAAAGCAATTGAGAACGGGCTTTGTTGAAGCTAGGAAGAGGGTCGGATTGTTGAATGAAGGTGGCGATGGTGTCGTACTCGCCCTTTGTAAGACCAGAAACTAGTTGGAGAACCATCTTTGTCTCCGAAATAGGATTTCCAACATTAGCAAGTCGATCGGAGAGATTCTTGAGACGAGTGCAATAATCCGAAACATTGGAGAAGGATTCAAGACGGGTTGAGTTGAATTGTTCTTCTAGATAAACAGCCCTCGTAGCTTTGTTATCTTGAAAGAGCTCTTGTAGACGGGCCCAAAGTTGATGAGCGGTGTTGCCGGGTTTCATGATGGTGTGAAGAAGGTCGGGTGAGATCGTGCTATAAATCCATTGTTTAACAATGGCATCAAGGCGTGTCCAAGTAAGGTCGTCGATTGATGACGGGTGAGGAATGGTAGGATCAATGTGGTGAAGAACATTGTAGGCACAAGCATGTATATGAAAGAGCTCGACCCAAGAGGCATAGCGATCATCAGATTGATCGAGGGTGAGTGGTATGGAGTTTTTGATGTTTGTAACGGCGAAAGCGGGGTGGAACGGGGTTTTATTAGAATTGGCAGAAGCTTCAGGTCCAGCCATTAAGATGAAATGGCTGCTAGAGGAAAGAAATCAAGAAAGAAAAAGAAGGATGAGGCAAGGGAACGGCAGTAAAATTTCAACTCTCTGATACCATGTTGGTGTATCAATCTCTCTTGCATTCCCAAAGAATATCAGTACAATATATATATACAATATTGATCCCTATAAGTATGGAAATGATCACTATAATTCTATACATAATCTTCAATATAAAGGGGATAATATACCAACCAAATATAAAGAGATATATATATTCAGTTAATAGTTATCACTCGAGGGTTGTTATGATTTGGAAGAACTTCACATGTGCGTTGGAAGAGTAAAGCTCAAAAGTCTCGACCTCATCTATCACCAAAGCTAAAGACTCTCAACCTTTTGATAATTAACTCTTAATCTTGAGTATTTAGATATTCATGGATGTGAGGACTTGGTAGAACTGCACATGCCCGGTGAACTAAAATCCCTCTGTCTCGAATGTTCTAGGTTGAGGACCCTGGACCTTGGGCAGATTCGGAATCTTGAGCAAATAATAATTGAAGACACTAAGGATTCAGTAGAACTTATCATGCCCGTTGAAACCCTGGAGCTCAGATTCCTCCAGCTCATTGGTACTACTTTGAGAACCCTGGACCTCGCACGGACTTCGAATCTTGAGACGTTACATCTTCACAACTGTGTTAGTTTGGTAGAACTTCACATGCCTGTTGAAAGCCTGAAGCTCAAATGCCTTGATATTTTTAATTCTAAGCTGAGGACCCTGGACCTTGCCAGGACTCCAAACCTCAAGACGTTATATCTTGGCAAATGCGAGCATTTGGTAGAACTTCAATTGCAGGCAATTTGTACTTTACAATGCCTAAGAGATCTTACACTTGACGGCAATTTTCTAAAGGTGCCAATGGACCTTCATAAGTTGGAATTTCTGAAGAAGCTAACACTTTCATCTGGAAAGATTAAACATCTTCCAAGTAGCATTTGTATGTTCAAATATCTGAAAGCTCTCGGACTTAAAAGTTGTCATCATCTTGAGGAGTTACCAGAGGATCTTGGCAGATTAGAGTGTGTAGAGGACCTAGACCTGAGTGACTGTATATTCTTACGACATATTCCGAACAGCATCTGTGAGATGAAACATCTAAAAATTTTCCAGCTTAGCTTTTGTTTTCTAGTTGAGAAATTACCCGAGGAACTTGGACGTTTGAAATGTTTAGAAGACTTTATATAGAAGGTGCTGGCATAACTCACCTTCCTCGTAGCATTTTTCAATTGAAAGGTCTGTGCATTTATGGGTCTATGTGGCGGCTTCAGTCTTATGGTTTTACATCGATTGAAGAGTCATACGACTCAAGATACAGTGCCAAGTGCAACATATAGCCATGAATAACATGGGTCTCCTTTACCGCTCTAAGTGATGATTTTTAGGGTCTCTAAAAATTGAAAGGAGGCTGTTCATAAAGAAGTAATGTAACTGTTGGGTTAATCGGTATTGTTTACGGGTCATCGGTTTAATCGATTCGATAGTGTTTCGGGTCAAGGATTACATCGCATGGATTTGGTCACGTTTGTTGGCCTAATGCAGATTTATCTTAGTTATTATTTTATGTTTAATATTTTTGGAATTGTTTTATTTAGTTAATGTAGTTAATTAAGTGAACGTCATGGAATGTACGAGACGTTATTGACCGGGTAATTTGGGAAGCATTAGCATGTGTTAGTTGCTAAAAGGATGGGACGTACGTGGGCTAATTCCTCTCCAATTAATTCAACATGCATGTACCGGCTATATATACCCAGTTATATTATTGAATGAAATATGCCTTCCAGTAAATCTTATGCAAGTTCAGTTACATATATTTGTATATATATTCGTGAGTCTGGTACTTTAATTTAAGGCTTTATACCAACATTTGGTATCAGAGCAAGGTTTGAAGGTCAGAGGCGGCCTCCGCCGACGGGAAGGGGTGCCGGTCGGTGGAGGGCAGAGGGTTGAAGAAAAAAAAACGGTGTTAACAACAGCAGAATACTGAGACGTCAAGGTCTTTCGGGTCAGCCATTGTTGAGGGAGAGTACCTTTTGGGACGGTGGTGGTGACCGTTGATGAACATCGGTGTCTCGTGGTTGTTAGTTGTGATCAACGGGAGGAAAATGTCTGCTTCGAGACGGTTTTTTTCAGCAGGGGGTGCTGCTGTCGGGTTTTGCAGTCCTTGATCGGCTTGTTCGTGATAAGAGGAGACCGGCGTAAGTGCGTGAAAAGTGGACAGAAAGGATCCTTCAAAGCAGGGGTTCTGGATTCAGTTCGTTTGGCGGGTGAAAGAAAACAGTAGAAGGTGGTGTAGGGGCGGACCTAGGCACAGCCGAGCGGTGGCACGGGACACCAGTCAATTTTATCCGCGTAGTGTAAATTTCGATTTTTTCGAGACATTTTTAACATTTCGTAGTGTAAATTCCGATTTTTTCGAGGCGGTGCTACCACTCATTTCAAATCATATGTCCAGTGCTACCACTCCTCTCAAATCCTGGCCCTGGGTGGTGTGACCTTGGTTTTGGTTGGTGGTGAGGCCTCTTTGAACAAGGGTGATCGGTAAAGGTTGTCAAGACAAGAAAAGATTTGGAGAAGCTATATGGTTGTATACATCATGGCGTAGGAGTTCAAATCGGGTGGCTTTGGATGTGGCCGGGGAAGAGGTCGTCAATCCGTGAAGAGTCCAGATGTTAATGAACGGTTCCAGCAGGATGTAGTGTGAGATGTTACAAGTGTGCTGAACTTGATTTGGGTTGAATGAAGACCTTGGACGTGACTAAGGTGGAGGTCGGGTGTCCGGGAAAGGTCGTGATAAAGAAAGTGGTGTAAGTGGTGTGAACAAACCGATTAAGGGGTGATTGTTGGGTTAATCGGTATTGTTTACGGGTCATCGGTTTAATCGATTCGATAGTGTTTCGGGTCAAGGATTACATCGCATGGATTTGGTCACGTTTGTTGGCCTAATGCAGATTTATCTTAGTTATTTTATGTTTAATATTTTTGGAATTGTTTTATTTAGTTAATGTAGTTAATTAATTAAGTGAACGTCATGGAATGTACGAGACGTTATTGACCAGGTAATTTGGGAAGCATTAGCATGTGTTAGTTGCTAAAAGGATGGGACGTACGTGGGCTAATTCCTCTCCAATTAATTCAACATGCATGTACTGGATATATATACCCAGTTATATTATTGAATGAAATATGCCTTCCGGTAAATCTTATGCAAGTTCAGTTACATATATTTGTATATATATTCGTGAGTCTGGTACTTTAATTAAGGCTTTATACCAACAGTAACAGGTACATTCTCATTTTTCTGTTAATCGTCTTACTTACTTTGATTTTCAAATTGATAAAGCCCATGATATCCAAGCAAAGTGCATCTGTTCAAGCAATCAGCCAAGGTTTGATGATTTGATCAGGTGACCAATCATCGTTCTCCCCAAATTGATCAAGCTTTGGATTTATCAATGTTTAAGCAATCGCTTTAAGAAACTTCATACTTTTTTTTCTTTTTTTGTGAATTTTGAATGTTGATGTCTTTAAAGATTTAAGTATGTGACTTTAGAAGGTATAGGTTTTTTGATTTCTAGCTCTTCTTTTTCAATATATGATATTAATTATGATGTATTAGAGGAAGAACTACTAAAATACACGAATTTGTGTTTATGTGCTAATTGCAGGCTTATGGTACTTTTGTGAATGGATTTCGGACTTCCGTCGTCTGCGGATCACAAAACCTAGTTTCTGCTTCTGAACAACCAAATTAGTTCTTTGGATCTGCACGTGTTACTTAACTCAAAACAGAGGCAATGGATATGTGTGCTCAAATGGAGGAAAGAATAAATTTTTGGTCTCTGCTTATCGCGATTGTACCATGTAAGCCACAATGTTGTTCACACACTCCCTTGAGTTCCAGACTTGAAATCAAATCAAATATGTGATTTCCTTTCATTGATCTCAATTGAAGATTAATTTCTTTTTAATTGTCCCTGATTTGATTCTTGATTAGGTATATTCATGGCCTAGACAGATATTGGAGGGAGTGCAACTGATGTTATCAATGTTGTAGGATTAAAGTCTTGATTGCAGCAAACAAGATACCTGGGGATATCCATGGTCAGATGGATGTCTTTCTTCTCATCAGATGGATAGCATTGGTGATAATACAGTTGTTGCATATGAGTATCTGCAGACTGCAGGTACTGGAGGTCAAAATATAACCAGCTGTTAAAGCCAGGTATTTGATCTTTACTTTAAGATGTACAGTCATTAACTCTCCTTGATGGGTAACTGTCACATCAATAATGATGTAATTTTGTTTCCAAAAGATCAAAGTTTATTTTTCTAGAATAAAACAAGCAAATCTTTTCTTCCCACTAACAGCTTATTATTATTATTATTATTTTTTTAATATAAAAAAAAAGCTAAAGTTCAAGTTCTCAAAAGCTTCATGCCAACCATATCCAATATTCTGTAATTGCAGCAAGCTAGTTACCTGGGAATATGGAGATAACTCTATATAGACTTGAATGAGGTATGGATATTTGTTTCATGAAGTTGTTGTATAAGGCAGGGTTTGCTTCTCACCAACAGTTTTTTTTTCCCCCTAGAGTGAAGTAGTGAACTTATGATCTGTCATCCATGCAAAGCTATATTCTCACTAACAGCTTCTTTTTCTTTTTCTAAATAAAAAAGGCAAAAGTTCAAGTTTTAAAAGAGCTTCAAGTCAACTATACCCGATATTCTGTAATTGTTTTGTTCCCATAACATGCTTTATTTTGGCCTCGGTGATTGTTTTCATGTGCTTAGGCTAGCTGTTGATATTGGAACTTTATTAAAGCAAAAGATATCTCACTGGTTTTCCAAATAACAACTCCACATATCCATCTTCAGAACACGTGATAAAGAAACTTCATCGGACCAGAATCATAGAGTTTTCCTGCGATTTTATACGATGAGCGGTGAAAGTCCGGGCCGGCCCTGAGCGAGGGCAAGCAGGGCCACTGCCCAGGGCCCATGATTTAAAAGGGCCCATTCCAAATCTGCTTGTATACATTAATACATATGTTCATGTGCTGCATATCAAGCCCGGTTTTAATTTGTTTAGCACTTTAGCCTGTCAAAGAAGGCGAAAAGGCGGCCCAGTTTTAATTTGTTTTAAAATGTGAAATACCGAAACGACTTTTCTTGTATAATTACATTGCCGGCATGATAAAAAAAATTAATGGCCGTTCGCAAGGTTCCTCGGAAACATGAAACGGTGTTTCCAATTCTTCAGAATCTTCATGAATTTGTAAAAATTTCCCTTCTTTTGTGGGGTTTTTATACGTATTTGTTAGCGCCTTATTTTTTTTTTACTTTGATTTCTCTCAATTTTAAATTCTTAATTTTGCAGCATATATGGAGACAGCTAAGCGTCTGCAAAAGATAATTTCAATGGAGGCATAATTTTTTTTATATGTAGTATGTCTAGTATATATGTATCTATTTTATAATTATAAGATAAGATAGGAATAGTTTTAAACGTATCATTTAGTATTTTATTTTGTTTGAGTAGATTGGTGAAATATATTTGCTTATTTTGCTAAAAAATTCAATTGTTATAGTACGTTTTAATCAAATTTAGGGAAATTTGTAGCATCTATTTATGAATGAATTATGACATATGGAAGGAACTATTACAGTCTTTATTAATTTTATGTTTTATAATTTGTCTACACAATTCCTACACATCTTCCTGCATTTCACACTTAGTTTGGAGTCGATAAAGACAAGTTAACACCAAAGTGGTACAATTAAGGAGCATGGTAAATGTTATTCCTTGTATCATTTTGTGTTTGTTATACTAGCTCATTGAAAGACTAACCTTAATCAATTTAACTAGAAGATCTTGACCCTTCATTTAATCAAAATTAAATCTTATCGTTTCATTTTATTAAAATTGAAAGTCTAATTTTGACTTGTAGTAGCCAAAGTTGAAAACTTAATTTTAATAGGAGGATATAGTAAAAATATTATTTAAACTTTAAAATAAACGTTAAAATATTTGTGTACGCAATATATTTACATTATTATAAATCAAAATATTTGTGTATCATATAATAAGATTAGAAAAACATATATACTAATTTAATATAATAATATTATTTAGAGTAACCATATATAATATTTAAAACCCAAAGTTCATACAAATCAATTTATCAACTTAGTGTTGATTTTAAATTCCATTTAGATTTAAAATAAATTTAATTTATGTTAGAATTATTATCTAATTAAAACTTTTAATCCACAACATTAATTTAGAAATAAATATTCAAGTTCTTTATCATCATCTGTGGTTATTATATGATACAAATCTTACCGTAATTAAATTTTAAAATATTTCTAAAGTTATCATCAATTACTTTTATATGTTAACTAATTTTAATATAAAACTCTTTTAGATTTCGAGAAAGTCTGATATTGAGTTTTTCTTTTGTCGGTACAAAACAATTATATATTTAAATAAACAAATGTAAAATAAAATTTATAATTACCCATTTATTTACACGAGCATTTAAACTAGTACTATATATATAAATAGATGAGGATTCAGAAACATCAAAAACAATTATGACAATTAAAAATATAAATTTAAAAACCGTGTAATTAGGGAAAAAGGATAATTAGAACTGTATATTAGTATTAAATATCGGATAATCAAAAAACTATTTAAAAATTTAAGTAATTGAAAGCTGTGCACCAGCTAAAGAGACATTTGAAGAAACGTGCATGAGGATCTTTGTCATTACCCTCGAAAATAACCCAAAACAAAAAACAAACAAATGGATAAGGAGACGAAAAGATAAACATCAAACAATTAAGATAATTAAAAATGTAACTTTTAAAACAGTGTAATTAAGAAAAAAAGAAAATTACTCATTGTATTAGTATTAAATATCAGGATAATGGAATAACTATTTAAAAATCCAGGTTATTGTAAGTTGTGCATCATCCAAAGGAAGAGATGTTTGAAAAAACGTGCATCTGAATCGTTATAATATCCTCGAAAATAACCCAAAAAAAGAAAAAAAATGCTTAAGGAGACAAAAAGATAAACATGAAAATATATTAACGACTTGTTATGTAGTGACCCAAACACTTGCAATGAAAACAAGTCTTCTTTTTATTCGCCTCCAAAGAAGATTTGATCCTTGTTTCATTTCTAGAAAGTACTTTAGTATTGTAGGTACAACATGATCCTGAAAAGATATTTGTGTTATCCGACAGGTAAGGCTAACGTGTCACATTGGTATAATAACAAACGTGAAAGGTAAAGCTTCTAACTTATAAACCAACTTATGGCTAGCCCAAGAAAAAATTACCATCTCCAAAGCCCTAAAAACTCAGATATGAAGGTAATCAAAACACACAACAAGAACACCAATTTTTAGCGTGAAAAACCCCAAAACGGGTAAAAACTATGGGACACCTAGTGCCACTTAAAATCCAATATCAACAAGAGAGGTATACAAAGTCTTGTTGTCTAGATAACACTAGAGGCATACAACAATCATCATATTCTTGGAATCAAACATTATGGAAACAATCAAAGAACAAGAAAGAAAGAATATCACCCAAAAACTCTATGCAATCTGCCCTGTTATGAAACTGACTTCCGGGCCTCTAAATTCAATCTCTACCGTTCAGAATAAATTCAATCTCTACCATTCAGAATCTACCCTCAATTGTCAGGAAGCAACTGTCCAAATTTGGTGACGATTATTAGAGAAATAATATTTATATTATTTTCTGTTAGAAGGTTGTTAAGTACAGTTGATTAGTTGGGTGCATGTTAGCATAGTTGGTGAAGCTTAAGTCTTGTATATAAACTGTTTACTTTCTTGTTGATGATAATAATGAAAATACACACATCATTTGTGATCTCTCTCTTCTCTCTTAATATGGTATCAAAGCAAACACGCTTTGCTCATGCTCTGTTTTTCATCTTAATCTGATTTTTCTTCCGCTTCTCAGATCCACAAATTTAGATCTGATTCTTTCATCTTTGATTCTCATCTTTTGCTGCT
Organism: Dittrichia graveolens; assembly: GCA_038502395.1. Lineage (NCBI taxonomy): Eukaryota > Viridiplantae > Streptophyta > Magnoliopsida > Asterales > Asteraceae > Dittrichia > Dittrichia graveolens. The sequence goes on along the minus strand of JARJIL010000005.1, from coordinate 64,879,396 downwards.
GTATTGTATTACATCAGATTTGTTGTTTTCTACTGATTGATTCGCCGATCGATTCTTATTACAATGCCGTCTTCTTCCGATCGTATAGATCTAGATTCACAAATTATAGTTGATGATCCTTATTATCTTCATCCTTCAGATGGACCTGGTCTTGTGTTGGTATCGCAAGTTTTAACCGGTGAAAATTACGCATCATGGAGCCGGGCTATGACTATCCCTATCTGTCAACAACAAACTTGAGTTAATCAATGGTAATCTACCTCAACCAAGTCCTAGAGATCAGGTTCGATTCAATTCTTGGAATAGGAACAATAATGTCGTAATTTCTTGGATTTTGAATTCTGTTTCAAAAGAGATTTCACCTAGTATCATATATGTTGATAATGCTTCTAATATGTGGAAAGAACTTAAAGATCGTTTTCAGCAAACTAATGGACCTCGAATTTTTCAAATTAAACGAGATCTTATGAATATAACAAGGTGAAGATTTTGTAAGCACATATTATACTAAATTGAAAGTGCTTTGGGAAGAATTAGTCAATTATAATGTGCATTGTACTTGTGGAGGAGCCAAAGATATTGAGCATGCCATGTCCTTTCTAATGGGACTTAATGAGAGTTATGCACAGATTCGTGGTCAGATATTACTAATGGATCCAATTCCATCTGTTAACAAGATTTTTTCGTTGGTTATACAAGAGGAGAGACAAAGGAATGTTGGCCTTAATTCCATTCCAAATTCCTCTGTAGCTTTCAATGTTCGTAGCAATTCTAACGCTGCGAATAAGCCTAGAACCACAGGTAATCAAAGCTACAAAAATTTTAAATGAGATCAGCCTCCTTTTTGCACAAGATCGATGTTATCGACTGCATGGCTTTCCTCCCGGTTACAAGTTCAATAATGAAACTCGTGCCAATTCGGTGTCTCTTAATTCTTCACAAACTGAGCAAAATGAATTGAAATCTGCTGAGAATGTTACTAAAGTCATCACTGGTCTTACTGATTCTCAATGTCAGTAGATCATTGCTCTTCTTTTGGGTAAACTCGCTTCAGCCAATGTGGTTACTACTGATTCTGAATCACATACATGCGAAGGTACTCATTACATTTTAAATCTTTCCGCAAACACTTTTGTGTCAAATGTGTGGGTTTTGGATTCAGGTGCCACCCAACATATTTGCAATAATCAAAAGTTATTCACAAATGCTAAGAAAATTTCTAACACAAGGGTTCGTTTACCTAATCAAGAACTTATACAAGTTCAACTAATTGGGAATGTCAAATTAGCTAATGGATTGGTTCTTGAAGATGTTCTTTATGTGCCTCAATTTGAGTTAAATCTCATATCAGTTACTTCCTTAACCAAAAGCAAAACTATAATGGTTAAGTTCTATCATGACATTGCCTTCATAGAGCAGATCAAACACACGAGGATGATTGGCATTGCTGATGCAAAGCATGGACTATATTTGCTAAGGAACAAGGATACTCATGTGAGCATTAATACTGTTTCAGTCCAGAAGTGGCACCAACGGCTTGGACATCCTTCTTTTAGCAAGTTAAAGTTGATTGATAGTTCTTTTTCTTGTACTAAAGATAGTCACAATAGTTTCTGCTCTGTTTGTCCATTGGCAAAACACAAACGGTTGCCTTTTGTTTCTACTAATAAAATTGCAAATAAGCCTTTTGAGCTCATTCATTGTGATATTTGGGGACCATATCATGTTCCTTCCTATCAAGGGCATCGTTTCTTTGTTACAATCGTGGATGATTTCACTCGTTTTACGTGGGTTTATTTGATTAGTCAGAAATCTGCTGTTCAAGCTATCATTCCTCGTTTTTTTGCTATGGTTGAGACTCAATTTGATTCAAAAATCAAAATATTCAGATCTGATAATGCAAAGGAACTTGCATTTATTGAATTCTTTCATAACAAAGGTGTGATTCATCGGTATTCTTGTGTTGAAAGGCCACAACAAAACTCGATTGTTGAACGTAAACATCAGCATCTATTAAACGTTACACGGGCATTATTTTTTCAGTCAAGTATACCTGTAAAATATTGGTCAGAATGCATACGTACTGATGTGTTCTTAATCAACAGAACTCCATCAAAACGCCTAGAGAATACTTCTCCATATCACAGGTTATATGCTTCTTGACCTGATTATACGCAATTAAGGTCGTTTGGATGTCTTGCTTTTGCTTCTACTCTACAAGCACATCGCACAAAGTTTCAACCACGAGCACGTGCATGTGTTTTTGTTGGTTATCCTATTGGAATGAAATCTTACAAGCTGCTAGATCTTGAGACTCATCAATTTATTACTTCCCGCGATGTCGTTTTTCATGAGGATATTTTTCCATTCAAAATTTCTCATTCTCAGTCTCCTAATCCTTTTCCCTTACATGTTGTTCCTAACATGTTTGACACATCTGATTCTATTCATATTCCATCATCTCAACATGCCACACCATCTGTTCCTTCACAAAATTCTTCTAACCCACTTGTTCAAGATCATTATATACCATATGTTCAAACACATACTTCATCTCCAGATGGTCAATTGCCTCATAATTCAATTCCCATAAGAAGCACAAGGACACGAAATCATCCTTCTTACCTTAAGGATTATCATTGTAACCTGGTTAACAAAGTCAAAATGGATACATCACATTGCAAATATCCTATGTCTGATTTTATTTCGTATGATCAGTTATCTCCGAGTTATCAAGCTTACACTCTTGCTTTATCAACTCAAACTGAGCCTAAGAATTACAAAGAAGCTGCAAAATTTCATGAATGGCAGCAAGCAATGGATGAAGAGTTGCAGGCCTTAGAGTTGAATCACACTTGGAACATTGTTCCTCTTCCTGCAGATCGAAAACCATTGGGCTGTAAATGGGTTTATAAAGTTAAACGAAAGGCTGATGGTACCATTGAACGTTACAAAGCATGACTCGTTGCCAAGGGATTTAATCAACAAGAAGGAGTGGATTTTCTTGACACTTTTTCTCCTGTTGCAAAGCTAGTAACAGTACAGATGTTGTTAGCTATAGCAGCCCAAAATTCTTGGCCTTTGTTACAACTCGATGTTAATAACGCTTTCTTAAATGGAGATTTGAAAGAAGAAGTTTATATGGATTTGCCGGAAGGTTATAAGCTTCCAGAATCAACTTCATCTTGTCATAAAATGGTTTGCAAACTTCACAAATCATTATATGGTTTACGACAAGCATCCAGACAATGGTATGCCAAGTTTTCATCTTTTCTTCTCTCTGAAGGCTTTACCCAATCAAAGGCTGATTATTCATTGTTTTATAAAGGAAAGGGTGACTCTTATGTGGCATTATTGGTTTATGTTGACGACATAGTTATCACAGGGGCATCTATGTCTGAAATCAGCAACATCAAAACCAAACTGAGCACTACTTTTAAGCTAAAAGATTTGGGTTCTCTAAAGCATTTTTTGGGACTTGAAGTTGCAAGATCAAAAGATGGGATTTTTATTTCTCAAAGAAAGTATGTTTTAGATTTGCTTGAAGATACGGGTTTGTTAGCTTCTAAACCTGTTCATTATCCAATGGATCCTAATTCTAAGATTTCAGCTACAGATGGTGAACTTCTAGAGGATCCAACAAAGTATCGACGACTCATCGGTCGGTTAATGTACTTAACAATTACGAGGCCAGATATTGCTTACACCTTAAATCGTTTGAGTCAATACATCACTCAACCACGCATTCCTCATATGCAAGCTGCAACTCACTTGTTAAAATTCCTTAAACTCCATCCGGATCAAGGTTTATTTTTATCTTGTCACAAATCCACTCAGCTTAAAGCTTTTGTTGATTCCGATTGGGGACGATGTCAAGATTTGAGAAGGTCTGTGAGTGGGTTCTGTGTTTTCTTAGGGGATTCTTTAATTTCTTGGAAATCAAAGAAACAAACTGTGGTGTCCCGTTCTTCCACAGAAGCTGCATATCGAGCTATTGGGGTTGTAACATCTGAGATTATTTGGCTACAACATCTTCTCACAGACTTTGGCATTTGTAACAAGACTCCTACTTTGGTGTTTTGTGACAATGAGTCTGCAATAAAGTTAGCCAATAATCCCATCTTCCATGAACGCACCAAACATATCGAGTTAGATTGTCATTTCATTCGAGATAAAATTGATGACAAAACAATTAAACTGATGCCAATTCGAAGTGCTTCTCAATTGGCTGACATTTTTACCAAGCCATTATCAAGAGCAAAGATCTTACCAATTGTTTCCAAGATGGCACTTCAAAACATTTTTACGTGTCCATCTTGAGGGGGGATATTAGAGAAATAATATTTATATTATTTTCTGTTAGAAGGTTGTTAAGTACAGTTGATTAGTTGGGTGCATGTTAGCATAGTTGGTGAAACTTAAGTCTTGTATATAAACTGTTTACTTTCCTGTTGATGATAATAATGAAAATACACACATCATTTGTGATCTCTCTCTTCTCTCTTAATAACGATCAAACGGTGCAAACTCTGGAAAACTGCAAAAGAGTGCAACTAGGTCGGGTGAACAATAATGTCCGAGTTTTCTTCTTTCTTTTCTTTCTTTTTTCTCTACTTCTCCCTTTCTCTTGTGTGTTCAAGCTGACCATAAAACCCACTTAGAGTACTTAAGTGTGGGTAGCAAGAAGAGGTCAAGATGGGCCTCAATTTGTTGGGCTAAGGTCTTCATGGGCCAAAGAAAAATAATCTAACATCATCGTCCTCTTGATCTTTTTTTCACTAGAGTAGGATCCCACTCTGTAAATGCAAAAAAAAATAATAATAATAAAAAGAAGCAAAATTCAATATTTTACTGAAATCGACATGCAATGTAACGTTACAAGTTAAATAGTCGGTTACACTACATAAGCCAATTCGACCATGTTTAAGGTTCTATAAACTAGACTACAACCACCAACAATCTTTCATAAATCAAACTCAAACATAAGATATCTTAAAGTCAAACTTGACATATAACTAATAACACAAAAAACAAGTTTGTCAAATTATTTTACTGAATCAACTTTGATCATTTGAAGAAATTAAGGTGAAGCTTGTTTTCGAAAACATAAATGTCTTGTGTCTTATTTCTTGTCTTGAGGAGAAGATGTGGTTAGAAAGTCTTAATCTAAAAAGGTTTGCGAAAAAAAGATGTAGTTTTTAGCTTCTTAAAATAAGCAAAAATAAGACAAAATACGGTCTTATGTTTACGAAAAAACAAACAAAGCAGATGTTTTTTTGAAAAAACAAACAAGCATATTAGAAACGTCTGATTGCCCGCAGACGTTTCTTTAAAATAAGACCTTATTTTAAAAAACAAACAAAACCTAAGATTTTGTAGAAGATCAAACTGATTGAGTCAAACAACCAAAACCTAACCATTGAGATGTGATCCTTTGGTTCAATGAAGCTCTTAGTTATAAGGTTCTATTGTAGAAAACTACCCACAGTATCTTTGAAAAATCAGATTGGTTCTTTTGGGAAGAAAATAATTACCTCACTCTCCAACCAGCTTACCCCACCAAATGCCCTTGGTCTAAGGCTGATAACATAGTTACATTCCTTCCCCCAATATCCATCTGAATCCCTAACCAAGAATCAAATCATGGAGAATTGAGATGAAATTAAAGTCTAGTTGTTATTAAGATCATTGAAGTGGATCACATATTTGATTAAATTTCATCTAGACTGAAACTCTAGTGAGTGTATTAACAACCTCCTGGCTTACATTGTACAATTGCAAGCTCACATTTGCACAAGATACAAACAGAGGTAAAAAATTTATAGGAAATGATTTATACACAACATGAATTAGCCATACATAATAAAAAGTGATCGTTTAGACAATTATACCATTGAATTTGTAGGTGTGAATAAAAGATAGTGGGTTGGTAAGTGCATAAGAGTCATAGTTATTGTACATGGTTAATTTGTGTTGGGTACAAATCATCTCCCAAATTCACGGCACACAAATCCATTACCAGATTACCTCTTTTTTGAGTTGACCAAAACATGCAGATCCAACAACTAATTCGGTTTCTCCACAGATGACGGAAGTTCAAAATCCATTCACCATAAACCTGCAATTAGCACATCAACACACATTTGTGAAAAAACCCATAAAAATTAAATAAAAAACGCATATATTCACAAAAAGAAATTACACGAGGCTTCTTTAATTGATTGCTTATACATTTACTAATCAAAACCATAGGTTCTTAGAAAAAGCAAACCTTTAAATCACCAAAACTCAATTGATTTGGGGAGAACGTACGATAATTGGCCTCCTGATAAAATCCCTGTACATTGGCTGGTTGGTTGAAACTCGACTGATCCTTGGAGCATTGTTGATTTCATACGCTTGACCGACAATGGAATCTGAAAGGAGACAATGAGTAATTTCAATTAGTATTACTCTATCTGTGATTTCCCTTTGCTTTTGATTGGCAGTTTTTTCTTTAGGATTTTGATTTAGAATTTAATTAACATAAATATGTTATTTTGAAATGAAAGTTAGGTGATTAACAAAAAAAATAATAATAAAACTAAAAAGGATTTACCTGTTACGTTGCTTTGTTTTGAATAGCAAGGCTCCAAAATCATCACTCAGTGCAGTAAGGAGAATCAAATTATACGGTATGCGTACTTGTGGGTCCATCTAAAACCATACAATTCAAGTAGAGACGAAGACCCCCAAATGCGCAGACCTTTCAATTGATAAATGCTCTGAGGAAGATGAGTTATGCTTCTAGAATCTATTTGCAACTCTTTTAAACATTCTAAATGTCCAAGTTCCTCGGGTAATTTCTCAACTAGAAAACAACCGGTGAGAGAGAGAGTTTGTAGATGTTTCATCTTACAGATGCTGTTTGGAATATCATGTAACCACATACAGTATCTTAGGTATAGCTCTTCTAAATACTTCAATCTGCCAAGATCCTGAGGTAAATGCTCAAGAAAGCAACAATTGAAAAGATCTAGAACTCTCAGATGTTTCAACATACAAATGCTGTCTCATCTTTCCATTTGATATAATTAGCTTTTCTAAACACTTTAATCTGCCAAGATCTTCAGGTAACTCAAGAAGTAACAATTGGAAAGATCTAGAACTCTTAGATGTTTCAACATACAAATGCTATTTGGAAGACGTCTTATCATTCCATTCGATATATTTAGATTCGTCTCTAACCACTTTAATCTGCCAAGATCCTCAGGTACCACAAGAAGTGAACAATTGGAAATATCTGTACTTATAAGATGCCCTGTATAACTCCGATCTGAATCACTTCTAATAAAAGTAAATACGTGTGATATAATTTGCTCCTCAAAACACTCAAATCTGCCAAGATCCTCAGGTAACTCAAGAAGTGAACAATAGTAACGATGTAAAACTCTTACATGTTGCAACAAATAAATGCGACTTGGAAGTTGTTTAATCTTTTTTAATGACAAAATTAGCTTCTCAAGACATTCAGATTTGTGAAGGTCATTCGGCACCTCAAGAAAAATGCCCTCAAGTTTAATTGCTCTTAGACATTGTAAACTACAAATTGCCTGCAATTTCAGCTCTAACAAATTATCACAATCCTGAATATATAACATCTCGACATTCGGGGTCCTATCAAGGTCCAGGTTCCTCAACTTAAGATCATGGAGTACGAGGGTTTTGAGATTCAGGTATTCCACAGGCATATGAAGTTCCAAATCAAGAGAGCCACAAATACATAATGTCTCAAGATTCAAAGTTTTGGCAAGGTCCAGGGTTCTCAAACCAGAACCATCAAGCTTAAGGAATCTAAGCTCCTGGCTTTCAATGGGCATGATAAGTTCTACAAAATCCTTACAGTCTTCTATTAATATTTTCTCAAGATTCCGGATATGTGCAAGGTTCAGCGTCCTCAAGCTTGAATATTTGAGGTGGAGGGATTTTAGTTGAGCGGGCATGTGCACCTCTACCAAATTATCACATCGACAGATATGTAATGTCTCAAGATTCAAAGTTCTCGCAAGGTCCAGGGTTCTCAAACCAGAACCATCAAGCTTAAGGAATCTAAGCTCCTGGCTTTCAATGGGCATGCTAAGTTCTACAAAATCCTTACAGTCTAATATTATTATTTCCTCGAGATTCCGGATATGCGCAAGGTTCAAGGTCCTCAAGCTTGAATATTTGAGGCAGAGGGATTTTAGTTGAGCGGGCATGTGCACCTCTACCAAATTATCACATCGACAGATACGTAATGTCTCAAGATTCAAAGTTCTCGCAAGGTCCAGGGTTCTCAAACCAGAACCATCAAGCTTAAGGAATCTAAGCTCCTGGCTTTCAATGGGCATGCTAAGTTCTACAAAATCCTTACAGTCTTCTATTATTATTTCCTCGAGATTCCGGATATGCGCAAGGTTCAGGGTCCTCAAGCTTGAATATTTGAGGCAGAGGGATTTTAGTTGAGCGGGCATGTGCATTTCTACCAAATTATCACATCGACGAACATGTAACGTCTCAAGATTCAGAGTGTGCCTAAGGTTGAGAGTCCTTAGCTTATTAAAACTTAAGATGTCGACGGATTTAAGTTTTACACTTCCAACGGGCATGTGAAGTTCTTCCAGAAAATTACATGTTCCAAGTGATAATACCTCAAGATTTGGAATCCGACCAAGGTGAATGATCCTCAAGTTACTATTAAGGGATAGGTCAAGGAATTTGAGATTTGGAATTTCACCATGATTATGAAATTCCACCAAGTTATAACAAATTGAAAGAATTAGGGTCTCGAGATTTGGAGTTAGCCCAAGGTCAAAGGTTCTCAATTTAGAATATCTGATGTTGAGGTATTTAAGCTTATTTAGGACCTATCATAAGTAAAAATAATAAATATAAGAAAAATAAAAGATGAACATCGGTGTAGTGAAAAACCAGTGCATATATAATATTATGATAAATCATGCACTACAATCGATCAACAAATAATTTACCTTTCTGTCTCTGCCTTCCCAAAGTTGTCTGTTGTTGGGCATTTGAAGTTGATCGATATTATGTACTTGAAAATTATTTGCTAACCATGCAAAAGGATACTCAGGCCAACATAGATATTGTAAACTATCTGGTAAGCATTGGCTAGATGTATATAATTCCTGGTTTTCAAGAAATAAATCACCTAACCTATGTCTTAAGAAGACGTCCACGTAAAGAAATCTAAGTCCCTTCATTTTTCCGAGATTTTTCATAATAGTATCCGGATACATGCGGGAACTCTTCAAGCATATACATCTTGTTGCTTCGGTACCCTTAATATAAAGATACATACAAAATTAACTTATGTTATAACAAAAAGAATAAGTGTTGGATTTCTAGGCCTTAGAAATAACTTTGAACCTTACCAAGTCATTAGCCAATATAGCTTCAATTTCCTTTGTAATCCACAATCGACTATGTTTGTGAGGCTCATTGGGGTGCAAACCACGAACAATATTCTTACCCATTTCCTCTATATGGTCATGCATGTCCAAGTACCCATTGCTAGAAATAGTTATAAGAGATTTTTGCTCAAGAACTCTTAAACCAATTTCGGCATGAAATCCACAGCTTTTAAGAGCTACGATCGCATCATCTTTGTTCCAACCTTTCAACATGCATGCCACATCTAGAAATATTTCCTTGTAATCGTTTGGTAGACCATTATAGCTCAACTCCAATTTTTGTAGAGTTTCCTCCAACGGAATTGTTTTTAGCCTTTCTAAGGCATCTTTCCATTCAAGATCACTTCTATCACAAAGAAACGAACCTAAAACAGTAACTGTTAAGGGGAGACCAGCAGCATAATGTATAACTTCTTGAGAAAGATATTCGTAGCCTTGAATTGGACTCTCTGTCCCAAATGCATTTCTACTGAATAGGCAAATTGCTTCCTTATACGATAATAGATTGACATTATAAATTAAGCAATTTGCATTCTCACGAATAAAGTTCACTCGATGTGCTACGAGTATCTGCTCGTCCCTTGTTGTAATGATGATTCTACTTCCTGGCTTAAACCAATTGGGCTCACCGGCTAATGCCTTAAGCTGGTTCATATTATCCACATCATCTAGAACAACAAGAACCTTTCTAGCACTCAACATCTTTTTCATCTTGTTTTTCCCATCAGAAACACCACTTACACTAATTCCCTGGTCATTTAACACATCTGAAAGTATTTGGTTTTGCAATGACTTCAAACCATCCGGAGAGACATTGGAAGCTTCTCTGACATTCTCCACAAAGCTTGAACCTTCGAACCAATTGGATATTTGATCAAAAATAGCTCTAGCCAAAGTTGTCTTCCCAGCACCTCCCATCCCCTTGATCCCCATCACTCGGACATCATTAATACCAATCTCTAAAGATGATACAACATCGTGTACCCGGCCATCCATTCCTACTAAGCTTTTGTCAACACTCAAATTCATGCTAAGTAACTTTAATGAAATCTTGTTAACAATTTCATGTATGAACTTGGCTTCATGTCTGTGTTTTGAAGAAGATTCAAGTTAGATTACTAAAAAGCCCACATGAACAATTAATTACAAATCTGTAACATTCACTAAAACATATAGTAAATAATAACAGAATCTTGATGGAGGATTACCCGTTATCAGTGTTCTTCAACTCCCACCCAGCTAGATTGGCTGCTTCTTCCATAGCATCTCTCCATCTCCCCACGTCTATTTCCTTTCTATGTTTGGCAAAGGCCCTCTTAACAGGCCCAGTTTGCTTGCGGATATCGGTGGGTTCCACATCATAGAAGACGGGATATGCAGTGTGCTCCTCCATTCTCCGGCACTCCATAATCTTCACAAGCTCCTTCAAACACCACGATGAAAACGTGTAGTTCTTAGACAGAACAATGATATAGAATCTTGACTCTTCAATGGATCCCATGAGTTCATCACCGATCCTTTTGCCTTTCTCGATTTTTTCATCATCCTTGTACGTTTTAATTCCTTTATTCTCAAGAGCGTGATAAAGATGATCGATGAAAGTTTTACGGGTGTCATCACCCCTGAAACTCAGAAAAACATCATACTTGAAGGCCTTTTGAATGAAAGAAGTTGAAGAAGATGCCATGGAATTGACGGTATGCATATATGCTGTAAAATCAAATCTTTGTTGAGGCCTTGAAGGAGATTGAGTTGTATGAACTGATTGCAAAGAAACTTGACAGAGATGAACAGCCCTTCAACAATAATTAATGTAATTGTTAGGTATTTGTTTGGAAAATACATTGGATGACTAGGAGAAACATATAAAATGCTTTCTGTTTTCTTTTTCTTTTCTCGAACCTTTTTACACCTGCCCTTCGAACAAACTAAGAAAATGGTTATCGAATTGATCTACGAGCAAGTTTTCTTGAGGAGAAATCATTTTTTTAATTAATTGTCAGAAAGTCAGGTTTATATAAACATGAAACATACAAAATTTGATTATTTCTTAATTGTAAGAGAATTTAAAAAATACAATTTGCATTTTTTCTGCCAAGTTCATAGTTTTGTTTTTTAGTTTTTGATAAGAATAAATTACTTATGTAAAAAGTTGAGATTAAAAAAGCAAATCATTTAAATATGTCTGATAGGATCAAAACTTCAAAAACTCATAAACTAAACTTAAAATTGCAAATCTTTGATGTATAAACTTCAAACTTCATAAACTTATAATCTCTGTATCGGGTTACAAATTTTGTACACAAATGCCCTATTTATAGAGTGTTTTCCGGCTGTTATTTGGCAGTTCTCCATCAACTAACGGCGGTAGATGGCGGCTGACGGCCGTCGGCGGTTATCTCCGGCGGCTGGGCTGTGGTGTTTGTATAAATTATATCATTATTTCCAACATTCACCCCCCTAATGATATAATTTGAAATCTTCTCATCTTCTTTGTCATCATACGTCGTAAACTTTGATTGATCATAAACCTTGTTATCAACTCCTTGTTCTTCAATCGTTGTCATAAGTAATGTAGGTTCCAAATCTTCTTCCACTAAATTTGATCGTTCTTGTCTGTAGTACTTTTGAGATCTTTCATGGCAATGCGAGACATAGTGTCCATATCTGTTGCAGTTATAACACTTTATATTACTGAATTTGTCTTGACTTCCGGTGTGCTTCTTTGCTTCTTGTGAGGGATTTCCTTCTCTTCCATATTGATTATCATTCCCATGATTTCAGATATGCGGTAGAACATACTTTCTCTTTCATTCGATCTTCTTGATGTGTAAATATTAAACCTTCTTGATTATTCACACAACTGCTCTTCTTGTACTTGAGTCTTTTTTCAAACGTCTTTAATCTTCCGATTGCTTCGTCAAACGCTATGGTGTCTAAATTTGAGTATTGTTCAATGGCTGCAACTATTTGAAGAAATCTTTCTGGCATAAAATCCAGTAATTTTCGTACAAGTGTTGGTTCATCAATTGTTATTCCAAGGCTAGTTATCTTGGAAATAACATTTGTCATCTTCGAGGTGAATGAATCAACAGATTCTTCTTCTTCCATTTCCAGTGCCTCAAAAATCTGATCTAAGAGTTTGTAATTTTGCCTTTTGTACTCGATCCACTCCAATATTCTGATCTTCAAAGTCTCCTAAACTTCTTTTGCACTTTTGCAATTTGCCACTTGTAACGTTACATCTTCGGATAGTGCTGAGAAGAGATAGGCAATTGCAGTTTTATCTCTATTGTCATCCACTTGGGTTTGAGCAGTAGGTTCGATCATTTCTCAAAGATCATTTGCTTACAGTATGATCTTCATTCGGATGGACCTTATAACATAATTTGTTGAATTTAACAACGGCCATTGAAAATAGGGTATAGTTCCACTATCCTTTCTCTAAGTTCTTGAATTCTCCTCCGGATTGTCTTCCATAATTTAAGAACCTTTTCTAAAACCTTTTGATAACCCCTTTTTACAAAACTTTAAACTTTAAAACTCTTTAAAACTTAAAACAAAAAAACTGAAAAACTTTAAATCTTAAAACTTTATAAACCTTTAAAACATAACAATCTTTAAACTTTAATAAACCTTAAAACTTTAATATTTTAAAATGTAAACTTTACCAAATATTGGTTAAACACTTTGAAAACCTTTAAAACTTTAAAACTTAAAACCTTAAAACTTTAAACCTTTATAAACTTAATAAACCTTTTCAATAAAACTTTAAACTTTTGTTAAATATTGGCTGAAAAACTTTTAAAACATTCAAACTTAAAAACTTTTACCAAATGTTGGCTTAAAACTCTAAAAAACTTTAAAACTTTATTAATCTTAAAATCTCAAACTTTTTAAATCTTAAGCTTACTAAAAACTTTAAACCCTTTAATTAATTTTTAAAGTAAAATAACAAGAAAAATTTTCTTCTCTTATTAATAAACTTTAATAAAAAAACTTTAAAGGTATGTTCGGTACGCAGTTTTTTGAAGCTGGTAGCTTTTTGTTTTGAAATAAAAAGCTACAAGTCTTGTTTGGATTAAAAAGCTAGAAGCTTTTTTTTAAACAAAAAGCTCCAAAATAAAAAGCTTTTTGAAGTAGATTTTAAAACTAGCTGGAAGTTTTTTATATATAAAATTACGTAAATACCCTCTTTAATTGTTTTACAATTCCTTCTATTTTTATTATTTGTCCTTTTTTGTTATTTTACACCATTAAGCTCCAGCTACCAGCTATTTTGCCAAACACATATACATATAAAAGATACAGCTTCTAGCTCCAGCTACCGGCTTCTAGCTATCAGTTACCAGCTACTTCCGCCAAACATACCCTAAGACTTAATATTATAAAAAAAACTTTTCTTTTTTTCAAAAAGAGCAACCGGCACAAGAGAGTAGGGTTTTAAAACACTCTCCCCTTTTCTGGTGGTTGTTCCGATCGGTGGTTGCTTCTTGTCGAGTAGATCTCGACTTCTGTTCGAGTGGTGCGATGCTTTCTGACTTCATGTTCGATCGGTGGTCGTTCTGACTGTTTGGTTTTCTCCGGTCGTCTTCTCCGGTGAGGTAAGTCCCCTTTCTCTGATTTAGGGTGCCGGGTGGTAGTTCCTTGTTGAACAGCCGCCCTTGGTATCTTTATTGTGATGAATCAAAACAAATCTTTATTGTGATGAATCAAAACAAACCCAGATGGGATGTTCTTCCTCTGCCTCCGTTTAGAAAAATTAGGGTTTCGATTTCTTGGTAGATGATGAGAACCTTGGTGTTAACCTCGACTCTGATACCAAATGATATGATCAAAACTTCAAAAACGCATAAACTAAACTTAAACTTGCAAATCTTTGATATATAAACTTCAAACTTCATAAACTTATAATCTCTGTATCGGGTTACAAATTTTGTACACAAATGCCCTATTTATACAGTGTTTTCCGGTGGTTATTTGGCAGTTCTCCGTAAACTAACGGCGGTAGATGGCGGCTGACGGCCGTCGGCGGTTATCTCCGGCAGTGGGGCTGTGGTGTTTGTATAAATTATATCATTATTTCCAACACTCCGTACGTGACATACACTACCATCGCCACCGCAGTCGTCTAGAAAACTAGATCCATAGTCGCCACTATCTAGATATCTTGCGTGGTTAATTTGTTTTGATAATGGCTTTCGTTCAAATATGCTACTGGATCCCTACCCATCTATGTTGATTTTGAACGCTGACTATTCATCATCCCTTCTCTATAGATTGTCGTCACCACCATCCACCTTGCCACTGCCACCCCACATCGCACTGCCAGTTTATCATCGATATCTTGCTTGAGATTTTGAAAACCAAAGCTGCCGATCGAGGCGTTATCACTCAAGAAAGAGAGAAAGAAATTCAATGAAGAAGATCCGATCCGATATATTGCAAGGAATCAAAATTTCGTATGTTTATTATTATTGCGAATTGAAGAATGAATCAGATATGATGCTATGACAGTTAAATTATTGTTATAAACTTTGTTCAATTTAATAATCGTTATTTATAAGAATAAAACTCGTTAACAAATCAAAAGTTATTTAAAGGTTGGAGTCCAGGAATATAGTTCCAAAAGCATGACACGTTATCATGAAAAGAGGATTAAGTTTCGGTGTAAAATCAAAATGCTTGTTTATTAAAAGAAAATTCGAGTGTGTACAATCTTTAATCTTTAATTTTTAATATATGTTAAAAACAAGTTTATAAAATTATTAAACTATTTTTGAAATATCTTTTATTAATTAGAATCATTTATTTAAAAATGGCTTTAAATTGTTGTTAGAATTTTTCCCACTAATCATCTTTACATATTTCCTAAAATGACTAGCAACTATCGAATCAAATCTACGATTATATCAATTTTTTTTCTTCATCTTTTGATTTTGACGAATGTTTCTTGATTTATTATTGATATATGGATTTATTATATTCAAAATTTCACACCATAAATGTTTAAAATTTACATAAATAATCTCCGTATTTATACACGAGGTATTAAAATAAAAACAAAAACAAAAAACGAAAAACAAAGAAAGGTGTCTTTAAAACTCGCTGGTTCACCTTCTTTATTTTTACCGTGCCCCAATCCTTTCCTTTTTCTTAAAGGCAAAAACAAAAACAAAATAAAATTTACAAACCGAAGCAAAATTCAATTAACAGAAAAGGGATAATATATCCTTCTATTTTTTCTTCCTATTTATTCTTTTACTTACAAGATAAATACAACTGTCAAAATCAATATAGGAGGTGAGAAAATAGAGAATTAGTGGACTTCACTATGGTGAGTAGGAGGATAAGATAAGAGAAAAAAATATGATTGTATATCATTTTTCTTAGAAGAATTAAGCAACAACCAAAACATGTGGTCATGTGAACACGATAATTTCTCCACTAGCTATAAGACCAAGAGTAGTGGTCTATCCGAATGCCTTCGGGTAAGTTTGGGTTGCAAGAAGGCAGCTTGGGAACACCGGTAGGCCTCCCCGGCCTTTCGGGTCCGGCTTTGGTTTCCTCTACCCGAGGTACCTGATGTCTTTTTTCTTATTTTTTTGGTTTTATAAGAGAGAGTAAAGAGAGAAAATATTTGAGTTGTTTGGTTAGTCTATGCTTAGGTTTTGGGTAAGAGATAAAAAAGAAGAAAAAAAAATAATGTGACGCTAATATGGTATTCGGGTAAGAGAAAGATACTTATGATCTAAGCCTGTAACTATGTTCGTGAAACTCGATGATCCATCTCCAAAGTTATAAATATGCTCCTCCAACATATCTTCTGCAAATTGACAATAAAAAAGTCTGCTAACCTATATATTTTTTCCAAAGACATTACAAAGCATCTTAAACTTTTTTCCAAGAGAAATTATATATGCTCGTACTTTTTATTTTTACTTATCCTTATACTTACATAATCAAGACAAGTGTCAAAGTTAAGGGATGATATGAGGAAAGATAATTAGTGTTTTACACATGTTAAACATTGAGTAGATGAAAGGATGAAGTAAGAACAAAAAGTAAGAGGTTATTTAATTTCTTACACATTTTAAACATTGCCATCCATCTAGAGAACAAAAATAGGTTATAAGCAAAGCCTGCATATACAACGACTTCATTAAACAAATATCCACACCTAATTCAAGTCTTCAGTTAACTCAGACCCCAATATCCATCTGAACCATGGATATCCCTAATCAAGAATCAAATCAAGGAGAATTACAAGAAATTAAAATCCAGTAGTTATTGAGATCATCAAGACGGAAACTCAAGCCAGTGTGTTAACAATCTCGTGGCTTACATAATACAACTGCGAACACAAATTTGTAAAAAATATAATTGGCCACCTGATTAAATCACCGTGACGTTCTTTTCTTGTCTGATTGCTTGAACATCGATAAATGCATTTAATGTGCTTGATCGAGTATCCCTGGCTTGAACTCGATTGATGGTTCGACCATCATTGATTTCATATGCTTGATGGACAATGAAATCTAACAAAATGCTCGGAATCATTTCTACAACAGACATTTTAACGCCTATGTGAAAATGATTACCTTCCATCGGTGGAAGAATTGATTGTTTAATCATCAATCAATGAAATATGATTAACTGAAAAATGTGAATGTACCTGTTAAATTACTTCTTTTTGAATAGGCTCCTTTTGGGTAGATATCCTCAAAATCATCACTCAGTGCAGTAAAGAAGACTCAATTTATCTATGCCAATGCGTAGCACCAGGCACTGTATCTTGAGTGGTATGACTCTTTGATTGCTGTAAAACCATATGACTCAAGCCGCCACATAGACCCATTAATACGCAGATCTATTAATTGAAAAATGCTAAAAGGAAGGTGAGTTATGCCTGCGCCTTCTATATCTAACTCTTTTAAGCATTTTAAACGTCCAAGTTCCTCTGGTAATTTCTCAACTAGAATACAAAACCTGAGCTGGATTTTTTTAAGATGTTTCAACTCACAGATGCTGTTTGGTATATCTTGTAAGACTACACAGTCCCTTAGGCCTAGAGTCTCTAAACACTCTAATCCACCAAGATCCTCCGGTAACCGCTCAAGAAGATAACAATATTTAAGTTTGAGAATTTTCAAATGTTTCAACATACAAATGCCATTTGGTAGATGTTTAATCACTTTAGATGACAAACTTAACTCCTCTAAACACTCTAGTCTGCCAAGATCCTCTGGCAACTGCTCAAGAAGGTAACAATTATTAAGTTTGAGAACTTTCAAATGTTTCAACATACAAATACTATTTGGGAGATGTTTAATCTTTTCAGATGACAAAGTTAGCTTCTCCAGACATTCTAACTGGTGAAGGTCCTTGGGCACATGTGGAAAACTACCCCAAAGTGCAAGTTCTTTTAAGCATCGTACACTCCAAAGTGCCTGCAATTGAAGTTCTACCAAATGATCGCATCTACAAAGATATAATATATGGAGGTTTGCAAACCTTGCAAGGTCCAGATTAGAAAACTTAGGATTAGAGAACTGGAGGGTTTTGAGCTTCAGGCTTTCAACAGGCATGTGAAGTTTTGTCCAATCAACACATTGGTGAGGATGTAACGTCTTGAGATTCGAAGTCCGCACGACGTCGACGATTCTCAAATTAGTACCAATGAGCCTGAGGGATCTGAGCTTCAGGCTTTCAACGGGCATGATAAGTTCTTCCATATCCTTACAATCTATAATTACTATTTCCTCGAGATTCCGAACATGCGCAAGGTCCAAGGTCCTTAACCTAGAATATTCGAGGCAGAGGTACTTTAGTTCAGTAGGCATGTGTAGTTCTACCAAATTATCACATCCAAGAATATCTAACTTCTCAAGATTCAGAGTCTGCCGAAGGTTGAGAGTCCTTAGCTTAGCATAATGGAAGAGGTCGAGGAATTTGAGCTTTACACTTCCAATGGGCATGTGAAGTTCTTCTAAATCATTACAACCTTCAAGTGATAGTACCTCAAGATTTGGACTCCGGCCAAGGTAAATGATCCTCACGGAAGTACAGGAGATGTCAAGGAATTTGAGCTTTGGAGTTTCACCGTGCATGTGAAGTTCCACCAAATTATTACAACCTCCGATATTTAGTGTCTCGAGGTTTGGAGTTGGCCCAAGTTCCAAGGTTCTCAACTTCGAACCAAAAAGGTCAATGTATGTGACCTTATCTAGAACCTATCATAAGCAAAAATAATAATAATTACAAGAATAAGAATACATGGATGAGCATTGGTGTAATGACAAACTAGTAGATATAACTAGTCATGCACTATAATTAACCAATATTCTACCTTTCTTTCTCCACCTTCCCAAAGTTGTCTGATATTGCTATTACGCATTTGAAGTTGAACAATATTATTTGCTTGAAAATTTTTGGGTAAACATGTAAAAGGGTAACCGTTCCAACTCAAATATTGTAAACTATGTGGTAAGTATTGGCTGAATACATGGGATTTCCATCTTTCAAGAAAAAAATTATGGTTGCGTGTCTCACATTCTTTAAGGTGAAGAAACCTAAGTCCCTTCATTTTTCTGAGACCTTCCATAATAGTAGTTGGATGGAGTTTTGAGTTCACCAGGTATATACATCTTGTTGCTTCAGTACCCTTTAATAACAAAGCAAATGAATAAAACATTAACTCGTCTCATAACAAACAAATAAGAGTTAGATTTATAGCCTTACAGATTATATATAGGTTAAACCTTACCAAGTCCTTAGCCAATATAACTTCAATTTCCATGTTAATCCACAATCGGCTATGTTTGTGAGGCTCATCATGGTGCAAACGACGGACAATATTCTTACCCATTTCTTCTATATGGTCATGCATGCCCAAGTACCCATACTTGGAAATAGTTATAAGAGATTTTTGCTCGAGGACTCTTAATCCAATTTCAGCATGAAATCCACGGCTTTCAAGAGCTCTGATTGCTTCATCTTTCTTCCAACCTTTCAACATGCATGCAACATCTAGGAAGATTTCCTTGTAATCATCCGCTAGACCATTATAGCTAATTTCTAAGATTTTCAACGTTTCCTCCAACGGAATTGTTTTTAGCCTTTCTAAGACATCTCTCCATACTTGACCACTTTCGCCACATAGGAAGGAACCTAAAACTTTAAGTGTTAAGGGGAGACCAGCAGCATAACATACAACTTCTTTGGATAGCTCTTCATACCCTTGATTTGGAATCTCTTTTCCAAATGCGTACCTACTAAAGAGACCCATGGCTTCATTAAATGATAACAGATTGACATCAATAATGAAGTCTACTTGGTGTACTAATAGCACTTTCTCATCCCTTGTTGTAATGATGATTCTAGTTCCTGGCTTAAACCAATTGGGTTCACCTGCTAAGGCCTCAAGCTGGTCAATCCGATCCACGTCATCTAAAACAACAAGAACCTTCTTACGACGCAACATTATTTTCAACTTGTTTTTCCCATCAGCTACACCACTTACACTAATTCTTTGATCATTTAATACATCTAAAAGCACTTGTTTTTGCAGAGACTTCAAACCATTGGAAGGATCATTCGAAACTTCCCTCACATTTTCAACAAAGCTTGAACCTTCAAACTGCATCAATATTCTATCAAAAATAGCTCTTGCCAAAGTTGTCTTCCCACTCCCACCCATTCCTTTGATCCCTATCATGCGGACATCATTGGTATCAATGTGTAAAGATGAAACAACACCATTTACCCGGGCATCCATGCCTACTAACTTTCTGTCAACACTCAAATTATTGCAAAGTACCTTAGGTGAAATTTCTTCAACAATTTTTTGGATTAGCTTTGCTTCATGCCTGCGTGTTAAAGAAGATTCAGTTTGATTACTCAATATCCCACATAAACAACAAATTACAAATCTGGAACATACAAAATCATATATGAAATGATAACATATATAGTAATAGGAGAGATTTGATGAAAGATTACCCATTAGCTGTGGTCTTCAACTCCCACCCAGCTAGACCTGCTGCTTGTTGAAGAGCAGCTCTCCATTTTCTTGCAGTCTCTTCCTTTTCATATTTGGAAAATGCCTCTCCAACAGACCCAACTTGTTTACGGATTTCGGTTGGTTCCACATCATAGAAGACGATGTAAGCAGTGTGCTCGTTCATTTTCTGGCACTCCATAATCTTCACAAGCTCATCCAAGCACCACGATGAAGAAGCATACTTCTTGGAGAAGACAACGATGTAGAATCTCGAGTCTTCAATTGATGTAATTAGTTGATCATCGATCCTTTTACCTTTCTTGATTTTTTCATCATCTTTGTATGTGTAAATGCCTTTTTGCTCAAGGGCACAATAAAGATGATCAACAAAGGTTTTACGGGTGTCTTCACCACGGAAACTGAGAAACACATCATACTTGAAGCTCTTTTGAACGGATGAAGTTGAAGAAGATGCCATGGAATTGAAAGGTATGGATGCTGTAAGATCAAACTTTTTTGTGGAAGGCAATTATTTTCGATGAATTGATTGTAAATAAACTTGATAAGGATGAACAAAAGCCACTTAATTCAAGAAAAGGTGTTTCCTTTTCCAAATTCTTTAGTCATATACTGATGTTCTCTTTTTTCAAATTTGGTGGTCCTGGAAAAGAACCCGCTTTTGCCTTTTGTATTCAATATTCATTCTACTGTTCTCCTTTTCAATATTCATAGTTTCCAATTTTCCACAAACACAATGGTATTTTGAGCAACCCCACCTGAAAAATAACAAGTACTGATAGTTTTTTATTTTTTTTATTTTATTTTTAAGAATGGGTCATTGTGATCGAACAAATATATATGAGCTCTTATAGTTTTTGTTTTTTACACGTGTGTGTATATATATATATATATATATATCACTACAAGAAAAAACACTTTTTGCGGCAACAACTTTTTGCGGCGACAAATCTCCCGTCAAGAAGGTTTGACTTTCAACGAAGGCTATTTGCGGCGACAATTGTCGCCGCTAATACTCTATTAATTTAATTTTTATTTTTTATTTTCGCGAAAACAATGGCGGGATTTTTTCCCACCGAAAATATTTCATGTCGCCGCAAAAAGGTAGATGTCGCCGCAAATTAATTTTCATTTTTCTTAATATTATTCATTAACGCGTAGTCGCAAATGCCCCATTGTCGCCGCAAAACATGTTTCAAGATATTAGGTTGCAACACTCTTCTTTTTCTCATTTGTTGTTTCCTCCACCTCCTACCGCCGCCCCCACGACCTCGCCGTCGCTGACCACCGCGGTCATGTCTCTCCCTCCGTAAATCTCCTAGGTTGAAGCAATCTTCGTTATTTCTCTAGCTTTCCTCTCTTCTCCTCCTCCGCCTCCTCCTCCGCCGCTGCTGTCGCTCCACCCCACCGTCGAGAAGGTAAGTTTTTTCTTTTTTTTGTTTCTTTTGCTCTTTTTTGTTAATATGTGTTGTTAATATCTCGTTTTCTGATTTGAAGGTTGTTTGTTCTCCTCCTCTCCTTCCGGTCACTTGCCCGCCGCTGGTTCCACCACCGCCGGTCACCTCCCTTCCGGTCACTTCAAGGTTTTTTTTATATTTTATCTGTTATAATAATTTATTTAATTTAATGTCAGATTATACTAGATTATTTAATTTAATGTTAGATTATTTTAGTTTTTATTAGCTATAATATTAATTTGCTTATTTAATTATGTTTGATTATAATTTTAGTTAATTTAAAGTTAGATTATTTTAGTTTTTATTAGTTTTAATATTAATTTGTTTTAGTTGATAATGTTAGATTATTATTTAGTGTAAATAATGCTAGTTTATTGTTGGTTTGTGTTAATCTTTAATTATTGTTAGTACACTAATAATGTTGAAAGTTAGATCATTGTTAGAATACTTGATTCTATATATATAATTATGTGTTAAATAGTTTATTTGATGATTTTAGATTATTATTTAGTGTAAATAATGTTATATTATTGATAGTTAGTGTTAATCTTGAATTAGAATTGATCTTCAATGTTAGTGTTTTTATTTAGTTGATGATGTTAGTATATTAGTTAGTGTAAATAATGTTAGATTATTGTTAGCTAGTGTTAATAATCTTTAATTATTGTTAGTATACTAATATTGTTAGAAATTAGATCAATGTTAGAATAATTGTTTCTATATATTTAATTATGTGTTAAAAAGTTTATTTGATAATACTAAATTATTCCTTAGTGTTACTAATGTTAGAAAATTATTTTGAATATATTAATCTAATTTATAACAATGTTTTATATACTTAACATATGTATATATATATATATTTATCTGATAACAATTATTCTTGTCTTATAATTACACGGCGCCCTATGGTCTTTTTGATGGAAGCTCAAGTTGGGAGCCAGAATCCGTTGAGCGAAGAAGATATCCTTCGGTCGGTGTTGGGTGAACGCCGTGGACATATTCGTGGAGTAGGTAGAACGTTAAGTTCTTCGTCTTCATCCACGGCACGATCGAGCGCACAATCACGTGCCACCGGACGATTGTATACACAGGCTGAGGTAGATGAAATGTTTGAGTCTCAATGCTCCCAGCTTCAAAATCAGCTACGTGTTCAAGAGAGTAATACACAGGCAATCTATCAAGCCTTAGTTCAGGCAGGTATTAGTGTCGATCTTCCCTCTTTCACTCAAAATCAGAATCAGCTGAACACCAATTTGGCTCGTGATCAAGAGTTTAACGATCAAGACAGTAGTGATAATTAGTTTGTTAACAAGCATTTCATTTGTTTTAACATTTATGTTGATGTTGAAACTATCGTTTGTTTTGTATCAAGTAGCTATTTGACCTCGTTTCATATGGTGTATTGTTTTATTTTTGTCGCGGAATATAGCAGGTTTCTGATTATTAACCCGGAAATACCGGGTGGAATAAAAATTACAGCAAACTCCTGTCGGACAAATTTTAGCCATTTGCGGCGACATGTCGCCGCAAAAGACCATTCGTGGCGACACGTGGCAATTTGTATATTAATTTTTATTTAAAAATAATATAATAAATGTCGCCGCTAAAAGATTATTTGTCGCTGCAAAAAGAATTTAATATATTTTTAATTATAAAAGAAATAAATAATATCCGTCGCCGCAAAAAGTCTAAATGTCGCAGCAAAAAGTATTAAATATATTATTCTTTATTTAAAAATAATATCATATAAGTCGCCGCAAAAACCAAGTTCGTCGCCGCAAATAGTGGACACGTGGCAAATTGTTGTTCCGTTGTGTGTCACCGCTAATAGTTAAACTTGTCGTCGCAAATACGTTTTTGGATTGAGTTTTTTGCGGCGACTTATTTGCGGTGACATGTCACCGCAACAAACTATATGAGGCGACATTTTGAGTTTTTGCGACGATTTGTGTCGCCTCAGAAAGTGTTTTTTCTTGTAGTGTGTATATATATATATGTATATATGGAGAAGTTCAAAGGGAAACTATTATTTCGTACAAGAACCAATCTTAGCCTTCCAATTCCCCCTCCTTCAATTGGATTGCCCACCCATGAATTCCTTACATGCACCTTACCACACTCAATCACTACACGCTCTTCATCCATGAATTCTACTTACCACTTAAATGACCAAGATTGGTTCTCACAGTTCTCGTACGAGAAACAGTTCTCGTACGAGAAACAGTTCTCGTACGAGAAACAGTTCTCGTACGAGAAACAGTTCTCGTTTGAACCCTCCCCTATATATATTTATATATGAGTTGTGTTCAATAAAGTCCATGTAAAAAATATAGTCCTAAAATTTTAATATTCAATCACGTGATTCAGTATACAATCATGTGATTTGTAAAAGCATCACATGTGATTTACGAAAATGTCACTCCGCCCAAAATTTTAAAATGTAATCTGGACCATCGATGACATTGATCTAAAGGCTAAAATTAGTCGCTTATGACTATGAATTAAGTATGCACTATTGAACCTTGTTGGTATATATGTATGTATATATATATATATATATATATATATATTTCTATACTTCATTAAAAAAACTTCATTTTGATAGTGATTTTATTTATCTTCAAAACAGTATACAACAAAATTTACAACAAGTGATCACAAGTCAATGAGATGTTGAAAAGCTGCTCAAATAAGTTTCTTTTTAACGATACTATTATTTAAATTATGCATAAATAATTTTGTAAGCCTATCATATTTTAAGATTTATCACAAATGAACAACATATGCTTACAACACATTAACATGTAGTACTGATGTGCGTATAGCGTACCACTTTTAAATTTATAAAATCCGAGTTATTTAGTACGACTACAACACAAATAGGCAAGAGGACCTAATCGTATCGCAATATAGTAAATAAGTACGGATGTCGAACACAAGGGGAACGGGTATGATTTTGAATATAACTCTACTAATTAAATATTAAACTAATTAAAGCAGTAAAAGGGGGAATTAAAATCTTTATCAATAAAGATTCAAACTTTATGATCCAACTCACTAAATAATAGCAACAAGAACCAAGAACAAACCAAAGGAAGTGAAAAGCAAAAAACTTTATTAGACTAAGCTTAGGTAATAAAGATTCCCTCCCTAGATTCGATGAAATCCTCGTCAAGTCAATCAATTAAGTGAACAGACAACTAAATCTCATATACCGATTTGTATATTGATTAGACTCTTGGTCTAAATATCTAATCCTATAATCATGCAATTAACTAACTCTATGGTCAAGGAATCAATTTAAAGCAAGATTAGTCCTTTTAGTTCGTATCAATCAAGATTCCAGCTTTAATGATTGTCTAAATCAACAAACTATTCAATTAACATATAAAGGTCATCATATGCAATTACACATACATTAAAGTTCCCATCTTTTCATGTTTAAGCCTAGGATTTGGTCCATCACTAGTCATAACTACTTATTGGTCCTAAATAGTCATGATGAAAGCCACACAAGCGGATTGGTCCTCCTACTTATGCAAACTCAGAATATAAACATGACAAAACAAGATCTAAAACATATGTGGATCTTTGGTATAACTAAAATTGATAAATATATGAAATCTAGCATCATAAACACACAAAGCAATCAACTTTAAAAGAATTCATCTCCTCTAGGGAGGAATACTTGAAATATCAGCCAAGAAACATTATGAATAACTTCTGGTAGAACCGGAATGATCCAAACCCGAAATCTTCAATAAACAAGCTTCAATCCTCCAAAGTTGAGCTCCACAGCCCCTGGAATGCTTCTGGACGAGTTTTGGCAGCTTTGGGTAGTAAAAGTTGAGTTGTTTACCCCTAAAACGTTCTAGAATTGTGTTTAAATAGATAGGCCCAAAACAGGGGTTACGCGTCACGACGGGTAAATGTCACGTCGGGACGAGGGAGTTTAACGCGATCCATACTTCTTTTAAATTTCAAATCTGACGTTATCAGGCCCGTCTCGCCGCGATCCCGTCCTTGGTCACGTCACGATTTATAGCTGGCATCGCGTTGAGTTTATCCATACAAGTAACCTGGCGCGATCTAATTACTTCATCGCGTCGTGATGTGTAAGTGGGTCGCGTCGCGGTCCGCTACTTCCACCCGGCCCATTCTCTCTTTTAGTATTTGGGCTTTTTCTTCTTTTTGAACTTCTTTACATTTTTCTTCTTGGGCTTTTCTTTTAATTTCTTGATTATTTCTTCTATTTTTCTTGAGCTTCTTGATCTTCGTTAATTCCTTCCCTATTTTCTATCTTTTGATTTCTTTTCTAACTTTTTATTCTTTCATTTCTCTTTTGCCTTCACTCGATTTCTTCAAATAATCAATATTTCGCCTTTTAACCTACAAAATAGAAAACAAAGGATAAACACACCTTTTTACAATTAAATGCATACTTTCGGGCTAAAATCAACCCGATATCACATAAGATTTATATATTATAGACGCGATATCAAGTACGTATTTTATATATATTAGAAATATTTATTAGTTAAAGGGTTTTAATGTAAATAAGTTACAACTTGGATATGATTAAAATTAGAGCCGGTTAGTTCTTGGAGAACAAGGATATATCTATCTATAAATAGAGTCGGTTAGTTCTTTGTTTTTCATGTTAGAGAAAATTATTGTATGCTTGATCAATTGTGAACTTGATTTGTTAATAAAGAGTTTTAAAATTGAGAAAAACTTCGTGTTCTTGTGATTTAGAGTGTGTGTAGGTACTTCATATTCTACAATTGGTATTAGAGCCTGGTCTCGATTTAGGTTCTTGAAGGAGAAATCACTCGATACACGAGAAACCAAAAAAAATCGTTCTTGTGGTTTCTGTCATCTCTACACAGCTTTGGGAGAAACAATGGTGTGAGTTCGTTTACCGTTGGATCATTTTAATGTTGGACCGTAAATTCTAAAGGCATTGAATAATTCGGAAGAGAGGAAAGCAAAAGGCCAGGCATTGGACTAGTGGAATGAAACCTTATCCCATTATGGAGTGAGAACCTGATATTCTTTTATCAAAAGACATGGCCTCCCCTAATGGACATCTTAGATGTGACCGTTGAGATCTTGGATTGGAAATTTTTGCTAGTTCTTTGCAGCTTTGGCAAAACATATACTTCTTCGATCTGACTGTTGGAATCTTCAGTTACGAAGTTATACATTGTCGAAGTGGGCTGAAGATTTGTCCCACTGATAGTTCTACGCAACGTTGGAAAAAATGACCTTTCGAGTTCGTTCACCATTGGATCGTCGAGACTTTTGGATTGTACTGTAGGGATTTTATTTAGGTCTTTCTACAAGAAGATATTCATCATCTAAGTTGACTGCACAGATGGGAAACACAAAGTTTGATGGGAAGAATGATTTCGGTCTATGGACGGTGAAGATGCGTGTGATGCTTGTTCAGCCAGGTTTAGCTGCTGCCCTTGAGGGTGAAGCAAAGTTACCTGCAGGTTTTTCACGTCAGAAAAAGTCAGAGTTGCTTGAAAAATGTTTTAGTGCTATTATTTTATGTCTTGGTGATCTAGTTCTAAGAGAGGTAACAAAACAGACATAGGCAGCTAGAGTGTGGGCAAAATTTGAGAGTGGTGAATCGTCTTTATCTGAAAAAGAGATTGTACACGTTCTACATGAACCCAAGTAAGAAACTTGAAGATCATATAGACTAGTTTAACAAACTGATACTTGATTTGGAGAATATCGATATTGAGGTTGATGAGGAGGATCAGGCTCTTATCCTACTCACATCCTTGCCTCAATCATATGATCAGTTTGTTGATACCTTACTATATAGGAGAGAAACATTAACCATGGAGGATGTTCTTGTAACACTGAATTCAAGGGAGTTGAAAAAGAGGGCAGACTCGAAGGAAGAAAGTGGTGACGGATTCATTAAACGAGGCAGGTCTGAGCATAGAGATAGTAATCAATCTAGGAACAAGTCATGGTCCAAGTCAAGAAAAGGGTTTGTTAGGAAATGTTATATATGTCACTCATAGAGTCACTTCACCAGAAGAAAAACCGTCCCTAGAAGAAAAAGAAGAAGTTAAATGGAGCTATAAAGAAAAAAGTTTAGAGTCAGGATTCTACTTCTGAAGGTTATGACCGTGCAGACTTCTTGGCGGTGGTTAAAAGTGGTACACTTGTTGAATGGATTATGGATTCAGATGGTTCATACCATATGACACCTATGAGAGACTACTTTTTTGACTTTGAGGAAATTGATGGTAGTGTAGTTATGTTGGGTGATGATAGGAAACGGATAGTTTATTTCTAGAGGGGTAAAACTGTAACATGGTTTAGAAATAGTAAATAAATAGGGGGATGGGCTTCGTTCATGATAGGTAGAATTTACATTTCATACATATTAAGAGAGGGATTTCCCTGGGCAATCATCCGATTGTGGATTGATTGAGATTCTATCACTGTCTAATTTCAATTCGGTGTCCTTAATTGTTGTTCCTAATTTTCGATCCTCATCATTGGTCCGACCTGCCCATTGACCTGCCGTTTTGTAATTCTCGATGTGTTAAAATCAAATTGATTTATCCATCTATTTTTCTGATTCAATTTTTGTTCTCGCTCTTTGTAGTTGCTTTTCACGATCTGTTCTACTTCAATTTTTGGATTCAATTTCAGTTTCCGTTCTGTAGCCATCGCTGTTCACGATCTTTTCCGTTTCAATTTCATTCATCAATCTAATCAATTTCGAGGAATCGTTGTTTCACATTCTATTCCACTTCAATTCCAGTACTCGGTTTGTTCTTTTGTTGGTGCTGTAGATTTGGGGTACTATCAATAGTTACCATTTGGACCTCCCGATTTTGATTTTGGGGTTCTGTTGTTAGCGATTTTTGTTGTTGGGATCTGCGATTCGAATTGAAATATATTATTGCAATTCGTATTCTATTGATTGTGATATGTACGGTTGATTTGATTGGGAATTTTCCATAGGCGTTCAATCTGTTTTTCCTTAATCGCTAATGGAAATCCGTTTTGTACAACAACATATTGAGCTCCATGAGGAATCGATTCACCAATTGCAATCGGATGTGAAAGAAATCAAAGCTGCAAGAAGATTTTGGAAGCTGATCGAGTGGATGATTCTAAATTTCGTCAACTCATGATGGCGTGGATGAAGGATCAAGGTCTGCAACACGTTTCTAGTAAGGAATCTAAGTTCGATTTGTGTAGGGTTGAATATGGGAATTTCTTTGACTCTGGGGGTGGATCTGATCATATTTTTGAATCTGGTGGTGGAAGTGATGGTGAGGGAGAAATTCCAGTTGTATCTTCAGCGAGCATCAATTATCAGAAAGAAAAGGGAGACCTATTGTTGGATTTTGATTATCAAGTGATGGAATCGACCACAATGGTAAGTGGGGGAGAACATTTAGATGTTGATTATCAAGGGGCGAATAGAGAGCTGATGGTGAAGCCTATTTAATTAATTGGATTGGCAACACTTCCTCCATCAATTATGAACGAAATTCAATTCGACTTGGCAGCTAAGGATGATTTCTGAAGATTTCACTGTTTGGGTCAGAAATGAAAACAAAAATCATATTTTCATAATGGATGGGATTTGTTTAGTTATGGGGTAGTTTGATGAAGGGGTCTACAAGAGTTTGACTCAAGTTGTTATTAATGGGGACTCTTGTCCGTTTGAAGAGATTCAGGTTCGTGATTTACCTCCGTGAAAACCACCACATCATTGTACTTGTTTGGAAGCAAGTCTTGAGGACAAGACTTTTTTGAAGACGGAAGTAATGATAGGAAACAGAAAGTTTATTTCTAGAGGGGGTAAAACTGTAACATGGTTTAGCAATAGTAAATAAATAAGGGGAAGGGCTTCATTCATGATAGGCGGAATTTACATTTCATATGTATTAAGAGAGGGATTTCCTTGGGCAATCATCCGATTGTGGATTGATTGAGATTCTATCACTATCTAATTCCAATTCTCCGTCCTTAATTGTTATTCCTAATTTTTTATCCTCATCAGGTGATGACAGACCATGTGCTATAATGGGAATTGGTAAAGTGATGCTACTGTTTAAAGACGCTACAACATATGTGCCTGAGAATGTTAGATATATTACCGGTCTGAAAAGAAATATAATTTCTTTAGGCACCCTTGAAAGGGGTGGATATACTATTAAGATGCAAAATGGCAGAGTTAAGGTGATTAATGGTTCCTAGAACTAGGAAAAAATTATGTTTACTCATTGGATAGAAAGGTGGAAAATTTTGAAGCTAATATTGGTGTTCATGGAATTGATAATTCTGCTACTTTATGACATAAATGACTAGGACATATTAGTGAAGAGTAGGGTTGAATGAGCTGAACAAAAGTGAACAGTTAGGCAAGAAAAGTCTATGTAAACTTGAATTCTATGAAAATTGTGTCCTGGGAAAGTTGATTAAGTTAAGATTTGGTTGAGACCAGCACTTTACAGAGGGGGTAATAGATTATCTTGATGCAGATCTATGGGGGCCTTCTAGAGTGGAATCATTGGGAGGTACGAGGTATTTCTTATCCATCATTGATGATCTTAGCAGGAGGGTATGGATCTCAGTTTTGAAACATAAGCATGAGACCTTTTGTAAATTCATTGTGTGGAAGACTCTAGTGGAGAATCAAACAGGTAACAAAATAAAGATGCTCAGGACTGGTAATGGTCTTGAATTTTGTTACCGTGAGTTTGATGACTTATGTAAGAAAAGTGGGATTGCTAGGCATATGACTGTTGTAGGGTCTCCGTAACAAAATGGTTTAGCCAAGAGAATGAACTGAACTCTAATGAACAAAGTAAGGTGTATGCTGATCGAATAGGTATGTGGTTGGGCTTTGCAGCAGACTATAGTGTATTAAAAGTGCCGTGTTGCTTGCTCACACATTGATCAAGGAAAACTGGAACCTATGGTAGAAAAGGGTATTTTTCTAGGATACCCTGAAGGTGTCAAGGGTTATCGTCTTTGTAGGTGTGAAGATTTGAAGCCCAAGGTTGTGATCCGCAGGAACATGGTCTGTAATGAAGGTATGATGTATAAAGATACCTTAAAGGAAAAAGATGCCTACGATACTGAGATAAGGTTCGGATTAAGGTGGAGCTGAATAATGACATTCAAAAGGTTAATGTGAATGAGGAAGAAACTCATGAGGGTAATGACGGGTTATTATAGCCTTGCTAGAAATAGACCAAGGAGACAAACTGATCAACCTATAAGGTTTCGAGATCTGAGTAATATTGTTGTTTATGATTTTGCTACCGTAAAAGAATTGGATACTCATGAGCCACAATCATTCCATAATGTTGTCACTTCAGTAGAGCGAGACAAGTGCATAAAAGCAATGGAAGAGGAGATGAATTCTCTTATTAAGAATCAGACATAGGAGCTAGTAGAGAAGCCACTCGGGGAGAAACTAGTTAGGTGTAAATGGTTGTATAAGATCAAAGAGGGGATTAAAACTAAGATATAAAGCAAGGTTGGTAACTCAAGGATTTACTCAGAGAGCAAGAATTGACATAACGAGGTACTTTCTCCAATGGTAAGATGTTCTATCAGGGTAATACTCTCACTAACTGCTTGTAGAGATTATGAGCTAGAGCAACTAGATGTGAAGACAACATTTTTACATAGTAATCTTGATGGCCATTTATATGAGGCAACCTCCAAGTTTTGAACAAGGAGCGGATAAACTGTGTTTGCTACAGAAATGCTTGTATGGTCTAAAGGAGTCTCCAAGACAGTCGTACAAAAGATTTGATGAGTATGTGGTGAGAAATGGTTTCTATAAAAGCAATTATGATACTTGTGTATACTACACAACATACAATCTAGGGGAGTTCATATATCTACTGCTATATGTACATGATATGTTGGTTGCTTGTACAGACAAGTTTGAGATTAAGAACACCAAGAGGTTACTAAATACAGAGTTTGATATGAAAGAACTTAGAGAAGCAAAGAAAATCTTGGGTATGGAAATCAAAAGAGATAGAGGCAATAGAACGTTAAGGTTGTCACAACAGGGATATGTAAATAAGGTTTTAAATAACTTTAGAATTGCAAATGGAAAGCCGGTTATTGAAAGTCCAAAGATGTGATAATAAATGAGTAAAGTAGATGATTCTTGTGTGTAAGATGAAGAACAAATGAAGAACACAAGGATGAACACTTTGCTTGCTTACTGGAAAGATAACTTCTATCTCTGAACGTAGGTTACAAGCTTTAACATTACAATATGCAAAGGTTACCTTGCAAACTAGGTTTGCAAGGTATATAAAGAACTAGCCTCATGGGCTTCTAAGTCTAAGCTAGAAAAAATAATACAAGTGTGGGCCAAACCCATTACATAACCATTCTAGAAAGCTTATATACAAATACTACAACAGAACACAAGGCCTACAAAAATATGATGGACTAACAATCTCCCCTTTTTGTAGCCTTGTGCCGGGCAGGGATGTATCATCTGACCCTTTGACTAAGAATTCTTTCCCAGCTTCTAATGGTCTTCCGCTCCTAAACCTTTTCTTCAAGAAGATCAGCAAACCTTGTCATTTTGACCAGTAAGTCCTGTTCTTGGATATTTCTGTTTCAATAGCAGGTCCTGCGGTACTTTGTTGTAGAGTACCGTCAGAGTAGGCATTATGTTCTGAGACTCCGAGGAAGGATTTGGCACCTGTGAAAGTAGGCATTATGAAACCATCGGCACCTTCATAGTCGTTGTCGTATTCCTCAATGATCGTGTATTTTCTGATTTGGTCGAGCTTAGAGTGATGTCAGTTTGGCTTTAACACGTTTATTTTTTCAAGGTCGGCTTCAGCTCCCAACTGCAGATCATGAGTTTGACTAAGGAGTATTTTCTTTCTCATAAATTCCCTTATAACGACTAGCCCCCTCTGCTCCTCTCTGCTCTTTTCAGGTTTGCAGGCCGGCTCATCCTCCAGATGTGTGATGTATGCCAAGTTTAGATGCCTCAATCAACCTCATGGAAAGTATACCTCTTTCCGTCTGCCCTAGTAACATGGAAGTGAACCATAGAGTAGTTGAAGACGTTGCACACCAGGTCAACCTTGGCGATCGGGAACTTGGAAGCCACCATTTCCTTTAGACTTGCATGGAATGTGGCAACAAACCTTACTGCTTTTTCATGTTAAGTAGAGTTTAGCATGTAGATGTCATATACCTCAACGATCTGCTCCGTCTTGATCTGGGGAATCCTTTCTTCAAGATAAGGCACCTCTAACCACTGGGTTAGCTAGCGAGGCTGGGACTTTTCTAGTGCTTCCTTGGCCTGATGTTTTCAATAGTTGTCCTTTCTACTATAACCATTTCATGAGTGGCCAAAGGTTTAGGACCTCCATGGTAAGTTTCGGGTATGGGCCACTCACTTTCCTGCTTTGTTGTTTGTTGTTACTATTAACTTATCAAATCTGTCGGGGCTATGTTGAACTGCCCTTGAGATGGGGGGGAAAGATGTCAAGCAACTCTCGGTTGACCGTTGTAAACACCCTTCTGATGTTGATCAAGGTTTGCTCCTCCTCCTCCTCCTCTGCCTCTGATATTGGCCTTTTGCCTTTGGCTCTGTCGGTTGAGGTTTCTGGGAGGAAAGGTTTAGGTTGAGGAAAACTTGTTTGGATTGGAGGGATTTGGATTTGCGGGGTTTCGGGTTTCTCTACTTCTACCTCTACCTTAGCTCTTTGACTAAACTGGAATTCAAACTCCATCCCTCGTTGTTTATCATCACCACCACTGCCACTACCACTAGCACCCTCCTGAGGCGTTGATACAGGAGTGGCTTCTAAGTGCAGAGTTAAGCTTTAGGCGCTAATATATCTCCTACCAACCCTCTGCCGCTTCTCCCCCTCATGATGTCCTAGATCCTAAGGATCATCATGCCCCCTTTTCCTGGATTCTGCTTGTGAATTATAGGAGGTTTCCACTACCTCTAGCCTCTGCCCAATCCCAGATACGGCTGTGGTTAGGGTATTCAGGGCTTGTAGTATAGTGTCATTAAAGGTGTTTGTGCTAGAAGGTGGGGCTTGGGGTTACTGAGATTGTAATGTTGCTAGTAGGTTGGTTTGTTTAGTTGTGAGTTCAGCAACACTATTGAGTTTGGCGTGGAGTAGGTCCATGAGTTCATTGATTGAATAATCTCGCTCTATAACCATGGGTGGTCGGGTGGCCAATGTTTGTACGGTGGTGTTTAGAGTAATGACTTGGGATTGGAGGGAATTGAGTTGGTTTTGGAGTGAGGTTTTGATGCTGGAGGCCTTGTTATCTATCACCTCTCTCAGATTTGATTCAATACGAGAGAACTTAGAATCCATGTAGATCCTTAGTTCGGCGGTAACCCCGAGTTCACATAGAGGCCCGATTCGCACAGGAGTTGTAGCAACCCTGTGGCCCACACTTAGTGTTGGCATGGTGGTAGCACTGGTGGGACTTCCACTTGTTCCTCGCATTACCTCTGCAGGAGAGGCCGCTACAAGTGTTTCGGCAACATCATGAAGATGTGAAGTAGATGATCATGTCCTAGAAAAAATATTTATTCCTGTACGAATATGTTCTAGACTCGATTGTGATGGAAAGAGGGTCGTGGATGGAGGAGATGATCCACTGATTTCAAAGCCAGCGAACTCCGAATGAGCCGCCGACTGAGTGTGTTCTAGATCCTCGTGGATTTAAACGACCCATATTTGAGTGAAGGCCCAGTGGATGGAGGGGATCGGTGCTTGCACTGGTGGGATGCCAGTGTCTATTTCAATACTGTCTGGAACATTATCTAGGCCAGTAGGAGATGTGGCTTCCCGACTATTATAGGCTTGGGATCCCTCACCTTCTTCTTTTTCTTTCTCACACACTCTATCTCACTCACTTCTTCTTCTACCCCTACATCATCCTTCTTCAAATTAGGCACATCACCAAAAGTTGCAGAGATATCAGATAAGCCCTGGTGGATGGTATTATGGGGATTCGACGTCTTTCAAGTCCCAGTTGACACAGTAGAAACCGCTGGATGTTCTGGTGCAGAGGAGGATGACTGGTTAGATTCAGAGGACTCAGTCTCCGTCCTTTTTGAAGAGGACTTACTCACAGATGTAGCTTTGGTGGAGGTCTTGGAATCACTGACATCTAACTGATCAAATGCGGATGCAGGACGATCTCCCTAACCCTAGTGTATAGCTCCGCCCTCACCACTTCCACCACCCCTCTCTATATTTTCACCATCTTGCTCTCCCCTACTTGAGGCACCCCCGTGCTCAGGAGCTCCTAGACCACTACGAACCTCACCGGGATCTACTGCCCCTAGGGTAGGCACAACCGGCTCTGGTTACGCCGGAGGAGCTATCCTATTTGCTCTTATATACCCCCTCACTGCCTTACTTTGCTGATTGAGAATTTATATAAGTGCGGGTGGCACGGACATAGTAACAAGGTCCGGAAACTCCGTTAACTTTAAAAATCATTCGATTCATTGTATAGGCACTTGGGCGTTGTCCAGCCGGTGGCGAATCATACGGTAGCCCTCCAGATCGTTTTGAAGCATGAGCGTTAAGAACCATTGAAATGGTATGAAGGTTTTGCATCTGGAGGTGGCCTTTTCGTTGACCATACGAACAATCTACTCGAATATGATGGTTGCGTAGTCAAGGTACATGTGATATGAAACACCTGCCAGCAATTGCAATGAATAGTATGATCCATCATCAGTGCCTCGATGGACTCGAGTAAGGGTGTGAAATATAATCGTCGCCAGCATTTGCTAGAAGAGAACCAGGTTAGTCCGCTTGAATTGTTTAACCTGGGTCAGCTCCCCATTGTAGCCTAGCCCATGAATCATTTCCAGAAGGTCATCAACATGTGGTGGTTCATCGAATTCAGTCTTTCCACAGTAGTGGGTGTTATATGGAAGATCTAGGAGGTAACGGATTCTGCTGGCAGTTAAGGGCACCATCACATTTTTTATGCAGCCAATCAGGCTCGGATTGCCCCTGTGGGTGACTCCCTCCTTGAAGGTATACCAGAGTTGCTTGAGATAGATTTCTGGGACATGGGTTGAGGAGGTATGTGGGTTAGCAGTTATGGCTCAGCATAGTGGGTGAGCTTTTATGATTTCAGAGATCAGGGGTATTTTGGTGTCTGTGTTTAGATCCAGGAATACGTTATTTGTACTGGTGTCTAGTCGGACATTAGTGGGGATCAGGGTTTCCTCAAGAAGAGGTTGAGCAGGCTGACGAACAACAGATTGATTTTCAGCAGCCATCTAAGACAAGTGATAAACAAATTAGTATGTAGATACGGCAGACAGTTGATAGTTTTCACATGTGAATAAGTTTTGTCATGAGTTGGAAGATTTCATATGTGAAATTAATAGCTTTGACTTTGACTCATGTTTCAATTTTTGACTTATAGTGTGAAGTGTGAATATTTGAAAAAGTTGAAAAATTTCCTAAGTATTGAAAGTCAGACCAATGTGAAGAAATACTTAGGTCAGACCAAGTGAAGGTTGGACCACTGGAATTTGACTTAGGTCAGACCAAATAAAGGTCGGATCAAATTAAAGTTGGTTTCAATTGATAAACACAAAGTCGGACCAACAAAGGTCAGAATCAAAAGTCGGACGAAATGTAGGTCGCACCAAGTCAAGGTCGGATCAACAAAAGTCGGACCAATGCAAAGGTTGGACCAATGAAAGTCGGACCAAGCAAAAGTCGGACCGATGCAAAAGTCAGACCAATGCAAAGGTCGCACCAAGTGCTTTCCTAATTATCATTTGAACAAGCGTCCAAAGTCGGACGACACAAAGTCGGACAAACTTAGGTCGGACCAATTGAAGGATTCATTTTAGACACTAAATCGTACCAATTGAAGGTCGGACCAAGCAAAGGTCGGACAAATGCAAAGGTCGGACCATGCGAAAGTCGGACCAAATGAAAGTCGGACCAAGTGTTTGTTCAGATCAGTCGGACCAACCACACTTTGCAGTTCTCAAAAATTGAAATCCGTTTTTCACTCAAATTAGTGTTTGTCAACCCAAATTTGGTACCTGTGAACTCGCAATTCATTCCTAAATAGGTTTGTTTCTTGTGAAGAACCAAAAAACATCAATTTTGAATGATTTCTACCCAAATTACACTGTTCTAATGAAAAGCGCTAACGGTCAAGAAACCTTTTTTCAAAATCATAGGATTCAGAGTTGTTTGAGTGAGATTTTTGTACCAACTAGTTCGCATAAAGTTGAAACTTGTTTTCGACACTTGATTGAACTCAAACAACACCATTAAAATTGTTTTAAACTCAAAAATTCCTAACACTTCGACTGTCGATAAACAGGGTAGAAACAGAGAAGAATAAACCCAAATTCTTCGATTTTCATGTTGTATTTCATCCCCTTTGTTGTTTACCATAATGATTGATGATGAAGAAATCGTTTCAAGCTCTAAATGCACACACAGAGACTGTTTTTCACTCGAAGAAAGAAGAAGGTAAGGAAGGAGATGAACAGTGGTTCTTGCTTTTTGACAGTTGGAGACCTTTTTGAATTCTAAAGGCGTAAAGGAGAAGCAAGGGTAAGATCACGTTTTATAGAGTGATCCGACTTTTCCAAGTAAACCGGGGCCGGCCCATTTGTGCTTTGTGGGCCCGGTCCAACCCAAACACAATTTCATACTTAAACTATTGTCTTATTTTTAGTCCCTTTTTTTGTGTTTTTGTTTTTAATTTAGTTTTATTTTTTAATTTTTATTTTTGTTGAACATTGATATCGCCAAATTTAAATATATATTTTAAGTGATATCTGTTTTATTTTAGCCGTTCGTAAATAAGTAAAAAATACTTAATTATCTTCATTTATTGAATTATAGGTTAAAGAGGCAGGTTATGAAAACTTTTAAGCAAAAAACGAAGAAACCGAAGAAATAGAAAAAATTGTCCGCGCCGACACACCTCCACTGTTTTGATCATATCTTACTCATACAAACTCGGATTGAGGTGATTCAAGTGGCCACGGAAACTAGACTCGGAGGGCTACAATTTCACTTTTATGGTCATATAATGAAAATGCACTAACGTGACGCGTTTTCCATACAACGCGACGCGTTTGTGATGATAAGGCCAGAATTCAAATTTCAAAAGGAGAAGATTACGAGAGGATCTACCCAACATGACTCGTCCATGAACCGGGAGCGACGCGTCCGTCAGATTTATCCTTATCTATTTTAACAAATTTCCAGATCGGTTGGGATGAATTCTATCTGACTTTTACCCTAATTATACCTCTAAGAACACCCTAAAAACGTTTGAAGGCAGATTGTTGGCTATAACATGAAGATCAAGGCTTTTGGAGTGAAGATTCAAGGCTTTCATCATACTTTCATACCGGTTTTTTGTTCTTAACTCTTATTCACTCTATTTAAACGGTTGTGGTATGTTTAGTATGCTTATGCTAGGCTAGATTTTCCGTTTTCCTTCCTAGAGGAGATAAACCTTGTTAAAGTTGTTTGATTTTAATAAATTTGAAAACTTTTTACTATATATTTGTTATGTTTAGCTTTTTCAAAGATCCAAATGTGTTAAAGTTGCTAACTTTATGCCTATTGCTAAGTATTTCATAGTTGATATGACCATTCTAATTATGATTGCTTTAATCATGAGTTTCTATGACCATTCTAATTATGATTGCTTTAATCATGAGTTTCTATGACCATTAGGATTCATGACTAGTGATTGACTATATCCTAGGATTAGGTTATAAATAATTTGACTTTAATGTGTTTACAATTGCATGCGATGACCATTCGATGTCAATTGATTGATTTTGTGACTTAAACAAATCAATAGATTAAGTCTAGTATAACACAAATAAATTGACTAGTTATAGGAATAGTTAATGCCATAAACATTGGGTTAATATTTCTATAACTGTAGGGCTAATGAGTCTGTCCATGAGATCTAGCCATATTAGGAATCGGTATATGATATTAAGTTATCCATTGCATGAATTTTTTTGAAATCATTTAACTTGAAAAGGTAAAATCAAATCTAGGGAGGGAATCCTTTATTCTATAGTTTTATCTAATAAAGTTTGTTGCTTTTTGATTCCTTTAAGTTGCTTTTGGTTTTTCTTAGTAGATTTGTGGTTAGAATTGGTGAATAGTTTGATTACGAGTGATATGTTCCAAATTACCCTTTTTCTGCTTTAGATTAGTTTAATATTTAATTAGTATAGTTATATTCAAAATCGTACTCGTTCCCCTTGTGTTCGACACCCATACTTATTTACTATACTACGATACGATTAGGTTCTCTTGCCTATTTGTGTTGTAGTCGTGTTAAATAACTCAGATTTATAAATTTAAAACTGGTACGCTATACTCACATCAAACATTATCATGGACTCCCCTTGACACGTGAACAGATAAAAGTTTCCAAATGTGGAAATTTGGAGTATTTTAGCTACGGTGTGTTAGAAACTAGAGGGGGGGTGAATAGGTTATATGCCCACTTTTTGAAGTTTTTAACAATTCTTACAAGAAATAAACGAGTTTAAGTAAGAGAGATATCACCAATGTAAGAAGCTATGACACGATGATGTATAGTGGTTCAAGCAAGGGTTAACAACCTTGCTCTACGTCCACTCCTTGGCTTCACCCACCAAGAGTTGCTTCACTAACTTCTCTCTTTGAAAGTAAAGATAAACCGTTTACAATTTCTCCTTTTAGCTTACAAGAATTACACTTCACTCTTGCAAACAAGGTTAGGATAAACCTCACTTTTCTGTAATTACAAAGGCTAGAGTTGATCCTCACTTCTCGCTAATTTTATGGGCTAGAGATGATCCTCACACTATTACAAATGTATATGAATGTAATGTAGCATTTGAACTTTGAAGGGCCAACAACTTGATGTGCGTGTAGCGTACTAGTTTTAAATTTATAAATCCGAGTTATTTAGCACGACTACAACACAAATAGGCAAGAGGACCTAATCGTATCGTAATATGTAAATAAGTACGGGTGTCGAACACAAGGGGAACGGGTATGATTTTGAATACAACTCTACTAATTAAATATTAAACTAATTTAAAGCAGTAAAAGTGGATTTAGAATCTTATCAATAAAGATTCAAACTTTACCACTCTAAATTACTACTAACACTATTAAACTCCAAAAGCAAACCAAAGAGAGCCAAAAGCAATGATTTTTATGGAATTTAACTTATCAAATTAAAGCTTTCCCTCCTTGTATTCGATTTTACTTTTTCAAAACATTTAATTTCCAATTAATCGTGCAATGAACATTTGTTTCATCTCATACCAATTTCTATAATGGATAGCCTCTTGGTCCGAGTTCTATCCCTATAATCATGCATTTATTCAATTCTATGGTCAAGAAATCGTTTAAGTGCATAATTAGACGTGTTTAAGTTCGTGTCAAACAAGACTCAACCTTTAACAATTGTTTTGGTTATTAAATTGTTAAATTGACAAATAAAGGTCATTACATGCCAATCATACACATTAAAGTTCAATTCTTGATTATCTAAGCCTAGGGTTTGATCTACCACTAGTCAAGATTAATTATTGGTCCTAATTAATCATGATTAAAGCCATAAAAACATATTGGTCATCTAGTTTTTATAAACTTAGAATATAAATAATCAAAAATAGATTCTCAAACACATATGGATCTATGGTAAGCTTATAAGACAAATTATGAGATGAAAACATGTTCTAATAAATGGAAATCAAATATATTTACAAAGTATCATCTCCTCTAGAAAGGAAAACAGAGAAACTAGCAAATAATAGTCATATCAAACTTCTGGAAATCATAAATAAACATGAGAATAATAGAGGAATGATAAAACCGTAATAAGCAAGCTTCCTAGCCACTTTAATCTTCAAATTAAGCTCCAATCCTTCAAGTTAAGCTTCAAAGCTCATGGGATGGCCTCTGGACGTGTTTTGGCAGAGTTTGGATGTGATAAGTTGGGTGATTCTCGTCAAAACCGATCTGGACGTTTGTTTATATAGAAAACCGAAAACACGGGCGTCACGTCGCGAAAGGTAAGTGTCCCGTCACGACGAGTGAGTTTGACGCGATCCAAAACTCTTTTAAACTTTGAATTCTGACGTGATCTGACGCGTCACGCCGCAACCAAGTCTTAGGTCGCGCCGCGATCCCACGTGGCGAGTTTTCTGACCTTATCTTGAACAGCTCTGTAATGCAGCGATTATTTAAGGTTTCGCGCCGCGATCTTGCCTGTTTACTACATGGCCATAAAAGTGAAATTGTAGCCCTCTGAGTCTAGTTTTCGTGGCCTTTTGAATCACCTCAATCCGAGTTTCTATGAGTGAGATATGATCAAAACAGTGCAGGTGTGTACAACTTTTCCTATTTTCTTCATTTTTTCCGGTTTTTGCTCAAAACTTCTCATCATCCGCCTTTTTGACATGAAATTCAATAAATGAAGATAATTAAGTATCTTTTACTTATTTACGAACAATAACAGTCTAAAATAAAACAGATATCGCTTAAAATATATATATAAATTTGGCGATATCATAAGGCTTTCACTCTTGCTTGATACTTGATCTTGAAAGATTGAATTATCAAAGAATATAAGCTCACAAGACTTTGTATGTACTATGTGTTTTTCAGATTGCAAGAGATGCTTTGACAAAAGACTTGAGTGGTCATTAAATAGAAGATGTGGAAAACAAATCTGGGACTCGACAGTCGATACACGGTCGACCGTGGTATCGACCGTGGAAGTCCAGATCACACTTTGTTGTCTTTTTCTTTGTATCCGGTGCTTATTTCTTTAATGTAGATGTGTTGAAAATCCTTCAAGATGTTCCCTAGATGCCATACTTGACCCATACCATTATGTAAAGAATGTTTATTTAATTTAAAATGTGCAAGAACGCTCGATGGGTTTTAAGCATGGTTGCATGTGCTAGACTCTTTTAATTTGAATTTGAATTGGTGAATATATATATTTCAAGATTTTATAAAATAAGTGTTGTAGGTTTATAAATTTATAAACTTGACTTTGGATTTTATAAAATTGATAATTTTATACAAAGATATATTTGTATACTTATACACATGAAATATTTTATAAGAATCAAGATTTTCAATATCATTTCTACAAATTTGAATAACTCAATTTGTTTATATAAATGTGACATTTATATTTACAAAAGTCTTTTCGAGTATTTTGTATTTCATAAGAGTTTGACTTCAAAGAAAATAAACTCGACGTGTGATTCTATGAATAAAAAATAAAAAATCAATGCGTGTATATATATTATCATTCATTTATATTTATAAAGGTTTTTATAAAAATAGTTTTATAAAAACTTAAACTTATATGATTATTTATTTTGTAAGCTCGTAAATTCCGAACCTTTATTTGTAGGTATCTTCGACGTCGGCTTGTACTTGAACTTGGATCTTGACGATTGGAGCTTGGTCATTTGATGAAGCTTATTATAGATTAGAATATATTTGATTTAATATATATATATATATATATATATATGTGTGTGTGTGTGTGCACATATGCTAATGTTAATACATACAATTATATAAACAAGTTATATATTTTTGTGTCAACAAAAGAGGATATATTTGTAAGTCTATTTTCCCAACACGGTGTTTGTCTGTTTTCTTCGGATTTTCTGATTTTCTCCCCTATACGAATGCATAGCAATGTGTTCTTGTAGACTAGTTAACTACAACGCTCCTTTTAGTCCGGAGCATCTTTATTCCTGCACACTTAACACAACCTCGCGTAATACTGTTTGAAGAATTAAAGATAGATCAAAATAAGGAGGGAGTGTGGTGTGATAATTACGTTTTCAAGTTCAACATTCCGATCTTAGACACTAAAAAGATAAAACGTGATTTATCTAACGGTTTGGTGAATAAGTCAGCTAATTGATTGTCAGTATGGACATACTGTAATTCAATGAGACCCTTCTCCACATTGTCTTTTAAAAAGTGATACTTGATATCAATGTGCTTGGTTTTGAAGTGATGTACCGGATTGCACGAAATTGCAATTGCACTATGAGAATCACACAACAAGGGAATCTTAGAGTATTTCAGGCCGAAGTCTTTGAGTTGAGTTCACATCCACAAACTCTGTGAGCAGCAACTAACGGCAGCTACAAATTTAGCTTCTGCAGTTGACGTGGATACACAGTTCTGTTTCTTTGAACTCTAGCAGACTAAAGGGTCTCCCAAGAAGTGTGCACTACCATATGTGCTTTTCCTGTCTATCATGCATCCGGCATAGTCTGAATCCGAATACGCAAGAAATTCAGATGACAAGTCTTTGGGATACCATAGAGAATTCCCTTCATGTATTTCAAGATACGCTTAACAGCAAGAAGATGTGATTCTTTGGGATTGGCTTGAAAGCGAGCACACAGACACGTAGAGAGCATTATATCCGGTCTACTAGCCGTCAAGTACAGTAATGAGCCAATCATACCCCGATAGGTTTTCAAGTCAACTGTCTTTCCGTCAAGATCAGCAGATAACTTAGTTTTGGAAGACATGGGGGTAGCTTTGGACGAACAATCGGACATTTCATATTTTCTTAGTAAATCGTGGATGTACTTAGATTGATTAATGAAAATACTATTTGAAATTTGTTTAACTTGCAATTCTAGGAAGAAGTTCATCTCCCCCGTCATTCTCATTTAAAAATTTCTTGTCATGATTTTTAGAAAACTCAAGACTATATGACGGGTTCGTGGAACCAAAAATAATATCGTCTATGTATATCTGAACTAAAATGTAGTCATCTCTGATTTTCTTTGTAAACAATGTGGTGTTGATCCTTCCTTTGGAGTACCCCTTATTTACCAAATAAGATGAAATGACATCGTACCATGCTCGAGGAGCTTGTTTGAGTCTATACAAATCTTTATCGAGAATGTACACATCGTTTGGTCTGTTGGGGTCAACAAATTCCTCTGGCTGGGATACATACACTTCTTCCTTTAGGATTTCGTTTAGGAAGGTCGTCTTGACGTCCATATTATAAACCTTGAAATCCTTAAAGGCAGCATAGGTGAAGAATACACGGATGGCCTCTATGCGAGCAACAGGAGTGAATGTTTCATCATAGTCAATACCCTCCTGTTGATTGTATCCCTTTGCTACCAGACGAGCTTTGTAGATTGGGGAAAGTTAATAAAGACATGGAAAGAGAATGATTTAGCATTTTTCTATTTTAAAATGTCATATATGAACCACATATGGTAATTAACACCTATGTTTTCTCTTCTTTTGTAGTTTCGCATAACCGGATTCGTACTTTTGATTTGACATTAATAAGTATGTAGTTAAAAATGAATAAAATAATCGATAGACACTATAATGAAATTAAACGAGAAAAGGAGTTGGAACAATATAACTTGATATAAATTTATTAAATTTCCAAATTGATATCTAGAACCTAGATAGCAGCAATTAAATAACAAAATGTCATAAAAAATTGACCCATATGTAAAATAAAAACAATGTGAAACTCACTAATTTCTATTAAAAGGAGAGAAAAAAATATTTGAGTTGTTTGAGTTAAGGAATACTTTGATTAAAGGTAAGAGAAAAAAAAGAAAAAAAATGATGTGATACTGATATGAAATTCGAATTGAGAAAAATAAGAGGTGAGTACTATTCATAGTCTTAGAAAA
Source organism: Dittrichia graveolens (assembly GCA_038502395.1). Taxonomy (NCBI): domain Eukaryota; kingdom Viridiplantae; phylum Streptophyta; class Magnoliopsida; order Asterales; family Asteraceae; genus Dittrichia; species Dittrichia graveolens. The sequence continues at coordinate 64,834,693 of JARJIL010000005.1, read as the reverse complement.
ATAAGGAAGAATACATTTCTATGTAAAAAGTTAAAAAATGAAGAATGACCAAGGTTTAATTTTAGGGTAATGCCCATTTTTATTAATTGAAAATGGTGGAAATATTGTAAAGTAACTAAAATATGGAACGGGAGATGATTTATACGCAACAACTTTTTGTCACACCTAACAATTGTAACTTTTATATCTCTAGAATCCCACTATCATTTATTCTCATCCACGTATTCAAGAATATAATGGTTCAAACAACAACTAATTGTTATGTATGACAAAAATCTGTTGTGTACAATCCTATACGGAATATATGGAAACACTAGTAAAATCAAGCTTCCTTTTATGCTTGAAAATATGGAAAACATAATTGCTAGAATTAATGGAATAGCTTGAAAATAAATTGGTTGAAAACTTGAAATAGTGGATATCAATAAATCACGAAAAATCTGAAATGGTGTATTCGTGTGTCACTCGCACACTCACAATATACACGTGGCATTCAAAGATTTAGTGGCTAAAGCTCTAGCTTTAGCGCGACAACACTAAACATGACAAAGTAGGTATTATGTTATTTTGTTAAATAAACAAGTTTAGAAAATCAATGAAGTCAAATAAGTCTAAAAATATATAACCGTATTTATTTATATTTAAAATCCGGGTTGACCCGGTGGGTTGAACATGAACCGGTCGGGAGAGCATTTTGATCAACGATGACCCGGTTTTTGCCTTTTTGTGACCAGTATTGACCCGGTTGGGTTTCTGGTCGAACCGGTCGACCCACTCCTATCAAACCGTTATTGACCCTGTTTTGGGTTTTTTTCCTGTGATAATTTAGCGAATAAGGGTAGAAAGTGAATACGGGATATCAACATTAGATTGACAAAACTCATAAAAGCCCTAATTTAGAAACAAGTGTTTGATATGTGTGTATATACTGAATTGACGAGGTGGTTCAACCGGTTGATATGTGACCGCTTGTAATATACTATATTTTTTGTTGAATATTCATACATTATTACAAGGCGTCAATGTAGTACCATTTCTTTTGGTTATGTGTTGGCCCTTGGCGAATTTTATGACACTTTGGTAAGCTTTGTAGACGAGAAGGAAATTTTAAAAAGTAAATGCTAATTGCTTTTTGGGCAAATTGTATGAAAATGCAGTGAAGTTTGTCTTAGTTACCATTATATACAACCAACTTTAAATTTTTAAAAATAATGCAATTAACTTTTATAATCCTTTTATTGTATACAAACAACTTTTTATGTGTCTGTTGTTTAGTTATCATTTTATACAATAAACTTTATTATAACTTTCATAGTATACAATAAGTTGCATACAATATGAGGGTTATGAAAGTTGGTTATATTTTTTTAAGAAAATAAAGTTGATTGTATATAATAATAACTAAGACAAAGTTTATTGTGTTATAATGCAATTTGTCCTTGCTTTTTTATTCAAGTTTAGCAACATATGGAATATATTAGAATATATCTAAAATAACTCTAAAAATAATGTAATACAAACTTTTCTACTACCTTCACACCAGATTTTCTTTCTGTCTCAAAACACTTCAATGTAATGATATGTCATATAGATGTCTTCATCAACATCAACGATGTAAATATATTATTTTTTTCATATTTAGCCGCTCTAGATGCACGTTTTATCTTCACAACTAAAGAGAAGACTTCTCTTTTTGCTGAAAACCCTTAACCACCAATCTTATCCAAGGGACATCTTTCGTAGTGAGGGAAGTCCTCTACGTGTTAGTTCCTCCCTACTAGTAAGTTGACCAAAGATCATATGTGCTTCTTTTCATACCCAAGGCTTTCTTCTCATCACTAGCAAACAATTTGTGCTGATGGGTACTTTTCTATAGGTTTTGATTCTCTACTAGAACTTAATTTTGGAGTGCGAAAACCACTTCATCGACCTCAATGCTCCCGAAAACCTCACTATCGTCTTAGTTTTCATTGTAATTTGAGTTCATCAACTCTGACCATTTTTTTAAGCCTACTCGGATGTTCAAGGTCTTACTCGGTAATCTCTTCGATGTTGATCTTTCCCATTCGGTTTTTTCAAGTCTTGTAAGCTTATTTTTACATATTAGAATTCTCATAAAAAATGACATCTCAATTGAACACTATCAATAACTTTCTATTATGGCTTGTGCATTGTATGAGTATAATTATCCCCTTCTGTCTAAATGGTTACTTTCTTAGACCACCAGCATCCAACCTAACTTATTCCACTGTCACATTAGCATCTACATCATCTTTCACCTTCAACTCAACTTATCCCACAAACCCCTACATCCAACCCTTTTCAACCCTATATCTTTTCAATTTTTATTTTCAATTTTTTTTTGTTTTAATTTAAATAATTTAATTATTTCAAAGACAATAAAATATTAAATAATTAATAATATTTCATAAATTTCATTACATAATTTCAAAATAAAAATAATATTTCACCTTACATTAAAAAATAAAAAAAATAGAAGTACATAAATTAAAAAACAATTAGTTATCGACGTTGTATCTTGGAAGCCGATTAATATGCTCGATTAAATCCGATCGAAGGTTGTGATGTGTTTCCGTGTTTCGGACTTCTCGGATGTTAGCGTTATATTGTTGTTCGCTAATCTCTACGTCTTCTTCCTCATTCGCTTGATTAACGTTTTCGTCGAACGGACAAATCACGTGGCCGTCATCTTCCAATATCATATAATATTGTATAATATGATACAAGCGTACATTACTTTATGTATTTTATACGGGTGCCACATTCTTGTCGGGCTTTGTATAATGTGCAACCGTTGTTTAAGCACACCAAAAGCCCGTTCCACATCTTTCCTTGCCGCTTCTTGCGCGGCACTAAACCTTATTCGTCTTTGATCTAGAGGGGTTCTGAATGTCTTGACAAAGGTAGCCCATTCAGGGTATATCTCATCTGCAAGATAGTACCCGAGTTTGTATTGTACGTTGTTTACTTGAAACGGACACTGTGGTGCTCTCCCGTTATATATGTCGTTAAATAACGGCGACTGGTTTAGCACATTAATATCGTTGTTGGAACCGGCCAACCCGAAGAATGCATGCCAAATCCAAAGATCTTGTGATGCAACTGCCTCTAGTTTTAAAGTCGGCCGTTGATGATCACCTCTCATGAACTGCCCTCGCCATGCGTTTGGGCAGCTGTCTCAATCCCAATGCATACAATCTATGCTTCCTAACATGCCGGGAAACCCGTGCCTAGCCTCATGCGCGGCGTATAAAAGGTTTACGTAAGTATCGATTACCATAAAGAAGGTTTACGTAAGTATCGCTTACCATAAAGAGAGATGATACCTTTGCAGAAGTTTTGTACGCATAGTCATGCGGTTGATTCCACCATCATCAAGTACTCGTCAAATCCGTCGGCAGATATCCCATACGCTATTTGTTGAATTGCCGAGGTACACTTTTGCAAAGGAGATAATCCTTTCCTACCTCTAGCATCGTAGCCCTGTACAAAATATGTGCCCATCCCTCAAGATCCGCAACTATCTGTGTGAATAGTCGCCTGCTCATGCGGAAACGTCTCCTGAAAATCTCGTCATTATAGTTGCAGTTTTCCGCAAAATAATCTGCAACAAGTTGGTCATGGGCAGCTTCGCGATCTCTAACTTGATCCGGTCCCCTCCGTCTTATTGGACGCGAGCTCTCTTCATTATTGTTAATAAGCCTATTCATAACCGACGTTAATAGTGCACGAAAAAATACGCCACCTGTTTGACGATATGCGGCGATACGAGATCCATCAGAAGATGAGGAAGACGAATCATCTGACTCCGACGTTTCATACGACGAAGAAGACATTTTTTTGTGTATGTAATGTATATTTTTTTAAAGAATGAGAATTGGAAGATTAGAAGATAGTGTATAAAATATAGTAGAGAGGAGATGTGTAGATGTGAATTGTATTTATAGGAGAGAAAAAAAGAAAAAAAAAATATATATATATATATATATATATATATATATATATATGTTTTTGACCGTTGTAAAATGGTAAAAAGAAAAAAAAATATACAAACACCCGCAACGGGTTGGAGGACTAGAAGGGCCGGGAACCCGACGAAACCCGATGGGGGCGATGGTGTTCCCCGGGAACCCGACGGAACCTGATGTCGGGTAAGGCACGGATGCGGGTGGTCTTATAGATCCACCCTTGTGTATGTTTGTATAAGTATGTGTGCAGTAAGTTGAATTTGTGGATGTTATGGATGCAAAAATAGACTGCATAACATACTTTTGTACTCATTATCATACACAATGTACAATATTCTTAACATAAGATGCTTGTAGAGTTGCAGATCTTAGAGGCAAAAACCATTACAAAATATATAGAGGTTGTTTTGATGCCACATGTAAAATTTTGAGCACAAAGTAACAAGTTATCTAATAACTTTCTTCTGATAAATTATAACCCATAACAAAAGATGTTATAAGGAGCTTACAGCTGTAACTTTTAACTGTGTGAAACAAAATGTCAAATAAACAGAAGAAACAAAAAATCAAACACTCAGGAACTTCAAAATACACATTGTGTATAAATATAAAAACAAGTCTCAACATTAACAGACTAAAAACTTACATGGAAGGAGTGTTAGAACCTAGAAAAACGGAAGGATGTTGAAGGATATAACATATTTGCAACAAGTAACGCAGTTTATCTTTATGTCGCAAAAATGATTTCACATCAGATCCTCGGGTACAAGATCAATCTAGGCGTTCCATCTGCAAACAGAGCCAAAACATACTTGGTCGCTAAAAACAGAAAAACTACAAATGAAGCAATTTGGTAAACATTCTTCTAACCAACCAAAATAGTCATAGCAATTTGGACCCGTTAACTTATGACAAGTTGATTCAAGTTATAATTTATATCTAACGGATGAAAAGTATGCAATAAATAAAACTTGGCTAAATTGGAAACACATCAAAGACGTCTAAAATTGTACGGAGAAAAGGACAAGTCCACCCAATCTGTTTTTGGCATGTTATTTTACCTTGTATGATATTGTTTTACAGAAAAATTAAAAGAGGGGAAAGTATTAAAAGTTATTATATGAGTAGCAACTTCGCCTTTCCATCTACAACTACGTATAAAGTTATACATAGACGACCAAGAACCAACAATACCAGGCCATGTAACCCATTTGGTAAACCGTGTCGGCAATTTGGACCACATTAAGGACTTACAGGATGAAATGTACATCCACTTAAACGTAAGCAAGTGGTTAACAAACAGGTTCAGAAGGGCTGTTAGAATAAAGTAGTGGGGGCTTCTTCAAAAGCTGTTGTTGAAAGTGATTAAAGATAAAGGGCTAATCGGTGGGTAGCAGAGTTAGTTAGCTTGCTGTTAAAAGTTGATTATGCTTAATGGCTGTTTCCTTTGTAGTATAAGTAGATATCTTGTATTGATGTAATTCATTCCAATCAATTCCAATCCGATTATATCATCATGTTCATTCATCTAAACTCATAATTTTCCAAACTAGTTGCTGATTAAAACTCAACAATTGGTATAAGAGCCTGGTGGAGAAATTCAATTAAGACTTCAAAAAGTAAAGTCGAGATAGAGGAAGAAGTATACACATACTGCTTTAAGAAAGATGGGATCTACTAGGTTCGATCTGGAGAAGTTTGATGATAAGAATGACTTTGGCCTTTGGAGAGTCAAGATGCGGGCATTGTTGGTTTAGCAAGGCACGGTAGCTGCTTTGGGTGGTGAGAACAATCTACCAGCAACGTTATCTAACAAAGAGAAAACAGAGATTATGGAGAAAGCTCATAGTGCCATAATTTCGAGTGTAGGGAGTTCTTTGTGAAGTCACAAAGGAGGCAACACCTGGAGTTTGGGCAAAGCTTGAAAGTCTGTATATGATCAAATCTCTTGCGAATCAATTGTATTTGAAGAAAAGGTTGTACACTTTTCAAATGACCTCTGGAAGCAAAATAGAGGATTATGTGGATGAGTTTGACAAATTGGTGCTTCATCTTGAGAACATTGAAGTAATTTTAGAGGAAGATCATGCAATCATCTTCTTAACTTCTCTACGAGATTCATATGAACACTTTGTTGAACCCCTAATGTATGGCATGGAAAGTCTTACAATGGAAGAAGTACTCGCAGCCTTAATTCGAAAGAACTAAAGAAAAGAATTGACATCAAGAATGAATTTAGAGAAGGTCTGTTTGCTTAAGGGAAACAGATAAGAAAGATGAAAAGGCTAAAGATTATTATAAAACAAAGTCTAAGTTCAAACGTAAGTGCTTTATCGTTCATTCTAAGGATCCTCTTAATGTAGGATTTTCCAGAAACGAAGAACTCTAAAAGAAATTCAAACCGGAAGAAAAGAGAATCACATAATTCTGAAACATAGTCACTAGGATCGCTCCCCCCCCCCCCCCCCCAAAAAAAAAAAAAACGATTTATGTACCAGATCATGCGATCCTATTTTGGGTACGGAAGCGTTCCATGCGCTATGAAAAAGTAGAAAACACGAAAAGAGACTATCCCAATCGTCTTCAATTTCGATCCTAACCCATATCGGAACGCGATTTTAATTGGCAAAGTACTACGTTCCTTAATCTGAAATCAATTTCCGAAAGGCTCGAACTTGGTAGATGAATCCGATTGTTCCAATTAAATAAAACTTGGGAACCCAAATAGATCCTGACACACAAATTCAGGAACCCAAATGCCAAATTCGACTCCGATAAAACTTAGGAACCCAATCGACTTTTATCAAGTAATTTTATACGATCGTTACTTCCATGCCATTCAAGAAAAACGAACATTACTTCCACAGTTTCACTTCTTCAAATTTTCAATTCTTCTCAATATGGATTCTGGAACGATCAAACAGTAAAAGGAATTTGAAATGGTATTTGGTAAAAACTAAAAAGAATGTTCTAAGAATGAAGAAAGTCCTCTGGATAGTGGCAGTGCTTACACACCCATACCTTTGCTCCCCTGCATTTTACTCCTGTTGCTACTTGGAACATTTTTACTCCCAGGTGTGGTTCGTAGAAAAGCTCCAAGTCTTGATAAAGAGGTTGTGGTTGGTGTGATGGAATCTTTTAAGAGGATTGTGGAAAGTGAAGAAGAAGAAGAGTGTGTTCTACATGAGCAATTTGCAACTTTTCACATGAAAAAGGATCTTCATTCAATGGTGGCAGCTCACATAGATGCGGTGAACATGGATGCAATTGATTGGTGGTCAAAGTGTCAAACTATGGTCCCGAACTTGCTGAAGTAGCAAAGAAAGTTTTATCCCAGCCTAATTTTTAATTCTTCAACCGAGAGAAATTGGAGTACGTACTCTTACATTCATAGTGTGAAGAGAAACCGATTGAACTCCAAAGGGTCTGATAAGTTGTTGTTTATACATTCGAACATTCATCTCCAATCGAGATTTTCAGAAAGTTACATAGCCAGGCCACACAAGAAGTGGTATGCGAATTCCGAAAGCACAAACTTAGGAGGGTCGAGTACAAGAAAATCTAGAAGATGTAGCTGATGATGGGAATGGGAAACGGCAAAGGAAAGAGTAAACTTGGTGAACTTTGATATGAACTATGAAGTTATTTGGTTTGAACTTAGAAGATATTTTAGGTTTGTGTTTTGTACTTTTGTTAGTTTTGTGTTATGCTATGAAGTATGAACTTTTGTATTAAACTTTTGAAGTATTGACCTTTTGGTATTTAGTATACTTTTATTAATTATATTATTATATATTTTAGTAATATATGGTACATCGTACCAAGTTACATGGTACAACGTTCCACGTACCGAAATAGCGTTCTGGAGAAGACTACCCCCACCCCCTCGTAACAAAATTTAAAGATGACGGATCCTCGATCACATTTTCGTTCCACATACTAGAACGAACCCAGTTCTGTGCAACTATGTTAAACCTATTCCAATGGATATGATAGTGTTGAAGTACTAGTTGCTTCAATTCTTAAAAACACTCATGAATCCGTACTAGTTTCTCATATGACTCCTTGTAAAGCCTTTTACATGATTTCCACAAGTATGATGGTGGTTTAGTGTTACTAGGAGACAATAAGCCATGTCAAGTTGATGGGAAGGGGACACTTTATTTCAAGATGCCAGATGGGAGGGAACTTGAACTTGATAAAATAAGGTTTGTACCTGATTTAAAAAAAAGATACTTGTTATCTCTAGGGTTGTTTGATGACCGGGGATACAAAGTTTTGTTACATGGGAGGTTAAAGGTTTTCAAGAATGAAGAAGTGTTGTTAGAAGGAATAAAAGGTCAAGCAAACCATCTATATTTGTTAAAGGGAAAGGCCATGTCAAGAGAAGCAGCAGTTGTTGAGAATGATAATGGGTCAAATTTAGCAGGGTTATGGCATAAAAGGTTGGGTCACATTAGTGAAAAATAAAGTAAATTTGCCAAAAGGATTGAAAGACTCCAGGCAAAATTTCTGTGAGCATTGTGTTTATGGTAAGGCCCATAAAGTTAAGTTTGGTGTAGGAAGACATAGTACTCTTGAAAGAGTTATATACATTCAGATTTATGGGGCCTGCTAGAGTTCATTCTCTAGGTGGAGCTCCATATTTTGTCTATACTTGATGAATTTTCAAGAAGGGTATGGGTTATGATGCTACATTCAAAAACCGATGCTTTTGGAAAGTTTAAAGAATGGGAACTACTTATAAAGAATGAAACAAACAAGAAGATTAAATGACTGACAATGGCTTAATGTTTTGTGATCGAAAGTATAATAATTTTTGTTGACAAAATGGTATAGCGGCTGGAACTCCTTAACAGAATGGCTTGGCAGGGAAAATGAATAGAACTCTGCTAAACAAAGTAAGGTGCATGCTCTCTCAATCTGGGTTGCCTAAAACATTTTGGGCTGAAGTTGTGGTAATAGCAGGTTATTTGGTTAATATTTCTCCTTCAGCTATTGAGTTCAAAAAACCTATGAAAAAGTGGACACGTGAACAGTAAAATATACAAGTGTCTGGATGTGTAGCTTATGCACATACAACCCAAGGGAAGTTACAACCAAGGGCACAAATGTGTGTTTTCTTGGGATATCCTCATGGTGTTTAGGGATATAAGCTTTGGCATTCTGATGATGTAAGACCAAAATTAATCATAAGTCAAGATGCAGTGTTTAATAAGATGTATAGAGATCAGTTGAAAAATAAAGATTTGAGTCCTGATGGTAAAGATATTCGGTTTGAGGTGAAGCAGGGTGGGGAGAGTTCAGAAGTGACTACTCAATCAACTTCAGGGTCATCAATGAATTCAGGATCATCTTTGACAATCTGTTGACGAGGGATATAGAAAAAAGACATGGCATGCTGGAGGAAGATGATGGTTATAAGAATTGTATGGCATTTACTTTTGCTGCAACCGAGAACTTAGGACAAGATGAGCCTGTGTCGTTTAAGGATAAAATGGAATCTCAAAAGAAGGAGAAATGGTTGTGTGCCATGGAAGAAGAAATGGATTCATTAAAGAAGAATGGAACCTAGAAGTTGGTGGATAAACCTGAAGGTCAGCAGTTTGTAAGTTGCAAGTCTTGTAAATGGATTTATAAGCTTAAAGAAGGTGTTTCAGGTGACAAAAAACCAAGGTTTAAAGCCAGGTTTCTTGCAAGAGGATTTATTCAAAGGGCTGGGACAGATTACGATGAAGTTTTTTGACCTGTGGTTAAACATAATTCTATTAGAATTATGGCTTCCATTGTTACTCAATTTAATCCGGAGTTACTTGATGTGAAAACAGCATTCTTGCATGGTGATCAGTTTGAAAAGATATACATGGCTCAACCAGAAGGGTTTGAGATTGGGAATCCTAAGAAGAGTGTGTTTGCTTAAAAGGTCATTATATGGATTGAAGCTATCTCCTCGTCAATTGTACAAGAGATTTGATTCTCATATGATTCAGCATGGATTCAATCGTAGCAATTATGATAGCTGTGTTTATATTAAACAATATAGAGTAGGTTGTTATATATACTTACTCTTGTATGTAGATGATATGCTGGAGGCTTGTAAAGATAAGGAGTAATCCATCGAGTCAAAGAAATGTTTAAGACTGCCTTTGAGATGAAAGAATTAGGTGAGGCTAAGAAGATTTTAGGAGTTGAAATTGTAAGGGACAAAGAAAATGGAGTTCTTATGTTGACATAGAAAGGCTACATAAAGAAGGTCTTGGAGAAGTACAAATTGAAGATGGAAAAGGTTCCTTATGCAAATGTAGTTGGCAGCTTAATGTAACTTATGGTCTGTACTAAAAAACTAGACCTGACTTGGCATATGGAGTTGGTGTGGTGAGTATGTCAAATGCAGGTCTCGCACTCTGAATGGGCTTTTGAAATATCTTGTGGGCAGTATCGATGTTGGACTTGTGTTCAAAAGAAGGGCTCAAGATTAGTTATGTGTTGACTAATGGGAGATCTTTGACAGGTTATGTGTTCCAAGTTTTGGGTTGTATAGTGAGCTGGAAGTCTTCTTACAGAAGGTTGTAGCTTTGTCCACAACTGAATCCGAGTATATAGCTTTCGGAGAAGGAATTAAAGAAGTTATTTGGGTTAAAGGGTTAATGTCTGAGCTGGGTTTTGATGCTTAAAAGTTGTCTGGAGTGACAACCAGAGTGCATTGCATTTGTCTAAAAACCAGATGTTTCATGATCGCACAAAACATACCAATGTTCGATTGCATTTTATTAGAGAAGTTATCGAGTCAGGGGATATTATGATAGAAAAGGTGCATACCAAAGATAACCTAGCAGACGTGTTAACAAAGCCATTGATGTTTTCAAAGTTTACAAATTCTTAGAAGGTTTACAGATTATTGATAAATAATAAGTCATTAATCAAGGTGGAGATTGTTGAGAGTGATTAAAGACAAAGGGCTAATCAGAGTTAGATTGCTGTTAGAAGTTTGTTAGGCTTAATGGCTGTTTTCTTTGTAGTATATATACACATCTTATGTTGATGTAATTCATTCCAATCAATTCAGATCGGATGATCATCTGGTTCTATCTTCTAACTCATAACTCTCTGAACTAGTTGATAAAAACTCTACAGCTGTTATAAAACAATATTATTGATTTTAAAAATTTTCCATAAATATTATGAACTCTGTAAATTCTTTCAAGTTTTGTCGGTAGAATTAATTGCCATTTTCTATTTTTATAATTACTTTTTGCCTGCTTACGAAATCCAAATAAAAGTAAGAAGTTTACAAGTCACAAGAAACTAACCCGCCTGTTGGACCATGACCCATTTTCAATATTGAAATTTGGACCTTAATCCTCTTTTCCCAGTAGTACAACCCAACCAGCCCAATTTTCCACCTCTAGTATGGTCGATAAAAAATATGGGCCATATCTATGCCCCTAAACCAACTAAACAGTGAGTTCAGCCCCCCTTTGATATTTTAGTCATACTGCATCCCTTCAGAGAAAACACAGTTGCATATTCTCACACGTGAACATGTCAAATATGAGAAGAATACATCATGATATTACCTTCCAGAGTCCATCATTAAGGTAATGCATATTATCCACACCAATACCCTTGTTAATTGACCTTCTGCAGTGATAAGAAAATAGTTAACAAATAAGAAAATGTATGACTCTTGAGCAGATCAATAAAAAGCATTCATCCAGTAGCGTTCTTTATTTTATCCTTTACACATGTTGACTAGGCATTTTGTTCAATTAAGTAAAAACTATTATTGTGGTTCTCATTCTAGAATATTATAATCGTACAAATATCAAGTTATTTTCTTAACGTGTGAAATAGCCTTAAGGATGTTGATCAAGATATCCTTCGGTTTCTGCTGTAGCTAAATCCCCTGCTTTTCCAATTCAAACATTCTCTTTTCATCCTTCCTCAATTTATCATCCATTAGACCCTAGATTTTATTATTAGAATCATGGAAGTAATACTCTAATTATAAGATAGGTCGTTTATTATTTTAAAGCATGATACCGGTCATACTACTTAATCAGTTGATTGGTATTGTAGTAGGGTTAGGATGTCTTTTACTATTTATGAGTCATTAGGGCTGTAATTTATTTTAAATAAACATATATAAAGTGAATCGATACCATTGAGAGAGTTGACTTGCCTCTCAAAAGTCAAAAGTAAACCACATGAAGGTTGGTCTATCTCTAGACTAAACCATTATTTTGCTCGTTTGATTCATCAATTCAGTTCTACCAAATTAAATCTACCTTCCAATCACAAAGGCATGACAATTGATGCAAGAAATATATTTACTCTTCCTAATCGCATAGTTATAATTTTCACCAAATATTAAGATGAGACAAAAATATGAACTTACATATCTTTTGCCGACATTTTAGTAAAACCAATAGCAAGAGCATGTTGCTTCCCTTCAGCCATTATAGCCTGCAATTGATAGAACAAAAATAAATATAGAAATTAAATATCAGTATGGACCGAGGAAAAAGTTCAAACAAGAACTGATTTTTGTACGAGAACCGTTTGTAACATAACTAATGACTCATTAATAGGAGTATTTTAGTTATTTACATATTCACCCAACCGTGAATTGCGTCCGAGTGGACCCTCATTAATGAGTGAGGCTTGATTTTCCAAAAATACCCCTTATTATTGCATCATTAATGACTCATTAACGAGCGCATTAGTGAGTCATTAATGAGCCCTTACCATTAATAGCCATTGATTTATTTTTATCAATGGCCAAAATTGGTTTTCGCAGTTCTCATACAAAAAACAATTCTCATTTGAACCTTCCCCTATGGACCGATAGAAACCAAATATAAGTGTATAGGAAAAAAAATTCTAGCAACAAACTTAAATTGAAATTCAAGTAGACTAAGCAGCAACTGCTAGAAGTTTCTGATTCACATACCACAGGAGTTTCTGCACCGACTTCATCATCTAAGACACCACCAGGAGATGTAAGACCAGGACACATAATATTAGCACCAGCAAGGACAAACTTTATCGCGCCCCTGTCTACTTGTAGTTTCTTCATTATAGTTGGATCTACATGCATATATGAATCCAAAAGCAAAGAATAAGTAATCATTTTAGAAACAACAAACAAGAGAAGTCTAGGTTTTCCTTTGGGAATTGGGATCAATGGAGAACCAATAGTGAATTCAGCTCCAATTGTAATACGCTTTGGTGGAAAGAGTGTAAGGAAGTTTTTGACTTGGATGATTAAAGGTAAGCCTGATATGAAACTTGCTGAGATGACTATATTCATGTTATAAGATATCCTTGTACTCTTGAAGAAAAACTATACTACATTATAAAACATTTAACTTTCTCTCTTAAAACTTTTAAGACTACTTAATTAAAAGTAGTACATGTTTTTAAGCATAAGATACAAACACTAAGAGCAATACCCTAATCATCAATCCCTTAATTACCTCAACTAATTTATGTCAACTGTTGCTTTAATAAATCATTAAACATGACAGCAACTATTTAATTAATCTAATTTTGGTTAAATCACTTACATCAATACAATTTTCAAGGCTAGATTATCTTTTTCTCTAATTACTTAATAATAATATATATTTTTTATTTTATTGTTTTTCAAAAACTATTTTATTTTAATAACTAATAAAAGGGTAGATTGAAAAAAACAGAAATAAACAAAACAGAATAAAGAGAAAGAAAATGGATGTCGTCGAACAAATTCCATTGTCTAACACCACATTCACATATACCATACCCTAATTCTTGAAATCGAACATGTTGTCGAGCACAGACTATTATCATCGCCGCCGCATTGCTAGTAATATATATCCATACCTCATATCAAGTTAAATGATTAGAAGCACACTATGCAGTCAATCTCGGCGATATCTCGGTGATATCTCGCCGAGATCTCGGATATCGGACATAGACAAAATCTCGGTTTCAAATATCGGTTGGTAATATCGGAGGCGATAATCTCGGCGATATTGGCCGAGATTTGGCCGAGATTTTGAAATCGAGATATCGGTTTTATACCGATTTTTGTATAGGGAACTTTTTTTTTTTGGTTAACTAAGTGTCAACCCATTTTTAGAGCCCTGCCCACTTTTCTAATATCTATTAAGTAGCCCACTTCTCAAATTAAACCTGAAGTCCTAAACAAACAGCACTAAACAAACAGCATTTCATCGGCTCTGCATTCCTTCCCGTCGACTGTAGTCTTCGTTTCTTCCTCCACTCTTCCATCGAATTAGTGACTAGGTACAACAGACTCAGATCCGACGAATTTCACTCCAAGCTACGAGCCAACGAACAAGGAGTAAAAGGGACCAAATATCTAATAACTTTTATGCTATATTTTTATTAAAAAAAAATTATGATGTTATACACACCTTGGTTTTAAAAAGCGCGATGCGCTTCGAAGCGTTGAGGGTCTAGAAGCCGAGGCGTGATGCGTGATGCGCGCGCATCACGCACCTGAGGCGTCCAGTATCAACAAATACTTTTATTTTGATTCTAGTATTCCACATAATTTGTAATACTCAACAATTTAAGTACTTCATTAGTTCACTTAATCACTAAAAACCAATAGTAGTTTCAAAAGTAAAATTACAATCATAACAAGTCTTGGAATCATAACAAAATAAGTTCTCTAACTTAATTGACCAATTATTATTCCCCAAGATCACCATCATCAAACCCAAACACTGATAAAATAAGCATACATACACACATACACTGCTCAAATTCAAATACACACACACTGATCAAAAACATACATACACACACTGACACACACACTGCTCATTGCTCAAATTCAAATACACACACACAGATAAAAAAAACATACATACACACTGCTCATTGCTCAAATTCAAATACACACACACAGATAAAAAAAACATACATACACACTGCTCATTGCTCAAATTCAAATACACACACACACAGATAAAAAAAACATACATACACACTGCTCAAATTCAATTTGACAGGAAGATACATACACACACTGATCAAAAAACATACATACACACGCATACAGTCATACACTGCTCAAAACAGAAACATACATACACATTGATCAAACAAAAACATACATACACTGCTACAAAACAGATAAAGTTCAAATTGACAGGAAGATGCTTCAATCGAGAGGAACTTCAATCGAACAGCAACAATGTTATTTAAAGTTCGCTAAAACAGATAAAGTTCAAATCGAACAGCAACAATGTTACCTTTCAGAAACTTCAATCAAGAGGAAGATGCTTCAATTTTGATTTTGAATGGAGCTTTACACTTAATCGAACAGAGGAAGAGAAGAAAACCTTTGATTTAAATCGACGACCAGAGGAAGACTTCAATCGAGCAGAAACTTCAATCGACGAGACGCCAGAGGAAGATGTTCAATGGTTCAATCGACAAAGACAGCGATGTATTACGACTGGGACTTAATTGGAACTTAAATAACCTAAAAGGCCCAAGTAATTACAATCTAACTACTTAAATTCGGACCTACAAAAAGCCCAACTACGAAACCTAAAGTAAGTCCTAAGCCCAGATTGCATCGCCTACGTGAAGCGACAAAAGCGCCTGATCAGGTGAGGCGCAGCGCCTCACACCGCCTCGTCCCAATCGCCTCACCTCACCTACGTGATGCGATTTTCTCACCGCCTCGCAACGCCTCGGACGCCTCAGCGCCTCAGGCGCACTTTTTTAAACCAAGATACACACATATGATATATATATATATATATATATATATTCTACAAAATATAAAAAACCGATATCTCACCGATATCTCACCGCGATAACCGCGAATTCAAATATCGGTCCTTGACCGATATTTGATTTTTGACCGAGATAACTGCATAGGAAGCACATCAATTATTTTGCCTGTCATATTAGCCATATCCTGCTAACTATAAGCAAACTTGAAACCCATTGCGACTTCGTAGGAATACATAGTCGGCCTTGATACAATAACCTTCTGCAAGAGTAAACGCAAATGGTCTAGAACTCTCTTCCAGGATTTGTTGACGGATTGGCCTAACCCATGATCTTTATCAAGCTCCTTTAAGACTTCATCCCATTCCACAATGCCATGAAATGTTAATGCGACAATCTGATCATCTCATCATGACAAAGAATAATTCGCCAAGTTGATACGGAAGTTCAAAGTCATTTACTAACGGCTTAGTTAATATCTCGGGATCCTCAGTTACTATTCATTGCCCCAACAAAAACGTTAACACTTTTCGGTTTGTTCGTACCATAAATCCTCGCATCAATAAGTAGCATCGCCATTTTTGGATTCATTTCGTATATGGATTTCTCACTAGCCCTATAATATCTTAGTGAATTATGAAACAACACATTGATTTTGCATCAAAACTGCCCCTAGCCAATACCAATGCATTAGTCTCCACGACAAAAGGTTAACTGAAGTCCAGCAAAGCCAACATTGGAACCCGCATCATAGCTTCATCTAATCATCTAAAAGCAAGTGTAGCTTCCCCGTCCATAAATAAAAAACTCTACATTTCAACAACTAAGCTAAAGGCATAGAAACCATGAACGAATATCCAGTATTACCCCCATCAACCCCAAAAGTCCCCGGAGTTGTCTATGGTTTACTGGTAACAGCCACGTCATAGCCGAGATTTAGTCAGATTGCTCCCACTCATGCCTATGACACTAAATGTCCCCAATACTAAACATGTTCTCGTGCACATTCACACTTCTTTCTATTTCCGTATAGCTCATGTAGTAATTTTTCAAATGGTGCCCGCAAGTGTTTAAGATGGTCCCCCGGAAGTACCAAACATGAGAATATCATGAAAAATACTTACAGAAATTTATATGATTAGGGCAAAAAGAACTTGATTCATTAACAACCGAAAGGTGGTAGGTACATTAGTTAAGTCAAAACGCATTACTAAAAACTCATAATAGCCCTCATGTTTTCAAAAGGCTGTTTTAGGAACATTGTTCCATTTCATATGGAATTGGTGACGACAAGATTTCAAGCCAATGTTAGGAAAATATTGTAGCATCATGCAGCTAATCCAATAATTCATCAATTAAAAGGATTAGGAAACTTATCCAATACAAATACGGAAAATAGGAACTTACCCATACAACAACTTTGTTGAATGCTCAGTAATCTAACCAAAGACTCCAACTCCCACCCTTCTCACAAACTGCAACTCCCACCTTTCTCCCGACTTTGAGCACAGTACTTAAGAATGGGCTAGCGCTAGGTTGTATCAACCCCCCCCCCCCCCACAGCAAATCTAACATCTCTTGTACCAACTTCTCAATCCCGTTCTGTATCTGATGTGTACATTAACCGGGTAAGCCCTTCCTCGAGTACAATCATATGCTCGTAAGATCGAGAAGGTGGCAACCCGACTGACATTCTAAAAGTACCATCATACTCAAGCACAAGTTGCTCCTGTGATGTAGTCACTCCACCTTTATCCTTAACCACCCCCAACAAATTGGTTAATTAACCTAGATATCCCACCCGCATGCTTAGGAATGCCAGCGCCATACTTTTAATCGACGCTTCAAAACAACACAAACTCGGACACAGTGGCTACTTGCTTCTTGTTGTTAAAAGCCATTGTGTAACACCTCCCAATTTACGTTTCATCATCTCCTAGGTGTAACCATTCAATCCCTAACATCACATATGTGTTGCACAACTCGAGGGAAAATTCCCTACTATCTCCTGCCAACACACATACCACGATTTCTTTCTACTTTTCCGTTCCTCAAAATCACTGTGAAACTGCCTTGTCAATCCCATTAGCCCCAACTTTTTAAAAGAAAAGTTAATAAAAGATTGCGGGTCACCCCACTATCTATCAACACTACAACTTCCATACGTTTGTATCCACTCCGAGTTTCATCATATCACAGGTGGTAAGTCCTAACACCAAATTGAGAGATACCTTTGACGTATCAAGGTACACATGGTTAACTCCTTCCCTAACATTTGTCCCCTGTCCTCTTCATACTCATCAACTATAAAACCAATGGACTTTGGCTTGTGCACCTATGTCCTCAACCAAATTTTTCATCACACATAAAACAAAACCCTTTAGATCGCTTCTCGCTTAAACCGTCTAACTCGGACACTAAATTGTTCCCCCAGCCTCCACAATTGTCGCCCCGAAACTTACACATGCAGGCACATACATTACGACTCAACCCTTTGGCTATTGGCTAGCACTAACCTAGACACCCGTGAATAATACCCTCCTTCCCATGTCACCTTCATCACATTATTGTCCTATACCATAATTGCTAGATCCATGGCCTTAACAAAACCTCACATTGTAATACTTAAAGTGTAGAATGTATTTCGAGCTTTGGTCCTTTAAAAAGAAGTTCCCTCTAGTACCGGTTCAAACAACCCAATAATTGCCCTACCAATTATCCAAAAAGACTTGGTAAACTCGTGCACAAACTCCTTTAAGTGATAGACAAAAATTGTTCATACGAATTACCTCGCATTAATGATTGAAACCATGCCAGCATACTTAATACGCCACCACTAAGCTAACGCATGGCTTTCCATACACGATATGGCTGCCCCGAGCTCCCTTAACCTCAAAAAACCTCTCCATGGTAAATCCATCCATGTGTGTCCTCTCCTTTGAACAATGGCATCTTCAATTCAGGCATCTGGTAGTCAAATACCCATTCATCCTACCTTCACTATTAATGCTAATCCAATCAGTGCCGTATACGCCACTTCCTCCTCCACCCCCTTTTGTTAAAGACTTCACGTTTCTAGTAAACTTACCCGAATCACGCACAAACCATTCCTTATTAGAGTTTGGTCCCTTGGTTTATGCTTGAGTCTTATTAAAGGTTTCTGTTAGGGTTGCAATAGCTTTCAATACGTCATCAAACCTTTTGTCTTGCTGTTTCATCTCGTCAAACTCAACCAGTGGTGCCATCACTGCGGGATCCACATGCTCCTCCGTAAAGAAAGAGTTAGAACTAGAAAAGTTTCTAGAGAACCAGCTTTGTTAACAATTTGATAGAACCAGGGCAAAACTCTTATTAAAAACCGAGAAAAATAAGAAAGAAAACAAAGATGATCTCAATTGTTCTAGACTCTAAAGCATGTGCTCTTCCTTTATTTTTATCGTTTCCTTTGATTCTAGTGATTGGAGAAACAGGTCCCACTTGTTCCAAGCTCTAAAGCATGCCCTCTTCCTGGACAATAGTCATCTATTTCTAATTGATTCTCTCTAAGATCTTTCCTAATACCAATTTACCCATCCATGGAAACTAACAGCCTATTCCTGAAAAATTACCTTGCTGACTCCATAACAAATCAATACCAATAATTGCTAACTTTATAAGATTAAAATATAAAAATAATATGACAACCCCTCAACTTTTACCGTCAACTAAACAGCCCTTATAGCTCGGCGGCAATATACGTGCCCAAATTGCAGAATTGTATCAAAATCTAAAACTATATTTTAGGATTCAAATCAAACCTAGAATTCTGTATATATGTGTTAAGCTTATATTCATGAAAATGATAATCCATGTGGGTATGAAAGACAAATGAATAGCATACAAGACAGTTTTTAATTGGTAGATACTTTCTTTCTAGGATATGATATTCTTTTAGTGAACTATATATTTTGAGTAGTCACACTAGACTGTGAACATGCTTAGGACACGATCACGAATAGGCGCACTAGACTTTTAAATATGGCATGATAAAAGAATATACCATATGCCTTACGAATAACATGATAGGCACAACTATATGACATCAATTTTTACTGCTTTCCCTAGCTATAACATCATTTTTACGAAAAGAATGATTTAAAGAACAAAACAACTTATTAAAAAATTGTTTTACTGCTTTATTACGGTGAGCCTATTAAACTAATTTTTCTACTAGGTAGATGTTTACACGGAGTAAAATAAAGAAGATGATTTATAATCAGGAACAAGGCTAGTTAGAAGATTAAAGCAGAATTAAAGTATGAGGAAATGATTCATGCAATTAACATCACCTAGCTTAGGTGATGTTGCAAATTGCAATCACAAACCACTTAAATCATTAAACAGTTAAAAGACATATATACCCTTCATTAAGTGGTGTGTGATATGCAACATCACCTAAGTTAAGTGATGTCAACTGCATGGACCATTTCCCCTTACACCTTGTTCTCGAGTTTTTAAACGAGGAAAAGGAAATGGAAGGAAAAGAAAGGATGGAAAAATCTCCCCTTCCAATCATCCCAAAAGTGGGAGGACGGTTTTAACACACAAAAATGATAAAATTGCCCCTCCCAACCCTTTCCTTCCCTTCCTAAAAAAAACTCAAAAACACAATTTTCCTTATCATTCCTTAGCAATCCTTTTCTTTCCCTCCTTAAAATAACTCAAGAACACGCCGTTAAAGTATTAAGACATGTATGATCTATTTATGGTTTAGACATATGATTTAGTCTTTACCATTTCCTTCACGATATGAATGATGCATAACACCCAAAAATAGGATTTTGCCAATAAAGGCTTGTACGTTTAACTTAATAAAATGAGAACTTAATAAAATGAGAATTCAACTTTACAATATGATTATAAGAAATAATTTATAATCACTATTATTTCAGAAACAAGGGTTTTACACATTTAATTCTCAAACTTGGTCCTTACTATAGATGTAACCACCAACTTTACATATATTGTCTTTATCCTTTAAAACAAAATGATGTAAGGCAATGCGTGCATTTTGCTTCATTCCTAAACCTGCTTTATGTATCTAAGCTTGTGTGTCAACCTTATGACAAATACATTTTTGTTTGCTTGAGATTTCAAATATTTATAAATAAATTGTGGTCGCTCGAGTATCTTTGATCTTTGTAACATAGTTAACATTTTAAGACGTGTATGTCATAAGTGTACCAATAAATAGGAGTAGCACAAAGCCAAAAACCCATAAGACCTCAATGGTTTTAGATCTAATATAATCATTCATTGAATCATCGATGGTTTTACTCCTTTCTCCTAGTGCCCAATGAAAGCCTTTCTTTCATTGGACCTCTATAATTGCTACTAGTAGCTTGCAGAAACACTGGAGTCTTATAATCACATCCCTTGCAGTTTCAATCAATGGTAACAACCACCTCGTGTTTTCCGTTTTGATAATTATTATAACACCGATCACACATGCATGACCAGAAGTAAGGTGTGAAACTCATATATCACCCTCTTTCGGTTCTAGTTTGTTCCTACCAAATAGACTTCGGCAGTTCAGCCAACTAGGTTTAATTTTTTTCATATTGCTTAATGGTGTTACTAAACGATCCCTGTTTGTGTGCTAGCTTAACTATTTTCCTTTAGTTGTTGGGTAATCATGAAAAAATATTTTCTACTTTTTATTTCCATACTTAGATACTTTGTACCTCAAAGGTCATTTAGTCTAGTTATAAAACATGACGTGAGCTAGTATAGTGTCTCATTTTCTTAAAGCATACATAGTTATTTGATTTGGTTTCTGACAAAGAAGAGGTAAGAAAAGAGAAGAAGACAATTTGAAATTTCACTCCAAATACTTACTCCTTTGAACTTGTTCTTCCAAAAAATTTACTTCAAGTTTCTCCATATGATGAGTTTGTGCTTGAGGCTATACAATATAGACAACTTCAATCAATAAGAAATTTTGAGCATGCATTGTATGACAAAGCTCGCCTAAAATTCCTCAATCCTAGTTGTCCTAAGCATCACAATACAACATGGATTTTTAAAAAAGAGTCAAGCATAATTACATAATGATTGTATTCAAACTTGATCTATTAGAATCAAATCACCAATGTAAGCACACATTTTAGTTGATAAATAGGAAATTAAGGTAGTTGTCTACTTTAGTAGCATTATTAGTAAGAGTGCTTCTTTCTATTATTATTTACCTACAAGTAGTTTGATATTTACAGCACTTATAGATATTGTCATATCCAAGCTTTTTCCATGTAAACAATTGTTTACAACGACATTTTTTGAGATTACTCTCAATAATTATCTAACGACCAAAAAACGTGCTTAAACCACTCCCACATAAGGTCTAACAAAACTATGTTATTATTTGTAATTCTACAAATTTATTAAACACAAATCAATTTTATCTCACCAGTCACCATAACTCTTTTTCTACACAAATTCTAACACTCATGCTCATTCTCAACCAGAAGTGTGGCTCTTAGTTAAGAAAGATGAGTACACTGAAAAGACTAACCTACCATCATGACATTGACAATCAATTAGAAGACCAAATTTATTAAAGCTTTTTGATAGTTGGTATTGTTGGTTGATACAATAACAACATACCAAGAATATTCACTAGATAATCTGATAATGCAATCAAAACCTGTGTGCATACTTCCAGTACCTCAAAGTAAATATTTGAATATAAAGAATTTTGTAAAACCATGATATACTCACACTGATGAAGTAGACGTAGTGTAGGCATATAGGGTCCATCACGTATGTTGAAAAAAAGTGGCACATTGTTCACCACAACCAGATTGAGATGATTTTGACTAACATTTAAACAAACAACAAAAAATGGTCTTAGAAAGTAATTAAAGAACAAATGACTGTATTCAAATAGGTCCATATGAGAAAGCATATGACAACAGTAAAAAGGAAGAACCATTTAGCAACAATGAGTGGGGACTTCTTTGGTAGCAGATCATCCATTACTAGTTCTAATCCTGGGTACTGCAGAATGCACAAGTGTTAAATAACAGATAATAACATTATATTCATGAGAGTTTAAAAAAGAATTGCTTCTAGAACCTCATCAGCAATACTTTGTCGAATTTTTCGTTGCACAGAAGCTTTGACTTGATTTTGCCCTGATACATCTTCTGAGGTAAACCTAAGGGTCACATAATGAAATATTATATGAGCCAAAGTTTAAATTTTTCAAGTAAAACATAAACCAGATACATGGTAAACTTTTACTGCAAACACATCCCCAAATGGCAATATGAATTTTATCATACCTCATTCTCATTATCTTCAAAGATGTTATTTATCATTGAGGAAGACAGTTTACACTAGATCTTGCTATTTCACTAGTTTGCAAACTAAAAGTCCAATCCCATTGCTAAACCTAGAACATTACAATACTTCAAAATTTAAAAAAAAAAAATTTATACTATGATTTTGAAGTAATGTGGTTGCCCTTAAGAAGAAGAGTGAATACTAATGTAGTTTGGATCTTAAAAGCACACAATAACTCGGCATCATTTAGAAAAATCTCACTCGCTTCCCGGGTAAGAATAAGCATATTCAATCAGATAACAAGATCGGTGGACAGATCAATAATAAATGACGCCCAAAGCAAATCTAACCAAAACATACCACGTAAACAATTCGAAAAATCGAAGTCAACAGAAAGAAGACGTGAGATTTGTATAGATGAACACTCACTTTTTGAACATTTCAACCGATGAAGCGAATGAAACCAGGCGAATTTTTGTTTGTAGGGTTTAAGCAGGGGGGTGGCCACCTGCGTAGTTGCGAGGCTAATCGTAGCGCTGTGAAAAGCCTTGATCTTCGAATACGGTTTTTCCGTGTGTGCGTGGATTCAAGTACCATCGGATACGAGTCGGGTCAAAGCTACTTAAAACTAGTGCTATTAACTAAATAAAATTTTTATATTATTTTTATATTTAATACTTTTTAATATATTCTTTTAAAAAATATAAAAGTATTCATGTCTAAAAAATTTTAATATAATATTATTGTGTTTCTTATGTTCAATATTGTTAATAAAAATAATATTTATGTAATTAATAAGTGAAAAATCACTCTTATCACGTTAGAATGTGTGAATGAGAAATCTCAGGGTAGTGGATTTTTTATATTCCAAAAATTGTCCTTTTTATAAATACGGATGCACGTTATTTATCAATTATATATATATATACATACACATACATATATATACAGAAATTAGATCAACATAGTCCATATGCTTAAACATAATCCCAAAAGTCCAAATCTAGACCATTAGATTTATTAAATCAATGGTCAGGATTTAATAATGGCATTAATGTAATTGATTAAACAATTATAAAATTTAATTATAAAATGAGGGTATATGGGAATCCCACATCCCTAAAATCATGCTCCTTCCTTTTTTTTACCTTAATCTATACTCCGGCCGAAAATAACGTTTTACAGCCGAAAATGATAACATTTCCGGATGAAAATGTGTAGCATCCAATTTTATTTTATTTTAAATCATCGTAAGCATATATAAATTGATGCATACTAGCCATCACAAAATCATTAATTACAATGTTGTGCCCAAAATATTAATTGTTTAAAACGGAAGCAAGTAAATGTATCATTGTTGATATAGATAAATTAATCAAAATCCTATGACGTTGTTGCCGCTACCATGCGGGAGCATTGCCCTTGTCCATGTCCATTCTCGAGGGACCTGAAATATGAATAATAACCGGTAAACACAAAGCTTAGTTAATTACCATAACCCTTACCCTTCATAGATAAAAACATACTAAATTCGGCCTTGCCCACTGCGTTGCATCTCGTGTCCCACCCGTTTGATGCTTAATTTGGCCCCGCCCGCTATGACTCATCACAGGTCCCACCTTTAGATGAAGTCATCTGCCCCAACCAGCCACACAGTGTAACAGCCGTGGTTTTCAAAAATTGAGATTTACAAAAACTTTTTTCACTCAATCAGATTCATCACGAAGGAAGACTTTTAAACATCATATTTATTAAAACAGATAAACCGTTTTAAACATTCATCAAGCAAAAACCAGTTACATCACAAAACACATCATCGTTTAATCTTTGTTCATTACACAACCACAAGTTGATAATATATAACATCATAACAAAAGTAAACTACCCGTTAGCCCCCATCTCATAAGGTCACGCACCTAAGCAACCTGCACGAGCACAAGACACATTTCAAGAAACAAGTGTCAGCTTTCGCCTCGTGAGTCAGCTTAGTTAACATCACAAAATCATCATTTAAAAACATTCGCAAACATACTTAGGTTAAGGTATTAAATCCCAAACCGTAACTTGACCCACCCGCATAGCATCGTAAATCCCCGCATGGTCAAGTATCATCATAAAATATCATATAACATCTTTAAATCATCATAGTCATCTTTTAACTTCATATACATCATATATCGTCTTGTTAGGGTCTATCAGGACTATCATCAACATCGTTACCCCAAACATCCCATGTGTGTCCGGCAACCGCTAAGGTTCCAAGGTCCGTCCGCAAAGATACCATATGCGTGTCTGGCAACTACTAAGTCCAAGGTCCGTCCGCATTGGCACAAGTTCACTAAGCGTGTCCAGCAAGTATGGTATAACGCGGAGCGCGACTCCCACTTGTACACACACTCCCGTGATATATCCGCTATAGTTACTCCGACATAAGTCTTCCAGGTAAAAGTACAAGCGGTGCCCCAACCACTAGGCCCTCCTTTTACCCACGTGATGTTTTACACATGACCCTATCTCTGTGTTCAATACATCACTCCAGTGTACGAAACATCATGCGTTGCCAAGGTTATCTAGAAACCCGGCAACTAAACATCTCATTGCTAGCATATCCTAGTAGAAACATTTTTCCTACTAGGCATCATCATTTCATCTCCGAGTATAATTACCCCTTCCTAAATCATCATGTCAATCATAATCATCAGATCATATATCTATAAGTTATATATGCATGCGTCATATACATCGTATAAATCAATCACATTTCATCATAAATAAGGAGCATGCATCGCAACAATCATTAATCTATCATAAACATTTATATATATATATATAGATATATCATCTTAAAAACCATTAATAATATCAAAACAGATTTTGTCTACGTGCTCGGTTTTGTAAAACATCTGAACTCACCTTAGTCTGGATAACGAAACACACGATCTCAAAATGGCGAACAACGTTCACGAATCAACAAGAATGCGAACTCAAACACCGCAAATAACCTATGAAGGTCACTATATCAGAAACACGAACCAAAGGTCTTAAACAAGTCTAAATTTGCTCAATAAACTAAAACATGCCAAGGGATAACTCCCGACTAAATAATTACGCGTCACGAGCTTAGAAACTTCATAAAAATGCGTATACACGACGTGCATGCAGTCGAAATAGCTCTATAACCGAAATGGAAGCGTAAGATTAGCAAAATATACCTCTCGGGTTCACCCACGCGAAACCACGGTCGAAACTACGCCCATAGTCGAATCTCCAATCTTCCCGAACCTTAGATATGAGCTCCCACGAAACCCGGCAGTCCAACACGATCACAACACTAGGGTTCTCTCGAAAAATCGACAGAGTAACAGCTTAGAAGAGAGTTTTGTGTGAAAAATGGCTGAGCTCAACTCTTATTTATAGAACTGCCGAAACGCGTCGCGTCGCGACCGCCCCTGTTTTGGCGAATCCTGAAGCATGCAATTCCTGACACACGCAACCTCGCTGACACACGCGACTGACAACGCGTCGCGTCGCGATTCATAAACGCATCGCGTTGCGATCCTTAAAATCCGAATTTTCATATTTTTCCAACTTTTAATATTTTATTTAAATAACACTAATATAACTTAATTATCATTATAAATAAATAAACTCCATAAAATATTATTTATTTCTCGATAAAATAATATTACAACATTTCTTAAAATTCCAGTCGTTACAATTCTCCCCTCCTTAAAAAGCTAGGGATATCTAATTTTCATTTCTTCTTCGGTCTCCACGTCATATCCCCTCCATGGTAACATTTACTAGCTTGACTCGTTTCTTTCTTAATTTCTTAACCTTGCGGTCCAAGATTGCCACCAGTTCTTCAATCAACCTCTTGCTATTGTCTACTCGTAACTCCTCTAAAAACGCTCGGTTCCTCAGCCAAACACTTACGTAAATAACATATGTGAAACACATCATGAATTCCTTCCAATGTCGGCGGTAACTCCAACTTGTAGGCTTGATCTCCAACTCTCTCCACAATCGTCAACGGACCAATGAACCGTGGACCAAGCTTACCTCGTTTACCAAAACGTATGATCCCTTTCCATGGCGAGACTTTCAACAGACCAACCTCAAATACTTTCGGTCGGTGCTTTCGATCTGAATACTTCTTTTGTCTTTCTCTCGCTATTCGGAGTCGATCCCGTGCTACCACCACTTTCTCCGCCGTTAACTGCATAATTTATGAATCTGCGAATTGTTTCTCTCCCGCTTTCGATCAACAAGTAGGCATACGACACTTCCTTCTATATAACATCTCATAAGGCGCCATGTCGATACTTGAGTGATACGTATTGGCCACTACATTGGCTTTCGACTCAAGGCAGATCTCGGTTACTTGAGTGATAAGCATTATTCATGATACGACACTTCCTTCAATCAGTAAGCAGATCTCGGTTCCTTCCGACTCAAGGCATCGGCCACTACATTGGCCTTTCCCAGATGATAACTGATTTCACAGTCATAGTCGGTCAACAACTCCATCCATCGTCGTTGTCTCATATTCAATTCCTTTTGATCTCGAATATGCTGCAAGCTTTTGTGATCGGTAAAGATCGTACAATGAGTACCATACAAGTAATGCCGCCACAACTTAAGAGCAAAGATAACCGCCGCTAGCTCTAAGTCGTGTATGGGATAGTTCTTTTCCGCATCCTTTAGTTGTCTAGAGGCATACGCGATAACCTTCCCTCGCTGCATGAGAACGCATGCTAAACCAGAGTAAGACGCATCGTTGTACACCACAAAATCCTCGTTGCCCTCTGGTAAGGAGAGTATCGGCGCTTCACATAAACACTTCTTTAAAGTCTGAAAAACACTCTCTTGTTTTTCTGTCCACACAAACGATTCCGTCTTTCGAGTCAACTTTGTCATCGGTGATGCTATCTTCGAGAAATCCTTTATGAACCTTCTATAATAACCCGCCAAGCCAAGAAAACTACGAATCTCAGTTGGGGTTTTAGGAATTTCCCACTTCTTTATCGACTCGATCTTTGCTGGGTCTATCTTTATCCCATCCATTCCCACGATGTGACCCAAAAATTGTACCTCTTTTAGCCAAAACTCACATTTTGAGAATTTGGCGTAAAACTTCTCTTCCTGCAAAGTCTCCAATACCTCTCGCAAATGTCGTCTATGGTCATCCGCACTCTTGGAGTACACCAAGATATCATTAATAAAATTTATCACAGATTTGTCAAGATAAGGCCTACACACCCGATTCATCAAATCCATGAAAACTGCCGGTGCATTCGCCAAACCGAACGACATGACTAAAAATTCATAGTGACCTTAACGAGTACGAAAAGTTGTCTTTGGTACATCACCCTCCTTCACTCGCACTTGGTGATAACCCGAATGCAAATCTATCTTTGAAAAGTGACTAGCACCCTGCAACTGATCGAACAAGTCATCTATTCTTGGAAGTGGATACTTGTTCTTCACCATTAACTTATTCAATTCTCTATAGTCGATACACATCCTCATCGACCCATCCTTCTTCTTAACAAATAGGATCGGAGCTCCCCAAGGTGAAGAACTCGGCTTAATGAATCCCTTCTCTATAAACTCTTTCAATTGCGTCATTATCTCTTTCATCTCAGAGGAAGCCAATCGATATGGTGCTTTAGCAACTGGTGCAGCACTTGGAACCAAATCAATCTGAAATTTGACCTCTCTTTGCGGCAGTAATCTCGAAAGATCATCTGGAAAGACGTCAGAATATTCGTTCACCACCTCTACCTCCGCCAACACCCTCTTTTTCTTCACCGAGTCCACCACATGATCTAAGAACGCAGTGCACCCCTTTGCTAGACACTTTCGTGCCTTAAGGACCGATATCATCACTATGTTCCATGTACATCGTTCTCCATAGGCGATAGCATGACTACCTGACGAAAGAGGAACTCGGACCAACTTCTTTGAGCACACCATTTCAGCTCCATGCGCAGACATCCAATCCATCCCAATCACTACATCGAATCCCTCAAATCCCAAGGGAATAAGCGTCAAAGGGAAAGTAGTGCCATTAATATCAATCGTATAATCATTGTAATACACTGTAATCGGTTTCCCGACCGCTATTTCGATCTCTAAAGCATGTTCTAAAGAACTACGAGGCACATACAACTAATCACAGAATCTAATGGACACTACAGATCTACTCACATCTATTCTCAATCGCAGCACTCAGATATCTAATATCACTGAGTCTTTGTGTTTCCTGAAAACACAACAACATTGAAATCAGTCTCTGATACATAAATATATCTTCATATATATTTATATCAAGTATACTCATATTCAACAAGTTAGGTTCACATATAACAAACATATAATGTGCACTCCAAAAGAGCCAACAAACAACAAGCCTCAATACTAAAAAACACCGGACTCGTCGCGTCGCGTCCAAAAAGTCGGACCACCAAGGTCGGATCATCGAAGTCGCACCAATAAAATCGGATCAAGGCACAAAGTCTGACCAAAAGCCATGGACTCGTCACGTCGCGCCAAGAACAGTCCCGGACCTGCAACTTTTCTTCTTCTTCCAACTTCAACCAAATCCATACCAATTCACATACAAAGCTGGAAAACGATTTCTAACACTTCTAAACCAATACAAACTTCAAATAACATGTATACAATCATCAAAATCACATCAAATCCAATTAAAATTAACAAACTTACAAAACCCATTTATCAAGTAAAGCTTCAAGCTTTAACAATGGTGTTCTTCCTTTTTCAAGCATACAACTCAACATACAATTTAACAAAACTATCATGAATAATGCTTATAACCTATAAGAAAAACATACCAATCTTTCACTTGAATTAACAACCACTAAATCTTCAACTCAAGATTTCAAGTTTAAGTTTGTTCTTGGCTTTCTTCACCTTAAGGTAATTCACACTTTTGCACACACACACACAAAATGAGGAGGTGATTTCCTACCAAGTCTTTACATAACAGCACTGTACACATAACCTCTAAATTTTAAGCATGAGGTGTTGTCATATTAAAATATCCCGTACACATATACATACATACATACATACATGCATAACCATTTACTTTCCATTAACTTAAGTACAATAATTAATTAATCAAATAATAGCATATAATCAAAATTAATCTCATAATTTAGATATTAAAACACACATAATACTCACTGCCAACCCGCTAACGACTAGCCTGGGTTTACGGCCCTCCTTAAGAGGATTCCGTCCTCGGAATCCCAATTCCTTCAAACAATTGAGGGTAACGGTCCTTCATATTTACCTCTGTCTCCCAGCTTAAGTCAGAACCCAAACTATGCTTCCACTTGACCAATACCATAGGAATATGTTTCTTACAAAGTTTGGTCACTTTATGATCTAAATGTTCAACAGGTTCTTCCACTAGTCTTTTCTTTGAATCCACTTTCAAGTCATGAACTGGGAGGATCTGGCTTTCGTCTTCTGCCTTACATTTTTGCAGATAACATACATTAAACGTGTCATGAATACCTGCCAACTAAAAAAGGAAGATCCAGTGTAACCGTCTGATCATTCACTATCTACTGTATACGAAAAGGACCAATAAAGCGAGGAGCTAGAGCTAACTTCCCGCGCTTGCCAAAACGAATAACTCCTTTCCACGACGAGACTTTCAGATAAACCAATTCACCCACCACGAACGAAACAGGTCAACGACGAGGATCAACATACATTTTTTTTGTCTATCTCTGGCGGCTTTCAATTTCTCTCGGGCAATAGCAACTTTATCGGCAGTTATTTGAACGATCTCTGGACCCGCATACTGTTTCTCTCCAGCCTCCAACCAACATGTCGGGGTACGTCAACGACGACCGTACAACATTTCATAAGGAGGCATACCAATGCTCGAATGATACGAATTATTATACGCAAACTCAATCAGTGGTAGATGCGAATCCCACGAACCACCATACTCTATTACACAAGCACGCAACATATCTTCGAGCGTTTGTATGGTTCGTTCAGTTTGACCATGGCATGATAAGCAGTACTCAAGTTAATTCGCATCCCCAATTCTCTTTGTAAGCTTCTCCAGAAGTTAGAAACAAATCTAGAGTATCTGTCAGAAATAATGGATAATGGAATGTTCTGCCTCTAGAAATTAATTCTTCCTTTCTCTTTTTAATCACTTCTGTCTTCAAATTTTCTTCCTTCAAGGCTTCCAATTGGGTGGACTTTAGTCTATAAACTAGATCAGACATAATCTATATTTGCATAAACTGAATATGATTACCAGTTCCTTTACGACTTAACGCATCTGCCACCACGTTTGCTTTCCGAAGGTGATATCTTATTTCGTAATCATAATCTTTGATTAATTCTAACCATTGTCTTTGTCACATATTTAATTCCTTCTGTGTAAACACATATTGTAGACTCTTATAATCGGTACAAATCACACATCTAGTACCGTACAAATAATGCCTCCATAATTTTAGCGCGAAAACAACGGCTACCGGCTCCAAATCATGAGTTGGATAATTCTTTTCGTACGGTTTCAACCGGCGTGAAGCATAAGCAATCACCCGATCTCTTTGCATCAAAACACATCCCAAGCCAGCAAACGAAGCATCACAATACACCATAAAATCCTCAGATCCACATGGCAGAGTAATTAAGAATAGGAGCTTAACACAACAACTATTTCAAAGTTTGGAAAGCCACATTCTGTTCATCACCCATACGAACTGTACATCCTTGCGAGTGAACTTGGTCAACGGACCAACATTTTTGGAAAAGTCTTTAATAAACCTGCGGTAATAACCCGCCAACCCCTGAAAACTCTTTATTTCTGAAGGTGATTTCGGAGCGTTCCAATTCAAAACTGTCTCGACTTTTGAAGGATCAACTTTAACTCCTTCATTGCAAATAACGTACCCCAAGAATTGAACTTCTCTCAACCAGAATTCGCATTTTGAAAATTTAGCATATAATAGTTCCTTCTTCAGAGTTTCCAGAACCTGTCTCAAATGCATCTCATGTTCTGACTCGGTTTTAGAATAGATATTGATATCGTCAATGAAAACAATCACAAAGTTATCCAAGAATGGTCTACAAACCCGATTTATCAGATCCATAAACACTGCAGACACGTTAGTTAAGCCGAACGACATAACTAAGAACTCATAACGACCGAAAGCAGTCTTGGATACATCGTCATCAGATACATGCACTTGATGATAACCATGTTTCAAATCAATAGGCTAGGTTAGCCGAAAGATGGTTCTCGGTTCAAGGACGTTAGGTGACCCTGCTTTTTCAGGATAAGAAGGGGTAGAGAAAATGCCTCGAGCCAATGTTCGAGTACCAGGCGCTACGGCGCTGAAGTAACCCATGCCATACTCCTAGGAAAAGCTCGAACGACCTTCAACAAAAGAATGAATCACCCTGTAGCTGATCAAATAGATCATCAATTTTGGGTAACAAATACTTATTCTTTATCGTCTTCTTATTCAATTCCCTATAATCAATGCACATACGCAACGTACCATCTTTTTTCTTTACAAACAAAACCGGTGCACCCCACGGAGATGAAATCGGATGGATAAACCTTTATCCAACAATTCTTGAATCTGTGCCATCATTTCTCTGATCTCAGATGGTGCCAATCTATACGGAGACTTAGCCACCAGTCGAGATCCAGGAATTAAATCGATCTTGAACTCTACCTCTCGAACGGGAGGCAATCATGGAAATTCATCGGGAAACACATCCGTGTATTCCGCTACCACCCGAATATCCGTCACAGTCTGCTTCTCTTTCTTACCATCAATAACATATGACATGAAAGATTCACATCCCTTAGCCAAAGCTTTTCTAGCCTTCAAACAAGATATCATCAGAAAGACAGACCCAACTTTCTCACCTCGAGCCACAACGTGTGACCCATCAGCCAGAGGAAACGAAATCAACTTCTCGTGACACTTTATACTTGCTCGGTTTAAACTCAACCAAAACATGCCTAGTACGACATCAAACCCAGACACTGGCATAACAAGAAATGAAATAGGAAAACATGCACCATCTATATCAATACTAGCTCCAGTCACAACTGTTGTGACCGGAACCATCATACCACCGGCTACTTCTACCTCTAAGGGGTCAGTAAACTTAGAAATAGGCATATTCAATTTAGCACAAAATTCCAATGAGATAAATGAGCGATTAGCGCTAGAATCAAACAATACTCTAGCAGGAATAGCGTTTATAAGAAACATACCGGTGATAACATCTTCAGTTGTGGTAGCATCATATACCGTCATTTTAAACGCCCTACCCTCTGGCGTAGGAGGGTTCTTTTGTTTCTGACCGTGTGGTTGAGGAATCGGTGTAAAGAGTGGAGGGGGATAATAGTACCCATTATGACCATGTGGTTCAATGGGCTGACGAGCCACCGAACCTAAGCAACACGAGTGGACTTAGGGAACAGGTCATTCACTCCAGATAACCGTCGTGTGGTGGACTGCTTCGTACTTCCCCCACCTTGACGGGGAGATGTGGTTATCCCCCATGTGGGCACGTGTTGACCGTTCCTAGCTACCACATGGAGATATTGTGGCTCAATGGACAGACCCGCATCCTTATGTGTTGATGTGAATACCATTATAGTATGTATATTGCCAAACTTGTGTTTTCAAAGATGATGACTTGGTTTTGAAAGGTTAAGTTTTTAGTGGTACTCACTAGCTATGTTATAGCTAACAAGTGTATTAAATGTTTTGTATCCGCAGGTTGTCTAGTGGCCTTTATGAGGCACGTAGTTGCTTTGGGGCATTGCCTTGGTTTGAGTTAGCCTTCGGTAGTCCTGGATTTCCTATTCTTTTGTTGATGGTTGTGAGATTGACTATGGTAACACCAAAAGCTTTGGGTCGTAATAGATGACACAATTTATTGATTAAAATGATGTTGTATTTTGTTGAAATACTTTAAAAAAAACACAATGCTTCTGGTAATAGTTAAAGAATTTTATATAAACTACGTTATAAATTGAGTTTTGGAAAAATTTAAATTTGGACTGAAAATCAGGGTGTTACACATCTTATCTCTTGCCTTGATATCTCCTTCAGCCGACTTGGCCAAAGTAAAGCCTGGGACAATGTACTAGCCCACCTAGTAGCACCACGGTAATCAGGGAGCAAAGCTCCCACAAAATGCTGAATTTGCGATGCATCATCAGCACCCATTGCTTAACAAAACACAATCTTTCGTTAAATTGTCGGATCAAATCATCAACCAACATATTCCCCATCGTCTGCAAATCTATAAATTCTCTCTTGATCCTGGCGATCTCAAACGTGTTGCAGTACTGTTCACATAACTTTTCCTGAAACTACTCCCATGTGATGTTATCCTATTGTTGCTTAGTGAAGTGACCAGTAAAAGAATCCCACCTAACCATGAGAAGTAAAGGGATAGAAAAACGGCTGCTGCATCCCTTGTGTCACTGGAGGAAGCGGAACTGTAACTGGCATGGTTGTCGATTGAGTTGTAACTGCAGTAGGAATCTAGACCTGCTCAGTCTGCGTATGCTTTTGCTGCTCCAAACTACGAACAGTATCCCAAAGTTCCTATAACTCACTTTCTAACTTTTAGATGCACTCGTTCTTATCAGCCTCATACTCAGGACTAGAAGTACCTGCCTGGTCTGTTGAATTCAAAACATTAACTATAGGTGTTTCAGCTGCCGCTTGGGTCATAGGAGTTTGAGTAGGGGTATCTCTTTCAACCATATCTGTAACAATCACATCATCTTACAACTTATTAGAATAAACCGTTAGTACACAACATACTAACTACCACAGAGCATCTCCAATCACTCTAATTCCCCCAAAGGAAAGTTTGACCCAACACGAGCCAAGATTTGGGAATACAACACTCTAACTGTGCTCGCATCACCAAACCAAGGCTCTGATACCAAACCATAACACCGTAAAATCCTAAGCCAATTTTTTTAAAACACGCTGTGGAAGCATAATTCAAAACTTTAACATAATTACAAATATTTACAATCATCCACAAAATACAAACATCACATCATTTGTTGTGTTAGAAAACAAAATATGGCTCGTCTAAATTTAAAACATATATCAGAGTGCTGGTCAATCTTTCCTTTAGCAAAAACCCAGCTAAACAGCTGCAAAAACTGAACCTGCAAAAGCAGTTCAACAGTGGGGAATTAGCACAAAGCTAAATGAGAGGAAGCTA
Source organism: Dittrichia graveolens (assembly GCA_038502395.1). NCBI lineage: Eukaryota > Viridiplantae > Streptophyta > Magnoliopsida > Asterales > Asteraceae > Dittrichia > Dittrichia graveolens. Next base: position 64,799,336 of record JARJIL010000005.1, on the reverse strand, counting down.
AACCACAATATCCAACAGAAATAATCAATACAAAAGCATGCAATCACATAATCCAAAAGACCGGCGGTTCGGCGCAGAACCTACAACCAATGCAAGCCAAAGCAAAGGTTTACCGATAGCACACCGCTAATTGCCACAGTTAGATCCCCTCCGATACAACGCATGCACGAGAGGGTCTACAATTGCTCAACAAATAGCGATTAGGCCCAGCCCAATTCTACGTATAGCTGACTTCTCAAACGTAACTCAATATTATCCAAAGAGTGCGTATCGGCCAAACAATTCACAAACAATTACATAATCATCAAATATCAGACTAAACAGTCTATTAACCACAATCGCATGCATCACATCAATCATATGAATCATAACATTTACTATCCGTGAGTTTGCATCCACTTACCTCTGTTCTCAATTGCAGCACTCAGATATCTAATATCACCGAGTCTTTGTGTTTCCTGAAAACACAACAACATCTAAATCAGTCTCCGATACATAAATATATCTTCATATATATATTTATATCAGGTATACTCATATTCAAGAAGTTAGGTTCACATATAACAAACATATAATGTGCATTCCAAAAGAGCCAACAAACAAAAAGCCTCAATACTGAAACACACTGGACGCGTCGCGTCCAACACCCCGACGCGTCGTGTCGCGTCTAAAAAGTCGGACCACATAGGTCAGATCACTGAAAGTCGGACCATCCAAGTCGGATCACCGAAGTCGCACCAATAAAGTAGGATCAAGACACAAAGTTGACCAAAAGCCATGGACGCGTCGCGTCCCTTATCCGGACGCGTCGCGTCGCTCCAAGAACAGCCGGACCTACAACTTTTCTTCTTCTTCCAGCTTCAACCAAATCCATACCAATTCAGATACAAAGCTGGAAAATGATTTCTAACACTTCTAAACCAATACAAACTTCAAATAACATGTATACAATCATTAAAATCACATCAAATCCAATTAAAATTAGCAAACTTACAAAACCCATTTATCAAGTAAAGCTTCAAGCTTCAACAATGGTGTTCTTCCTTTTTCAAGCATAAAACTCAACATACAATTTAACAAAACTATCATGAATCATGCTTATAACCCATAAGAAACACATATCAATCTTTCACTTGAATTAACAACCACTAAATCTTCAACTCAAGATTTCAAGTTTAAGTTTGTTCTTGGCTTTCTTCACCTCAAGGTAATTCACACTTTTGCACACACACACACACACAAAATGAGGAGGTGATTTCCTACCAAGTCTTTACATAACAGCACTGTACACATAACCTCTAAATTTTAAGCATGAGGTGTTGTCATATTAAAATATCCCATACACATATACATACATACACACATAAGTACATACATGCATAACAATTGACTTTCTATTAACCTAAGTACAATAATTAATTAATCAAATAATAGCATATAATCAAAATTAATCTCATAATTTAAATACTAAAACACACATAATACTCACCACCAACCCGCTAACGACTAGCCCGGGTTTACGGCTGTTACGCTTAAATATTCAAGAATTGTTAAAAGAACTATCAGGTAATTTTCCTTAGCTAATGGTGATCATTTATATACTTTTGTATGGATTTTAGTATGATTTTTAGTGATGTTTAAGTCTGCACAATGTGTTCCTCGTTGGGGTGTGTGAACCGAGAGAAAGAAAGTGCTTTGAGGGATCAAAACTTGTTAAAACACAAAGAAATTTGAAAAGGATTGGTTTATATGAGTGGAGAAACAAGTTGAAATTGAAAGATTGCATTTTTGGTTGTGTTTTGAAAGATTAGAAAACCCTGTTTTGACTAATAAAGATACTGTGTGTACGTTTTGATTGGTCCGACCAAGATGAAGTGGTCCGACCTGAGCTATGTCCGACTTACATGATGTGCGACTTGAACTAGGTCCGACTTATGTATGATGTGCGACTTGTACTAGGTGCGACTTATGCATGATGTGCGACTTGAACTAGGTCCGACTTATGCATGATGTGCGACTTGAACTAGGACCGGCTTATGCATGATGTGCGACTTGAGCTAGGTCCGACTTATATGATGTGCGACTTGAGCTATGTAACAACCGTAAATCCGGGCTAGTCGTAAGTGGGTTGGCGATGAATGTTTTTTTGTGTTTAAATATTTTAATTATGTGGTTATGATTATCCTAATTAATTGACACCTCATGATTAATTAATTAATTACTTGATTTGAATTATGTATGTATGTATGTATGTATGAAGAGATATATATGGGATTATTAGTAAAAAGAACACCTCATGCTTAAAATCAAATTGAGTGTGTGTGCACGTGTATTGTATATACACACATGGATTGAGTCACCTCCTCATATTATCATATCTTAAGTGTGTGAAAGAAAGTGTAAAAGAGTGTGAGTTTTCCTTGAGGTGAAGAAAGCTAAGAACAAGAGAGACTATCAAACTTGATATCTTGAATTTGAGATTTGGTAATTGATATTGCATTTCTAAGGTTGGTATATCTTCTTTGTTGTTTATGATAATGATTCATGATAATTTTTGCTATGCCTTTGCTGGATTCTTCATGTTATAAAGCTTGAACATTAATGGAAGTTTTGAAAATGAAACTTGACATATGGGTTTTCTTGATTTTGAAGCTTTATTGAGTTTTGATATGTTATTGATGATTGTGATCATGTTAAATGAAGTTTATATTGGTTTAGAATCGTTAGAAATCGATTTCTAGAATTATGGTTGTGTTTTGAAAGATTTGTTGAAGCTGGAAGAAAGCAGAAAATTGCAGGTCTGCACTATTCATCGCTGAACGCGATGCGTCTAGTAGGGGAACGACCTTGATGGACCGAATCTTGGTCCGACTTTTGGTGGTCCGACTTAGGGCTATCCGACTTATTGCCCGACGCGACGCGTCGGATTGTTGGACGCGACGCGTCCAATGGTTTTTCTGCAGGGAAGCTTTTGTATGTTATGTGTTTGTGTTGGATATGTTGTGTTATTTCATATGTGAATATAACATATTGTTTATGAGCATTAGAGATATAAATATATGTGGATATATATATATATACATATATATATATATATTTTATAAGTCAAAGATTGATTTCGGTGTTGTGTTTTCAGGAAACACAAATACTCAGTGATATTAGATATCTGAGTGTTACAATCGAGAAATAGAGGTGAGTGGAAGTAAACTCACGGATGGTAAAGGTTATGATTGATGTGATGCATGTGATTTGTGATTCATTGACCGTTTAGTCTGAATGATGATTGATAGACTGTTTAGTTTGATTGATGATTATATAACTGCTTGTGTGTTATTTGGCTGATACGTGCTCGTGGGATGATAACGAGTATCATGATAGAAGTCATCTATGCGTGGAATTGGGTTGGGCCCGTTTGCTATTGGTTGAGCAGTTGTAGACCCTGTGATACATGTGTTGTATCGGAGGGGTTCTAACTGTGCCAATTGGCAGAGGGCTATGGGTAAACCTTTGCCTTGGCCCGTAAATGGTTGAAAGGTTCTGCGTCGAACCACCGGTCTTCTGGATTTATGTGATTACATGTTTTTGTATTGATTGTTGCTGTTTGCTGTTGTGGTTTAGCTTCCATTCACTTAGATTTGTGCTAATTCCCCACTATTGAATCGTTTTTGCAGGGTCGGTGTTTACAGCTGTTTTGCTGAGCTTTTTGTTTAGAGGAAAGCTTGACCAAGGCTCTGATATTTGTTTTGTAAAAGACGAGCCATGTTTTATTTTGTAACACAACAGATATTTGATGTTTGGAAATTGTGTGGATGGTTGTAAATGATTGTATTTTATGTTAATCTTCAAGTTATGCTTCCGCAGCGAATTTTTAAAAAAATGGCTTTAGAATTTTGGTGTTACAAGCTAGGTCTAACTTATCTATGTGTGCTATTTGGACTAGGATCCGACCCTAGATGGGGTGCGACTTTGGTGTGTAGAATTCGTTCGCGACAGCGGCACCAAAAACTTGGTGTATGCCCGTTGTACGGGTTTTTGATGGTGAAAAGCTTTGATACACACTTGTTTTAAATTTATAAAAAACGTAATTACTAAGCAGGCACTACACACGACACAGGCAAGTATGACCTGGTCAAAGAGTAGTATAGACTCGGCAAGACCGGATGTCGAACCACAGGGACAGGGAACTATCAATACTCTAACATCATTGTTGTTTGATTAGAAGAATAATTAGCATGTGAGTAACAAGTAAACTAATTAAACAAAGCAAGACAATTCAGATTAAACTCCGAAGAAGCAGAGAGGCAGAACAGTCAGATACAAATTCACTCAGGCTTTCGAATCATCCTAACTAGTCATGGCAATAACTATAACGAACCAGATAATGAAGACTTGACGAATATGACAGATTAAGCACAGAGCATGTTGTTCTACTAATTATCATAACCATATCATCATGCAACGAATCATCACTCGAGTTATAAAGACTCAGACTCAACAATCAAAACATGATGAGACAAACAGTAGCATATCCGAGTTTTCACAAAGGACATGTAGACTGGTATTTAACTACAGATTCAGCAAATCGCGTCCAAATCAGAGGGTTCAAGAATACTTGGTTGGTTTCCATCAGCTTATCAAATTCTATTTTTAGATAAATACCTTTGTTTCAAACATTCTTTTAAATTTTGGAAATTGGGGCGTTACAATATGTGAGCTCATTTCAACACTTAACATACCAATAAACATATCATGAATTCTCTATACATATAAATAGCATATTTGACCCATTAATACACCAAAACACCTAGATTTGCATTTAAAGTGCTAAGGCATGCATAAAACCACAATGTAAATGACACAACCAACATGGACAGATCTGAAAGGATCCAAAAGTGTTTCCAATAATCAATCATGCACAATGTACCATTTCTAGTAACAAAGTAACATGAAATCTTTGTAAAATCAACATACATTCTTGAATATCCACATACTTTGACATATGGTATTACACCAACACATATGGTATACAGAATGCAGTCTTTATAATACTGGAACAGGGGTCCTTGCGGCCGAAAGAAATGCTTTACGGCCGCAAGATGGACGGTGGATTTGACGTTTGCCAGGTGCAAGTTGTCAAGTGGCCTTTTCTAGAAGATTGGCCCTTGCGGCCGTAAGGAGCCTTTTTTCACTATGTCTTCATTTTTCTGCTATTTTGAATCGGATTTGTCCATATATCTCGTGTTAGGTCTTTTTAACCTGCATGGTGAATTATAAGCAATTTAGATCATTAAACAAACAATTCACCTTGGAAATGGGCTGCGAATGAGGCGTTTCGGCATGTAAAACATGCATAAAAACGTAGATATCAATCTCCCCACACTTAAGCTTTGCTTGTCCTCAAGCAAACTCTAATGCAACAATTAAACCAAAGGAATTTAAAGAGACTTAAAGTAGTGCAAACATGTATCCTTCCGATAATGAAAAGATCTAAAGGTATAACAGATTAAGCAAGGCAACGAGGACAAACTTCTAGAAGTAGATCTAACACGCATAAATGAATTACAACAAGTATTTGACTTCATAACTCACCTGGTGGTCACTCGAGCACTCAATCTGTATGTATCAGGGTATGTGTATAAGTGCACTAGTGCTAGTTTGACACAAAGATTAGCATAAGCTTGATCACATATTAAATCTCCACCAATTAACATAAACATATGCAGTTATCAAGAAGTCTTCATTCGGGTTGTAACATGGCTAAGGCTTCGGGTAGGAATGAGAAATATATAAAAGTGGCTAAATTAGAATCCAGAAACCATGTTCAAAACCATCTAAGCTACTATTATTTGAGAATGAGCGGGAAAAGAACAGTGTTTTTGCTGAAGAACTACAATTCACTGAGAAGGAGTGAAATTAGACTCAACTGAGAGACAGTGATAACTCAGAGGAGACTAACAAAGACAAGTACAACTCAATGTACAACATAACTCAAAAACTGCCGACTCAAAGTCTGTTATGCAACTGGATCTCTCATTTTTCTCTTTTTCTATTTTTTTTCTTTTTTTTTTTGATTTTCTACTCAGTTGCACGCAACATATCAGGATGAAACAAAAGGACGATATCATGTCTCGCAATTCGGTGCATGAACAACTGAAGAACAAAATATAACTAAACAAAACTAAGCAGCATAAAACGGGTCAAACTAATTCTGGAAACTTAAAAAATAAAATAGACTAAAAAAGGAATAGCACGGGTGATGAAACGAAAGGTTGTGGCTCAAAGTGGCTAACTAGGTGGGAAAAATATGTAAAATTTGGCTAAAAACAAAAGTATATAGGCTTGAAATGGGTTTTCCTAGTGCTTCTATCATCTAATTGCAACAGTTCAGTTCATGGTCTTGACATGCATATTCGTGAGCAAGTTCTACAATCAAAGCAACAATCAACATATATGTGTGCAATTCCATGAGCTAAGCATGTAAGAAATGAAATGTTGTGGCTCAAATGCTTAGAAATGCTGGTGTCAGGTGTGGATTGTGCAATTGAAGTCAAACAATTGTCAAAACTCAAGTAATTGTGCCAAATCAACTTCATGAAAGTTAACATCCTATTAATGTTACTTGCTTACCATCTATCATGCGAGAAGGTCTAAACATGTCCAAAAGGATATAATTTTGCGAAAAATTTAGGCCAAAATTCATTCTTAAGGTTCTGTTGCATGTAAGAGTTTTCAACAGGACAAGAAGAAGCAGGTATATAACAATAATCCCCTCCCCACACTTAAAAATGTACATTGTCCTCAATGTACAGACAATAAGCGTAATAAATGTGAGAGAAGAGATGTAAGAACTCCCTGATTCGGCAATCATGTCCATGGTGACAAAAAGTAGAAGGCAAGGCATCCTCCCCACACTTAAGTTAAGCTGCAGTAGTAAGATAGCATGAACAATGCTTGTAAAACAACAAACTCAACCACAAGTGATGCATCGAGAGGGACAAAAATATGGCAATCAACAGAAGCAGAAAGCAGGAAATAAACAAACTAGAAATATATACAACTGTTTTGATGTCATAACAAAATATCAGAGCAACATGAACATTAAGAACAACTAATACATAGGGAAAGGCATGTACACTATACAACAAAATTTGTACAGCCAAACTAAACTAGAAATACAATAATAAAGCTACTAAACTATCCCCAAAAGATAAAACTACGGCGGAGGCGGCTGATGTGAATGTGAAGGACCAGCCTCGTCGTAGAAATCGAGTAATCTCTGAGCTGGAACTGGTGGCTCTAGAACTGCAGTAGCTGATAAAGAATCTGCCACCAATATCTGCAACATGCTGGAAAGATACTGTCTGTGAGCCTCAGCATGTGCAAACTCCAACCTCTGCAACTCTCGCAGCTCTGCGTGCTATCACCTCTGCGTCTCCCACAACTCAGCAATCGACCTCTTGATAACACCAAACCTATCCCGATAATCTCTCGTGTATACAATGGGGCCAGTCTGAGGCTGCTGCTGCTGCTGCTCGGTATGCTTTGTCGATGGGGAGTCACGGCGCTCGTGATGATGTAACTCTGGTCGTGCGCGCTCGTGCTCCTCCCCACCATCTCCTGCTCCATATCCCTCCGGACGAGGCTCTGGCTCGCCCTTAGCCCTGGGAGGCATCCACTGACGACCTTCGGGGCCTAACAGCCTCATACGACGTCCTCCCATGCCAGCCACCCTCATCCGGACCAGAACTGCCATATCAATCTTCTCGGCCTGTGCGGAGAATGTAAGGCCCTCTGAAACCTCAGGCGGAACCAGATCCATAGCCAAAGCTAGATGAGTCACGTACCCCCTCCATATATGCCCTGACTAACACGGGAGGTACGGATGGAGAATAGAAACCTAGCAAGGCAGAGAGCTAGCTGGCAAGGCACGGAGTGCACCATGGTGTATAAGTAAAAGAGATCTGAATGTGTGACTGAACCTGGTGACTCGCCACATGTAGTAAGACTATGATCAAATGGCCCGATGGAGAATACGATGCAACGGATCCCGAAGTTTGCAACTCTTCGGGACCGTGGGTGATGTGTACAGACCAAGCCCTATCTCTAGCCAGAAGCTGATGGGTGTGACCCCCTCTGGCCAGTCTGTGATGGCCTCGGTAAATGATGGTGTCTCCAGCTCCTCCTGCTGATAGAGGCCCATCAGAACAGCAAACTGGCGCAGTGATAACCTGCACTCGGCCCCGACCAACCGAAAGGTCAGGGCATCCTCCCGCTCGTTGTCTGTGAGCGGGGTAATTAGGTGGAATGTGGCGAAGAACTCGAGGGCCAGCTCATGGTATACTGACCTCGAGATGGAAAACAACCTCTGCCAGTGTGGACAGCAGGTGGCCACGGCTCTGCTCTTGAGCGCAACTGCTCCAAGAGACTCCCAAACGATGTACCTCAGTGGCTGGAATCCGTGTCCATCAGCCTTGCGCTGGAGGTACTCCAAATCAGATCGATCTTCCTTCCTATCGAAGCGGAGGAAAGGGTAATCTGAGGGTCAGGCGATCGCTGTCTTCGTCGACGCATGCTGAAATGGTCATTAAAGGTAAGTTAGAAATTTAGAATAGGCCATTCAAGTCCTGGACGTAGAATCGATCGAAAATGGGTTGCATTGGTTCACTGAAATTCCCCGAATGTTGTTTTGTATCAAATTGTGCACAAAAGGGGAAAACAGTGGAAAAACACCCCTTACGGCCGCAATGGGTAAACCCCTGCTCCCGCAAGGGGTAAAATGAAGCAAACCCTAGAAAGATGCTTACGGCCGCAAGGATTTTCCTTGCGGCCGCAAGAAGCGAATTAGAGCAAACCCTAGAATGACTCTTACGGCCGTAAAGGAAAGTCCTTTCGGCCGCAAGATCGCGACGAACAGAATCATTTTGAATAACTAGGGTTTCGATCGATTTAGCAAATAACAACAAGATCAAAGCCTAATAATGAGATCCTACGAGTGGAGAGGAGTAAAATGGTACCTTGTTTGTTGAAAATGGCCGGGAAATGGACGGAAAATGATGAGATCGCCGCAGAAGAGGGTGTGTCGCCGGTGTTTTTGCCGGAGAAGAAGAAAGGAAGAGCGTGTTTGCGTAAATGTGAAGATTGTTGGAATGTTTTATATAGGGAATGGCTTGCGGACGCAAGCAGTCATCCTTGCGGCCGTAAGGCATGGTTTTTCACACTTTTCAACTTTTTAAGAATAAACGCGTTTAAAACAACGGTTTTACGCAACACTTTCTTTTAAACTTCTGGAAATGATCGGGATAGAATAGCAACAAGTGCGGATTTCTAAATCACGCAACTAGAAAAGCAAATACGCGAACAGAAAGGAAACAACAGAACAAAACACGAAAGGGAAACGGAAACCCGGAAATGGGTTCCGACAAGCAGATTGTATGTACGGGTAACACACTATTTGTACGGTGTGTAAGCGAACACTTTAACGCGTTGAAATGCGGAGTGTTTACCTGTCTCTCGAGACTAAATGTCAAATGAAATGAGACAATGAGAAGAGGAAAACGCCCAGTACAAAGGCATGAATTAGGAATTTGAATGGGAGCTGGGCTCTAACTTGCTTATCCGAAGACTCACCAACTCCTCAATCATCGCGCTAGAGTTGCTATTAGGCCTCAAGACCCCCTCAGACTTTAGCTTAAAGGGATCTTCACGAAAAGCACTAGCACACTCCGATTGAGATGTCGTCGGTAACTCCCTACAAGCACCATTATGAATCAGAGCACCACACTTCCAACATTTCCCATCATGTTTAGCACGCCTCTTGGCCGCGTAAATGGAAGTGCCTCGATGGAACTTGGCATAGTTTTGATTTCTCCTCACGTTTTTCTCAAGTCTCATGACAATATCACACTGAATATCAGAAGGCAAATGAGTACGCAGAAAAAGACAAGAAAGAAGGGCAAGAGATTCGGAGGAAAGCATATCTAGTTCTTTTAGGTCTGCCGGTAAAAGACCAAACACACCCCACTAAGGTGGGTGGTGAGCATGGAATACGTCAACGAAGTGAAGCGCATCATCCTGATTGGATGGTTGTTTCATGGAACTACTGATATCAAAAGTTACAACTTGATCCCCTACTCGCAATTTAAGTTTGCCATTGCAAACATCAGTAAGTGCACGCGAGGTAGCTAAAAATGGTCGACCTAAGATAAGAGGAACTTGCTTGTCCTCATCCATGTCAAGAATAACAAAGTCGGCCGGGAATACGAATTTGTCGATTTTAACCAGGATATTCTCCACGATTCCTCGCGGGTATTTCACAGATCGGTCAGCAAACTGGATAGACATCCGAGTGGGCTTAAGTTCACCGATGCCTAATTTCGAAAAGACAGAATAAGGCATGAGATTAATGCTAGCACCAAGGTCGGCTAAAGCATTACTGACTGAAAGATTCCCTATCAAACAGGGGATAGTAAAGCTACCTGGATCAGTTTTCTTAACTTGCAGCTTATTCTGAAGGATAGCAGAACATTCCTCACTAAGTGTAACAATCGACAGGTCCTCTAATTTCTTTTTATTGCTCAGGAGATCCTTAAGGAATTTTGCATATTTAGGCATCTGAGCGAGAGCCTCAACAAATGGAATGTTGACATGAAGTTGCTTGAAGAGTTCAAGGAACTTACTGTATTGCCCTTCCATTTTCTGTTTACCTAACCTTTGGGGGTAAGGAATAGTAGGCTGAAATTTAGGAACCGGGGGTCTAACTTGCGCGGTACTTGCTGGGCCTGGCCTAGGTTGCACCTCGTCAGTGTCCTCGGTGGGAACCTGTTTTTCTGGTGATCCTGAAATGACTGGATCTTTGGATGTATCATGGTTTTTGGATGTGTCGAGTGGACTCTCTGAAGGCATAGGAGGAGGTACCATGGTGGTCCCACTCCTCAAAGTGATGGCTTTCACCTGTGCCTTTGGATTGGATTCGGTATTACTCGGCAGATGGCCAGGCGGCCTCTCTGAAAGAGTTTGAGAAATCTGGCCAATTTGGTTTTCTAAAGATTTCAATGTGGCTTGATGACTTCACCGAGTTGCATCAGTCTGATCGAATTGTAATTCAGATTGGGCTAGATACTGTTTCACAAGATCCTCCAAGTTAGAAGATACTGTTTCACAAGATCCTCCAAGTTGGAAGATACTGGAGCTGATGAAGATGGATTAGTGGGTGGCTGATTGGAATGATGTTGCTGATCATACGGCTGGTGCTGACGGGGTCTCTGTGGATAAGGAATACCGGGAGGAGGTTGATTTGAGCTGGTAGCTCCAGATTTCCATCCAAAATTTGGGTGGTTCCTCCATCCAGGATTATATGAATTCGAATAATGATTATGTTGGGCCCGTGGTTGGTTTCTAAGGTAGTCCACTTCCTCGTGGGAGGTATATGAAACACCTTGCTGGCATTCACCACTAGAATGGGAACCCAAACACACGTCACACGAGACATGTGCAGGATTAGTACGCATCTAGTCCATCTTTTGAGATAGCTTCTCCACTTGTGCAGCGAGAGCTGTAACAACATCAACTTGATATATGCCACCGGTCTTTGGTGTTCGAAGTCGCGAAGATGGGTTCCACTAGTAGCTGTTTGTTGCCATATCCTCGATGAGATCATAGCATGACTGAGGGTCTTGACTACCAAGTGCACCACCTGCGGCTGCATCAATCATCTGTCTAGTAACAACGGCCAACCCATTGTAGAATATGAAATTTTGATTCCACAGCTCATAGCCGTGTTGTGGGTATCTTCTCAGAAGGTCTTTAAATCTTTCCCACGCATCATATAAGCTTTCCCCGTCAAGCTGTTGGAACAATGAGATATCATTCCGTAGCTTGGCCTTTTTGGCCGGCGGGTAATACTTAGCAAGAAATTTTGCATCAAGTCCGTTCCATGTAGTGATGGAATTGACTTGAAGTGAATTGAGCCACAGCTTGGCTCGATCTTTCAAAGAGAAAGGAAATAAACGCAAACGGATGTCATTTTCGGGGACGCCATTATTCTTGAATGTATCACAAATTTCGAGAAAACTTCGGATGTGAGCATTAGCATCCTCGTCTAGCAGACCATGGAATTGAACGGAATTTTGGACCATTTGAATTACATTTGGTTTGATTTCAAAGTTGTTAGCTGCCACCGTTAGTCGAATAATGTTGTCCTGGATACCATTGATATCCGGGCGCACATAGTCGTTAAGCGTCCTTGGTGGTGGTGGTCCTTCTGCCGCCATGGGAGGATTTGGTACACGACCTCACTGGCGTTGACGGCGTCTGCGTCGTCTGAACTCATGCTCCGGCTCTAGATACGGCTCAATTTGCTCAGTAGAGACAAATGAATCGAGGTGGCGAGAAAAAGGTAGAAAAGCAAGAACTACCCTATTCAGGCACACTTAATCTAAAGCAACACGTAACAAGAAATCAGGAAAAGATCGAATCAACAATTAGATATTTCTTAATATTGCATGTCCCCGGCAACGACGCCAAAAACTTGGTGTGTAGAATTCGTTCGCGACAGCGGCACCAAAAGCTTGGTGTATGCCCGTTGTACGGGTTTTTGATGGTGAAAAGCTTTGATACACACTTGTTTTTAATTTATAAAAAATGATATTACTAATCAGACACTACACATGACACATGAAAGTATGACCTGGTCAAAGAGTAGTATAGACTTGGCAAGACCGGATGTCGAACCACAGGGACAGGGAACTATCAATACTCTAACATCATTGTTGTTTGATCGGCAGAATAATTAGCATGCGAGTAACAAGTAAACTAATTAAATAAAGCAAGACAATTCAGATTAAACACCGAAGAAGCAGAGAGGCAGAATAGTCAGATACAGATTCACTCAGCCTTTCGAATCATCCTAACTAGTCACGGCAATAACTATAACGAACCAGATAATGAAGACTTGACGAATATGACAGATTAAGCACAGAGCATGCTGTTCTACTAATTATCATAACCATATCATCATGCAACGAATCATCACTCGAGTTATAAAGACTCAGACTCAACAATCAAAACATGATGAGACAAACAGTAGCATATCCGAGTTTTCACAAAGGACATGTAGATTGGTATTTAACTACACATTCAGCAAATCGCGTCCAAATCAGACTACAATGAACGTACATCTTTTCAAATGACACATTCAGTAGTCTTCAGAACCCAAAAAGGTGTTAAAGTGGTTAAACACAGTCAAAACAATGAAAAATAGCACACTGGTGAAACAGAGGGCCTTACGGGCGCAAGGAGTTATCCTTGCGGCCGCAAGGTTGTGTATGCTTGCGCCCGCAAGCAATAATGCTTGTGGCCGCAACGGCTACGCTGACAGAACACCTCATTTTTTCACAAAGAGATTCAATAACAAATACAATCTAGACTTTCATCTAAGATCATAAACACATGTAAATAGGTACAATGAAGTCATAAACTCAGCAAAACTCAAACCACACATTGGATTTAAGATTAAGCCACATGCATTTCTAAGATATAATCATATTAACATGTAATTTCTAGCAAGATTTATATATTTAAAGCATATACATGTGAATATGCACAATGAACACTTCAAACAGATCATTCATGGCATATATGTGTAACACCCGAAGTTTGAAATTTAGTGATTTAATAATTAAACGAGTTTTATAGTTTTATTGTAGTTAAGATTAGGAGGTGTTTAGAAACTTGAGGGGTTAAAGTTGTTAAAATGAAACAAGAGAACTTGAGGGACCATTTTTGCCAAATCTCAAAGATGTTTATATATATAGCTAGATTTGACTCTTTGAGAGTCAAACCTTTCATTTTTTACCAGCAACTTCATGTAAGTTCTAGAGCAGCATATTTCCTCTGTGATTTGGAGCAAGTACGGCTAGAAACAAGTGGATACAACTAGTCATAGTTAATCACAAGTTGAAGGTAAGGATTCTTGATCATGTTCTTGAAGTTTTTAGTGGGTTTCAAGTGATTCAATGGTGAATCATGGATTAGATCTTGTTTTTGTTGTTGTTTATTGCTTAGAAGTTGTTTGGGGTGTAGGAAAACACCCTAGTAGTGTTTTTATGAATTAACAGTGAGTATTTTGGTGTTTTGGTCAGAAAAACAGTGTTCTGGCCGACTTACTGGTGCAGACCAGGGGAGGCACGGGCGTGCCTAATTCCCCGGTGGCAATACTTAGTCCACACGGTACTTCCGGTGCCTTTTGACCGAGGCATGGGCGTGCCTGAGAGAGGCACGGGCGTGCCTGAGAAGGGCATGGGCGTGCCTGGGAAGGCACAGCATGCCTAGGGTGTGCCTAGGGGTGCCCTGCCCTGTTCAATTTGTTTAGAGCTGAGTTTGATTATGTGATTAATACCATGATTATATATCTGTAGGAATTATTGTTTGACGTGTTCTGAGTATATCTGGCATAACTCTGTGTGGTATTAATTGCGGAGGTGAGTTTCTTAAACTCTAATTCATATCTATGATATGTGTGTTACATTGCAATGTGTTATAAATGATCAGAGGATCATGGTATGCGAGAGTAGAGCTGTAGCATGCTGCTTCGTGCGGTAGTGCTATGGACAACGTTTTAGCCTTCTTGGCGGATGCTAAGATGGTACAGTACTGTATCCATAAGACCTGTTGTGGCATTCGTATATGTGTATGCGCATGCTTATATGATTTACAATTTAGCTTTCTCACTAAGCTCTTGTAGCTTAGCAAATACTGCTTGTTGTTGTTTTGCAGGTTGTGTTGGCACCAAGGCAAGGCCCCGGTTTGACTATTGATGGTTGGTTGCTTAAAACGTGATTTGAAACAATAACGCTCCCATTTGTGTAACGGAAAGTACTTTTGATTTAAATGCGCACATATTTTTTTATACAAACCCGAGGGTTTAAACGAAATGTTTTATTGGCTTCCGCTGATGATAAGTTTATTGGAAACTGTTTTTGATATGAATTGTGGTTGTATTACCTTTTTGTACGAATCAGAGGGTTCAAGAATACTTGGTTGGTTTCCATCAACTTATCAAATTCTATTTTTAGATAAATACCTTTTGTTTCAAACATTCTTTTAAATTTTGGAAATTGGGGCGTTACAACTTGGTATCAGAGCCACGGTTTGAGGGATCTGGAGGTGTGTTATGCATCGTCTGGACTTAAACCATGGTTATGCGGATTTTTATCAAGCTGGAGGCTTGCAGCTTGGTGGATATATTGTGTATTGCATTGAGAATATGCTAACTGTTTATGTTGTTATGATTGGTATTGAAATACCCGAGAGGTTAAATATATTGATGCCAGATACGTGATGCCTTATATGACATAGTATGCGAGTAAATGTTATGCATCGAGTTGATACATAAGATTTGATAGAGATACTATCTTATGATTTATGTGGCCAGTGTTAATGCTTATAGGCAATGCGTGATACCAGACTGTTAAAGGAGGTGTTGGTTATATGTTATATTGTAATTAACAATGTGATACATGGCCTAAGCCTGTGAATCGGGACTTCTTGTGGTAAAATTAAGATAGAATGTATATAGTGTGTTCGGAGTAATATAAGGGCCCATATTATTATTGACACACGATATATGTCAAATCCATGAAGAACAACTAAAGCTTTGATGAGCAGCTCCCTAATTCTTCGATTCGGACCAGCTAAAGCTTCAACAAATGAAGAACGGGAAAGATTAGGGTTTGGGGTTCCCTCATTGTTCGATTCAGACCATGAGACATTGGATTGAACCAAATGATTATGGTTCCGGTTTCCTCCTTCTTCGATAGATAAAGAACACTTCAGCCTTCTCCTCTCAAACGGCAAACGAAATGGGGGGTGTTGGTGTCGGCTTATTTGGGAATCGCATAAGAGGTAGATACGTACTTAGGGTTTCTTTGTCAATAATTTTAATTGCTATATATATATATATAGGGAAAAGTTCAAACGAGAACTGTTTTTCGTACAAGAACTGCGAGAACCAATCTTAGCCGTCCAATTTCCCTTCATTCAATTGGATTGCCCACCCATGAATTCCTTACATGCACCTTGCCACACTCAATCCCCGCACGCTCTTCATCCATGAATTCCACTTACCACTTGAATGGTCAAGATTGGTTCTCGTAGTTCTCGTACGAAAAAATAGTTCTCATTTGAACTCTCCCTTATATATATATATATATATACATATATATATAATACCTTATAATGTATTTAGACATTTTTGCTTAATCTCTTAACTTTTAAGTATATTGAAAATCTAAAATACCCCTATCTCTAATGTATGCAATAGTGATGAAATTGACAAGAACAATAGCAGCCTTGATGGACTATGAGCAATCCATACCATACTATTTCATAATTATCATTTCCTTTTTGCATTAAAAAAATGGAACAACCTCTATGTACTGTATACATTAGAGGAACAATCAATAACATTCCATAATTATAATTCAATTTTCACTTAAAAAAATTGATGAATTATTTTATTATAGAGCATAATATTATCTATTGTTATAAACTAATGCATTTATTTAAAAATTAACCATTCTCTCATTGCTCATGCTCGTCAAGTTATTATCGTGAATTGCTATCACCGTGGCAAATTACCCGTTCCCTTGTTACTTAGGCGGTGAGATATACACACTTACGGTTCTCGACATTACAGGGTGAAATATTTCGGAGTTTTTCGAGTTTATGCATTGGAGGTTCCATAAATTTGAAGATTTGTTGCTATTTGATGTGAATTTTGAGTCAATGATTGACCTTGCAGATAAATTTGGCAGTGTCGATGTTTATTTTTCCTACTTAGAAATAGATAATTATGTGTAAATGTAGTCATCCAAATTGTCATCTACTTAAGTTATCAACACTAGATCTATTTTTTTAGTACCACAATATTAACATCAAACTTGCATATAAACTAGATGAGATGAATGTTAAATTGCTCCATCTAATTTACACCAAATATATTGTAACACAATTTAGCCGTCACACACCATTTGCAACTGTCATTACCATATCCTATCTATTGCAGACGATCACGAACGTACCAACATCCCTCTTTATTTGTCACTACCGCATTGCGCAGGTACCCCACTAATATATATATATATATATATATAGGCAAAAGTTCAAACGAGAACTGTTTTTCATACGAGAACTACGAAAACTGTTTTTACCGCCATTAATGACTCATTAATAGGGTATTTTGGTAATTTATATATTTACTCAACCGTGAATTGCGTCCGGATGAGCCGTCATTAATTTGCAAGGCTTGATTTTTCCGAAATAACCCTCATTAATGCGTCACTAATGATCCATTAATAAGTCATTAATGAAGCATTAATGAGCCACCAAAAAATATTAGCCATCGATTAAGTTTAATCAAGGGCTAAGATTGGTTCTCACACTTCTCGTCCGAAAAACAGTTCTCGTTTGAACCCTCCCATATATATATATATATATATATATATATATATAGGAGAGGGTTCATTTGAGAACCATTATTAGTGTGAGAACCGCGAGAACCAATCTTAATCGATGAAGAGCGTGGGGGGATTGGATGTGGCAAGGTGCATGTAAGGAATTCATGGGTGGGCAATCCAGTTGGAGGAGGGGAAATTGGACGGCTAAGATTGTTTCTCGCAATTCTCGCAATAAAAGCGGTTCTCAAATGAACTTTTCATTTTATATATATATATATATATATATATATTTATATATATATGTATGTATATATATATATATATATATATATATATATATATATATTCCACAACAAAAACTCCTAAATGCAAGAGAATTCGTACTCCTTTCAGCTAATCTATGACTTTTTAAATTGCTTTATGAGTGCAAACACAAAATCTAATGTGACCATTTAGAATTCATATATTTGCCCTTTTTTAACTCATGTAATGGAGAGTTGCTCAAAGAAAAATATGATGCAATCTTTTGGATTGAATTTTTTTTAGCACTCAACATCTCTAATATTTTTTAGTAGTGGTGTTAAGCTACATATAAGAAAAATTGTTGTTAATAAGTAGTGGTGTTACACCACAATAAGTATTTCGAGCCCTTCTTCGATAGTTTTTTTCTAATTTTGTTGCATTCAAAGCTTGGTGATGTTTGATTGCATTTAAACTTTAATAAAGATCAAATATGACAAATAGGTAATTACAAACATTCGGTCCTTTAATAAAAACAAATATTCAAATATGAATTATATTCATATGCATTAACCACCTTTTATTGTTCAAACATGATATTCAGATTTAGATATAAAACCTCTTAAAAACAAACTACACCTAAAAGGCTGTGAAATTATAAATTCAGGGCTGGTTTATCTAATTTTAGGCTTCAAACACATTATTATTTTTTAGGAGGTGAATTTGATAATGATGTAAGTCGATGAAGGAACCAATGAAGAAGAGGCATGGCTAATATCACTGTTTGTGGAAACAGGGCTGCCCTCAGCCAAGTACAAGGAGTGCCCTTGCACCGGGCCCAACACTCAATAGGGGTCCATAATTTTAATACATGTCTATAGGTATTAGTCTAATAGATTTATCATTCATGACCCAACTACTCAACTAGGTTAAAGTTCTTTGTTTAATTAAAGCCCCATGGCCCCCCAATCATCCATCGATAGACTCAAAGTCTCAAAAACATGTAAACTATGAAGGCTGGAGCCGGAGAAACCGAGTAACCGTCGATGCCTTTTCCCAATAATCTCATCTTGGCACTCGGAAAGTCGGCATACCTCAAAAAATGAAAGGACCGAAGGCGATTTCGATTCTCTATGAGTTGATACCCTTTATAATTATCATCCATGACTCGATGACCTCTATCTTCTTTCAGTTCCTTGCTTCAACCGTTGAAATCAAATCGTCACAAATCGACATCTCAAATCGTCAAATCGTGAAGGTGAAATCAAATCATGTAGTTGATTCCCAAATCCTAATCATTAATCAAACACCATTTAAGTGTTCAACCAAAACAGAGAGGGCCGAGAGCCCAAGGTGAAATACTGAAATTGTGATTCATGAAGGTGAAATTCCAAATTCTTGATTTTTTTCTATGTTTATATCTTTCCGATTCTAATTTTTAATTTATTGTCTAATTTTCTATGTTGTTGAACTTTTCATAGTCTGAATTTGTGTTTAAGATTTGGATTCTGATTTCTGAAATCTAAATTTGTGTTTGAGGTATGCAAATGACTAAATGTTATATAAGTTTCATAGTTTCAGGTTTTTACCGTTCTCATTTATCATGTATTTCTGAATTTTCTTCTGATTTTTACCTTAATTAAGTTTCAATTTTTATTACAATTTGGTTTGGTTGCTCAAGACTCAAGAGTTGGAAATCTACAGACTACAAATCACAAGAAAAACGAAAATTTATAAAGCACAAGTGTTCTCTCCTTTCGTAATTTATTATGCCTTCCGGAATTAGAAAACATGCTTCTGGATATGAAAAACGTAAGAAAAAACAATGAAGAATTATAGGTTTTCAATATTTTCAATTTTTGTGTAAAATTTTGAATGAAATTTTTCCTTGGAAGAATACAATGAGATGAAATAAAAATTAGAATTTTATTTTAAATATTTTTAATTATAGGTATTAGGGCCTAATTTTACTAAATTGTATACGGCCTCAAAATCTCGGGAACGGCCCACGTGGAAGGAGTCGACGAAGGAGATGTCGACAAAGGAGAAACCGATGTTATCAGCAATAAATATGTACATGTGAAAAAAAACGCATCAAGTATTAGGGTTGCTTAAAAATGGAGAAATCGATTTCTTATTAAATGAAGGTTGAATGCGTTAAAGATTGAATGAGATGGCTCGGAGAGAAATGAGAGGCGGAGAAGACAAAGAGGAAATGAAGCCTTCGAGTTTAACTAAATTTGAAGATGGGTATGTAATAGGAAAAGCAGAATTATATTTCTTCCTACTAAATTATTTTAGTTCATTTTACTACCACTTACACTGTGTTCCAGAAACATTTTAAACGGGAGAAAAGAACATATTATGAAGGAAGGGGAGGGAAGAGAAGATTTGAGAATTTTTTCTTTCCTATCTTTCTTCTCAAAAATGGAGAGACATGAGGAGAAAGGATCATAATTTGTTTATAAATCTTGTATGATTACATATTTGCCCCTTGATCTAATCTATATCTATCCTTCACAGCAATTTCGTTTTTTCCCATTCTCCATATGTTTGCTGCTTCTTGTTCTTGATCACTGTGTTTCCTTCTGCTATCGATCCAATCCTTGTAAGTTTTGTCACTCTTCTTCTCTACTCCATAATACTTGTTTATTCGGTTTTGTAGAAGCATAACAATGAACAATATGTGTGTATATAGTTCGTATATAAAACTGATCCAGCCATGGCAGAGGAACGGTCATGGGTGTTTCTCCCGTTTAAAATGTTTTTGGAATTGATTGAAGAGCATTTTAATATAAAATATTTTGCTTATCTGTGTGGTCCACATATATATATATATATATAGATTATATATATATATATGAAGATGAGAAAGAAATCGACAAGTTTGTTGGCGTGGTGTACGCGGTGGTCGCAGGCGGAGCACAATGCAGCCTCCTCGGCAGAGCACTAGACTGACGCCTCATTCTCGTTACAAACATCACACTTGATCTTCATTAGTGGAGGGTGGGTTTTGGAATCAAGAGCTTTGAGAGCAATTCCTTTCTGGGTTTTGGAAGAATTCAACAAAAACCCAAATGAAAAAGTAGTATATGGGAGGGTTTCTATAGAGAGAGAAAGTGAAGAGTAGTGTTTTGTTGACTTGAAAGTGTTGGATTGAATTCAAAAGAAAAGAAACATGTTGTGTGAATAAAGATGGTAGATAGTAGACAAATGATGTGTGTGTGAGAGAGAGAGAGAGAGAGTTGTTCTTGTCTTTATCAAATAGGTGTCATTTATAAAGTAAGAGGTAGGCACAATAAATATATTATATATATATATATTCATAGGTTACTATAAAGTGTATGGATATGAAGTAGGTACTTCTTTATTTGATTCCTTTTTGTGTCACTTTATTCGACTGATACTAATATATGTATGTTATAACTGATTTATGATTGCTTTAGAATGGATAACCTCGTGCTTGAGAGAATACTCACCATTCGTCGTATGGTGAGAGCCCGACAAATGGCAGCAATTCATTTAATTTTGTGAACTACTAACTTTTACTACACAACGTAGGATTGCCAATATAAACCATATTAATTTACCTACAATCGAAGATACTTTACATCGACGAAAAGTACTGGAAGAATTGTTAAAAGACCTCTCAACAAGTGGTAAATGTCGTGAACTTATATGTATGAGTGAAGAAGCCTTAAGAAACTTTGCACCATCTTGGAGTATAATGGTGGTCTTCGAGCGACTCGATGAATGTTTGTTGAAGAGCATGTTGCTAGATTTCTACATATTGTAGGGAATAATTTTAGAAATCGTTTTGCCTATTCGATTTACCGTCGCTCTAAATCAACAATAAGTAGGTGTTTTCATAGAGTATTGAACGCAATTATATCGTTAGAAGATCTTTACCTTCACCAACCAACCGGTCAAATTGTTCCAAAAGAAATTCAAGAAAAGAAGAGATTTTATCCTTTTTTTTAAGAACCGTGTAGGAGCAATTGATGAAACACATGTCCGAGTAAGAGTTCCCAGTAGCGATGCTCCAAGATATCTGGGTCGTAAGAAATACCCAACAATAAATGTTTTAGCCGCTTGTACGTTTGATTTAAAGTTTGCGTATGTATTGACCGGCTAGGAAGGTACTGCATCAGACTCGAGAATATTAAAAAATGCACTCATTAGAGATGACAAACTTCTTATTCCGGATGGTAATTTCTTAATACAATCTCTAGTTATGTGCGTTATCATATATGGTTATACTAGCTAATTCTACATTGTATATAGGTAGGTACTATTTGGTTGATGCGGGTCTACCCCTTAAAAGCACACTAATTACCCCCTATAGAGGAGTAAGATATCGTTTAAAAGAGTACTCATCTCGTGCACCACATAATGCCCGAGAGCTTTTTAATCTTTATCACGCGTCATTACGAAACTCTATTGAACAAGCATTCGGCGTGCTAAAGAAAAGGTTTCCTATCATTAGAAGTACAACCGAACCATTTTACACTTGTGAAACACAGTCAAACGTATTCTTGGCATGTTGCATTTTACACAATTTTTTACTCGATGAAGATCATGACAAAGATCTCGAATATGAGGTGCTACAAGAGATCTTAAACGCTCCACGAGAAGAAACACGTCATAACCCAAGAGATCTAGATGATGGTAGTACAAGAGGAGAAGAACTAAGAAACTCAATTACAAATGAAATGTGGGCTAATTATTTGATAAATCCAAACAATGAAGTTGATATGTCAAACTAGTTTTTTATTAATAATATAGTAGCAATTGCTTTTGATATTTCAATAATGATTATTGTTTGAGAATACATGCTTAATTATGTATTTGTAACGTTTATATTTTTGTATTTACTTATTATCACATTGTTAAGTTTGTTGTGTAGAAAATAATCATGGGCAAAAAAGATGAAAATAGCGTGAAAAAAGAACAGGTACAATGGACCAACAACACGGATGTTGCATTCATTCAAGCTATGCTTGATCAACAAGAGAGAGGGTATAGGGTTGACGGACAATTCATAACCCAAGCATATGCTAATATGGTAGAGGATTTGAGTAAAAAATTAAATAGAGATATTAACAAAAGTAATTTGAAGAATCGTCTCAAAACGCTCAAAAAGAAATTTGCAAAGTGCTATGATGTATTTCGCAGAGTAACGATGAGTTGATTTTCTTACGATAATAACACTAAACTATTTGAAGAAGAAGAGGATGTATGGAAACAATTTATAGAGGTACATCCATGAATTTATATTTAATGTGTACTTAGTTTAATTCCATTCATTTTGACTTGTAATATTAAAAAAAAATTTAATACGATATTTTTCTTTAATAAAGGAAAAGCCCGATGCGGCAAAGTGGAAAGGGGTTGAAATGGCCAACTACGATGACCTGCTACAACTATTTGCTAAAGACAGGGCAACAGGTGCCGGCGCTAAAATAGCAAAGAAGAAAAGGGCTCAAATGAATGGCAAAGAAGATATAGAAATAGAAACAATCAATGATGTTGATAACTTAGTTGCTACCAACAATGTTACTTTGGAGAATAATTTTGATTTTACTCAAGTGGAATCTCCCATGCCATTTTCACTTGAGCAAAATTTAACTGCAACAAAATATAAAAGCAAAAAAAGAAACTTGAAGTAGAAGATGAAGCCTGTTTGAAGATTATGAATTCCGTCGACAATGTCTCTAATGCAATCAGGGAAGGTAATTTTGTTTTGCAAGAAAGTAATAGCATTTTAGAAAGAGATTATCAGCGTGAGTATACCGGAGATGAGATTTATAAAGAGCTAGAGCCTATGGGGTTGGATACTGATGTCATTGCAAGCGCTGTTATTTTTTTAACAGAAAATCCAAAAAGGGGCATGTGTATTATTTAGTTCTCCTTTCCTTTGCGAATGAAGATGCTAACAAAGATGATGAGGAAAGTGGTTGAACAAGTTTTTTGCTAATATCTTATGTATATAAACTTTTATTTGCAATGGAATTGCGTTATTAGTTGTTTTAGACAATTTTGATTTATTTGGTTGGATTGTAATCAATTATGAACCTTTTTATTGACTTATTTAAAATATTTATTTCCTTTTAATTTAGATGTTTATCCTTTCGTTTAATATATATGTGCTATTATTTGTTTATAAAGTATGGGTAAAATTATAAATGTGCTAACTTTGTTTTCTTTTCTCTCCATTTCAAAAACACAAATTTTAATTTATTTTATTTTCTTCCCCTTCTTTTCTTTCTTGTTCAAGAACACACTTTTTTTTTTAAAATAATTTCGTTCCCTTTCTTTTCTTTACTACCCCTTTCTTTTCTTTTCTTTCCATTAAATTTTCTGGAACACAGTGTAAATGATAACATGTGAAATTTACTAATTATCTTTCTTCATATCATTCCTTAATTTTGACATTTGTCTTAATCTTGTGAGTATAAAGATGAATAGAATACAAAGTAGTAGAATATAGAATCTTCTATAGTAAAATGACCCGCGGATTGTAGCCGGATGTTGATAGAAATAGAGTCAAAATAGTCACAATTAAAGTAAAGGCGGAATTTTGTATATATCCATGCCAGTAATTAGGTATATATTTAATTACGTAATTTTGTTATACAATGAACTTTGCCTTAATTATCATTGTGTACAATCAACTTTATGAACTTTTATAATCCTCCCAATGTATTCAAGTTTTTGTATACAATGGAAATTATAGAAAAATTCATTGTATAAAATGGTAGCTAAATACTAGACATAGAAAAACGTTGTTTGCATACAATGAGTGAATTATGAAAGGTGGTTGTATTATTTTTAAGAATTTAAAGTTGATTGTATACAATGATAATTAAGACAAATTTAATTGTATTTTCATGCATCTTGCCCTAAATTTAAAACCTACGTAAATTATATCTTACGTTTTGAATATTAAATTTTGATAAAATAGTTTTAATTGTTATATATTTATTTATGTAATACAATATTTAAGGTCTATAAAGGGCATATGTGAAATCTTCTATCTAATCTAATATAAATAAAAGACTAATATATATCAAATTTATTGAATGGTTCTAACCTTTTATTTAATAAAATAAAGTAAATTACTTACTCTTGACTATTCATTTAATCAAAAATAAAATTCCAATTTTGACTTTTATAAGTTAAAATAATCAAAATTATTAGAGAAGTTTATATATGTCATTTTTAAACCTTAAAATATCAAATTTATCCACTCTAATTTATAAACATCATATTAAACCTTTATAACATTTCAAAACATCAAATTTAACCAAATTTTTAATTTTATCGTTATAAAATATTTTATAATTATTTTAATTTTTGTATTTATAACAAATAAATATCTAGCCTTATTGTCTAAATTTTAACAATAATGATCGATAGTTTGTACAAGAAATAAAATCACATATCTTCGTATCAAAATACCATGTTTCTTCTATCACGTGTGCTCTCAACCTCGTGTCTACGCTTCCACTACTGGTCTGATATTTATTGGTCATCCATCGTCATTTCTTTCGTGTTTTATAATTATTTAATACATTTTTATTAATGTTTAATATTTATAATTTTGTTAATTAACCCGTGTATCACACGGATATCTAATATAGTTAATAATAACAACATATTTTATTATACTATGAATTAACGAGAATATGATTAATATAGGTTTGAACAAACTATTTATTGTACGATTAGATTCAACCACAAATTTTTTTTATCCCTCAAAGAGTTTAACGATTTTTTTACGGATTGGTAACTTCAATTTTTTTTATCCCTGAAAGGCATATATGTCGCCGCATATTTTTTTTTATTGAGATTTTAAATCATTGTTCTATTTTAACGCCCCAATTTAATAAAATTGATATTCGTAATAAAATCACATCTGAATATTTTATATAAAAGTTTTCATAAAAGCGGAAACGTAATCTATTTTAAAAATCTGTTGTATCAAAAGATACTCACATATATACTAACACAAGTTTAAAACTAAAACTTGACATTTATAAATCAGGCGTTAACCGTCTCTAAAAAGTTTTCAAAATGCAATTAAACTGAAATTTTGTCCTTGTCTTTGCTAAAACCTGCAAAACATTTTAAAATAATATCTGATAAGCTGCGAGAGCTTAGTGAGTAGACCAAACTGTCAATCATATAAACACACGTATAAGATCATATATAAAGATACCACACGTATGTAAAATAATCAATGCTAGTATCTGGTTCTAGACCGAGGGCGGCAAACTAAGCCATAGTACTATATCACATCTCAGCCTTACTGCACATAGCAATAAGCTTAACAACACATATGAATAATAATACATGCATAGTGTTCTGATACGATTACACACATGTTGTAGATATGAAGAATAGTCTAGAAGACTCACCTTATAATTAGTAATGTTGTATAACAATCCACACTTGTCAATAATACAGTGAACACGCCAATGACAAGTTTTTACATGAAATAATACCAAAAATATATTAAACACATGCTGAAACTGAATACTATCAAACTGATTAAGATAGGGGCACGCAAGTGCCTTACTATAGGCACACCCGTGCCTAAGTATGGGTGCGACTTCTTCATCCGACTTATAGATCCGACATATGGGTCCGACTTACACATCCTGAATCGTACGACTTGATGGCACGTACCCGTACTCTTTATAGGCACGCCCGTGTCTCCCTGAGTCTGAACCAGTTTGGTCATCTGACTTACTGGTTTCTCCGGCCAAACTCACAAAAACACCATTTTTTATCATTCAAACTGTACATAGCTGTTTTCTTACAATGCAAACTACCATAAACAATAACTAAACATAAAAATAACAACTTTTGATCCTTAAATCCATTCTTGACTCATTTGAAGCTTGAAAACCATAAAACCAATCATACCTTGTTGATTCAAAGATGAAGATGAAGATGAAGATGATGATGATAGCAGCTTGATACCACAGATTCTTGACCAAAAATTGCAGCAAAGAAATTTGCAGTTAAGTTGATAGCCACGTATGTATGTATGTAGGTTGTGTTTGTGAAGGTTTGAAAGTAAAAGAAAGCTCTAATATATATATAGGGGAGGGTTCAAACGAGAAATGTTTTCGTACGAGAACTGCGAGAATCAATCTTGGCCATTCAAGTGGTAAGTGGAATTCATGGATGAAGAGCGTGGGGGATTGGGTGTGGCAAGATGCATGTAAGGAATTCATGGGTGAGCAATCCAATTGAAGGTGGGGGTATTGGACGGCTAAGAAACAGTTCTCGTTTGAACCGTCCCCTATATATGTATAGGGGACGGTTCAAACGAGAACTGTTTTTTGTACGAGAACTGCGAGAACCAATCATAGCCGTTGATCAAAAAGATGGAGGGTCCAGATTAAAGAGTTGTTAATGGATAACCTTAAACTAATCAAACCTATCCTTAATTAATTAAGGAAAATTTAGACATTTTCACATTACACCCACTTTTTTTAAACTAATATATCCATCAAATGGAAAGTTATTAAATTACGAAAATCATACCAAATTAACGAGAAAATTATGCTCTTTAATTTGAGACAATCTAGCTATATTTTTTCGATTTTTTTTGTGTTTGCTGGGTTTATTCTTTTCGGTACAGTCGACATTTGCACGTGTGCAAATATATGCACTTGTGCAAATGCATAGATTCACCTAGTTTTTTCAGCATAGATGTAGATATGCACATGTGCATATGTCGAGAGCTGTGTAAAAAGAACCCAGCAAACGCAAAAAAATTTTTCGAAAAAATATAGCAAGATCGGTCTCAAATTAAAGAGCATAATTTTCTCGTTAATTTGGTATAATTTTCATAATTTAACACATTTTTATTTGATGGATATATTAGTAATAGAAAATGGGGGTAATGTAAAAATGTCCATACTACCTTTTCCCATTTAAAATAATAAAAAAGACAGAAAATTAAATGATTGGCCAGAAATGGTTCTCGCAGTTCTGGTACGAAAAACAGTTTTCGTTTGAACTGCTCCGTATATATATATATATATATATATGCATATCTTTTGTACATACACACAAATGGTCCCTTGACTTATTTCTTTATATTTTGACGGTTTTAACCCCTCTAATTTTTAATCACATCTTATCACATGTAATCACTTATAACACATATAACATTTGAACATACTCGTATAAGATTATTAATAAAATTCTGAATATTACATCTACTTATATTTGTATATATAAATAATAATATTATGTAAATCTATTCTTCATTAAAAAAATAGTAAGAGAGAAATGCAGTATATTACAACTAAAAAGAAAACTAAAAACTATTTGACATACACAAGTAGATAACATATGTAATATGTATTTGTGATTCCTATTTATATATTTTTCGTTTGGTATTAACTTGATAGAGATATTTTCAAAATCTCTTCTATATGTTTCAATATAGTCCATATTTAATTCATAGTTTTTATGGACTAATTTTAGCCTTTGGATCAATGACATCAATGGTCTAGCCGTCCAGATTGCATTTTAAAAATTTGGACGGAATGACATTTTCGTAATTTACATGTGATGTTTTTACAAATCACATGTGATTGTATAGAATATTAAAATTTTAGAACTATGTTTTTACATGGACTTTATTTAACACAACTAATATGTTAATATGTAGTAAAAAAACAAATTTGAATGATTTGCTTATAATTTTTTTATATAAAAAAACGGCATTGATTTGCTCACAATTAATTCCTAATGTCTTGCTTTAAAACAATTTAAGAGAATTTTGGATCTATGTCGTTTGCGTAAATTTTTAAAAAAATAAATAAATAAGTAAATAGCTATTTGGTGGTATTATTTTCCTTCTTATTCTTTCAGTCTTGTCTCAAAGTATGAAATTAATTACCATATTAATTTATAGATTTAAAATAGTACAACTTGTACTCATCTCCTTATAATCTGTTTATTTATTTAGTATGAACCAACTAATGTGGGTGATGTTTTACTTTGTTAAGTCACAAACTATATAAATTTATAGGAATATCTTAGTTCTTTTAAATATATATACAAGTTAATACAATTATTTTGATAAATGATTTATTTATATTAACGTATATGTATTTATCTTCCTTAAGATTACTAATTTTTTTAAAAAAAAATTGTTAATACGTGATTCTATTTACGGTGTTGAGATAATTACATAAATTGTGGAAATATATATATGATCCACATAGTCTCACCCTTAAACATAGAACTCAAAGTCCAATTCTCAGCCATTCATTTAAAAGAACAAAATAGGAATTGTAAAAAAAAGTTACAAACTCACGTCTCTTTAAGCCTTCCCACTTAAATCTTTAATGACGATATCTATTTTAATTTTGAGAATTTGAGCAAAAAAAATTATACCAATCTACTCATTTTTTAATTATTTTTCAAACAAGATCACTCTTCCCATATTTCTGAAAATTTTATTTCGAAAATGCAAACCATATGAAAATGATACCAAAATGTTATCATTTTGAATCATGTGAATTTTTATCATTTTCGGCTATAACCATGTGTATCTTTATTATTTTCGGCTAAAAACATGTGTATTTATATCTTTTTCGGCTAAAAACATATGTATTTATATCATGTTGGGCTAAAAACTTGTGTATTTATATAATTTTCGGGCTAAAAACATTTGAATTTTTATCATTTTCGGGATAAAAACATGTGAATATTTATCATTTTTTGCTGTAACTATGTGTATTTATATAATTTCAGCTGGAAGGAGTGTATTTATATCATTTTCGTTTAGAAACATGTGTTTTTATATCATTTTCGGCCAAAAAAATGAGTCTACTTTTATCATTTTCATGTGGATAATGTTATCATTTTAAATGTTGTATATTATTATCATTTTAATCTGAAAAATCATATCATTTTCAACTGAAATTGTTATGCTGGAAAGGTATCATTTTCGGCTGGAAAATTATCATTTTCGATAGCTAGAAAATGTTATCATTTTCAACTGGAATTGTTATCATTTTGGCTGGAAAGTTATCATTTTCGGCTAGAAAGTTATCATCTTTAGGTAGCTGAAAGTTATCATTTTCAGATGGCTGGAAATTATCATTCTCGGTGGCTGGATATGATAACTTTCCTGCCAAAAATGATAACAATTTAATGATAAAAATTCACATATTTTTAGCTCGAAAATGATATAAATACACGTGTTTTTAGCCCAAAAATGATATAAATACATATGTTTTTAGCCGAAAAAGATATAAATACACATGTTTTTAGCTGAAAAAGATATAAATACACATGTTTTTAGCCAAAAATGATATAGATACACATGGTTACAACCGAAAATGATAAAAATTCACATGATTCAAAATGATAACAGTTTGGAATCATTTTCATATGGTTTGTATTTTCGAAATTAAATTTTCAGAAACATAGGAAAAGTGGTCTTGTTTGAAAGAGAATTAAAAAAATGAGTATATTGGTGTAACACCGAAATCTCCAAGCCATTTTTTTTAATCGCTACGGAAGCGTTACTAATTTTCATAAATACAAACACCCACAAATTTCATTTTACTGTTTACGAAATACAGTAATCATTTTTGTTACAAAAGATAAACAAACACGGCTCGTCTTTAATCAAAACACAATATCAGAGCGTTGGTCAAATTTTCCTTTTCACAAAAACAGCTAGACAGCTGGACACACCAAACCTGCAAAAAGGAATCAACTATGGGGAATTAGCACAAGGCTAAGTGAATGGAAGCTACAAACATACAGTCATCAACATTAATCCATAAACGAACAATAATCATCAATAATCCGTCAAATCATCGATTTATCAAAGCCAGAGGAGCGGCGGTTCTGCCGAACCTACAACCAATGCGGGCCAAGCAAAGGTTTACCGATAGCCCTCCGCCAATTGGCACAGTGAAATTCCCCTCTGATATAACACATGCATCAGTAGGACTACAACTGTTCTACCAACCGCAGACAAGCCCAGCCTTTTCAACAGAAGCTGATTGCTTCCAGCCCTTTTCAATAAAGGCTAGTCACTTCCAGCCCTTGCAACAGAAGCTGGTGCTCACACAATTGCCAATTACACATCAAACCATGAACGCATAGCATAACTCGATCAAATAATAACACATAAATAGTTATTCAATTCTTCGATCAACAATTATCAGACTAAACAGTCTATCATGGCATAAATCATTCCAAAATCAAGTAACCATAGCAGTTACCACCAATACCACTCGTGAGTAAACCTTCACTCACCTCTGTCCTCAATCGCACTTGCTCAGTTGTCTAATGTCACTGAGTCTTCGTAGTTCCTGATAACACAACATACCGAAATCAGTCTCCAATTCATAAATATATATTCACATATATTTATATCTCAAATGCTTCGTAAATAGCATATAAACTTAACATATAATTCAGTACTACACATGCATCAAAATGAACAACCAACAAAAAGCTTCCCAACGAATCAACATGAGTCACGCCGTGACCAGTATTGCGTCGCGCCGCGATGCGTCTTCAAGCTCACTTCGAGCGCTTACTTCGAACGGAGACTTCGAATTCGAAATAATACAGGATCGCGCCGTGACCCTCAACCTGTCGCGCCGCGACGAGGTTTCGAGCGGATCCTTCGAACTCAGACTTCGAACAACACTTTGAATTCGAAATCAACAGGATCGCGCCGCGACCTAGCAATCTGTCGCGCCGCGAACTTTAATAAATTAGTTTCCAACTTCTTCTTCTTCAACATTCAGCCGACTAAAACTCAAGATCCAAAACCAGAAAGTAGAAGCTTACCAATAACATTACTAAAACATGTCTAAACTTTATATAACAAGCTTCTAATTATCAAGAACACATTAAATTCATTTAAAACATCAAAATAAACAAAACCCACATATCAAGCTTTCAATAATGGAGCTCTTCATGTCCAAGCATCAAACTTATTTTAAACCATCATGAATCATGATCATAATTCAATAATAATACAAAAAGTATACCAACCTTAACTTGCAACAACAATCCTTAAATCTCTTTTTCAAGATTTCAAGTGTAACTTGTTCTTCTTCTCTTCAAAGCTTTCACATACACACACACTTTCTTCCACTCATAAAATGAGGAGGTGGTAACATGACTTATCCAAATGAAAAGTGACTCACTTCTCATGCATAACCCAACATACATGTACACACACATAATTATTTATATAAGCATGACGTGGACTAACCATACATACATACTCTTTACACTGTCAATAAGGCTTCGTACTCCGATTCATTGTTGGAGCTTGCAAAGTTGAATCTTAGTGCATAAGTGAGTTCAATCCCTGTGGGACTTATGAGGATTAAACCTCCGCCTGCTCCTTCATTGCTGGAAGCTCCGTCCGTGCATAGCTTCCACGTTCCTTTTACGTCATTTCTTCAATGGCTAGACTGTTTGCTTCGTCTGATTCAATTACGAAATCCGCGAGGATTTGCCCCTTCATTGAGATCCTGGACTCGTATATGATATCAAAGGTTCCCAATTCCATAACCCATTTAGCTAATCGGTCCGACACCTCCGTCTTACTCAGGACAAGTTTGATTGGTGCATCAGTGATGACCTTGATTTGGTGGGCCTGAAAATTGTTGGATTATGCCCACTGACACACACACACGAGTTGGTATCACAACTGATGAAGCAAGGTCCTATTGGGTCACATGCCAAGTATCGATTCTGACATCACGGATGGTCGAGGGAGAGAGAAAACCAGAAACAGGTTCTGGTGGGCCCAGGCACGCCCGTGCCTTTATGAGGAATGACTGTGCCCTACGGGCAGGCACGAGCCCAAGTCGGGCGTGACTTGGGCGTGCCCTGTGGCTAGGTATGCCCGTGCCTCTTGGGGGCACGCCCGTGCCCTGTGCCCAGTGGACAGGCACGAGCCCAAGTCGGGTGCGACTTGGGCGTGGCCTTTTGGGCTGACACGCCCGTGCCTTGTGAGGCACGGCCGTGCCCTGTGCAGTAACAACCTCTTAACTAGGATTTCAAAGCTAGTTAAAATGGTTGTTTATTGTCATTACTCTAGTAACTGAATTTGGCTTTATTGTGCACGAATTTGAACTCATGTTTGAGTTCTATATAAGTCACATGAAGCTAATGTTGTAATGTTCCATGAACTTATTTTACTAGAACATACATATTGCATACATATCTCTCTCAAACACAAGGTGTACTCAAGGCTTTGATACTCTTGTGTTAGACTATTTTGTGGTGTTTAGATTGGCACATCTAGCACTCTAGCAAGTGGGAACCGATTGCATCTTGGTGTGGACTTCAATAGTGGTGTACAAGGTAGTACACGCAATTTCCAAACTCCAAACTTTCTTGAACAAAGAAGATAGCTTCAAGGGTATGAATCTATTCTTTTGTCTCTTTATTTGTTGCTTAGACAAGTTTAGAGTTTTGGTCCATTTGTGGGCGTTGCATGGTCAAAATTTAAAACCTATTTTTCTACTAGTTTTGCTTCCGCTGTGTTTTTGAACCATGAAAACCCAACAGTGGTATTAGAGACATCTCTAACATGGCTTTGCACTTTCGAAGTTAAACCGGATTTTTCTGTTTTCTGTCAAAAATGGTTTTTCCGGCAACCGGGCCGCGGCCGTACCTCTGGGGGCACGGGCCGTGCCGGCAGAATTCGTTAAGTGTTTAAAACTGTTTAAACTGTACACTGACAAAAGGGCAGGCACGCCCGTACCCGCTGGGGTACGCCCGTGCGTTCTGGTTTTTTGGTCAGAATTTGTTTTTGAAACAGTATGTTTAAAATATTAAAAATCCGGGTTTTGGACTAGTCTTGATTCTGGTTATCCCCATTATATTTTGATTCCTAATTCTTTATGTTTTGTATGACTTGACATAAAGTTCATAAAAACATATATTTTTAGGTGTATATATGAATATGCAATTTTAAAGGTGTATTAAAATTTCTAATGCATATGTACAAGGATTGCTTGTTGTGCCTTAAATGTTGTTTTGCAATCTTGATCAAAATATATTTATTTGACATGGTTTTGTGGCACACCATTGTTTTCGTTTGGTTGTGTTTGTTGTGGTAGCCCGGTAACTTGAGATGCCCATAGCCTTTGTGATTGGTTTTGGTTTCGGCCCGCGTGCCGTATTGTTGTAATATTTATATTTGGTGCGACTTGCATGTCGTTTATTTAAATCTTTGTACTCGTAATAGCTCATTAGGATCGCGACTTGCATGTCGTTTTCTTACTATCATGTACTCGTACATAGATTATTTCAAATATATATATATATATACATATATATATATATATTGCATCAAACCAATCGGGAGACACGGTGTTGGCGTCTTGACGAACCAAATCCGGGAGATTCGCCGGTGTGGAGATCGTGACGGAGCATTCTATGTTGTCCCTAGAATGACCATGTTTTCCCCGTTTTGGCTCACGGGGAGAACACTTAGAATTTAGCAGCGGAAATTTTTCTTTTTAAAACAACTAACTGTTATTTACATTAACAACTTCTCAAAACAACGTTGGTGTTACCAAGTACAGAAACCGACCATAGAATCTATCTACATTACAACATATGTTACAAGTGTTCCACCCACAAGGGGCAATGTACATTCCAAAAGCTACCCGCCCTACAGGACATCTAGTCTTTACCTGAAAAGGGAAAACATAGCACCATTAGCTACACTAGCTAGTGAGTACATACAATCACAAGTATCAATACAGTAAGCCATGCATTACATCATAAACAATCATTGCTAGCTTAGCAAGTAGCGGTGTGCTAAAGGGTAATCAATCCCGCACAACAACTCAGACCGGGGGATCAGATACGACTAATCCGCGCTGGTGGGGGAGCATAAAGCAGTCCACCAAACATCGTTCTCAGAGCCAGAGGCCCCATAGGTAATCCAGCTACAACCGGCTGATCACCACTCACGTTAAGGCACGGCGGTTCTGCAGAACCTATGATTCAGGATGCCTCCTGAATCACCGTGAAATCCTGAAGGATCCAGTTACAACCGACTGACCTTAACCATGCGTCAGATAGTCTTCAGACAGTGCACATACACATATACATACATTTGATCCCACAGGGATCCATCATCTTACATATAACATCATATAGTCATTCATATGTACATATCATCATATACTAAATAAGTGGTTCCAATCTGGACCCACTGGCATGCACCTAACAGATATTCTACATCGTGCAAGTCATACATTTACCTTTTCGTGCGTACCTGCAAAAGCAAGTTAGTCACACATAATACATTCACACAGTCATTTAGCATGCAAGCCTTACTCTACTGAGTCTCATGATCGCAGGTACTCACCTGAATAGCTTAGAATCAACAGATAGTTTACTTTAGACTTGCTAACGAAACAAGATCACCTACAATATCATTACTTATGTTAATCGCCCATTTAAGCGAGACATGACAAGATTAGGAACCCCTAAAGGAACCACAGACCAACCAACAGAGACTTAACAATCTATGAGTTGCTTACAAAAGAATACCCCCATGCGGCCGCAAGCACAATACTTGCGCCCGTAAGGGCATGCTTGCGCCCGCAAGCAATCACGCTTGCGCCCGTAAGCACACAAATCCGATAAAACTATCGGATTCCAACATTACTTGCGGATTCCGACACTTCCATCGGATCCTGACACTTTCAATCGGATTTCAATAGTTCCTATCGGATTCCAATACTTCCTATCGGATTCCGATACTTCTTATCGGATTCCGACACTATTTACGGCCGCAAGGGCGGAGCCTTGCGCCTGCAAGCATTATCGGATTGTTCTTGATGTGTCGGATTTTGAACACTTAATCTATCTGATTTTGGACCCTTACGGCCGCAAGGAAGGGCCTAGCGCCCGCAAGCAGTCCTGTTCAAGAACAGGTCGGCTACAGCACCCCTGTTCCTACTGTTTTGATTTCAATCTTCAAAAACCGAGTTTCTAAAGCATTTTCAACATTGATACATCTTAGGGAACATTCATATGACCCCCAAAACATATCTTTCATTAATTCTAACAACTTATTCATAATTTAGAATCAAAATCACTCATTTCACTCATTTTATTCAAGTTTCAAGAACTTAATCAAAACTTCATTTTAATTCACCAAATGAGTTCCAATCAACTTGTAATTGATATAGGGATCAATTAAAATTGATTTCAGAACTCAATTCGAGTTTATCTTGCTTGAATCATAAAACCCATTTGGCAAGAACACTCACCAAATGAAGAACAAGAAGGTGAAGATGATGGAGAAGAAGATGAAGATACCAAGGATGCTACTCTTGCTAGAAATCAGTTGGCACTAGAAATCTCCAAGAAAACTTCAAGAACAAGGAGTAGAGAGAGTTTCCAAATGTCTGTGTATGTGTTTGTGTCCAAACACACATACAGGCGTGACACAATAAGGCTAAACCGCCTTTGGTTTAAGCCTAACAGCAAGGGGGTATTTTGTTCCCCTTTTTAACTTACAACTTGACCTACGATTTCACGTTTCAATCAACGGGGATATTTCTGGAATCCTTACTTAAAATCACTCATAATCATTCGTCTTACTTACTTTACTACTACTTTTATATTTCAACACATACACTACTTAAACATATAACACATAACACGTAACAACAAATACACATACTTTATTATTATCTTAATTAATTTACATACAAATACATAGGAATTACAACTAGGCCCAATACGAGGATGTTACAAATCTACCCCCTTAAGAAGATTCCGTACTCGGAATCTAATTAGTGATAAACAGGTGAGGGTATCTTGTTTTCATTTCGTCCTCGGTTTCCCACGTCAGGTTTGGACCTAAGTTGTGCTTCCATTTCACAAGAACTAGCTTGACTATCTTCTTACGTTACTTCTTGACTTTCGTGTCAAGAATCTCTACAGGTTCTTCTACAAGTCGTTTAGAAGAGTCAACCTTCAATTCTTGCAAAGGAATAATCTGTTCTTCTTCAACGTGGCACTTGCATAAGTAGCACACGTTAAAGGTGTCGTGGATACCAACTAACTCAGACGGCAGCTCTAGAGTCACCGTT
The DNA here is from genome assembly GCA_038502395.1 of Dittrichia graveolens. Classification (NCBI taxonomy): domain Eukaryota; kingdom Viridiplantae; phylum Streptophyta; class Magnoliopsida; order Asterales; family Asteraceae; genus Dittrichia; species Dittrichia graveolens. Next base: position 64,762,498 of record JARJIL010000005.1, on the reverse strand, counting down.
TGATCATTCACTTTGTGTACAATCTTGAATGGGCCAATATAACAAGGACTTAGCTTCCCCTTACGCCCAAAACAGATAACGCCTTTCCAGGGAGAAACTTTGAGAAACACACGATCACCAACATCAAATGTCGCGGGACGACGCTTTGGATCCGCGTACATCTTCTGTCGGTGACGAGCAGCTTTTAGCTTTTCAAGAGAAACGTTCACTTTATCAGATGTGATCTGGACAATTTCCGGTCCAGCAAATTGTTTCTCACCCAGTTCCAACCAGCAAGTTGGAGTACGGCAGCGTCTCCCATATAACATCTCATATGGTGGCATTCCAATGCTGGAATGATATGAATTGTTGTAAGCAAATTCAATCAATGGGAGATGAGAATCCCATGATCCACCAAATTTAAGTACACACGCATGAAGCATATCTTCTAACGTTTGGATCGTACGCTCAGATTGGCCATCAGTCTGCGGATGATAGGCTGTGCTCAGATGAACACAAGTGCCAAGTTCGCGTTGCAGACTCTGCCAGAAATTCGAGACAAACTGAGTGTCCCGATCAGATACAATTGAACATGGAAGACCGTGACGTGACACTATCTCATCGATATACAACTGGGCTAAACGGGTCAGCGAAGCAGACTCGTTTGTTGCCAAGAAATGAACACTTTTCGTTAGTCGATCCACAATAACCCAGATCATGTCGTGCCCTCTGGACGTTCTCGGTAGCTTCGTCATGAAATCCATCGTGATATTATCCCATTTCCACTCCGGAATATCCAATTGCTGTAGATTACCATAAGGTCTCTGGTGCTCCGTCTTCACTTGAGCGCAGATCTGACATCTCTCCACAAATGAAGCGATGTCTTTCTTCAAAGTTGGCCACCAGTATAGCATCTTCAAGTCGTGGTACATTTTTTTGATTCCCGGATGGACAGATAATTTGGATTTATGGGCCTCCTACAGAATCAGCTCACGGTTACCTCCGACAGAAGGTACCCAAATCCTGGATTGAAAAGTCTTCAACCCACAATTATCTTCAGTAAGCTGATCCTTTAACTTCTTCATCGTCTCAGCCTTTAGATTTTCTTCTTGCAATGCAGTCTGCTGAGCTTCCTTCAGCTTAGAAATCAAGTCTGACACATTCGTGATCATCATGAACTTAACTTCTGTTGTCGATCCTTTACGGCTTAAAGCATCCGCTACAACATTGGCCTTGCCAGGATGGTAACGGATCTCACAATCGTAGTCTTTTATTAACTCCAACCAACGGCGTTTCCACATGTTGAGTTCTATCTGAGAAAAGACATACTGGAGACTTTTGTGATCTGTGCAAATCACACACTTCGTGCCATAAAGGTAATGCCTCCACAACTTCAGTGCAAATACAACAGCAGCAAGTTCCAGATCGTGGGTTGGGTAGTTCCGTTCATGTGATTTCAACTACCTAGAAGCATAGGCAATCAATCTATCACGTTGCATCAGGACGCAACCCAAACCCGCATATGAGGCATCACAATATACCGTGAAGTCCTCCGAACCCTCAGGCAGAGTAAGGACCGGGGCTTCACATAACAATCGTTTTAAGGTCTGAAAAGCTTCTTCTTGAGCTTCCGACCAGACAAACGCCACCTCCTTACTAGTCAGTTTGGTTAACGGACCCGCAAGCTTCGAGAAATCGCGGATAAACCACCGATAGTAGCCAGCCAAGCCAAGGAAACTTTTAATTTCGGAAGAAGTTCGAGGAACCCCTCAATTCATCACAGCTTCCACCTTAGCCGGATCTACTTTGACACCATCTCGACATATAATATGGCCTAGAAAATGAACTTCCCTAAGCCAGAATTCACATTTGGACAACTTGGCGTACAATTGTTCTCGCTTCAAAGTCTCGAGAACCTGACGAAGATGAAGCTCGTGATCAGCTTCCGTCTTCGAGTAAACAAGAATGTCATCGATAAATAAAATCACACATCTGTCAAGAAACGGATGACAAACCCGATTCATCAGATCCATGAAGATGGCAGGGGCATTGGTTAAGCCGAACGGCATAACCAGAAATTCGTAATGACCATAACGAGTTCGAAATGCGGTCTTCGGAACATCTTCTTCATGAACTCGTACTTGGTGATACCCCGACCGGAGATCAATCTTCGAGAAGCATGTAGCTCCCTGCAACTGATTGAAAAGATCATCTATACGAGGAAGCGGATACTTATTCTTTACAGTTCGCTTGTTAAGCTCCCTGTAATCTATGCACATTCGCATCGTTCCGTCCTTCTTCTTCACAAACAATACAGGAGCTCCCCATGGTGAGGAACTCAAACGAATAAAACCTTTGTCTAGCAACTCCTGAATTTGAGTCATCATCTCTCTAATTTCAGAAGGTGCAAGACGATACGGAGATCGAGCCACAGGTGTAGCTCCCGGAACAAGCTCTATCTTGAATTCAACATCTCTGATTGGAGGCAAACCCGGAAGTTCTTCAGGGAATACCTCAGGGTAGTCAGACACCACCCGAATATCATGAACTTGTCGCTTTTCCATTATAGCATCAATAACGTATGCCAGATAAGAGTCACAACCTTTGACAATCGACTTCTGAGCTTTAATCATGGAGACAATAGGAATATCAGAATCCCGTCGTCCTCCACGTGCAACAGCATAAGATCCATCAGAGAGGGGGATCTTGATCATCTTTTTGGAACAGAGAATCTCAGCATTGCGCTTGCTGAGCAATCCATTCCAATTACAACATCGAAGTCTGCAATAGGCATGATAAAGAACGAGATAGGGAAGCTACTCCCCTCAATTTCAAGAACAGCTACAGGAACTTTCTCTGTAACAGAGATCATCTTACCACTAGCAACTTCCACTTTAAGTGGATTGATCAACTTAGAAACAGGTAATTTCAACTTCTTACAATATAACATCGAGACAAAGGAGTAAGTAGCTCCAGAGTCAAATAACACACATGCAGGAGTATAGTTAATAAGAAAAGTACCCGTAACGACATCCCCTACTGCCTTGGCCTCGTCAGCTGTTATCTGAAAAGCCCTACCTTTCGCACGGGGTGCGTCATCTCTTTTCGGTCCTTTAGAAGAAGACCCTTTGGCTCCAGCACTTTGTCTTTCTGGGCAATCTGTCAGCTTGTGCCCGGGCTTGTGGCACCGGTAGCATACGTCTTCTTTGAAACCACACTCAGTTGTAGCGTGGCCCTTCTGCCCGCACCTCTAACAACGTCTGGTAGAGTTAGAACACTCACCAGAGTGATAAGTTCGGCATTGAGAACACCAAGGAGAATTAGGCCTCGGCTTCTTAGAGGAATCAGTTTTCCCGCCTGCAGTGGATTATCCTTTGGAAGGACCCGATTTATCAAACGGATTGAACTTCCTCTTTGACCCTGCACCGGCAGATTCGCCCTTGCAGTACAAGCGGTCACCTTCCAATTGTCAGGCTATATCAAAAGCCCGATCCAGTTCAGCAGCAGCCCGCACATGTGGGCGAAATTCCAGTGGCATAGTCGCCACAAACCGCCTTATCTTGGTGGTCTCGTCAGGGATCAGATGGGGAACAAACCACATTTTATCAGTGAACGCGGTTATGTGTTCTTCGATTGGCTTATCCCTTTTCTTGAGATCGTTAAAATCCCTCTCCATTCTTTCCAAATCATAATCGGTGCAATACTTTTTCAGCACCTTCTCAGAGAACTGCTCCCAAATGAGAGCACTTAGTACTTCTTTTCGAACCGAAGCTTTTACCGTATCCCACCAGAAGATGGCACGACCCTTTAACATACGTATTGCGTTTTTCACGCAATACTCCGGTTCGCATTCACACGATTCAAACACTTGCTCCATCTCTCGGAGCCATTGGATAGTAACAGTGGGGTTATCATTCCCCTGGAATGTCGGAGGCTTGCAGGATAGAAATTTCTTGTATGAACAAGTCTTGAGGGGCTTGTTCAATGTAGCCTGCAATAAGAGCTCCTTTGTCACTCGAAGCTCTTCCTCCAATCGCCTGATAATAACAGCCTGATCCGGCTCAGGTCTGCCCTCTTCAGCATTATGCTGAGATCTCTGATCTTCAGCCTGTTGAGGCATATGAGAAGCCTCATCTTCCATCTCCTTCAATGCTTGCTCAGTATTGCCACGTTCGGCAGACATCTTTTAGACTTCTATACGATAGAGAAGGAGCAATTAACACTCTATCTCACTTACTCATCTTACTAACAGGTCATCATACAACATTAGCATATATAACACTCTCACTCAATTCCCCCCATAGGAACACTTTTTTATGGTCGGGCCCGAGCTTGAGATCAAATACTCTTACAAGTACCCAATTCACTCAAACTTAGGCTCTGATACCTTATTGTAACACCGCTTCTGAATTCAGTTACTTTAACGACAAATCAAGTTTTAGCAGCAGAAATTTTTCTTTTTAAAACAACTAACTGTTATTTACATTAACAGCTACTCAAAACAACGTTGGTGTTACCAAGTACAGGAACTGACCATAGAATCTATCTACATTACAACATATAGTTACAAGTTTTCCACCCACAAGGGGCAATGTACATTCCAAAAGCTACCCGCCTCATAGGACATCTAGTCTTTACCTGAAAAGGGAAAACATAGCACCATTAGCTACACTAGCTAGTGAGTACATACAATCACAAGTATCAATACAGTAAGCCATGCATTAAATCATAAACAATCATTGCTAGCTTAGCAAGTAGCGGTGTGCTGATAAGATCAGTAAGAGTAGTGTCTTGCAGGGTAATCAATCCCGCACAACAACTCAGACCGGGGGATCAGACACGACCAATCCGCGCTGGTGGGGGAGCATAAAGCAGTCCACCAAACATCGTTCTCAGAGCCAGAGGCCCCACAGGTAATCCAGCTACAACCGGCTGATCACCACTCACGTTAAGGCACGGCGGTTCTGCAGAACCTATGATTCAGGATGCCTCCTGAATCACCGTGAAATCCTGAAGGATCCAGTTACAACCGACTGACCATAACCATGCGTTAGATAGTCTTCAGACAGTGCACATACACATATACGTACATTTGATCCCACATGGATCCATCATCTTACATATAACACCATATAGTCATTCATACGTACATATCATCATATACTAACTAAGTGGTTCCAATCTGGACCCACTGGCATGCACCTAACAGATATTCTACATCGTGCAAGTCATACATTTACCTTTTCGTGCGTACCTGCAAAAGCAAGGTAGTCACACATAATACATTCACACAGTCATTTAGCATGCAAGCCTTACTCTACTGAGTCTCATGATCGCAGGTACTCACTTGAATAGCTTAGAATCAACAGATAGTTTACTTCAGGCTTGCTAACGAAACAAGATCACCTACAATATCATTACTTATGTTAATCGCCCATTTAAGCGATACATGACAAGATTAGGAGCCCCTAAAGGAACCACGGACCAACCTACAGAGACTTAACAATCTCTGAGTTGCTTACAAAAGAATACCCCCTTGCGACCGCAAGCACAATACTTGCGCCCGTAAGGGCATGCTTGCGCCCGCAAGCAATCACGCTTGCGCCCGTAAGCACACAAATCCGATAAAACTATCGGATTCCGACATTACTTGCGGATTCTGACACTTTCAATCGGATGTCAATAGTTCCTATTGGATTCTGATACTTCCTATCGGATTCTGATACTTCTTATCGGATTCCGACACTGTTTACGGCCGCAAGGCCTGAGCCTTGCGCCCGCAAGCATTACCGGATTGTTCTTGATGTGTCGGATTTCGAACACTTAATCTATCAGATTTTGGCCCCTTGCGGCCGCAAGGAAGGGCCTTGCGCCCGCAAGCAGTCCTGTTCAAGAACAGGTCGGCTACAACACCCCTGTTCCGACTGTTTTGATTTCAATCTTCAAGAACCGAGTTTCTAAACCATTTTCAACATTGATACATCTTAGGGAACATTCATATGATCCCAAAAACATATCTTTCATTAATTCTAACAACTTATTCATAATTTAGAATCAAAATCACACATTTCACTCATTTTATTCAAGTTTCAAGAACTTAATCAAAACTTCATTTTAATTCACCAAATGAGTTCCAATCAACTTGTAATTGATATAGGGATCAATTGAAATTGATTTCAGAACTCAATTCGAGTTTATCTTGGTTGAATCATAAAACCCATTTGGCAAGAACACTCACCAAATGAAGAACAAGAAGGTGAAGATGATGGAGAAGAAGATGAAGATACCAAGGATGCTACTCTTGCTAGAAATCATTTGGCACAAGAAATATCCAAGAAAACATCAAGAACAAGGAGTAGAGAGAGTTTCCAATTGTCTGTGTATGTTTTTGTCCAAACATACACACAGGCGTGACACAATAAGGCTAAACCGCCTTTGGTGTAAGCCTAACAGCAAGGGGGTATTTTGTTCCCCTTTTTAACTTACAACTTGATGTACGATTTCCCGTTTCAATCAACAGAGATATTTCTGGAATCCTTACTTAAAATCACTCATAATCATTTGTCTTACTTACTTTACTACTACTTTTATATTTCAACACATACACTACTTAAAACATATAACACATAACACGTAACAACAAATACACATAATTTATTATTATCTTAATTAATTTACATACAAATACACAGGAATTACAACTAGGCCCAATATGAGGATGTTACAGCGCATAAGAATTGGCAATATTAATATAAAAGTTGATTATATTAAATGGTGATTGAAAAGGTGTTTTTTGTCACTTAAATTGTTAATTCCAAAAATTGTTAAAATATTATTTTAACCGGAAAAACAAAAACCGTTTTTCAAAAGTAAGTCACGCGCCACCCGTAAGACGACACCACCCAAATCTAACGAAACTTGGATGATTGTCGAGCATTAGCACGAGTCATGCCTTGTGGAGTTGTGTGGAAGGTGAGTGTGGCAACCCGCAATATTGGTAGTCGAGCTTGAGCACGAACCAATGATTGGGCTAGGATACCAACGTGTGTCTTGACGGACGACTTACAAATTCTTTTATAACGCTTAAATGATGTCGATCTCTAGCTGAGTAATTTAAGAATAATAAAAGGATTGGTGTAAGAATGGATCAAACATGCCTTAGACATTTGATGTCAAAAGGATCCCACAAGGATCTAAGAGTTGCAATCGGTAAAATGGTTACCGGCCTAAATAACTTGTTTCGTGATCCGCGGTAAACCCGTCACGGGATAGAGTGAAATACGGTTCTTAGCCTTGTTCAAATAATTGAGTTTTATAACTGTTGAGTAATTATTTCTACAAGGATTTGACAACTAAAATTGGTACTCTAATTTTGTAGATGGCATCCAACAACGCTTCTACATCATCGAACTCAATTTCCCTAAAATTGTTCCTCGAAAAGGCCAAACTCAATGGCCAAAACTTCATGCATTGGTTCATGCAACTAAGGATAGCCCTTAGGTATGAACAAAAGATGTGGGCCATCGAGGAGCCTTTACCGGAAGCACCTGCGGCCAATGTGACTAGGGTGGTCCGAGACGTGTATGAAAAGCGCGTCAAGGAAACAACGAAGTGGCTTGTATTATGCTCTCATCAATGATTCCTAATCTTCAAAAGAAAATGGAACATTTAGGGGCATATGATATGCTTAACCAGCTGAAGGAAATGTTCCAACAGCAGGCTAAGCTAGAGCGCTTCGAATGCCTAAAGTCCCTTTTCGATTGCCACATGCAGGAGGTCAGAAATGTGAGCGACGTGCTTAAGTTGAAAGCATTGGTTGACCGCTTGGAGAGGTTGGGATTCCCGTTAGGGAGGGAGTTAGCGGTGGATGTGATCCTCCGTTCTCTACCTAGTTCCTTTTCACAATTTGTGTGGAACTATCATGTCCATGGCATGGACAACTCCCTAATGGAGCTTCACGGAATGTTGAAGACCGTCGAGTCTGACATGTCCAAGAAGCCCTCATTGTCCAAACCCGTCCTAGCTATCCAGGGAGGCAGAGCCAAAAGGAAAGGCGCTCCCCCTCCAAGGAAAAGGGTAAGGGGAAGGTTGCAAAATCTAACCCGAGTCCGGCCCCGAAGGGCAAGGGGAAAGCCGTAATGGTTCCACCGGCCGAGGACCCTACGGAAGCCGAGTGCTTCCACTGCAAGGAAAAAGGGCATTGACGGCGTTCTTGCCCAAAGTACCTCGAGGAGCTCAAGCGGGTAAAACCGAAGGGAGCTGGTAACTTAGCTACGTTTATGATTGAACTCCACAATACCGCTACTTCTAACGGTTGGGTACTAAATACCGGTTATGGCACTCATATTTGTAATAATGAGCAGGTGCTAAAAAGAAGTAGGGCTTTGGGTGCTGGAGAGCTTGACCTGATCATGGGAAACAAGGATGTGGTTCCTGTGGAGCGGATAGGGAGTGTTGATCTCCCCTTTCCTTCGGGCCTTGCTATTACCTTGCTTAATGTTTGTTTTTCGCCCTGCGTAGCACATAACATTATTTCCTTTCATGCATTGTTTGACGATGGTTTTAAGTTTAATTTTGATAATGGAATTATTTCTTGTTTAAGAGATGGTGTTCATTATTTTAAAGCTTATCCATGTCGTGGAATTTATGAACCAAATGTATGTTTGGATGGTAATAAATCAATCATGAACATTGATTCTAAGTCCAAAGGTGTATTGGACAAGTTGTCTTTGTGGCATAGTTGTATTGGCCATATAAACAAGAAACGTATCGCCAAACTCCAAGTGTATGGGATTTTGGAATCGTTTAACCACGGGTCAAGCGAAGTATGCGATTCTTGCTTATTAGGCAAAATGACTAAAGCACCCTTCACCGTCGTTAGTGAGAGGGGAAAGACTTGTTGGACATTGTTCACACGGATGTGTGTGGTCCGTTCAAGTCTGCTACAAGAAACAACTGTAGGTACTTCGTTACTTTTACTGATGATTTCAGTAGGTATGGTTATGTTTATTTGATTAAGCATAAGTCTGAAACCTTTGATGTGTTTAAGACATACCAAAACGAAGTGCAGAATCAATTGGGTAAGTGGATTAAGATTCTCAGATCCGATAGGGGTGGTGAGTATCTTAGTACCGAGTTTCTTGATCATCTTAGGGGTTGTGGGGTTATTTCACAACTTACTCCACCCAGGACACCGCAATTGAATGGGGTCGCTGAAAGGAGGAACCGAACTTTATTGGATATGGTTCGGCCCATGATGAGTCGTACAAAGCTACCTGCAAGTTTTTGGGGTTATGCTTTGGAAACTGCTGCTAGGACCTTAAACCTTGTACCAACAAAGAAGGTTGTAAGTACACCGTTCGAGATGTGGCATGGAAGGGTTCCTTCGCTATCCTATCTCAAGGTCTGGGGTTGTGAAGCTTACGTGAGACGTGAAGCTCAAGACAAACTTGAACCCAGAGCCGAGAAGTGTATATTCATTGGCTACCCAGCTGGTGCTAAGGGATATTTGTTTTACAAACCTTCTGAGAACAAGGTGTTTGTTGCTCGAAGGGCGGTCTTCCTTGAAAGGGAGCTGATATCTGCAGAAGCTAGTGGGAGGCAAGTTGATCTAGAAGAAATTCTAGATGACACCAATGTTCAACATGATGTTGGCACTAGTACCACTTCTGAGGTCGGCTTACCAGAAGAAGTGGAACCTCAACCAATGGAGGATGAGGTACCTGACACACAGCCATTAGAGCTCCGTAGATCTGGTAGAGTTCGTAATGAGCCGGAAATATATGGGTTCCTCATATCCGAGGGCGATGAACTATTGGTGGATCATAGTGAACCAAACAACTACTGGGAAGCCGTAGCGGGCCCTGAGTCTGCTAGGTGGAAGGAGGCAATGGACAGTGAGATGCAATCCATGGCGGATAATCAAGTCTGGGACTTGGTTGATCCAGTACCCGGTCACAAGCCAGTAGGGTGCAAGTGGGTCTTCAGGAAGAAGACTAACATGGTTGGAAAGGTAGACACTTTCAAAGCTCGACTGGTAGCGAAGGGTTTCACTCAAACTCATGGTGTAGACTCTGATGAAACCTTCTCTCCAGTGGCTATGTTAAAGTCTATTAGGATATTAATGGCTATCGCTGTATATTATGATTAAGAAATATGGCAGATGGATGTCAAGACTGCCTTCCTAAATGGGAAGTTGGCAGAGGAGGTGTACATGGCACAACCTGATGGTTACATAAACCCCAAATATCTTAATAAAGTCTGCAAGCTTAAGAGGTCCATTTATGGACTTAAGCAAGCATCTCGGAGTTGGAACATTTGCTTTGATGAAAAGGTCAAAGAGTTTGGCTTTTCTAAAGGCAAGGATGAACCTTGTGTATATGTCAGGGCTAGTAGGAGTGCTGTAGTTTTCCTAGTCTTGTATGTAGAGGACAAACTACTCATAGGAAGTGACATGACTACCTTGCAGGAAGTGAAAACCTGGCTTGGGAGTTGCTTCTCTATGAAAGACATGGGAGAAGCAGCATATATTTTGGGGATAAAGATCTATAGAGATAGATCTAAGAGACTCATTGGTTTAAGCCAGAGTACGTACATAGATAAAGTCTTGAAGAGGTTCAAGATGCAAGATTCCAAGAAAGGGAATTTGCCTATGTTGCATGGTATGGCATTGAGCAAGTCTCAATGTCCTAGTTCTCAAAAGGAACTAGAGGAAATGAGTCGAGTCCCGTATGCTTCGGCAGTGGGATCTATCATGTATGCAATGCTATGTACTCGGCCTGATGTGTCGTATGCCTTGAGCATGACGAGCCGATATCAGGCTAACCCTGGTCAAAGTCATTGGGTTGCGGTTAAAAACATCCTTAAATATCTTCGGAGAACTAAGGAAATGTTTTTAGTGTTTGGTGGATCGGAGGAGCTCAGAGTCACTGGATATTATGATGCTAGCTTCCAAACGGACAAGGATGATTGTCGGTCTCAATCGGGATTTGTATTCTTGTTAAATGGTGGAGCAATAAGTTGGAGAAGTTCCAAGCAAGATACCGTGGCCGATTCAACCACGGAGTCAGAGTATATTGCTACAAGCAAGGCTGCTAAGGAAGTCATCTGGATGAAGAAATTCATTCAAGACCTTGGAGTTGTTCCTAGCATCGGTAACCCTATTGAGATCTTTTGTGACAATGAGGGTGCAGTAGCTTTAGCTAAGGAACCAAGAGTGCATCGACGTACGAGACACATTGCCCGGAAATATCATTTTATCCGTGATATCATCGAGAATGGAGACATTGTAGTTAGTAAAGTACCGACTGAGGGGAACTTGGCAGATCCACTCACCAAACCTTTGTCACAAGTTAAGCATGATTCTCATGCTAAGTCTATTGGTATTAGATTTACTAGTGACTTGGTTTAATTATTTTAGTTGTATTTGTTATTGAGAACATTAAAGCAATAATGTATTTCTTACTGTAATGACTATTAAATGGGGATTTAATATACGCGTGATGCGATTACCTTATGAAACATTATTGTGTTCTATCTTTGCATGTTTAATACTTCCTTGAATAATTTTATTTATTCTAAATACTCCACGATCGGTCGTTCTTCATTGGAGGAAGAAGTGAATTAAGATCGAGGCGAGTGGTTGGTAAAGTATTCATCTTGGATTGAATAGTTGTTTACGCAACACTTGCCTGTACTTAATGGTGATTAAGTAATTGGAGGACCCGTACCTGAGTTTACTTCATGGATATAATCACGAGTAGATCAGGATGATAATATTATTTATCCTTTTATTGGAGATGCATGCGTTGCTTGATTATTAACATGGACTTGTTTAGATTGCTTTCTAACGCAGTTCGTAACTGGCTGTTATAAGGGAAGTTTTCAGGCAAGAACTTGTTATTATGATAGGGCGATGTAGTCAAAGGTATTCGTTCCTCTTTAGAGAGATATTCTTGGGCCCCTCGTTGACTAAGCTGATGACAATCAAAATGCATGGCCGTGCTAAAGTTGAATTAATGGTAGATCAATTGTGCAACTTGTGTTGTTAGTCATAGTTAGTCTATATTGAGAAACATAATCGTGAATGATTTGAGGTTGACCATGTTCCATGACCTGCATTCACAACGGATATCGTGAACGAAGGGGTAAGTAATCACTTATCTGTAGGACCTTTCCTTTTGGTTAGGTATTTGTTTTGGGAAGACAAACCCTATGCTGACTTGGGGGCATAGATTCCTTGCTAGAGGCTGCTCTATGTCGGCGACGCCATTCGTGAGTTTGTCATGTGCAAGTGGGAGTCTGTTGGATTATGCCTACTGACACACACACGAGTTGGTATCACGGCTGATGAAGCAAGGGCCTATTAGGTCACACGCCAAGTATCGATTCCGACATCACGGATGGTCGAGTGAGAGAGAAAACCAGAAAGAGGTTCTGGTGGGCCAAGGCACGCCCGTGCCTCTATGAGGTACGACCGTGCCCTACTGGTAGGCACGAGCCCAAGTCGGGCGTGACTTGGGTGTGGCCTGTGGCTAGGTACGCCCGTGCCTCTTGGAGGCACGCCCGTGCCCTGTGCCAAGTGGACAGGCACGAGCCCAAGTCGGGCGTGACTTGGGCGTGGCCTTTTGTGCTGACACGCCCGTGCCTTGTGAGGTACGGCCGTGCTCTGTGCAGTAACAACCTCTTAACTAGGCTTTCATAGCTAGTTAAAAGGGGTGTTTATTGTCATTACTCTAGTAACTGAATTTGGCTTTATTGTGCACGAATTTGAACTCAAGTTTGAGTTCTATATAAGTCACATGAAGCTAATGTTGTAATGTTCCATGAACTTATTTTATTAGAACATACATATTGCATACATATCTCTCTCAAACACAAGGTGTACTCAAGGCTTTGATACTCTTGTGTTAGACTATTTTGTGGTGTTTAGATTGGCACATCTAGCACTCTAGCAAGTGGGAACGGATTGCATCTTGGTGTGGACTTCAATAGTGGTGTACAAGTTAGTACACACAATTTCCAAACTCCAAACTTGCTTGAACAAAGAAGATAGCTTCAAGGGTATGAATCTATTCTTTTGTCTCTTTATTTGTTGCTTAGACATGTTTAGAGTTTTGGTCCATTTGTGGGCGTTGCATGGTCAAAATTTAAAACCTATTTTTCTACTAGTTTTTCTTCCGCTGTGTTTTTGGACCATGAAAACCCAACAAAAATACCTCCTTAATCTTCTGGTAGCAAAGACCAAGCATAGAGCTATCTTTTCCAAAGCGGGATAGTTGATTTCCGGACCTTGCAATACCTTGCTTATGAAATAAATAGGCATTTGTTTTTTATTTCTCTCCACCATTAGTATTGCCCCTAAGGTGTTTGAAGAGGCAGCCAAATAAAGAATGAGAGATTTGCCTTTTTTAGGTTCTGTAAGCGAAGGAAGGCTTGAGATGACTTCTTTTAGCTTTTGGAAGGCCTCCTCCGCCTCTTCTGTCCAACGGAAGTCTTTCTTGTTGACGCAGTTTTTGAGTGTTTTGAGTATTGGCAGGGAGTGTTCCGCAGCTCGTGACATATATCTGTGCAATGCAGCTATCTTCCCATTTAGACTCTGCGCTTGCTTTATCGTTTTTGGGGATTGAAGATCCATTATGGCCTTTATCTTATCAGGGTTTTCTTTGATTCTGTCGGGTGTGATCACATGTCCTAAGAACCGCCCTTGTTCTAATCCGAAAGAGCATTTCTTTGGGTTCAATTTCATGTTTGCTTGCTGCAGGTTTATGAATGTTTCTTTGATGTCCTTGAGCATCTCCCTCTCTGTTGTGCTTTTGATCACTACATCATCCACATAAGCTTCTATGTTTCTTCCAATTTGATTCTTAAAGACCTTGGCAATGAGTCGTTGGTAGGTTGCTCCTGCATTCTTTACACCAAAAGGCATCTTTTTGTAACAATAGACGCCTTGATCAGTATGGAAACCGGTTTTGTCCTCGCCTTCTCTTGCCATCCGAATTTGGTGATACCCTTTATACGCATCCAAAAAACATTTGAAACGGTATCTTGTAACGATTCTATCTTGAGGTCTATTTCTGGTAGTGGATACGGATCTTTCGGGCAGGCTTTATTGAGGCCCGTGAAGTCAACGCACATTCTCCATGTGCCGTCCTTCTTCTTGACTAGGACGGGGTTTGCTACCCATGATTGGTAACGTACTTCCCGAAGGATCCCCGCCTCTGTTAGCTTATCGACTTCTGCACATGCTGCCCTGCTACGATCTGGAGCTAATCCCCTCTTTCGTTGGACCACTAGCTTTGTTTCTGTAGCTATTCCTAGCTTGTGCTCGATCAGTTCCCTGGGGATTCCTGTCATGTCGGAAGGTTCCCATGCAAAAACATCTTTGTTGGCTTGTAGCAGCTTTATCAACTCTTCCTGGCATACTCGGCTCAAGGAAGTTCCTATCATTATCGGTTGCTCGGGATACTTGTCGTTTATCACGACCTTCCCTTCATCTTTGTTCGGTACTTCCCTCCTTTGGCTGCGCTGCTCCTCTCTTTCTATTCGTAAATATTCTTTCGATATCTCCCTTTCTGAGTGCGTAGTGGCCACCCCCGATGGTGTTGGGAATTTGATAAGAGAGTGTATGGTAGAAGCGACTGCACGTAATGAAGCCATTCTAGTTCGTCCGAGGATGATGTTGTATAGTGACGTTGATCGAACTACTAGGAATCGTAGCCTCACTGTTCTGCTCAGGGGATAGTTTCCAATCGTGAAGGGTAGCACCAATTCCCCTATAGGCCATACGACTTCTCCGGCAAATCCAATGAGAGGAACGGTTGCCTCCATTAGTCGTGCCTTGACTTCTAACCCCATCTTTAGGAAGCAGTGTTCATACATAATTTCGGACGAGCTTCCTCCATCAATATACACCCGGTGTATTTCATATCCTGCCGTGATGGCTCGCACAACTATCGGGCTAACAATTGCTCACGCGTGTCCGATCGGAGGGAAATCGATCCTCTGGTTTATCCAACTTTCGTATTCTCTTTCGATTCTGTTTCTTTCTTCTCTTGGTATTCGCATCATGAATATCTCCTTCTCCTTTCCTTTTCTGGTGGCTGGTTGCTTGTTACCGCGACTTTAGTATATGGGGGTGGCTGTTTTTTCCCTTTTACTAAATGCGCGAGTTGCCCCGTCTTTACTGTCTCCTTGATTTTCTTTTTTAACTGAAAGCAATCATTGGTGTGATGCTCTTTGTCTACGTGAAACTCGTAGTACTTCTCTTGATTCCTTTTTTCAAGAGGGGCCAGCATAGGTCTGGGTGGCAAGAAGCTATGACTCGCTTCTTCCATGGCTAGTATCTCTTGAGGTGTTTTGGTTAGTGGTGTGAAGTGAGCCTTTCTACTTTCTCCACCTTGGTATGGAACTCCCCTGCGAGCTTCAGATATCCTTCTGTCATTGAAAGGTGCTGGGGAAAAGGATGGGGTGAAGCTTCTTCTTGGAGCTCCTGTTTTCCACAGAGCCGGCTTGACTAAGGGTCCTTTCCTCGATACCTCATCCAACTGTCCCGCAGCTTCTTTCCCCCTAATGAATGCTCTTGCCACCTCGATCATTTCATCCACCGTTTCGGGTACATTGTTACAATACTTTTCTATCAGTTGCTTAGATTTTATTCCGTGGACGAAACCGGAGATCCTCATTTTTTCGTCGGCTCCTCCGATTTCTTGGCTCTCTTTTAGGTAACGTGCCATGAAGGCCCATAGCGTCTCTCCTTCCTTCTGTTTGATGTTATGAATCTCCACTGGGTCCCTTGTGTACTTTTTTTGTTGCATGAAGTTGGATAAGAAACTCTTTCTAAGGCTTTCGAAGGTGTCGATGCTTCCTTCTAGGAGATGATCGAACCATACTCGGGTTGGTCCTATGAGAGTTTGTGCGAACATGTGTCACCATACCGGCATGGACCAGCGCTCTACCTCAGCCACTCCCATGAATATCCGGAGGTGGTCCTCCGGATCCGTCGTTCCTTCATACATTTTTACGCGAGATGGCCTTTTTATCTTTCCCACAAATTTAAAGCGAGCTATCCTCTGAGTAAATTTTGTTGACTCAGAGGGGCGATAAGGACGCATTAGCTCCTCTTCTTCTAGGCTACTTGCAAACGGTTCAGCGAGGATGTGTTGAGCGGAGAGGTTAGGCCTTGTGTTAATGAGTGAGGTGGTTCGAGAGATGGTTGTGGAGGTAGTAGGTCCTGCCATGAGTGGTTCTTCTCCGAAGTGTAGCCTAATTTGTACCTCCTTCAGCCTTTCTTCCTTTTCATGACTTTCAACAAGTGTTTTGAGAAGTTGGTAGTTTTGTCGAACTACTTCAGGGGTTATTTGTAAGGAATTTTCTAGGGTATCGAGGGTTTGTGTCGTTGTAACGACAGACTGGACTGTTGGAGTAACGGGAAGGGTGGTAGTGGTGTTTCCGGATGAACCAAGAATAAGGAAATTGAGAGGTGGAACTGTGGAAGGCTCCATAACAACCGAGTCCCACGGATGGCGCCAAATGTTGAAGCAGAAGGTCCAACCAAAGGCTTCAGCACGTGTTCAAGGGGAACGTCCGGATCAAGGGGAACATACGGATCAAGGGGAGTCCAAATCAACACCACGCCAATGATCTCTGCAAAACAGACAAAGGTTAGCCTCGTCACGAGGAGGGGGTTGGCCTTGTGACCAAGCTCCGACGCAAGAGTAAGTAATTTGTATAAGAGAGAGCAAGTGTTAAAGAGTATCAAGGAAGCGAGGAGAGGGTGAGTGCTAGAATTGCTTACCTCCTGGTGTCCTTGTGGCCTTTCTTATAGGCAGATGAATGACAAAGAGACCTTCTTTTACCTAGAGGTCTAGGGGACAAGCTCTTCTTCCAGTCAAACTTTTGAGACCAGAGCACAAAGTGTTCTGCCCAATGATGTGACTTCTCCTAGGGTTTGACTTCCTTCTTAGAGAGCTGTGCTTGTCCTATTGTAAAAGCAGCCCTTAGACATTCTTTTGGTAGCCTATGCAATGCAGGCATGAACAGTACATTCGACTGAGCATGTTTATGTTTCCTCATTTGTAAATTATGTTACCAATGCTTGCTATGTGCTTTGTTCGGAGGAGCTTGGGGAACAAGGGTCCGGACGACGCCTGGGAGGCAGAGGTCATGACGATGTTTAGGTAGTCGGAGCTTCAGACGTTTGTTGGATAGCGTAGGTCCGGCCAAGGTTTTGGGGGTGGAGGTCCAGACATACCTCATCAACAAATATCCCCTCCTTTAGAGGATTCCGTCCTCGGAATCTCATAGCACACATTCAAGTGAAAGTATCAACTCTTCATACCCATTTCTGATTGTCAAGTCAAATAAAACTCACTTGCACTTTCATCTCACCAACATTATAGAAATCTGTTTCTAGCACATCTTTTTCATCTTATAATCATATGAGTTCAACAGCTTCTCTTACTAATCTCTTCTTTGAATCAACACTTAGCTTATGAATTAGGGACATGTGTCTTTCAACCTTTCCTTTAACACTTTCGCATATAATCAATATCATACGTGTCACTAATGCCTGCTTAACTCAATTAGAAGATCCAAAGTAACTTTATCTTTTTGTTCATTCACTGTCTACCATACAAGGTATCTAAACATTGTTTCTTTCTAACTTTAAATCAACATGTTGGAGTATTACTGCAACAACTTCCCAACATCTCTAAAATGGTATACTGATATTCAATTGACAGAAGTTACTTCACACAAATCCAATCAAGGTAGATATGATTTCCACAAACCGTCATACTCTAATCACACATGAACGCATATATTCTCAAATATTTGCATAGCTCGTTCCGTTTTAACCATCCAATAGGAAAGTTTAGTTGTACTCAACTCAACTCGCGTTCCCAACTATTGTTGTAAACTCTTCTAGAAGTTAAAACGAATCTAAAATTTCTGTTAGAAATCATTAAATATGAAACAACACATCTTCGAATCATCTAATCTACATACAATTCAAGTTAACCTACCAAAAGATGCTGTCTCACTGGTGGCAAGAAAACGGGCTCTTTTCGTTAAACGATCAATAATCATTCATACCATATCAAGATTTCTCTGTATACATAAAGGTTTGGTTATAAATTCCATCATGACTTGCTAACACTTCCACTCTGGTACTCTCAAATCATCTCAAAGATTCATAAGTTTCGGGTACTCTGTTTTGACTCGTACACAATGTAACACCGGCTTTGCAAAACAGCTAAATTAGCAAAAAATTACGTTTTTCTTAAACGTGAACTCATTCATGATTAGTTATCATTAAGTTATGCAACGGAAATTTTAACTGAAAAGTTATACATCAAATATTTACAACCAAAATTTTGTATCAACTGTTTGGTGTTACTCTAGCACAACAACCGACCATAGCAACATATAATTACAACATAGAAAAGTGTTCCATTCCACAGAAAACATCCAGCAATAGGCAACCCCGCTCACCAGGCCACGTAATCTTTATCTGCAAAAAGGGTCAACGTAGCACCATTAGCTATACAACATAGCTAGTGAGTACAAACTTATCATAAGCATCAATAAAGCAATTCATGTATCACAGGAATAAGCAATCAATGCTATCTTATCACATAGCGGTGTGCTGACAAGATCGGTAAGAGTCATATCTTGCAGGATAGCTAGTCCCGCGCAACAACATTAAACCGGGGGATTAGACACAACCATCCGCGCCGGTAGGGGAGCATAAAGCAGTCCACCAAATATCGTTTACAGAACCATAGGCTCCCTAGGTAATCCAACCACAGTCGACTGATTACTACTCACGTTAAGGCACGACGGTCCTACAGAACCTATGATTCGGAATGTTACCTCGAATCACCGTTAAATCCCGAATTACCTGACCAAAGTCTCCTGGGATCCAGCTATCGTGCTGACCTTAACCATGCATCAAGTTGTTCGTGAACGTTTCACATACACATAGTTGATCAATTCAGGATCATTCATTAAGTATGCATATTCATACATTTCAACGAGGCGGATCCAATCTGGATCCTTAGCATGCATATCATCAATTTCCAACATAGTTGATCCAATTAGGATCAGGATCAATATCATACATATCATTTATCTTAACTAGGCGGCTCCAATTCTGGATTCTGCTGGCATGCACTTAACATACGTTCAACAAGTATTCAACATGGCATAGTACAACAAGTAACATGGCAAGACTTACGTCTTTACTTTTTAACATACACGCAACAATAAACATCTTGTACCACATATAATTTAATTAGAAAGCAAGTCTCCCTCTACTGAGACTTATGAAAGTCGGTACTCACCTAAGTAGCTTATAATAGTGATTACTTTAACTCCAATTCAGTTAACTCGGCAAGTTCACCTAAATTCATCATCATTCGCGTTAAACGTTTACACATATGGGATTCTATTACTAGAACCCTTACAAGAACTATCTAAGGCTTATAACACCTTAGAATAACCTCACATGAATTGGCACAACATGTGCCCTCAAAACACTTAACTTTGAAAAATGGACATTTTTTATTTTCACCCGACGCATCGCGTCTAAGCACCGGACGCGTCGCGTTGCGTTTCTTTATGCGACAGTCGGACTAGAAAGGTCGGATCATCCATGTGTCGGATGAACTATTGATCCGAAGGTCGGACAAGAGGTTGGTCCGAAAGTCGGACCAAAAGGTCGGATGGCCAAAAGGTTGGATGAACAAAAGTCGTATTAAGACTTGAAGGTCGCACAACTTGTCGGGAACGTGTCGCGTTCCCCTGCTCGACGCGTCGCTTCGCGTGCAGACCTGCACATCATCTTCTTCTTGTTCATCAACCATCCGACTTTCTTTTCAACCAACTTAATTTCCAGATCTTTAAACTTGTTAGTTTTACTTTCAAGACCTCATATAACATCTATACTAGCTTCATAAACTCATCAAATCCAATTAAGAACACCAAACATGCAAAACCCACTTGTCAAGTAAGCTTCATATGTTCTTCAATGGTGTTTTTATATGAACTTGAATTTCCAGCCATAACACAACTCACAACTATTACAAATCATGTTTAAACTTCATAATAAACATCAACTAACCTTCTTTGGATTCAAAGAACCACAAATCTCCAAACTTCTTTCTTTCAAGAATTCATAGGAGAGTAAGTGTGTGTGTGTTTGTAGGTGTTTTCTTTCACTTATCAACTTTGACTAGTTTTGTCAACTAACATACACATATATATGTAATCTTATCCAGAGGCAACCATCTCTGGATTTCCCTCCAAATTTCTACTCTCTTAATTCTTTTCTTTCTTTTAATTAATTCTTAATATATATATATATATATATATATATAGGAAGGTTCATGCGAAAAGTGTCTTATTTGCGAAAAGTGCGAGAAGCAATCACAGCCATTAGATCTTTTAATCAAAGGCTAGGATCATATATGGCATTTTTGTAATTAAGTTGTATCTTTAAGGATTATTAAATTAAATCAAAAGGGTAAATAGACATTTATCCTTTAAATATTTGTTTACCTAAATTAATTATCCATTAATTCATATATATATATTACACATCTCTCACGTATTGATTTATAGCCCTAATTTGATAACCCTGATATATATCTCTTTCTCTCCAGATGCATCACCAACCGCCGCCCTCATCAATCGGAGCAACCATCGACGCCGGCACCAAGCAACCATGGAGGCTCATCAATAGGAGTAACCATCGTTTAAGATCTCTGACGGCGACCACCCACACCCTTTCTCGTTTAAGGGTTCCGGCCACCATCGCCGCCGGTCGTTGACAACCTACGACCTCTAAGAATCGCTGCCCATCTGTCCACCATGACGATGGTTGTCGCAGCCGCCGCCGAACCATCTTTCCCGTGAACTCAAAACCGTCGCCGACGTATCACATCAAATCTGGTCGATCGCCGCCGCCGCCGCATCAACGTAGTTGTTCAATGGATCGATGCTAACACCGAGTATGACCACTCCCTCCCTACTTTCGTCTTCGTCTGTCGCCATTTTGTTTGTCGCCGATGAAGCTCCGCCATAGGCATGGTGTGTTGTAATTTTTTTACTTTATGTTTTTCAATTTTTTTTATTTTCTGATTTCTAAAGTTTTTGAATTAAGTAAATTTTTTTTGTTTAATCGTTGTATTTGAAGTAAGTTAGTATTTCAAGTTTTAGAGATTATTTTTAGATTACATTGTATCTTGGGGTAAATATAAATTACGTTTAGTGCTGAATTTTAAAGTTTTTGTGGTTATTTATTGTTTGTTCATTATGTTGTTCAATAATAAACATGATTGTTTTTTATTGCTTATGGTTTGTTCATCTTTATTTAAAATAATTTTTTTCTGGTTTTTTAACTAATGAACGCGGATAAAAAAAATGTTTGGTTGTTCAGCAATGAATACGTGAGATATAAAAAAGAGAGGTTATTTTTGACATGTACTATATTGTTCAGTAATAAACAACTACGAATGATATTTAAGGGATAATAAACAACCACAAATCATATTGTTTTTCTCTCTTAAATTTTGTTTTGTTTATTGACTTGTGAATTTGATACTGGTCAATGGTTATTTTTGTTTCTGTATGGGTTGTTCAATATTAAATTTTATAATGGTAATGGTTATTTTTGATTCTCTATGGGTTATTCAATATTGAATTTGATAATGGTTAATGGTTATTTTTGTTTATGTATACATTTTCAATATTGAATTTTTATAATGGTTTTTTTTTTGTTTCATTCACTAGTAAAAGAAATAATGTATTATCTACGTATTTATCAATGAACATGCAGAACTAAACAAGTAACAGTAAAAAATACAATAACAAAAAAAAATTATAAATCGTACGTTGTATTCATTAATGAATACAATATACATAACGACTGAACTAGAAGAGAAAAACGCAGATGAAGGAGGAGATCGAGGTGCTAGATTTAACAACGATGGAGAAAATAATTAACAAAAAAAGATAAAAGATAAAAAATTTAAAAAGATTAATCTGGAGAAAAAATAGGAATAAAATATTTTTACCAAAATAAAAATACATGTAAAAGGACATATCTAACCTTTCTAATAAAAAAATAATAATTAAAAAACTAGTGGTCCAGATCGCTTCTCGCACTTTTCGCAAATAAGGAGCTTTTCGCATGAACCCTCCCATATATATATATATATATATATATATATTCAACTTTAATTACTAACACACAATTACATATACATATATTTATTTTCACTTAAACACCACTTTATTTAATTAACTTAATACATACATATATACAACTTGGACTACTCATATATTCTACTAATTTACGTACATTTACAAACGATTTACAACTAGGCCCAAATCGAGGATGTTACAAATCTACCCCCTTAAGAGGATTCCGTCCTCGAAATCTGCTCAGTGACAAACAGGTGAGGGTATCTTGCTTTCATCTCGTCCTTGACATCCCACGTTAGGTTTGGACCTAAGCTGTGTTTCCACTTCTCAAGAACCAGCTTGATCATCTTCTTGCGTAGCTTCTTGACCTTCATGTCAAGAATTTCAACAGGTTCTTCTACGAGTTGCTTAGAAGAGTCAATCTTTAGTTCTTGCAATGGGAGAATCTGCTCATCTTCAACGTTGCACTTACGTAAGTAACACACGTTAAGGGTATCATGAATTCTAGCTAGTTCAGGCGGCAGCTCAAGAGTTACTGTCTGATCATTGAGTTTACGAACGACTTTGAATGGGCCAATGAAACGTGGACTTAGCTTCCCCTTACGCCCAAAACAAATGACGCCTTTCCAAGGAGAAACCTTCAAGAACACACGATCACCAACATTAAATGTAGCGGGACGACGTTTGGGATCCGCATACATCTTTTGTCGGTCACGAGCCGCTTTCAGCTTTTCTAATGCCACATTAACTTTATCAGACGTGATCTGGACAATCTCAGGCCCAGCGAATTGTTTCTCACCAGGTTCCAACCAAAAGGTTAGAGTACGACAGCGTCTCCCATAGAGTATATCGTATGGTGGCATTCCAATACTGGAATGATATGAATTATTATAAGCAAATTCAATCAATGGAAGATGAGAATCCCATGAACCACCAAACTCGAGTACACACGCACGAAGCATATCTTCCAACGTTTGGATCGTTCATTCAAATTGGCCATCGGTCTGCGGGTGATAGGCAGTGCTCAGATGAACACAAGTGCCAAGCTCACGTTGCAAACTTTGCCAGAAATTAGAAACAAATCGAGAGTAATGATTAGAAACAATTGAACAAGGAAGACCGTGACGTGATACAATCTCATCAATATACAGCTGAGCCAAATGAGTCAATGAAGCAGACTCATTCGTGGCTAAGAAATGAGCACTTTTAGTCAACCGGTCAATAATGACCCATATCATATCGTGCCCTCTGAACGTCTTAGGCAACTTTGTCACGAAATCCATCGTGATATGATCCCACTTCCATTCTGGAATATCAAGTTGTTGCAGATTGCCATAAGGCCTCTGGTGTTCCGTTTTGACTTGCACGCATATTTGATACCTCTCCACAAATGAGCGATGTCCTTCTTAAGAGTTGGCCACTAATACAACATCTTCAGGTCATAGTACATCTTAGTGATTCCCGGATGGACAGACAATTTAGACTTGTTACCTCCAACAAGTGGTACCCAAATCCTGGATTGAAAAGTCTTCAACCTACGATTATCTTCACCCAGCTGATCTTTCAACTTCTTCATCGTTTCAGCTTTCAGATTATCTTCTTGCAAGGCTAACTGCTGGGCTTCTTTTAGCTTTGCAATCAAATCTGAAATCATAGTGATCTTCACAAACTTTGCTTCTGCTGTCTATCCTTTACGGCTCAAAGCATCCTCTAGAACGTTGGCTTTACTAGGGTGGTAACGGATTTCACAATCGTAGTCTTTAATTAACTTCAACCAACCGCGTTGCCGCATGTTGAGTTCTTTCTGGGAAAAGACATGCTGCAAACTTTTGTGATTAGTGCATATCACACACTTCATGCCATAAAGGTAATGCCTCCACAACTTCAACGCAAACACAACAGCAGCAAGCTCGAGATCATGGGTTGGGTAGTTCCTTTCATGTGATTTTAATTGCCGAGAAGCATAGGCAATAACTTTATCACGCTGCATCAGGACACAACCCAGACCCGCGTACGAGGCATCACAATAAACAGTAAAGTCTTCCGAACCATCAGGCAAAGTAAGGATCGGAGCTTCACATAACAATCGCTTCAAGGTCTAAAAAGCTCCCTCCTGAGCTTCCGACCACACAAAAGCTACATCCTTACGAGTCAGTTTGGTCAACGGACCCGCAAGTTTAGAGAAATCGCGGATAAATCGCCGATAGTAGCCAGCCAAGCCAAGGAAACTTTTAATCTCGGAAGGAGTTCGAGGAACTCCCCAATTCATCACAGCCTCCACCTTAGCTGGATCTACTTTGACACCATCTTTACAAATGACATGGCCAAGGAAATGCACTTCCCTAAGCCAGAATTCACACTTGGAAAGCTTTTCATACAACTGTTCTCGTTTAAGAGTCTCATGAACCTGATGAAGATGGAGCTCATGATCAGCTTCAGTCTTCGAGTAAACAAGAATATCATCAATAAAAACGATCATGGATCTATCAAGAAATGGACGACAAACACGATTCATTAGATCAATGAAAATGGCAGGGGCATTGGTTAAGCCAAACGGCATAACCAAAAATTCGTAATGATCGTAACGAGTTCGAAAAGCAGTCTTCGGAATATCTTCTTCCTGAACTCGCACTTGATGGTACCCCGACCGAAGATCAATCTTAGATAAATAAGTAGCTCCCTGCAATTGATCGAACAGATCGTCTATTCGCGGAAGAGGATATTTATTCTTTACAGTTCGCTTGTTAAGCTCCCTGTAATCTATACACATATGCATCGTTCCATCCTTCTTCTTAGCAAACAACACGGGAGCTCCCCACAATGAGGAACTCGGACGGATAAAGCCTTTGTCAAGCAACTCCTGGATTTGAGTCATCATCTCGCGAATTTCAGAAGGAGCAAAACAATATGGAGCTCTAGCTACCGGAGTAGCTCCTGGAACAAGTTCGATCTTGCATTCAACATCTCTGACCGGAGGTAAACCCGACAGTTCTTTAGGAAATACTTCATGGTAATCGGACACCACCCTGACATCTTGGACGGGTCGTTTCTCCATCTTGGCATCAATAACATATGCTAAGAACGAGTCACAACCTTTGGAAACAGACTTCTGAGCTTTAATAACGGAGATAACAGGAATATCAGACTCCCGTCGCTCTCCTCGGGCTACAGCATAAGATCCATCAGAAAGAGGAATCTTAATCATCTTCTTGGAACAGAGAATCTCAACATTACGGTTGCTGAGCCAATTAATCCCAATTACCGCATCGAAGCCCGCAATTGGCATAACAAAGAATGAGATAGGGAAACTACTTCCCTCGACTTCAGGAATAGCTACAAGAACTTTCTCTGTAACAAAGACTACCTTACCACTAGCAACTTCCACATTAAGTGGATCAATTAACTTGGACACAGGCAATTTCAACTTTTTACAACAAGACACGGAGACAAAGGAGTAAGTAGCTCCAGAGTCAAATAACACACATGCAGGGGTATAGTTAATAAGGAATGTACCGGTGATGACATCCCCCGCTGCCTTTGCCTCCTCTGCTGTCATCTGAAATGCTCTCCCTTTCGTGCGAGGCTCACCATCTTTCTTCTGTCCTCCAAAAGAGCCACCTGCTCCCGAGCTTTGTCTGTCGGGACATTCCACCATCTCGTGACCGGGCTTGCGACACCGGTAGCAAACATCTTCCTTGAATCAGCATTCAGTCACTGAATGCCCTCTCTCCCCACACCTCAAACATCTTCTGGTCGCTGCAGAGCATTCACCAGAATGATAGGTCCGGCACGTAGAACACCAAGGATTGCCATGTCTCGGTTTCTTGGAAGTATCAGTTCTTCCACCTCCAGAGGATTGTCCTTTTGAAGGACCCAATTTTTGAGGCGGCTGAAACTTCCTTTTATAACCCCCACTGGCAGCTTCACCCCTACACTGTATACGATCTCCCTCCATTTGTCGGGCCACTTCAAATGCCCGATCAAGACTCACGGCTGCTCGTACATTGGCACGAAACTCCAATGTTAGGGTCCCCGCAAACCTTTTATCTTGGCATTTTCGTCCGGTATCAGGTGTGGAACAAATCTCATCTTATCAGTAAAGGCAGTGATAAGACCTTCCATCGATTTATCTCTTTTTTGGAGATTGTTAAATTCTCTTTCCATCCTCTCCATATCAAACTCCGTACAATACTTTTCAGTAGCTTTTCAGAAAATTGCTTCCACGACAGAGCACTCAACACCTCTTTACTAACCGAGGCTTTCACGGTATCCCACTAGAAAATGGCGCGTCCCTTCAACATGCGTACTGCGTATTTCACGCAATACTCCGGTTCACATTCACACGATT
Source organism: Dittrichia graveolens (assembly GCA_038502395.1). Lineage (NCBI taxonomy): Eukaryota > Viridiplantae > Streptophyta > Magnoliopsida > Asterales > Asteraceae > Dittrichia > Dittrichia graveolens. Next base: position 64,735,965 of record JARJIL010000005.1, on the reverse strand, counting down.
AAAACGTCTGCTCCATCTCACGGAGCCACTGCATAGTCACTATGGGGTTATCACTCCCTTCGAACGTCGGAGGCTTGCATGACAAGAACTTTTTATAAAAACATGTCTTGCGTGGTTTTCCTAGTGTGGTCCACAACAAGAGCTCTTTGGCTATTCGAAGCTCTTCTTCCAGACACTTTATGTATGCCACCTGATTTGGGTCAGGTCTACCACCTTCAGCATTATGCTGAGACGTTCATCTTCAGGTTGATGAGGCATATGCGAAGCCTCATCTTCCATATCTTTGAGTGCTTGCTCGGTATTACCGCGCTGAGCAGACATCTCTATCAACTCTCTATATAACAGAGAAGAGTATTTAATACTCTGTTATACTTACCTATAGCTCTTGACAAGCTATATTATAACAAGTAATATTCATGCAACTCTCATACTCAACCCCCAAAAGGAACACTTTAACTATGGTCAGGCCCGAGTTTGAGACTGAATACTCATACTCAACCCTCAAACTTAGGCTCTGATATCTATTTGTAACATCGGCTTTGCAAAACAGCTAAATTAGCAAAAATTTGCGTTTTTCATAAACGTGAACTCATTCACGATTAGTTATCATTAAGTTATGCAGCGGGAATTTTAACTAAAAAGTTATACATTAGATATTTACAACCAAAATTCTGTATCAGCTGTTTGGTGTTACTCTAGCACAACAACCGACCATAGCCACATATAATTACAACATACAAAAGTGTTCCATTCCACAGTAAACATCCAGCAATAGGCAACCCCGCTCACCAGGCCACGTAATCTTTATCTTCAAAAAGGGTCAACGTAGCACCATATGCTATACAACATAGCTAGTGAGTACAAACTTATCATAAGCATCAATAAAGCAAGTCATGTATCATAGGAATAAGCAATCAATGCTATCCTATCACATAGCGGTGTGCTAACAAGATCGATAAGAGTCATATCTTGCAGGATAACTAGTCCTGCTCAACAACATTAAACCGGCGGATCAGACACAACCATCCGCGCTGGTGGGGGGAGCATAAAGCAGTCCACTAAGCATCGTATACGGAACCATAGGCTCCCTAGGTAATCCAGCCACAATCGACCGATTACTACTCACGTTAAGGCACGACGATCCTGCAGAACCTATGATTCGGAATGTTACCTAGAATCACCGTTAAATTCCGAATTACCTGACCGAAGTCTCCTGGGATCCAGCTATCCGGCTGACCTTGACCATGCTTCAAGTTTTTCGCGAACGTTTCACATATACATAGCTGATCCATTCAGGATCATTCACGAAGCATGCATATTCATACATTTCAACGAGGTGGATCCAATCTAGATCCTTAGCATGCATATCATCAATTTCCAACATAGTTGATCCAATCAGGATCAGTATCATACATATCATTTATCTTAACTAGGCGGATCCAATTCTAGATTCCGCTGGCATGCACTTAACATACGTTCAACAAGTATTCAACATGGCATAGTACAACAACTAACATGGCAAGACTTACGTCTTTACTTTTTAACATACACGCAACAATAAACATCTTGTACCAAATATAATTTAATTAGCAAGCAAGTATCCCTTTACCGAGACTTATGAAAGTCGGTACTCACTTGAGTAGCTTATAATACTGATTACTTTAACTCCGATTCAGCTAACTCGGCAAGTTCACCTAAATTCATCATCATTCGCGTTAAACGTTTACACATATGGGATTCTATTACTAGAACCCTTACAAGAACTATCTAAGGCTTATAACACCTTAGAATAACCTCACATGAATTGGAACAACATGTGCCCTCAAAACACTTAACTTTGAAAAATGGACATTTCTGATTTTGACCCGACGCGTCGCGTCCAAGCACTGGACGCGTCGCGTCCAAGCACTGGACGCGTCGTGTCGCGTTTCTTTATGCGACAGTCGGACAGGAAAGGTCGGATCATCCATGTGTCAGATGAAATATGGTTCCGAAGGTCGGACAAGAGGTTGGTCAGAAAGTCGGACCAAAAAGTCGGATCAAAAAGGTCGGATGGCCAAAAGGTCGGATGAACAAAAGTCGCATGAAAACTTGGCGTAGGGGGGTTCTTTCTCTTCTGCCCACTTGCTGACGAGGATCCCCCAACTGCCCCAACTGCCCCAACTCCCTACCCTAACTCAAATTCCCTTTGAGCATTACAATCTCTCGCTCAGTGATCTTTCTCATAATAGATCCGGCAAACCTTCTGAGAAAAACGACAGTCTTTGATCTCATGACCAAACTGACCACACGTAAGACATCACATAGTCTGAGGTGTACAAGGTCCTGTGTGGTGAGACTTACACTTTCTACACGGCGGTACTCGTTGATTAGATTCACCAAACATAGGTCTTCGTTTCAAGTCTCCTTTGCCCTGGCTACCTTGCCCTTTTTGCTTTTGAGTGTTATATTGTTCCAACCTGAATTTCTGTTGAGAAATATGATCTCAATTCATTCTGTCTCTAGCCTTCATATCACCCAAACCGACTTGGCTAAGGTAAATGCTTGCGATAATGTGCTAGCCCATCTAGTAGCACTTCGGTAATCCGGAAGCAAAGCTGCCACAAAATGCTGTATCTGTGATGCCTCGTCAAGCACCCATTGTTTCACGAAACGCAACCTCTCATTAAATTGTTTAATCAAATCATCCACAGACATGTTTCCAGTCATATGTAAGTCCGTAAATTCTCTTTTGATACGAGCTATCTCGAAAGTACTGCAATATTGTTTACACAGTTTCTCCTGAAACTGCTCCCAAGTCACATTGTCTTGTTGTTGTTTAGTAAAATGATTGGTAAGGGAATCCCACCAAACCATAGCATCTCCCTTAAGCATACGAGTAGCAAAACGAACTCTTGATTCATCCTCACAATTGCATGCATCTAAAGCCTTTACCATCTCTCGCAGCCAATTTAAAGTTATATTAGGGTCAGTACTTCCATGATACTCCGAAGGTTTACAACCCAAGAATAGCTTATATGTACATGGTGATTTAAATCCTGGATACGCAAAAGGATAAGCTCCTTGAGTAGTAAAAGGATGAAAGCTTGGTTGTTGTGTCACATGTGATATTGGAGGAAACAGAACCGTAACTGGCAAGGTTGTAGATTGAGTTGTAATAAACGTAGGAATCTAAATTTGTTCACTCTGAATAATCTTCTGTTGTTTCATGCTACGCATAGCATCTCTGAGTTCCCGAAGTTCACCTTCCAACTTAGAAATATACTCACTCTGATCAGTTCCAGGTTCATAAACCGAAGTACTAGCTTGATGTGTTGTATTTAAAACATCAACTGTTGAAGTTCCAGCCACTTCTTGGGTCACAGGAGTGTTAGTAGGGTTATCTCTGTCAGTCATATCTGTACAATCACATAATCTCACAATCTCATTAGATAAACTATTAGTACATAACATACTAACTAACACACAACATCTCCAATTACTCTAATTCCCCCAAAGGAAAGTTTGACCCAACACGAGCCAAGATTTGGGAATGCAACACTTCTAACCGTGCTCGCATCGCCAAACTAACGCTCTGATACCAAACTGGAAAAATACCGAAATCTCCAAGCCATTTTTTTTAAATAGCCGTGGAAGTGTTAATAATTTTCATAAATACAAACACCCACAAATTTCATTTTACTGTTTACAAAATACAGTAATCATTTGTGTTACGAAAGATTAACAAACACGGCTTGTCTTTAATCAAAACACAATATCAGAGTGTTGGTCAAATTTCCCTTCCCACAAACACAGCTAGACAGCTGGACACACCAAACCTGCAAAAAGGAATCAACTGTGGGGAATTAGCACAAGGCTAAGTAAATGGAAGTTACAAACAAACAGTCATCAACATTAATCCATAAACGAACAATAATCATTAATAATCTGTCAAATCATCGATTTCTCAAATCTAGAGGACCGGTGGTTCTGCCGAACCTACAACTAATGCGGGCCAAGCAAAGGTTTACCGATAGCCGTCCACAATTGGCACAGTGAAATTCCCCTTTGATACAACACATGTATAAGTGGGACTGCAACTGTTCTACCAACCGAAGATGAGCCCAACCCTTTCAACAGAAGCTCACCTTAACCAGCCCTTTCAACAGAAGCTGATCGCTTCCAGCCCTTTTCAATAGAGGCTAGTCATTTCTAGGCCTTGCAACAGAAGCGGGTGCTTACACAATTGCAAATTACACATCACACCATGAAGACATAGCATAACTCGATCAAATAATAACACATAAGCAGTTATTCAATTCTTCGATCAACAATTATCAGACTAAAAAGTCTATCATGGAATCAATCATTCCAAAATCAAGTAATCATAGCAGTTACCACCAATACCACTCATGAGTAAACCTCCACTCACCTCTGTCCTCAATCGCACTTGCTCAATTGTCTAATGTCACTGAGTCTTCGCAGTTCCTGAGAACACAACATACCGAAATCAGCCTCCAATTCATAAACATATATTCACATATATTTTTCAATAATAATACCGAAAATATACCAACCTTAACTTGCAACAACAATCCTTAAATCTCTTTTTCAAGATTTCAAGTGTAACTTGTTCTTCTTCTATTCAAAGCTTCCACATACACACACACACTTTCTTCCACTCATAAAATGCGGAGGTGGTAACATGACTTATCCAAATGAAAAGTGACTCACTTCTCATGCATAACCCAACATACACATACACACATAATTATTTATATAAGCATGAGGTGGACTAACCATACATACATACTCTTTACTCATACATACACACATATATACATATATAACATAATCAATTTAACAATTGATTTAATCAAATGCTAAAGTAACATTATTCTTTCTAGATAATCCCAAACGCAGTGTACTAATCTGCTTTCTAGCATGCAGTTTTCTAATCAATTAATCTTTCAAATTAATTAACATATAACGAGATATTTTCTACAACCCTCGTACAAAACCCAACTTATCTAATTTATAATATCATGTGATATAAAATAATAATTTTAATCACATAATTAAATATAAACATGTGTAAACAAACACAATCCAACTTACCACCGACCCGCTCATGACTAGGCCGGGTTTTCGGATGTTGCAATTGGTATAATTTTTTTGCTCAAATTCTTAAAATTAAAATAGTTATGATCATTTAATGATTTAAGAGGTAAATAAAAATTAAAAAAACTTTTGGTAAGCCTTAAGAGGAGGCGTGGGTTTGAAAGTTCTCATAATACCCTTTTTCTATAATTAAATCTTATAATTGGTTACTTAATTACAATATTGTCATTATAAAATCTTGACCATTGATTTAAAAAATCTAATGGTCCAGTTTGGCCTTTGGGTTCTATGTTTAAGTATATGACATTTATTGATCAATTTTCTATATATATATATATATATATATATATGGAAAAGTTCAAACGAGAACTATTTTTCGTACGAGAACTGCGAGAACCAATCTTAGCCGTCCAATTCCCCATCCTTCAATTGGATTGCCCACCCATGAATTCCTTACATGCACCTTGCCCACCCATGAATTCCTTGCATGTAAGAAATTCATGGGTGGGCAATCCAATTAAAGGAGGGGGAATTGGACGGCTAAGATTGGTTCTCACGGTTCTTGTAATAAAAACGGTTATCAAATAAACTTTTCAATATATATATATATATATATATATATATATATATATATATATATATATATGATCACCTACTTATTTATATAGGAGTATGATTGTTATTTGATAATATCACTGTAAAGCATCTCACCGAGCTTCCATAACGTCATTTTTTTATTGGTTTGACACAACTTGAAATAATTTTACCATGTTATTGTTTATGCTAAAGCTTACTTATGTATATGAAAATAGTCTTGGAGGCATATTCTATAAGAAATAAAATTTTGATCTAATGGAAACAAAGTTAGGATGTTTAATTATTATCCTTGTGAAAAAGTTATAAACATGTTAAGTTTACAATAAAATGAAATATTTGTTTATTTGAGATAAATTAAAACGAAGTTAGGACATCAAAGTTTATGACATTTTCTAAAGCTTGTTATAAATGAAATCACCCAAAATTATAAGATATTTAATTGATGAACAAGCACGCCTTGATCATATGATCATAATTGATAAAAGTTGACTATTATGAGAAAAGATTAGAACTTTCATCAATTTACAGTCTCATAATGCTCATGAAGAAGCAATATTGTAAAGAGATTATTAAGAAAAGTTTTAAATTAATGGTTGCTTATGGTAAAGAAAGATAATCACTCACAAAATTTCATTTAATATCTTATGCAATATTCTATGAAGTGAATATGATAATATATATGATGGTCCTATTTGTAGACAGAGTAGAGGTAATGTCTTAATATCCATTTTAAGCATAAGATTTGTCATTAAAAGTAGCAATATAATTGATGGATATATAGGAAAAAGGGGTGAAAAGTATAAAGATATCATAGCAAATATATGCTAAAAAAACGTGTACGATAAAATCATTGGATGCATGTCAGAAAGCTAGACAACTAATATAATATTATCTTAAATCTCTTATTTAAAAAAAAATGATTGCAATATTCACATGATTCGTTTAGCTTATGATTATATAATGGTGATTCATGACTCAAGCATATATAATATTATTTGTTGAACAATTGATGGTTATTATATGGGTTCCATAAATAGTAAAAAGTTTATGCTTCAAGATAGTTTTTCCTACTTGTTAATGTTACTATATATAATAGTGCAAAATAAATCAAATACTCTAGAAAAGCTTTAATAAATTGTCACGAGGAAAACTTTAAAAGTCATCAAACACTATGATCTTTTGCATCCTTTTACACAAAGATTAGTGAAATTGAATCATATGTGGTCTTAAACTAGAAGTTTATTGACCTTGATTATTTTATTGATTGGCATGATCGGTTAGACCATCCCGAGTCAATAATGATGTGAAAATTTAAAAAAGAACAAGAAGTTTCTTCAAAGTATCAATTTTGTATATTTTGTTTGCTCACACGAGAGTTAATTTATAATCTATGAATACCTATAAAATAAGGAAAATTCCTTAATTTTCTGAAAATGTGCAATGAGATATATGAAGGTTTATATGTCCATCTTATAGACCATTTAGAGTTTTAAACCGATGTATCGTCTAAATGGTTATCAAAGTCGCAATCTGAAGTTTGAGAGTTAGTTGTTTAAGGTAATAATATTTTGAACTCGTTGCTCCAAAATATCGTATTCATATTTGATAAATTACTTCTCATATGTTTAATGGTTATTGGAATATATGTTGAACGCTCTATGTTTTATATTCATATATAATTTGCTTTTGTTGAAGTGTTTGCCAAATGTATTTAGTTGATTGCAAAGCCAATAACCATAAACAGCAAACCTTTTAGTTTCTATTTGGAGTCATGGTATTTTACATATATGTAACACTGAAAATCTCAAGCCATTTTTTTAAATTGCTGCGGAAGCGTTTACTAATCTCTTAGAAACAAACACCCACAAGTACAAAGTACCATTTACAAAATACAACATCAACTTGTGTTTCAAAAGATTTATAAAACACGGCTTGTCTTTTCTCAAAACACAATATGAGAGCATTGGTCAAATTCCCCTTTTCTACCAACACAGCTAAACAGCTAATCTCAACAAACCTGCAAAAAGCAATCAACCGTGGGGAATTAGCACTAAGCTAAGTGAATGGAAGCAACAAACAAGCTATCAACAACAACAGATCACATCTGAACATCAGTCACCAACAATCCGTCAATTCATCAATTTCTCAAAGCCAGAGGACCGGCGGTTCTTTCGAACCTACAACCAGTGCAGGCCAAACCAAAGGTTTACCTATAGCCCTCCGCTGATCGGCACAATGAAATTCATTGCTGACACAACGCATGCATCAGTAGGACTACCACTGTTCAACCAACCACAGACGAGCCCGACTCTTTCAACAGCAGCTGACCCCAACCAGCCCTTTCACAGAAGCTATCGCTTCTAGCCCTTTACAAACAACGATTAGTTACCTCCAGCCTTTACAACAGAAGTTGGTGCTCAAACAATACCAAATACACATCTAACCACGAACACAAAGCATAACTCTACCACATAATAACACATATGCAATCATACAATTCTTGATTAAAAATTATTAGACTAATAGTCTATTATGACATATCAAACTAAACAGTCTATCTTCTCATATCAGACTCAACAGTCTATCATCACATATCAAACTCAACAGTCTATCATCGCATATCAATATCTTTAAATCAAGTAACTAGTAACAGTTACCACCAATACCATTCGTGAGTAAACCTCCACTCACCTCTATTCTCAATCGCGTTTGCTCAGTTGTCTAATATCATCGAGTCTTCACAGTTCCTGAGAATACAACAACACAGCAATCAGTTCCCGACTCAAATATATATATATATATATATTGACACACACACACACACACACACATATATATATATATATATATATCAAACATAACCATTTTTCAACAGGATATGATCCCACATAAATAAACATATACATGCTACGTAATCAAATCAGCAACAAAAGCTTCAAATCCGGAAAAATACTTGTACGCGTCGCGTCCAATAAAATGACACGTCGCATTGCGTCACAAATGTCGGATTTAAGATGTATCGAATTTCAGAATGTCGGTTTTCATCAGGGTCGGATTTTGGGAGTATCGGATTTCAACATTATCGGAATAGCTTTGTCGGATTTTAGGGAACGCGTCGCGTCCCACACATGGACGCGTCGCGTCGCGACCATATCTGCAACATTCTCTTCTTCTTCTTCAAAACCCAACCGGCTTAAGCCTCCATAAACATAATAACAAGTAATTCATACTTACTAAAACTCATCCAAAACATGTTTAAACCTCATGTATCACATATACAAGCATAAAAAACTCATCAAATCTATATATAACATCAAAACAATCAATACCCATTTGTCAAGTTTTGAGCTTCATGCTCCATCAATGGTGTTTCTCCATACAAGCATATAACTCAACAGAAAAACACACCAAGATGATCCTAAACATGTTGTAATCATAAACTAACCTTTAGTTTAATTTATCAATCTCTAAATCTAATCTTTAAAATTCCAAGTTTCTTGTTCTGCTTTTCTTCAAAGTACATACACACACATACACTTCTACATACAAACTATCTCCAAATGAGGAGGTGGTATTATTCCATGTATATCCAGTATCACTTTTATCACACATACGTGTACTCTCTAAATTCAAATTCAACAAGCATGAGGTGTCAAAACACCATGCTTACTCATGCCTACACATACATACATACATACATACATGCATACAATCATGCAAATATCCATCATAATCATTTCCTAACTGATTTAATCAAATGATATATCAACCTTGTCCTTTCTAGATAAATCCAGTTAATTAATCTTTCTTAACTAATTGATTTAATACACAACGAGGTATTTTCTACATCCCTCGTACTAAACCCAATCTTGTCTAATCATAAATTCATACGATATCAAACATCCATTTAATCACGTAATTAGTCTTGAATGCGCATAACCAAACAGACTTCAACTTACCATTGGCCCGCCCACAACTAGGCCGGGTTTTCAGATGTTACAATATAGTTGGTAAATCACATCAAGCCAATAAGTTATTATAATACCTCCCCGTTATAATTACAAATATTTCTAATATGAGTTTTGTTTTACTCCGTCACAATGTACAATGATGGGACTTCAAAAGAATGTTATGAATATTGCATTGAGTATGGATCCCCATCAATAATATTTAAAGCCATCAATAGTATTTTTTTCAATGAGTTGATTTTGATTGTTTTGAATCAAACATCCTAACATTTAGGGAAAAGGATAAGCAAATATAATTAAATTGATTTGATTTGAAATGAATTATTGATCCTCACTTTAAAGAATATAACTAGAAGTTCTAAAAATAATTCATTACTAGATTTAATAAAGCCAAACATGTGTATTGACTTAAAGAGTGTGATTAGATCACATATTCAGGTGTTAATGCTCCAAGTAAGATTTGTACTCCAGAAGGATACTTGTTAATAAGAGTCTATGGCAAGCATGAAGCATAGTAGACTAATTGATTCCAAATACATACATACATATATATATATATATATATATATGAATATTTCTCGAAAGAAAAAGGAACAATGAATTAATATGATCAATCGAGGATATAAATACTCCAAGTGAATCTCCTGGAGAGATACTAGACATGAAGGTTTGAAAATAATGAGATCTCAACAAATATATCATGTCTAGGAAAGAATGGAATTGAAACAAATTCGACGTCGATAATGCTTATGTGTTTAATATAGCGCTAAATATTAAGATTGATTATGAGGATCTTGAAAGCATACCTGCCCGGAAGTGCAGAGATAAAGATGATTGGCCAGAATAGAAAGATGTAAGGAACTAATGAAATTCAAAGTCCCTCGCGGGTGCAAGATGTTTAGGACATGATATCTATACACTTGAAAGTGTAACAAATTGGTCTTTGTGCGAAAGAGAAATTAGAAATAATATTATAGAATACAAAACATAAATTGTAGCACAAGGTTTCGCAAAGACATGAGATTGGTATATTCTCATGTGGTGGATGTATTTATATATTATATCTTATTGTCTGGCAATACGTAAAATACATATTTGCGTCTAGTATCGATATTATTAGAGCTCATGGATTATGAGATGTCTTTAAAGGTATAAATTGTTTAAATAAATATGTTACTATCTAAAATGCCCGAAGCATATACGAAAAGTTCTCGAGAATACTATTGGATCAAATTAAAGTTATTATATGGGCTGAAACCATATGAGCGTATATGATATAATCGCCTTATTGAGTGTCTATTAAAAAATGTTATAAATATGATTATATTTGCTCATGGATTTTTGTGAAGAGATCCAAATCTGAATATGATATAATTGCCATGTATGTTGATGATTGAAATATTATTGGAATTCGTGGTGAGGTTCCAAAGGCAATTGATTAGTTTGAAATGGAGTTCGTGGAAGGATCTTGGAACGACAATTTTGTCTTGGATTATAAATCGAACATCTTAAAGATGAAATCATTGTGCACTAAAAAGTATATATAAAAAGGTGTTTAAGATTTTACATGGATAAATCACATCAGTAAGGACTCAAATGGTTATTAGATCATTTGGTATAGAAAATGACCCTTCTTCGAGTTATAAGAAAAAGATTCTTGGTCCAGAAGTACCATATTTAATAGTCACTCGGGTCATTAATATTTCTCGTTAGTCATAGATGACATAATATGTTACTTTGTATTGAATTTATTAGCGAGATATAGTTCGTGTCCTAAAAAAGATATTATAATGGAATGAAAAGAATATTCTAATACCTTCAAGGTACGAAGGACAGGAGTTTATAATTTACTAATTCATCAAAACAAGTTTTGTTAGTTGTGTACATACATGATATATGTCGAATCTCCATACCGATCGGTCTCAACTAAATATGTCTTTACAATTAGTGATACCTCAAGTTAATGGCGTTCTACAAGACAAATAATCGTAACCATGCATCTAATATTGTGGAGAAGTTAGTAATTTACAAAGCAAGCAAAGTATGAGTTTTCACAAAGAAACGCAATACCATACACTCAAGAAATTCATTCAAGCATGGACACAACTGATTTGTATACCAAGAAATTTCCGACTTCAACATTTAAGAAGATAATTCATGATATTAGTCATTGGGCTGCGCCAACTTAAAGAGTTCAAGTGATATGATCGTCAGGGGGAGAAAATACGTGTTGCACTCTTTTTCCCTTCGTCATGGTTTTGTCCCACTAGGTTTCCTGACAAGGTTTTTAATGAGGCAACATCTCCAAGCGTATTAAAGTATTTATGTACTTTTTTTCCTTCACTAGGTTTTTCAGATTGGGTTTTACCTAATAAGGTTTTAACGAGGCATAATACTTCTAATGGACATCTAAGGGGGAGTGTTATGAATATATATATATATATATATGGATAGATGTCCATATCTCCTAATTATGGTTAGATAATCATAAGGATTATGAGAGATATGTGTTACCATAGATTAGAGATTTGTTTTCTTAATACTTATCTATTGTACTCCTATAAATAAATGATTACATAATGTATAATTAACTTCTTCCTCTTCATTCTCATTCTTTGTTCTTTCTATATTTCACAACAGAGTTATTTTTTTTGTATATTGGGGTGTATTAACAATACTAAAATAGTTGTGGTGATTGCACACAAAAGTGGTTGATTTTGGAATGTGAGCAAAACAAAGTAGGCACTAATTCTATTTCCTCACTTACTCCATTAATTTTGACACTTGGTTGATATTATGAGTAAGAGGATAAATAGGAGGAAAAAGTAGGAGGATTATAACGGTCCTAAGGTAGCGAAATTCCTTGTCGGGTAAGTTCCGACGAGGGCTCTTTTGCACCTACCAATAAGAGCCTAAGTTATGAGCTTCTCAGCCACGCATAGATTGAATGGAGAAAGGATCCAAAATATATCACCTCTCTTTGTATTATTCTTTCATGAATAGAACTCAACCAGCGTAATATCCGTCCCGTGCTTGGGTATAACAAAAACTTTTATAGTCGATATTTTTTATACACTGCCTTTCTAAAAATGTCATAAAAATTTAAAAGTTTATGTTGATAACACGCTGCTAAAAATATATAGAAACTAAATATGAGAAAAAATAGATAGAATTTGTTCTCACAAAACATATTACAAATAGATAAACAGGTACTTAAATACATTCATGAAAAAAATTATATTTCAAAAAACATTAAAATTTAGATTCCGTCTAATATAAAATTTTGGTCGCTCCAATTCGTTATATGAAAGTGATCTTATTTTAAATGAGTTAAGATACTCTTATGTTGTGGTCAAACGTGATCAGTATTTTAAAACCTGGGTTGAACCGGACGGTTAAACTGGTTGACCCATGAACAGGTCGGGAGAGCGGTTCAACAATGACCGGGTTTATATCCGTTTATGAACCGTCTTGGTTTTCGGTAGAACCTGTTGACCCAGCCATTTCAACCCGTCATTGTTACGCTTTTGGTCCCTTTTTTATTTCTATTTTTGTTTTTCTATGATGATTAAGTGAATAAGGTTCAATATTAGATCAAACTCAACAAAGCCCTAATTTGAAAACACAAGTTTGATATACACACACACGTTTGTGTGTGTGTGTGTATATATATATATAGGACTTAATAATATTTATTGAAAAACTAGGTTGACGCGGTGGTTGAACCGCTTGACCCATGATGTGCTCGTCATACTTGGTTAACTAAAAGTGCAGGTTTTAAAACATTGAACATGAACATCATGTTCTCTCACAGACATGAGAGTGAGACCTACAAATGAGACTTATACTTAAAATAAGGGACTTACTCTCGTATTTGTGGGAGAACATGACGGGCGATGTTTGACTACAATATGAAAGGATTTTAACTCTATTTAAATGTGATTCAAAAGTATCATGTTCTCTAACAGACTCTCGTATCATGTTTGACTACAAATACGGGACTTACTCTCATATCATGTTCTCTAATAGACTCTCACTTGCACATGACGCAGTGTCCCAAAAGTATCACACACTGAGAGCGGCCTCTAGCAAGGCATCTCAGCCCCCAAGTCAACACGAGTTATGTCATCCCAGACAAGTACCAAAACATAATACAACAGGTTGTGATGGTCCTACACATAAGTGATCAATCATCCCTTTGTTCGTGATATCCTATGTGAACACGAGACATGGACTATAGTCAATCTCCAGATCGTTCATGATTATGTTTCTCGATTTCAGATTGATGGTGACCACAAAACAAGTACTCACTGATCTCTATCAATGTGACTTAAGCACGGCCATGCATTTTGATGTCAGCACTCAATCATCGAGAGGCCAAGGATATCTCTTTTGACAGAGGAACAAATCCTTTTGATTACACAGTTCCGCTACATGAATTATACCATACCCAAAAACTCCCTTTATAACAGCCAGTTACGAACCGCGTTTGAAAGCATTCAAAATAAAGCAAATCCATGCTTTGGAACCCTGTGTATCTCCAGTCTAAGGATGAAATGATATTATCATCCTGATTCACTTGTGACAGTATCCATGAAGTGAACTCAGGTGTGGGTCATCCAGTCACTTGAAACTCTTTTCAAGTACAGTTAAATATTGGGTCCATTGTATTCCATTAATAGTTGACCAATCATTTAACTCAGTCTTAATTCAGACTTCCTTCCCTTGAAGTGTGACCGACTGTGGAATGTTTGAATTACATAAGTAATTCAGGAAGTGATTAAACATGCAAAGATAGGAACACGGTAAAGACTAAATGAAGATAACTGCAGCATGCATATATATAGTCTCTACTATATATCGAAATAATCACAAGTACAGTACTGTTTAATGTTCCTCTAAATATATTCACATATCAAACATAAACTAAAACAATACTCAAGCTAAGTCACTAGCTAATCTGACACCTATCGTAATAGTGTGAGAATCATGTAAAGCTTGTGACAACGGCTTAGTAAAAGGATCGGCAAGATTCTTTTCCGATGATACTTTGCTAATGGCAATTTCACCACTTTCAATAACATCTCTAATGAAGTGGTATTTTCGAGGAATATGCCTAGTCCTCTTGTGAGCTCTTGGTTCCTTGGCTAGAGCCACCGCACCCTCATTGTCACAAAATATCTCAATAGGGTCAGCGATGCTAGGAACCACACCAAGATCCTGGATAAACTTCCTCATCCACACAGCTTCCTTAGCAGCTTCACTTGCTGCAATGTATTCAGACTCTGTAGTCGAATCAGCAACTGTGTCTTGCTTATAGCTTCTCCAACTAATTGCACCACCATTTAAGAGAAACACAAACCCTGATTGAGATCGGAGTAACCCTTTACTCTCAGTTCCTTTTCACCACCAAAAATTAAGAACAACTCTCTTGTCCTACGAAGATACTAAAGAATGTTCTTAACCGCAGTCCAGTGAGCTTTACCCGGGTTAGCCTGATATCTACTCGTCATGCTCAAAGCATACGATACATCAGGACTAGTGCATAGCATGGCGTACATGATCGATCCCACAGCCGAAGCGTAAGGGACTCACCTCATTACTTCTAGTTCCTCGGGAGAACTAGGACATTGATCTTTGCTCAATATCGTACCATGCGTCATAGGGAGATTCCCTTTCTTGAAATCCTCCATTTTGAATCGCTTCATCACTTTTTCTATGTCTGCACTTTGACATAACCCAAGAAGCCTCCTTGATCTATCTCTATTGATCTTGATACCCAGAATGTATGCAGCATTTCCTAAATCCTTCATTGAGAAACAATTCCCAAGAAAGGTTTTGACACCTTGCAAGGTTGGGCCATTGTTCCCAATGACTAGAATATCATTTACATATAGGACCAGAAATACTACATCTCTCTCACTAGCCCTGACATACATGAGTGGTTCATCTTTGCTTTTCGAAAATCCAAACCTTTTGATTTTCTCATCAAAACAAAGATTCCAGCTTCGAGATGCTTGCTTAAGTCCATAAATGGACTTTTTGAGCCTACACACTCTATCAGGATACTCAGGATGTTCAAAACCCTCAGGTTGTTGCATATAAACCTCTTCAGAGAGCTTCCCATTAAGGAAGGCGGTTTTAACATCCATTTGCCATATTTCATAATCATAAAATGCAGCAATAGCTAATAGTATCTTGATAGATTTCAACATAGCCACTAGGGAGAAAGTTTTATCATAATCAATTCCTTGAGTTTGAGTGAAACCTTTAGTCACCAGTCATGCTTTGAATGTGTCTATCACTACATCCATGCCAATCTTCTTCTTGAAGACCCATTTACACCCTATAAGCTTATAGCCGGGTTTAGGATCAACCAAGTCCCATACTTGATGGTCTGACATGGATTGCATCCCGACTTCCATAACCTCTCTCCATTTGGTAGACTCTGGGCCCACCGTTGCTTCCTGGTAGTTGGTCGGTTCATCATGATCCACTAATAACTCGTTGCCCTCAGATATGATAAAACCATATCTCTCTGGCTCAATACAAGTTCTACCAAATCTGCGAAGAGGTAATGGATGTATGTCATTTACCGCAACATCATCATGCTTGGTCTCAACCATTTCTAGTTGAGTGCTAGTACCAACATCAGGTCCTTCATCGGTGATCCTAGAGTTTCCTCTAGATCTATCTTCTTCCCTGTTGTTTGGTTGGATATCAGTTCCCTTTCAAGGAAAACTGCCCTTCGAGCAACAAACACCTTATTCTTAGAAGGCTTGTAAAACAAATATCCAATTCCAGCAGCGGGATACCCAATGAAGTAACACTTTTCGGATCGGGGTTCCATTTTGTCATCAACCTCACGTCTCACGTAGGCTTGACAACCCCAAACTCTTAGATATGATAGATTGGGTTTCTTCCCATGCCATATCTCGAAAGGTGTTTTTCCGACCTTCTTTGTTGGTGCGAGATTAAGGATTCTGGCCGCCGTTTCAAGAGCGTATCCCCAAAAACTCAATGGTATTTGGGTACGAGTCATCATAGATCGGACCATATCTAACAATGTCCGGTTCCTCCTCTCAGCGACCCCACTTAGTTGTGGAGTCCTCGGAGGTGTTAATTGTGAAATAATTCCACAAATCTTAAGATAATCTCGAAACTCTTGACTAAGATACTCACCACCTCTATCAGATTTGAGTATCTTGATTTTCTTTCCCAATTGATTCTCTACTTCGTTTTGGAAAGTCTTGAACACTTCAAAAGTTTCAGACTTTTGTCTAATTAAATAGACATATCCATACCTACTATAATCATCTATAAAGGTAATGAAATATCTTGAGTTATCCCTTGTGATATGCTTGAACGGACCACACACATCAGTGTGTACAATGTCTAACAAGTCTTTGCCCCTCTCACTAGTCCCAGTGAAGGGTGCTTTAGTCATCTTGCCCAATAAACAAGATTCGCATACGTCATTTAACCCGTGGTCAAATGATTCCAAGATCCCATCCGCTTGGAGCTTAGTGATACAAGCCTTGTTTATATGACCAAGACGATAATGCCACATGGATAACTTATCCAAACCATTTTTGGATATAGAATCAATACTCATGATTGAATTGTTATTATTATTAGTGTATGCTTCCGTTTTCGTAAATGCCATGATAGGGTAATGCTTTAAAATAACAAGTGCTATCTTTGAAACAGAAGATAGTACCGTTATTATTAAATTCAAAAGTAAAACCATCATCATACAATGCCCATAAGGACAAGATATTACGTGCCACATATGGTGAATAACATACATTTTTAAGAATAATAGAAAAGCCGGTTCTAAAGTATAGTACCACGCTTCCTTTTGCCTCAACAGGGATAGTCTCTCGATACCCCATTATTAGATCCAGCTCTCCTTTCTTCAACCTCCTACTTTCCTTTAGCACCTGCACTATGTAACATACGTGAGTGACACAACCGGTATCTAAAACCTAGTTTCCGGATGTAGAGGTGTTATGAAGTTCAATCATGAACGTACCTGAATTTGAGGTGCCTCCAATACTCATAGCTTTGAGCTTTTGAGACCCTCAAAGTACGTGGGACAGCTTCAGCGGTAGTGCCCTTTCTTCCCGCAAAAGAAACAATCCGCTTCTTCCGGAGCCACAGCTTGGGGACGTTTCCCCTTGTTGTTGGTTCCAGTGGTAGGGTTAGGCTTGGTTACACCAACCCTCCCTTTACCTTTACCCTTAAGGGTAGAAGTGGATTTCTTCTTCTGGATGCGGCCTTCCCGTATAGCCAAGACGGGTTGTGAAGAAGAAGTGGACTTTTGCTTGGTCATGCCACACTCAACAGTTTTCAGCATACCGTGCAATTCCATTATGGACTTGTTCATACTATGCATATGATAGCTCATTACGAACTGCTCATATGAAGTGGGAAGCGATCTGAGGATTATATCCACATCAAGTTCCTTCCTAATGGAAACTCCCAGCTTCTCCATGCGCTCTACGTTTTCTTTCATTTGCAACATGTGAGTGCTCACAAACCCATTCTCCGGGAGCTTGCAATCAAGCACTTGCTTGAGGCATTCATACCTCTCTTGCCTTGCCTGCTATTGGAACATGTCCTTCAGCTGCGCAATCAAGTCGAAGGCACTCAAATGATCCATCTGCTTTTGCAGATCAGGAATCATTGTGCTCAACATGAGGCACGTAATGTCCTCGGTGTCCTTGACGCGTTTTTCATATGCGTCCTTGACAGCCTGAGTTGCGTTTGCTGCCGGTGGCTCACGTAAGGTTTCCTCTATGGTATACAATTTTCCTTCCTGGCGTAAGACCAGTTTCAACTGTCTATACCAGTCCATGAAATTCGTACCATTGAGTTTCTCCTTTTCAAGGAAAACTCGTAGAGAAAAGTTGGTGGTATTGGTAGTCGCGTTGTTGGTTGTTGACGCCATCTATATTAAGCAAAGTAGTTTTAGTTAGTTTGATATTTAAATCTCGTTAAAAATAATTACCCATAAAATTTTTAACAAGAATTAAGAACCATATTTTGCAATACACCGTGACGGGTTTACCACGGATCACGGGGTAAAGTTTATTTAGGCCGGTAACCATTTTACCGATTGTAATCTCTATTACAACTCTTAAAATCTTGCGGGATACGTTGGCATGTTTTATCCCTTCTTACACATTATCCAAATTAAAACTTTGTTTGACTCGTGCTAAGCTCGACAATCATACAAGATTTTAATTTGTATTTTTAAATTATCCATTAAGATACTTGGTGGTACTCTCGACCAAAATTTGGCTTGTGCTAAGCTCGACAACCAAATCTTGCGAGTTGCCACCCGCACCTTCCACACATTTACACAGGGAATGACTCGTACTAAGCTCAACAATCATCCAAGTTTCACTAGATTCGGGTGGAGTCATCTTATGGACGGTGTACAATTTACTTTTGTGAAAAACGGGGTTTTGTTTTTCCAATTAAAACCATGTTTTAATTTTGTTTAACAAAACAAGTGACAAAAGACATTTTTCACTTTAATATTACACCAAGTTAATATTCGTTGTTAATCATATGCGCGCGTGAGAGATCTAAACCATTTTTAGAAAAACTCTTCTGATTTTATTTAATTTCAAAAAATTATCTAGCAAGCGAGAATTCATCATCCATGCATGTAAAATCACATCACACGCATAATATAAATTGGTAACCATGCCCATATCCTATACGTTTTTCCTGTGAGCCATAACGGGAAAAACAAGGTCAACTAGGGACAATATAAAGACCCGCCATGCTAGCTCTCACTGAATCCACCACCTCCATCGGGTCTTCGGGATCCATATAAGCTAAGACATCTTCACCGTGATTCTTGTTCGTGTCGTCCAGTATTTTACATGTACATAGATTTTAAAAGAAATGGCTTGCAAGCCACAATTTCCTAAAAACTAGTACAAGTACATGAATAAATATAACGGCATGCAAGCCGCAATAAATATTTACAAACCGAACTATTATATAGATTATTATAAACGATTGTGACCAAGTCACCAAATGAATGAATTACAATTTATCCACAAACAACATGGCATATAGATCATGGGGCATATATGGTTACCAACATCATAAAACATAGTGTGCTTCAAACACATGTTAACATGCATTTTGATTAGGATTATTTAGACAAACAATATAAGGCATAACAAATAATCCTAGTACATATACATTAGTAACACCAAACCATTTTTGGTGAAACATATTTATATATTCTCACCATAAATATATGCATGTATACATTTTATGCCAAAATTATAGCGTGCATATAAGTATATGAATCAAAATCCATAGGGAATCAAACCAAAACCAGCAGAATGAGCTAAAACTGAAACCATTTTTGAGAACAAAGTTGTCAAACTTTTTCAAAATTTTGTTTTCTAGTTATAGGCCCTTGCGGCCGCAAGACATAACCCTTGCGGCGGTAAGGTTCTTTCAAAAACCACCCTTGCGGCCGTAAGGCCCTCTTTTTACAGATTTGAGTTTTCAGCCACCAAGGTGCAATATCAATGTAGAAATGGCTCTGATACCACTTGAAGGAATTTAATGGCCATCTTACCCACGCAGCGGAAGCAAATGAGGTATAAAACTTGATGCCATTAAGTCCCACTAATGGAAAGAAATCTACATACAAGTATTGCAACCAAAACGAAAAGATAGAATATGAAATATACCCTACTCCTTGCTAATGTTGGGATGAAATAGAAATCACCAAAAGAGCAGCTCTCTATTGTTAGTCCATACCAAGTTTGCTTGATTCCCAAATGCTAGTAAGCCTCTAGTGATCTTCAAGAACTTGAAACCACCTTTGGAATAGCACCCATTAATTTCCAGAATTGGAAAAATGCTCAAGAACTCCTTGCAATGGAGTATGCAAGCTACAAAGTGAGAGAGTAATGTGTTTTGCCTTATGTTTTCATTAATGAGAAAGGACCCTCACCTCTACCACTTATTCTGGCAGAATTAGGATCAAACACAAACAAATAAGTCGTCCATGTAGACCCCAAGAAGCCCCAATAAGTGTGCATTGAGCCTTGCAAAAAACATTAAATGCTGTCTGACAGGTGGTCCTTGCGGCCGCAAGGAACCACCCTTGCGGTCGTAAGGTCCATGCTCCTTACGGCTGCAAAGAGCAACCCTTGCGGCCGTAAGGCCTGTCCAGACACATTTCCTCTCCCGTTCGCGATATGTGTTGTCGGAATCAATCCCTGGCGTGTGACCCAATAGGCTCGTGTCTTATCAGTAGTGATACGGACCTACGTGTGTCAGTGGGCATAATCTAACAATTATAACAAGCATGTTATATAGTTGATTGAATGTTAGAAACCAAAGGTTTGATGCTTTTAAAGGCCAATTGTGTTGTAATTTGATATGTATGCATGTTAAAGAATTTTGTAGGCCAATCTTGATATGTTATGGCTTTTGTAGGCCAACTATGATATGTTATGGCTTTTGTAGGCCAATTTGATATGCTATGGATTTTGTAGGTCAATTATGATATGTTATGGCTTTTGTAGGCCAACTATGTTATGTTGTGTCTTAAGTAGGCCAATGTATGTAGTACCGGTACTTTGTTGGATGTTTGAGGCCAGCTTGCCTGGATCTAGTTGGGTTTTTGTGCCGTCAACTATGATGTGCGGTGATTCAATGATTACGAATCTTGGTTCCTGCAAAACATCCGTCCCTTAACACTATGATGGGTTCTCAGTTCCCGCTGATCCCGATAGGGGTGAGTTCCCCGTTAACACAATGGTGAACCGCTACCCGCTTCTCTACCGGTGTGGAGGAGGTATCGGGTCCCCAGTCAGGTTCACTGAGCCGGGCTAATTACCCTGCAAGATGTGGTTCCTGCTGACTAACCGGTGCTTCGCAATGTGCTAGGATAGACTTGCTTGTTGATATGATATATATGATATTGTTGTTAAGATGCTTCCACTTAACTGTTATTCACTAGCTATTTATAGCTAACCCTCCCGTGTACATTCCATGCGCAGGTAAATAGTTTGGCTGGTGAGGACAGGTACCTGCTATGAGCTACATGCTGGTTGTTTTGAGAACACATGTGTTTGTTTAGTTATGTTTTATTTAAGTTGTGTAATGGTCGAACGATATTGGGTAACTCCTTTGGATATCTTTTAGTTGCAACTTATTTATAGGTTGTAAATGATAAATTAGTTTAAAATGCTTCCGCTGAGACAGCAGTAAATATTTTATTAACACAGGTTTTGGAAATATTGCATTTACTGCTATATCCACGCAGTTTCAAAACTCGAAATAGAGTTTATTTTAAAAAACAAGCTTCTCTCAATTTTGGTGGCGTTACAAGTTGGTATTAGAACCTTGGTTTGAGGGAATTCGGTACTTTAAATAGTACTCAGTCTCAAGCCCAAGCTCAACCAAAACTATGTGTTCCCCGGGTGGTATTGGGGTGTGATGAGTGGTATATGTGAATTGTTATGTGTTAGGAAAGTATAAGTATTGTTAAGTTAGCAAGTTGTATGATATATACTAAATACTCTACTTTTGATATATATATATATATATATAGAAAGCTAACTCACATGGCTGGTTGTTCGGGAGATGGTGATAAGGTTGCTTACATCCTACGATTGGAGGCTCAATTGCAACAAGCAAATGAGCGTGAGTTTTCACGTGTTACTAGGGAGACTTAGAAGCCTACTACCTTTAAAACTTTGCTAAGTTGTCAGCCTCCTACTTTTGCTGGCACTAATGATCCTTCTACTGTGGAAACCTGGATCAGAGAAATGCAGAATGCCTTTGACTCTGGTGAATGTGAGGAGAGCAAGAAAGTTAACTATGCTAAACGAATGTCTAGAGGGCGTGCATTAGCCTGGTGGGATACTGTTATTGCTGTTACACCACCAGCAACTTTGGAAGCATTGAACTGGGATGGTTTCAAGGAGAAAATAAGGGGTAAGTACTGCTCTAATTATGACATGCATTGAGTGGAGAATGAGTTCAGGGCATTGCAAAAGGATGATAAACCCTTGGAGGATCTTGTCACCAAATTTTCTAACAAGATGAGGTTTGTTCCTCACCTTCTACCCAATGAAAGGGCAAAGATAACCTACTTTGACAATGCTTTGCCCATTGAGTATCGATCTGCTGTGAGGTCGGCAGCAACCTTGGATGCGGCCTTTGATATTGCTAGACGGACCGAGGATGACTACACGCAGAGATTGAGACCTCAGTCACAACAACAACAACAACAACAACAACAACACTGGGTGGAAGAAAGAGGAAGTATGATCAGCCGCCAAGTTGTAAGAGGGGTGATGGTGGATCTGGGAGTAATCCGCGAGTACATACATTCCAGAAACCGGGAAGCTGGGATTTACTTAAATGTGGCAGGTGTGGGAAAAAGGGGCATCAAACACATGATTGCAGGTTTAAGGAGAACGTTTGCTTTAAGTGCCATAAACTTGGGCACCGCATTTTAGGATGCCCTTTATGGCAAAGCTTAGGTGCTGGGGGCTCCTCAGTAGCCACTGGTCAGAAACAAGGAGGCGCTCCGCGTGCTCAAGGGAGGGCTTTCCAGATGACGGCTGAGCAAGCGAAGGATACAAGTGATGTGATTATAGTACTTTCATAGTTAATTCTATACCAGCATGCGTTCTATTTGACTCTGGTGCTACCTACTCCTTTGTATCTTCTGCTTTCTGTGATAAATGGCAACTACCTATTTTTTTGGTTAGAAATCCTATAAAGGTGGAAGTTGCTAATGGTGATCAAGTTTTTATTACTTCACATGTACCCCAAGTTTCCATTGCCATTGACGGACATTGTTTTATAATCTCTCTACTTCTTGTGCCTATTGCTGGCTTCGATATTGTCATTGGCATAGATTGGCTAACTAGTCAAAATGACAAAATCCTTTGTTCCAAGAAGTTGATAAAGATTCCTTTACCCGGCAGTTTCTATGCAATGGCGCGAGGAGAAAGGCGTAAATCTGATATTTCATTAATAACTGCCATTAAATCCTAAAAATTCGTTGCCAGGGGCTGTGATTCCTACTTAGTATATGTGATTAATGCTGAGATGGGAGAAAAGAATGTAAATGATATAAGGGTTGTTTCTGAATACCCTGGTGTCTTTCCTAAAGACTTACCGGGTTTACCTCAAGTCAGGGATGTAGAATACAGGATTGATCTTATTCCTGGTGCTACACTTGTAGCAAAATCTCCCTATCGTCTCGCTCCATCTGAAATTCGGGAGATGATGATACAAATCCAAGAATTGCTTGACAAGGGCTTTATACGCCCAAGTTCTTCACCGTGGGGAGCCCCTGTTTTGTTTGTTAAGAAGAAGGACGGGAATCTCCATTTGTGTATCGATTACAGGGAGCTTAATAAGCAAACTGTAAAGAACAAATATCCACTTCCGTGCATAGATGATCCATTTGATTAATTGTAGTGTGCCACGTGCTTTTCAAAGATTGATCTTCGTTCTGGCTATCATCATGTCCGTGTTCGAGAAGAAGATGTTTCTAAAATGGCATTTAGAACTCAATATGGGCACTATGAATTCTTGGTTAGGCCATTCGGCTTAACCAATGCTCCTGCTATTTTCATGGATTTGATGAATCGTGTATGTTGTCCTTTTCTTTATAAATTTGTTATCGTGTTCATCGATGATATCTTTATTTATTCCAAAACAGAAGTGGAACACGAGCAACATCTCCTCCTAATTTTGGAAACTCTTAAGCAAGAACAACTCTATGCAAAACATTCTAAATGTGAGTTCTGGCTTAAGGAGGTGCATTTCTTGGGTTATGTTATGTGCAACGAAGGTGTTAAGGTTGATCCACCGAAGATTGAAGCTGCTATGAACTGGGAAACTCCTCAGAATCCTTCAGAAATAAAGAGTTTCTTTGGTGTTGCAGGCTACTACAGGCGATTCATACAAGATTTTTCTAAACTTGCTGGTCCATTAACTAAATTGACCCGCAAGGATGTTGCCTATGTATGGACCGATGAACAAGAGAAAGCATTTCAAGACTCTGAAGCAATTGTTATGTCAAGCTCCTATTCTAACATTGCCTAATGGGTCGGAAGACTTTATTATCTATTGTGATGCTTCATATACAGGTCTAGGTTGCGTTCTTATGCAACGAAACAAGGTGATTGCATACGCTTCATGTCAATTGAAGCCACACGAGAAGAATTACCCAACCCAAGATCTGGAGCTTATAGTCATGGTATTGGCTTTAAATCTATGGCGTCATTACTTATATGGCACCAAATGTGTTGTATGCACGGATCACAAAAGTCTGCAGTACATGTTCACGTAGAAAGAGCTTAACATAAGACACCGGTGTTGGTTAGAGTTAATTAAAGACTATGATTGTGAAATCAAGTATCACCCTAGCAAGGCGAATGTGGTAGCTGATGCATTGAGTTGAAAGAACTCTCCTGGAGCAGCTAAATTCATGAGACTCACTGTAGAATTTGATATTATTACTCATCTTAAAGTAGCACAAGAAGAAGCATTGCTGGAAATTAACTTGAAAGCTGAGACAATGACTAAGTTGTCAAAGCAGTTACGAGAAGAAAGTTAGGGTTTGAAGACAGTTCAATCCCGATTCTGGGTACCAAGTCTTGGTGGTAATCGAGAGACAATCCTACACGAGGCACACAAATCAAGATTGTCTATTCATCCCGGAAGCATAAAAATGTACCAAGACTTGAAATCATTGTATTGGTGGCCTACATTGAAGCATGACATAGCTTCATTTATAGAAAAGTGCCATCTGCGCTCACGTTAAAACCGAACACCAAAAGTCCTATAGTAATCTGCAATAATTGGAGATCCCGGAGTGGAAATGGGATCATATTACCATGGATTTCATTACCAAGTTACCCCGGACTTCAAAGAGGCATGACATGATTTGGGTTGTTGTTGATCGCCTTACCAAAAGTGCTCATTTTCTCGCGACTAACGAATCTGCACCTATGAATCGTTTGGCTCAGCTATATATTAATGAGGTTGTATCACGTCATGGTATACCTCTATCTATTGTTTCAGATCGAGATGCACGGTTCACATCTAATTTCTAGCATAGTCTTCAACGTGAACTTGGTACGCGAGTTAATCTTAGCACATCATATCATCCGGTCAGTCAAAAAGGACTATTCAAACTCTCGAAGATATTCTACGAGCTTGTATCCTTGAATTTGGTAGTTCTTGGGATTCTCATCTTCCCTTGATTGAACTTGCCTATAACAACTCTTATCATTCGAGTATAGACATGCCACCATATGAAATGCTATACGGTAGGCGGTGCCGTACACTTACATGCTGGTTAGAACCTGGAGAAAAGCAATATGCAGGTCCTGACATAGTACAGATGATTGCTGATAAGGTGAAGATGGCACGTGAGAAGCTGAAAGTTGCGCGAGATAGGCAAAAGATGTATGCAGATCCAAAAAGGCGACCCATTACTTTTGAAGTGGGTGACCGGGTGTTCTTGAAGGTTTCACCTTGGAAAGGGGTGATTCGATTTGGTCGCAAGGGTAAGTTAAGCCCGAGATATATTGGTCCATTCCGAATTCTGCAATGAGTCAATCACCAGACTGTATCACTTGAACTTCTTCCTGAATTATCTGGTATTCATAATACTTTCATTGTGTGCTATTTAAGGAAGTGCAAGGTTGATGATGATCAAATCTTACCTCTACAAGAGTTGAAAGTTGATTCAGGTAAACGCCTTGTAGAGGAACCTATTGAAATCCTGAACACCAAGATCAAGAAGCTACGCAAGAAGATGATCAAGTTAGTTCTCGTCAAATGGAAGCACAATTTGGGTCCTAACTTGACGTGAGAAGCCGAGGATGAAATGAAGGCACATTACCCTCACTTGTTCATTGCCGAACAGATTCCGAGGACGAAATCCTCTTAAGGGGGTAGATTTGTAACATCCTCAAAAATGGTCTAGACGCGCGCGAACGTGGTATGTTAGATATTTTAAATAAATTAAAATAAATAAATAAATATATATATATATATGTTAGTTATTGGTATAAAATTATTAGAATAGCTATTAAAGGAAGTTATAAAAATATTAACAAAAAATAGATAAAAATAATAAAATATTAAACGGTTTCGAGTAAGAATTTCATAAATATCCCCGTTAGTTGAAACGGGTAAACGAGGGTCAAGTTGAAAGTTGAAAAGGGGAACAACACATTGTGTTATGGATAATATTATAACCAAAGTCAGTTCTAACATATACACAGAGATGCGTACAAACACGCATACACCTCTCACTATCTCTTGTTTTTGTTAACCTTTGAAGGAGAAATCAAGAATTGATCTTTCAAGCTTCAAGTTCAGCAGCAAATAAAGATTGTAATCTATTCATAATCATCTTCTCCATCCATTCTTGCTTGTAAGTCCCTTTATCCAAGTGCTCTTCATGTTCTTGGTGAATTTGACCATTTAGGTCAAATGGGTCAAAAACTCAAATTCACCTCAATAATTAGTTCTTTTGATTCCAATCAGTTCCTACATCTATTCTAAGTGTTTAGGAATCAAATTCTTGAATTAAAGAGATGATTGATGGAACACAATGGGGATCAAAGCATGCAACGGAAGCAATAAAAAAACACACACAAAATGATCCCATGAGGTCCCAATAGTGGTGAAACTTGCAAGAAGCAACATGCAACCAAAACAAGAACAAGGAAATAGAGTTATACCCTTGAAGACTTTGAAACTTTGGCTGGAACAAATAAGATTTGGGATGAGATCTTGAAACAAAAGGCTCCAAGCTCCAATGAAGTCCATACCAAGCAAAACTCCAAACTCCCTTGTACTAGCAAGCCAAAAATCGAACCAAGCTACCTTGTTGGATTTCTGGAACAACTCTTATACCTCAAGAACACATCCACACTAATCTCTTGTATCTCACAAAATCTATTTGAGAAAACTCACTAATGTGTGTGTATGCAAGAATTGACCAAGAGTAGAAATGGAACAAAGAGAGCCTCTTTTAAAGACATCTCATCTGCTCCAGCATCTCCAGGGTCGGACCAATTGCCATGTTTTCATTGGACCCACAAGATGGTCCAACAAAATGCAAGTGTCACTTCGAATTCTGTCTTCACGACTTCTTCACGGGCTCTCACGGGCCGTGAAGGATAAATGCGCCACGACTGGCAATTAATCCTCCACGAGCCGTGCCGCGCCGGGCAAGAATTGTGAGGGCACGTGTCTTCACGACCTCCTTCACGAGCCGTGTAGGGTCGTGAATAGGGGTGTTCAAATATATCCAAATCCGATCCGAAATCCGATAATCCGAAATATCCGATCCGAAATTATCCGAATTTTCGGATTCGGATTCGGATAGCAATTTCCCCAAAATTTGGATATTCGGATATCCGAAATATCCGAACTATTTTAAAAATAAATAAATAATTTATATATTATAATAATATTCCTAAACTTGTAAACCCTAATAAGTCATTTTGTTACCCCGTGCCTCCATTTTGTATTTTTGTTCCAGGCTTCCAAAATCCAAATCGACATCCATCTTTCATCTTTGTTCCAGAGTCTTCCTCCTTCCGGTCGACACTCGACAGTCCGATTAGTCACAGACCGGCGGCGGCGAGTGCGACTCTATCTTCCAGACTTCCGACTTCCATAGTTCCATCTTCATTCTTCGTTCTGTCTTCCACAACAGCAGCGAGCCAGCAACCGGCGAGATTTCTAATCTAAATTTTTGATTCCATAGTCCATACTTCCGTCTTACACGGTTAGACTCAAACCTTTTCATTATTTTTGATTCCTTCAACCATTCTACAATTTCTAATCTGAATTTTTGATATAATATATTTTAGTAGTTTAGTCAATAACATAAACAATAATACCTAACTATTACAGGTTGTATACTTGTATTCTTGTAAGTAGTAGTGATTATGTTAGTAAAGGGGAGTATAGCAATGTAAGTTGAAGATTGGAACTATTTATAAACATTGTTCTCCATTGAAAGTTTGGAATTTGTCTTAAACAAAATTCCATTTTGATTGTGTATTGTTATCATATTATATGCCAGTTGAAGATTAGACTTCAATAAACAAAATTCCATTTTGATTGTGTATTGTTATCATATTATGTCTTAAACAAAATTCCATTGTGAATCACTGAATCTGCTGTTGGTGATTGTATATAGGGGAAAGTTGCAATTTGAGATTTTGAGTACCTAGACTTCAATAAACAGTTCTAATTTATTGAACAATTTATGTGGGTAATTAGCTTTTGAATTTCTTAGTAATTATTGGTGTCATTATTGGTAGCTTTTGAATTTCTCGGTCAATGACTTAATGTAGTTTCCAAATGCGAAATAGTGATGAATTAAGTCGATTAATAATTCTTGTTTAGTTGTTGAGTGTTGACTAACTTGATTCAATGAAGTTTGTAATCTTTGAAATTTATTTCTATTTATTTATGTTTAGTTGTAGTTTCCAAATGCGAACTAGTGATGAATTAAGTCAATTAATAAATCTTGTTTAGTTGTTGAGTGTTGACTAACTTGATTCAATGAAGTTTGTAATCTTTTAAATTTATTTCTATTTAATCTTGGTTCTTTTTTTCATAGATGGAAAATTCGATGAATGCCGAGTCTAGTAACTCAGATTGTGAGCTTGTGGCAGAAAATGTGGTGGCTACAAGTAAGATTATAAAAGACACAAAAGGAAAAAAGAAGCAAAACCCAAAGCCTTCAAAAAAGAAAAAAGAAGGAAAACCCCCTCGTGCACCTGCACCGTCTGTAAGTGAAACTCCTTCTCAAGTAGGGAGAAAAAAGAGATCTCCATGGTGGGATCATTTTCAAGATCCCGGTATTCTTGATGTTGCTGAATGCATTTATAATCATAAACATATTGTTGTGCAACTAAACATGGGACAACTCCTTTAAAAAATCATATTAGCACTTGCAAACAATATCCGGCTAATATTGACAAAAAATAAAAACTTCTTGATCTTGAGTCTAAAACAGGTGTTAGAGATGATGGTTCTATTGAAACTATATCAATTCCAAAGTTGTGGGAGTTTAATCAAGAAGTTATAAGGAAAGCCCTTGCTAAGATGTTGATTGTTGATGAGTTGCCATTTTCTTTTGTTGAACGCGAGGGCTTTCGAGAATTTTGCAAAACGATAAATCCTCATTTTATGATTCCTTCACATGTTACCGCAACAAGAGATTGTTATAAACTTTTCATTGAAGGAAGAAAAAAGCTATTAGATGTCTTTCAAAATATGTCTTCAAGGGTATGTCTTACCACAGATACATGGACTTCAGGTCAAAATTTGAGTTATATGTGTTTAACTGCTCACTTTATCGATGATGATTGGCATTTTCGTAAATGCATTATTAATTTTTGTCCGATAGCGGGTCATGCTGGGGTACTAATTGGTAGAGCAGTAGAAAAGTGTTTAGTTGAGTGGGGTATAAAGAATGTCTTGACTGTGACAGTGAATAATGCTAGTGCTAATGATTTGGCCGTTCAACACCTAAAAAAGATTTTTAACCATTGGGAATGTAATGTGTTAGAAGGTTCTTTTTTGCATATGAGATGTGCTGCACTATCTTGAATTTGGTTGTCAAAGACAGTTTATCTGATGTAATTCTTTCTGTGAAGAAAGTTCGTGCTATTGTGAGATATGTTAGGTCATCTCCTGCAAGACTTAAAACTTTTAAATGTTGTGTTGAAGAAGAAAAAATTGATAGTAAAAGTCTTGTTTGTATGGATGTTGATACACGATGGAATTCAACCTTCTTGATGCTTGAAAGTGCTGTGAAATTTAAGAAAGCTTTCTCAAATACGCTTTTGAAAGATTCAATTTGCTCAAAAGAACTTAAAAAACAGAGGTTGGTTTAGTAAATGATACAGATTGGGTCAATGTTAATAGTTTGTTGCCTTTCTTGAAAATATTTTATGATGCTACATTGAGGTTGTCGGGATCGCGATATGTGACTTCAAATGATTACATGCATGAGATTTTTGGGATTGGTAATGTTATTAGTGGCTTTGTTAGACATCCCAATCCCTCAATTTCTTCCATGGCATCTAACATGCAAAAAAAATATAAAAAGTATTGGGGGAGTGCTAAGAAGCTCAATCAATTTTTATTCGTTGCATTGATCCTTGATCCGAGACGCAAGTGGCAATATAGTGAATGGATTGTGAATGGAAACTTTGATAAGTTTGCTGCTGTTAGGTTTCTTGAAAGTCTTGAGAAGAATATGCGTTTGTTGTTTGATATGTACAATTCTTCCATGCATAAAAAAAGGATTGACGAGGAGGTGTCATCTTTATCAAAGACTTCAACTTTTGAACATGATGGTGATTTGTGGGGTCATGAGGTGGAAATGGATATTGAAAAAATCATGACCCAAAAATTTGAAATGGCTATGGGGAGTTCGGAAAGTAATGTGAAAAAAACGGAGTTGGATAAATAAATTGCGGAAGACCGTGAACCGAATGAATCAAAATTCGACATATTAAATTGGTGGAAGGTTCAACAATGTAGGTATCCCGTTCTTACTAAAATGGCTTGAGACATACTTGCAATTCCGGTTTCTACGGTAGCTTCAGAGTCCGCTTTTAGCACGGGTGGGCGTGTACTTGATACTTTCCGAACCTCTTTAACTCCAAGAATGGTGGAAGCTTTGGTTTGTACACAGGATTGGCTTTAAGCTTCTCGTACTCCAATCCTCCTTAATGACACGTTTCGTGAAATAGAGAATTTGGAAGAAGAAAGTTAGTTAGTTTGTTTATTTTTCATGTTCTTTCACTTATATTGTTTATAATTTTATATTTCAATTCTAATTTTTCTTTTCTTTGGAGTAATAGGTTTGAAGGACTTTGTTAATCGCAGATTGAGTACGCAACAACAAATGTTTGTAGAAGGGGGGGTTGAATACAAACTTTAGCTTTTTAAAATTTAAAGACACACCATTATAATTTTATATAACTCTTACTGATATGAATCAAGAATTACATGTACTAGAAGCGGAAATTCTAAGTACAATAAAAGGTGGCAATTAATTTGTCTAACACATAGACAAACTATCTCTAAAACAACTAGTTTTTAGGAGTATTCAACACATGAACAAGTTTGGTTCTACACAAATGCTAAACTCTACGAAATATCCAGATGAGATTGCTTTTTGTGTTGTGTAGAAGCTTTATTTGCATGTCCACCATGCATGGATATATATAAAAGTCTTGGCGTGTCCAGTTGGATAAAGGAATGGGACAAAAAGAGTTGAAACAAATAATATAATATTTGAAAAGTTAGTGGGTGAAAAGTAGACTTACTTTAATCAAATATTGCTTAAAGTAAGTTTGCTTTTCAGAAAAGTAATGTCCACTACCTTTTAAAATACTATTATTACTTGTGATTTTTGCCTTGGAAGTTTAACTTTACTCTTTCATGATTGTACTTTAAACAGCTGCCATGCTTATTTTAGATTTGACTTTACTAAGTATGTAATTGCCAGCCATACTTTAGTCGTCAAGTCTTCGGGATGTTTACTTGATTGAGATACCTTTTCCTTTTCTAGAGGATAAGATCAATCCTTTTTGTCTCGTACTTGATCCAAAAAGTGCTTTATACTTTTACAAATAAATATCTAAGGCATAATAGAACAACACATGTTCTGCCTTTTACACATGAAACTTACAATCTGAAAGGTAGAGCAGATTTGACATTTTGCTCCACTCAGCTGACAAAAAGTACTAAGAAACTTTATAACTTTTACTACTCAGTTGATACCTATTGCTCAACTGATCATATAGATGCTCAGTTGATCAATAGTTATACTAGGAAGACATAAGCTCATGTATTGATATGATCAGTTGATCAAGT
Source organism: Dittrichia graveolens (assembly GCA_038502395.1). Classification (NCBI taxonomy): domain Eukaryota; kingdom Viridiplantae; phylum Streptophyta; class Magnoliopsida; order Asterales; family Asteraceae; genus Dittrichia; species Dittrichia graveolens. Next base: position 64,703,353 of record JARJIL010000005.1, on the reverse strand, counting down.
ATGCTCAGCTGATCATTTAAATACATCAGTTTATGTAGGAAGATAACTTGTGTTTAGAAAGACTTACTCAACTGATGTTCTGGGCCTCAGCTGATCCAATATTCACTCAGCTGATGGTATAGCCGATCAAGAACTTTGCTCAGCTATGGTGCAAAACGCTCAGCTGATCAATTTTCTTCACTCAACTGATAGAAGAATCTCCTCGGCTGATGGTCTTCTTCACTTAAATCTTCATCTGATATTCCTCAGCTGATGTCCTTTGGCTGATGCTTTTGAGTAGCAGCTGATGCTCACCTGATTGTTCCATACTTAGCATAATTTCATGAATTTGATTCAAACAACATGTGTTTGAAAACTATCTAAGTAAAACTGAAAGTAGGGTTTGGTTATCATCAAATTATATGTTTTAACACAGGCAGAGTTGATTATTAGGGTGAAGTAATTATCTCCCCAACAATCTCCCCCTATTTGATGATGACAAAACCTTTTTCCTTTTGAAGAATCAGTTTGACTTCGAATACAAAATATTTAAACTTTTAAGTGCATTTGACTACCTAGCTATCTGTTTTTGGTAGCTCCTTTTATTTGAACCTTGTTCTGTTTTTGGTTTCTTTTCTAGAGTTTCATTTTGTTCTATTTTTGTGGAATCTTTTTCTTTGTTCTACCATTTTGTCCTGTTTTTGTGGTATCTTTTTATTTTTCCATTTTTATATATTTTTGATTTTCTGATTTACATAAACATGACTTGAATAACAGAATAAAGGAAAATACAGAAGTATTTACAGAAGATCAACAGATTGATCTGAACTAAACTACACTAGAAAGAAAACTAATTTACAAGTATGTATAGTCAACCAAAGTTTTACAAAGAACTTCAGAGAATTGCTAGTCTTCAATCCCACCATTGTTCTTCTTTGACTTCAAAGGCTTTGGCAAGAGGATCTGCTTCGGCTAGGACTTCACATTGTGACCTTAGTCCAAAGAGAAAACTCTTACTTGCCTTGGGGATCTCAGTCTGCCTAAAGAACCTCCATGAGCCACTTCTATCCAGGGAAAATATACCCTCAACAGGCATAGATATGAATTTGAAAAGCTCAGGGGTGATGTTGAGTGGGAGAGTTGTGTTGATACCCTCGAAATCATAGAGATATTCATGTTGGGGCAGTACCTCTCTAGGCTCAAATGGTTTAAAAGGCTTGGAGCATTTCCTATGCATTGAATCCACTGTGCTCACATGTCTGTAATATTCATCATTGGTGAAGGCTTTCTGAGACACAGCAAGAGCTATCCAAGCTTGAATTTTTTGTATGAATTGCACTTTAAGCTTGCTCTTGGATTTGTAGAGAAGGTACATGATCTCAACCAGTTCTGTGAACCCATATATCTGGCATCTGTCATATGATACAATTTCCCAATTGTTGAAGCTATTTTGCCTTGTGACTTTTAGATATGGATCACCATCACCCTTGTGGACAGAAGCCTTTTTAATTAGAGTAGGCTCAATTCTGCTTCTGATAATATTTATTCTTTCTCTGAAGCTTTGTATTCTCTGTTGGCTAAGATTGTAGGGAGCAGAAAGATCTAGACTGAGGAGGGTTCTAATTGCATCTGCATGGGATCTAGCTTTGAGCATTTCAACTTGAGATTTCTCCCTTGCCAATTTTGTTTGAGCAGCAGCTTGAATTTGTAGTTTTTCTTGCTCTTGTGCGTATGCTAGCTCTTTGGCTTGGTAGATTTCTTCCACTGGAACACCCAAGGCTTGAGCCATTTGGATATTCTCCCTTTCCTCTTGTTCCTTGAGCTCAAGCTCCCTTTTTCTGTTGATTTCTTCTTCAACTTGCTCATTTGTCATTTTGCTTTTTCCTTTATCTTTAGAACCAGAGGTTAAAGACTTTTGGATTGAGGGAGATGGTTGGACTAGTGGAGCACATGGTGTAGAGGGACCTTGTCTTCTTCTTCTGAGGATGTCAGAAAGTGGAATTTCATCCTCATCATCAGAATCAGACTTAGAATCAATGTTGATAGTGGTTAGAGAGCAACCCTCAGCAGCTTTCCTCTTCTTAGGCTTCGGCCTCCTTGCCATAGTTTTGAAACGTTTTGGAAACCTTTGCTCCCCCTCAGAAGTTGCTTTCTTTTTGGAGAAGGAGGAGCTGTTGCTTTGGGTGCTTCCTGCTGTAAATTTTTTTTTTTACAGTTTCAGTGTAGACAGCATCCACTTCATCTGATGAAGGATCATTCTCCCTTAAATTGGAACTTGAAGTTTTCTCCCCCTTTTTATCATCATCAAAAAGGAAAGGGGAGTCACCAACTGTTTGTGTGGGAGATGGTGGAGGGACAGGTGTGTGGGTAGGTGTATAGGTATGGGTAGGTTCAGGGGTTTGAGTAGGGGCAGGGATAGTGGATATTTTGGAGATTTGGAGAGAGAGGTCATCCTTGAGATCCCGGAGAGCTTTCCATAATGAAAGGTGACTCATTCTGCTTTGTTTAGTGAGAGCTTCCAGATCATCAATGATGCCTTTGAGGTAAGAAGGCACAGGAAGGATTTCAGCAAGGATGGCTACAGAGATGTTGGGGTTGACAGGTTTGATTAGGTTAATATGTGTGAGAAGGTTGGAGATAGTTTGGCTTAGATAGGCTAGGGTGGATTGAGGTAAGATAGGTGTGGATGGTTGAGATGGAAGAAGGGTAGATAATTGGTTAATTTTGGTTAGAATAGGAGTTAGATCAGTTTGGGTTTGGATAGGTGCAGGGGAGGGTTGGGATGGGGTTTTAAGTGACTCAATGTCCTTTGCAAGTTTGGACAGTTGAGTATTTGTTTGGCGTTGGAAGGTATGGAAGGTATGGAAGGTTTGGGTTAGGTTATCAAGGTTTTGGTTTATGGTTTGGAGAAGGGTAAGATTTCGATTTAATGTAGAGGTAGAGGGTTGAGATGAGGAGGAGGTTGGGATTGGTTCAAAGAAATTGGGTATGGATTGGGTTCCCTCATCTGAGCCTTGGTATATAAGCTCAAACTCATTGGGAAAGACTGTTGAGCCCTGTACAAGTGGTTGGTTTTTTTGGAATATGCCCACTCATACACGTGCACTAGCATCACTGCTGATAAGGTACGGGCCTATTGGGTCACACGCCAAGGGTAGATTCCGGCAGCACAACCCAGGAATGAGAGAACATGAAATTAGGGGTTCTAGCGACCTTCACGGTCCTTCATGGGCCGTGAAGAGGTCGTGAAGAGAAACCCTCCACGAGGCTTCACCACCCGGACAAGTAGTCGTGGGAGCACAACCTTCACGAGGGCTTCACGGCTCGTGAGAGCCCGTGAAGACAGGCGCCATGCTTTTATTGGACCACTCGTTGGCCCAATGGGAGTATGCGGTGGAACCCGGCCTATGAGGCCTTCACGAGTGCTTCACGGCCCGTGAGAGCCCGTGAAGACAGAAGTCAAAGTGTCACCTTGTTTTTATTGGACCTTTGTGATGGTCCAATGGAGGAGTGACAATTTGGCCGTCTCTGGTTGCCTTAGGACGTTTTCCAGCCTTAATAAAAGGCATGGAACTCTCTCATTTGATACTCTTGCTTCATGTTATTAGCATACACACATAGATATGGTACAAGAGTTCTACTAGAGCTAATTGGGTGTATCAAGTGAAGGCAAGAACTACATGTGTTGCTGCTGTTCCAAAGGCTCGAGATCAATGGTGAGGTTCGAGTTTGAGGGTCATTAGCAAGACGGAATCTCAGGAACTTGGTGTGGACAACCGGTAGAGGAGCTTGGTTTCGGGTTCTCAAGTTCATCCTTCTCGTTGCCTCGTTCCAGAAGTCGTGATGGTATATTTCTCCTCCCTCTCGTTTTGTTTCAGTTGCTATATTCGTTTGTAGTCACGATCCCCACTTGGGGAATATACGCATGTCGGTTTTAATACCCAAAAACCCCGGTTTTTGATGTCGTTGCTTCCGCTGCGTACGGGTGTTGGCGTGCATGGATTTCCTACAGGTTTGTATAGAGCCTAGGCTACAAAGATATAGCACGAGAATGGCTCGAAAAACCGTTTTGGAAGATTCGTTTTTCTGTCCAGTAGGCCTTCACGAGTCGTGAAAACCACACGACCAGTGTTCGTGAGGGGTCTGGTCGTGGGAAGTGTTTTTAGGCTTCGGGTCGTGGAGGAGTTTCTGTTTTCTGGCCGATTCAGTTGGTTAACACCTTTAATATTTTGGTACAAATATGGGTATGTAAGGTATGGTCTTGGCATGAGATGCATACATGCATACACATATGTTGTGTATATATGAATATGGGTATAGAAATTGGTTTTGTGCCCTAATGCATATGTACAAGAATTTCCTTGTTGTGCCTTGAGTGTTTGTGTTGGAAATTCTTACCGAAATATTCCTATAGTCACGGTTTTGGCACACCGTGCTTTGTGGTTGTTGCTTGTTTCTTTTGGTTGGTAACCTTTGCCCTAGACCTTGTGGTTGTGCCTTGTGGTTTGTTTGTTTGTTTGGTTTCATTTGGTGACCTTAGTGTCACGTGTGATGTAATTAATTATTTATTCATTCGGTTTGTAATTAATTATCGCGGCTTGCATGCCGTTTCATTCATCCATATGTACTTGTACTAGATTGATTGGAAGCGCGTGGCTTGCATGCCATTTCCTCTCTTTTATGTACTTGTGTTTTTGAAGACCACAATCAAGAGTCAAGAGGAGACGTCTTGAAGACCTTGGATCCGGCAAGTCCCGATGGAGGTAGCGGATTCAGTGGGAGCACTCCATGGTCTAGGTTTGTGTCCTTAGTAGACCTAGTCCTCCCGGCTTGGCTCGCGGGTAGGACGCATAGGTTTTTGGCATGGTTACCAACCTCTTTGTATGCTAGTGATGTGATTTATATTTCTTGCATGGTTGTTTATGTTTCTTCGCATGTTTGATAACTTTTCTAATTTAATAAAATCACAAGAGTTTTTAAATTGGTTAACAAACTCTCGTGCGTACACGATTAACAAGACAATATAAACTTGGTATTATATTTAAAGTGAAAATTGGTTTTGTCACTTACTTTGTTAATCAAATATTAAAACTTGGTTTTAATCAAGAAACAAAAGCCCGTTTCCTAAAAACGTAAATCACGCACCATCCATAAGATGACACTACCCGATTCAAGTGAAGCATGGGATGATTGTCGAGCTAAGCACGAGTTATTCCATGTAGATCTGTGTGGAAGGTGAGTGTGGTGACTTCGGGTTGTTGGTTGTCGAGCTTAGAACGAGCCAATGATTGTCGAGTGTGCTACCGTGTATCTTGTTGGACGATTTACAATTGCAAACTAAAATCCTTGTGTGATTTTCGAGCTTAGCACGAGTCAACCAAGAATTTTAATTTGGGATTGGTGTAAGTAGGGATCAAACATGCCAGCCGACCGTTTTATGTCGTTGGATCTCGCAAGTGTCTAAGAGTTGCAATAGAGATTGCAATCGGTAAAATGGTTACCGGCCTAATCGCAAGTGTCTAAGAGTTGCAATAGTGATCCGCGGGAAACCCGTCATGTAGTGAAGTGAAATATGGTTCTTAGCCCTTGTTAAGATAAATTGTTTTTCTAAAAATTTATGGGTAATTATTTTAACGAGGATTATATCAAACTAACTAAAATGTCTACTCTTGTTATTTATAGATGTCAAACCATAATAACACCACGTCAAACTATTCGCTTCGTATGTTCCTACATAGGGAGAAACTCATAGGAGTGAACTTCGTTGACTGGCTTAGGCAATTGAGAATTGTCCTTCGCTATGATTCAAAGTTGCACATCCTTGAGGAACCCCTTCCGGAACCACCTGCTTCCGATGCGACTTGGTCCGTCTGATACGCGTATGAGAAACGTGTTGAGGACACACACGATGTTGCCTGCCTCATGTTGTCAACTATGAGCTCGGAGTTGCTAAAGCACTTTGAGCACATGAGTGTGTATGACATGATGAACAAGTTGAAGGACATGTTCCAACAACAAGTTAGGGAGGAACACTATGAGTGTGTTAAAAACCTAGTCGGTTGTAGAATGCAGGAAGGTGGGAGTGTAAGTGCCCACGCCCTTAAGATGAAGGCGTACGTGGACCAAATGGAGAGACTAGGATTTCCCATGGGGAGGGAGCTTGCTGTGGATATAGTGCTACAGTCCTTGCCCGCATCATATGATCAGTTTATTATGAACTATCACATGCATGACATGGAGAAAACCTTAGGTGAATTGCATGGTATGTTGAAGACTGCGGAGTCTGACATGGCCAAGCATGAATCTACCTCTTCCATTCCTACCACAAGTTCAAGGGAACAAAAGAAAAAGAAGAAGAAACTGACACCGAAAGGAAAGGTTGGAGCTTCCAAGCCTATTCCCCACATTGAATCTGAGGACAATGATTATGTGCCTCATGAAGAGATTCAAGAAAGAATGGTTTGCTACTTCTGCGGAAGATTTGGAGATTGGGGCCGTCACGCCTGCCCTTCGTGCCGAGTGGATATTAAACTTCTAAGGAAACAGAGAGTTAATTTCCCCTCTAAAGGTACTAATTAAAAGAAGAAAGAAGAGCATGAAGAACCGGATCTCTAAAAGAGGAAACTTGGAAGATTGACCTCTAAAAGAGAATTGGGAGTTTTGATCTCGCCTATTCTTACCGGTTTATTTATTACTTTGTTTTGATGCCCTGCGAGGCAAGTTGAGTTTTGATTGTATGCTCATGAAGACGATGGATGAATTTTTGAATTTTGGATTTGTTGTAAAAGATTTTCGCATTACTTATTCAATTTCTAAGTTTATTCATGTCATAGCTTATGTTCTATTTTGGCCTTCATGGCGCATCATTCTACATTTGATGACGATGAATTTATACTTGAAATTTGAATCATGTTTTGAAAATATTTTTTGTTGGTTGATAAAAATCAAAATTATCCATGTCACGATATACATGCTACAACTAATAAATATCATGAATAATTGATTCTAAGTCCAAAGTAGTTTGGATTAGTTGTCTCTATATCATAATCTACTTAACCATATAAATAAGAAAAGTATCGCCTAGATCCATGTGGTTAGGATCTTGGAATGGTTTAACCTCGGGTTAAACATTTGAAGCTAGTCTTATCTATTAGGGTAAGACGATTATGAAACCCTTCACGGTATGTGTGGGAGGGATGCTAGCTTGTAAGATATTGATCACCTTTGGTGGATAATCCGTACAAGCACATCATTAAGAGAAACTTATTAAAGAATCAATAGGATACTTAGATCTAGTTGAGATGTTAAGACACCTTAAATCTATATCTATGAACACATTATGAATTGCGGGATTATCTCACAATTCATTCCTTAACATAGACACATTCGTTCATGGTGTCACGTTGTAGGAAACCGGATATTATTGGATATGATCTGGTACATAATGGGTCAAATACATGTATTCGACTTGTTAGTATACACATTGAATGTGACGAGCCAAGTCCTTAATCTTAATCTAACTTGAAAGTCTATTTAGCACCTTACGAGATATGTCTTGAAAGAGTTCTTTGGTTGTGTATCTCAAAGTTTGAAGATTTTCAATCTACATTTAGTGTAAGATTGAAGAACTTAAATGGTGCTAGTACATTTAAGAAGTTCTTATAAGTTTTAGATATTTAACCTTGCGAGAACAATGTTTTGTTGCTCTAAAGGAAGACAATAACTTAAGCATTCCAGTGGAAGAACGTGAAATTTAAATGATAGACTAGATGTTGGCGCTAGCATATGATCAAGTATCGGCATGAGAATGCCGGTTATCCTGACCATGAGTAATTACTTTCTAGGCTGATAGAAGTCATGTAGCTGAAGAGATATGGGTTTCCCACATCTAAGTGGTAATGACTTCATGGTGAGTCTTGTTGATGTCACCATCTATCGGAAGGCATAGTGGGCCATGTGTTCACTAAGGTTATGTGAAGTAATTAATCATGAGATGAAATCCATTTTAAGTATGCAAATACTTTACTTAATTCCATACCAAGGTGCAAACCGAGATGGTGTAAGTGGAATTAACATGGATTGTATTGTAGACTACTTCAAATACCGACTAGGGGTAAAGGTTTCATGATGGTTATTGTGGAAGCTTTTCCTAGTGGCTATGTTGAAGGTCATTTGATACTTGTTACTTTTGTTGCCTTCTTATGGCAATATGAGATAGTACACGGATATATTAGACCGCGTTCCTTCATGGAACTATGTATCGAGGAAGTGCTTACCACACTCTCCGAGGGTCTTAGATATCCGTAGTATCCAAATTAAGTCTACAAGTGTGGATAAGTCCTTTGGACTTATGCTAACATCGTAAAAGTAAGATCTTTGCTTTCATGAGAAAATCAAAGTCATGAGTTTTCTAGAAGCATAGATAAGACTTTTACACATGTCAGGGCTAGTGGGAGCTTTCGTTGTATACCTAGAAGTATGTATCGATTGAAGATAATGTCCCATTGTTATGTGTTCTATGAACCTAAAATGGAGTATTATTGTTTCATGATAATACTTAGGAGATACAAATTTGGAAATTTTAAATTGCACGAAATATTTGTATATGTTCTTGATGTTTGACGACAAGAAATAAGCCTTGGAGTAAGTTTTTACTCTAATACTAATTTCTAATAGGATAACTGTCGATCTTGATCGAAGTCTATGGTCCTACTTTGTGGTGTTGATTATTGATTAGAAAAGTTCTTGAGTATCATTGATCCTATTGTGAACTTTTGTGACAATGAGGATAAGAGTACTTTAGCACTTTGTTATATAATCTCTTTGACGGATACTTTGAAAAGTAGTCTGGTCAAAAGATAATTGTGAGTATAACAAGAATACAAATGGATGTTGCATGGCAAATCCATTGGATAAGCAGTTGTCATAATGACTAGTGATGTTTGACATACTAGGTCATGTAGTATTTATTATGCATATGATTTGGCATTGTTTTAGTAGTTGATTGTTTTATATTAGCCTTGGGAACTGAGAGCAGTATTGTAACTTTTGATTACTTTCGATATATAGTGAGGACTATATATACACAGATGCGGTTACTTTCATTAGTCTTTACTATGTTCCATCTTAGCATGTTTAACCACTTCCCTGAATGCTAATGCATTCTAGATTTCCACAGTCAGTCATTCTTCAAGGGAAGGAAGTTTGAACTAAGACTGAGGTTAGGATTTGGTCATGCATTAATCAAGGATTGAATGCAAGTGACGCAAAAACTAACCTATGCTTGAAATGAGTTTCAAGTTATTGGAAGACCCACACCTGAGTTCACTTCATGGATTATGGTCACAAGTGACTCGGGATGATAATATCATTTCATCCTTAGACCGGAGATACATGTGTATCCAAAGCATGAGTCTGCTTTATTTTGATTGCTTTCAAATGTGGTTCGTAACTGGCCGCTATAAAGGGAGTTTTCAAATAAAGTATGAAGCATGTGGCGGGGCTATGTAGTCAAAAGGATTTGTTCCTCTGGTTAGAGAGGTATCCCTAGGCCCCTCGATGATTGGGCGCTGACACCAAAAATGCATGGCCGTGCTCAAGCTGTAATGATTTTTAGATCAGTTGCAACTTGTTATTTTCGTCACCACCAATCTAGAATCGAGAAACAGAATCGTGAACGATCTAGAGATTGACATTTATCCATGTCTCGTGTTCACATGGATATCGCGAACAAAGGGATGTTTATGATCACTTATCTATAGGACCTTTTAGCCTTTCTAGGCTACCAGGATTTGTCGAGGATAACGTAACTCGTACCGACTTGGGGGCAAGTATGCTTTGCTAGAGCCACTGTTTGTCTGTGATGTTAGCAACGCTGTATCATGTGTAAGTGGGAGTCTGTTGGAATATGCCCACTGATACACGTGCACTAGCATCACTGCTGATGAGGTACGGACCTATTGGGTCACACGCCAAGGGTAGATTCCGGCAGTACAACCCAGGAATGAGAGAACATTAAATTAGGGTTTCTGGCAACCTTCACGGTCCTTCACGGGCCGTGAAGAGGTCGTGAAGAGAAACCCTCCACGAGGCTTCACCACCCAGACAAGTACTCATGGGAGCACAACCTTCACGAGGGCTTCACGGCCTGTGAGAGCCCGTGAAGACAGGCGCCATGCTTTTATTGGACCACTTGTTGGCCCAATGGGAGTATGCGGTGGAACCCGGCCTATGAGGCCTTCACGAGTGCTTCACGGCCCGTGAGAGCCCGTGAAGACAGAAGTCAAAGTGTCACCTTGGTTTTATTGGACCATTGTGATGGTCCAATGGAGGAGTGACAATTTGGCCGTCTGTGGTTGCCTTAGGACGTTTTCCAGCCTTAATAAAAGGCATGGAACTCTCTCATTTGATACTCTTGCTTCATGTTATTAGCATACACACATAGATATGGTACAAGAGTTCTACTAGAGCTAATTGGGTGTATCAAGTGAAGGCAAGAACTACATGTGTTGCTGCTGTTCCAAAGGCTCGAGATCAATGGTGAGGTTCGAGTTTGAGGGTCATTAGCAAGATGGAATCTCGGGAACTAGGTGTGGACAACCGGTAGAGGAGCTCGGTTTCGGGTTCTCAAGTTCATCCTTCTCGTTGCCTCGTTCCAGAAGTCGTGATGGTATATTTCTCCTCCCTCTCGTTTTGTTTCAGTTGCTATATTCGTTTGTAGTCACGATCCCCACTTGGGGAATACACGCATGTCGGTTTTAATACCCGAAAACCCCGGTTTTTGATGTCGTTGCTTCCGCTGCGTACGGGTGTTGGCGTGCATGGATTTCCTACACATTTGTAACACTAGCATTGGCAGGCCGTGCATGTGTAAAAAATGAATCGATTATAGGTGCAAGGTATGTGGAGTAAGTGTGGGAGGCACTCAGTACTAGGGAATCCCTTATTGGATCCACATTCTGTTGGGAGAATGTGAATGGCATAGGCTGACTCATTGGGGGTGTAGACACAGTGTGACCTTGGGAGGAGGTCTGTCTTTCAATGAGAACAACCTTTTGGGAGGCTGTCTCAGATTGCGGTTTAAGTCCCATTTTTACACATGCATCCTGTTGGGAGGATACATCCACTGGCTCAGGGTGTGAATCATCTAATTGCTCCTCCTCGACATGAGGAAGGGTAATTGGAGTTGAGGTCAAAGGTGTGGATGTCACTACCTCAAAGGGCTCAAAATGTGCTACCTTTGTTGACCTTGTGTATAGGGGGCTACAGGGAGGAGTAGAACTGGTGACCACTCGAGGTTCACAAGAGCTTAGTTGTTGAAGTGGTGTTTGGACTGGAGATGAGGATGGGCTATCAAAGGTTGGGACTACCATTTGAACGTCCTCAGAAGTAGAGTCAGAGCTATCCATACCTTGGGTTGTGATATGCCTGCTTCTGTTAATTAGATCAAGAAGTTGATCTGATATTTCTGGTTCAGGTTGGTCAGGGACAGTATCATCACCAAGAGGACTCATGACTATTGGACTGAGAGGAGCAAAACCATGATCACCATCATCATCATCACCACCATTACTGTCACCAGCACCATCATCATCATTACTATCACCACCACTACTATTATCATCATCACCATCATCTGCTCTAGCCTCTGCAGCAGCATTGATCAACTCCTGCATTTGAGGAGTAATGGCAGGGCCTCTGTCTGCTCGAAGAAAGTGGAAAACTTTTTCGCCCATAGTAGGAACAGAAATATAATCCAGATGATCATTCAGACCAACACAGTCATTTTCACCAATCTCCCCCATAGCAATCATACTTAGAAAACGAATGTAAGGAACTTGGGACCGTGAAGATTTCTTTGTAGTGCTTTGGGTGATCTTGTTAACAAGGTTAGAGAAGATAACCAGAGCAAATTCGATGTTGAGCCCAAAGACTAAGGCATGAAGGACTAGGAGCTCTGTTTGGTTGATTAGATGGTGGCTTCCAGATTTAGGACCGAAGCATCTGATGACCACATTGGCCAGATACTTCCACGGGTGAGAGTAGAGAAGAGACCTTGATTTGACCGTGCACAACAGGTTCATTGTAACCTATTGCTTGAAGAACCGTTTGAGCTTCTGCTTTTGATGGGAAAGCAGTGAAGGGAGCGAAGTTGGGAATGCCAACTGCTTCTCTGGTGGCAGGGGTGATTTGAAAGTTGTAGTGTCCTTCGTTGAGGGTGCAATGGATGGAGTTTTTGTTTATGTTTTAGGTGGTGGAGTACCAAAGTTCTCCGATAATGGAAGGGAAGATATAGTGTGGGTCAGCGGTTAAACAGTCGAACAGGGGGTGAGCTAGAAGAAATTGCACCATTGGCTCATATCCCTGGTTTTTGCGAGAGGCGGAGATGGAAGTGCAAAGAAGTATGTTATTTGGGGTGATGTTCATCGGTTGTTTTTGGGCGACATTCTCGCCAGGAATGACAGCAGGGTCAGGAATGTAAAATGCCATGACAGGGAAGATGAACAGTGAGAGAGATGAAGAAAATATCGAATGAGGGTTCTAGGGTAACGCTTTTTGAGAGAGAGAGAATTTGAACAGGTAGAGAAGAATGACAGAGGGAATGGGGTATTTATGAAGTGTAGTTAACATAGATCGTTAGAAACAGACAAAAGTTCTAATGGAAAACACATTAATAAGCTATTAAATGTAATCTGACATACAGAGTAAATAACTACGGTTAAAAAGCATTAACTGAGCATAAATAAAGAAAATTGACCAAGTGTTGATTCATCAACTGAGTGTAGAATTGAATTAGTTGAGAGACATCAGCTAATGGAAAATCATCAGCTGAAAGTGAGAATTTAGTTATATCAGCTGATGGAGTTACTTAGCTGAGCATTTCTTTCTTAGCTGATGGTGATCAGCTTAGTGAATTTGGTCAGCTGATAGGCATCAGCTGAGTAAACTTACTTAGCTTACACAGAATCTGTAAGGCTTAGAGATGCTTAGATAAGTAAAACATACTATTCAACACTTATCAATTAACAAAAACACAACTACAACAAATATAATCTAGAAATTAAGCATACCTAGTTTGGATATTAGGAAATTGAACCTTGCTTCATCCAATGGTTTGGTGAACAAATCTGCAAGTTGCAAATCAGTGTTGATGTAATGCAGAGATACCTTTTTCTTCTACACATTATCTCTTAGAAAATGATGTCTAATTTCAATATGCTTTGTCTTTGAATGCATGACTGGATTGTTTGAGATGGAGATGGCACTTGTATTGTCACACAGAATTGGGGTGTCTTCAAACTTCACATCATAGTCAAGTAATTGATTTTGTAACCATAAAATTTAAGCACAACAGCTTCCTACAGCAATGTATTCTGCCTCTGCAGTAGATGTTGACACTGAATTCTGTTTCTTATTAGACCAACTTATTAATCTTCCACCTAGAAGTTGACATCCACCTGAAGTACTTTTTCTATCCAATGTACATCCTGCAAAATCAGAATCAGAGTATCCAACTAACTCAAAATTTGATCCTTTGGGGGTACCAAATACCAAGATTAGGAGTTCCTTTTAGATACATGAATATTCTCTTAACAGCATTAATATGTGATTCCTTAGGATCTGCTTGATATCTTGCACAGAGACATGTTGAAAACATTATATCTGGTCTACTAGCAGTGAGGTATAAAAGTGACCCAATCATTCCTCTATAAGCAGTAATGTTCACTGATTTTCCATCATTGTCCTTTCCTAACTTAATAGAAGTAGACATAGGTGTTTTTATTGAAGAGCAATTTTCAAAATCAAAATTTTTGAGTAAATCTTTGACTTATTTTGTTTGATAAATGAAAATACCATCAACCTCTTGTTTAATTTGTAAACAAAGAAAATAGTTTAATTCACTCATCATGCTCATCTGATAATTATCAGACATGAGTTTAGAAAATTTTTTACATATTTCCAAATTAGTAGACCCAAATATTATATCATCTACATATATCTACATAAGTATCACATCACCTTTGTACATCCTTATAAACAAAGTGCTATCAATGCATCCTCTTGTAAAACCTTTGTTAATGAGAAAAGAAGAGAGGGTATCATACCAGGCTCTTGGAGATTGCTTAAGACCATATAAAGCTTTGTTGAGAAAGAATACATGATCAGGTAAGCTTGACTCCTCAAAACCAGGAGGTTGTTTGACATTTACCACTTCTTTCAGATCTCAATTCAGAAATGCACTCTTCACATCCATTTGGAATACTTTGAAGTTCTTGAAGGCAGCATAGGCTAGGATTAGTCTAATAGCTTCCAATCTTGTAACAGGGGCAAAGGTTTTATCAAAATCAATACCTTCTTCTTGACAATACCCCTGTGCCACTAGCCTTGCTTTGTTTCTGATGATCTGCCCATTTTCATCTAGCTTGTTTCTGAACACCCACTTTGTTCCAATGATGGTTTTATCCTTTGGTTTAGGTACCAAGGTCCATACATTATTTCTTTTGAATTCTGCCAGCTCTTATTGCATGGCAGTCACCTAGTGGGGATCATTAAGGGCTTCATCAACCTTCTTTGGGTCAATCATAGAGACAAATCCTGAGTAAAAACAGATGTTGCAAACTTTTGATCTTGTTCTAACTGGATCCTCTATATTGCCTATAACCAGATTATGAGGGTGATATCTATGGTCTTTGAAGGCTTGTTGGATTGTTTGAGAATTGGGATGAATTTGGATTTGGGGAGGTGAATTTATATGTTGACTATCAGCAGTTGAAATGATTTCATTTTGATTGGCTGATATAACTTCATTTTCACAATCAGTGGGTGTCTCTACTGAAGTGGGAATTTGTGATATGGAATTAGAATCCAATGATGTTGAGTCATTTTCCACATGATTCAGTAGAGGTACGTGATTGGATGAGGTTGGTTGTGCATGGTTGAAGACATGGATGGGAACAGGTTCATCTACATCATGAGCAGCTGGTGGAGAGGGATCAACTTGCTCTGGAGTGGTCTCTCCAGTTTGCATAAGATCATTAAACTCTTCACCTGAAACATGATTAGAAGAACAAGAAGCAACAAAGTCATTTTCATTAAAACTTACATTGATAGATTCTTCTATGACTTTGGTTCTGAGGTTGTATACTCTGTATGCTTTGGAGATCACAGAGTAACCTACAAACACTCCTTCAACAGCTTTTGGAGAAAATTTCTGCAAATGATCCTTTTGATTGAGAATGAAACATTGACAACCAAATATATGCAGAAAACTAATGCTTGGCTTCCTTCCCTTAAGCACTTCATATGGAGTTTTGTTGTGTCTTTTGATAATTAGGGGTCTGTTCTGTGTGAAATATGCCCCACTTTCACACAACATGGTTCTAGTAGCTTCAATCAATGTTCTGTTTCTTCTTTTAGCTACACCATTCTGTTGTGGGGTTCTTGGAGCAGAGAAGTTTTGAGATATCCCTTTCTCATCACAGAAAGCTTCCAGAGTTTGATTTCTGAATTCAGTTCCATGATCACTTCTAAGACTCCTCACCAGATTGCCATTTAACACTTCCATCTTCTTGATAAATCATATAATTTCTTCAGCAGCCTCACTCTTTGCTTTAAGAAAGAAAACCCAAGTGTATCCTAAGAATTCATCAACCAATACAAGAGCATATTTACTTCCACCAAAACTAGCAGTTGCAACATGACCAAATAGATCCATGTGAAAGATATAGAAAGGTTCAGTAATGGAGAAGGCCTGTTTGGATGGAAATGTTGTCTTATGCTGCTTTCCCTTCTCACAAGCAGGGCAAGGTTTAGGCTTAGAATAAGTCAGAGAAGGTGTTAGTCCTAGATTGAGTACGCAACAACAAATGTTTGTAGAAGGGAGGGGGTTGAATACAAACTTTAGCTTTTAAAATTAAAGAGACACTGATATACTTTTATATAATTCTTATTGATTATGAATCAAGAATTACATGTACTAGAAGCGGAAATTCTAAGTACAAGAAAAGGTGGCAATTAATTTGTCTAACACATAGACAAGCTAACTCTAACACAACTATTGTTTAGGAGTGTTCAACACATGAACAAGTTTGGTTCTACACAATGCTTAAAACTCTACGAAATATCTCAACAGATAAGATTGCTTTGTGTGTTGTGTAGAAGCTTTAATCTCTAATTTGCATGTCCACCATGCATGGATATATATAAAAGACTTGGCGTGTCCAGTTGGATAAAGGAAAGAGACAAAAAGAGTTGAAACAAATAATATAATATTTGAAAAGTTAGTGGATGAAAAGTAGACTTACTTTAATCAAGTATTGCGTAAAGTAAGTTTGCTTTTCAGAAAAGTAATGCCCACTACCTTTTAAAATAATATTATTACTTGTGCTTTTTGTCTTGGAAATTTACCTTTCCTCTTTCATGATTGTACTTTACACAGCAGCCATGCTTCTCTCAGATTTGACTTTACTAAGTATGTAATTTCCAGCCATACTTTAGTTGTCAAGTCTTCGGAATCTTTACTTGATTGAAATATCTTTTTCCTTTTCCAGAGGATAAGATCAATCCTTTTTGTCTCGTACTTGATCCAAAAAGTGCTTTATACTTTTACAAATAAAGATCTAAGGCATAATAGAACAACACATGTTCTGCCTTTTACACATGAAACTTACAATCTGAAAGGTAGAGCAGATTTGACATTTTGTTCGACTCAGCTGATAGAAGGTACTATGAAAATTTATAACTTTCACTACTCAGATGATACCTATTGCTCAGCTGATCATATAGATGCTCAGTTGATCAATAGTTATACTAGGAATACATAAGCTCATGTATTGATATGATTAGTTGATCAAGTATGCTCAGCTGACATCTAAATACATCAGTTTATGTAGGAAGATAACTTGTGTTTAGAAAGGCTTACTCAGTTGATGTTTTGGGCCTCAGCTGATCCAATATTCACTCAGCTGATGGTATAGCTGATCAAGTTCTTTGCTCAGTTGATGGTGCAAAACGCTCAGCTGATCAATTTTGTTCACTCAGCTAATAGAAGAATCTCCTCGGATGATGGTTTTCTTCACTTAAATCTTCATCTGATAACCCTCAGCTAATGTCCTTCGGCTGATGCTTTTGAGTATCAGCTGATGCTCAGCTGATGGTTCTATACTTAGCATAATTTCATGAATCTGATTCAAACTACACATGTTTGAATACTTTCTAAGTCATCCTGAAAATAGGGTTTGGTTATCATCAAATTCTATGTTTTAAGATAGGCAGAGTTGATCATTAGGGTGAAGTGATTATCTCCCCAACAATCTCCCCCTATTTGATGATGACAAAACATTTTTCCTTTTGAAGAATCAGTTTGACTTCGAATACAAAATATTTAAACTTTTAAGTGCATTTGACTA
Organism: Dittrichia graveolens; assembly: GCA_038502395.1. Classification (NCBI taxonomy): domain Eukaryota; kingdom Viridiplantae; phylum Streptophyta; class Magnoliopsida; order Asterales; family Asteraceae; genus Dittrichia; species Dittrichia graveolens. The sequence goes on along the minus strand of JARJIL010000005.1, from coordinate 64,685,966 downwards.
CCTAGCTATCTGTTTCTGGTAGCTCTTTTTATTTGAACCTTGTTCTGTGTTTGGTTTCTTTTCTGCAGTTTCATTTTGTTCTGTTTTTGTGGAATCTTTTTCTTTGTTGTACCATTTTGTCCTGTTTTTGTGGTATCTTATCATTTTTCCATTTTTATGTATTTTTTATATTCTGATTTACATAAACATGACTTGAATAACAGAATAAAGAAGGTACAGAAGTATTTACAGGAGATCAACAGATTGATCTGAACTAAACTAAACTAGAAAGTAAAACTAATTACAAATATATACATCAACAAGAGAAATCACTAAGTCCTCAGAGAATGGCTAGTCTTCAATCCCACCATTGTTCTTCTTTGACTTCAAAGGCTTTGGCAAGAGGATCTGCTTCGGCTAGGACTTCACATTGTGCTTGTACAAGGGCCTCAAAGTGATCATTTCCGGTTCTGCCTCTTGTATATATTCTTAGCCCAAAGAGAAAACTGTTGCTTGCCTTGGGGATCTCAGACTGCCTAAAGAATCTCCAATAGCCACTTCTATCCAGGAAGAATATACCCTCAACAGGCATAGATATGAATTTGAAAAGCTCAGGGGTGATGTTGAGTGGCAAATCTGTATTGAGACCCTCAAAATCATATAGATATTCGTGTTGGGGCAGTACCTATCTTAGCACAAATGGAATAAAAGGCTTCGAGGCTTTCTTGTGTAGATTTTCAACTGTATGCACATGCCTATAGTAATCATCAGGAGTGAAGGCCTTTTGTGACACAGCAAGAGCTACTCAATTTTGAATTTTCTGTATGAATTGCGCTTTAAGCTTGCTTTTGGATTTGTAGAGTAGGTACAGGATCTCAACTAGCTCAGTGAACCCATATATCTGGCATCTGGCATATGATATAGTTTCACAACTGTTGACACTGTTTTGCCTTGTGACTCTTAGATATGGGTCACCATCACCCTTGTGGACAGAAGACTTTTTAATATTAGTAGGCTCAATTCTGTTTCTTAGAATGTTAATTCTTTCTCTGAAGATTTGGATTCTCTGTTGGCTTAGATTATAGGGAGAAGAAAGATCAAGACTGAGGAGAGTTTTGATTGCAGCCGCATGGGATCTAGCTTTGAGCAGTTCAGCTTGAGATTTCTCCCTTGCCAATTTATGTTGAGCAACAGCTTTGCCTTGGGCTTTTTCTTGTTCTTGTTGATATGCTAGCTCTTTGGCCTGGTAGATCTCCTCCACTGGAACACCCAAGGCTTGAGCCATTTGGTCATTCTCCCTCTCTTTTTGCTATTTAAGGGAAAGCTCCCTTTTTCTTTGCTCTTCCTCTTCAACTTGCTCACTTGTCATTTTTATTTTCCCTTTATCTTTGGGAGCAGAGGTTGAAGGCATTTGGACTTTTGGAGCAGATTAGACTGGTGGAGCAGATGGTTCTTGTCTTCTTCTTCTGAGGATGTCCAATAGTGGAGTATCATCCTCATCATCAGAATCAGACTCAATGTTAATAGGTGGAGAGCAACCCTCAGCAACTTTCTTTTTGGATTTTGGCCTTTTTGCCATTCTTTTCAATATTTTAGGAAATCTTTGCTCCCCCTCAACAGATGCTTTTCTTTTGGGAGCAGGAGGAGCTGTTACTTTAGGTGTTTCTTGCTGCAAGACTTTTTCTACACTTTCTTTATAAGCAGCATTTATTTCCTCTGAATCGGGATCATCCTCCCTGGATTGAGAACTTGAAGTTTTCTCCCCCTTTTTGTCATCATCAAAGGGGAGAGGGGAGTCACCTGCTGTTGCTTTCGGAGATGGTAGAGGAACATGGGGCATGGCTAGGTGTATGGGTATGGGTAGATTCAGGGGTGTGGGTGGAGGTAGGGGGTTGGGTAGGGATTTTGGAGAGTTGGAGGGAGAAGTCATCCTTGAGATCCCGGATAGCTTCCATAATGAGAGATGGCTCATTCTGTTTTGTTCATTGAGGGCTTCCAGGTCATTAATGATGTCTTTAAGGAAAGAGGGAATAGGAAGAATTTCCTCTAGGATGGTTACTAAAATGTTTGGGTTGATGGGTTTGATTAGGTGGAGTTGGGTGAGAAGGTTAAAGACGGTTTGGTTTAGGGAGGCTATGGTGGAATGAGGTAAGGTAGGCTTTTGAGAGGGGATAAGGGTATATAATTGGTCTATTTTGGTTAGAATGGGAGTGAGGTGAGATGGGGTTTGGATAGGTGTAGGGGAGGGTTGGGTTGGGAGTTTAAGTGACTCAATGTCCTTTGAAAGCTTGGACAGTTGAGTAATTGTTTGGGTTTGGACGGTATGGAAGGTTTGGGTTAGGTTATCAAGGTTTTGGTTGATGGTTTGGAGAAGGGTAAGGTTTTGGTTTAGGGTAAAGGTAGAGGGTTGAGAGGAGAAGGAGGTTGGGATTGGTTCAAAGAAGTTGGGTATGGATTGGGTTCCCTCATTTGAGCTTTGGTGTATTAGCTCAAATTCATTGGAAAAGACTGTTGAGCCATGTACCAATGGTTGGTATGTACCACTGGCATTGTCAGGCTGTGAGTGTGTAAGAATTGAATCAATTATGGGTGCAAGAAATGTGGATTGAGTGTGGGATGCACTCAGTACTAGGGAATCCCTTATTGGATCCACATCCTGTTAGAAGAATGTGGATGGTGTAGGTTGACTCAATAGGGGTATAGACACAGTGTGACCTTGGGAGGAGGTTTGTCTTTCAATGAGAACAACCTTTTGAGAGGTTTCCTCAGATATCGGTTTTAATCCTATTTTTACATATGTATCCTGTTGGGAGGATACATCCACTGGTTCAGGGTGAGCAACATCCAATGGCTCCCCCTCAACATGAGGAGGGCTAATTGGTGTTGAGGTCAGAGGTGTAGATGGTACTACCTCAAAGGGCTCAATATGAGCATCCTCTATTGACCTTGAATATATTTGGCCACAAATGGGAGTGGAACTAGTGACCACTGAAGGTTCACTAGAGCTTGGCTGTTGAGTTGGTGTATGGACTGGGGATGAGAATGGGCTATCAAAGGTTAGGACTACCATTTGAATATCCTCAGAAGTGGAGTCAGAGTTTTCCATACCTTGGGATGTCATGTGCTGCTTCTGTTGATGAGATCAAGTAATTGATCTGAAATTTCTGGTTTAGGTTGATCAGGGACAGTATCATCACCAAGAGGACTCATGACTATTGGACTGAGAGGAGCGAATCCTTGATCACTAGCATTACCACCATCATCACTATCACCATTATTACCTTCATTAGCACCACCATCATCACTACTATCACCACCACTACCATTATCACCATCATCTGCTCTAGCCTCTACAACAGCATTGATCAACTCCTGCGTTTGAGGAGTGATGGCAGGGCCTCTGTCTACCTTTACGAAGTGGAATACTTTTTCACCCATGGCAGGGACAGGAATGCTATCCAGATGATCATTCAAACTTACATAATCATTTTCTCCAATCTCCCTCATTCCAATCAGGCTCAAAAATCGAATGTAGGGCACCTGAGACCTGGAGGATTTCTTGTTGGTGCTCTGAGTTATCTTATCAACAAGGTCAGAGAATATGACCTGAGCAAAATCAATATTTACTCCAAATACCAGTGCATATATGACCAGAAGCTCGGTTTGGTTGATGAGATGGTGGCTTCCTGATTTTAGGGCCTAAGCAACGAATGACCACGTTGGCCAAATACTTCCAGGGGTGTGATAGAGCGGAGACTTTCACTTGCCCATGCACCACAGGCTCATTGTAGCCTATGGTTGGTAAAACGGTATGAACTTCTGCTTTTGAGGGAAAAAAAGTGAAGGGAGCGAAGTTGGGAATTCCAACAGCTTCTTGGATGGTTTCAGGGGTGATTTGAAGGTTGTAGAATCCGGCTAGGGTGCAGTGGATGGAGTTGTCATTTATGTAGTATGAAGCAGAATATCATAGCTCGCCGATGATTATTGGGGAGATATAGTGAGGATCAGCGGTAAGACAATCGAACAGAGGTTGAGCTTGAAGGAACTGCACCATGGGTTCGTAACCTTGGTTTTCACGAGAGGAAGGAATGGAGTTGCACAGGAGAATGTTGTTAGGAGTGATGTTCATTAGTTGGTTGGGTGCAACATTCTCGCCAGGAGCTACAATAGGATTAGGAGTGTAGGTTGCCATTTGACAGAGAAGATGAACAGTGAGAGAAATGAAGAAATATCGAGAGAGAATTCTAGGGTAATCGCTTTTTGAGAGAGAGAGAATTTGAACAGGTAGAGAAGAATGAGAGAGGGAATGGGGTATTTATGAAGTGTAGTTAACAGAGATCGTTAGAAACAGACAAAAGTTCTAAAGGAAGACACATTAAATATCTATTAAGTGTAATCTGACAGACGGAGTAAATAACTAGGGTTAAAAAAACATTAACTAAGCATAAATAAAGAAAATTGACTAAGTGTTGATTCATCAGCTGAGCATAGAATTGCATCAGTTGAGAGGTATCAGCTGATGGAAAATGATCAGCTGATTGTGAGAATTTACTTATATCAGCTGATGGAGTTACTTAGCTGAGCATTTCTCAATTAGCAAAAACATAACTACTACTACTCTACTCTAAAATTAAGCATGCCTAGTTTGGATATTAGGAAATTGAACCTTGCTTCATCAAATGGTTTGGTGAACAAATCTGCAATTTGTAAATCAGTGTTGATTTAGTGCAGAGTTATCTTTTTCTATTGCACATTATCTCCGAGAAAATGATGTCTGATTTCAATATGCTTTGTCCTTGAATGCATGACTGGATTATTTGAGATAGAGATTTCACTTGTATTGTCACATAGAATTGGGGTGTCTTCAAACTTCACATCATAGTCAAGTAATTGATTTTGTAACCGTAAAATTTGAGCACAACAGCTTCTTGCAGCAATGTATTATGCCTCTGCAGTAGATGTTGACACTGAATTTTGTTTCTTACTAGACCAACTTATTAATCTTCCACCTAGAAGTTTACATCCACCCGAAGTGCTTTTTCAATCCAAGGTGCATCCTGCAAAATCAGAATCAGAGTATCCAACTAACTCAAAATCTGAGTCTTTGAGGTACCAAAGACCAAGATTAGGAGTTCCTTCGAGATATCTGAATATTCTCTTAACAGTAGTAAGATGTGATTCCTTAGGATCTGCTTGATATCTTGCACAGAGACATGTTGAAAACATTATATCTGGTCTACTAGCAGTGAGGTATAAAAGTGACTCAATCATTCCTCTATAAGCAGTAATTTCACTGATTTGCCATTAATGTCCTTTCCTAACTTAATAGAAGTAGACATAGGTGTTTTCATTGAGGAATAAATTTCAAAATCAAACTTTTTGAGTAAATCTTTGACATATTTTGTTTGATGAATGTAGATACCATCAACCTCTTGTTTAATTTTCAAACCAAGAAAATAGTTTAATTCACCCATCATGCTCATCTGATAATTATCAGACATGAGTTTAGAAAACTTTTTACACAATTCCAAATTATTCGACCCAAATATTATATCATCTACATATATCTGCACAAGTATCGCATCACCTTTGTACTTCCTTATAAACAAAGTGCTATCAATGCATCCTCTTGTAAAACCCTTGTTAATGAGAAAAGAAGAGAGGGTATCATACCAGGCTCTTAGAGCTTGCTTAAGACCATACAAAGCTTTATTGAGAAAGAATACATGATCAGGCAAGCTTGACTCCTCAAAACCACGAAGTTTTTTGACATACACCTCTTCTTTCAGATCTCCATTCAGAAATGCACTCTTCACATCCATTTGGAATACTTTGAAGTTTTTGAAGGCAGCATAGGCTAGGAAAAATCTGATAGTTTCCAATCTTGCAACAGGGGCAAAGGTTTCATCAAAATCAATACCTTCTTCTTGACAATACCCCTGTGCCACTAGCCTTGCTTTGTTTCTGATAATCTGCCCATTTTCATCTAGCTTGTTTCTAAACACCAACTTTGTTCCAATGATGGTTTTATCCTTTGGTTTAGGTACCAAGGTCCATACATTATTTCTTTTGAATTCTGCCATCTCTTCTTGCATGGCAGTCACCCAGTGGGGATAATTAAGGGCTTCATCAACCTTCTTTGGTTCAATCATAGAGACAATCCAGAGTAAAAACAGATGTTGCAAGCTTTTGATCTTGTTCTAACTGGATCCTCTATATTACCTATAACCAGATTATGAGGGTGATATCTATGGTCTTTGAAGGCTTGTTTGATTGTTTGGGAATTGGGATGAATTTGGATTTGGGGAGGTGCAGTTATATGTTGACTATCAGCAGGTGAAATGATTTCATTTTGATTGGCTGACATAACTTCATTTTCACAATCGATGGGTGTCTCTACTGAAGAGGGAATGTGTGATATGGAATTAGAATCCAATGATGTTGAGTCATTTTCCACATGATTCAATAGAGGTATGTGATTGGATGAGGTTGATTGTACGTGGTTGAAGATTTGGATGGGAACAGGTTCATCTACATCATGAGCAGCTGGTGGAGAAGGATCATCTTGCTCTGGAGTGGTCTCTCCAGTTTGCATAAGATCATTAAACTCTTCACCTGAAACATGATTAGAAGAACAAGAAACAACAAAGTCATTTTCATTAAAACTTACATTGATAGATTCTTCTATGACTTTGGTTCTGAGGTTGTATACTCTGTATGCTTTGGAAATCACAGAGTAACCTACAAACACTCCTTCATCATCCTTTGGAGCAAACTTCTACAATTGATTCTTTTGATTTAGGATAAAGCATTGACAACCAAATATATGCAGAAAATTGATGCTTGGCTTCCTTCCCTTGAGCACTTCATATGGAGTTTTGTTGTGCCTCTTGATGATTAGGGATATGTTCTGTGTGAAACATGCACAACTTACAGCCTCAGCCAAGAAATTAAAAGGTAACCCACTTTCACACAACATGGTTCTAGTAGCTTCAATCAATGTTCTGTTTCTTCTTTCAGCTACACCATTCTGTTGTGGGGTTCTTGGAGCAGAGAAGTTTTGAGATATCCCTTTCTCATCACAGAAAGCTTCCAGAGTTTAATTTCTGAATTCAGTTCCATAGTCACTTCTAAGACTCCTCACCAGATTTCCATTCAACACTTCCATCTTCTTGATAAAGCATATAATTTCTTAAGCAGCCTCACTCTTTGCTTTAAGAAAGTAAACCCAAGTGTATCTTGAGAATTCATCAACCAATACAAGAGCATATTTATTTCTACCAATACTAGCAGTTGCAACAGGACCAAATAGATCCATGTGCAACATATAGAAAGGTTCAATAATGGAGAAGGCTTGTTTGGATGGAAATGTTGTCTTATGATGCTTTCCCTTCTTACAAGCAGTGCAAGGTTTAGGCTTAGAATAAGTTATAGAAGGCAGTCCTGACACTAGTTCACCTTTGCACAACTTGTTAATATTTTTAAAATTTAGGTGGGAAAGCCTCTTGTGCCATAGCCAATTTGTATCCTCATTATTTTTGGAGTACAAACATCTTTCCTTTGAAGGGTTTCGAGAAGACATGTTAAGAGTGTACACATCCTTGGTTCTTTTGGCACTTAACACTATATTACCTTCTTTATTTATTATAGAACCTCCTGTCTTTGTGAAGTGGACTTCATTATCTCCATCACACAATTGACTTGTGCTTATGAGATTGTATTTTAGCCCTTTGACATATGATACTTTGGACAGTTTGAGGTTCCCATTATGAAGTTCTCTATAGCCTTTAGTTTGCCCATGATTGTTGTCACCAAAAGTCACCCTTGGACCTTTCTCTTTCGTATAGTTACTGAGCAATGTCTTGTTACCTGTCATAGTTCTAGAGCATCCACTGTCAAGAAACCATGAAACAACACCCTGCACAGATTGAATGAAAGAAGAGTTAGTGACACAAGTAGGAATCCACTACTGAGTGGATCCCTATGAATTGCACCTAGATTTCCACTTCATTTCAGGTTTCTTATGAACAAAAGGAATAGCTATGTTATCATGACAAGTCCGCTGTCTTGAATTCCCTTCTAAAGAACATTCAAATGCCTTATGCTCTTTGCTTCCACATTTGTAACATTTTTGAGATTTTGTGGCCTTGGAGAATTGAACAACATTATTTGAATGCCTATGAGTTTTCTTATCAGTCTTCTGACATTATTAGTTATTAGTTGACTAACTTGACCATTTAGCTTATGAAGCTTATCCTGTAAATCTCCTAGGTCTTTATTTACAGGCACCTTGAATTGATCTTAGGATTTAGAAAGTTTTTGACCAATCTTTGGAGTGGCAGAAATGGGAACAATGTGAACATAATTCTTTTTACTCATAGTTTCTTCTATTGAAAGAGAGTTGATTACTTCAAAATCAACTGATTGTTTGGAAGATGAGTGTAAAATCCTCGACTTGGGCCTAGTTGTAAATAGTATGTACAAGTGTGTAGTTAATGTAATAGGAAGATATTAATGTAGTTGGAATATTAAGATCGATGATATATATATATATATAGATTTTTACTTTGTTATGGAATTAAATATATGTATATGTATATTAAGTATAACATATTTATATTAATTAAAAAGAAAAAAGAATTAGATATCTCTTGTCCAGAGGCAGTTTGCCTCTGGATAAGTTAGATATATGTGTGATGTGTTTAGAATTGACTTACAAAGTCAAAGTTGGCAAGGAAAGAAAACACACACTTCTTTCATGGTTTTGAAGAAAGAAAAGAAGAAGGTGCCGTTGTTGGTTTATAGAAGGTTAGTAGTATGAATTTAAACATGTTTGAAGTTAGATACATGTTGTGTTATGGCTGGAAACTCAAACTCATGTAAGAACACCATTGAAGAACATTAAAGCTTACTTTGAAAGTGGGTTTTGCATGTTTGGTGTTCTTATTTGGATTTGAGATGTTTATGAAAGTCATATGGATGGAACATGAAGCTCTATAGTGTTTTAAATGTGAAAAAACTAACAAGTAGGTAATTCTTAGAATTGATTCAAGAAGGTGTTGAAATTCCAGAATTTGCAAGGTGTCGGATTCCGAGACTTATGAATGTGTCGGAATCCGCTGGTTTGTCGAAATCCGCTAGTGTCGGGTTCCATATGTCTGTCAGATTTCCCTATCGAAATCCGCAAGAATGTCGAATTCCGTGTGTCTGTCGGATTTCCTTCTATGTGTCGGAATCCGCAGGAATGTCGGATTTCGTATGCATGTTGGATTCCCTCGTGTTGGAATCCGCAAGACAAGTGTCGGATTCCGCATGTGTGTGTCGGATTTCCCAAAATCCGCAAGGACTATCGGATTGCCCAAAATCCGTAAGTTTTGGCAGATTTATGCTAAGTCCGGATTTGAGTTCCTATGTTTGTTTTAGTAGTCATTCTTTGAATGTACAAATGATTGGTGTAAGTAATAATGTTCTAGGCGAACTTGTCGCGCTAGCAAAGCCGAAGTAAAATATCTGTTTGCTCTAAGCTACTCAGGCGAGTACCTGCTTTCGTAAGACTTAATAGAGTAAGGCTTGATTGCTAGATGATTAGTTGGATGTTGTGTATGATATTACACTATGTATGCTTAAGTTTTATTGCAGGTACACCTAATAATGAACTGGTAAATCTTGATATGAAATTGTTGTGCTGTGCCATGCTTAATATCTGTAGATGATGTTATGTACGGATGAATGCAAGAATGAATGCATGAATGAATGAATGTACAAATGGTTATGTATGTAAGATGATGGATCCTTAAGGGATCATATGTATGTGTGTATGTGTGATATTTGCGTTTTTATGCAGGTTTTACATGCCGAAACGCCTCATTCGCAGCCCATTTCTAAAGTGAATCGTATGTTTACTGATCTAAATTGCTTATAATTCACCATGCAGGTTAAAAACACCTAACACGAGATATATGGAGAAATCCGGTGCAAAATAGCAGAAAAATGAAGAAGTAGTAAAAAAAGGCTCCTTACGGCCGCAAAGGTTATTCTTTGCGGCTGCAAGGGCCTATCTTCTACAAATGGCCACTTGACAACTTGCACCTGGCTAACGTCAAATCCACCGCCCATCTTGCGGCCGTAAAGGTTTGCTTGTGGCCGCAAGGACCCCTGTTCCAGTATTATAAAGACTGCATTCTGTCCATTTGAGAAAAAGGAGCACCAATTCAGATTTTTCACCACCCAAACACTCTACCACGACCATAATCAGTCCAGAAGCATATTTTGGTGATATCAAAGGAGGGAGATCTTGCTAGGAGGCTTGGATTTACATTTGGAAGCTTGGAATCACAAAGTCAAAGTGTAATTAGCTTGGTATTCTCTTTCTAACTTTGATATGTGATCATGTATTCATGTAATCCAGATGTATTTGTGCTTAAACTGATGTATATGAGTAGCTAAACTCATTTCACTTCAGCCAAGATGATTCTTGGCTAGTTATGGCAATATAATGTTTAGTTTGACTTTTATGTTGACTTGATATGAACAAGCATGTTTAATCTTCAATACAAGTGTATTTAATCATGTTAATGTGTCTGATACAATCATATTCATGTTTGATGATGTGTTGGTGTAATACCATATGTCAAAGTATGTGGATATTCAAGAATGTATGTTGATTTTACAAAGATTTCATGTTACTTTGTTACTAGAAATGGTACATTGTGCATGATTGATTATTGGAAACACTTTTGGAACATGTTTTGGATCATTTCAGATCTGTCCATGTTGGTTGTGTCATTTATATTGTGATTTTATGCATGCCATAGCACTTTAAATACAAATCTAGGTGTTTTGGTGTATTAATGGGTCAAATATGCTATTTACATGCATAGAGAATTCATGATATGTTTATTGCTATGTTAAGTGTTGAAATGAGCTCACATATATGCCATGAATGATCTGTTTGAAGTGTTCATTGTGCATATTTACATGTATATGCTTTAAATGTATTAATCTTGCTAGAAATAGCATGTTAATATGATTATATCTTAGAAATGCATCTGGCTTAATCTTAAATCCAATTTGTGGTTTGAGTTTTATTGAGTTTATGACTTCATTGTACCTATTTACATGTGTTTATGATCTTAGATGAAAGTCTAGATTGTGTTTGTTGTTGAATCTCTTTGTTCAAAAATGAGGTGTTCTATCAGCGTAGCCCTTGCGGCCACAAGCATTATTGCTTGTAGGCGCAAGCATACACAACCTTGCGGCCGCAAGGATAACTCCATGCGCCCGTAAGGCCCTCTGTTTCACCAGTTTGCTGTTTTTCATTGTTTTGACTGTGTTTAACCACTTTAACACCTTTTTGGGTTCTGAAGACTACTGAATGTGTCATTTGAAAAGATGTACGTTCATTGTAGTCTGATTTGGACGCGATTTGGTGTATCTGTAGTTAAATACCTGTCTACATGTCCTTTGTGAAAACTCGGATATGCTACTATTTGTCTGATCATGTATTGATTGTTGAGTCTGAGTCTTGATAACTCGATTTGGTGTATCTGCAGCTCGTGTCCACGAGTCCTGTCGTGGGCCGCATGGTTCGTGAAACCCTAGGGCTTCACGACCCTACACGGCCCGTGAAGGAGGTCGTGAAGGCACGAACCCTCATGATTCTTGCACGGCGCGGCACGACTCGTGGAGGATAAATGGCCGGTCGTGGCACATTTATCCTTCACGGCCCGTGAGAGCCCGTGAAGAAGTCGTGAAGGCAGAATTCCAAGTGACACTTGTGTTTTATTGGACCATTTGAGTTGGTCCAATGATATGGTGCCATTAGGGTCCGACTCTGGCTCTTTTGAACAAAGTGGAGGTCTTTAACAAGGGCTCTCTTAGTTCATTAGCTACTCTTGGTCCATTTTTGTGCAATAGGTATACTTGTGAGTTCTTCCATTGAGAGAGAGAGCAAGATCAAGTGTTGGTGATTTGTGCACAAGTGTTTCAAGGCTGTTCCAGAAGATATCCATCAAGTGTTGGTGGTACTTCGGTTTGCTAGTACAAAGAGGTTGAAGGTTTCTTGGTGTGGACTTGCATTAGGGCTTGGAGCCTTTTGTTTCAAGCTTACATCCCAAATCCGAATTGTTCCAGCCAAGTATCAAAGTCTTCGAGGGTATGATTTGATCTCCTTCTTCTCTTTGTTCTTGTTTTTGGTTGCATGCATGTTCTTACAAGTTTTCACCACCATTGGGAAATCATGGGATCCTTTTGTGTGTTTTTGTTGCTTCCGTTGCGTGCTTTGATTCCCATGGATTCCCAATAGTGGTATCAGAGCCATACTTGTAAGATGCATGCACCTTTGTGGCTTGAAAATCCATATTTTTGATTTTGGACATTCTGTCCAGAAGGTCTTCACGGGCCGTGGAGCTTGCTTCACGGGTCATGAAGGCCACACGACCAATCTCGTGGGGTGGTGGTCGTGAAAGGTTTTTTAATCTGTTTCACGAGTCGTGGAGCGTACTGCCTTCACGGCCCGTGAGGGCCCGTGAAGAGCAGTAGCTCGTGAAGGCGTCGTGATCAGGCTGTTTTTGGCCTTTTTGAAAAGAAAACTTGATATGAATTTTAGCATTTGATTTTGGTGTTTCCAGAATCATTTTAGGTTGTTTAGCCTTGTAGATTAAGCCCCATAATATCCTAATTCTTTTATATGTATGTATTGGGTGGTTTTGGCATAAAATGCACACATGCATATATGTAAATTGTGTATATATGAATATGGATTTCAAAGTGTTTGGAATCCTAATGCATATGTACAAGGTTTATTCTTGTGCCTTTAGTTTTTGAATAAACTTAATTGGGATATTGTTTTGTGCATGGTTTGGTGTGGCACACCATGCTTTGTGGTTGTTTCGTTTTTGTGAGCACCGGTTTGAGCCTAGACCTTTGTGTGGTTGTTTGGTTGCTTTATTTGTTGTTCTTTCATTTGGTGGTTTGTACCACATTTGGTTTGTAATAATTTATTTAATCCGGTTTGTAATAATTTATTTATTTATTTGTGGCTTGCACGCCAAAGTATTTATTCTTTGTAATTGTATATTAGCATAGAATAGATTGTGTGGCTTGCATGCCATTTCTCTTTAAGTTATGTATGTAATGAGAAGAGAAGACCGGAGGCACCAATGGGAGTCTTGGGAGACGTCTTGGCTACCTCGGATCCGGAGGCGCGGGATCGAGTGGGAGCACACCACGAAGTCTTGGATTGTTTGTCCTTAGTAGACTTAGTTCCTCGGTTGGCTCACCGGGGAACACTTAGGTTGGCTCAAATCGGTTTTGTATGCGTGGTTGTATAGTTTTATTTATTTGTTTTTCTTGCATGGTTGTAGGATCTTCGCATGCTAGAAAATCTTTTGAAAATAATAAAACTATATAGTTTTCCTTAATTGGTTAACAAACCCCGCTCGCTCACATGATTAACATACGAATATAAAGTGTTTATGTTCAATTGGTGAAAAATGCGTTTTGTCACTTATTTGTTAATCAAAACGAAAAGAGGTTTTTAACCGGAAAAACAAAAGTCCCGTTTTTCTTAAAAACGTAAATCACACGCCATCCAAAAGATGACACCACCCGAATCTAATGAAGCATGGGACAATTGTCGAGCTTAGCACGAGTTATTCCATGTGGACTTGTGTGGAAGGTGCGTGTGGCGTCTTGAAATCTTTGGTTGTCGAGCTTAGCCCGAGCCAATTATTGTCAAGGGCGTCATCGTGTATCTTGTTGGACGATTTACAATTCCAATTTAATACGCCTTGATAATTGTCGTGTCTATACCGAGATATCAAGCGGCTTATTGAGGAATCGGTGTGGGAAGGGATCAAACATGCCAAACCGGTGCTATGACTAACGAAGGATCCCGCAAGTGCCTAAGAGTTGTAATCACGGATTGCAATAGGTAAAGCGTTTACCGGCCTAAATACCTTCACGAAGTGATCCGTGGTAAACCCATCATGTAGTGAAGTTATGTTGGGTTCTTAGCCCTTGTTAAATTTAAGTGTTAAACTATTGGGTAATTATTTAACAAGGATTAAAATATGTCGAACTAACCTTTTGTGTGCTTTGCCTTCTTTTAGATGGCATCTACAAGCAACACCGCGACACACATTTCACTCCATCCTTTTTTGGAGAAACAAAAACTCATAGGCGTAAACTTCATGGATTGGCTTAGGCAATTGAGAATTGTCTTGCGCCATGAAAGCAAGTTGTACGTCCTAGAGGAACCTCTTCCGGAGGCTCCTGCTACCACCGCTACGCGGGCCATTAAGGATGCTTATGAGAAGCGCCTTAAAGACACTAATGAGGTGACTTGCCTCATGTTGACGACCATGAGTTCTGAATTGCAAAGGAAATTCGAGGACGTTGGTGCGTTTGACATGATCTCGCAGCTAAAGAAAATGTTCCAGCAGCAAGCGAGGTAAGAACTCTACGAGTGTGTCAAGGCCTTTGTAGGGTGTCGGATGCAGGAGGGCGGGAACGTGAGCTCCCACGTGCTTCGTATGAAGCAATACGTGGACCAGCTCGAGAGGTTGGGCTTTCCTATGGGGAAAGAGTTGGCTACGGAAATTATCCTCCAATCTTTGCCTCAAGCATATGGTCCGTTCATTGTGAACTACCATATGCATAATATGGATAAGTCCTTGATGGAGTTGCAGGGCATGTTGAAGACCGCCGAGTCTAACATGGCTAAGGCAAAGCCATCGACCTCCGCACCCGTCCTAGCCATCCATGAGGGTGGTGCTAAGAGGAAGCGGCCCGCTTCAAGCTCCAAGGGAAAGGGGAAGGAAAAGGTGGCAACACCCAAGCCCAAACCACTCCCGGCGCCGGAGCCAAAGGGGAAGGAACCCGCTCCTATAGCCCCCTCACCGGAAGAGGCCACCTGCTTCTTCTGCGGGGAGAAGGGACACTACCGGCGTAGTTGCCCTAAGTACACGGAGGAGCTCAAGAGGCTTCGCGCCAAGGGACAAGGCGCCTCCGGTATGTACATGATTGAACTTCACTACACTTCTACTTCTAACGCTTGGGTCTTGGACACCGGGTGTGGTACTCACATAGTTAATAATGTGCAGGTACTAAGAAGAAGTAGGGACTTGGTTGATGGGGAGCTGGATCTCATCATGGGAAACAAGGTGGTTGTCCCGGTTGAGAAGATAGGGAGCGTGGACCTCGCCTTTCCATCCGGCTTATTTATTACTTTATTAAATGTATCTTATTCGCCCTGCGTGGCAACAAACATTTTATCATTTTATGCACTTGTTGACGATGGATTTGACTTTAATTTCTCTAATGGAATTATTTCATGCTTTAAAAATGATTTATTTTATTTTAAAGCACATCCATGTCGTGGCATATATGAGACAAGCGTATGCTTGCAAAGTAATAGATCAATCATGAATGTTGGTTCTAAATCCAAATGAGATTTGGATAAGTTATCTTTATGGCATGGTCGTTTGGGCCACATAAACAAGAAACGTATCGCCAAGCTCCAAGCAGATGGGATCTTGGAATCATTTGACCATGGGTCGGATGATATATGCGAATCTTGCTTGTTGGGAAAAATGACCAAAGCACCCTTCACCGGCGTTTGTGAGAGGGGCAAAGACTTGTTGGATATCGTTCACACGGATGTGTGTGGTCCGTTCAAGCATGTCACTAGGGATAACTCAAGGTACTTCGTAACCTTTACCGATGATATTAGTAGGTATGGGTATGTCTACTTGCTGAGACAAAAGTCGGAAACCTTTGAGGTTTTCAAGACTTTCAAAAACGAAGTTGAGAACCAATTGGGTAAACGAATTAAGATGCTCAGATCGGATCGTGGTGGTGAGTATCTAAGTTCGGAATTTCGTGACTATCTAAAAGATTGTGGAATTGTTTCGCAATTGACACCTCCTAGGACACCACAATTAAATGGTGTCGCCGAGAGGAGGAACCGGACATTATTGGATATGGTTCGGTGTATGATGAGTCGTACCTTATCATCTTGACTTGGTTCTGCTTCCTCTATTTTTTTAATAATACCGGGTCGGGTTCTTCTCCTACCCGTATCGTACAGATGTACCCATTAGCTTTTGGGGCTATGCATTGGAAACAGCCGTTAGAATCCTTAACCTCGTACAAACTAAGAAGGTCAAGAAGACACCCTTTGAGATGTGGCATGGAAAGGTTCCATCGCTTTCATATCTAAAGGTTTGGGGTTGTCCTACCTACGTGAGACGTGAGGTTGAGGACAAATTGAAACCCCGAGCCGAGAGGTGTTTGTTCATTGGATACCCTGCCGGGTCTATGGGATATTTGTTTTACAAACCGTCCGAGAACAAGGTATTTGTTGCTCGGAGGGCCGTCTTTCTTGAAAGAGAGATGCTATCCAAAGACACTAGTGGGAGAAAGGTAGATCTTGAACAGATTCAAGAACTCTCTAATGACCAACCTGAAGTTGGCACTAGTTCACAAGATGATTCTCAGCACGGCGCTACTGGAGAACCTGACACGGATCCTTTACCTCTTAGAAGATCCGGTAGGAGTCGCAACGAGCCAGAGAGATATGGGTTTCTCATGTCTGAGGGCTGCGACCTAGTGATGGATCATGATGAACCATCATCTTATCGGAACGCCGTGGTGGGCCCTGAGTCTGCTAGGTGGAAAGAGGCTATGGAGTCCAAGATGCAATCTATATCGGATAACCAAGTCTGGGATTTGGTAGATCTGGTGCCCGGGTGTAGACCCGTAGGGTGCAAATGGGTCTTTAAGAAAAAGACCGGCATAGATGGAGAGGTAGACACCTTCAAAGCCCGACTGGTGACGAAGGGTTTCACGCAAACTCATGGTGTAGACTATGATGAAACCTTTTCCCCGGTGGCTATGTTGAAATCTATATGGATACTCATGGCAATTGCCGCATTTCATGATTATGAGATTTGGCAAATGGATGTAAAAACCGCGTTCCTTAATGGGACACTTAGCGAGGAGGTCTATATGACTCAACCCGAGGGTTTTGTACATGCCAAGCATCCGGATAAAGTCTGCAAGCTTAAGAAGTCCATTTATGGACTTAAGCAAGCATCGCGCAGTTGGAACCTGTGCTTTGATGAGAAAGTCAAAGAGTTTGGCTTTTCGAAAAGCAAGGATGAGCCATGCGTATATGTTAGGGCTAGTGGGAGCATAGTTGTGTTCCTAGTCTTGTATGTCGATGACATACTCCTCATTGGAAACGATGTCCCGACCCTTCAAGGTGTAAAAACTTGGTTAGGGAATTGTTTTTCAATGAAGGATCTAGGAGATGCGACTTATATTCTTGGGATCAAAATCTATAGAGATAGATACAAGAGACTTATTGGGCTTAGCCAAAGTACATATGTTGAAAAAGTCCTAAAGCGGTTTAGGATGGAAGACTCCAAGAAGGGGTTCATTCCAATGTCACATGGTTTGGTATTGAGTAAGACTCAATCCCCTAGTTCCCTAGAGGAACGGGAAGTAATGAAGCGAGTGCCATATGCTTCGGCTATGGGCTCGATCATGTACGCCATGCTATGTACAAGGCCTGATGTATCGTGTGCCTTTAGCATGACGAGTAGATATCAAGCCAACCCTGGCGAAGCTCATTGGACGGCGGTGAAGAGCATTCTCAAGTATCTTCGGAGGACTAAGGATATGTGCTAAGTGTACGGAGGTGAGGAAGGGCTTAGAGTAACGGGTTACTCTGATGCAAGCTTCCAAACCGATAGGGATGACTGTCGATCACAATCGGGGTTCGTGTTCCTATTAAACGGTGGTGCTATATCCTGGAGGAGCTCCAAGCAAGACACCGTGGCCGATTCCACTACTGAGTCGGAATACATTGCGGCCAGTGAAGCTGCTAAGGAGGCCGTATGGATAAGGAAATTTCTGCTTGATCTGGGAGTGGTTCCAAGCATCAGCGACCCTGTTGAGATCTTCTGTGACAACGAGGGTGCCGTTGCTTTGGCAAAGGAACCGAGGTCTCATCAACGAACGAGGCATATTCCGCGGAAATATGATTTTATCTGGGACGTGGTCGAAAATGGAGACATCGTCATAAGCAAAGTACACACGGATAGCAATTTGGCAGATCCGTTCACTAAACTGTTGTCGCAAGCCAAGCACGATGCCCACACACGTGCTATTGGGATTAGATTTGCTAGTGACTTGGTTTGAGTTAAATATTGGTTATTGTATTCGATGTATTTACTGTGATATTGGGAACATTAAGCAATATTGTATTTTTTGAATGTATTGATTATTAAATAGAGATTTAATGATACGCGTGTAGCGAATACTTTCTTTAAATCATTATTGTGTTCCAACTTTGCATGTTTTATCACTTCCTTGAATGTTTTACATTCTAAACTGTCCACGATCGGTCATTCCTCAAGGAAGGAAGTATGAACGAAGATCGAGGGAAATGATTGGTCATAGTGTTCAATAGGGATTGAATACAAGGGACGCAATATTTCGCCTATACTTGAAAAGAGTTTCAAGTGATTGGACGACCCACACCTGATTTTACTTCATGGTACATGTCAAGAGTAAATCAGGATGATAATATCTTTTATCCTTAGACCGGAGATGCATGTGTTTCACTATTTTGGTTTGCTTTATTCTGACTGCTTTCAAACGTAGTCCGTAACTGGCTATCATAAAGGAGGCATTTGGGTAAAGTATTGCCATTGTATTGGAGGCAATGTAGTCGAAGGAATTTGTTCCTCTGTAAAGAGAGATATCCCTGGGCCCCTCGATGATTGGGAGCTGACACCAAAATGCATGGCCATGCTCGAGTTTGCAATGATTGTTGATCAGTTGCAACTCACCTTTTGGTCACCACCAATCTTGATCGAGAAACATAATCGTGAACGATCGGAGAATGACTTTGTACCATGTCTCGTGTTCACTTGGATATCGCGAACAATAAGATAATTGATCACTTATCTATAGGACCATGTCAAACTCTTTTAGTTTATCATGGTACTTGTCAGGGATGACATACCCCATGTTTAGTTGGGGGCAGGGATGCCTTGCTAGAGGCCGCTCCCTGTCTGTGGTGCCCATGGATACGGTGTGTCATGTGCAAGTGGGAGTTTGTTGGTATCTGCCCACTGACACACGTAGGCCAGCATCACTGCCGATGAAGCGCGAGCCTATTGGGTCACACGCCAAGTTTCAATCTCAACAGCCTACTATAAGAAGAAAGAGTCAAAATGGTCAAATTCCAGTTGACCTAGGCTTCACGACCGTGAAGTATGCTCCACGGGTCGTGAAGCAGCTCGTGTCCACGAGTCCTGTCGTGGGCCGCATGGTTCGTGAAACCCTAGGGCTTCACGACCCTACACAACCCGTGAAGGAGGTCGTGAAGGCACGAACCCTCACGATTCTTGCACGGCGCGGCACGACTCGTGGAGGATAAATGGCCGGTCGTGGCGCATTTATCCTTCACGGCCCGTGAGAGCCCATGAAGAAGTCGTGAAGGCAGAATTCCAAGTGACACTTGTGTTTTATTGGACCATTTGAGTTGGTCCAATGATATGGTGCCATTAGGGTCCGACTTTGGCTCTTTTGAACAAAGTGGAGGTCTTTAACAAGGGCTCTCTTAGTTCATTAGCTACTCTTGGTCCATTTTTGTGCAATAGGTATACTTGTAAGTTCTTCCATTGAGAGAGAGAGAGCAAGATCAAGTGTTGGTGATTTGTGCACAAGTGTTTCAACGCTGTTCCAGAAGATATCCATCAAGTGTTGGTGGTACTTCGGTTTGCTAGTACAAAGAGGTTGATGGTTTCTTGGTGTGGACTTGCATTAGGGCTTGGAGCCTTTTGTTTCAAGCTTACATCCCAAATCCGAATTGTTCCAGCCAAGTATCAAAGTCTTCGAGGGTATGATTTGATCTCCTTCTTCTCTTTGTTCTTGTTTTTGGTTGCATGCATGTTCTTACAAGTTTTCACCACCATTGGGAAATCATGGGATCCTTTTGTGTGTTTTTGTTTCTTCCGTTGCTTGCTTTGATTCCCATGGATTCCCAACATTTATTGGTATGTTAAGTGTTGAAATGAGCTCACATATATGCCATGAATGATCTGTTTGAAGTGTTCATTGTGCATATTCACATGTATATGCTTTAATGTATTAATCTTGCTAGAAATGGCATGTTAATACAATTATATCTTAGAAATGCATGTGGCTTAATCTAAAATCCAATGTGTGGTTTGAGTTTTGCTGAGTTTATGACTTCATTGTACCTATTTACATGTGTTTATGATCTAAGATGAAAGTCTAGATTGTATTTGTTGTTGAATCTCTTTGTGCTAAAATGAGGTGTTCTGTCAGCGTAGCCCTTGCGGCCACAAGCATTATTGCTTGCGGGCGCAAGCATACACAACCTTGCGGCCGCAAGGATAACTCCATGCGCCCGTAAGGCCCTCTGTTTCACCAGTTTGCTATTTTTCATTGTTTTGACTGTGTTTAACCACTTTAACACCTTTTTGGGTTCTGAAGACTACTGAATGTGTCATTTGAAAAGATGTACGTTCATTGTAGTCTGATTTGGACGCAATTTGGTGAATCTGTAGTTAAATACCAGTCTACATGTCCTTTGTGAAAACTCGGATATGCTACTGTTTGTCCGATCATGTTTTGATTGTTTAGTCTGAGTCTTGATAACTCGAGTGATGATTCGTTGCATGATGATATGGTTATGATAAGTAGTAGAACAGCATGCTCTGTGCTTAATCTGTCATATTCGTCAAGTCTTCATTATCTGGTTCGTTATAGTTATTGCCATGACTAGTTAGGATGATTTGAAAGCCTGAGTGAATCTGTATTTAACTGTTCTGCCTCTCTGCTTCTTCGGTGTTTAATCTGAATTGTCTTGCTTTGTTTAATTAGTTTACTTGTTACTCGCATGCTAATTATTCTGCCAATCAAACAACAATGATGTTAGAGTATTGATAGTTCCCAGTCCCTGTGGTTCGACATCCGGTCTTGCCGAGTCTATACTACTCTTTGACCAGGTCATACTTGCCTGTGTCATGTGTAGTGTCTGCTTAGTAATATCGTTTTTTATAAATTTAAAACAAGTGTGTATCAAAGCTTTTCACCATCAAAAATCCGAACGAAAACTGCACACCAAGTTTTTGGCGCCATTGCCGGGGACAGGCAATATTAAGAAATATCTAATTGTTGATTCGATCTTTTCCTGCTTTCTTGTTACGTGTTGCTTTAGTTTAAGTGTGCCTGAATAGGGTAGTTCTTGCTTTTCTACCTTTTTTTCGCCACCTCGATTCGTTTGTCTCTACTGTGCAAATTGAGCCGTATCTAGAGCCGGAGCATGAGTTCAGACGTCGTAGACGCCGTCAACGCCAGCAAGGTCGTGTACCAAATCCTCCCATGGCGGCAGAAGGACCACCACCAAGGACGCTTAACGACTATGTGCGCCCGGATATCAATGGTATCCAGGACAGCATTATTCGACCAACGGTGGCAGCTAACAACTTTGAAATCAAACCAAATGTAATTCAAATGGTCCAAAATTCCGTTCAATTCCATAGTCTGCTAGACGAGGATGCTAATGCTCACATCCGAAGTTTTCTCGAAATCTGTGATACATTCAAGATTAATGGCGTCTCCGAAGATGCCATCCATTTGCGTTTATTTCCTTTCTCTTTGAAAGATCGAGCCAAGCTGTGGCTCAATTCACTTGAAGTCAATTCCATCACTACATGGAACGGACTTGTTGCAAAATTTCTTGCTAAGTATTACCCACCGGCCAAAACGGCCAAGCTACGGAATGATATCTCATCGTTCCAACAGCTTGACGGGGAAAGCTTATATGATGCGTGGGAAAGATTTAAAGACCTTCTGAGAAGATGCCCACAACACGGCTATGAGCTGTGGAATCAAATTTTCATATTCTACAATGGGTTGACCGTTGTTACCAGACAGATGATTGATGCAGCCGCAGGTGGTGCACTTGGTAGTCGAGACCCTCAGTCATGCTATGATCTCATCCTGGATATGGCAATAAACAGCTACCAGTGGAACCCATCTTCGCGATTTCGAACACCAAAGACCGGTGGCATATATCAAGTTGATGCTGTTACAGCTCTCGCTGCACAGGTGGAGAAGCTATCTCAAAAGATGGACCAGATGCGTACTAATCCTGCACATGTCTCGTGTGACGTGTGTTTGGGTTCCCATTCTAGTGGTGAATGCCAGCAAGGTGTTTCATATACCTCCCACAAGGAAGTGGACTACCTTGGCAACCAACCACGGGCCCAACATAATCCTTATTCGAATTCATATAATCCTGGATGGAGGAACCACCCAAATTTTGGATGGAAATCTGGAGCTACCAACTCAAATCAACCTCCTCCCGGTATTCTTTATCCACAGAGACCCCGTCAGCACCAGCCATATGATCAGCAACATCATTCCAATTAGCCACCCAATAATCCATCTTCATCAGCTCCAGGATCTTCCAACTTGGAGGACCTGGTGAAACAGTATCTAGCCCGATCTGAATTACGATTCGATCAGACTGATGCTAGACTTAACCAGACTGATGCAACTCTGAGAAGTCATCAAGCCACATTGAAATCTTTAGAAAACCAAATTGGCTAAATTTCTCAA
This sequence comes from Dittrichia graveolens, assembly GCA_038502395.1. Lineage (NCBI taxonomy): Eukaryota > Viridiplantae > Streptophyta > Magnoliopsida > Asterales > Asteraceae > Dittrichia > Dittrichia graveolens. Next base: position 64,663,319 of record JARJIL010000005.1, on the reverse strand, counting down.
ACTCTTTCAGAGAGGCCACCTGGCCATCTGCCGAGTAATACCGAATCCAATCCAAAGGCACGGGTGAAAGCCATCACTTTGAGGAGTGGGACCACCATGGTACCTCCTCCTATGCCTTCAAAGAGTCCATCCGACACATCCAAAACCCCGATACATCCAAAGATCTAGTCACTTCAGGATCACCAGAAAAACAGGTTCCTACCTAGAACACTGACGAGGCGCAACCTAGGCCAGGCCCAGCAAGTACCGCGCAAGTTAGACCCCCGGTTCCTAAATTTCAGCCTACTATTCCTTACCCCTAAAGGTTAGGTAAACAGAAAATGCAGGAGCAATACAGTAAGTTCCTTGAACTCTTCAAGCAACTTCATGTCAACATTCGATTTGTTGAGGCTCTCGCTCAGATGCCTAAATATGCAAAATTCCTTAAGGATCTCCTGAGCAATAAAAAGAAATTAGAGGACCTGTCGATTGTCACACTTAGTGAGGAGTGTTCTGCTATCCTTCAGAATAAGCTGTCAGTTAAGAAAACTGATCCAGGTAGCTTTACTATCCTTGTTTGATAGGGAATCTTTCAGTCAGTAATGCTTTAGCCGACCTTGGTGCTAGCATTAATCTCGTGCCTTATTCTGTCTTTTCGAAGTTAGGCATTGGAGAACCAAAGCCCACTCGGATGTCTATCCAGTTGGCTGACCGATCTGTGAAATATCCGCGAGGAATCGTGGAGAAGATCCTGGTTAAAGTCGATAAATTCGTTTTCCCAGTCGACTTTGTTATTCTTGACATGGATGAGGACAATAATGTTCCTCTTATCTTAGGACGACCGTTTTTAGCTACATCACGTGCACTTAACGATGTTTGCGATGGTAAACTTACACTGCGAGTAGCGAATGAGGTCGTGACCTTTGATATTCATAGATCCATGAAACAACCACCCAGTCAGGATGATGCGCTTTATTTTGTTGACATATTTGATCGCCATCTCCGTGACTATGTTCCAATCTCAACTGAGAAAGATGTGCTTGACACACAGATTCTTGAAAAGGGATCTCTTCCTGAAGATCTTTCTCAGTTAAAATTCTATCAGCCAGATCCTGATGCCCTTCATGAGGAGGCATTCGTTTCTGAAAATTTTGAGACCCTCGAAATTCTCAAAGAATACAAAACGCAACCATCTGTGGTTGAACTACCATCTCTTGAATTGAAAGAACATCCTGCACATCTGGAATATGCTTTTCTAGATGATGAGTCCCAATTACCAGTCATAATAGCTTCTGATCTTAATGAAAATGAGAGATCAAAGTTATTACAGGTTTTGAAGAAACACAAAACCGCAATTGCGTGGAAATTGTCCGACATAAAGGGCATTAAACCCTCTTTCTGCATGCACAAAATTCTCTTGGAAGAAAATTATAAGGCTTGTGTGCAGCGACAGAGGCGACTCAATCCACACATGCAAGAAGTGGTTAAGAAAGAAATAATTAAGCTGCTGGACGCGGGCCTGATATATCCTATATCTGACAGCCCTTGGGTAAGCCCAGTCCAGGTTGTTCCAAAAAAGGGAGGCATGATTGTTGTCTCCAACGAGAAGAATGAATTGATTCCCACCCGTACTGTTACCGGGTAGCGTGTTTGCATTGATTATCGCAAATTAAATGATGCAACACGCAAGAATCATTTTCCACTATCGTTCATTGATCAGATGTTAGAACTCCTAGCGGGCAATGCTTTCTATTGCTTTCTCGATGGTTTTTCGGGATACTTCCAAATCCCTATTGTTCCAGAAGACCGGGAGAAAACCACATTCACTTTTCCTTACGGTACTTTTGCTTACCGGCGAATGCCGTTTGAGCTATGTAATACGCCCACTACATTCCAACACTGTATGACAGCGATTTTTCATGACATGCTTGAAGACTGTGTCGAGGTCTTTATGGATGATTTCTCCGTTTTCGGAGATTCTTTTGACACATGTCTTAAAAATCTGGAGAAGATGCTCTCCAGGTGTGACGACACTAATCTCGCCCTTAATTGGGAGAAATGTCATTTTATAGTGCGAGAGGGGAATGTCCTTGGACACAAAATCTCCAAATCAGGGATTGAGGTTGATCGTGCTAAACTTGATGTTATTTCTAAATTACCTCCTCCAACAAATGTCAAAGGCATTTGGAGCTTTTTAGGTCACGCCGGATTTTATCGCCGTTTTATAAAGGATTTTTCCAAAATTTCCCGGCCTATGACCCATCTTTTGGAGAAAGATGCTCTGTTTGTTTTCTCTTCTGAATGTCTCGATGCTTTTAATGTTCTTAAAGAGAAACTCACAAATGCACTGATCTTGACCAGTCCAGATTGGTCGCTTCCCTTTGAATTAATGTGTGACGCCAGCAACTTTGCCGTTGGCGCAGTTCTAGGGCAACGAAGAGAAAATCGATTCCATCCGATATATTATGCGAGTAAGACCTTGACTGACGCCCAGGAGAATTATACAGTAACCGAGAAGGAATTACTGGCCGTCGTCTTTGCGTTCGATAAATTTCGGTCTTACTTGATTTTGTCTAAGACTGTCGTGTACACCGATCATTCCGCCTTGCGCTTCTTGTTTTCTATTCAAGATGCGAAACCTCGTCTCATTAGATGGATACTCCTGCTTCAGGAGTTTGACATTGAAATTCGAGACAAGCGAGGTGCAGAAAACTTGGCAGCTAACCATCTTTCACGCTTAGACAACCCGAATCTAGAGAGTCTAGATGAATCTGCCATCCAGGACACATTTCCTGATGAATTTATGTTAGCATTACTCAAATCTAATGACACACCTTGGTATGCAGATTTTGCAAATTATCTTGCAGCTGGGGTGATGCAAAAAGGCCTCACGCACCAGCAAAGGAGAAGGTTCTTCTCCCAGGTGAAATACTATTTTTGGGAGGATCCCTATCTTTTTCGGATAGGAGCCGACCAAATTATCCGTAGATGTGTGAGTGAAAGTGAAACCAATGACATCCTAGTGCACTGCCACTCAGGCCCTACAGGAGGCGATCATGGACCTAGCTACACAGCTAAAAAGGTCCTAGATGCCGGCTTCTATTGGCCTACATTGTTCAAGGATGCTCAGAATTTCGTTAAGTCCTGTGATGCTTGCCAAAAATCCGGAAACATCTCATCCCGTAATGAGATGCCTCAAAAACCAATTCAAGTTTGTGAAATCTTTGATATTTGGGGAATTGATTTCATGGGGCCATTTCTTGGTTCCCACGGAAATAAGTATATCCTTGCTGTTGTCGATTACCTATCGAAATGGGCCGAGGCGCAAGCCTTTCCTACAAACGACGCAAGGGTAGTTTGTAAGTTCCTAAAGAAGCTGTTTTCTCGCTTCGGTACCCCGAGAGCATTGATAAGTGATCAGGGTACTCACTTCTGTAATGCACAATTAGAAAAAGTGTTGAAATGATATGGGGTGACCCATAGGTTTTCCACTGCATACCATCCGCAAACAAGCGGACAAGTTGAGGTTACCAATCGTGGTTTAAAACGAATCCTTGAAAGAACCATTGGTAACAACCCAAAAGAATGGGCAGAAAAATTGGATGAAGCTCTCTGGGCGTTTCGAACCGCCTATAAGACACCGATCGGAACCACCCCGTATAGGTTGGTTTATGGAAAAGCGTGCCGTCTTCCGGTTGAACTTGAACATAGAGCCTATTAGGCTTTGAAAGCCGTAAATTTCGATTCTTCAAGATCATCAGAAAATCGTTTGTTTCAGCTAAACGAGCTTGACGAGTTGCGGTTCCAAGCTTACGATAATTCATTGATCTACAAAGAAAAGACGAAAGCATTTCATGATACCCGCCTGAAGGACAAAGAATTCCAGGCCGGTGACCGTGTACTTCTGTACAATTCTCGCCTTCGTCTTTTTCCTAGCAAATTGAAGTCTAGATGGACGGGTCCTTATATTGTCCACACTGTGTATCCCCACGGGGCTGTTAACATCACAAACTCCGAGGGAGTTACATTCAAAGTCAATGGTCACCGTCTCAAGAAGTACATAGGTACCCCGATCCAGGACGAGCCCAGTGAAGTTCTGAAACTTCACCCCGCTGCACCTTAATGGGGTGTGTTTGGTCTTTTACCGACAGACCTAAAAGAACTGGATATGCTTTCCTACGAATCTCTTGCCCTTCTTTCTTGTCTTTTTCTACGTACTCATTTGCCTTCCGATATTCAGCGTGATATTGTCATTAGACTTGAGAAAAACGTGAGGAGAAATCAAAATTATGCCAAGTTCCATCGAGGCACTTCCATTTACGCGGCCAAGAGGCTTGCTAAACATGTTGGGAAATGTTGGAAGTGTGGTGCTCTGATTCATAATGGTGCTTGTAGGGAGTTACCAACGATATCTCAATCGGAGTGTGCTAGTGCTCTTCGTGAAGATCCCGTTAAGCTAAAATCCGAGGGGGTCTTGAGGCCTAATAGCAACGCTAGCGCGATGATTGAGGAGTTGGTGAGTCTTCGGATAAGCAAGTTAGAGCCCGCCTCCCATTCAAATTCCTAATTCATGCCTTTGTTCCGGCCGTTTTGCTCTTCTCGTTGTCTCATTTCATTTGACATTCAGTCTCAAGGGACAGGTAAACACTCTGCATTTCAATGCGTTAAAGTGTTCGCTTACACACCATACAAATAGTGTGTTACCCGTACATACAATCTGCTTGTCGGAACCCATTTCCGGGCTTCCGTTTCCCTTTCGTGTTTTGTTCTGTTGTTTCCTTTCCGTTCGCGTATTTGCTTTTCTAGTTGCGTGATTTAGAAATCCGCACTTGTTGCTATTCTATCCCGATCATTTCCAGAAGTTTAAAAGAAAGTGTTGCGTAAAACCGTTGTTTTAAACGTGTTTATCTTAAAAAGTTGGAAAGTGTGAAAAATCATGCCTTACAGCCGCAAGGATGAGTGCTTGCGGCCGCAAGCCATTCCCTATATTAAACATTCCAACAGTCTTCACATTTACGCAAACACACTTTCTCTCTCCTCTTCGGCCAAACCTCAGGCGACACACCCTCTTCTCCGGCGATCTCTTCATTTTCCGTCCATTTCCCGGCCATTTTCAACATACAAGGTACCATTTTACTCCTCTCCACTCGTAGGATCCCATTTCTAGGCTTTAATCTTGTTGTTCTTTGCTAAATCGATCAAAACCCTAAATTTTAAAATTCTGTTTCTGTTCGTCGCGATCTTTCGGCCGCAAAGACTCTCCTTTGCGGCCGTAAGAGCTTTCTAGGGTTTTTTCTAACTTGCTGCTTGAGGCCACAAGTATCTACCTTTGCAGCCGTAAGCGATCTTTCTATGGCTTGCTTCATTTGCCCCTTGCGCCCGCAAGGGTTTACCCATTGTGGCCGTAAGGGATGTTTTTCCACTGTTTTCCCCTTTTGTGCACAATCTGATACAAAACAACATTCGGGGAATTTCAGTGAACCAACGCAACCCATTTTCGATCGATTCTTTGTCCTGGACTTAAATGGCCTATTCTAACTTACCTTTAATGATCATTTCAGCATGCGTCGACACAGACAGCGATCGCCTGAGCCTCGGATTGATCCTCGCCATTTTCCGCGCATTGTGGCGCAAGATCCAGACCCTGCACAGCCTATTCACCCGCCTCCCGTCCATCCTGAGGACGGTGAGCCTCACCCCTTCCTCCGCTTCGATAGGGAGGAAGATCGATCTGATTTGGAGTACCTCCAGCGCAAGGCTGATGGACACAGATTCCAGCCGCTGAGGTACATTGTTTGGGAGTCTCTTGGAGCAGTTGCGCTCCAGAGCTGAGCCGTGGCCACCTGCGGTCCACACTGGCAGAGGTTGTTCTCCATCTCGAGGTCGGTATATCATGAGCTGGCCCTCGAGTTCTTCGCCACATTCCACCTGATTACCTCTCTTACAGACTATGAGCGGGAGGATGCCCTGACCTTTCGGTTGGCCGGGGCCGAGCACAGGTTATCACGCGCCAGTTTGCTGTTCTGATGGGCCTCTATCAGCAGGAGGAGCTGGACACACCAGCATTTACCGAGGCCATCAGAGACTGGCCAGAGGGGGTCACACCCATCAGCTTCTGGCCAGAGATAGGGCTTGGTCAGTACACATCACCTACGGTCCCGAAGAGCAGCAAGCTTCGGGATCCGCCTCACAGGGTTCTACACCGGGCCATCGTGCACAGTCTGACTACACGTGGCGAGTCGCCTGGATCCATTACACACTCGGACCTCTTCTACCTCTACACCATGGTCCATGCCGTTCCTTGCCAGCTGGCTCTCTGCCTTGCCAGGTTTCTATTTTCCATCCGTACCGCCCGTGTTACTCAGGGCATATATGGAGGGGTTACGTGACTCGTCTAGTTTTGGCTATGGATCTGGTTCCGCCTGAGGTTTCTGAGGGCCTTACCTTCTCTGCACAGGCCGAGAAGATTGATATGGCAGTTCAAGTACGTATGAGGGTGGCTGGCATGGTAGGACGTCATATGAGGCTGTTAGGCCCCGACGGTCGTCAGTGGATGCCTCCCAGGGCTGAGGGCGAGCCAGAGCCTCGTCCAGAGGGAGATGGAGCAGGAGATGGTGGGGAGGAGCACGAGCATGCCCGGCCAGAGTTACATGATCACGAGCGCCATGACTCCCCACCGAGAGATCAGCACCAGCAGCAGCAGCATCAGACTGGCCCCATTGTATACACGGAGACGCAGAGGCGACAGCACGCAGAGCTGCGAGAGTTGCAGAGCTTAGAGTTTGCACATGCTGAGGCTCACCGACAGTATCTTTCCAGCATGTTGCAGATACTGGTGGCAGATTCCTTATCAGCATCTACTGTTCCAGAGCCACCAGTTCCACCTCAGAGATTGCGAGATTTCTACGACGAGGCTGGTCCTTCACATTCACATTAGCCGCCTCCGCCGTAGTTTTATCTTTTGGGGATAGTTTAGTAGCTTTATTATTGTATTTCTAGTTTAGTTTGGCTGTACAAATTTTGTTGTATAGTGTACATGCCTTTCCCTATGTATTAGTTGTTCTTGATGTTCACGTTGCTCTGATATTTTGTTATGACATCAAAACAGTTGTATATATTTCTAGTTTGTTTATTTGTTTTCCAGCTTTCTGTTTCTGTTGATTGCCATATTTTTGTCCCTCTCGATGCATCACTTGTGTTGAGTTTGTTGTTTTGCAAGCATTGTTCGTGCTATCTTACTACTGCAGCTGAATTTAAGTGTGGGGAGGATGCCTTGCCTTCTACTTTTTGCCACCATGGACATGATTGCCGAATCAGGGAGTTCTTACATCTCTTCTCTCACATTTATTACGCTTATTGTCTGTACATTGAGGACAATGTACATTTTTAAGTGTGGGGAGGAGATTATTGCTATATACCTGCTTCTTCTTGTCATGTTGAAAACTCTTACATGCAATAAAACCTTAAAAATGAATTTTGGCTTAAATTGTTCGCAAAATTATATCCTTTTGGACATGTTTAGACCTTCTCGCATGATAGATGATAAGCAAGTAACATTAATAGGATGTTAACTTTCATGAAGTTGATTTGGCACAATTACTTGAGTTTTGACAATTGTTTGACTTCAATTGCACAATCCACACCTGACACCAGCATTCCTGAGCACTTGAGCCACAACATTTCTTTTCTTACATGCTTAGCTCGTGGGATTGCACACATATATGCTGATTGCTGCTTTGATTGTAGAACTTGCTCACGAATATGCATGTCAAGACCATGAACTGAACTGTTGCAATTAGATGATAGAAGCACTAGGAAAACCCATTTCAAGCCTATATACTTTTTTTTTTTTACCTATTTTTACATATTTTACCCCTAGTTAGCCACTTTGAGCCATAACCTTTCGTTTCATCACCCGTGCTATTTCTGTTTTAGTCTATTTTATTTTTAAGTTTCCATAATACCCGTTTTATGCTGCTTAGTTGTGTTTAGTTATATTCTGTTCTTTAGTTGTTCATGCGCCGAATTGCGAGACATGATATCATCCTTTTGTTTCATCCTGATATGTTGCGTGCAACTGAGTAGAAAATCCAAAAAAATCAAAAAAAAATTCAGAAAAATGAAAAAAAATTGAAAAAGAGAAAAATGAGAGCTCCAGTTGCATAACAGACTTTCAGTCGGCAGTTTTTGAGTTATGTTATACATTGAGTTGTAGTTTTCTTAGTTAGTCTCCTCTGAGTTATCGCCATCTCTCGGTTGAGTCTAATTTCACTCCTTCTCAGTGAATTGTAGTTCTTCAGCAAAAACACTGTTCTTTTCCCGTTCATTCTCAAATAATAGCAGCTTAGATGGTTTTGAACTTGGTTTCTGGATTCTAATTTAGCCACTTTTATATACTTCCCATTCCTACCCGAAGCCTTAACCATGTTACAACCCGAATGAAGACTTCTTGATAATTGCATATGTTTATGTTAATTGGTGGAGATTTGATATGTGATCAAGCTTATGCTAATCTTTGTGTCAATCTAGCACTAATGTACTGATACACATACCCTGATACATACAGATTGAGTGCTCGAGTGACCACCAGGTGAGTTATGAAGTCAAATGCTTGTTGTAATTCATTTATGCGTGTTAGATCTGCTTTTAGAAGTTTGTCCTCGTTGCTTTGCTTAAGTATCTGTTATGCCTTTAGATCTTTTCATTGTCGGAAGGATACATGTTTGCACTACTTTAAGTCTCTTTGAATTCCTTTGGTTTAATTGTTGCATTAGAGTTTGCTTGAGGACACACAAAGCTTAAGTATGGGGAGATTGATATCTGCGTTTTTATGCATGTTTTACATGCCGAAACGCCTCATTCGCAGCCCATTTCTTATGGCAATATAATGTTTACTTTGACTATTATGTTGACTTGATATGAACAAGCATGTTTGATCTTCAATACAAGTGTATTTAATCATGTTAATGTGTCTGATACAATCATATTCATGTTTGATGATGTGTTGGTGTAATACCATATGTCAAAGTATGTGGATATTCAAGAATGTATGTTGATTTTACAAAGATTTCATGTTACTTTGTTACTAGAAATGGTACATTGTGCATGATTGATTATTGGAAACACTTTTGGAACATGTTTTGGATCATTTCAGATCTGTCCATGTTGGTTGTGTCATTTATATTGTGGTTTTATGCATGCCTTAGCACTTTAAATGCAAATCTAGGTGTTTTGGTGTATTAATGGGTCAAATATGCTATTTACATGCATAGAGAATTCATGATATGTTTATTGGTATGTTAAGTGTTGAAATGAGCTCACATATATGCCATGAATGATCTGTTTGAAGTGTTCATTGTGCATATTTACATGTATATGCTTTAAATGTATTAATCTTGCTAGAAATAGCATGTTAATATGATTATATCTTAGAAATGATCTGGCTTAATCTTAAATCCAATTTGTGGTTTGAGTTTTATTGAGTTTATGACTTCATTGTACCTATTTACATGTGTTTATGATCTTAGATGAAAGTCTAGATTGTGTTTGTTGTTGAATCTCTTTGTTCAAAAATGAGGTGTTCTATCAGCGTAGCCCTTGCGGCCACAAGCATTATTGCTTGTAGGCGCAAGCATACACAACCTTGCGGCCGCAAGGATAACTCCATGCGCCCGTAAGGCCCTCTGTTTCACCAGTTTGCTGTTTTTCATTGTTTTGACTGTGTTTAACCACTTTAACACCTTTTTGGGTTCTGAAGACTACTGAATGTGTCATTTGAAAAGATGTACGTTCATTGTAGTCTGATTTGGACGCGATTTGGTGTATCTGTAGTTAAATACCTGTCTACATGTCCTTTGTGAAAACTCGGATATGCTACTATTTGTCTGATCATGTTTTGATTGTTGAGTCTGAGTCTTGATAACTCGAGTGATGATTCGTTGCATGATGGTATGGTTATGATAAGTAGTAGAATAGCATGCTCTGTGCTTAATCTGTCATATTCTTCAAGTCTTCATTATCTGGTTCATTATAGTTATTGCCATGACTAGTTAGGATGATTCGAAAGCCTGAGTGAATCTGTATTTGACTGTTCTGCCTCTCTGCTTCTTCGGTGTTTAATCTGAATTGTCTTGCTTTGTTTAATTAGTTTACTTGTTACTTGCATGCTAATTATTCTGCCGATCAAACAACAATGATGTTAGAGTATTGATAGTTCCCTGTCCCTGTGGTTCGACATCCGGTCTTGCCGAGTCTATACTACTCTTTCACCAGGTCATACTTTCCTGTGTCGTGTGTAATGTCTACTTAGTAATATCGCTTTTTATAAATTTAAAACAAGTGTGTATCAAAGCTTTTCACCATCAAAAATCCGAACGAAAACTGCACACCAATGTGCACTGTCCACGGACTATCTGATGCATGGTTAAGGTCAGCTGGATGGCTGGATCCCACGAGACTTCGGTCAGGTAATTTGGGATTTAACGGTGATTCGGGATGCATTCCGAATCGTAGGTTCTGCAGAACCGCCGTGCCTTAACGTGAGTGGTAATCAGCCGGTTGTAGCTGGATTACTTAAGGAGCCTATGGTTCCGTAACGATGTTTGGTGGACTGCTTTATGCTCCCCCACCAGCGCGGTTGGTTGTGTCTGCCCCAGTCTGAGTTGTTGAGCAGGACTGATTACCCTGCAAGATATGACCCTTACTGATCTTGTCAGCACACCGCTATGTGTTAAGTTAGCAATGATTGCTTATGTATGATATATGTTGCATGACTTGCTTTATTGTAACTTATGATAAGTATATACTCACTAGCTATGTTGGTTAGCTAATGGTGCTATGTCGCCCCTTTTCAAGTCAAGACTAGAAGGCCTGGTGAGGCGGGTCGCTTTTGGATTGTATAAACCTTTTGGGATGGAACACTATGCTTTTGTATGATGTAAATATTGAGGTTATGGTGTGTTCCTGTGTTAGGTAACACCAGCGGTTGTTTTGAATGATACGATGTAATTATTTGTTGTAATTTTAAAAGTGAAAATTCCGCTGCTTAATCTTATGATTATGATTTTGAAAGAACCCAGGCGGGTTAAAAGTTTGAATTATCAGTAAATTCACGGTTTTCATAAGCGGTGTTACAATTAGGTATCAGAGCCTAAGTTTGAGCGAATTGGGTACTTGTAAGAGTATTCGATCTCAAACTCGGGCCCGACCATAATTAAGTGTTCCTATGGGGGTTGAGTGAGAGTTGCATGATTGTTACTTGTTGAAAATTTGCTGGTTAAGTACGATAAGTAGAGTATTAAATACTCTTTCTCTATTGTATAGAAAGTTAGAAAAGATGTCTGCCGAACGTGGTAGTACTAAACGAGCTTTAAAAGAGATGGAAGATGAGGCTTCTCATATACCTTATCAAGCTGAGGATTAGGGTTCTCAGCATCATGCCGAAGGTGGTAGACCTGAGCCAGATTAGGCTGCCTATATAAAGCATCTGGAAGAAGAGCTGCGAATAGCCAAAGAGCTCTTGTTGCAGACTACGTTGAGCAAGCCACGCAAGACTTGTTCTTACAAGAAGTTTCTGTCATGTCATCCTCCGACGTTTGAGGGGAGTGATAACCCCACAGTTACCATACAGTGGCTCCGTGAAATGGAGCAGGTGTTTGAGTCCTGTGAGTGCGAACCTAAGTATTGCGTGAAATACGCAGTACGCATGTTGAAAGGCCGTGCCATCGTTTGGTAGGATACGGTAAAAGCCTCTGTTAATAAGGAGGTGTTGAGTGCTCTGTCATGGGAGCAATTCTCTGAAAAGCTGATGAAGAAATACTGTACTGAGTATGACATGGAAAGAATGGAAAGAGAATTTAATAATCTCCAGAAAGGAGATAAGCCAATGGAAGAACTCATCACTGCTTTTACCGACAAAATGAGGTTCGTTCCACATCTGATCCCTGATGAGACTACCAAGATAAGAAGATTTGTGTCAACCTTGCCACTGGAGTTTCACCCCCATGTGTGATTAGCTGTTAATCTAGATCGGGCATTTGAAGTGGCCCGACAAATGGAAGGAGATCGTATACATTGTAAGGGCGAATCTGCCAGTGGGAGTTTAAAAAGGAAGTTTCAGCCATCTGGAAAACCGGGTCCTTACAAAGGACAATCCTCTACAGGTGGGAAGACTGATACTTCCAAGAAGCCGAGATCTGATACTCCTTGGTGTTCTCAGTGTCGTACGTATCATGTTGGTGAGTGTTCGAATGCTACCAGACGGTGTTGGAGGTGCGGGCAGAAAGGCCACGCTAGTGCTGAGTGTGGTTTTAAAGAGGATGTTTGTTATAGGTGCCACAAGCCTGGGCACAAGATGACTGATTGCCCGGAGAGACAGAGTGCTAGAACGAAAGGGTCTTCTAGGGGCCAGAAGAAGGAAGATGCGCCTCGCGCAAAGGGGAGGGCATTCCAGATGACGACAAAGGAGGCCAAAGCAGCGGGGGATGTCATTACGAGTACATTCCTTATTAACTATACTCCTGCATGCGTGTTGTTTGACTCTGGAGCTACTTACTCCTTTGTCTCTGTGTCTTGTTGTAAGAAGTGAAATTACCTGTTTCCAAGTTGATTGATCCACTTAATGTGGAAGCTACTAGTGGTAAGATGATCTCTGTGATAGAGAAAGTTCCTGTAGCTGTTCTTGAAGTCGAGGGAAGTAGTTTCCCTATCTCATTCTTTGTTATGCCTATTACGGGCTTTGATGTTGTGGTTGGGATGGATTGGCTCAGCAGTCGTAATGCTGAGATTCTCTGTTCCAAAAAGATGATTAAGGTTCATCTTTCTGATGGATCTTATGCTATAGCCCGAGGAGAACGACGGGAGTCTGATATTCCTATTATCTCCGTTATTAAAGCTCAGAAGTCTATTTCTAAAGGTTGTGACTCTTTCTTAGCATATGTCGTTGATGCCAAGATGGAGAAGCGACCAGTTCAAGACATCAGGGTAGTGTCTGATTACCCTGAGGTGTTTCTTGAAGAACTACCAGGTTTGCCTCCGGTTAGAGATGTCGTGTATAAGATCAAACTTGTACCCGGAGCTACTCCTGTGGCCAGAGCTCCGTATCGTCTTGCTCCTTCTAAAATTAGAGAGATGATGACTCAAATTCAAGAGTTGCTTGACAAAGGTTTTATTCGTCCGAGTTCCTCGCCGTGGGGAGCTCCTGTATTGTTTGTGAAGAAGAAGCATGGAACAATGCGTATGTGTATAGATTACAGGGAGCTTAACAAGCAAACTGTAAAGAATAAATATCCACTTCCTCGAATCAATGATCTCTTTGATCAATTGCAGGGAGCGACTTGTTTCTCTAAGATTGATCTTCGGTCGGGGTACCATCAAGTGCGAGTTCATGAAGAAGATATTCCGAAGACTGCTTTCCGAACTCGCTATGGTCATTATGAATTTTTGGTTGTGCCATTTGGCTTAACCAATGCCCCTGCCATCTTGATGGATCTAATGAATCGTGTTTGTCGTCCATTTCTTGATAGATCCGTGATTGTTTTCATTGACGATATTCTTGTTTACTCGAAGACGGAAGCTGATCATGAGCTTCATCTTCGTCAGGTTCTCAAGACTCTTAAACGAGAACAGTAGTATGCAAAGTTGTCTAAGTGTGAATTTTGGCTTAGGGAAGTGCATTTCCTGGGCCATGTCATATGTAAAAATGGTGTCAAAGTAGATCCAGCTAAGGTGGAGGCTGTGATGAATTGGGGAGTCCCTCGAACTCCTTCTGAAATTAAAAGTTTCCTTAGCTTGGCTGGCTACTATCGGCGGTTTATCCGCAATTTTTCGAAGCTTGCGGGTCCGTTGACCAAACCGACTCGCAAAGATGTAGCGTTTGTATGGTCGGAAGCTCAGGCGGAAACTTTTCAGACGTTGAAACGATTGTTGTGTGAAGCTCCGATCCTCACTTTGCCTGATGGTTCGGAAGACTTTACAGTTTATTGTGATGCATCGTATGCGGGTTTGGGTTGTGTCCTGATGCAGCGTGACAGAGTGATTGCCTACGCTTCTAGGCAGTTGAAATCACATGAAAGGAACTACCCAACCCATGATCTTGAGCTCGCTGCTGTTTTGTTTGCATTGAAGTTGTGGAGGCATTACCTTTATGGCACGAAGTGTGTGATATATTTGACTCTCTGGCCGCAGTTATAGTTATTTAGGTGGTATCCCGAGATTGAAGAGTGCAATTAGTACCGGGAGAGAGACAGATGTGGATTAGTACAATTATCACCGATCATAAGAGTTTATTGTATGTCTTTTCCCATAAAGAACTCAACATGCGGCAGCGCCGTTGGGTAGAGTTAATTAAAGACTATGATTGTGAAATTCGTTACCATCCTGGCAAGGCCAATGTTGTAGCGGATGCTTTGAGCCGTAAAGGACCGACAGCATAAGCAAAGTTTATGAAGATCACTGTGATTTCAGATTTGATTGCAAAGCTAAAAGAAGCCCAGTAGTTAGCATTGCAAGAAGATAATTTGATAGCTGAAACGATGAAGAAACTAAAAGACCAGCTGGGTGAAGATAATCGTGGATTGAAGACTTTTCAATCCAGGATTTGGGTACCTCTTGTTGTGTAACCGTGAGCTGATTCTGCAAGAAGCCCACAGATCCAAGTTGTCTATCCATCCGGGAATCACAAAGATGTATAACGATCTGAAGATGCTATATTGGTGGCCGACTCTCAAGAAAGACATCGCTTCGTTTGTGGAGAGATGTCAAATATGTGTGCAAGTAAAGACGGAACACTAGAGGCCGTATGGCAATCTGCAACAATTGGATATTCCGGAATGGAAGTGGGATCATATCACGATGGATTTCGTGACAAAGCTGCCTAAGACGTTCAGAGGGCACGATATGATATGGTTCATCATTGACTGGTTGACTAAAAGTGCTCACTTCTTAGCCACGAACGAGTCTGCTTCGTTGACTCATTTAGCTCAGCTTTATATCGATAAGATTATATCAGTCACGGTCTTCCTTTTTCGATTATTTCTGATCGTGACTCTTGATTTGTTTCGAATTTCTTGCAAAGTTTGCAGCGTGAGCTTGGCACTCGTGTTCACCTGAGCACTGCCTATCACCCGCAGACAGATGGTCAATCTGAACGAACGATTCAAACGTTGGAAGATATGCTTCGTGCGTGTGTACTCGAGTTTGGTGGTTCGTGGGATTCTCATCTCCCATTGATTGAATTTGCTTATAATAATTCATATCATTACAGTATTGGGATGCCACCATACCAGATGCTTTACGTAAGACGCTGTCGTACTCCAACTTGCTGGTTGGAACCTGGTGAAAAAAAATTTGATGAACCTGAGTTTGTCTAGATAACCTCTGATAAAGTGAATGTGGCTCTTGAAAAGCTGAAAGCAGCTCGTGACCGACAAAAATGTATGCAGATCCCAAGCGTCGTCCCGCTACATTTGATGTGGGTGATCGTGTGTTCTTAAAAGTTTCTCCTTGAAAAGGCGTCATTCGTTTCGGACGTAAGGGGAAGCTAAGTCCACGATATGTAGGCCCATTCAGAATTGTACGTAAAGTCAATGATCAGACAGTAACTCTAGAGCTGCCGCCTGAGCTAGCTGGTATTCACAATACCTTTAACGTGTGCTACTTACGCAAGTGCCACGTTGAAGAGGAACATATCATTCCGTTTCAAGAACTCAAGGTTGACTCTTCTAAATGACTCGTTGAAGAACCTGTTGAAATCCTTGACACGAAAGTCAAGAAACTACGCAAGAAGATGATCAACCTAGTCCTTGTGAAGTGGAAGCACAACTTAGGTCCAAATCTGACGTGGGAAGTGGAGGACTAGATGAAGACAAGATACCCTCACCTGTTTATCACTGAGTGGATTCCAAGGACGAAATCCTCTTAAGGGGGTAGATTTGTAACATCCTCGACTTGGGCCTAGTTGTAAATAGTATGTACACGTGTGTAGTTAATGTAATAGGAGGATATTAATGTAGTTGGAATATTAAGATCGATGATATATATATATATAGATGTTTACTTTGTTATGGAATTAAATATATGTATATGTATATTAAGTATAACATATTTATATTAATTAAAAAGAAAAGAGAATTAGATATCTCTTATCCAGATGCGGTTTGCCTCTGGATAAGTTAGATATATGTGTGATGTGTTTAGAATTGACTTAGTAAGTCAAAGTTGGCAAGGAAAGAAAACACACACAAACACACACTTCTTTCATGGTTTTGAAGAAAGAAAAGAAGAAGTTGCCGTTGTTGGTTTATAGAAGGTTAGTAGTATGAATTTAAACATGTTTGAAGTTAGATACATGTTGTGTTATGGCTGGAAACTCAAACTCATGTAAGAACACCATTGAAGAACATTAAAGCTTACTTTGAAAGTGGGTTTTGCATGTTTGGTGTTCTTATTTGGATTTGAGATGTTTATGAAAGTCATATGGATGGAACATGAAGCTCTATAGTGTTTTAAATGTAAAAAAACTAACAAGTAGGTAATTCTTAGAATTGATTAAAGAAGGTGTTGAAATTCCAGAATTTGCAAGGTGTCGGATTCAGAGACTTATGAATGTGTCGGAATCTGCTGGTTTGTTGAAATCCGCTAGTGTCGGGTTCCGTATGTCTGTCGGATTTCCCTGTCGGAATCTGCAAGAATGTCGAATTCCGTGTGTCTGTCAGATTTCCTTCTATGTGTCGGAATCCGCAGGAATGTCGGATTTCGTATGCATGTTGGATTCCCTCGTGTTAGAATCCGCAAGACAAGTGTCGGATTCCGAATGTGTGTGTCGGATTTCCCAAAATCCGCAAGGACTATCGGACTGCCCAAAATCCGTAAGTTTTGGCGGATTTATGCTAAGTCCGGATTTGAGTTCCTTTGTTTGTTTTAGTAGTCATTCTTTGAATGTACAAATGATTGGTGTAAGTAATAATATTCTAGGCGAACTTGTCGCGCTAGCAAAGCCGAAGTAAAATATATATGTTTGCTCTAAGCTACTCAGGTGAGTACCTGCTTTCGTAAGACTTAATAGAGTAAGGCTTGATTGGTAGATGATTACTTGGATGTTGTGTATGATATTACACTATGTATGCTTAAGTTTTATTGCAGGTACGCCTAAGAATGAAATGGTAAGTCTTGGTATGAAATTGATGTGCTATGCCATGCTTAATATCTGTAGTTCAGGTATTAGGTGCATGCCAGCGGGTCCAAATTGGAACCGCCTAGTTGTTAATGATGTTATGTATGGATGAATTCATGAATGAATGCATGAATGAATGAATGTACGAACGGTTATGTATGTAAGATGATGGATCCTTAAGGGATCATATGTATGTGTGTATGTGCATTATCCGCGGACTATCTGATGCATGGTTAAGGTCAGCTGGATGGCTTGATCCCAGGAGACTTCGGTCAGGTAATTCGGGATTTAACGGTGATTCGGGATGCATTCCGAATCGTAGGTTCTGCAGAACCGCCGTGCCTTAACGTGGGTGGTAATCAGCCGGTTGTAGCTGGATTACTTAAGGAGCCTATGGTTCCGTAGCGATGTTTGGTAGACTGCTTTATGCTCCCCCACTAGCGCGGTTGGTTGTGTCTGATCCCCCAGTCTGAGTTGTTGAGCATGACTGATTACTCTGCAAGATATGACCCTTACTGATCTTGTCAGCACACCACTATGTGTTAAGTTAGCAATGATTGCTCATGTATGATATATGTTGCATGACTTGCTTTATTGAAACTTATGATAAGTATGTACTCACTAGCTATGTTGGTTAGCTAATGGTGTTATATCGCCCCTTTTTAGGTAAAGACTAGAAGGCCTGGTGAGGTGGGTCGCTTTTGGATTGTATAAACCTTTTGGGATGGAACACTATGCTTTTGTATGATGTAAATATTGAGGTTATGGTCGGTTCTTGTGTTAGGTAACACCAGCGGTTGTTTTGAATGATACGATGTAATTATTTGTTGTAATTTTAAAAATGAAAATTCCACTGCTTAATCTTGTGATTATGATTTTGAAATAACCCAGGCGGGTTAAAAGTTTGAATTATCAGTAAATTCACGGTTTTCAAAAGCGGTGTTACAATGAGCTATGATCAGCTGACAGGCTATCAGCTGAGCATTTACCATCTACTAAAAAGTTAGTTGATAAAGTAGTATTTGCTAATGATTTTTCAGTTTGTGCAATACTAGGATTTAAGTCATCTGTTTTTAAGGTTTGACAACATAATGTCTCTTTGGTCTCAACTAATGATTCCTTTCCTTTCTCACATCCTTTAACTTTATGTTCTTAGTATTTTTACATTCTGAAATCTTACCAGAGGATGATTCAACAGAAGGAACAATTGATTCTTTTACATGGGAACTTTTGCTTCTAACAAATTTATTTGTGAACACACTTTTGCCTTTAACAGTCTTGTGAAAGAGATATGGCAAAATGTTAGCATTGTCTAAAATATTAAGGTTCTTATTAGAATCAACATAGTTAGCAGCTTTAGAGTAGTTTCCACCAATGATAGCTTGAACTTGTTTGGGTATCTGCTCCTTTACACACTGAGTGGTCTTTTCAACAGATACACACCAAGACTTTACTATCTTTTGGAGGTCATTGAACTTTTTAGTTGCTTCACTAGCTTCTTGTACTAAGATCTCATTAAGTATCTTTTGATTTGCTAGCTCATCAGTTAAACTTGTTATCTGCTTAAGTTCCTCATCTTTAAGAATTAATTTTTCCATTAGTGATTCTACTTATAGCTTTAGCTTCTTCTCTCTTTGAATAGCATACTAGAAATCAATACACAAGTAATCAAACATAGCATTCTTTTCATTATCATCATAGTTAATAAACTTGCCAACCTGATACATTGAAGAAGGATCCCAATTGGTAGTTGAACAAGTTTTCCAGCCTTTTTCATGTCTTCATCAAAAGAACTACCATCATCATTGTTGGCCATCATGCAGAACTTAGCAGTGATCACCTCATCTTCATCTAAGGAAAGATCTTCTTCTGCCCAATCTACTTCTTCTACTACAAGAACTTGGCCGTGGGCTTTCTTCTTCTTCTTCTTCTTGTCAAGGACAGCAGCAAGGAGTTTCTTATACTTGGCTTCATAATCAATTTTGCCCTCCTGCTTTGGCACAGATGAAGAACCAGTGTTACTTTTGGACTTACAGTCACTTGCTATGTGGCTAATCTTGCCACATTTGTAACACTCTGGTGTGGAGACATCAAAAGTTGAGTTGTATTTGCTTTTGACAAATTTTGATGGTCTCTTGCTGAACCTCTTGACACCCTTTCCCTTCTTGAAAAGTTTGAACTTCCTGACCAGCATGGCTACTCCTTCAACCAGCTCTTCCAGACTACTCTCCTCATCACCATTCTCCTCTTCACTTTCTTCAGCACTCTCTTCTTCATCTCCTTCTTCATCAGAACCAGAATCAATAGCTGCAAAGCTTCTCATCCTTGTATCTCTTGATACAAGGGCAGTTGGTACAGCCTTCACAACCTCCTTCATCTCCTTGGATGACAACTTCCTTTGATTGACTGATTGCTCATGGTTTAGTACGTTACCATAGAGAGCAACCAGAGACATTCCCTTGATCTTTTCACTATGCCTTAGAACAGTGACAAAGTAATCTCATGTTTCAGGGAGGGAATCCAGAAACTTGTTCACCAAGACAAAGTTGCTCTTGGATATGTCTGCCCTTTTTAAATCATTTACTAGGCAGTTGAACCCGGTGTATGTATGAGTAAGACTCTCACCTTTATGAGCAAAGAAGAATTCATACTCTCTATTGAGGAGGAGCTTCTTGTTCTCCTTCACCTCTTCAGTCCCTTCATATGCAACTGTGAGTGTATCTAACATCTCTTTAGCAGAAGTACAATTAAGCACTTGATGATAGATCTCATTGGGTAGTGTAGAGACAAGAGCTGATCTAGCCCTAACATCAAGGCTAACCAACCTCTTATCTTCATCTGTCTACCGATGCATGGGTTTGGTGATGATTCTTTCTGTTGTGGAGGTTTGACCTTCAGATTCTGATGGAATGGATAATATTAATGTTGGAACATAAGGACCATCAGTAACAATTTCAAGCATTTGGATATCAAGGGTGGATAAAAAGAGATGTGCTCTACTCTTCCACATGGAGAAGTTTTCAGCATCAAACACGGGACATCTTGTTAAAGACCCGGTGTTTGAGATGTTCATGTTGTTAGAGGATGAGGCCATTTAGAGAGGGTTAGAAGCAGTTGTAGAGTAAGCAAAACAGATCTAGATATTGATTATCTAACCTGCTCTGATACCAGTTGTTAGTCCCAGATTGAGTACGCAACAACAAATGTTTGTAGAAGGGGGGGTTGATGTTGGTTCTATGTGCACAAGACACAAATTAATACGATATTACTGATAATAAATAAACCCATAGGGTCACACATTTACAATCAATGGACACCAATTACATATTTGAATATGATTTAAATATGTTTCCAACTCATTATATATATAAGTATATATATGCATTGCTGCATATTATTATTTATTTGAAATAATAATATCACTCTTATATATTAATACATAAATATAAACATATGATTTTATATATGTATATATATATATGTATAAATGTATATTTGTTACAAGTAAATTGTTACTAGTAACAATTATATAAATGTATGTATATCTTTGTTACAAGTAAAGAGTTACTAGTAACAATCAAGTATGTATATAAAATACATGTAGATGTATTTTATACAATGTATGGCAAGTCTAGCATTATATTTTATATATACTTGAAATATATAAAACTAGAAATGCTTACAAGTATCACAAAGGGGGTCCATTTGAGGTTGCTTGAAAAATGGACTAACCTAGACATGCATGCATGTACAAGTGAAGCAAAAGAACCAAAGGGGACCCCCCCTCCCCTTGCTACGGCCGAAATCAAGCAAGGGAGGGGCCTCCCTCTCTTGCTTTACTTCTTGGCTTATTTTAACGCTTCATGCATGGCTTTTGTGAAGAAGTTGCATGCTACCACCTTTCCTTGTGTACTTAGAAAAGTTCTAAGTGTTTTCATACTTGAAAACATCCTTACTTTATAGTATTGGTGTTCTTCAAGTGAGCAAAGTGTGGTACTAAAATACATACTCATATACATACATAGTAAGTTCAAGAAGAAGAACAAGAGGTTGTTGCTTGCTTGCTCGATTTTCAAGGGTTGGAGAGACTAGCATCTTGGAGGTGTTGGACTCATTGATTTGTGGATACCTTGGAGGAAGTCTTCTCTTGGCTTCTCATAGATCAACCACTTCATCAACGGTTTACTCACGCTACAAAGGTTGTAGTTCTAAACACCCTATGGTTGTTTTGTTTCTTAAGGCTTGCATATGGATCACTGGTGGGGAGTTTTAAAAGTTTAAAATTGTTGTTCATGCTTCCGTTGCTAAAATATATTTTGAAAAAACCGAACAAACCCCAACAGTGGTATCAAAGCCACTTATGTATAGTTTTAAGAAACTTTTTGAGTATGTATTGTTTAAGAAAATGGACAATTTTTCTTTTGTTAGAAAAGTTATGGATTTTCTTGTTGGCAACTTATATATGTTTATATATTTATTTTGGGAAACAACCAAACCACATGCATGTTTGGTTGTAAAAGTTGCCTAAATATCAAGTGTTGATATATATGTTTGTTTGAGTGTATGTTGTGCATAACAAGCCATAGACCTTTTGTGATGTGTTGGAAATTCGATTTGGTTGTAAAATTATTTTTTCATTTGGTATGTAATAATAATTTTAGTTTTGTTTCATCTTGTTGTATTTTGTAAGTAGTAGAATAGTTTAGACTAGTTTACTTTTATAAAAATGTAACAAGATGAAGAAATGACCAAGTTGGAGTTTTCAAGTGTGGTGGAGTCAACCATGGAGGCTTGGATTCATTTGCACTACAAGGAGTTGTTTTGGCAAGTGGGAGCTTCAAGTTCATCACAAGAGAAATATTTGGTCCTTAGTTATGACTTGGTATTTTTGTATGGCTCACAAAAATACCACTTAGGATAAATGGCTTGGTTATGCACTTATACATGTTATTTGTGTGTGTTTATGTTTATATTATTATGCATGGTTGAAAATAGGATTTTTTGCATGCTAGATAATATTTTTACATAATATAAATCACACAATGGGAGTTTGGTATTTTAAGTTGACATAACATAAGATGTAAAATGAATTTTATATAAAAGGAGTTTTGTAAAGATTAAAATTCATTATGTCAAAATATATATCTTTATATATATATATATATATGAGTTTTATAAAATAGAGATTTTAAAACTCAACCAAACTCCATTCAAGCTTAATAATAAAATGGTTTTATTACAAGCTAAAATTGGTCGTATTTGCGCGCTCGAAACTACACACGTTAATATAGGATATTAATACTAGTTTAAAATTGAACGCGTTGAGAGTTCGTAAAATATGGATTTTAAGAATACTCAAGACCAATATATATATAAAATATGATTTTATCAAAACGTGGACTTGTTATTGTATGCATGCAATACTAGTCACACGACTCGTTTTGTTTTATTTAATAAATATACAAAACGGTAAAAGCCCTTTTTCAAAACGTAAGTCTATGCCATCCCATTTTAAGACACTCGCTTGTTGCAACGACACTCACGTGGAGAGAGCATTAGCCAAACGCGTGGATTGTTTTTGTAACAACCGAGGTGTTTTTCCGCGAATTCCATGAACGTCTTGGGCCGGAAATTCACCGTCTTGAAATAGGACGACTTAATCGGAATCTTATTACGGAGAGAGCATTAGCCAAACGTAAGGAAGCCCGAGGCATAGATGGGATCAAACATGTCAAAATTGACAATCGTTGTCTAGGATCCCATAAAGATCTAGGAATTACATACGAGATGTAATTGGTAAACGTTACCTACCTTGTTGTTTTAACTTGATGGAGAGAGCATTAGCCAAACATTCAAGGTTAAGTTCAACTTGGATCCTAGCCTTTAAAAATTAAAGAATTTTACAATTCTAAAGGGTATTAATTATTAAAGGATTAAATATCAAAAATACTAAATTGAACTTTGTTAAATTTTGTAGATGGCCCCTAACTCAACTACGCCCGTTAACAACTTATCTCTTCGTTCAATCTTAGAGAAAGAAAAACTCAATGGTACAAATTTCTTAGACTGGTATCGTAACTTGAGAATCGTTCTTAAGCACGAAAAGAAATTGTACGTACTTGAGGATCCCGTCCCTGAGGAACCTCCATTGACTGCGGCCAAAGCCGTTAGGGATGCTTGGGTGAAGCATTCCGACGACTCGGTCGAAATTTCATGCCTCATGCTTGCTACCATGTCTCCGGATCTTCAAAAGAACCTTGAGGAGCATGGAGCATATGAGATGCTTAGCCAGCTTAAGGAAATGTTCCAAAAGCAAGCGAAGCAAGAACGCTTTGAGGTCACTCGAGCCTTCCATGCATGCAAGATGGAGGAAGGTCAATCCGTTAGCGACTATGTGCTAAAAATGAAAGGATACATTGACCAGCTTGCTAGGCTTGGATCTCCCATAACCAACGAGTTTGCACAGGGTATGATCCTTAACTCGTTGACCAAAGCCTATGATCAATTTGTCATGAATTATAACATGAACAATTGGGAGAAATCTGTCTCAGAGTTGCGTGGGATGCTTAAAACTGCTGAGAGTAAGATTCCAACCAAAACACCTCAAGTCTTGATGATTCAAGAAGGGAGAATCAAGAAGAAAAAGAAAAACAACTCAAAAGGGAAGGGCAAAGGCAAGCAAGTTGCCAAAGCTCCTACACCCATGACAGCGGGAAAGGTTCCCAAAAGCGACCCGTGTTTTGAATGCGGGGTGGTAGGACATTGGAGGCGCAATTGTCCAACCTACCTCGCGGAGTTGAAAAGGAAGAAGGCTGGCGAGGCCAGCACTTCAGGTATATATATGATTGAAATGTATAAATTTTCTATTAATTCCTGGGTATTTGATACCGGTTGTGGAACTCACATTTGTAACAATGTGCAGGGGTTGAGAAAAAGTAAG
This sequence comes from Dittrichia graveolens, assembly GCA_038502395.1. Classification (NCBI taxonomy): domain Eukaryota; kingdom Viridiplantae; phylum Streptophyta; class Magnoliopsida; order Asterales; family Asteraceae; genus Dittrichia; species Dittrichia graveolens. The sequence continues at coordinate 64,639,230 of JARJIL010000005.1, read as the reverse complement.
CTGCTGAAGCCAGACGATTTGGACCTCCACATGGGCAATGGAGCAAATGTTGCTGTTGAAGCCCTTGGAACTTTTGAATTACTACCAAACGGCATGTACTTAATATTAAACAATTGTTGTTATGTATCTAGTTTAACAAGGAATATTATTTCAGTAGCTCGATTAAGAGAATCGGGATTCACTTTTAATTTCGTTGATGATGGCATTCATGCATTCAAAAACGACATTTTGTATTTTGAGGCTCGTCCTCTTAATATATGAAGTTAATTTTAAAATATCTCTTGATGATAATTCTATATATACCACTAGCACCAAACGACCTAAGCATGACTTAAGTCAAACATACCTATGGCATTGTCGACTTGGTCATATAAACAAGAAACACATTGCAAAACTTCAAAAGGATGGAATTTTAAAATCAAACGATTCTAGCTCATTTGAAGTTTGAGAATCATGTTTATATGGGAAGATGACTAAGGTTCCTTTCTCCGGTTCAAGTGAAAGAGCCAAAGATCTATTAGGAATCATACATACGGATGTATGCGGTCCTTTTAGATCAATGTCTAGGGATGGTGATAGATACTTCGTTACATTCACCGATGATTATAGTAGATTTGGTTATGTTTATTTGATGAAACATAAACATGAAACATTTGAGATGTTCAAGCTGTTTCAAAACGAAGTACAAAATCAACTCAACAAAACAATCAAGGCCCTTCGTTCCGATCGAGGTGGTGAGTACTTAAGCCAAGAGTTTATGGATCATCTTAGTAATTGTGGGATTATCTCACAACTTACTCCTCCTAGAACACCACAACATAATGGTGTATCTGAAAGGAGGAACCGAACTCTACTAGATATGGTTCGGTCTATGATGAGCCGAAGTACTCTACCCTCGTCCTTTTGGAGTTATGCTTTATTAACTACTGCGCACATATTGAATATGGTTCCAACCAAGAAGGTAGATAAGACACCATATGAGATGTGGTATGGAAAGGTTCCAAACTTATCTTACTTGAAAGTCTGGGGTTGTGAGGCTCATGTACGACAAGAAGCTTTAAGCAAACTCGATCCTAGATCTATCAAATGTAATTTTGTGGGATATCCTAAAGATTCATTAGGATATTATTTCTACAACCCAGCTGAGAACAAAGTGTTTGTTTCTAGGCATGCCACTTTCTTAGAAAAGGAGTTTCTTTCGAAAGAGGCAAGTGAGAGCAATGTAGACCTTGAAGAAATTCAAGAACCACAAAATACAAGTCAGGTTGACACTAGCACTCAACAAACGGTTGTTGAACCTGAACAATTGGTTGTTCAAGAACCTACTGAAACACAAAGTGTTCGTAGATCTGGTAGACCTCGTCAAGAACCCGAGAGATACGGATTTCTCGTGTCCAATGATGAGATTTTCTTGGTAGACTCTTCTGAGCCTACTAACTACCAAGATGCTATATTGGATCCGGAATCCGATAAATGGCTTGATGCCATGAACACTAAGATGCAATCCATGTATGAAAATCAAGTATGGGACTTGGTTGATCTTCCTCCCAATAGTAAGACTGTAGGGAGCAAGTGGGTCTTCAAGAAGAAGACAGACATGGATGGAAATGTACACACATTTAAGGCAAGGCTAGTGGCGAAAGGTTTCACTCAAACTCATGGTATTGACTATGATGAAACTTTTTCTCCGGTAGCCATGATTAAATCTATTAGAATACTTATTGCCATAGCTGCATATTATGACTATGAGATACGGCAAATGGATGTCAAAACGGCTTTTCTAAATGGACACTTAAATGAAGATGTCTATATGGTTCAGCCTGGAGGTTTTGTAGATCCTAAGTATCCTAATAAGGTGTGCAAGCTTAAAAGATCCATCTATGGACTAAAGCAAACATCTCGAAGTTGGAATCTTCGATTTGATGAGAAAATAAAAGAGTTTGGTTTTATCAAATCAGAAGATGAACCGTGTGTTTACAAGAAAACTAGTGGGAGCGCAGTAGCATTCCTTGTCTTGTATGTTGATAACATACTACTCATTGGAAACGACATCCCGACCTTGCAAGACATCAAGTCTTGGCTTGGGAAGTGTTTCTCAATGAAAGACTTGGGAGAAGCCGCCTACATTCTTGGAATAAAGATCTATAGGGATAGATCTAGGCGTCTTATTGGCCTAAGTCAAAGTGCATATATTGACAAAATCTTGAAACGATTCAAGATGGAGAATTCTAAGAGAGGATTCTTGCCAATGGCACTAGGCACGGTTTTGAGTAAAGCTCAAAGCCCTAGCACAAGAGAAGAGCTAGATAGAATGAGTGAGATCCCATATGCTTCTGCAATTAGATCCATCATGTATGCCATGCTATGCACTAGGCCAGATGTCTCGTATGCTTTGAGCATGACGAGCAGATACCAGCAAAACCCAGGAGATGTTCTTAATCTATGGGGGTTTGGAAGAAGATCTTTGTGTAAAGTGTTACACAGATGCTAGTTTCCAAACGGATCGAGATGATTCTCGATCACAATCGGGCTATGTCTTCGTTATGAATGGAGGCGCGGTTGCTTGGAAAAGTTCTAAGCAAAGTGTAGTTGCACAATCCACTACAGAATCTGAATACATTGCTGCTTCTGAGGCTGGACAAGAAGCTGCATGGATGAAGAAGTTCATTGCTGACCTTGGGGTAGTAACAAGCATTCAAGACCCCATAGAAATATTTTGTGATAATGAAGGTGCTATTGCCCAGGCAAAAGAACCTAGATCACATCACAGCACCAAACACATCCTCAGGCGTTTCCACTACATACGGGATATAGTGGATAGAGGAGATGTGTGTATTCGCAAAGTTCATACAGATCAGAATCTTGCAGATCCTTTTACGAAACCTCTTGCCTCGACTAAGCATGAGTCTCATACTAGGGCAATAGGTCTTCGCTTTGCAAGGGATTGTATTTGAATTGTAATTTAGTATTTGGATATTTTGGAACATTATGACAATATCTATTTTATGTGAATGATGTATGGGATATGATCACTTCATTAATATATATTGTGTTCTTTATTAGCATGTTTAAATCCATGAATAATTCTTTATTCTAAAACGTCCATAGTCGGTTATAACTATGGGAATAGTTATGAATTAAGACTAATGTGAATAAGTTGGTTGACTTTCATTCGTGATGAAAGTAGGCAAAAGGGTTTGCAGCCAAATTCACTAATGTTTGTTAGGGAACAAACATTGGACATGACCCGCTCTTAAGATCGCTTCATGGATCAGTGTCATAAGTAAATCTTGAGAAAAAGGTGGTATCTTTGTATCCTTAGACCTGAGACACATATTGGGACTCGAGTATGAGGAGTATTATGCTTTAATGTGGTTAAACGCTATCTTTAACCGGGTAGTTATAAAGGCCATTATTAGGTATGATATGAGTCTTATAAGAGACGTATGTGGTCAAGATGGAATTTGTTTCTCTCATTTAATTGGGAGTATAATATCTCTGGGCCCTAAAACAAGTTGAACATTATATGAGAATTGATGACGATCCATGTCTCATGTTCAACGAGATATTAAAACAAAGGGATAATTGATGACTTACCTATAACGACGATTTGTAGCTAGTGAGTTAACTTCGTTGGTGAAAGTGTTGATCAACACACTTTATTTATTGTTAGGGGCAATGGGATGTTGCTAGACGTTCTTACCATTGTCTATATCGGCTTAAGTTGTAACTTGTGCAAGTGGGAGATTGTTGGTTCTATGTGCACAAGACACAAATTAATACGATATTACTGATAATAAATAAACCCATAGGGTCACACATTTACAATCAATGGACACCAATTACATATTTGAATATAATTTAAATATGTTTCCAACTCAGTATATATATAAGTATATATATGCATTGTTGCATATTATTATTTATGTGAAATAATAATATCACTCTTATATATTAATACATAAATATAAACATATGATTTTATATATGTATATATATATATGTATAAATGTATATTTGTTACAAGTAAATTGTTACTAGTAACAATTATATAAATGTATGTATATCTTTGTTACAAGTAAAGAGTTACTAGTAACAATCAAGTATGTATATAAAATACATGTAGATGTATTTTATACAATGTATGGCAAGTCTAGCATTATATTTTATATATACTTGAAATATATAAAACTAGAAATGCTTACAAGTATCACAAAGGGGGTCCATTTGAGGTTGCTTGAAAAATGGACTAACCTAGACATGCATGCATGTACAAGTGAAGCAAAAGAACCAAAGGGGACCCCCCCTCCCCTTGCTACGGCCGAAATCAAGCAAGGGAGGGGCCTCCCTCTCTTGCTTTACTTCTTGGCTTATTTTAACGCTTCATGCATGGCTTTTGTGAAGAAGTTGCATGCTACCACCTTTCCTTGTGTACTTAGAAAAGTTCTAAGTGTTTTCATACTTGAAAACATCCTTACTTTATAGTATTGGTGTTCTTCAAGTGAGCAAAGTGTGGTACTAAAATACATACTCATATACATACATAGTAAGTTCAAGAAGAAGAACAAGAGGTTGTTGCTTGCTTGCTCGATTTTCAAGGGTTGGAGAGACTAGCATCTTGGAGGTGTTGGACTCATTGATTTGTGGATACCTTGGAGGAAGTCTTCTCTTGGCTTCTCATAGATCAACTACTTCATCAACGGTTTACTCACGCTACAAGGTTGTAGTTCTAAACACCCTATGGTTGTTTTGTTTCTTAAGGCTTGCATATGGATCATTGGTGGGGAGTTTTAAAAGTTTAAAATTGTTGTTCATGCTTCCGTTGCTAAAATATATTTTGAAAAAACCGAACAAACCCCAACAGTTGAATACAAACTTTAGCTTTTAAAATTAAAGACACACTGATATACTTTTATATAATTCTTATTGATTATGAATCAAGAATTACATGTACTAGAAGCGGAAATTCTAAGTACAATAAAAGGTGGCAATTAATTTGTCTAACACATAGACAAGCTAACTCTAAAACAACTAATGTTTAGGAGTGTTCAACATATGAACAAGTTTGGTTCTACACAATGCTTAAAACTCTACGAAATATCTCAACAGATGAGATTGCTTTGTGTGTTGTGTAGAAGCTTTATTCTCTAATTTGCATGTCCACCATGCATGGATATATATAGAAGTCTTGGCGTGTCCAGTTGGATAAAGGAATGGGACAAAAGGAGTTGAAACAAATAATATAATATTTGAAAAGTTAGTGGGTAAAAAGTAGACTTACTTTAATCAAGTATTGCGTAAAGTAAGTTTGCTTTTCAAAAAAGTAATGTCCACTACCTTTTAAAATAATATTATTACTTGTGCTTTTTGTCTTGGAAGTTTAACTTTCCACTTTCATGATTGTACTTTAAACAGCAGCCATGCTTCTTTTAGATTTGACTTTACTAAGTATGTAATTGCCAGCCATACTTTAGTTATCAAGTCTTCGGGGTCTTTACTTGATTGAGATATCTTTTTCCTTTTCCAGAGGATAACATCAATCCTTTTTGTCTCGTACTTGATCCAAAAAGTGCTTTATACTTTTACAAATAAAGATCTAAGGCATAATAGAACAACACATGTTCAGCCTTTTACACATGAAACTTTCAATCTGAAAGGTAGAGCAGATTTGACATTTTGCTTGACTCAGCTAACAGAAAGTACTAAGAAACTTTATAACTTTCACTACTCAGTTGATACCTATTGCTCGGCTAATCATATAGATGCTCAGTTGATCAATAGTTATACTAGGAAGACATAAGCTCATGTATTGATATGATCAGTTGATCAAGTATGCTCAGCTGATCATTTAAATACATCAGTTTATGTAGGAAGATAACTTGTGTTTAGAAAGACTTACTCAGCTGATGTTATGGGCCTCAGCTAATCCAATATTCACTCAGTTGATGGTATAGTTGATCAAGAACTTTGCTTAGCTGATGGTGCAAAATGCTCAGCTGATCAATTTTCTTCACTCAGCTGATAGAAGAATCTCCTCAGCCGATGGTCTTCTTCACTTAAATCTTCATCTGATATTCCTAAGCTGATGTCCTTCGGCTGATGCTTTTGAGTAGCAGCTGATGCTCAGCTGATGGTTCCATACTTAGCATAATTTCATGAATCTGATTCAAACAGCACATGTTGAAAACTATCTAAGTAAAACTGAAAGTAGGGTTTGATTATCATCAAATTCTATGTTTTAAGATAGGCAGAGTTGATTATTAGGGTGAAGTAATTATCTCCCCAACAGACTTAACTAATGAGCAACCTATTATTATCATTGATGAATCGGTTGAAAGTCAAGCGGGACAAGGGATGGAAGAGTTGATAGATTCCGACTGGAGCGATTGATAAATGTATGTTCTAACTTTTATGAAGATAAACCGTTACATTTATCTATTGATTAATTCTTATTTATCTATTGGTCTTGTTTTAATTTTTTTTACTTTTCTCTTGATTTATTCTTATTTTAAGCCAGCTTTATGTCAAAGACTCAAAGTGATATACTTGATTTGTCCCTATCCAAGTATCCATCATACTCATTAGCTAATTATTTAATTACACTTTTGATTCAATTGTGAGTTTGTAACTTTTTCAAATTTTTATTTCTTGTAAGAGGGATTGAGGGAAGCAACTTGTTATGAAGACATGAAGTCATCAAGATTGAAATTTGGAAGATGAAGTTATTTTTATTGTATGCACTATGTTATTTTAGAGTTTAGACTTTAGACATTCGTATCGTATGTATTTGTAGTTTTTAAGACTTGCAAACCAAGTACTAAATGTTGTGTTAACTTATGGATAACTAGATATGTGTGAATGATTGCATACTTATGAAGAATGATGTATTTTTTTGGTTTTCTTTGCTGATTCGGATATTTCGGATAATCCGATATCTGTATCCGAAATTTCGGATACGGATATCGGATACTGAAATGTACTATCCGAAAATTTCGGATATCCGAAATTCAGATATCCGAAAATCCGGATATCCGAAAATGAACACCCCTAGTCGTGAAGCCCTAGGGTTTCACGAACCATGCGGCCATGAGAGGACACGTGTACACGAGCTGCTTCACGGCCCGTGGAGAATCCTTCACGGTCATGAAGCCAAGGTCAACTTGAATTTGACCATTTTGACCCTTTCCTCTTATAGTAGGCTGTCGGAGTTGAAACTTAGCGTGTGACCCAATAGGCCCGCGCTTCTTCAGCAGTGATACTGGCCTACATGTGTCAGTGGGCAGATTCTAACAATGATTTTGGTTGAATTTGGAAAATAAGCTCAAATGGGTCAAAATCTGTAATTTTGATCTTGATTCTTGAATTAGATGTTAAAGTGCATAAGGATTGTTGTTTCTAGCTTAGTTGTGATGTATATTTCATATTTGAATACTGGAAATTGGATTAGAATTGTTTGGTTGAGTTTTGGTATTGAAATAGGTCAAAACAGGGGCTGGAAATCGCCATTGTCTGTGCAGACATGCTTATGGGCGCAAGGGTTTTGCTTGCGGGCACAAGGGTTTTGCTTGCGGCCGCAAGGGTTTTTGCTTGTGGGAGCAAGGGTTGTTCCTTGTGGGTGTAAGCAAATTTCAGTCCTTGTGGGTGCAAGCAGAATTGCTTGTGGCCACAAGGAGGTGTTGTCCAGCAACAACAAGCAGTTTTGCTGTTTTCTGTATGTTGACTTATAGGAAGTATATTCAGACTAATAAATAGATTAAAGACATCATTAGGGGATTAATTCTAGTGTTTTAGTTGTTATTCGTGTGTGTTAATGTCTTAAATGTAAATAAGGTGTTATAGGTGCGCCTGACGACCAAGAAAGCCAGAACACTATATTTGCCTGTTATAGCTCAACAGGCGAGTACCGGTTAACCTAAGCATTATAACAAGAGTGTTATATAGTTGATTGAATGTTAGAAACCAAAGGTTTGATGTTTATGCTTGTTAATGACTTTTAAAGGCCAATTGTGTTGTAATTTGATATGTATGCATATAAAAGGCTTTTGTAGGCCAATCTTGATATGTTATGGCTTTTGTAGGCCAACCATTATATGTTATGGCTTTTTTAGGCCAATTTGATATACTATGGATTTTGTAGGCCAATTATGGATATGTTATGGCTTTTGTAGGCCAACTATGTTATGTTGTGGGTTAAGTAGGCCAATGTGTGTTAGTACCGGTACTTTTTTGGATGTTTGAGGCCATCTTGTCTGGATCTAGTTGGGGCCTTGTGCCGTCAGCTATGATGTGCAGTGATTCGATGATCACGAATTTTGGTTCCTGCAGAACCTCCGTCCTTTAACACTATGATGGGCTCTCAGTTCCCGCTGATCCCGATAGGGGTGAGTTCCCCGTTAATGCAATGGTGGACCATTACCCGCTTCTCCACCGGTGCGGAGGAGGTATCGGTTTCCCCAGTCTGGTTCATTGAGCCGGGCTAATTACCCTGGAAGACGTGGTTCCTGCTAACTAACCGGTGCTTTGCAAAGTCTAGGATAGACTTGCTTGTTGATATGATATATATGATATTGTTGTTATGATGCTTCCGCTTAACTGTTATTCACTAGTTATTTATAGCTAACCCTCTCGTGTACATTCCATGCCCAGGTAAATAGTTTGGCTGGTGAGGACGGGTACCTGCTATGGGTTACATGCTGGTTGTTTTGGGAACACATGTGTTTGTTTAGTTATGTTTTATTTAAGTTGTGTAATGGTCGAACAATATTTGGTAACGTCTTTGGATATCTTTTAGCTGCAACTTATTTATAGGTTGTAAACGATAAATTAGTTTAAAATGCTTCCGCTGAGATAGCTGGAAATATTTTGTTAAAAGCAAGTTTTAGAAATATTGCATTTACAGCTAGCTGTATCCACGCAGTTTCAAAACTCGAAATGGAGTTTATATTAAAAGAAAATAAGCTCCTCTCATTTTTGGTGGCGTTACAACTACTGTAGAAACCTTGGAACTTGCCAAGGGCGGTGTTAAGGTTCCTCCACTTTGAGGAAAGCTGGTCACATATACAGGTGTTCCCGGTCATAAGAGCGTTGTATTGCCCTTGAACGAGGCGCCAAAAAGAGTTTCCGGTTTGCGAGTTGCCAACTTTCTCATTTTCGGAGACGTTCGCCCACACTCCGCTAAAGGCTTTTCCTTATTAGGCCTCTAACCGGATATTTTTCCCGTGGAGTGAAGAACCTAAATTATTTCCTTTTTTCTTTCACCTTGGCGGTTGCGTTTCGGGAACGACTTTGGGCTCAGGCTTTGATGAAGGCCCGTTGCTCCATAACTGCACGGAGCACAGGTCGCCAATAAAAAGATGGGTCAGCCAATTATTCTGAACTAAGGTCAGGTGGATACTTGAATTCCAAGTATTTGGTGGCAATCGGGGATTGGAAGCGAAATACGGGTTTGGTGGCGGCACTTGATCCGGTCGTTTGTGAGGATACGGGACACCAAATCAGGCATACCAGTTGTTGTAAAAGTGTTGCATCATAAGTTCTTGTTGCAGCTGCACCGGATAAGTGGTGCTCGAGTTCATACTCGCCGAGCCTAGCGAGTAGTTCATCATTTGCAGAAAAGGGTTATTATTGGAGTTAGTTTGAGAGCTATATATATTTGTTGTTTGTAGAGTTGGTATTATTATTTTTTTGAATATATATATATATATATATATATATATATATATATATATATAGAGAGAGAGAGAGAGAGAGAGAGGGATCCAGTGAGACACATGTTAAATGGAAAACGGCAAGAACACTTGTAGCCAATCATTTAATTAAATAAATAAGAGATCTAAAATCAACCTAACTTAATTAAATCAAATCATTAAAATTCTACATACCTTAATTAACCAAGATTAATATCAGCCATTAAATAAAGATCATCCAAGGGCTATAAACTGTTCCCCAAGTTCTAATATTAGGAGGTGTTCTCATTTGATCCTACGTCTATATATATATATATATATATATATATATATATATATATATATAGGGTATGGTTATATATAGAACCACACTTATTCATAGAACCTGTAGAACTATTATAATATTGACACGTGTCATCAACAAAAAGGGCAAAAAAGAGATTTTTGTTTTTTCCATAAAAGTCACGCGCCTCCCGTAAATGCCATCAGCTTTTTATTAAAAAAACCTCTTAATCCTTTTAATGATCATAACTATGTCATGTTTAAGATTTTTAACAAAAAAATTATACCATTGGGTTCAGTTTTTCTTGCTCTTTAATTCAAGACCACTCTTCCCATATTTTTTAAATTTTTTATTTTGAAAATGCAAATTGTGAAAATGCAAATTTCAAATCTGAACATGCAAACTGTAGATAAAGATGACAATCAAAATACAATCTAGATGAAGGTGATGACCAAAATGCAACCTAGATGAAAATGAAAACTGAAAGCCGCTATTTAAGATCTGTAAATTGTAGATATGAAAAGAAATCGTTGTGTTATTTTCTAGTTAATGACTTAATGTAATTTGCATTTTCGGTTATTTGCATTTTGGTTATCTTCTTCATTTGGGTTGCATTTTTGGTTATCACTTTCATTTTGGTTGCATTTTGATTATCATCTTCATCTTGGTTGCATTTTGGTTATCATCTTTATCTCGATTGCATTTTGGTTATCACATTTATTTGAGTTGCATACACAACACTACAAAAAATGCAAATTTCATACATAAACACTACAATGCAAATTTCATACACAACACTATATCAGTTAACTCCTTCTGTTATCTTCTTCCAAAATGCAAATTCAAAAAAATACAAATTGCATACACAACACTATATCAGTTAAGTGCTTCTGTTATCTTCTTTCAAAATGCAAAATCTACAAAAAAAAATACAAATTTCATACACAAACACTACAATGCAAAATTCATACACAACACTATATCAGTTAACTCCTTCTGTTATCTTCTTCCAAAATACAAATTCAAAAAAATGCAAATTTCATACACAACACTATATCAACAGCAGCATCTGAAATGCAAACAACAACATCTGAAATGCAAACAGTAGCACTTTCACATCAAAAATGCATGTTTATATATTTGCATTTTCATATATATACATGTTCGTATATTTGCTACCGAAAATGAAAAAAAAGAACAGATAACAAAAATGCAAATTGTTTGACGAAAATGCAAATGCAAAATGCAACCCACATAAAAGAAGATAACAAAAATGCAAACTTACGACTCTCATCTGCATTTCACAAATCTGATTCAATAAAAATGCACGTCACAAACCCATTCAATGAAAATGCAGATTAGCAAATAAAAAAATAGTCTAAAATGCAAACAGCAGCATGTGAAATACTTGCTGATATTACATGTTCAAACCTAAAATGCAAATGCAAAAAACAAACAGTAGCACTTTCAAATGTGAAATGCAAACAGCAGCATGTAATTGCAAATGCAAACAGCAGATATGTTCAAACCTAAAATATGAAATGCAAACAGCAGCATGTAATTGCAAATGCAAAATGCAAACACCAGCACTTTCAAGGGCATATACAACACTATAATGCAAATTTCATACACAAAACACTACATCAGTTAAAAAATCATTGAATTATCAACCAAATTTTTGGAGTATGAAGAATTTCATTTTGATTATCATCTTCATCCACATATGCATGTTCAGATATGAAATTTGCATTTTCGTAATTTGCATTTTCAAAATAAAATTTTTAGAAATATGGGAAGAGTGGTCTTGAATTAAAGAGCAAGAAAAACTGAACCTAATGGTATAATTTTTTTATTAAAAATCTTAAACATGAGATAGTTATGATCATTAGAATGATTAATGGGTTTTTTTTAAATAAATGTGATAGTGAGACGTGAGGAGCTGATGATGTTTTTTCAATTCCCTTTTTGCCCTTCTTTTTAATTATAGCATCATAATTATGTATGATAATTACAATTTTGCCACAATTTAATATTAGCCCTTGATTAAATTAATTTAAAGGCCCAAAATAGTTCTTTAGGTTATATGTTTAAGAGTGGTTCTATATTGATGCTATTTCTATATATATATATATATATATATATATACATTTACGTTTTTTTACCGGTGGTAGGCAACAACTATAATTTAAAATAAAATTAATAAATACCCGTTAAAGCTCATCGTGGTGATGACGAGGAACAATATGACAACTAAACGACAGACAGGTCGTAGTCATTATGAGCCGGAGGCTACCACGACAATCTCATCAGGACTAGCCATATGGTGCCACTACCTGTGGTCTAAATTATTATTATTGATTCGAGCTTCAACCCTTAGTGTTTGACAGTTTGTGAATTATGAATATTCAAATCATTGTTTATAAATTTGTTGCTGTTAACTAATGAACATGTTAAGTTAGGTTTTGTAGTATTAAAATGGGATTGTTTCTTTCCCGGTTCATTCAGTTAAAACCGAACCAAATTAGACTTCGATTTTTAGTTCGGTTTGAACACTTTTTTAATCTGTTTGGTTTTCGGTTTCAATCAAAAAAATTTCTAAACCGAGAAACCCGAACCGATAAATACCCTATTGGTTATACATTTTTTAAATTTTGTAATTAATATATTATTACATGATCAATTGTTAATTCTCTTCTTTTCAAATATTGTAAAAACCAAAAAAAAAGAGTCAAGGGTAAAGTTAAGGAAAAGAAAAGAAGAGAAAGACGCATTTTCCATTCCAATGAAAAACGAAGAGACGAAGAAGTTCGTTGGAAAGCAGGAACATCAAATGATGTCATCGGCTGATGCAGAAGTTGAATGTAACTATGAATCATGTGAAGAAGAAGAAGACGAAGAAGACGAAGTGAAGAAGGAGATATGGAAAGAACATTACTCATCCCACCATAAAATCCTCTTGGTCGGAGAAGGCGATTTCACTTTCTCCCTGTGTCTCGCCAGAGCTTTCGGATCCGCCGGAAACATGGTTGCCACAACCGTCGACACCCACCGTCAGTACTACTGTACTAGTAATCTGTAACTACTAATGATTATTGTTATTGACATGTTGTGATTCCTGTTTGGACAGAGCAATTGGTGAAAAAGTACAGCAACGCAATCGAGAATTTGAACGAGCTTCAAGAGATGGGCTGCGTGGTTCTATGTGGTGTGGACGCCACCGCTATGAGCCAACACTTTTTCCTCACCACTCAGCGTTTCCATCGCGTTGTGTACAATTTCCCTCATGTTGGCTTCCACTACCCTGAAGGCAATTGCTGTCAAATCAAGTCTGTATCATACCACTTTCTGAGTTTCTTTCCCTCAATTGTTCAGGAATTTGATTTTTTTGGGATAATTTTTAACACAGGTTGAACAAGCAGTTGGTGAAAGGGTTTCTCAGGAATGCAAAGGTGCTTCTTAAGAAGGAGAATGGTGAAATTCATGTAACTCATAAGCTTGGTGAGCCTTATGACAAATGGGATTTGGTTAAAAAAGCTCAGAAGATTGGTTTGCAATTGTATGAGACTGTGCCCTTTTCCAAGCACAAGTATCCTGGATATGCACAGAAGAGGGCACATGGTAAATCTGCTGATGCAGCTTTCCAGTTAGGAGAAAGCACTACTTTCATGTTTAGGCTCCCTGTTAGTGAGTGAATTGAATTCCCTTGTATCTTGATGCAGTTTTTACTTTTTCATAACTTTTTATGCCACTTTTACTCCATCTAATGACCAAAAGGCCAATCTCATTTGGGCTTGTTTTCAAGCATCTTTTGACACATGCTCTATATCAACTTGCAAAGTAAAGATAAAAGCAGGGTGTACAGCTAGAAAGCTATCAAACCTAGTCTACATATTGTCTGATATAACCCAAGGAATAGTTCATGAATTACCTTACCTGTTAATGGAGTATAAGTAGAGCAAGAAAGATGGGCAAAGGCAACATAATTTGGCAAGTTTTCTTCTGCAATGGCATCAAGGTTAGTTCATTTTCAATATTCAATGAACAACTACATATTTTTAGCTTTTTAGTTGAAATGATGTGGTTAATATTTCCCATCCTACTTTTGAAAGGTTTAAAAGAAAGAACAGGTACAAACTATAAACTGCAACAACCAAAAACCTCTACCAAAATGAAGTTGAGCAGCTCACAAAATCACCAACCTGAAGGACGAACTAACCAGACCTCAAGCATAGGCGCATAGCTAGCTAGCTCGATCACAAACCCAACAATAACAAAAAGAATCTTGAACATACAAACAAACCGATTACACAGAACCTGGAGACGACAACCAAACAGACCAGTTGATCGAACTTAGAGCATCTGGACAACCACCTGAAGATGAGAAGCTGGAAATCTAATAAACAGTCACCTAGTTTTCTTTGACTTTGGTAGAAAAATGAGCCGATTTCGATGATTCCAAATAAGACACAAAGCTGCGCAACCCTTTGCCTTCCATCTTTCTTTGGATTCCAATGTCTTACTATGATCGTGAAACAGATCTTGTATCGCCGCTATTGATCAATCCTCAAGTCCCACCAATGAAAGATGAGCTTCCAAAGCTTTTCTACCTCTCATACAAATATAAAGCATGCTCCAACATTTCTGTGGTACGTCACACCTTGGACAAAGGATATTGTGCATGCCCACACCATGTATATCAAGTTGATCATGAAGCGGAATGCGACCATGACACTCTCCGGAACAAGACACCCACTTTTGTAGAACTAATCAACTTCCAATATCCAAACCCCCCCCCTCCCCCCTTATCCAACCGTCAAGGGATAATTCTTAACGTCAGAGTCGCGCCATGACGCGTTTTTTAGAACCTTGCTTAAACACCTAGTGATAGCAAACTCTTGAGTAGGAGACCGGTTCGTTAAAAATGGAATTTTAGAGAATCGAATTCAAATAGTTAGCCAATCACAATTAGCCAAGCATTAATATTGGTCACACTTTCGACGGATTGGTCTTTTATGGAAGACCTGGTTTTTTGTTGGTTGCTGCTTCTTTCTTTTTTATTTTATTGTTATTACTTTTTTTATTATAACTTATGGCTGATGAAATATGTTTTTAGTTTGCCAATGTGATGTCTACATATTTGACATGGGATTTTGCTAAGAGTAAACGGAGTGGATAGTATTGACTCAATACTATTGAGGGTGTCTGGTGGGGTGATCACTTTGGGGTGGGTGTGGGATCACTTCATAAAGGTACGTCGAGAGGAGTGTAGTGTTTTTCACATGTGGATGGAGTGTGGTGAGAGAAAGTTGACCCTTTTGTGCTTTTTACTTTTTTTTTGTTAAATTTTGATTGGTTAGTTAGGTAATATGTGGATCTCATAATTTGGTATGGTAGGAAGTGACCATTACGATTTACGATGCCAAGTGGTTGATTAAGTGGTAGAAAAAAAAGTTGACGTGACGATATGATAAATGTGATAGTGTGTGACCACTTCTTACACTCTAACATAATTGTTGTATTTAATATATATATATTATAAGAAAATGAGTAACATGGTTGTTATATAATATCTTTATCTTAATTCTTTAATATAACAACGTTATATAATTGAAAAAGATACTCCATAAGAGCTTTAGTTGGAAGAGAAAAGATTATTGTGAACATCATTTTCATAATTGCGCGAAAATACAAAAAACTTTACTAATATTGTCATTATATGCAATTAACTTTATTTTCTATCTAAAAATACATACAACTTACAAATTTTGTTCATTGTATACAATTGGTAATCTGATTACCAGGTTATCGGTTATCCATTGTATACCATGAACAAATTTTGAAAGTTTTTTGTATTTTTAGGTACTAAAGTTCTTTTATTTTTTTCAGGTTACCGGCAAGTTACCTGCTATAATAGGTAACTTGCATACAATGAACAAAATTTGTAAGTTATGTATATTTTTAGGTACAAAATAAAGTTGGGTGCATACAATGACCATATTAGCATAGTTTGTTGTATTTTCGTGCAATTTGCCCTAAATAAAAACCCTTGTCAAAGACCAACAAAATATGCATATATCTAAATACAAAAAGAAACCACAAGAAAGTAGGGGTGGTTTTTGGGTAAATATTTAGGGTATCAGTTATTTCGGTTATTTTACTTTTAAAAAGATACCGATAACCGAACCGTTTTAATATTCGGGTATCGGGTAACGGTTAAAATCGGGTATGGTTTAGTTAATATATTTTCGGATATAACCAAATTTGGCTATTTGGGTTTTTGTGTTAAATTTTTTTTTGGCCCAAGTATGTAATTAGGCATTTGGGCTATCTTCATTAAATGATGTCATATATAATTTGGTTATCTTTATTAAAATGATATATATATATATATATCATTATAACAAAATAACTAATATATTTCTAGTTTTCCAACATAATATTAAAGACATGTCAAGTTTTAAAGTCTAAAAATAAAAACTTGTCGAGCTTCACAAAATATATCTTAAACAAACATGTTTCAAGTTTCAAAACACCCTAAAAACATGTTATATATATATATATATATATATATATATATATATTTATATATATATAGGGGACGGTTCAAACAAGAACTGTTTTTCGTACGAGAACTGCGAGAACCAATCTTAGCCGTTCATTTTGGATAATAGAATTCATGGATGAAGAGCGTGGGGGATTAAGTGTGGCAGAGTGCATGTAAGGAATTCATGGGTGGTCAATCCAATTGAAAGAGGGGGAATTGGACGGCTAAGATTGGTTCTCGTACGAAAAACAGTTCTCGTTTGAACTTTTCCATATATATATATATATATATATATATATATATATATATATATATAAACATGTATGTTGATGTGCAAGGAATACCAATTCGAGTATTCTGGGTGTTGTGAATGTTTCGATTTCAAATTTTGATTATTATATTTGGGCTTAGGTAAATATGAAAAAAAATCTTTTTTAAAAATTCGGGTATTTCGGGTATACCCGAACCCTTTTTTATTTAACCGATAACCGAACCACAATGGTTAAGGGTTACCCGATTAACCGAATCTCTTTACCCGTTAACTGAAATAACCGACCCGAACTACCCGAAACTTAAACGGGTCGGTCGGTTATTTCGGGTATCGGTTATTTTCAACACCCCTACAAGAAAAGGGTGTAAAAGGGTAGCACGTAACTAACAATAGGTAAATAGCAGGTAAAATGACATGTTTAAACCTAATTTTACCCCATTCAAATCTACAAAACCGAAATTCAAACACAATTTCACCCAATTTAAATATCATAAAACCCTAATTTTGGAAGAAAATGAAAATTTCCATTTATACAAGCAAGTAAATAAAGTAGAATAGCATATTACCGAAGACAATGCGTGTAGTGGTGTTGAAGCTAAAACCTGTAATAGTCTTAAACGAATAATGTAGTTGAATCAAATTTGAGAAAATGAGAGTACAATGTAACCGTGAGTTTTGAGTTAGGTGCGGATCTTAAGTATAAATGGGTTACCCATCTTCTTAATCGGATCCATTGTCATTTAAAAGCATTTTTCAAGAAAACCTTAATTCCTGATTCAACTATCAAATCTATTGGGCAATTTTGAGTTGGGTGTGAATCTTAAGTAGAAATGGGTTGTATGTCTTCTTAATCGGATCCATTGTCATTTAAAAGCATTATTCAATGAAACCTTAATTCCTGATTTAACTATCAAATCTGTTGGGCAATTTTTACCAACAACTATCGGACCTCATGTCAATTTCTAACTAGTGTATAGACTTGTGTACACACGGGTATTACAGAAGTAAACTCGAAATATATCAAAATCAAATAAAAAATGTTAGAAGTATACATACACAAAAACTTTCAAATACGTACATAAGAAACCAAACGCTTTCTTGTCGTCTTCAAATAAAGCAAAGAGAACAGGTTTTAGAAGATCTCAACTCAATAATTAAAATAATTAAATGATGATCTTAAAGATAGAATAGAATAAAGAGATATTGTTCTTTTTATTTTCTTTTTCGTTGGTTCATCTTTATCTCTGACTTTTAAATTTCTATATATGATGAAAAGGGCATTTTCCATAATTTTAAAATGTCTTTGGTAGAACTTAACTGAAATTTTTGAATAATTTTTATTTTAGAAATTTACATAATAGCACAAACATTCTTGCCAGATATGATCTTTGTCTCATTAATATGTGTATCAAATTGAAATAATTGAAGAAATATATGATAATTGAATTGAATTCAAGTTAGGGGTTCCGTGTTTAATAGCATCTTTCTAAAATTGTTTTGTAAAATTGAAGGATTTTGAAATTCGAGATTTTGATTGGTTGATAGAGGTTGATTTAATAGGTAAAAATAGAAAGAAGTAAACTTGTGGTGTATCAAAATCAAATTAAAAAATGTTAGACATACACAAAAACTTTCAAATATGTATCTAAGAAACCAAACACTTCCTTGTTGTCTTCAAATCAAGCAAAGAGATCAAGTTTTAAAATATTTCAACTCAATAATCAAATGATGATGTTAAAGCTAAAGTAGAATAAAAAGATATGGTTGTTTTTATTTTCTTTTCCATTTGTTCATCTTTAGCTCTAATTTTTAAATTATCATGTATGATGAAAAGAGCATTTTCCATAACTTTAAAATGTCTTTGGTGGAACTTAACTAAAATGCTTGAATCATTTTCATTCTAGACATATACATAATAGCATAAACATTCTTGCCAGAGAGATGATCTTTATCTCGATAACATGTGTATCAAATTAAAATAATTAAAGAAATATTTGATAATTGAATGACTCTAATCTATTCATATTTATAGAAAAATAATAAAAAATTGACATAAACAAATTGTTTAAAGTACATACATAACAAAACTTGTATTTTGTAGTACTTCTTTATATACTCTAGCAAAAACATGATGTTTAAAACTACTAAAGTCATGCAGGCACGGTGAGAGGAGGAGTGTGGTGTTTACCACATGTTGATGAGATGTGTCGTGAGGGAAGGTGGACCCCTTTTAATTTTTACCTTTTTTGTTAAATTTTGATTGGTTAGTTGGGTAATATATGAATCCCATAATTTGGTATGGTAGGAAGCGATCATTACAATTTACGAGGCTAAGTAGTTGATTAAGTGGTAGGAAAAAAAAGTTGACGTGATGATGTGATGGGTGTGATAGTATATGGACCACTCCTTGCATTCTAACATAATTATTGTATAACATCTTTATGTTAAATCTTTAATATATATTATAAGAAAATGAGTAATATGGTTGTTATATAATATCTTTATCTTAAATCTTTAATGTAATAACGTGTTGTAATTAAAAAAGATACTCCATAAGAGCTTTAGTTGGAAGAGAAAAGACTATTGTGAACATCCTTTTCATAATTTATATGTGGATCAACACCCTAAATAAAAATCCTTGTCAAAGACCAATAAAATATTCATATATCTAAATACACAAAGAAACCACAAGAAAGGGTGTAAAAGGATAGCAGGTGACTGGCCTAACAATAGGTAAATAGCAAGTAAAATGACATGTTCAAACCTAATTTCACCCCATTCAAATCTACAAAACCGAAATTCAAACACAATTTCACCCAATTTAAATATCATAAAACCCTAATTTTGGAAGAAAATGAAAATTGCCGTTTATACGAGAAAGTAAATAAAGTAGAATAGCATATTAACGAAGACGATGCATGTAGTGGTGTTGAAGCTAAAACCTGTAATTGTCTTAAACGGATAATGTAGTTGAATCAAATTTGAGAAAATGAGAGCAGAACATAACCAAGAGTAATCAAGATAGTGAAAGTATAGTTGAGCATAGAAATCGAAAAACAGATAATCCGTTAAAAACTGACAAAACTGAAACCATTTCAAAACTGACGACGAATGAAGAGTTTCTTATGTCAAAATCCCTAAGCTGTGAATTTTGAGTTGGGTGCGGATCGTAAGTAGAAATTGGTTACCCGTCTTCTTAATCGAATCCATTGTCATTTAAAAGCATTCTTCAACGAAACCTTAATTGGTGATTCAACTATCAAATCTATTGGGCAATTTTTACCAACAACTACCGGATCTCATGTCAATTTCTAACTAGTTTATAGACTCGTGTACATACGGGTATTACAGAAGTAAACTTGAGATATATTAAAATCAAATAAAAAAGTGTTTGAAGTATACATACACAAAAACTTTCAAATACGTAGCTAAGAAACCAAACGCTTTCTTGTTCTCTTCAAATAAAACAAAGAGACTAGGTTTTAGAAAATTTCAACTCAATAATTAAATGATGATCTTAAAGCTAAAATAGAATAAAAATATATGATTATTTTTCTTTTCTTTTCCGTTAGTTCATCTTTATCTCTGATTTTTAAATTATTATATATGATGAAAAGGGTATTTTTCATAACTTTAAAATGTCTTTGGTAGAACTTAAATGACATATTTGAATCATTTTCATTTCATTCTAGAAATATACATAATAGCACAAACATTCTTGCCAGAGATGATCTCTGTCTCGTTAACATGTGTATCAAATTGAAATAATTGAATAAATATTTGATAATTGAATTGAATTCAATTTAGAGGAATCCGTGTTTAATAGCATTTTTCTAAAATTGTTTTGTAAAATTGAAGGATTTTGAAATTTGAGATTTTGATTGGTTGATAGAGGTTGATTTAATAGGTAAAAATAGAAAAAAGTAAACTTGTGATATATTAAAATCAAATAAAAAATGTTAGAAGTATACATACACAAAAACTTTCAAATATGTACCTAAGAAAACAAACGCTTCCTTGTTATCTTGAAATAAAACAAAGAGACCATGTTCCGTATGACGAGAGAACTACTCGTTTGAATAGTTGACGGTATCTCTAACTATTTTATTTAAATTTAACAAAAAAAGGATGCTTTAAGTCGAAAAGGTTTTACTTTTACCCTCCACGAAAATACACTACTGCGTACGCCCATTGACGTATGGCAAACCAGCTTATCAATTTGATTATACTTAAGAACCGGAAGAATAACTTCAATCAAATGTATATATAATTTTTTTATTCTGGGATCAGACGAATTATTAAAAATTTATATATAAGCGTAATGGATAAACGTACATGTACCAATTTAAAATTAAAAATTCTTATCATACTAAAACTCAATCCAAATACTAACATAAATCAATATAAAAATTAATGAATCATATATATATATATAGAGAGAGAGAGAGGAAGGTTCATGCGAAAAATGTTTTATTTGCGAAAAGTGCGAGAAGCGATATAAACCATTAGATGATTTAATTAAATGCTGAGATCAAGTATGACATTTAAGTAATTAAATGAAACTATTAAGAAATTTAAATATAATAATGAAGAGTATAAGAGTCTTTTTAACCCTCAAAAGATTCTTACCCTAGATAAATCACAATCTTCCCCAAATATATGATGTAAAACAAGTAAAAGATACTGATATCTGCCGCATCTGCCGCCTAATGAAGATCACTGATATCGTCAAATTTAGATATATATTTTAAGCGATATCTGTTTTATTTTAGCCTGTTATTGTTCGTAAATAAGTAAAAGATACTTAATTATCTTCATTTATTGAATTTCAGGTAAAAAAGGCGGAATATGAAAAGTTTTGAGCATAAAACGGAAAAAACCGAACAAATAAGAAAAGTTGTCCGTGCCAACACACCTCTACTGTTTTGATCATATCTCACTCATACGAACTCGGATTGGGGTGATTCAAAAGGCCACGGAAACTAGACTCAGAGGAATACAATTTCACTTTTATGGTTAAACTCTAAAAAAGCGAGGTCGCGGTGCGATCATTAAGGAGATAGCGACGCGACGCGTCCGATTACAACCAATTCAAATTTTAAAAGAGTTTTGGATCGCGTCAAACTTCTCCGTCGCGGCGCGACGCCCCTGTTTTCAATTTTTATATAAATGAACGTCTATATCCGTTTTGGGGTGAACCAACCAACTTATACTACCCAAACACTGCCAAAACTCGTCCAAAAGCATTCTAGGAGCTGTGGAGCTCAGATTTTGAGGATTGAAGCTTTGATTTTGAAGATTTCGGCTTTGGATCATCCTGATTTTATCATTCTTTCTTATCCATCTTCTGTTTTTAATGTTTATTAATTTCCAGAAGTTTATTGTGATGTTTCTTGACTGATATTTCATGTTTTCCTCTCTAGAGGAGATGAACCTCAATAAAGTTGATTAATTTATGTTAATTTGGACATGTTTGCTATATAATTTGTCTTGTATTGGTAATTGATGATCCACGTGTGTTTTGGTTTATGTTTTTAGAGTTTATTTACTGATTTTGCACAAGTTGGAGGACTAATCCGCATTTGTGACTTGAATCATGACTGTTTAGGACCAATAGACAATCTAGACTAGTGATAGACCAATCCTAGGTTAAACTTCTAAGAAAGGAAACTTTAATGTGTGTGATTAATATATAATGACCATTTATATGTTAATACATGTTTTGTTAACCTAAACAATCATAAAGATTAAGTCTTTCTTGACACGAACTTAAAATCGGCTAACTTTGTGTTTTGATCAATCTCGTGACCAAAAGGTTTGTTAAAACCATAGTTATAAAGTTAGATATTCGGACCAAGAGTCTAGCTAATAGAGAAATCGGTATATAGTAATTACATGTCCATTGCACGAGTTAATTGAATTAATCAGTTTAAAAGAGGTGAAGTCGAATCTAGGGAGGGAGTCTTCATATTATAAGCTTAAATCCAATAAAGTTTGTTGATTTTCACTTCCTTTGGTTTGTTTTTGGTTCTTGTTGCTATTATTTAGTGAGTTGGATCATAAAGTTTGGATCTTTATTGATAAGATTCAAAATTCCCCCTTTTAGTTGTTTAGATTAGTTTAATATTTAATTAGTATGATTATATTCAAAATCATACTTGTTCCCCTTGTGTTCGACACCCGTACTTATTTACTATACTACGATACGATTAGGTTCTCTTGCCTATTTGTGTTGTAGTCGTGATAAATAACTCGGATTTATAAATTTAAAACTGGTACGCTACACGCACATCAAGTTTTTGGCGCCGTTGCCGGGGAACGGTTTTATTTTGGTATAACTTGACTAATTCCTTATTAAACAATCCTTCTCGCGAGTTTCGGCTCAAAAGGAAGTTACTTTTCGTATTTTAGTATTTAGTACCTATTCTAGTTACTCCGCGCACTCTTCTGGATTTCCTTCAATGTCTCGTTTGTGATTATGTATTGGCCCGAGGATCATCCGATCTGTTGGGATTCCTTCCTCAAAGATTTGTTGAACGAATTTTATGACGATGGCATCGAACGGGATGATTTCGACTTTATTGCAAAAGATGACGAGGATGACCACCCGATTGGCCTGCCTGATGAACCATATGTTAGTCCTGAATCGTACTATTTAGACGACTCCGACTCCGACGACAGTATCAATTTTGAGCCTTGTGAGGAGGTGAAGTGGAGAGAAGATGCTCAGTCTGATGGAGAACGTTCTGGAGTGTCTCACTGACCTGCTTGAGGAACCAGAAGAGTATTCAGAGGATGAACCGTCGACCCTCGTCCAACCAACACCCACGTTAGGTTTAGAACCAAAACCCGTATGGGGACCCTCCCTTCTTGAGAGAGAAGACGTGGAGAATTGTGCAGATGTAATCTTGGACTATCTGGAATTTCTACTCTTCGAGGAGGACGCTCCGAAATCAGAAAAAGAGGTAACCACATAATCGAATGAGGAGTTTGAGTCGCATTATGGAATCCCTTTGGCGCCGGGAATTCTGTGGGGTACTTCAAGTGTAGAAAAGGATCAGGTGAATAACTTAGACAGCACGGGAGCAGGTTGGAGTCTTTGCTTGAGTCACAATTGAGTTCAAAATCACAAGGGGGAACCACAATTCAGAATGCGAGAGAGATGTTTGTAGAGATCGAGACGGCGTGGTGGGACACAACACTAGCTTCAGCATTCCAAATTGGTAACAAATATACATCACCCGGTGTGTATAAATATTACCACCCGCACTTGATTGCAAGTGTGGGGTCATTCGTTCAAATTCACAATAAATAAATCCGGAGTCAAGCTAGAGACTCAGACAAAAACAAGCGCTTCTCGGGAGGCAACCCGTGTTTAGTTTAGGTTTTTCTTTTTTCTTTATTTTTGTATTTCATTTCCTTTCTGTTCAACTTTGTGGGTGTGTTGTCTAGAAACCCTCACGAGACTATAACTCGTCCACTCAGGCTACCGAGGGGTTTAAAGGCTTGTTACATATGCTAAATGCAACCGTGATTCCTACGAAAGCGAGTTAGATTTTTCTTTCTATTTTCGTTTTTAGGGAATCCTAGCCTAGATAATTCTTCATATATGCTTCTGGAACTCTTCATATACAATCATATTCAGACACTTACTATCCTTTAATGTATATATATTTCTATTATTGTCTGACGATATGTTTTGAGTAGTTTATATTTCAGTGGGGCTTGTAATTTGTGGAGTACGCGTATATGCTTACATTTATCTTCTCCGTTCGCCTAATAATACCTAGGGAGTTTTTCTAACCTTTTTCTACCTTTTGGTATCTTTATTTTAGTACAATGGGGACAT
Organism: Dittrichia graveolens; assembly: GCA_038502395.1. Lineage (NCBI taxonomy): Eukaryota > Viridiplantae > Streptophyta > Magnoliopsida > Asterales > Asteraceae > Dittrichia > Dittrichia graveolens. The sequence continues at coordinate 64,614,597 of JARJIL010000005.1, read as the reverse complement.
TGTACAATTTAAGTGTGGGGTAGGAGGTTAGAAAATATTTCCTCGCTTGAAATTTATTTGTCCTCGTGTTAAATGATGATTGTATTTGGGCATTAAATTTAAAATTTTTAATATCATTCGAGTTAAAAGTTAGATATTAGTTGAGAATGTCAAATTTGTTGATTTGTAAACAATTTATTGTTATATGTAGCTTTTATGCATAGTATTCGTGGCTTTTCGCCAATTTCTTAGAAATTTCTGTTTATAGTATCCAAATTTTAATTTTTGAATTGATGCATAAAACATAAGGTTAAGCCCCTTTTGAGTCTAAGCTTGACAAAAATAGACTGAGTTGTATTTTCAATTTTTATAAACATATGTTTGCAAAAAGAAAAAAAAGTATAAAAAGCCAATGTGCAAAATGAAAAATATATAAAAGTGCTAGAAAAATATATATAAGTCAAATACATAGTCTGTGGAACTCGAAATAGTAAACTCTGAGGGGTGTTCTACACCTAATCACCTAAAAACAACTGGTTTGGGATCGGTTGAGTTGAGGATTCGCTACATGGGTTCCATAGAAAGTCATAGACTTATAAAAAAATAGCTGAAAAGATGAAAAGCATATGTGAAAATAAAGTTGAAAATCAGCAATAAGTCTTGAGGTCGGGGGATTTTTAAAGGGTAAATTAACCAAATTAAATATAAATGCAATTTTTAAATTAAGGTTTGGTTATTTATAAGCGGAGAGATTATTTGGGATGGTTGAAAAGTAAATAATGATCAAATCATGGGTATGTGCATAAATTTATATATAACTTATGTTTTGTTTCTAATCAATCTTTTTGACATTTGTAAGTAATATTAATTTTTCAAGTATGGTATTGATTATTTAAGATTTATAGCCTTGATAGAGTTGTAGTTTGCTTGAGGACAAGCAAAGTTCAAGTGTGGGGTATTTTGATATCGCCAAATTTAGATATATATTTTAAGCGATATCTGTTTTATTTTAGCCTGTTATTGTTCGTAAATAAGTAAAAGATACTTAATTATCTTTATTTATTGAATTTCAGGTCAAAAAGGCGGAATATGAAAAGTTTTGAGCATAAAACGGAAAAACCGAACAAATAAGAAAAGTTGTCCGTGCCGACACACCTCCACTGTTTTGATCATATCTAACTCATACGAACTCGGATTGAGGTCAAAAGGCCACAGAAACTAGACTCAGAGGGATACAATTTCACTTTTATGGTCAAACTCTAAAAAAGCGAGGTCGCGGCGCGACCATTAAGGAGATCGCGAAGCGACGGGTCCGATTACAGCCCATTCAAAATTTTAAAAGAGGTTTGGATCGCGTCAAACTTCCCCGTCGCGACGCGTAAGTGTTAATGTGCTAGCTAATAGTTATAAAGTTAGATATTCGGACCAAGAGTCTAGCTAATAGAGAAATCGGTATATAGTGATTACATGTCCATTGCACGAGTTAATTGAATGAATCAGTTTAAAAGAGGTGAAGTCGAATCTAGGGAGGGAGTCTTCACATTATAAGCTTAAATCCGATAAAGTTTGTTGCTTTTCACTTCCTTTGGTTTGTTTTTGGTTCTTGTTGCTATTATTTAGTGAGTTGGATCATAAGGTTTGGATCTTTATTGATAAGATTCAAAATTCCCCCTTTTAGTTGTTTAGATTAGTTTAATATTTAATTAGTAGGGTTATATTCGAAATCATACTCGTTCCCCTTGTGTTCGACACCGTACTTATTTACTATACTACGATACGATTAGGTTCTCTTGCCTATTTGTGTTGTAGTCGTGCTAAATTGTAATACCCGTTTTCAATTATAATTATTATTTATGTTAAATCAATAAATATTCATATTAGTGTTAATAATATTGCATTAAACACCTAAATATTTCTTATGTTGGGCAAGTATTAGTACATGATAGACTAACTTAATGTGGGCTTAATGTTTAGTAGTGATTTGAAGGGGGTTTAGAGATGACTAGTATTGGATCATTCGAACAGAAATGGAAGAAGGAATATATATATATATATATATATATATATATATATATATATATATATATATATTGTCACTTTAGGGCTCTAGGCCATTTTCTATTAAAGCTACAGTAGCCGCCCCTTTTCATCGAAAAAAAAAACAGAGAGAGAGAAAGAAGCAGTCTGTATTATGTGTGTGTGTTTTTCACAGTGGATGAGAAAAGATCGGCACTTCAGGGAGCATCAAATCGGCGAGGATTCAAACAAGAAATGAAGGCATAATCTTTTTGGTGTTGTTGGGGTCGAGTTCGAGTTGAAATCCTACTGTTGAATGGAATTCTAAAGAATGCTTACTGCTGTTTCGTCGTGGGGGCAGAACCATGAAGAAACAAAGTAGAATCACACTCTTTTGGATCTCACTCGACAAGAAATTCGAAGGTAATGATCCTCCAACCCTCGTGAGTAGTTAGCTACCTGTTCTTGCCATTTAATCGAGTTTGGGAAACAAATGGGGACTGGTATGTTGTTCGATAAAAGAGAAAAGAACCGAGAACGTACATTGAGTTTTGAGTCATTTTACTTACTTAAATTTCAATTATTCAACAAGAATGTATTGATAGGATGAATGGGAACCAACACAACTTGAATCATGTGAATTGGTTGTGAAATATTGAGGATTCAACTTGAAAATCGTAAGTTTGAACACTAGTGAAAAACCGAGACCAAGACGGGGCATAAGATACTAAAATATTAACAATAATAAGGTTAAACCTAAGAAAACGATTTAGTGGAGATATGTATGATATCTTCGTCGTTTAATTTTTGCCATAGGGGTTGGGTTAGATAAATCTTGTTGCCGTTCGTAGGAGAGTAGCTCCGCCGATGGGAGAAGATGATGGTGAAATGGGGTTGGGGCCTAATGCTAACTATTTGGGCTGCAAGAATTATATTTACGTAGAGAGCAAATATCTAGATTAGTGTTAAAGGAAGGCGTGTTGGGCCAAACAAATCACAAAATTCAGCTAACAAAGATGGGCTGTAACATAAAACTAATGGGCTGGGAGTTTTAATTAAAGGGAAGGCCATGGCCCATGGATACAAGTAGTGTGTGTGTACACACACCCGTATATATATATATATATATATATATATATATATATATATGGTTATGTCTTTGAATGCAACTTGTATATAACGGGTGAACAAAAATGGCATTACGATTATGAATGGGTTTTAAATCACAAATTTTTTGGATTGGGCCTTAATAAATCGTAAATTGATTTCTTGAGTAGCAATAAATAAATAAATGTTATGGGTTTCAACCGAGGGTAGATCACTCATCATAAATCGCTAATTGGGCAAGGCCCAAGTCACAAATTAATAGTTGGGTCATATTATAATTGACCAATGTGGGCCTTGTCATAAATTAACTATTGGGTCTAGGTGAACTGAAACTAATTGGTCTAAACTTCATATCGATGATAGGGGAGGAGATGAGATTGAAAATACTTACCAATTTCTGTTAGATCGAAAAGTTTATACATGTGAATTGAAAACTGGGCTTGGACCTATATCGCCGAGAATTTTAAAGTAGTTGGACCAAGAAATTTGTGAGGGACAGATAATAGTATGTATATATATATATATATATATATATATATATATATATGGATGGATAAATTGATTCTAATTTATTGGGATCGCTAATGTAGGTGTTTGCCGATAGTTGACTTAATTTTCGGTTACTCGTGGTGTGTATCGTAGCTATCACTTAGACTACGAATAAGGTGAGTTACACTAATTTATACATGATATTAGTGTGAATGTGTATGTTATATTCCATGTGATTGTGCAACTAATATGTTATATGTGAAGTGAAGGGTTACGTTATATTGTGGTGAAAACGTAACTCGGGCACAGTCAGACATAGTGTGAAATCCTTGGTACGGCTTGGATAGTCAACTGTGACCCCTTTTAGTTGTTTAGATTAGTTTAATATTTAATTAGTAGGGTTATATTCAAAATCATACTGGTTTCCCTTGTGTTCGACACCCGTACTTATTTACTATACTACGATACGATTAGGTTCTCTTGCCTATTTGTGTTGTAGTCGTGCTAAATAACTCGGATTTATAAATTTAAAACTGGTACGCTACACGCACATCAATCACCGCCGCCTCCATCATTTGGAGACCACCATCGCCGCTCCATCTCTTTGATTGAACCACGCCTCCGCCTATCGGAGATCCACCACAGCCGGCTGCCTTCTTCATGCCTTCTTCCTCTATGTACCGTCAGAACCACCTCCTCCGTGGCTTTATTTCTCTCTCCAAACGCCCGCGCCGACACCGTTCCTCCCTACTATCGCTAATACCATCGTCGTTGACGTGATTTCTCTCTCTAGTTATGGCCGCCGGTGTTGATCTAGGGTTCAACGGGAAGTATTGCAGTGGCTAGGGTTTTTGACGAAAAGAATTGCGGCGACTAGGGTTTTTGATGAAAAGAATTGCGGCAACTAGCTGTCGTGGAACTTTCGTTCTGTCATGGCAACTACTGCCCTGTCGTCGAACTTCCGACCATCTCGATGGTGATTACAAAGTTTAATATTTTTTGCTTTTTTTCCGGATCTATCATGAGATCTCGATGATGGTTCCAGTTTAATATTTTGCTATTTTTTACTAAATGTAATGTTTATACACTATTCATCAATGAATAATTTGTGTATTTGAGGTATGGTTCCAGTTTGTTCATATAAAAATAAGTTTGTTAGTATTTGTTTATGGTTCTAGGTGTTTAGCAAATTTATTTAACTATGTGTTTTTTTGTGTTTGTTGGGTTTTTTTAATCTGTTTTGTGGTTGTTCAAGAGGATACTTGTTTAATTTATTCAACAGTGAATAAGTGATAAAAAAAATGTTATGGGTTCACGAATGAACATTTGTTATTTTAGCAAAATATATTTGGTATTATGCATGTTACATACTCACTAGTGAACCATAATAAACAAATAATGAAAACCGAAATAAAGTGTTTAATGGTGAACACAATATTATTTTTTTCTTTTTAAATGGTTAATTTTTTTTTGTCTTTGTATGTGTTCAGCGGTGAACATATCATCGATGATAAAAAAAAATTTGTCTTTGTATATATTTATCGGTGCACATCATAAAATTATAAAATATTTTTAATTAAAATTTAGAAGTTAGAAAAACATGAGAGAAGAATATCTATTGATTGGAAAGAGAAAAATTCATTTGAGAGAGAAAAAATTTGGTTTACTAATTTACCCTTTTTAATTAAATAAAAATTTTAATTATGATTAATGTGAACCACAACATCAAAATTAATCGATGGTCTAGATCGCTTTTCGTAAATAATACACTTTTCGCATAAACCCTCCCTTTTATATATATATATATATATATATATATATAGAATGAGGTTTAAATAAAAAGAAAATAAAGATAAAAAGGGTAAGGAGTAACTAGGGTCTGAGTGTTTCTTAGTAGGTTTATGTCCTTCCTTATTGCGGTAAAAATACTTAACATGGTCACCTTTTGCAAGATCATAGAACCCACCTCTTTTGACTTCAAAACCACCTTTGTGAGCATAAGACTTATATGCTTCCCACGCCTGATCCATATTAGAGAATTGAGTACCAACAAGGGGCTTAACATCCACATCGGGTATCCAATACCTTGTCCCACGAGGAGTATACACTTCAATACCAGCAATTACGCACTCCTCTTCATCAATGTCTAAAGGAACAAAATAAATAAGAAGTGAACAAATATTCACAAAACATTGATTCGTGCATCTAAATAGACCTTACCACTTGAATCTGAATGCAAATGTGATGATGACGTTGCCCCGGAAAACGCACTTGACTCACCGAAATAAACAACTTGTTTCTCTGATTAAAACAAACAACAAAATTAACATAAGTTTCTATCAAAAATAAACACCAATCACGATATTAAAAAACTCAAATCCTACAATGATGTATAGATATACACATAGTAACCGGTGAATATCTCTTAAAGATGCAAACAACCATGAAATAATTAGCAAAAAACAATGAATCAAGTTGTTTAATTTTGATGGAAACTTATGTTAATTTTGTTGTTTGTTTTAATCAGAGAAACAAGTTGTTTATTTCGGTAAGTCAAGTGCGTTTTCCGGGGCAACGTCATCATCACATTTGCATTCAGATTCAAGTGGTAAGGTCTATTTAGATGCACGAATCAATGTTTTGTGAATATTTGTTCACTTCTTATTTATTTTGTTCCTTTAGACATTGATGAAGAGGAGTGCGTAATTGCTGGTATTGAAGTGTATACTCCTCGTGGGACAAGGTATTGGATACCCGATGTGGATGTTAAGCCCCTTGTTGGTACTCAATTCTCTAATATGGATAAGGCGTGAGAAGCATATAAGTCTTATGCTCACAAAGGTGGTTTTGAAGTCAAAAGAGGTGGGTTCTATGATCTTGCAAAAGGTGACCATGTTAAGTATTTTTACTGCAATAAGGAAGGACATAAACCTACTAAGAAACACTCGGACTCTAATAAAGGTCAAAGAAGGAGACGTGCATCTTGCAGAGTTGGATGCCCAGCCATGCTAAAAGTGAAAAAGTTTTCTCCTAATCTGGTCCAGGTTGTTGCATTCATTGAAATGCATAACCATAGTCTTGTCAATAAAAACGATGTATTACCACTAAGAAAGTCAGTGGCCCATTGTAATAGTGGTCTTCCTTCCACTTTAGCTTTGTTTTCTTTAAGCTTTCCAGCAAATATGAGCACCAGTCTAAACTTTTTATCTCTGTTGTAGCCTTAATGCATGGCAGGAACTTTTGATTCACCGTGCCGCACTTTATCCCCTCTATCATAATTGTTACAAACATCACTAGATAGTTCAGCTTAAATAGATCACCTCCACCATTTTGTTGCATCATGTTGTCTGCCACATTTTGCAGGTAAATTCTTTTTTTGTTTTGAGGAAATTGTTGTCGCCATTCTTTTGTTATCCTGTCACATTTTGATGTTGCTTTCAGTGGCTTCAACAACTTGTTTCCCATGGGTATACCTAGTACCTCATGGACACTTTGTTTTGTGATTCTTATTCTTTTTTGTCCCACTAGTAGACTACATGTTGCTGCATCAAAATTCTTCACCAACCAGTGACCCATAAGTTTTGGCAGTTCACTGATCTCAAATTGTAACATGCTTCCAAACCCCATTGCTTTCACACTCTCTTTTTGTGCTTCTGTTAGCATGTGAGTCATAAGGTAAAATGAAACCGGAGGTGTTCTCGTTTTAATTCTTTTCGCTTCAGTTTGTTCACTTCTCGTGACTATCTTTTTTTTGAGTCCATGACAAGGCTTTAGATGTATATCATCAATTTCCCGTTCATATTGTTTGACTTGCTCCCCAACTCTTTCTTTTGCTTTTGGTGTCTGATTTTTATTATGTCTGGGTGGTGTCATGAAGTCGTCGTCACTGGGCAATATTATTACTGTTTTCCCAGCCTTTTCGATGTGGATCCCTGCCAATTACATGTGTTTATTAAAGTATCCTGAGGAAATTTCTTATGCAATATGCATCAGGTTGACTTAATGCTTTTTTGATGCACAGCTTTGTTTTCAAATTTAAATTAGAATCTGATGTAAAAAAACTTGATGCATATTGATAAATAAACACATAACTATGATAATTAAAAAACATTGATTCAATACATAGCTAACCAAAAGAACAGTGATTCAATACATATTTAAGAAGAAACACACTTATTAAAAATTTATGAACTGTGTGAAAACAAAAATTGATGAATAACACTTAATGTAATTGGCAGGGATCGATGCACCATTCACTGTGATTTATAAATTGAAGCAAGATGGTTCAGATGAAGGTTTTAAAAAGAGATTCATTCATCTAGTCCAATTAATCAAATTCCTCATTTTAGACGAGGAAACAAAAGGAAATCTGATTTAATACCTATTCATCAAATCTAACGACCAATTCGTCAAATTTCATGGTTTAAATGACGCTAATTCCCATGTTCCCATTTCCAATAGTCATCTGTTCTATTTCCAACAATCATCTGTTCTTCTTGCTCATAAACATCTGACATTTTTGACAAGTACGTGGACCGGTAGTAGTCGCCGATCAGATCATGGGGAGGTGAAATATGGATTGATTTACAAGCTAGCATCAGTTGTAAGTCAAAATCCTAGTTCCATGTTTCACACATTATTGTTTCACATCCAAACTAGCATCATCATCGTTTTATATCTCAAAAACCATTACCATGTTTCTCACATTATTGTCTCAAATTGTATTTTTTTATGTAATGCTAATTGTAGCCAATGCTTTTTGTATGATCTAATCCCCAAATTCTTTAACCGTAAACCTAGATTTAGCATACAAAAACATAAAGTTATATTTTTTTTTCTATAAATGGCTCAACAATCTCTATTTTCCAGAATTGTCGATACGCCAAAATGATTTGATGCAAAGTATTACTATAATTTCTATTCATCAGTATTTACAAATCAGAATTACCTTTTTTCCTCAGTTTCTTCTCCCTTTTGCTTTCAACTTTTTGAGGTGTTGAATCTTCATCGGTTGTTTCCAAGTTAACATGCACAGCCTGGTGAAGTTCTTTCGTTTTCTTAAACTTGTCCCTCAATCTGATGCTTTTTCGTTTACCTACACATAAATTGAGCTCACGATTAAGATGATTTAACAAGAAATTCGTATTTCAAGTACACGATAAAGGTTTATTGTTTTCTTGTTTTTAACTCACCTTCAGCAAGGCGTGATGAACTCCGCGTATATTCCATGGCGAGAATGTTGCAAGCGTTTGGGGGTTTTTATGGGTGTGATGAACTGAAAATTTGCAGGTGCTTTTTAGGGCTGGAAATTCAAGTGATGAAGAAGCTTGTTTTTGTAAACTGCCGATCTCTATACGGTGCAACCGTCGTCCTCGACGTTTTCTCATTTCCAAAATTACCCTGCAACCGTCACTTTTTGAAATGAGAGATGGATTGATTGTTTGACCTTTTGTGTTTGACTCTGCCATGATGGAAGGGTTGTATTTACCTCTTACCTTTTTTATGATAAAACCCTTCTTACATGATCTATACCCTCTCTCTCTCTCTCTCTATATATATATATATATAGAAGAGATCTATTGCGAACGGCAAAACTCTTTGCGAACTGCGAACGGCACAAACAACGGCGCTTTGGATTAGATTTGCAAAAAAATGGGCGGTGACCTTTAAAAAATTTATTTTAAAACAAACAGCCGACTTTCATATATAACAAAATATACGTATTAATAATTAAAATATTATTTTAAAATATAACAAAATAGATATTCGTATTAATAATTAAAATACTATCTATTCTTTAAAAAATTATTTTTTTAAATTGACATTTCACATGTGATACTTTTTTTTGTAGAAGCTCTTTTGGAAGCGGTTGCTTTATTTAAGGGTCTATATCTTACCTCCCTCATACCTAATTCTTGACGGGATTCAGCGTTGTTATGTAGTGGCTGTGGTACTAGATGCAATTAGATTTTAATGGGTGGATAAATTTTATATTATTGTGTGTTCTTTTTTAATAAATGTGGTAGATTGTTTCCGTTGTGTGTATGTATATATATGTGTGTCTATATATAACAGAGAATGAGACGAGATGCAATGATTAAATATGAGGATCCGCAACAAATAGTCTTAAGATACGAATGTTACAAACACATTATTTTGTCTAGAGAATCATTGCATCCGGCTTGAAATCACTACATCTTGTCTAAAACACATAAAGTCTCGTTAAAACTAGTCTATCTTGGTTAAGAATTCAATGTTTCTTATTTTAAAACCCACTGCATCTAATCTAGAAACACCTCATCCTGTCTAAAAATATTGTATCTTGTCTAGACGCATCCAGCTTAAAATCACTACATCTTATCTAAAAATATTGCATCTTAATGTAAATAAATCAAACTTTATTTGTGATGGTAAATACCATTATATGTTCCATAAAATCTCCAAATTTGAACCTTTACCCAAACCCCAAGAGTTTCATATGAGATATCGCATAATGAGGTAAGAATGCATACTTATTCTGATTTGAAATAAGTGCAGATCAAGTAAGATTTAAGTATGTAATGCATTATTTTTGTTGTATAATCGAAGTATCGAACACAAGGCCTCAAGATAAATAGGTGCAGTGACTTCACCATATTCTCAACCAAGGGTTGAAATATGAGGTTTTTAAGAGTTTTGTTAATAGTTGGCTTCAGTAGTGCATGCTGCATGCATCTATCCGGCAAGAACTTCCTATTCAGATTACACGTCCATTACTTGGAAGGCTAGAATGTTGAAACATTTTTGCCTTGCTACACCAATTGTTGTAGTTAACCTATGGAATCTCGACATTCTTTAACATCCATTCAATATTGTCCTGTACTAAAATGTATGGAAACTATATCGTAAATGCATTAATATGAACTAAAACAGTTAGCTAAGCTGTGGCACACATGTATAAATTTTAATGATGTTTAATTTTTCCCCTAGGCAGATCAATGGTTATGTGAGAAATTAAAAGATAGATTTTTTGTACAGGCTAATCAGGTTTGACCCCTAATGCGTTTGGTCCAGAAAGTATATAATGCATAATAAAGAATTAGCATTTCAAATATGACTAACAATGTCATGTTTCATATTCCAATTATAGTATGATTGTTTTTGACCAATGATTTGTGAGGTTTTATGTATTATAAATAGAAGTGCAGAAAACTTAAGAAGAAAACTTAAGGTTATAACTCCATGGAGAAATCTATCCTTCATAATAAATAAATGAACCCTGGAACACTTTTTTAGTAATAATAAGAAGAAATTAGATAATTACAGTAGACGTACTCAAAGCAATCCTATATTCTCTTCAGCTAGAAAAGTATAATGTGAAACATGAAATTATGGAACTGGTTAGATGGTTGTTAAAGATCAACTTATGTATGTAAGCTTGTTTTTCTATTTTTACTTACCTTACACTTCCTTTAAAATATTAACAATGACATACACGTATATAAAAGAAGCCTATTCAATTAAAAGAAGCCAATGCAACCATGAAATCCAAAGTTTATATTCCAACATTAACCTTATAATCTAGAAACCCATAATATATTTTAGTTAAACTAATAAGACAAAGCTAAAACTTGTATATGATAAGTTAAGAACTAATACAAATGTAAGAGAAGATAAAAAAAGAGTAAGATAACTACAATTAAAAGTAAGCAGAACACAAGATTATAGGCAAATGAAGCTGAAAATATAAAAGGAGACCAAAGTTACCATTAGATGCTCCTTCTTAGGATGTGAAACCAACAAAGAATCAAGAGCTGAAGCAAGGATGAACCTCAACCATGAAGAAACTTCTATTAAAAATAATGGGAAAAGGAACTTCATCATGTGGCAAAAGATATTTTACATCTCTCCTCCTCTATGTCACAATATATAAGGACACTAAAAAGAGAAACAAAAAAAGAATTGAAAGAAGGTTGTAGAACTCACTATTCATGAATCATAGTTGTGGCAAAGAAAAATTCTGGGAAGGTTATATCAACGCTTCTTAGATTCTTTAACTACTTCATGTTTTAAGCACTAACACATATGTAGAAACCTAATTTAAACTTGAAAATACATAATCTGGAATTGATATTTCTCAACAAGTATACTTCTCTGCCTGCCTTGCCTATTTACTAATAACAGCTGTTTTATGAAGACATAATGTTAAGTAAAGGGGAGGTCAATAAGAATACATGCAGTTTTGTTTTATCCCAACCAGTATAACAAAAGTTTAACACACCATATCTCATACATGTATGTATAATGCCACACGGAAAATATATATTTTTTAAACATCACATCTAGCAATTGGTGGACAATATAAAAGAGGACTATGCGATCATAAAATCCAAAGGTTATAAACTTTATACATGAACATTGAAGTCATAACGCATAACAGATTTTGTTCTAACTTGATAAAATAACAAACACTTGGTGCTTGCATATAAAAAAGTAACACAATTGTACAGAAATTTTCTTGAAATATACTATAATTAATTAATGCATTGCAAATTATCTGCTTGTCGTGTAATATGGAAGATATTAACTACATGATTTTGCTTATCACCTAACAAAAACATCCTCCACATGAGAGAAAAAAAGATGAATTAGGCTAAAAGCAAGTCATGTCTGCAATTTAACTGTAAGCAACATCTCAAGTCCACAGAAACTGAACTTCAGAGAGGAAGGGTTGAAGAGCTAGTTTCTAAAATGACAACCATCTGATTAAATTACAATTAAAATAATTTATTTGTTACCCTAATTTTAGGACCATCAGGCCTCTACAACAAAATAATCTCCTTAAAACAACCAAATTCTAACGTCATATAGTTATAAACTTATAATATAAATAACCAATCAATACCACACATATACTAAATATGTACTAACCCTTCTAATATCTAAAGCATTATATCTTGAATGTTACTTTAAGGGAGCAGTTATATATAACGACTTAACGAACACGGCTAAGTAATAATATTATACTAAACCAATAATTATATTGACAAGCTATAGTTGGTTGGAAATCAGACGCATTTTGAGGCAGATAACAAGTATATATGGATGAGGCAAAACATCTAACACCTGGTGTGCTAGGTAATAATATCATACTTAACCAATAATTACATTGAAAAGCTATGCTTTCTTATTCAATGTTTTACGATGGAAATCAGGAGCATTTTGAGGCAGATAACAAGTATATATCGATGAGGCAAAACACCGAACACCTGGTGTGCAGTGTAGTAAACAAATTGGAGGGGTATTCTTTTACTCATTTAGTAAGAAATATATCCATAATATACGCAAAGTTGCAAAGAGAATGCAAATTATCGACAGTGTGTTGCAATCAATATATATATCTCTGATTAAATAAATTTAGGCCTAAAATGGAAAAATTTAGGGGAAGGCAGAGATTGATCAGTACCTGCAATCAATATATATCTCAGCGGTGGTGATGGTGAGTCGATGGTGGTGCGTTGAAATCACCTTGACAGAGAAGGGGAAAACAATCGGGAGAACAAATTAAGCAAAAGAAAACAGCATATTAATCTCACCTTGAGAGAGAAGGGGAAAACAATCAGGAGAACAGATTAAGCAAAAGAAAACAATGGGGAAGGAAGCTGGTGCGTGGAACGCAGACAGGAGGCATACGTAAGGTCCATGAGACGAAGCAGGAGATGGAAGAAAATCGGGATGAGATGAAGGAGGACGTGGAAGCAAACTGCCGATGAGATGAGCTGAGACAAGAGAAACAACAGCTGCGTGGAAGACATACACGATGCAAACGTGTTCAAAAGTTAAGCAAGAGGGTTCTTTTGTATTAGTCCAGCTTCCCATCTAACCAAACAAAACTGTATTAGTCCAGCTTCCCATCTAACCAAACAAAACCAAAACCTAAGTAAGCTTTTCCCAAATCAATCCAAACTTTTTTCTACTTTTTTAATGTATTTAATTATATATTTATATATTAAACAAAATCACATATTTAAACAATTCTATAAAAAATAAAAAATAACAAAATAATATAAATAAAAATTTCATTAATAATAATAATAATAATAAGTTAATCTCAACCGTATTTTTCACTAATTATTTTTTTCCTCGCTAAAGTTGCCCTTAAAATATGACCCGTAAGTTGATCATGCGGGGTAATATAAAACTCGAAGTCTTTATCAAGTTGTTGTTATCTTTGTAATTCGAGCTCGTCTTTTTTAAGCAACAACGCTTTTTCCTCGACTTCAAGTTTTTTCATTCTATATGACATATTTTGTTCAACCCGCGATTCGTAAGTAGATATTCGGTCCACCAACGAATCATATTTGTCTCCTGATGGTACACCGGTATTTCTCGTACTCGTTGATGGCCTCTTTCCCTTGTTTCTCCCGACGGGCCGTTGAGGCTCCTCGATTTGGATATCGTCGTTGAGGTTAAAGTTTACGTGTGCATCGGATGATGGCGTCGGTGGGTTGTTGCTCGAAGACGTTTTACTACGTTTGGTGGGTCGGGAAGAAAAAGAGGGCATCGGTTCCACCGTGCACCATTTTGGACATTTTTTAAGGACGTTCCACGCGTTTTCGTGCGTGAAAGCAGTCCCGCGGTTATCATCCCGATAACGTTGGTGGGCCAAACTTATGATATCGGCTTCGCTTTGACCGCTACGTCGTGTATTTATAAGGTTGTTGTAGATGCCCACGAAAGCCGTTATTTTTTTATTCGCGTCTTTGTATTTGGATGTGATTTGATGTACATTTCTATATGTTCCACGTTGCATTTGAGCGTGGAACAAAATTTCGACTCTCCTCCAAAAGCTATCTGCACGTATAAAAACATGGTTAGAATAATAATATATATTAAGAATAATAATATATATAGTAAATATATATAGAATATATTAGTAATAATAATATATATATAATAATATATATAGTAAATATATATAGTAATAATAATAATATATATATATAATATATTATATATATAATCATATATAAATATATATGTAATAATAATAACGTATATATATAATAATATATATATAATACCCCCCCGATTGCGCGTTTCCGATAACGGAGTCCTTGGAAACGTCAACCAAGCTTGAACCAACGCCACCTCTTCAACGAGCGTCCATTTAATCGCCTTTGCCCGGCCCTTGAATTTTTTCTTTCCCGCTTGTGTTGTCGGGATTTCGTCTTGGGCTTGGTTGGATTGTTGGGTTGGAATGGATTGGGGCGTCTCTGGTAGTTGACTTTCCGAGACAAATTCAATATCATCACCGTTGTCTTCACCCTGGGTTCTAGGTTGAAATGTCGGGTTTGGAAGATTGAAGGGTGTCGGAACAAAACCCGCTTGTATCATCCCTTGGTACGTCAATTGATGAGGGATGTAAGGTTGAAAGCCTGGTTGGAAACCAGGTTGGAAGCCAGGATTGAAGCCGGATGATTCTGAATATTGTGAAAACCCGAGCGGGAAACCGGTAGACGTCGGTGTGGTTGAATCCGGGTTTTGAACACGGTTGCGCCTAGAATCCATGTTGATTTATTTGGATGAAAGGTTGGAAGTTTGGAGTTTGGAGTTAAAAGTTTGAAGTTTAAATAGAAGTTGAAAGTTGAAAGTTTGAAGTTGGAAGTTTAGAGTTTGAAAGTTTGGATGAAATGTTAAAGGAATGGTTTGGGTATTTATAGGAGAATTAAAAAAAATTATATATATATATATATGTCTAACGTATATATAGCCGTTGAGTTGAATTTTTTTTTTAAAACTAGCCATTCACATCGAGAGAAAAAAAAGGTAGCGTTCGGTTTCACGGACCCGGTCTCCCTACCCGAAACACCACCCGTAAGGGTGTTCCCGAAGGAACCCGAAGGGGACCCGGACCTTCGGGTCTGGCCATACGGAAGGCCTTATAGATAGATATATGTATATATACATATATATATATATATATATATATGAAGTATAAATAAAAAAACCTCTCTTATATAAAGAACTTAAGGAACCATTATGAACCATCAGATCTATCCATTAAGGGCTTATCGAGAACAGTTCTTAATACGAGTACTGCGAATACCATTTGTAACCACCATTAATGCTCGTTAATAAGGACATTTTGGTCTTGTATATATTTTTTCAACTGTGAATTGCGTCCGGATAGACCATTAATGACTCTTTAGTGAGCTGTCATTTTTATTTACCATTGATCTAATTAAATCAAGGGCCAAGATTGGTTCTCACGGTACTCGCAATAAAAGCGGTTCTCAAATGAACCTTCCTCTATATATATATATGGAGAGATATACTACAAAAAAAATAAATGTACTAAATGTAAGAAGAGATCTCCACCGTATGATCTTTAAAATGTCAAACAAAAAAGTCAAAAAAAGGAGTGAATGCAGTTTTAAAAAAATCAAAAGGTTAAAAAGGTAAAAACAGAAATACATGTAAACTGTAAAAATCGTGGACAGTTACGAGAGGAAGAAAAAGACGGTGAAATTTTCTGAATTTCTGTCTTCACCTTTTCCAAACAACAACTCCACATATACATCTTCAGAACACGTGATAAACAAACTTCATCAGTCCATAAATCATAGAGTTTTCCGGCGATTTTATACGATAAGCGGTGATACCGTGTCAACGAATGTCCCGATCGACGGTAAGATTTCAAATGCAGCTTCGATGAACAGTGATAATCGAGCATCTAAAAATCAATGTACACATGCAGGAAAAAGAAGAAGTGGACGGTTGATGACCAAGTTTCATCAAGGAAATCACAGAGCAGATCCTCTTCATATTGTACTCGACGGAAGTGACAATGAACAGGAACAACCTTCGATTACAGCCAAGGGGGTGGCCAAAAAAAATTCAAAAAGGTATGTAAAGACAAAATCCTCCTTTAATTTTAAAGTTTATACTTAAGTCAAAAATGTGTTTTTTAGGGTTTATTTTTTAATCCAACACTACATGAGCTGTGTGAGTATATGAGTATATCATAATGGCTTATTGTAAACCAACTTCTGTAGAAACTGATGTATTATAATACAAACAAACAAGAATTATAAACAATACAACGATCCGTATATATTCATATTCATATGTGAGTTACCTTTATTAAAAAAAATTACCAACAACTACATATAATACTAAATAATACTATATTCATTGATTCATTGTAAACCGAATATAAGAACATTACGCCTTCAATGATCAAACAAAAAATCAAAACAAAATCTGATATATATATATATGCAAAAGTTAATTTGAGAACCGTTTTTATTGCGAGAACCGCGAGAACCAATCATAGCCGTCCAATTCCCCCTCCTTCAATTGGATTGCCCACCCATGAATTCCTTACATGCACCCTGCCACACTCAATCCCCCACGCTCTTCATCCATGAATTCCATTATCCAAAATGAACGGCTAAGATTGGTTCTCGCGGTTCTCGCAATAAAAACGCTTCTCAAATGAACATTCCCCTATATATATATATATATATATAAAATAAAAGACCAAAAGCATATAAAACCCTAGGAAAATACTAATATCTTCAGACTTTAAATAGCTTTAAGAAACACGTTAGTACATTTCCTTTGAGTAGAAAAGCCTTGAACTATAAATTTAATAGCCTCTTCCTTGTTGTTTGAAATCTGAACTTCATGGTCTAGATACCTTACTGTAGTATCCTTAACATCCAAGGATGGACATTGAGGAGCCATATTTAAGATTTCCTCCTTTTCAGCCTTTGACTTCATAATATCACTCTTCAAGACTTGTAAAACAGCGATGCGATAGGTCTGTGCATCATATTCCGACCTCGTGTGTGCAAGCATTTGTGTCTTCAAATTAGTCTGATCAAGATGAGGAACAACAAACTCCATGAATTCGATTCTCTTAACTTACGCCATAAATGATTAAAAAGAAACAAATATTAAACCCCAAAACAATGTAGAAGACGACAACCATAAAGAAATAGCAAAATACTATATATATATATATATATAGATAAGGATACAGAAACATCAAAAACAATTATGATAATTAAAAATATAAATTTAAAAATCATGTAATTATAAAAAAAAGATAATTACAACTGTATATTAGAATTAAATATTGGATAATCAAAAGACTATTTTAAAATTTAATTAATTGAAAGTTGTGCACGAGCTGAAGAGACATTTGAATAAATGTGCATTAGGATCTGTCATTACCCTCGAAAATAACCAAAAAAAAAGAACAAACAAATTGTTAAGAAGAAGAAAAGATAAACATCAAATAATTAAAGATTATTAAAGAATGTAAATTTTTAAAACCGTGTAATTAAGGAGAAAATATATTTACTCTATGTATTATCGTGTATTATTAGTATTAAATACTGGGATAATCGATATCTATTAAAAAATCCAGCTTATTGAAGGCTGTGCACCAACCGAAGAGACATTTGAAAAACGTGCATCTGAATCGATATAATTGCCCTCGAAAGTAACCCAAAGAAAAAGATATAAAAATGGTCAAGGATACGCACAGATAAACATGAAACAATTAATTTAATTACAAATATAAATTTTAAAAACGTAAAATTACGATAAAAATTCAATTACAGCTATTTATTACACGTTCTTTAAAAACGTGCAGGAGATGAAAAGACTTTTATAAATTTTAAAAACATTCTTAAAACAAGATAAAATAGTTTTAGTGTCTAGGATATACTCTTTGAAAACAAAATTAGGAAATAAATGTGCAAAAACAACATTTTTTATATGCAAAACATTAAAAGATAACATCATCTAAAATTTAAAATAAAAAGGATAACAATGAGTTTTAAATATCCACACCAGGATAAACAGATTATTAAATTAAAATAGATAATATGTACAATACTAATAAAATAAAAAATCATATTATATCGATTCGTGAGTCCCAAAAACTCATTATGTCTTCGATACACGTGCAGCAACAAACCGTCCAACTTCGCCGCCTAAAACATAATTAATGATCACTCATCTCCCCTATATAAACATCACCCATAATGCTGAAAAATATTATTCGCAACATATACAAAATTATCCCAACAACCCAAAACAACACATCGCTAAACCAATGGCTTCATCATCTTCATCACAAAAACAACCCACAATGGCTGTAACACCGCGATTTCTAGAACCAAAATTTTCTTTTTAAAAGCTTATTTATCATTTTCATTTAAAATCACGCAGCGGAATTAAAACAAGTGGCTAATATTTTACATTTAAAAATTGCCACATACTAGATTTGGTGTTACGATTACTGAACCGGCCGACCATTATCTGCTACAACATAAGCATAATATCAGAGTTAAACAAAGATACAGTGTTCCTCTTAAAACATGCAACTACCCGCAGGCATCCGAGCTCAAAGCGTAAGGAACACCTGTATATGTGGAGAGTAGTAGTATTCGTTAGCTATAATAGCTAGTGAGTACACGATAGCATGCAATCAATATAAACATCTCACATATCATCAATCATGCTCAAATAGTTCTATCCTAACATCTCGCGATGAGCTGGCGTAGTCAGAAGGCGACATATCTCGCAGGGTAGCGAACGCGGCTCAATGCACCAAACTGGGGTACTAGACACATCAACCGCGCCGGTGGGGGAGCTGTGAAGCGTCCACCATTGCGTTTCAGAATCAACCGATTCTTCTGAGTAAAGCCATAAGCTAAACCCACAGGGGACAAACCTTGTCTGGGGCAAACTTTGCCCAATATGTAGGACAAACCTTGTCCGGGGCAAACCTTGCCCAACAGATCCGTACCGATCACAAACAAATAATCTGATTCAATCGAATCATCAATCAATGTATAATCATATCCACATAACATACACCTAAACATATGCATATTAATTATATCAAATCATATATCTAGCATCATCATGCCATTCATTCTTTACTTCATTGCGCGCACGCAATAATATATATCAGTCATCATAACATACACCTAATCAAGTGCATGCTATTATATATCAATATGTTAAGCCTAGAATCATCATGCTATGCAATCTACACTTAAACAAGTGCGTATCATACTGTGTCAACATGTTAAGTCTAGCATCGTCATGCTTTACAAACTACACTTAATCAAGTTCGTATAATATCATGATAATCATTTATCATACATACTACAAGGTATACGAATCGTGATATTCAATTCAATTCATTGTTAATATATGTTATAGATATATTAATTGTTATGTTATCAGGCACTCACCTGACGAGCTTAAACTACTAATTAAACGTTCCGGGTCTTCGGTTGTTAGGCTCACCTAAACAAACACCCCGAATATAAGAACAACGCGAATCAATAAATTTTCTGCAGAACAACACTCCTTGTGGCCACAAGCAAGCTGCTTGCACCCACAAGGGCAGAATATTGCTTACACCCACAAGCAGAATATTGCTTACACCCACAAGGGCAGAATATTTCTTACACCCACAAGGGCAGAATATTGCTTACACCCACAAGGGCAGAATATTGCTTACACCCACAAGCAGAATCATGCTTGCGCCCACAAGCAGAAAACCCCTTGCGGCCGTAAGCAGACACCCCCTTGCGGCCACAAGGGTGGTCCTTGCGCCCGCAAGCACGCCTGCACAGACCAGTGCGATTTTTCAGCCTCTGTTTTGGCCATTTCAACCCCAAAACTCAACCAAACGATTCCAATCAAATTTCCAGTATTCACATATGAAAAAGGTACTTAAACTAAGCTAGAAACAACTCTTAATTCTTACTTTAACATCCAATTTAAGGATTCAGATCAAAATCACCATTTTTGACCCATATGAGCTTTTTATCCAAATTCAACCAAGAACACCATTTTAATTCAAGAATATGATTTCTTATCACTTAGGAATGATGTAGAAATACATTTGAATCATTGGAATCATTTGTTGAGGTCAATTTGTAGTTTTGACCCATTTGACCTAAATGGTCAAATCTTGAAGAACATGAAGGTTTATGGAAGAAAGCTTACAAATTAGAGTAGAGATGATGAAGATGAAGTCTATCCACAGATTATAACTTGAATTCAGCAACAATTCTTGAAGCTTGGAAGATTTCTCTTTGAATTTCTCCTTGAATAGCCAAGAACACAAGAGTTTGAGAGTTGTGTGTGTGTACATACGTATGGATTATTCTAAAAGGACCAATGTATCACGGACTCAACTTGCCTTTTCTGCCGAATCTAATAACACCCTTCCAAGGAGAAACTTTCAAAAATACCCGATCACCTAATTCAAAGGTAACCGGCCTACGTTTCGGATTAACATACATCTTTTGACTATCCCTGGCTGGTTTAAGCTTCTCACGTGCAAGCTTAACTTTATCTGCAGTAATCTGGACCAAATCAGGTCCAGCATACTATTTCTCCCCTGGTTCAAGCCAACAGGTAGGTGTACGACAACGCCTACCATGAAGCATCTCATACGGTGGCATACCGATACTAGAATGATATGAGTTATTATAAGCAAACTCAATCAAAGGCAAATGAGAATCCCACGAGCCACCGTATTTAAGTACACATGCACGTAGCATGTCTTCAAGAGTTTGGATAGTCCTTTTGGACTGTCCATCTGACTGTGGATGATATGCGGTACTCAAATGAACATGAGTACTGAGCTCCCGTTGATGACTGCTCCAGAAATGTGAGACAAATCGTGTATCTCTATCAGAGACAATAGATAGAGGAACACCGTGTCGAGCAACAATTTCATTGATATAAATCTGAGCAAGTCTAGGCATAGAAAATGATTCATTCACAGCTAGGAAGTGTGCACTCTTTGTGAGTCTATCAACAATCACCCAGATCATGTCATGCCCTTTTGAAGTTCTGGGCAATTTAGTAACAAAATCCATGGTGATGTTGTCTCATTTCCATTTAGGAATTGGTAATTGTTGCAAATTACCATAGGGTCGTTGGTGCTCGGTCTTCACCTGTGCACATATCTGACATTTCTCCACATAAGAGGCAATGTCACGTTTCAGAGTAGGCCACCAGTAAAGTGCCTTAAGATCATGGTACATTTTCGTGCACCCTGGATGAATAGATAGACGAGAATTATGCGCCTCCTTCAAGATAAGATCCCGGTTCACTCCGATGCTAGGTACCCAGATTCGGGACCTGTATATCTTCAATCCCCTGCTGTCATCTTGTAGCTGCTCCTTCATCTTTGACATAACTTCAGCCTTCAGATTAGCTTCTGTTAAGGCTTCTTGCTAAGCCTCCTTCAAACGGTTAATAAGATCAGAAACAATGGTGATCTTCATGAATTTAATGGTATCTATGGAGCCCTTTCGGCTTAATGCATCAGCCACCACATTAGCCTTGCCTGGGTGGTATTTAATTTCACAATCATAATCCTTTATTAATTCTAACCACCTGCGTTGCCTCATATTGATCTCCTTCTGTATAAAAACATACTGGAGGCTCTTATGATCAGTGAATACCACACATTTGTTGCCACACAAGTAGTGGCGCCATAGTTTCAGAGCAAAGACAACAGCTGCCAACTCCAGATCATGAGTCGGATAGCTCTTCTCATGTGGCATCAGTTGGCGGGAAGCATAAGTTATTACTTTGTTCTTTTACATAAGAACACTTCCCAAACCTGCGTAAGAAGCATCACAGTAAAGAATAAAATCTTCTGACCCATTTGACAGAGTCAGAATTGGAGCTTGACATAATAACAGTTTCAATGTCTAAAAGACGTTATCTTGTTCATCAGACTACAAATAGGGAACATCCTTTCGTGTAAGCTTCGTCAAAAGACCTGCAATCTTAGAAAAATTCTGGATGAACCGCCGATAATAACAGGCAAGTCCTACAAAGTTGCGAATCTGATGGGGTTTTGGGAATTCCCCAATTCATTAACGCCTCGACCTTTGCTAGATCAACCATAACACTATCCTTGCATATAACATGACCAAGGAAGTGTATTTCTTCAAGCCAGAACTCGCATTTGGAGAATTTAGCATACAAGTGTTCTTGCATCAAAATGTCAAGAACAATGCGAAGGTGTGTCTCGTGTTCTACTTCAAATCTAGAATAAATCAGAATGTTATCGATGAATACTATGACAAATTTGTCAAGAAACACACGACAGACACGGTTCATAAAATCTATGAATATAACTGGAGCATTCGTCAATTCAAAAGGCTTCACAAGAAACTCATGATGCCCATATCTCGTTCTAAAAGCCGTCTTTGGAATATCTTCATCGCGTACATGGACTTGATGATAACCAGAACAAATATCTTTCTTTGAAAAGCAAGTAGCACCCTGAAGTTGATCAAACAGATCATCAATACATGGGAGAGGGTACTTGTTCTTTACAGTTCGCTTATTCAGCTCCTTGTAATCAATGCACGTCCGCATTGTCCCTTCTTTCTTTTCTACAAATAAGACTGTAGCTCCCCACGGTGAAGAGCTGGGACGAATGAAACCTCTATCAAGAAGTTCTTCCCTCATCACGAGCCACAGCATATGACCCGTCGGACAGAGGAATTTTAACCATCTTTTCGAACAAAGAATCTCAGCGTTTCGGTTGCTGAGCCAATACATTCTAATTACAATATCAAATCCCGCAATGGGCATAACAAGAAACGAAATGGGAAACTATTCCCGTCAATATCAATTACAACCACGAGAACACTATTAGTGCTTTACCGCTAACTACTTCCACTTTTAGTGGACCAACCAACGCGGGAACAGGTAATTGCTATTAAGCACGAAAAGACACTGAGACAAAAGAATACGTAGCTCCTTGCTTTCACCGGTTTTGAATACTAACTCTATATCCCATATCCATCTCTCGATCACCGCCGGATCCGTTGTGCCCTCAAAGGTACAAATGGTTACATGACAGAAAAATCCTTAAGACTTATGACCATTCTGGGTTATGGAATAGGAACAATTAGCATATGTTCCTCAACTGTCATTAATCGTTTTAGATTTCATCATTTACTATATGCTACTTTCATAGGAATTGAGGACAGTTCCCTTGTTTACCTTAATACTAGTAGTCCACAAGACTACTATTACTTCAGCTATTCTTTTGGCATCAATTCTTATCTAAGATTATCAATCTGATTACATCAGATTGATCTAAACATCTCTTGATTCTATTAGACCATTAAAGTCTTAATATACTTACTATACTTATCTTACTTGATTAATCATGTTAATCTAATAAGTAATTAAGCAACAATAATGTCAGTCATATTAATCTCTCTCACACCCCAATACCTCCCAAGGAACACTTTAAATAATGGTCGAGAACCAGAATTTGAGACTGAATACTCTTTCAAGTACCCAATTCACTCAAACTTAGGCTCTGATACCAGCTTGTAACACCGCGATTTCTAGAACCAAAATTTTCTTTTTAAAATCTTATTTATCATTTTCATTTAAAATCACGCAGCGGAATTAAAACAAGTGGCTAATATTTTACATTTAAAAATTGCCACATACTAGATTTGGTGTTACGATTACTGAACCGGCCGACCATTATCTGCTACAACATAAGCATAATATCAGAGTTAAACAAAGATACAGTGTTCCTCCTAAAACATGCAACCACCCGCAGGCATCCGAGCTCAAAGCCTAAGGAACACCTGCACATGTGGAGAGTAGTAGTATTCGTTAGCTATAATAGCTAGTGAGTACACGATAGCATGCAATCAATATAAACATCTCACATATCATCAATCATGCTCAAATAGTTCTATCCTAACATCTCGCGATGAGCTGGCGTAGTCAGAAATAGATATTTTTATTAGCTAATTTTATTTTCTTATCTTTTATCTACCATCCCAATATTTATTTTGGCTTTATCTAATGTAATCGTTGGTGTAATGGTTTAGAATATTAATGGAAAGCTTATGTTTCGATTGGTGGTTTTATACAAGATAAACAACATTTGAACACACTCAATACCAGTTAGGAACACCATACAAATAAAAGTCATTACTGTATCAATTACATCTTGCATCCAATTCCTGATAACAGTGTGAATAATATGAACAGTTTTACATACAATCTAAATACAAAAAAATATAGGTGTAAACATATTATGAATGAAAAAAAACAAGAAATATATCAATTTTAAATAGATGATAAATAAATACTGCTAATATGATTACAACAGGAAAGCCTTTGACTTCAAACATGAGTGTGGGTTCAAAAGCAATGAAAGTTGTTCAACGTGCAAGTGATGATGACTTTATGCCATCAGCAAACTAGCAAATCCACACAAAAAAAAACATTTAAATTGTGAATCCAAATAAGGATGCACACAAAGTTGATGGCGAAAATGAAAAAAGGATTCGGTCAAGGACCCCGCCATCATCCTTTTATCTTATGACTCAAATGCTTACTCCTGCACCAAAAGAAAATGTAAAGGAAATAGGTTTTGAAAATATGTTAAATTTCAAAATCAGTAAGGTCCCATCAAGGATGGCAAACTGGGTTTTAAAACACTTTGATGCACAAACATGTTCAATTAAGTTTGAGGGGAAAGTTATACGCATAATTGCGAATGATGTATATGAAGTCCTCGGGATCCCAAAGGAAAAAAAAGAATTAAAGTGTTTAAATCATCATCAAATAGTGACTCCGTAACCAAAGAATGGCGAGCACAATCCCCAGATAAGAAAAGGATTTTCTTAAAATCATTATCAGACATTATATACGAGCAAAAAGAAGGGGGGAATCTATTCAAGCTCAACTATCTGGTAATGTTTGTGATGGTTATGATCGAAGAGATAATATGTGGGATAGTAAACTAGAATTTCCTACCATGCATCACAGAAATGTCAGAAGTTAAAGACCTTGATTGGTGTAGCTATATGATAGAGTGTCTAAAGAAAACAAGTGCATCGTGAAACAAAGAGAAGCACTATAACGGCCCGCTAACATTCTTAGTGGTAATTCTACTGTCATTAAAATTTAAAATATCAAATAACACTATAATTCATAAAATAAAAACTAAACCCTTAACTTATATTACTTACAAATAATAAAGGTTCTATACGCAAGCATGATGAAATAAAAAAAGAATGGTAATCGAAAAAACAATCCCACGGATTTCTGCTTGGTCATGTGACAAACTAGCTGATAGAGAGAAGGAAGAGCTGTTTATGGGTGGATTTGACAAGTTAGACATCCTTAATGAAGCCAAATGTACCGATGAAATTGATGATGACATACCAATCCAAGAAATGCTAAGCAAAAAAAGAAAGAGACCATTGTCCGTTGTGAACATGTGCACCACCACAAAAGGTATGTAAATTTTTTGTCTTCTTAAAGTAGAATAATAACGAAATAATAAATATGCTTTGGCACATAATATAAATGCATTTCATAACTACTGACAATTCTAACATATCTGGTACATGAAAACAACAAGAGAAGCAAACCGTGGAAGACACCATTCAAGGTCTAGAAGAAATCACATGTGACATGTTGGACCACGTTACTCTACAAGAAAGAATGAAGACGATGAAAGCAAAAAGCATTGCACGAGATCAAACTCCTTGCCAATCAGAAGGTAAATATATATAAACTGGTAAACGTTATGGACGATATTGTTAATACTACTCGGATAACGATTAGACATATCATCAAAAAAAACTGTGCATCGATTTATGAATTGGTATACGGTGAATACAATACATAGTTATCTTTCCGAAGCTAGTTTTTGAATACCGTTAGATTTCATAAACAAACAAAAATTTATTATACTGTTTAATATAATATATCACAACTCCATAATCATCATATGTAGATGGAGATACTGATGATCACGAATATCAAGAACAATCTTCTGGTGAAGCTGCCTACTTGGAATGGGATATAGAACACAACCTTGGTCTACGTAACAAAAAGAAAGTAGATAATGTGGAGGTATGATATACTTGACTTAATATGGCTTAAAGGACTCATGGCTTAGATAGTAGCAATATATTCAAATATATTCGTTATACATCTAACATTTGGATGTGAACATTGTGCATTAGGAGTACGTTTTGTTAATGCAAGGAAAGATGATGGGGATTAATGACTATCTTCAAGAAGTAGGCATGATGATAAGTGAGTCAATGCAAAAATTCCTAGGTAACGAGAGCTTGAAAAATTTGAAGGAGGAGAGGATCTGGAAATATGGGGGGCAACAAAAAATAGATGATGGAACGTCCAATGGACGTAGGCATAAGAAGACTAATGAGATGAACATCCCAAGGCAAGCCATAACACTAAGCCAAGCAATCGATGAGGCTGATAGAGATAAGTTTTGCACCCCACCGATCAGCAACACTAGGATCCGTTAAGCAAGTGTAGTGTGGAAAAAAGTAAAGTTAATGAATCTTTTGATACAAGTGACGCACCATCATTTAGTTTGCAAATGTCACAACTAAATGATGAACCTGAAGTAGTGGAAAAAATAGCAGTTGAAAAGGAAATTGAAACACCACAGGACAGTGCGTGAAAACCATTGAAGCAATAGTAGAAGAGTTTGAAAAGAGAGAAGAAAAATCACTTTCTGCTGAGAAGGAAGTTCCCAACGCACCTCTGCATCAACGACCAAAACAAAAGGTCATAGCATCTAAATATCTAGTTTCTCCATACATCAGGAGAAGTGTGTCAATCTCAATAGGCAACATGGTGTCTGAAAAGCGTATCTCAGACTATGTTCCCAACGCACCTCTGCATCAACTACATGTTTTCTGCAACGTTACCAGCAGAGTATGTTACCCCCTTTTGAACAATTAAATATTCTTTAAAGATAGAAACAAAATAAATACTAACCAAACATCATTTAATAGTGACATCCTATTCAAGAATAATTCCACACAAGCTACATGAGTCGAGATAGAGAGTTTGCACGAGCAACAAGTAATTCTTCCAGGATTTGTTAGTGTTTGGTGTTGCATATTGAATGAGGAAGAAAAGAAAAGAGACAAATCAAAATGCGAACATTTCTTTTGCCCAACCCTTGTAAAGGTAAAACCTAATTAACACAAAAAAAACATATTATAATGTACTAAATAATACGTGATTGACAATTTTGTATCAATGCAGGATGGAACCCTCTTTGATAAAAAGTTGGATGTACGCAGCCAACTTCAGAAGTTCAATGACGACATCGAAAGAACAATCACACATAGCTGGGAAAATGATATCAAACCAATAGACTTGGTTAACTAAAATAAATAATTTTAAAAAAATGCATTTATATTAAAATATTAAAAAGTTTTTCAATAAAGAAATACAATTACTAACTGTAAAAATATTAATTTTTTCAAGTTTTCTTCCCCATTAGAACCGGAATCACTACTTTGTAATATGTTTCAATATGAGAAATGCACAGATGCACATATTGGACAACAAGGAAGTCGCACCAGAAGAGATATACATATATGGCGATGTACCATTAATCTTGGTAAGCATACAAAAAAAGTATCAAATTTCAGAAATTTATGTATTCACATTATATTTATAAGTTAACATCAGACTCTACAAAACTTCAGGCAAATGTTTTTGGAAATTACTTGATGAACAAGAATCATCCGACTTCTCTATAAACAAGTGTTGCAAAGCCACAACAAATAAATTTCCCTTGGAGAACAAGACAAAACATCACTGATGGTGAGGTGTTTGCAATGCGGTTAATAGAGACATACAAGGGGACAGGGCACACAGATTGCACGAGTGAATTTGCAAAAGAAGGAGATGAACAGAGAAAACAACTACATGAACTGAAAATCAAATACCTTGCCAAGATATTGCTTTCAGCGAACTATGAGAAGATAGAGAAACTAAAGCAAGAGGTGCATGAATACAGCCAACTGCCTGGGTTTGAGTAGGAGAAACGAAAGAAAAGTTCAATCACAAAAATCTCAGATAGAGTGGCAACCATGTGGAAAAACTTCAAGTAAATGGTGTTGGTTTGAAAACTATCAAACTTTAAAATTTGCTACGAACATATGGATTCTATGGTGGTTGAATTTGGGGTAGCTAAACTTAGTCTCAAACATTTATCTTATGAAACAAAACTTTATATTATTCATGTCTTGTTATGGTTATATTTCAGGTGGTATCATATCCTTGTTTTAAACGACAAAAATTTGTTGCTTTCGTTATATTGCTTTATGAGATTACAATATGGAACAAATTAACTGCTGACAAAAACATTAAATTATATATGTAAAAAAACAAAGGAAATTGAATTGGCATTCAGGTTAGTAAAAAGCCTTGACAAGATAATGTTACGCTAATAGCATAAAAGTTGTTGGGAGTTCTTCAAACGTAGGATGCACATATCCATAACAAAATAGGAATTTGAATTGTCATTGACATTAGTAAGTAGCCTTGACAAGATTATGTTACACTAATAACATAAAAGCTGTTGGACACCTTCAAATCTATGATGCACATATTCACAGATGCACATATGTAACAAAAAAACAAACAAACATGATTAAAAAAACATATATCAAGAATAACAAACAATAAACACCCATTAAACATTAACTATTGTCCACAACTATTAAAAAGAAAAAGTAACTCATCGAACAAAAGCGTATACAATAAAAAATGCGTAAAAAACATATCATTCCTCCCTAATCTGTTTCCCCTTGCTATTTATACAAACACCACATGAAGAACACATTAACTACTAACAAAACATTAAATTATATAGGTATAAAAAAAGAAATTTTAATTGTCATTGAGGTTAGTAAATAGCCTTGACAAGAAAATGTTACACTTATAACATAAAAGCTGCCGGAACACCTTCAAATGTACGATGCACATATCCACCAATGAACACATGTAATAAAAAAAACAAACATGATTTAAAAACGATATATCAAGAATAAAAAACAATAAACATCCATTAAACATTAACTATTGTTCATAAACACTAAAAAGAATATTAAAAATAAAAAAAACATATCATCCCTCCATAATCTATTTCACCTTGCTATTTTTACCAACACCACATGAAGAAGACCCCTTTTCCAGGTCTTTTTTCTGGGGCAGTTCTGTAACACCGCTTTTGAAAACAGTGAATTTACTGAAAATTCAAAATTTTAACATGCGTGGGTCCCTTTCAAATTCATTAATCATCAGATTAAGCAGCGGAATTTAATTTCAAAGTTTACAACAACTATTTACATTACATCATTCTTGAAACATCTGTTTGGTGTTACCTAACACAACGACCGACCATAGCAACATATAATACATCGCACAAAAGTGTTCCATCCCAAAATAAAATACATTCAGCAATAGGCAACCCCGCTCACCAGGCCACCTAATCTTTACCTGTAAAAAGGGGCAACGCAGTAACATTAGCTATACAACATAGCTAGTGAGTACTAACTTATCATAAGGATCAATAAAGCAAGTCATGCAACACAGAGGCAAGCAATCATTGATATCTTATCACATTGCGGTGTGCTAACAAGATCAGTAAGAGTCATGTCTTGCAGGGTAATCAGTCCCTCAACGACTCAGACTGGGGAATCATACACAACCAACTGCGCTGGTGGGGGAGTGTAAAGCAGTCCACCAAACATCGTTTCAAAGCCATTGGCTCCTCGGACATCCAGCTACAACCGGCTTATTTCCTTTTGGTGTTAAGAAACGGTGGTCCTGCAGAACCTAGACCCGGTAGCCCCTTGAGTCTCCGTTGATCCCAATATGACCAAAAGGTCCTTTGGAACCTAGCTACAACCGGCTGACCTCAACTTACTAGTGGGGTTCAGCAACAACCGGCTAACCTTGATCCACTAGCAGTCCGCGGACCATGCACATACACACATACATATGATCCCATAAGGACCAATCAACTTGCATGCAATATCATTCATTCATTCATTTATGCATCATACATTTATTTATTCATTCATCGTACATAACATCATTATTAACTATGCGGTTTCAATCTGGATCCGCTGGCATGCACTTAATACATGATCCACAAGTATTAAACATGTCATAGCATATTAACATCATAATAAGACTTACACTTCCATTCTTAAGCATACCTGCAATAAAACTCAAGCATACATCGTACATAATTAATCAATTAGTCATTTAGCAATCAAGTCTACCTCTATTGAGACTTATGAAAGCCGGTACTCACCTGAGTAGCTTATAACAACAGATATTCTGTTCCGGCTTCGCTAACGCGTCAGGTTCACCTAAAACACGTCGTTACTTACATTAAACGTACATACGAGGTTCTATTACTAGAACACGTACAAGAACCATCTAAGGTTCATAAACACCTTAAAATAACTTCACATGAGTTAGCACAACATGTGCCTTCAAAATGCTTAACATCAAAAATTGGTCATTTCTGATTTTCACCCGACGCGTCGCGTCCCATCACTGGACGCGTCGCGTCTCGCTCTCATCCGAAAGTCGCATGGTGAAAGTCGGACCAACAAAGGTCGGACCACACATGCGAAGGTCGGATGGGTCATGCGACAGTCGGACCTCCTATGTGACAGTCGGATCACTGAAAGTAAGTTGGCCATTGAATCGGATGAACAAAAGTCGGATGAACATGAAAGTCGCACGAGAGTTCGGGAACGCGTAGCGTTCCTTTCCCTGACGCGCCGCGTCGCGTGCATACCCGCACTTCATCTTCTTCTTGTTCATCAACCAGCCGACATATATCATAACCCAACTTATTTTCAGATTCTTAAACTTGTCTTTTTCACTTTCAAAACATCTTTAAACATCATATAACATATATACAACCTTCATGAACTCATCAAATTCAATTAAAAACATCAAACAAACAAAACCCACTTTCAAAGTAAGCTTTGTATGCTTAACAATGGAATTCTACATCTTTTTATGAGTTCCAGCAACAAAAAACACACACAACTAGCATCAAACATACTTAATCTTCAAAACAAACATCATACTAACCTTTCTTTGATCTACCAACTTTAAATCTTCAATCTCTTCCTTTCAAGAACTCACGAGAGAAAGCTAATGTGTGTTTGTGTGTGTTTTTCTTCTTTTGACTATCTTAGTCAACTTAACATATACCCACATATATATATTCTTATTCAAAGTCATCACCGCCTTTGAATCTTCTAAATATCTCACAAAGCACCTCTTAATAATTCAATTAATTCATATATACATTTGACTTAATATATATAATTAGCTTCAAATATATATTCTATTAACTTCAATTAACCAACTTTCTTAAATACACACACACAAGCACATATATATATATATATACAACTTTGAATTTTTCACATATTCTATCAATTTACATACACGTACATACAATTACAACTAGGCCCAAATCGAGGATGTTACAAATCTACCCCCTTAAGAGGATTCCATCCTCGGAATCCGCTCAGTGATAAACAGGTGAGGGTATCTTGCCTTCATCTCGTCCTCGGTTTCCCACGTTAGGTTTGGACCTAAGTTGTGCTTCCACTTCACGAGAACCAACTTGATCATCTTCTTACGTAGCTTCTTGACCTTCGTGTCAAGAATCTCAACAGGTTCTTCTACGAGTCGTTTAGAAGAGTCAACCTTCAGTTCTTGCAATGGAAGGATCTGTTCCTCTTTAACGTTGCACTTGCGTAAGTAACACACGTTAAAGGTGTCTTGAATACCAGCTTGCTCAGGCGGCAGCTCAAGAGTTACCGTCTGATCATTGAATTTACGAACAACTTTGAATGGGCCTATAAAACGTGGACTTAGCTTCCCTTTACGTTCAAAACGAATGACGCCTTTCTAAGGAGAAACCTTCAAGAACACACGATCACCAACATTAAATGTAGCGGGACGGCGTCTGGGATCCGCATACATCTTCTGTCGTTCACGAGCCACTTTCAACTTTTCTAGAGCTACATTCACTTTATCAGATGTAATCTGGACAATGTCAGGTCTAGCAAACTGCTTCTCACCAGGTTCCAACCAACAGGTTGGAGTACGACAACGTCTTCCGTAAAGCATCTCGTATGGTGGCATTCTAATACTGGAATGATATGAATTATTATAAGCAAATTCAATCAATGGGAGATGAGAATCACATGAACCACCAAACTCGAGTACACATGCACGAAGCATATCTTCCAACGTCTGAATCGTCCGTTCAGATTGGCCATCAGTTTGCGGATGGTAGGCAGTGCTCAGATGAACACGAGTGCTAAGCTCACGTTGCAAACTTTGCCAGAAATTCGAAATAAATCGAGAGTCACGATCAGAAAAAATCGAACAAGGAAGACTGTGACATGATACAATCTCATCAATATAAAGTTGCGCCAAACGAGTCAACGAAGCAGACTCGTTCGTGGCTAAGAAATGAGCACTTTTAGTCAACCGCTCAACAATGACCCATATCATATCGTGCCCTTTGAACCTCTTAGGAAGCTTTGTCACGAAATCCATCGTGATATGGTCCCACTTCTATTCCGGAATATCCAGTTGTTGCATATTGCCATAAGGTCTCAGGTGTTCCGTCTTAACTTGCGCACATATCTGACATCTCTCTACAAAGGAAGCGATGTCCTTTTTGAGAGTTGGCCACCAATACAACATCTTCATATCGTAATACATCTTGGTAATTCCCAGATGGACGGACAACTTGGATTTGTGGGCTTCTTGCAATATCAGCTCACGGTTACCTCCAACAAGAGGTACCCAAATCCTGGATGGAAAAGTCTTCAACCCATGACTATCTTCACACAACTGGGCTTTCAATTTCTTCATCGTCTCAGTTTTCAAATTGTCTTCTTGCAAAGCTATCTGCTGGGCTTCCTTCAACTTTACAATCAGATCAGGCACCACAGTAATCTTCATAAACTTTGCTTCTGCTGACGGTCCTTTACAGCTCAAAGCATCCGCTACAATATTGGCCTTACCAGGGTGGTAACGAATTTCACAATCATAGTCTTTAATTAAATCCAACCATCGACGTTGCCGCATGTTGAGTTCTTTTTGGTTAAAGACATACTGTAAACTTTTGTAGTCAATGCAAACCACACACTTCGTGCCATAAAGGTAATGCCTCCACAACATCAATGCAAACACAACAGCAGCAAGTTCAAGATCATGGGTTGGGTAGTTCCTTTCAATTGATTTTAATTGCCAAGAAGCGTAGGCAATCACTTTATCATGCTGCATCAGAACACAACCCAGACCCGCGTACGAGGCATCACAATATGCAGTAAAGTCTTCCGAACCATCAGGCAAAGTGACGATCGGAGCTTCACATAACAATCGCTTCAAGGTCTGGAAAGCTTCATCCTGAGCTTCTGACCAGACAAAATCTACGTTTTTGCGAGTCGGTTTGGTCAACAAACCCGCAAGCTTAGAAAAATCACGGATAAACCGTCGATAGTAGCCAGCTAAACCAAGGAAACTTTTAATCTCGGAAGGAGTTCGAGGAACTCCCTAATTCATCACACTTTTAATCTCGGAAGGAGTTCGAGGAACTCCCCAATTTATCACAGCCTCCACCTTAGCTGGATCTACTTTGACATCATCTTTACAAATGACATGGCCAAGGAAATGCACTTCCCTAAGCCAGAACTCGCATTTAGAAAGATTAGCGTACAATTGTTCTCGTTTAAGGGTTTCGAGAACCTGACGAAGATGGAGCTCATGATTAGCTTCAGTCTTCGAATAAACAAGAATATCATCGATAAAAACAATCACGGATCTATCAAGAAATGGACGACAAACACGATTCATTAGATCCATGAAGATAGCAGGGGCCTTGGTTAAGACGAAAGTCATAACCAAAAATTCATAATGACAATAGCGAGTTCGAAAAGCAGTCTTCGGGATATCTTCTTCAATAACTCACACTTGATGGTACCCCGACCGAAGATCAATCTTAGAGAAATACGTAGCTCCCTGCAATTGATCGAAAAGGTCATCTATTCGAGGAAGAGGATATTTATTCTTTACAGTTCGCTTGTTAAGCTCCCTATAATCTATACACTTACGTATCGTTCCATCCTTCTTCTTGACAAAAAACACGGGAGCTCCCCACGGCGAGGAACTCGGACGAATAATACCTTTGTCAAGCAACTCCTGAATTTGAGTCATCATCTCACGAATTTCAGAAGGAGCAAGACGATACGGAGCTCTAGCTACTGGAGTAGCTCCAGGAACAAGTTCAATCTTATACTCAACATCTCTGACCGGAGGCAAACCCGGCAGTTCTTCAGGAAATACATCAGGGTAATGAGACACTACCCTGATATCTTGAACTGGTCGTTTCTCCATCTTGACATCAACAAAATATGCTAAGTAAGAGATACAACCTTTGGAAATAGACTTCTAAGCTTTAATAACGGAGTTAACAGGAATATCAAACTCACGTCGCTCTCCTCGAGCTACAACATAAGATCCATTAAAAAGATGAATCTTAATCATCTTCTTGGAACAGAGAATCTCAGCATTACGACTGCTGAGCCAATCCATCCCAATTACCACATCGAAGCCTGCAATAGGCATAACAAAGAATGAGATAGGGAAACTACTTCCCTCGACATCAAGAACAGCTACGGGAACTTTCTCTGTAACAGAGACTGTCTTACTGTTGGTTATATGCCCACTGATACACGTATATTAAATCATTGCCGATGAGGCACGGGCCTATTGGGTCACACGCGAAGTGTTGAATCCGACAGCACAAGTCAAGAGAGTCAACTTGTTTGATTCGGGTTTCTATCGACCTTCACGGGCCCTCACGGGTCGTGAAGAGGTCGTGACGTGAAGCCCTTCACGAGGCCTCATGGGCCGGTCAAGGAATCGTGGAGGTCATGCCTTCACGACTTTATTCACGGGCCGTTAGAGCCCGTGAAGGCAGAAGTCAAAGTGACACTTTGATCTTATTGGACCTTTTTTGTTGGTCCAATGAGGGCTAGCCTTTCTGGCCGACCCTGGTGTCACCTGAGCTTCCTAGAGGCTTATAAAAGACCCTCTCTTGAGCCTTGTATGAACCTTTTGCCAAATTCACAAACCTACGCACTAAAGAAGGCTTGAGAGTTGTCTTAGAGACTTGAGTTTGTGTTAGTCGTAGCAATAAGTTCTTTTGCTGTTCTTGAGGCTTTGTTCACGTGAGTGCAAATGGAGTACCTCAAGCTTTAGCAAAGGTGATTCACGAAAGGCTTGGTGTGGATACTAATAGAGGAGCTCTACTTCAAGTTCAGGTATTACATCTTCAACACCACCACCAGAGACATCAAGGGTATGGTCTCTTTTCTGGTTTCCTTTTGGTTCCTCTCGTTGCTATCATTCCTTGTAGCTAGATCTCACTAAATGAATGTTGTGCATGTGCTTTGTACACCCGAAATCTTTGTGTTTTTACTTCATGCTTCCATTGCTCTTGGGTTTTTAACATGCATGAGATTCCTTCAGTGGTATCAGAGCCATTGCTACATGATGCTAGCACAAAATGGCTCGAAAAATTAATTTTTGGAAGTTTTGGTAAACTGTCCAATGAGTCTACACGGGCCGTGGAGGTTCTCTTCACGAGTCGTGAAGGCTACACGACCAGTGTGGTTTGGGGTCTGGTCGTGAAATGGTTTTTGGTGCTTCACGAGTTCTTCCGGGCCGTGAAAGGTCGTGAAGGAACTCGTGAACATTGTTTTTGACTTAAAAGAAATTTTTCGGTCTTTTGAGTCATTGTAGAGCTTCTGCTTTATTCTATTGTATTCTGAAAATCCCCAAATAGTATTTTGGTACCACTATGGGTATGCATGGTATGGTCATGGCATTAGATGCATACATGCATTCACATATGTGTGTGTATATATGAATATGGGTTTTAAAAAATGGTTTTATGCCCTAATGCATATATACAAGAATTTCCTTTGTGCCTTGAGTGTTTGTATAGGAAATTCTTATCAAAATATTTGCTTGTTGCGGTTTTTGGCACACCACTTGCTTTGTGGTTGTTTGCCTTGTTTTTGTTGGTAACCTTGGCCTAAGACCTTGTGGTTGTTTGTGGTTGTTCCTTTCTTTTGGTGACCTAGTGTCACATGGGTTGTAATTATTATTCATTTGTTCATTAGTTGTAATTATTATTGCGGCTTGTATGCCGTTTCATTTATCCGTGTACTTGTATTAGATGATAGGAATTTCGTGGTTTGCATGCCATTTTATTTCTATTTCATGTACTTGTATTTTGGAGCATGAAGACCACAATCAAGAATCAAGATGATGTCTTGAAGATGGAGGATCTGGTGATACCCATTGGAGGTGGCGGATCTAGTGGGAGCATTGACTATGTTTGTTTTGTGTCCCTAGTTGACCATGTTCTTCCCGTTGGCTCACGGGAAGAACGCATAGGTTTTGGCTTGGTTACCAACCCCTTGCTATGCATGTGATGTGATTTATTTCTAGCATGGTTGTTTAGGTATTCGTATGCTAGAAAATTTTTCAATAAATTAAATCACAAGAGTTTTGTAAAATTGGTTTATATTTCTCTTGCACGCGCACACGATTAACTAACCATCTAAAGTGAAAAATCGAATTTTGTCACTAAAATATGTTGATCAAATTTAATCGGAAACAAAAGCCCGTTTTTCCATGAAACATAAATCACGCACCATCCGTAAGATGATGCCACCCAAATCTAACAACACAATGATTAGTTGTCGAGCTTAGCACGAGCCAATCTTTGTGAAGTTGTGTGGACGGTGAGTGTAGTAACTCGCAAATTTGGTTGTCGAGCTTAGCACGAGCCAATTCTTGTTGAGTGTACTTACCGCATGTCTTGACGGACGATTTATAATTTCAAATTAGAATTCTTGAAAGATTGTCGAGCATAGCACGAGTCTATCAACAATTCTAACTTGGGATTGGTGTAAGAAGGGATCAAACATGCCAAACGACCGATGCTTGTCGTAGGATCCCACAAAGACCAAAGAGTTGCAATAATGGATTGCAATTGGCAATATAGTTGTCAACCCGAAATAACTTCCTTGTATGATCCGCAGTAAACCCATCATATATGGAAGTGAAATAGGGTTCTTGGCTTTGTTAAAATAATTTAATTTGTTATTTGGGTAAATTGTTTTAACAAACTTAATATCAAACTAACCAAATCTACTTTGCTATTTTAGATGGCATCTTCAAGTACCACCACCACGAGCAACATTTCTCTACGAGTTTTCCTTGAAAAGGAGAAACTTGAAGGTAGCAACTTCATGGATTGGCATAGGCAACTTCGGATTGTCCTACGCTATGAAGGGAAATTGCATACCATTGAGGAAGCCTTGCCTGAAGCCCCTGCGACTAAGGCACCTAGGGCCACCCGAGAGGCATATGAAAAACGCCTCAAGGATACGGAGGAAATAACGTGCCTCATGTTAAGCACAATGAGCTCCGATTTGCAAAAGCAAATGGATCATTTAAGTGCTTACGACTTGCTCGCGCAGCTCGACATGTTCCAACAGCAAGGAAGGCAAGAAAGGTACGAATGCCTCAAGGCCGTCCTAGGTTGCAAGCTCCAGGATGGCGGGAATGTGAGCGCTCACGTGTTGCGAATGAAAGAAAACATGGAGCGCATGGAGAGGCTAGGGTTCACCATCGGGAGGGAGTTGGCGGTTGATCTCATCCTCCAATTCTTGCCCAATGCATATGATCAATTCATCGTGAGTTATCATATGCATAGTATGGACAAAACCCTCATGGAGCTTCACGAGATGCTCAAGACTGCTGAGTCAAGCATCTCGAAGCCCAAGGCCACCTCTTCCAATCCCGTCTTGGCCATCCGGGAGGGCCGCATCCAAAAGATGAAGCCGACTCCTTCCTATAAGGGAAAGGGTAAGGGTAAGGGTAAGGTTGGTGCAACCAAGCCTATCCCTACCCCGGTGGCAAAGGGCAAAGGGAAAGCTCCCCAAGCCAAGGCCCCGGAGGATTTGGAGTGCTTCTTTTGCGGGGACAAGGGGAATTATCGCCGAAGTTGCCCAAAGTACCAAGATGGCCTCAAGAAGCTCAAGGCAATGAGCATCTCGGGACCCTCAAACCAAGGTACGTTCATGATTGAGCTCTATCAAACTTCTATTTCAAAGGGCTGGGTTTTAGATACCTGCTGCGGCACTCACATTTGTAATATGGTGCAGGTGCTAAAGGGAAGTAGAGGCTTAGAGCATGGAGAGCTGGATCTAATTATGGGGAACCGAGAGGTTGTGCCCGTAGAAGCAAAAGGGAGTGTCGAGCTCTCTTTTAGAACCGGACTTTCCATTGTTCTTGTTAATGTATGCTATTCGCCCTGCGTGGCAAGAAACATTATCTCTTTACATGCCTTGTATGACGATGGTTTTTCTTTCAAATTTATGAATGGATCTATCTTATGTTATAAAAATGATGTTTGTTATTTTAAAGCTTTACCATGTCATGGCATATATGAAGTTGATGCATACATTGAAAATAAGAAACCTACCATGAA
The DNA here is from genome assembly GCA_038502395.1 of Dittrichia graveolens. Taxonomy (NCBI): domain Eukaryota; kingdom Viridiplantae; phylum Streptophyta; class Magnoliopsida; order Asterales; family Asteraceae; genus Dittrichia; species Dittrichia graveolens. The sequence continues at coordinate 64,575,506 of JARJIL010000005.1, read as the reverse complement.
TATTGATTCTCAATCCATAACTTGTTTGGATAAATATTCCTTATGGCATGGTCGTCTTGCACATGTGAACAAGACTCGCATCACCAAGCTTCAAGCGGATGGGATCTTGGAATCATTTGACTTTGGGTCAAAAGATGTATGCGAATCCTGTTTACTAGGAAAAATGACTAAAGAACCCTTCACCGGAGTTAGTGAGAGGGGAAAGGATCTTTTGGATATTATTCACACCGATGTGTGTGGTCCTTTCAAAAATGTCACAAGGAACAACACAAGATACTTCGTTACTTTTACGGATGATTATTGTAGGTATGGATATATCTACTTGATTACACAAAAGTCTGAAACCTTTGAGGTGTTCAAGACATTCCAAAATGAAGTAGAGAATCAATTGGGCAAAAGGATTAAGATAGTACACTCAGATAGAGGCGGTGAGTATCTTACTTCCGAGTTTCTAGACCATCTTAGAAATTATGGGATCATCTCACAATTGACACCTCCCAGGACTCCACAATTAAATGGAGTTGCGGAAAGGAGAAATCGGACATTGTTGGACATGGTCCGATCTATGATGAGTCAAACAGAGGTACCCATTAGTTTTTGGGGTTACGCTCTAGAAACGACGGTAAGAATCCTTAATCTCGTACCAACAAAGAAAGTTAAAACAACACCGTATGAGTTGTGGCACAAGCAAAAGCCCACTCTCTCATATCTTCGAATATGGGGATGTCAAGCCTACGTGAGACGAGAGGCTAATGACAAATTAGAACCCGTTCCGAAAGGTCTTACTTTATCGGATATCCTCCTGCTGGTATTGGATATATTTTCTACAAACCTTTTGAGAACAAAGTTTTTGTTGCTCGAAGGGCAGTTTTCCTAGAAAGGGAACTTATATCCAACGTACCGAGAAAAAAGGAAATCAATCTTGAAGAATTTCAAGGATCACCCGATAAAGAACTTGATGTTGGCACTAGCACACAACCATCAATGGTTGAAACCGAGCAAGATAAAGCTGCGGTACCTGACACACTTCCATTATCTACTCCACGTAGATCAGGTAAAGTCATCATTAGCCAGAGAGATATGGATTTCTCATATCTGAGGGCAATGAGTTATTGGTGGATCAAGATGAACCCACCAACTACCAGAAGCAATGGCGGGCCCTGAGTCTACCAAGTGGAGAGAGGCAATGGAAAGTGAGATAAACTCCATGTCGGATAACCAGGTTTGGGAACTAGTTGATCCAAACCCAGGTTTTGGCCCGTTGGGTGTAAATGGGTTTTCAAGAAGAAAACCAACATGGATAATACCTTGGACACTTTCAAAGCCCGACTGGTGGCAAAAGGCTTCACGCAAACACCGGGTGTTGACTATGATGAAACCTTTTCACCAGTGGCCATGTTGAAGTCCATAAAGACCCTCCTTGCCATAGCTGCTTTTCATGATTATGAGATATGGCAAATGGATGTAAAATCCGCCTTCCTTACTAGGAAGCTTTCTGAAGAGGTGTATATGACACAACCTAAAGCTTTTGTACATCTTGAGTATCCCAACAAGGTATGTAGGCTTAAGAAGTCCATTTATGGACTTAAGCAAGCCTCTCGTAGTTGGAATCTTTGTTTTGATGAAAAAATCAAAGAATTTGGATTTTTGAAAAATGAAGATGAACCATGTGTATATGTCAGGGCTAGTGGGAGCTCAATAGTTTTCCTAATTTTATATGTAGATGATATTCTACTAATAGGAAATCATATCCCAACCTTGCGTAGTGTCAAGGCTTGGCTTGGGAATTGTTTTTCTATGAAAGACTTGGAAAATGCGGGATACATTCTCAGAATCAAGATCTATAGGGATAGATCTAGGAGGCTCATTGGTTTGAGCCAAAGTGCATATGCGGATAAAGTCGTTAAACGATTTAAGATGGAGGATTCTAAGAAAGGGAATCTTCCCATGATGCATGGGATGGCATTAAGCAAGGCTCAATGCCCTAACTCTGAAAATGAGTTGGACATAATGAAGCGAGTCCCATACGCCTCGGCTGTGGGATTGATCATGTATGTCATGTTATGCACTCGCCCCGATGTCTCATGTGCCTTAAGTATGACTAGTAGATATCAGGCGAATCCGGGAGAAGCTCACTGGAGGGCTGTAAATAACATTCTTAAGTACCTCAGGCGTACTAAGGAGATGTTCTTAGTATTCGGTGGTCAGGAAGAGCTTAGAGTAAAGGGTTACTCTGATGCTAGCTTCCAAACCGATAAGGACGACTGTCGATCTCAATCAGGGTTCGTGTTCCTATTGAATGGTGGTGCAGTAAGCTGGAGGAGCTCAAAGCAAGACACAGTAGCTAATTCAACGACCGAGTCAGAATATATTGCAGCAAGTGAAGCTGCTAAAGAACCTGTGTGGATGAAGAAATTCATCCAAGATCTAGGAGTGGTTCCAAGCATCGCCGATCCTATTGAGATTTTCTGTGACAATGAGGGTGCGGTGGCCTTGGTAAAGGAACCATGAGCTCACAAGAGGACAAGACACATTCTTCGAAAGTATCACTTCATTAGAGAAGTAATCGAGAATGGTGACATTGCCATTAGCAGAGTACCAATGGATGGGAACCTTGCGGACCCATTCGCTAAGCCGTTATCACAAGCTGCTCATGATTCTCACGCTAGAGCTATAGGTGTTAGATTCGCTAGTGATTTAGCTTGACTTATGTATTTGTTTTGTTTGATTTGTATTTGTATTTTGGGAACATTGAAGCGGTATTGTTAGTTATGTTCGTTTCGATATATGAATGGAGATTTATATATACGCGTGTTGCGGTCACAATCATCAAGTCTATACTGTGTTCCATCTTAGCATGTTTAAACACTTCCTTGAATGTTTAACATTCTTAAACTTCTGCAATCGGTCATTCTTCGTATGGAAGGAAGAATGAAATAAGATTGAAGTAAGTGGTTGACCCAGTGTTAAAAATGGTTGAATAAGGGCGCAACACTCACTTGTGCTTGAAAGGTGTTTCAAGTGACCAGAAGACCCACACCTGAGTTTACTTTATGGATCTATAGTCACAAATAACTCAGGATGATAATATCATTTCATCCTTAGACTTGAGATGCATGGGTTGCCAGAGTATGAATCTGCCTTACTCTAATTATTTTCAAACACACTTCGTAACTGGCTGTTACAAAGGAAATAATTGGGTAAAGTATGAAACATATGATGGGACTATGCAGTTAAAAGGATTTGTTCCTCTGGTAAGAAAGATATCCCTAGCCCCCTCGATGATTGGGAGCTGACATCAAATATGCATGGCCATGCTCAAGTTACATTGATTTTAGATCAGATGCAACTTGTTTATTTGGTCACCACCAATCTATAATCGAGAAACACAATAGTGAACGATCTTGAGATTGACATTTTCCATGTCTCGTGTTCACATGGATATCGCGAACAAAATGATGCACATGATCACTTATCTATAGAACCTCATAAGCCCTTCAAGGCTATTAGGTTTTTGTCGAGGATGACAACTCGTGCCGACTTGGGGGCATAGATGTTTAGCTAGAGCTGCTCTTTGTCTGTGATTAAAATATGACGCTGTATCATGTGCAAGTGGGAGTCTGTTGGTTATATGCCCACTGATACACGTATATTAAATCACTGCCGATGAGGCATGGGCCTATTGGGTCACACGCCAAGTGTTGAATCCGACAGCACAAGTCAAGAGAGTCAACTTGTTTGATTCGGGTTTCTGTCGACCTTCACGGGCCCTCACGGGTCGTGAAGAGGTCGTGACGTGAAGCCCTTCACGAGGCCTCATAGGCCGGTCAAGGAATCGTGGGGGTGATGCCTTCACGACTTCCTTCACGGGCCGTGAGAGCCCGTGAAGGCAGAAGTCAAATTGACACTTTGATCTTATTGGACCTTTTTTGTTGGTCCAATGAGGGCTAGCCTTTTTGGCCAACCCTGGTGTCACCTGAGCTTCCTAGAGGCTTATAAAAGCCCCTCTCTTGAGCCTTGTATGAACCTTTTGCCAAATTCACAAACCTACACACTAAAGAAGGCTTGAGAGTTATCTTAGGGACTTGAGTTTGTGTTAGTCATAGCAAGAAGTTCTTCTGCTATTCTTGAGGCTTTGTTCATGTGAGTGCAAGTGGAGTACCTTAAGCTTTAGCAAAGGTGATTCACGGAAGGCTTGGTGTGGATACTAATAGAGGAGCTCTACTTCGAGTTCAAGTATTACATCTTCAACACCACCACCAGAGACATCAAGGGTATGGTCTCTTTTCTAGTTTCCTTTTGGTTCCTCTCGTTGCTATCATTCCTTGTAGCTAGATCTCACTAAATGAATGTTGTGCATGTGCTTTGTAAACCCGAAATATTTGTGTTTTTACTTCATGCTTCCGTTGCTCTTGGGTTTTTAACATACATGAGATTCCTTCACTTACCACTAGCAACCTCCACATTAAGTGGATCAATCAACTTGGAAACAAGCAACTTTAACTTTTTACAACAAGACACAGAGACAAAGGAGTAAGTAGCTCTAGAGTCAAATAACACACATGCAGGGGTATAGTTAATAAGGAATGTACCCATGATGACATTCCCCGCTGCCTTTGCATCTTCTGCCGTCATTTGGAATGCCCTCCCTTTCGCGCGAGGCACATCGTCTCTCTTCTGGCCCCTAGAAGACCCTTTCCTTCCAGCATTTTGCCTCCCCGGGCAGTTAACCATCCTGTGCCCAGGCTTGTGGTACCAATAACAAATGTCTTCTTTGTACCTACACTCGGCACGAGCATGGCCCTTCTGCCCTGCAACATCCTCAGATTGGGCCTAGTCGTGTTCGAATCTAGTACGTCGAAATCTCGAATTTAATATTGAATAAAAGAATTTTATTTAATTAATTAAGTTGAAATTAGAAGAAAATAATAAAGAAATGATATTATAATAATATTAATAAAAATAATAGAATATTAAACGGTTTAGAACGAGGATTTCAAAAATATCTCCGTTAGTTAAAACGGGTAATCGAGCGTTGAGTTGTATGTTGAAAAGGGGAACAAGATACCCACTTGTGGATATTATCAATCCACAAGAATGGTTCAAAATTGAAAATTGACCTCAACAATTGATTCCAATGATTCAAATCAGTTCCTACATCAATTCTAAGTGATAAACAATCAGATTATTGAATTAAAGTAGTGTTTTTGGTTGAATTTGGATCAAAAGCTCAAATGGGTCAAAAATGGCGATTTTGATCCAAACCCTTGAATTGGATGTTAAAGTAAGTTGTAAGAGTTGTTTCTAGCTTAGTTTGAATGACCATTTCATATGTGAACACTGGAAATTGGATTGCAATCGTTGGGTTGAGTTTTGGGGTTGAAATGCCCAAAAACAGGGGCTGGAAATCGCACTCGTCTGTGCAGACTTGCTTGCGGGCGCAAGGACCACCCTTGCGGCCGCAAGGGATTTCTGTTTACGGGCGCAAGGCCCTTCCTGCGGGCGCAAGCACCATTCTTCCCTTGTGGGCGCAAGTAGTTTTGCTTGTGGCCGCAAGGAGTCCTGTTTCAGCAAACAGTTTGCTGTTTCGCGTTGTTCTGATATTCGAGGTGTTTGTTTAGGTGAGCCTGACAACTGAGAAGATCCTGAACGTTCTTTTGATCAATTTTAAGCTATCCAGGTGAGTGCCGGATAACATAACAACTAATATATCTATAACATATCTTAACATACGAATCGTATATGTTGATGAAAGTTTGTATACCTTGTTGTATGTATGAGAAATGAATACCATGATATTATATGCACTTGATTAAGTGTAGATTGTAAAGCATGATGATGCTAGGCTTAACATGTTGACACAGTATGATACATACTTGATTAAGTGTAGATTGAATAGCATGATGATGCTAGGTATAGCTTGTTGATATAATATAATGTGCACTTAATTAGGTGTATGTTATGATGATATGTATGATTGCGTGCGCGCAATTAAGATCCGATTGGATCAGTTATGTGTTTGTGATCGGATCCAGACTTGGGGACTAATTAGTCCATTATCGGGGCGAGCGATGGCCTGGGATTGCTATACAGGTATTTAGGGCCTTGCAAGCCCAATGCTCCCCGAACGGATGGGTACAGCCTCCAGGTATACTAAGAGGAATCAATTGATTCCAAAACGCAAAGGTGGACCACTTTACAGCTCACCCACCGGTGCGGTTGATGTGTCTGGTACCCCAGTTTGGTGCATTGAGCCGGGCTAGCTACCCTACGAGATATGTCGCCTTCTGACTACGCCAAGTCATCGCGAGATGCTAGGATAACACTGTTTGAGCATGATTGATGATATGTGATATACTTATGTTGATTATTATGCCATTCAGTACTCACTAGCTATTATAGCTAACAGATACTCACTCTCACATGTGCAGGTGATCCTTAGGCCGTGAGCTCGGGTGCCTGCGGGTAGATACTTGTTTAGGAGGAACACTGTTTTGTTAAATACTCTGTTATTATTATGTATGTAACTGTAATCAGATAATGGTCGGCCGGTTCAGTAACAGTAACACCAAACGATGTATGTGGCTAATTTTTTTTGGTTGTATATAAATAGCCACGTGTTTTATTCCGCTGCGTATTTAAATGAAACGTAAATTAGTGTTTTAAAAAGAAAAATTTGGTTCTCAAAAGCACTGTGTTACATGCCCACATCTCCAACACCTTCTGGTAGCATTTGAACACTCACCAGAATGGTAAGTACGACACTGAGAACACCAAGGTGTGTCAGGTCTCGGTTTCTTGAAAGTATCAATCTTCCCACCTGCAGAGGATTGTCCTTTGGAAGGACCCGATTTACCACATGGCTGAAACTTCCTCTTAAAACCCTCACTGGCAGATTCGCCCTTGCATTGAATGCGATCGCCCTCCAAAGCCCGATCCAGACTCACAGCTGCTCGCACATTGGCGCGGAACTCCAATGGCAAGGTTCCCACAAACCTTCTTATTTTGGCATTCTCATCAGGTATCAAATGTGGAACGAACCTCATCTTGTTAGTAAAAGCAGTGATGAGGTCCTCCATCGACTTATCTCTTTTCTGGAGATTATTAAACTCCCTCTCTATTCTTTCCATATCGTACTCTGTGCAGTACTTCTTCAACAACTTTTCAGAAAATTGCTCCCATGAAAGAGCACTCATCACCTCCTTATTAACAGAGGCTTTTACTGTATCCCACCAAAAGATGGCACGCCCTTTCAACATTCGTACTGCGTACTTCACACAATACTCTGGTTCACACTCACATGACTCGAACACCTACTCCATTTCACGGAGCCACTGCGTAGTACCTATGGGGTTATCACTCCCTCAAACGTCAGAGGCTTGCACTACAAGAACTTCTTGTATGAACATGTCTTGCGTGGTTTGCCTAATGTGGTCTGCAACAAGAGCTCTTTAGCTATTCGAAGCTCTTCTTCCAGACACTTTATATAGGCAGCCTGATCTGGCTCAGGTCTACCACCTTTAGCATTATGCTGAGAACGTTCATCTTCAGGTTGATGGGGCATATGCGAAGCCTCATCTTCCATATCTTTAAGAGCTTGCTCGGTATTCCCGCACTCAGCAGACATCTTTATTAACTTTCTATACAACAGGGAAGAGTATTTTTAATACTCTACTGTACTTACTTACTTATCGTACTGACAAGCTAACTTACAACAAGTAATTATCATGCAACTCTCACACTCAACCCCTATAAGGAACACTTAATTATGGTCGGGCCCGAGTTTGAGACTTAATACTCTTACAAATACCCAACTTCCACAAACTTAGGCTCTGATACCTAATTGTAACACTGCTTCTGAAAACAGTGAATTTACTAAAAATTCAAAATTTTAACCTGCGTGGGTCCCTTTCAAATTCATTAATCATTAGATCAAGCAGCGGAATTTAATTTCAAAGTTTACAACGGCTATTTACATTACATCATTCTTGAAACATCTGTTTGGTGTTACCTAACACAACGACCGACCATAGCAACATATAATACATCGCACAAAAGTGTTCCATCCCAAAATAAACTACATCCAGCAATAGGCAACCCCGCTCACCAGGCCGCCTAATCTTTACCTGTAAAAAGGGGCAACGCAGCAACATTAGCTATACAACATAGCTAGTGAGTACTAACTTATCATAAGCATCAATAAAGCAAGTCATACAACACAGAGGCAAGCAATCATTGCTATCTTATCACATTGCGGTGTGCTGACAAGATCAGTAAGAGTCATGTCTTGCAGGGTAATCAGTCCCGCTCAACGACTCAGACTGGGAAATCATACACAACTAACCGCGCTGGTGGGGGAGCGTAAAGCAGTCCACCAAACATCGTCTCAAATCCATTGGCTCCTCGGAAATCCAGCTACAACCGGTTGATTTCCCTCTGGTGTTAAGGAACGATGGTCCTGCAGAACCTAGACCCGGTAGGCCCCCGAGTCTCCGTTGATCCCAATATGACCAAAAGGTCCTCTAGAACCCAACTACAACTGGCTGACCTCAACTTACTAGTGGGGTTCAGCTACAACCGGCTGACCTTGATCCACTAGTAGTCCGCGGACCATGAACATACACACATACATATGATCCCATAAGGATCAATCAACTTGCATGCAATATCATTCATTCATCGTACATAACATCATTATTAACTAGGCGGTTCCAATCTGGATCCGCTGGCATGCACTGAATACATGATCTACAAGTATTAAACATGGCATATCATATTAACATCATAATAAGACTTACACTTACATTCTTAAGCATACCTGCAATAAAACTCGAGCATACATCGTACTATCGTACATAATTAATCAATTAGTCATTTAGCAATCAAGTCTCCCTCTATTGAGACTTATGAAAGCCGGTACTCACCTGAGTAGCTTATAACAACATATATTCTGTTCCGGCTTCATTAACGCGTCAGGTTCACTTAAAACATTTCGTTATTTACATTAAACGTACATACGAGGTCCTATTACTAGAACACATACAAGAACCATCTAAGGTTCATAAACACCTTAAAATAACCTCACATGAGTTAGCACAACATGTGCATTTAAAATGCTTAACATCCAAAATTGGTCATTTCTGATTTTCACCCAACGCGTCGCGTCCCATCACTGAACGCGTCGCGTCGCGCTCTCATCCAAAAGTCGCATGGTGAAAGTCGGACCACACATGCGAAGGTCGGATGGGTCATGCGATAGTCGGACCTCCTATGTGACAGTCGGATCACTGAAAGTCGGTTGGCCATTGAATCGGATGAACAAAAGTCGGATGAACATTAAAGTCGCACGAAAGTTTGGGAACGCGTCACGTTCCTTTCCACGACGCGCCACGTCGCGTGCATATATGCACTTCAACTTCTTCTTGTTCATCAACCAGCCGACATATATCATAAACCAACTTATTTTCAGATTCTTAAACTTGTCTTTTTCATTTTCAAAACATCTTTAAACATCATATAACATCTATACAACCTTCAGGAACTCATCAAATTCAATTAAAAACATCAAACAAACAAAACCCACTTTCAAAGTAAGCTTTGTGTGCTTAACAATGGAGTTCTACATCTTTTATGAGTTCCAGCAACAAAACACACACACAACTAGCATCAAACATACTCAATCTTCAAAACAAACAGCATACTAACCTTTCTTTGATCTAACAACTTTAAATCTTCAATCTCTTCCTTTCAAGAACTCACGAGAGAAAGCGAATGTGTGTTTGTGTGTGATTTTCTTCTTTTGACTATCTTAGTCAACTTAACATATACGCACATACATATATATTCTTATTCAAAGTCATCACCACCTTTGAATCTTCTAAATATCTCACAAAGCACCTCTTAATTAATTCAATTAATTCATATATACATTTTACTTAATATTTATAATTAGCTTCAAATATATATTCTATGAACTTCATTTAACCAACTTTCTTACATACACACACACACATATATATATATATACAACTTTGAATTTTTCACATGTTCTATCGATTTACATACGCGTACATACAATTACAACTAGGTCCAAATCGAGAATTACAAGTTCCTTGAATCATGATCTCGTACATCCTTGTTACAATAAAAGCCCTTCCATGAAGGCTTCTCATATTGTTCTTTTGCAAGTTCAACCTTAGACTTAAGCCACTTAGAGGACCCAGAACCTATCTCGTTTGGCTTAGATACACCCAACATCGAAGAAATAATCAAAACCCATGTTAGAAACGCCATTCCCACAAACCGAAACATCAACTTCACCCTCCAAAACTTTTTGCTTATCATAATAAATCTGAAGCTATTCAAAATTTAACAAGTTTGTTGATGCAACCCTCCACGCAACTATAAACACTGCAAATAAGAGCATCAACTTCGTTACCATATGACGAACCATTTGCAAGATACGGTTCACTACAGGGGAAATATCATCCTTTTTCCATCACGGATGAACATAATTTATGGGAAACTTATTAATCCTCATCATCCGCAACATAAGAAAAATATGTCTACACAACAAACCATAACACTCGTATCTTTTGCAAGAACATGATAACACACCGTCACCTTGTTTGAAAATAACCTACAAAAAAGTAATAATAAATGGAAAAATAAACAATAAATACAACTATAAAATATTTTTAAATAATTACCTGATACAAAAAAATCCGGATAACTAAAAGTATCCCTTCTCTCTCCGATGAATCAATAACTAAACATTTGCATACATCTCCAATATGAGTCATATTAACAGAAAAACAATAAAGAAGTGTAGAATGAATTTCTTCTTGCACATCAAAAAATATTGTCCTTGTGAACAACCGAGAAGCATCAACCTCAATTTTAAAATCAGTTTTCATGTCTGGAACAATATATCTTGAATCATGATCATTCTTCTCATGATTATACCGTTGTGCATCCATCGCAGAATCAAAATGACTAAGAAACTCCACAAGAGTAAGGTTCGAATTAGTAAGCGAACCAAAGAAATGATTTTCACTTTTAGAATGGGACGTAGTCCGCATCAAACTAGATAAAGGCTCATCACTATAAAATGCAGGAATCCGATCATAACACATAGCATACATGTCTGACAATCATCTATTATTTAGAAGATTAAAATCATTCATTACTCCAACCCACCAAGCCTCAAAATCCTTAACAGAGATACGATCATTCCAAACAATATCACACAATCTTCTCTTGAAACTATTATCCCTAGATAGAATAAGACCAACCTGAATACAAAAACAATTAAACAAATAAAAACACATAATATGCCACATAGAATAAGAAAATACTAAAACAATGGATTTGACAAAACCCAAAATATATTAAACAGTTGTAACAAAAAACCTTTGCAGTAAGTTTCTGTATAATATGCCACATGCACAACCGGTGCTGTGACTTAGGAAAAACCTGAGCAATTGCCTACTTCATAGTGGGATCTTGGTCTATCGCAACAATTAAAGGCTCCCTCCCAAAAGCACTCTTAAACGTATCAACCAACCAAATGTATGACACAATATTCTCTTTAGCAAGCAACCCAACACCAAAAGTAACACATCTATTGTGGTTATCAATTCTAGTGAAGGGAACAAACACCATCTTGTATCTAAAATTCAAGAACAAACAACATTTACCACAACAAAAACAAACAGTTACCACCACAAAAAATAGACACTTAAAAAAATATTTTATAAAACAACAAATCCTTAAAAGGAACTTACTTGTTAGACCTAAAAGTGGCATCAAAAGATACCACATCACCAAAAACATCAAAATTCTTCTTCACAACATTATCAGCCCAGGATAACCCAACAAGGGAATTATCGACATCTGTAAAATAATAAAAAAGAACCATGGACAAAAATTCTTCCTACTCATTAGTTTTTCCACAACCATCTGTGCATCACGCTCCCCAATAAACAAATTCACATCCCTCCTGAAGTTTTTAAAATCAACCGACGTAGCACCAACATTCCCAAAACCACCATATATCTGCTTCATTAGCTTGAAACTACGAACAAGACCCATATTAGAAAAAGAAACATTGTGAATAAACTATTTCTTAGAATACGTTAATTGACGGTAAGCCTTCAGAAATTGTACATCATTCCTACTAACAAGACTATGGTTATGCTTATCATGAAATTCAGTAACTTTAACAATGTTTGGAGATACACAGTGGATCCTGAATAATGCGGGACAACCAATTCTACACGAGGATCTTTTCCTCCTCTCACTTTTGTTGGGATTATGTTAGTCCCAGATTGAGTACGCAACAACAAATGTTTGTAGAAGGGGGGGTTGCATACAAACTTTAGCTTTTAAAAATTAAAGACACACTGATATACTTTTATATAATTCTTATTGATTATAAATCAAGAATTACATGTACTAGAAGCGGAAATTCTAAGTACAATAAAAGGTGGCAATTAATTTGTCTAACACATAGACAAGCTAACTCTAAAACAACTAATGTTTAGGAGTGTTCAACACATGAACAAGTTTGGTTCTACACAATGCTTAAACTTTATGAAAATTATCTCAACAGATGAGATTGCTTTTTGTGTTGTGTAGAAGCGTAATTTGCATGTCCACCATGCATGGATATTTATAGAAGACTTTGGCGTGTCCACTAAGATAAAGGAATGGGACAAAAAGAGTTGAAACAAATAATATAATATTTCAAAAGTTAGTGGTAGAAAAGTAGACTTACTTTAATCAAGTATTGCGTAAAGTAAGTTTACTTTTCAGAAAAGTAATGTCCACTACCTTTTAAAATACTATTATTACTTGTGCTTTTTGCCTTGGAAGTTTGATTTTCCTCTTTTATGATTGTGCTTCAGAACAGCGGCCATGCTTCTTTCAGATTTGACTTTACTAAGTATGTAATTGCCAGCCATACATTAGTTGTCAAGTCTTCGGGATCTTCACTTGATTGAAATATCTTTCTCCTTTTCCAGAGGATAAGATCAATCCTTTTTATCTCGTACTTGATCCAAAAAGTGCTTTACACTTTTACAAATAAAGATCTAAGGCATAAAAGAACAACACACGTTCTACCTTTTACACATGAAACTTACAATCTGAAAGGTAGAGCAGATTTGTCATTTTGCTCGACTCAGCTAACAGAAAGTACTAAGAAACTTTATCTTTCACTACTCAGCTGATACCTATTGCTCAGCTGATCATATAGATGCTCAGTTGATTAATAGTTATAATAGGAAGACATAAGCTCATGTATTGATATGATCAGTCGATCAAGAATGCTCAGCTGATCATTTAAATACATCAGTTTATGTAGGAAGATAACTTATGTGAAGAAATACTTACTTAGCTGATGCTCTGAGCCTCAATTGATCCAATATTCACTCAGCTGATGGTATAGCTGAAACAAGATCTTTGCTCAGCTGATGGTAAAACCCTCAGCTGATCAATTTTCTTCACTCAGCTGATAGGTGATTCTCCTTAGCTGATGGTCGTCTTCACTTATTTCTTCATCTGATAATCCTCAGCTGATGTCCTTTGGCTGATACTTTGAGTAGTGGCTGATGCTCAGCTGATGGTTTCATATTTAGCATATTTTCATGAATCTGATTCAAACAACACATGTTTGAATACTTTCTAAGTTAAACTGAAAGTAGGGTTTGGTTATCATCAAATTCTATGTTTTAAGATAGGTAGAGTTAATTAAAAGGGTGAAGTGATTATCTCCCCAACAATCTCCCCCTATTTGATGATGACAAAACCTTTTTCCTTTCGAAGAATCAGTTTGACTTCGAATATAAAATATTTGAACTCTTAAGTGCATTTGGCTACCTAGCTGTCTGTTTTTGGTAGCTCTTTTTATTTGAACCTTGTTATGTTTTTGGTTTCTTTTCTGATGTTCCATTTTGTTCTATTTTTGTGGAATCATTTTCTGTGTTGTACCATTTTGTCCTGTTTTGTGGTATCTTTTCATTTTTCCATTATATTTTTGATTTTCTGATTTACATAAACATCACTTGAATAACAGAATGAAGGAAAGTACATGAGTATTTACAGAAGATTAACTACTAGCTATACTAGTCTATGAAACATTTACAAGTAATATACAATCAACAAGAGATCACTAAGACTTCAGAGAGTAGGTCAATCATCAATCATCCCACCATTGCTCTTCTCTTAAGGGCTTCAGCTCGAGGATCTGCTTCGGCTAGAACTTGACGTTGTGCTTATACAAGGGCCTCAAATTGGTCATTTCCGGTTTTGCCTCTTGTAGATACTCTTAGCCCAAAGAGAAAACTCTAGCTTGCCTTGGGGATTTCAGACTGCCTAAAGAATCTCCACGAGCCACTTCTGTCCAGAAAGAAAATACCTTCAACAGGCATTGATATGAATTTTAAGAGCTCGGTGGTGATGTTGAGTGGAAGAGTTGTGTTGAGACCCTCAAAATCTGAAAGAAATTCATGTTGGGGCAGTACCTCTCTAGGCTCAAATGGTTTGAAAGGTTTTGAGCCTTTCTTATGCATTGAATCCACTGTGCTCACATGTCTATAATAGTCATCAGGAGTGAAGGTCTTTTGTGACACAGCAAGAGCTATCTAAGCTTGAATTTTTTGTATGAATTGTACTTTGAGCTTGCTCTTGGATTTGTAGAGAAGGTACATGATCTCAACTAACTCAGTGAACCCATATATCTGTCATCTGTCATATGATACAGTTTCACAACTGTTGAAGCTATTTTGCCTTATGACCTTTAGATATGGATCACCATCACCCTTGTGGACATAAGCCTTTTTAATTGGAGTTGGCTCAAGTCTGCTTCTGATGATATTGATTCTTTCTCTGAAGCTTTGAATCCTCTGTTCACTTATATTGTTGGGAGCAGATAAGTCAAGACTGAGGAGGGTTCTTATTGCATCCGCATGGGATCTAGCTTTGAGTAGCTCAGCTTGAGATTTCTCCCTTGCCAATTTTGATTGAGCAGCAGTTTAAACTTTTATTTGTTCTTGCTCTTGTTGATATGCTAGCTCTTTGGCTTGGTAGATTTCCTCCACTGGAACACCCAAGGCTTGAGCCATTTGGATGTTCTCCCTCTCCTCTTGCTCTTTAAGCTCGAGCTCCCTTTTTCTTTGCTCTTCCTCTTCAACTTGCTCACTTGTCATTTTTCTTTTTCCTTTATCTTTTGGAGCAGAGGTTGAAGGCTTTTGGACTAATGGAGCTGGTTGGACTGGTGGAGCAGATGGTTCCTGTCTTCTTCTTCTGAGGATGTTAGATAGTGGATTATTATCCTCATCATCAGAATTAGACTCTATATCAATTGGTGGAGAGTAATCCTCAGCAACTTTCCTTTTAGGTTTAGTCCTATTGGTCATACGTTTCAATCTATTTGGAAACCTTTGCTCCCCCTCAACCGATGCTTTTATTTTAGGAGCAGGGGAGGCTGTTGCTTTGGATGCTTCCTAATGTAGAATGTTTTTAGCGGATTCAGTGTAGGCAACATCAATGTCCTCTGATGTAGGATCATCCTCCCTGGATTGAGAACTTGAAAAAGTGTTCTCCCCCTTTTTGGCATCATCAAAAGGAGGAGGGGAGTCACCTGGTGTTGGCTTAGAAATGGTGCAGGGGTGTGGGTAGGGGTAGGTGTATGGTTAGAAGTAGGAGTGAGGGTAAGGTTGAAGATTTGAAGGGAGAGGTCATCCTTGAGATCTTTGAGAGCCTTCCATAATGAGAGATGACTCATTCTACTTTGTTCAGTTAAGGATTCTAGATCATCAAGAATGCCTTTGAGGAAGGAAGGCATGGGTAGGAGTTGTTCGGGTATGGGGACAGAGATGTTTGGGTTAATCGGGCGTAGGCTTTGAAGTTGGGTTAGAAGGTTATAAATGGTATGGTTTAGAGAGGATAGAGTGGATTGTGGTAGGATGGATTGTTGAGATGGTAGAAGGGTAGATAATTGGTCGAGTTTGGTTAGAATGGGAGTAAGGTTAGGTGGGGTTTGGATAGGTGCAGGGGAGGGTTGGGTTTGGGTTTGGAGGGACTCTATGTCTTGAGCAAGTCTACACAGTCGGGTATTGGTTTCGGTTTGGAAAGTGTGGAAGGTTTGGTTAAGGTTTTCAAGGTTGTGGTTAAGGGTATTGAGTAGGTTAAGGGTTTGGTTTGGTAATGAGGGAGAGGTAGATGGTTGAGATGAGGAAGAGGTTGAGATGGGTTCAAAGAACTTGGGTAAGGTTTGTGTTCCCTCATCTGAGCTTTGGTGTATAAGCTGAAATTCATTGGGAAAGACTGTTGAGCCCTGTAGCAGTAGTTGGTTTGTACCACTGGTATTGGCAGGCTGTGAGTGTGTAAGAATTGAATTGATATATGGTGCAAGAAATGTGGATGGAGTGTGGGATGCACTCAGCATTAGGGTATCCCTCATTTTCTCCAATTTCCCTCATTGCAATCAGGCTTAAGAAACGAATGTAGGGCACCTGAGATCTTGATGACTTTTTGTTTGTGCTTTGTGTGATTTTATCTATAAGAACAGAGAATATAACCTGAGCAAAGTCAATGTTAACTCCAAAAACTAGGGCATAGAGCACCAGAAGCTCTGTTTAGTTGATGAGATGATGACTTCCGGATTTGGGACCAAAGCACCTGATAACCACGTTGGCTAGGTACTTCCATGGGTGTGATAGAGCATACACCTTGATTTGTCCGTGCACAACAGGTTCATTGTAACCTATTGCTTGAAGAACCATTTGAGCTTCTACTTTGGATGGGAAAGTAGTGAAGGGTGCAAAGTTGAGAATGCCAACAGCTTCTCGGATGGTTTCAGCGGTGATTTGAAGGTTGTAGAATCCTTCGGCTAGGGTGCAGTGAATGGCGTTGTCGTTGATGTTGGAGGTGGCAGAGTACCAGAGTTCTCCAATGATGGTGGGGAAGATGTAGTGTGGGTCAGCGGGTAGACATTCGAACAGGGGGTGAGCTTGAAGAAACTGCACCATTGGTTCGTAACCTTGGTTTTCGCGTGAGGCAGGAATAGTGGTGCACAGGAGAATGTTGTTTGGAGTGAGGCAGGAATAGGGGGTGAGCTTGAAGTGGTGCACCATTGTTGTTTGGAAGAGATGATGAATAGTGAGAGAAATAAAGATGGCAAGAGAGAGAGAGAGTTAGGTTAACGCTTTTGAGAGAGAGAGAGAGAGTTTTGAGAATTTGAACAGGTAAAGTGAATGAGAGAGGAAGTGGGGTATTTAAGAGGTGTAGTTAACAGAGATCATTAGAAACTGACAAAAGTTCTAACGGAAAACACATTAAATATCTGTTAAATGAAAACTGACAAATGGAGTAAATAACTAGGGTTAAAAAGAATTAACTGAGCATAAATAAAGGAAATTTACTAAGTGTTGATTTATCAGCTGAGCATTGAAATGTATCAGTTGAGAGGCATCAGCTGATGGAAAAGCATCAGCTGATAGAAGAAATTTTGGTACATCAGCTGATAGAGCAACTTAGATGAGCATTTCTTCTTTAGCTGAGAGTGATCAGCTGAGTAACTTGGTGAGCTGATAGGCATCAGCTGATCAATTTCACTCAGTTATCACAAGATCAGTAAAGCTTAGAGATGCTTAGATAGGTAAACCATGATGATCAACACTTATCAATCAACAGAAATACAATTAACACTATTCTAATCTAGAAATTAAGCATACCTAGTTTGGATATTAGGAAAATGAACCTTGCTTCATCCAATGGTTTGGTGAACAAATCTGCAAGTTGTAAATCAGTGTTGATATAGTGCAGAGTTACCTTTTTCTTCTGCATATTATCTTGGAGAAAATGATGTCTGATTTCAATATGCTTTGTCTTTGAATGCATGACTGGATTATTTGAGATGGAGATGGCACTTGTATTGTCACACAGAATTGGGGTGTCTTCAAACTTCACATGATAGTCAAGTAATTGATTTTGTAACCACAAAATTTGAGCACAACAGCTCCTGCAGCAATGTATTCTGCTCTTGCAGTAGATGTTGACACTGAATTTTGTTTCTTACTAGACCAACTGATTAATCTTCCTCCTAGAAGTTGACATTCACCTTAAGTACTTTTTCTATCTAATGTACATCCCGCAAAATCAGAATCAGAATATCCAACTAACTCAAAATCTGAGTCTTTGGGATACCAAAGACCAAGATTAGGAGTTCCTTTGAGATATCTGAATATTCTCTTAACAGCAGCAAGATGTGATTCCTTAGGATCTGCTTGATATCTTGCACAGAGGCATGTTGAAAACATTATATCTGGTCTACTAGATGTGAGGTATAAAAGTGACCCAATCATTCCTCTATAAGCAGTAATGTTCACTGATTTGCCATCAGTGTCCTTTCCTAACTTAATGGAAGTTGACATAGGTGTTTTCATTGAAGAGCATTTTTCAAAATCAAACTTTTTAAGTAAATCTTTGACATATTTTGTTTGATGAAGGAAAATACCATCAACCTCTTGTTTAATTTGCAAACCAAGAAAATAGTTTAGTTCACCCATCATGCTCATCTGATAATTATCAGACATGAGTTTAGAAAACTTTTTACATAGTTCCAAATTAGTAGACCCAAATATTATATCATCTACATATACTTGTACAAGTATCACATCACCTTTGTACTTTCTTATAAACAAAGTGCTATCAATGCATCCTCTTGTAAAACCTTTGTTAATGAGAAAAGAAGGGAGGGTATCATACCAGGCTCTTGGAGCTTGCTTAAGACCATATAAAGCTTTATTGAGAAAGAATACATGATCAGGTAAGCTTGACTCCTCAAAACCAGGAGGTTGTTTGACATATACCTCTTCTTTCAGATATCCATTCAGAAATGCACTCTTTACATCCATTTGGAATACTTTGAAGTTCTTGAAGGCAACATAGGCTAGGAATAATCTGATAGCTTCCAATCTTGCAATAGGGGCAAAGGTTTCATCAAAATCAATCCCTTCTTCTTGACAATACCCCTGTGTCACTAGCCTTGCCTTGTTTCTGATGATCTGCCCACTTTCATCTAACTTGTTTCTGAACACCCACTTTGTTCCAATGATGGTTTTATCCTTTGGTTTAGGTACCAAAGTCCATACATTATTTCTTTTGAATTCTGCTAGCTCTTCTTGCATGGCAGTCACCCAGTGGGGATCATTAAGGGCTTCATCAACCTTCTTTGGTTCAAACATAGAGACAAATCCAGAGTAAAAATAGATGTTGCATGCTTTTGATCTTGTTCTAACTAGATCCTCTATATTGCCTGTAACATCCTCAAAACGGGCCTAAACGTGTGCGATCGTGATACGTCAATTATTTAATTTAATTAAATAATATATATATTTTAGAAAATGATACAGAATATGAAAAATAATAATTAAATGGGTTACTAAAAATATTAATAAAAATAGATAAAGATTATGAAATACCGAACGGTTTCAAACGAGGATTCCAAAAATATGCTCGTTAGTTGAAACGGTTAAACAAGAGATAAGTTGTAAGTTGAAAAGGGGAACAAAATACCCACTTGTGGATAATAATAACCTACAAGTTGGTTTTGGCTCTATCCCTTCATCACACACACATACACACACACGTATACACACACACACCTCCACATTTTCTCTGTTCTTGCAAGAAATTGAAGAAGAAGACTCAAGGGGATCATTCAAGCTTTGATTTCTACTACAAATTAAGGATTAATTCTGCCCTAGATCGTCACTTTCTTCCTTGTAAGCTTCATCTTCCATGTCTCCATCTCATGTTCTTCATGTTCTTGAATTTGGTTTTTTGAAAGAAAACTCATAAAGCTTTGTTCCAGCAGCTAAATAAGGATCATAATAGTCCTACAAGTTGTTCCTAATCATCCTTTGATCATATTAAGTTCCAATTCATCCTTGTTCTTGATTATGTTCATTCACGACTTGAAATTCTAGGTTTCAAGTGGGTTCTTTGATTTAGCAATCAAGAACTAAAATTTATGATTGAAATAGGTTCTAATATCATTTCTAAGTACATAGGAATCAATTCCATGAATTAAAGTAGTGATCTTGTTGAGTTTTGAATTTTGGCTCAAATGGGTCAAAATTGGTCAAA
Organism: Dittrichia graveolens; assembly: GCA_038502395.1. Classification (NCBI taxonomy): domain Eukaryota; kingdom Viridiplantae; phylum Streptophyta; class Magnoliopsida; order Asterales; family Asteraceae; genus Dittrichia; species Dittrichia graveolens. The sequence goes on along the minus strand of JARJIL010000005.1, from coordinate 64,555,352 downwards.
TACGGGTCAAACTAATTTTGACCTTCAAGAACTGAAATTTAGTGTTCTAATTGCTCCTATAACTTGTTAGGATTGATTTGAACTCATATGGTGGACTAGAAGTGGTGTTTTTGCACAAATCCAAGAATTGGCCTAAATGGGTCAAAATGGCCAAAATGAGCTAAATCTGTTTTTACACATCAAGAACTGATTTTCAAGGTTCTAATAGGTTCATATGATTTGTATGAATTGATTAGAACATTGGTTTTGAATTGAAATGGTAGTTTTGCTTGAATTGGCTAAAATAGTGAAAAATAGGTCATAAATAGGCAAGAAATTGGAAAATGGTATCAAACATAGACTCTAAAAGTTTTGGTCACCTTCAATACATCATATTAGGTGTATATGGTGTTTTGCAAGTTTTGGAATTGGTCTATAACAAGTTTTGGCCATTATGCGCACATCTTTGTCCATTTAATTGTGATTTTCGTATGAATTAGTTGGATAGGAGTTTTTGATGTTAGAAAGCTTCCACAAGTGTCAAATGGTCTTATGAAACACTAGAATTTTACTAAAGTTTATTTGGAGTTGAGATGGGGTAAATGGGCACTGCTGTGTAAAAGCAAGGAAAAATTGCACTGCAGCATGGGACGCGTCGCGTCCAACACTGGCCGCATCGCGTCAGCCCTGTTTTTGCACAAAGTGCTGTTTTGCGTTGTTTGTTCGCGTGTTGATGCTTGGAATACTATAGTTAGTTACTAAATGGTTAAATAACATCATTAGGGTATTGTTTCAAGTATCCTAGATGTTCCTTACGTGTTCAAGTGATTAATGCGTAAGCATTGGTATTATAGGTCGAGTTGACAATCCGTGAGCGCCAAAGCAAGGTCTTTGCTTATTCTAGCCAGGTGAGTGCCTGATAACATAACGATTAATATATTTATAACATTTATTAACAATGAATGAAATTGAATACCCAGATTTGTAAACAATTGATTAAGCGTTTGGATATGTATGATAAATGGTTATCAGGTTATTATATGCACTTGATTAAGTGTAGTTAGTGAAGCATGGCGATGCTAGACTTTACATGTTGACACAGTATGATACGCACTTGTTTAAGTGTAGATTGTATAGCATGATAATGCTAGGCTTAACTTATTGATATATAATAGCATGCACTTGATTAGGTGTATGTTATGATGATAGATATATATATTATTGTGTGCGCGCAATGAAGTAAAGAATGAATAGCATGATGATGCTAGATATTTGATTGATATAAATAATATGCATCTGTTTTGGTGTATGTTATATGGATATGATTATACATTGATTGATGATTCGATTGAATCAGATTATTTGTTTGTGATCAATACGGATCTATTGGGCAAGGTTTGCCCCGGACAAGGTTTGTCCTACTTATTGGGCAAGGTTTGCCCCGGAAAAGGTTTGTCCTCTGTGGGTTTAGCTTATGGCTTTACTCAGAAGAATCGGTTGATTCTGAAACGCAATGGTGAACGCTTCACAGCTCCCCCACCGGCGCGGTTGATGTGTCTGGTACCCCAGTTTGGTGCATTGAGCCGGGTTCGCGACTTCGCGAGATATGTCTCCTTCTGATTATGCCAGCTCATCGCGAGATGCTAGGATAGCACTATTTGAGCATGCTTGATGATATATGAGATGTTTATATTGATTGCATGCTATTTGGTACTCACTAGCTATTATAGCTAACATATACTACTCTTCACATGTGCAGGTGTTCCTTAGGCTGTGAGCTTGGGTGCCTGCGGGTAGTTGCATGTTTTAGGAGGAATACTATATTTTGTTTAACTCTGATATTATGTATATGTTATAACAGATAATGGTCGACCGGTTAAGTAACAGTAACACCAAACCTAGAATATGGCAATTTTAAATGTGAAATATTAGCCACTCGTTTTAATTCCGCTGCGTGATTTTAAATGAAAATGATAAATAAGCTTTTAAAAAGAAAAATTTGGTTCTCGAAAGCACGGTGTTACAAGCTGGTATCAAAGCCTAAGTTTGAGTGAATTGGGTACTTGAAAGAGTATTCAGTCTCAAATTCAGGTTCTCGACCATTATTTAAAGTGTTCCTCGGGAGGTATTGGGGTGTGAGAGAGATTAATATGAATGACATTATTGTTGCTTAATTGCTTATTTGATTAACATGATTAATCAAGTAAGATAAGTATAGTAAGTATATTAAGACTTTGATGGTCTAATAGAATCAAGAGATGTTTAGATCAATCTGATGTAATCAGATTGATAATCTTAGATAAGAATTGATGCCAAAAGAATAGTTGAAGTAATAGTAGTCTTGTGGACTACTATTATTAAGGTAAACAAGGGAACTGTCCTCAGATCCTATGAAAGTAGCATATAGTAAGTGATGAAATCTAAAACGATTAATGACCGTTGAGGAACATATGCTAATTGTTCCTATTCCATAGCCCAGAATGGTCATAAGACTTAAGGATTTTTCTGTCATGTAACCATTTGTACCTTTGAGGGCACAACGGATCCGACGGTGATAGAGAGATGGATACGGGATATAGAGTTAGTATTCGAAACCGGTGAAAGCAAGGAGCTTCGTATTCTTTTGTCTAAGTGTCTTTTCGTGCTTAATAGCAATTACCTGTTCCCGCGTTGGTTGGTCCACTGAAGGTGGAAGTTGTTAGCGGTAAAGCACTAATAGTGTTCTTGTGACTGTAATTGATATTGAGGGGAATAGTTTTCCCATGTTGTTTCTTGATATGCCCATTGAGGGATTTGATATTGTAATTAGAATGTATTGGCTCAGTAACCAAAACGCTGAGATTCTTTGTTCGAAAAGATGGTTAAAATTCCTCTGTCCGACGGGTCATATGTTGTGGCTCGTGATGAGGGATGAACTTCTTGATAGAGGTTTTATTCGTTCCAGCTCTTCACCGTGGGGAGCTACAGTCTTATTTGTAGAAAAGAAAGAAGGGACAATGCGGATGTGCATTAATTACAGGGGGCTGAATAAGCAAACTGTAAAGAACAAGTACCCTCTCCCATGTATTGATGATCTGTTTGATCAACTTCAGGGTGCTACTTGCTTTTCAAAGAAAGATATTCGTTCTCGTTATCATCAAGCCCGTGTACGCGATGAAGATATTCCAAAGACGGCTTTTAGAACAAGATATGGGCATTATGAGTTTCTTGTGAAGCCTTTTGAATTAACGAATGCTCCAGCTATATTCATAGATTATATGAACCGTGTCTGTCGTGCGTTTCTTGACAAATTTGTCATTGTATTCATTGATGACATTCTGATTTATTCTAGATTTGAAGTAGAACACGAGACACACCTTCGCATTATTCTTGACATTTTGATGCAAGAACACTTGTATGCTAAATTCTCTAAATGCGAGTTCTGGCTTGAAGAAATACACTTCCTTGGTCATGTTATATGCAAGGATAGTGTTATGGTTGATCTAGCAAAGGTCGAGGCGTTAATGAATTGGGGAATTCCCAAAACCCCATCAGAGATTCGCAACTTTGTAGGACTTGCCGGTTACTATCGGCGGTTCCTCCAGAATTTTTCTGAGATTGCAGGTCCTTTGATGAAGCTTACACGAAAGGATGTTCCCTATTCGTGGTCTGATGAACAAGATAATGCCTTCCAGACATTGAAGCAATTATTATGTCAAACTCCAATTCTGACTCTGCCAAATGGGTCAGAAGACTTTATTGTTTATTGTGATGCTTCTTACGCAGGTTTGGGAAGTGTTCTTATGCATAAGGACAAAGTGATAGCTTATGCTTCCCGCCAACTGAAGCCACATGAGAAGAGCTATCCGACTCATGATCTGGAGTTGGCAGCTGTTGTCTTTGCTCTGAAACTATGGCGCCACTACTTGTATGGCACCAAATGTGTGGTATTCACTGATCATAAGAGTCTCCAGTATGTTTCTACACAGAAGGAGCTCAATATGAGGCAACGCAGGTGGATAGAGTTGATTAATGATTATGATTGTGAAATCAAATACCACCCAGGCAAGGCTAATGAGGTGGCTGATGCATTAAGCCGAAAGAGCTCCACAGATACCATCAAATTCATGAAGATCACCATTGACTCTGATCTTATTAACCGATTGAAGGAGGCTCAGCAAGAAGCCTTAATAGAAGCTAATATGAAGGTTGAAGTTATGTCAAAGATGAAGGAGCAGTTACAAGATGACAGCATGGGATTGAAGACATTCGGGTCCTGAATCTGGGTACCTAGCATCGGAGGAAACCTGGAGTTAATCTTGAAGAATGCGCACAGTTCTCGTCTATCTGTTCATCCTAGGTGCACAAAAGTGTACCATGATCTTAAGGCACTTTATTGGTGGTTTACTCTGAAACGTGACATTGCCTCCTATGTGGAGAAATGTCAGATCTGTGCACAGGTGAAGACCGGGCACCAAAGACCCTATGGTAATTTACAACAATTACCAATTCCTGAATGGAAATGGGACAACATCACCATGGATTTCGTTACTAAACTGCCCAGGACTTCAAAAGGGCATGACATAATCTGGGTGATTGTTGATAGACTCACAAAGTGTGCACACTTCTTAGCTGTGAATGAATCTTCTTCTATGCCTCGACTTGCTTAGATATATATATCAAAGAAATTATTGCTCGACATGGTGTTCCACTATCTATTGTCTCTGATAGGGATACACGATCTATCTCACACTTCTGGAGCAGCCATCAAAGGGAGCTTGGTACTCGTGTTCATTTGAGTACCGCATATCATCCCCAGACGGATGGACAGTCCGAAAGGACTATCCAAACTCTTAAAAGACATGCTACGCGCATGTGTACTCGAATACGATGACTCGTAGGATTCTCATTTGTCTTTGATTGAGTTTGCTTACAGTAACTCATATCATTCTAGTATCGGTATGCTACCGTATGAGATGCTTTATGGTAGGCGTTGTTTCACTCCTACCTGTTGTCTTGAACCAGTTGAAATCTTGAACACCAAGGCTAAGCGGCTGAGGAAGAAGACAATTCAGCTAGTCTTGGTTAAATGGAAGCACAATCTCGGCTCAAACTTTGCGTGGGACCGAGGAGGATATAAAGGCACTCTATCTCCATCTGTTTTCTGAAAAGCAGATTCCGAGGACGGAATCTTCTTAAGGGGGGTAGATTTGTAACATCCTCAAAACGGGCCTAAACGTGTGCGATCGTGATAGGTCAATTATTTAATTTAATTAAATAATATATATATTTTTTAGAAAATGATACAAAATATGAAAAATAATAATTAAATGGGTTATTAAAAATATTAATAAAAATAGATAAAGATTATGAAATATCAAACGGTTTCAAACGAGGATTCCAAAAATATCCTCGTTAGTTGAAACGGTTAAACGAGAGATAAGTTGTAAGTTGAAAAGGGGAACAAAATACCAACTTGTGGATAATAATAACCTACAAGTTAGTTTTGGCTCTATCCCTTCATCAGACACACATACACACACACGTATACACAGACACCTCCACATTTTCTCTGTTCTTGCAAGAAATTGAAGAAGAAGACTCAAGGGGATCATTCAAGCTTTGATTTCTACTACAAATTGAGAATTAATTCTGCCCTAGATCATCACTTTCTTACTTGTAAGCTTCATCTTCCATGTCTCCATCTCATGTTCTTCATGTTCTTGAATTTGGTTTTTTGAAAGAAAACTCATAAAGCTTTGTTCCAGCAGCTAAATAAGGATCATAATAGTCCTACAAGTTGTTCCTAATCATCCTTTGATCATTATAAGTTCCAATTCATCCTTGTTCTTGATTATGTTCATTCAAGACTTGAAATTCTAGGTTTTAAGTGGGTTTTTTGATTTAGCAATCAAGAACTGAAATTTATGATTGAAATAGGTTCTAATATCATTTCTAAGTACATAGGAATCAATTCCATGAATTAAAGCAGTGATCTTGTTGAGTTTTGAATTTTGGCTCAAATGGGTCAAAATTGGTCAAATACGGGTCAAACTGATTTTGACCTTCAAGAACTGAAATTTAGTGTTCTAATTGATCCTATAACTTGTTAGGATTGATTAGAACTCATATGGTGGACTAGAAGTGGTGTTTTTGCACAAATCCAAGAATTGGCCTAAATGGGTCAAAATGGCCAAAATGAGCTAAATCTGTTTTTACACATCAAGAACTGATTTTCAAGGTTCTAATAGGTTCATATGACTTGTATGAATTGATTAGAACATTGGTTTTGAATTGAAATGGTAGTTTTGCTTGAATTGGCTAAAATAGTGAAAAATAAGCCATAAATAGGCAAGAAATTGGAAAATGGTATCAAACATTGACTCTAAAGGTTTTGGTCAGTTGCAACACCTTCAATACATCATATTAGGTGTATATGGTGTGTTTCAAGTGTTAGAATTGGTCTATACCAAGTTTTGGCCATTATGCGCATATCTTTGTCCATTTAATTATGATTTTCGTATGAATTAATTGGATAGGAGTTTTTGATGTTAGAAAGCTTCCACAAGTGTCAAATGGTCTTATGAAACACTAGAAATTTACTAAAGTTGATTTAGAGTTGAGATGGGGTAAATGGGCACTATTGTGTAAAAGCAAGGAAAAATTGCATTGCAGCATGGGACGCGTTGCGTCCAACACTGGCCGCGTCGCGTCCAACACTGGCCGCGTCGCGTCCAACACTGGCCGCGTCGCGTCCAACACTGGCCGCGTCGCGTCACCTCTGTTTTTGCACAAAGTGCTGTTTTGCGTTGTTCGTTCGCGTGTTGATGCTTGGACTACTATAGTTAGTTAGTAAATTGTTAAATAACATCATTAGGGTATTGTTTCAAGTATCCTAGATGTTCCTTACGTGTTCAAGTGATTAATGCGTAAGCATTGGTATTATAGGTCGAGTTGACAATCCGTGAGCGCCAAAGCAAGGTCTTTGCTTATTCTAGCCAGGTGAGTGCCTGATAACATAACGATTAATATATTTATAACATATATTAACAATGAATTAAATTGAATACCCAGATTTGTAAACAATTGATTAAGCGTTTGGATATGTATGATAAATGCTTATCAGGTTATTATACGCACTTGATTAAGTGTAAGTTAGTGAAGCATGACGATGCTAGACTTAACATGTTGACACAGTATGATACACACTTGTTTTAAGTGTAAATTGTATAGCATGATGATGCTAGGCTTAACTTATTGATATATAAAAGCATGCACTTGAATAGGTGTATGTTATGATGAGAGATATATATTATTGCATGCGCGCGATGAAGTAAAGAATGAATAGCATGATGATGCTAGATATTTGATTGATATAAATAATATGCATCTGTTTAGGTGTATGTTATGTGGATATGATTATAAATTGATTGATGATTCGATTGAATCAGATTATTTGTTTGTGATCGGTATGGATCTATTGGGCAAGGTTTGCCCCGGACAAGGTTTGTCCCCTGTGGGTTTAGCTTATGGCTTTACTCAGAAGAATCGGTTGATTCTGAAACGCAATGGTGGACGCTTCACAGCTCCCCCACCGGCGCGGTTGATGCGTCTAGTACCCCAGTTTGGTGCATTAAGCCGGGTTCGCGACCTCGCGAGATATGTCTCCTTCTGATTATGCCAGCTCATCGCGAGATGCTAGGATAGCACTATTGAGCATGCTTGATGATATATGAGATGTTTATATTGATTGCATGCTATTTGGTACTCACTAGCTATTATAGCTAACAGATACTACTCTTCACATGTGCATGTGTTCCTTAGGCTGTGAGCTCGGGTGCCTGCGGGTAGTTGCATGTTTTAGGAGGAATACTATATTTTGTTTAACTCTGATATTATGTATATGTTATAACAGATAATGGTCGACCGGTTAAGTAATAGTAACACCAAACCTAGTATGTGGCAATTTTAAATGTAAAATATTAGCCACTCGTTTTAATTCCGATGCCTGATTTTAAATGAAAATGATAAATAAGCTTTTAAAAAGAAAAATTTGGTTCTCGAAAGCACGGTGTTACATTGCCTATGACCAGATTATGAGGATGATGTATGTGGTCTTTGAAGGCATTTTGGATAATTTGGGAATTGGGATTAATTTGGATTTGGGGAGGTGAAATTATTTGTTGACTATCAGCAGTTGAAATGATTTCATTTTGATTGACTGGTATAACTTCATTTTCACAATCTGTGGGTGTCTCTACTGAAGAGGGAATGTGTGATATGGAATTAGAGTCTAATGATGTTGAGTCATTTTCCACATGATTCAGTAGAGGTATGTGATTGGATGAGGTTTGTTGTACATGGTTGAAGGTTTGGATGGGAACAGGTTCATCTACATCATGAGTAGTTGGTGGAGATGGATCAACTTGCTCTGGAGTAGTCTCTCCAGTTTGCATAAGATCATTAAACTTTTCACCTGAAACATGGTTAGAAGAACAGGAAATAACAAAGTCATTTTCATTAAAACTTACATTGATAGATTCTTCTATGACCTTTGTTCTGAGGTTGTATACTCTGTAAGCTTTGGAAATAACAGAGTAACCTACAAACACTCCTTCATCAGCTTTTGGAGCAAATTTCTGCAATTGATCCTTTTGATTGAGGATAAAGCATTGACATCCAAAGATATGCAGAAAACTGATGCTTGGCTTCCTTCCCTTGAGCACTTCATATGGAGTTTTATTGTGCCTCTTGATGATTAAAGATCTGTTCTGTGTAAAACATGCACAACTTACAGCCTCAGCCCAGAAATTAAAGGGTAACCCACTTTCACACAACATGGTTCTAGCAGCTTCAATCAATGTTCTATTTCTTCTTTCAGCTACACCATTCTGTTGTGGGGTTCTTGGAGCAGAAAAGTTTTGAGATATCCCTTTCTCATCACAGAAAGCTTCCAGAGTTTGATTTCTGAATTCAATTCCATGATCACTTCTAAGAATCCTCACCAGATTGCAATTCAACACTTCCATCTTCTTGATAAAGCATATTATTTCTTCAGCAGACTCACTCTTTGCTTTAAGAAAGGAAACCCAAGTGTATCTTGAGAATTCATCAACCAATACAAGAGCATACTTACTTCCACCAATACTAGCAGTTGCAACAGGACCAAATAGATCCATGTGCAACATATAGAAAGGTTCAGTAATGGAGAAGGCCTGCTTGGATGGAAATGTTGTCTTATGCTGCTTTCCCTTCTCACAAGCAGTGCAAGGTTTAGGCTTAGAGTAAGTCAGAGAAGGCAGTCCTGACACTAGTTCACCTTTGCACAGCTTGTTGATATTTTTGAAATTAAGGTAGGAAAGCCTCTTGTGCCATAACCAGTTTGTATCCTCATTATTTTTGGAGTACAAACATGTTTCCTTTGAAGGGTCACCAGAGGACATGTCAAGAGTATACACATCCTTGGTTCTCTTGGCACTTAACACAATATTACCGTCTTTATTTATAATAGAACCTCCTGTCTTTGTGAAGTGGACTTCATTATCTCCATCACACAATTGACTTATGCTTATGAGATTGTATTTCAGCCCTTTGACATATGATACTTTGGACAGTTTGAGGTTCCCATTATGAAGTTCTCCGTAGCCTTTGGTTTGCCCATGATTGTTGTCACCAAAAGTCACCCTCGGACCTTTCTTTTTCTTAAAGTTACTGAGCAAAGCCTTGTTTCCTGTCATAGTTCTAGAACATCCACTGTCAAGAAACCATGAACCAACACCCTGCACAGATTTGAATGAAAGAAGAGTTAGTGACACAAGTAGGAATCCACTACTCAGTGGATCCCTATGGATTGCACCTAGCTTTCCACTTCATTTCAGGTTTCTTATGAACAATAGGAATAACTATGTTATCATTACAAGTCCGCTGTCTTGAATTCCCTTCTAAAGAACATTCAAATGCCTTATGCTCTTTGCTTCCACACTTGTAACATTTTTGAGATTTTGTGGCCTTGGAGCATTGAACAACATTGTTTGAATGCCTCTGAGTTTTCTTATCAGTCTTCTGACAATTTTCAGTTATCAGTTGACTAACTTGACCATTCAGCTTATGAAGCTTATCCTGTAAATTTCTTAGGTCGTTATTTACAGGCACCTTGGATTGATCTTTGGATTTAGAAAGTTTTTGACCAATCTTTGGAGTGGCAGAAATGGGAACAATGTGAACATCATTCTTTTTACTCATAGTTTCTTCTATTGAAAGAGAGTTGATTACTTCAAGATCAACTGATTGTTTGGAAGATGAGCTATGATCAGCTGACAGGCCATCAGCTGAGCATTTACCATCTACTAACAAATCAGTTAATAAAGTAGTATTTGCTAGTGATTTTTCAGTTTGTGAAATACTAAGATTTAAGTCATCTGTTTTCAAGGTTTGACAACATAATGTCTCTTTGGTCTCAACTAATGATTCCTTTCCTTTACTCACATCCTTTGACTTTATATTCTGAGTATTTTTACATTCTGAAATCTTCCTAGAGGATGATTCAACAGAAGGAATAATTGATTCTTTTACATGGGAACTTTTGCTTCTAACAAATTTATTTGTGAACACATTTTTGCCTTTAACAGTCTTGTGAAAAGTCTGTGGCAAAATGTCAGCATTATCTAAGATACTAAGGTTCTTATTAGAATCAACATAGTTAGCAGCTTTAGAGTAATTTCCACCAATAATAGCTTGAACTTGTTTAGGTATCTACTCCATGACACACTGAGTGGTCTTTTTAGCAGATACACACCAAGACTTTACTATCTTTTGGAGGTCATTGAACTTTTTGGTTCCTTCACTAGTTTCTTTTACTAAGATCTCATTAAGTATCTTTTGATTTGCTAGTTCATCATTTAAAGTTGTTATCTGCTTAAGTTCCACATCTTTAAGAATTAATTTTTCTTTTAGTGATTCTACTTCTAGTTTTAGCTTCTTCTCTCTTTGAATAGCAGACGGGAAATCAATACACAAGTAATCAAACATAGCATTCTTTTCATTATCATCATAGTTAATAAACTTGCCAACCTGATACATTGAAGAAGGATCCCAATTGGTAGTTGAACAGGCTTTTGCAGCCTTTTTCATGTCTTCATCAAAAGAACTACCATCATCATTATTGTTGGCCATCATGCAGAACTGAGCAGTGATCACCTCATCTTCATCTGAGGAAAGATCTTCTTCTGCCCAATCTTCTTCTACTATAAGAACTTGGCCCTGGGCTTTCTTCTTCTTCTTGTCAAGGACAACAGCAAGGGGTTTCTTATACTTGGCTTCATAATCAATGTTGCCCTCCTACTTTGGCACAGATGAAGAACCAGTGTTACTTTTGGACTTACAGTCACTGGCTATGTGACCAATCTTGCCACATTTGTAACATTCTGCTGTGGAGACATCAAAAGTTGAGTTGTATTTGCTTTTGATAAACTTTGATGGTCTCTTGCTGAACCTCTTGACACCCTTTCCCTTCTTGAAAGGTTTGAACTTTCTAACCAGCATGGCTACTCCTTCAACCAGCTCTTCCAGACTACTCTCTTCATCACCTTTCTCCTCTTCACTTTCTCCAGCACTCTCTTCTTCATCTCCTTCTTCATCAGAACCAGAATCAATGGCTGCAAAGCTTCTTATCTTTGTATCTCTTGATACAAGGGCAGTTGGTGCAGCCTTCACAACCTCCTTCATCTCTTTGGATGACAACTTCCTTTGCTTGACTGATTGCTCATGGTTAAGTAAGTTACCATAGAAAGCAACCAGAGACATTCCCTTGATCTTTTCACTATGCCTTAGAACAGTGACAAAGTGATCCCATGTTTCAGGGAGGGAGTCTAGAAACTTGTTCACCAAGACAAAGTTGCTCTTGGTTATGTCTGCTCTCTTTAAGTCATTCACGAGGCAGTTGAACCTGGTGTATGTCTGTGTTAGACTCTCACCTTTATGAGCAAAGAAGAATTCATACTCTCTGTTGAGGAGGAGCTTCTTGTTCTCCTTCACCTCTTCAGTCCCTTCATATGCAACTATTAGTGTATCTAACATCTCTTTAGCAGAAATACAGTTAAGCACTTGATGATAGATTTCATTGGGTAGTGGAGAGACAATAGCTGATCTAGCCTTAACATCAAGGCTAACCAACCTCTTATCTTCATCTGTCCACAGATGCATGGGTTTGGTAATGATTCTTTCTGTTGTAGAGGTTTGACCTTCAAATTCTGATGGAATGGAAAATACTGATGTTGGAACATAAGGACCATCAGTAACAATTTCAAGCATTTGGATATCAAGGGTGGATAAAAAGAGATGTGCTCTACTTTTTCACATGGTGAAATTTTTTGCATCAAACATGGGACATCTTGTTAAAGACCCAGTGTTTGGGATGCTCATGTTGTTAGAGGATGAGGCCATTTAGAGAGAGGGATAGAAGCAGTTGTAGAGTAAGCAAAACAGATCTAGATATTGATTATCTAACCTGCTCTGATACCAGTTGTTAGTCCCAGATTGAGTACGCAACAACAAATGTTTGTAGAAGGGGGGGTTGAATACAAACTTTAGCTTTTAAAAATTAAAGACACACTGATATACTTTTATATAATTCTTATTAATTATGAATCAAGAATTACATGTACTAGAAGCGGAAATTCTAAGTAAAATAAAAGGTGGCAATTAATTTGTCTAACACATAGACAAGCTAACTCTAAAACAACTAATGTTTAGGAGTGTTCAACACATGAACAAGTTTGGTTCTACACAATGCTTAAACTCTATGAAAATTATCTCAACAGATGAGATTGCTTCTTGTGTTGTGTAGAAGCGTAATTTGCATGTCCACCATGCATTGATATTTATAGAAAACTTTGGCATGTCCACTGAGATAAAGGAATGACACAAAAAGAGTTGAAACAAATAATATAATATTTGAAAAGTTAGTGGTTGAAAAGTAGAATTACTTTAATCAAGTATTGCGTAAGTAAGTTTACTTTTCTGAAAAGTAATGTCCACTACCTTTTAAAATACTATTATTACTTGTGCTTTTCGCCTTGGAAGTTTGAATTTCCTCTTTCATGATTGTGCTTCAGAACAGCGGTCATGCTTCTTTCAGATTTGACTTTACTAAGTATGTAATTTCCAGCCATACATTAGTTGTCAAGTCTTCGGGATCTTCACTTGATTGAAATATCTTTCTCCTTTTCCAGAGGAGAAGATCAATCCTTTTTGTCTCGTACTTGATCCAAAAAGTGCTTTATACTTTTACAAATAAAGATCTAATGCATAAAAGAACAACACATGTTATACCTTTTACACATGAAACTTACAATCTGAAAGGTAGAGCAGATTTGACATATTGCTCGACTTAGCTAACAGAAAGTACTAAGAAACTTTATCTTTCACTACTCAGCTGATACTTATTGCTCAGCTGATCATATAGATGCTCAGTTGATTAATAGTTATAATAGGAAGACATAAGCTCATGTGATATGATCAGTTGATCAAGAATGCTCAGGTGATTATTTAAATACATCAGTTTATGTAGGGAAGATAACTTGTGTGAAGAAAGACTTACTTAGCAGATGATCTGAGCCTCAACTGATCCAATATTCACTCAGCTGACGGTATAGCTGAAACAAGATCTTTGCTCAGCTGATGGTAAAACCCTCAGCTGATCAATTTTCTTCACTCAACTAATAGGTGATTCTCCTCAGCTGATGGTCGTCTTCACTTATTTCTTCATCTGATAATCCTCAACTGATGTCCATCGGCTGATACTTTGAGTAGTGGCTGATGCTCAGCTGATGGTTCCATATTTAGCATATTTTCATGAATCTGATTCAAACAACACATGTTTGAATACTTTCTAAGTTAAACTGAAAGTAGGATTTGGTTATCATCAAATTCTATGTTTTAAGATAGGTAGAGTTAATTAAAAGGGTGAAGTGATTATCTCCCCAACAGATTAGGTTTTTTTGTATATATATGTCCTTTATTACATAAATAAAATTTGATCGAATCACCATATGCACGATCATAACCACCACCCTTCTTAACTTCGAAACCACCTCTTTGAGCATAAGACCTATACGCTTCCTAGGCAGTATCTAAAGAAGAATACTCTGAACCAACAACCGACTTGACATCAACATCGGGAATCCAATACTTCGTGCCCCCAAGAGTAAACTCTTCAGTTCCAATAGACAAATCACTATCATTTGCAGAATCTATTATAAAGAAACAGAACAAAAAATAAAAAAAAGAACATTAAACCTGTAACACCGCCTTTGAAACCTTGAAAATCAGTTAAAATTTGAGTTTTCAAACTGCATGGGTCCGTTTGTAAATTGAATGTTTACCTGTTAGTCCCGAACAATTACCCGAATGTTAAAGGAATGGCCTCGAGTACCATTAGTCCCGAACAATTACCCGAAGGCCCCTGAGACCCAGCCGAAGCTGACCTTTCATGCACATATGTCCGGACTTTTCACATAGCTCATCATTATCTCATAAAAGAGATCATAGCATGCATGCTTTCACATATGAAATCATATATATCAAAATGTCACCATAAATATACATGTCAAATATATCATTCATCATGTCATTAATGGTTTTCTAAGCATATATACACAAATAAACAAGTCTATATGCAAGAATTAGCATACCATGTTCGTTTAAACCAAATAGCATTCAAAACTTCCTTTATTGAATTCATACAAGTCGGTACTCACCTTGGTGCTCAAATAAATCTCAAATATGTGTTTGTCCTTCCTCGGTGCTTAATTACCTATCGTTTCCATATAATTCCATTTAGATCACCACATATATACACATATACTAAAACTAGTGTTATATTCCTATTTATGTGTTTAAGTTGGCAAAGTGCTCAAACCATCCTAAACACCTCTAAAATGGTCAAAAGTGATTCAACTATAGTCCATATACTCTGAATTATGAAAAACAAGTTTCTGTTTGCTGCACACCCGGTCGCGCCGCGACACCCTTAAGGGTCGCGCCGCGACACTCATCCAGGGCCACGAACAGCAAGCTTCATCTGCTGTGTTTTCCATCCAAACCTAATTTCAACATGTTTTCAGTTAATTCTAAGTTATATACTAAGTTTGGGACATCAAAACGAGTTCATAAACATCTAAATAAGCAACTCTAACATCATATTCAAGATTAATTCATCAATTCTCCATTTTTGACCCATTTGGTCAAATTCTTGAAACACAATCAAGATTACAACTTTAATACCCAAAATCAGTTCTAAACTACTTGTAAGTGACTTTAGAACATATTACAATAAAAAATTCTAGACTTTATTGGCTAAATTCGTTTTGACCAAATTTGACCTAAATCCTAAAGTCAAGAACAAAAGAAGAAGAAAGGCTTACAAGCTGGAAAATGATGATGATGATGATGTGTTGAAGCTTAAGAACAGATTAGGAGCTTGATTATAGCTTAATCTTCAGCCTTGATTGAGCTTTGAATGAGACTTCTTCAAGAACACAAAAGAGAAGAGAGTAAGAGGTGTGTGTGTGTAACCAGTGTGTGTGTGGGTAATCTTAAAACCGACTTTGGTTTTTAAGTTATCCACAAGGGGTATTTTGTTCCCCTTTTCAACATACAACACGACACCCGAATAACCGTTTCAACTAACGAGGATATTTTTGGAAACCTCGTTTGAAACCGGTTATTATTTTATAATTCTTTTCTATTTTTTATTATTATTTTTAATTTCACAATTATCTGACCAATAGCTAATTTCTATTAACTCTCATTAAATATATTTATATTTAATTCATTTAATTAATTTCACATACCAAATGGAGCACGCGGCTAGGCCATATTTGAGGATGTTACAAAACCCAGTCGTAGTTTTAGCATAAAAAAAGCAGGTAAATCCAACTATGCAACGAAACTATACAACCACATGAACAAACATACTAACCATGCAAATCACCGTGAGAGTCGTATGGAGACAACGAACGAGTAGGAGTTTTTTCACCAGAACCTGCATCACAAAACAACACTACGAACAAAAAAATAGATAAATAAACAAAACACACACATTATCGAAAAATATGAAAAATGAGAATAACTTAATATACAACCTTCATCGTTCATCCTCAAAAAAGGCAAAAAAACACAACCACGAAGACTACAAACGTGAAACAAATAACGTAAACAAGAGACCAAAACTGCCGATGAAACATACGGATAAGAATACCAAAAAACATAGAATACAGTTACCAAACCCATGACCTACGATTTAAAAAACTACCAAAATGTCGAACATACCCTTGAACTAACAATTACACGTGGCACTCTAAAAATCCTCCTTAGTTTTTTTATCTTAAGGTTTTTTTATTTGAACCCAATTATATATATATATATATATATAGGAATGTTTATTTGAGAACCGCTTTTATTACAAGTACCGCGAAAACCAAGCTTGACCGTTGATTAAAATAAATCAATGACTAATAAAATGAAGACTCATTAATGATGCTTTAATTAGGGGTATTTCCGAAAAATCAAGACTCGATCTTTAATGACAACTCACCCAAACGCAATTCATAGTTGGAAAATTATATAAAAGACCAAAATACCGCTATTAATGAGCATTAATGGCGGTTACAAATAGTACTCACGGTACTCACAATAAAAATGATTCTCAAATGATCATTTCACTGTATGTATGTATGTATGTATGTATGTATGTATATAATTGATAATTGACGTGCATCCGTATACATAAAAAGACATTTTTGGAATAACAAAAATTTACTACCATGATATTTCTCATTCACGCATTCTAACATGAAAAGAGTGGTTTTTCATTTATCCTTTACATAAATATTACTTTTATTAACAATAGTGAACACGAAAAGCGTATTAATATTACACTAAAAACTTTTAGATGTGAAATATAATTTTATATTTTTTAAAAGAGTATGTATAAAAAGTATTAAATATAAAAAAATTATTTATGTACCCTAAGATCGCACAGGTATAACACTAGTTAGTAGTGGAAGAAGGGACTCGTATTCTGCCCTTATCTCAAATATATTTAATAAAAATAATTAA
The DNA here is from genome assembly GCA_038502395.1 of Dittrichia graveolens. Lineage (NCBI taxonomy): Eukaryota > Viridiplantae > Streptophyta > Magnoliopsida > Asterales > Asteraceae > Dittrichia > Dittrichia graveolens. The sequence continues at coordinate 64,538,276 of JARJIL010000005.1, read as the reverse complement.
ATAGATTTTTTTTAATATAGAAACAATTTATAATTTTTAGTGGGACCATCGGTATAGTTTTTACATGTCTGTCTATAGAGACTTCATTTGTCCGTCAATTTAGCGGCAATGACTACAAACGTTTTGTGAAGTCCGTGACCGTCCGTGATTGTCATAGTTCTCACTCTTCAATTTTGCTCATCATGGTTTTGACGAGCTATAGTAATAAGTAACTACTAATATTTTTTTTCTTTTATGATTCCAATGGTCAAAAAATATGATATAGATATATATATATATATATATATATATATATAGCATCGTACCCGCGCAAAATTGCGGCGGCGAATACATGTTGCTTTCAAGAATGTAATAATACGTTATTCGCGCTATTTAATGTAATAAAAAGTTTTCTTCAACATGTCTATTTTTCAATTTTTCTTTTATTTGCATGAGGTATTTTATTAATTTTAAAAATAAATTCTAAAAGATATTAAAATAAAAAAAAGTTATATTTATGAAATAAGAAAAGAGAAGTTAATAAGATTTTGAAAACTATGTTGATATGAGTAGATAATCGTGTTTGTGTGAGAGTATATTTTAAATAAATAAAAAGTTAAAAGTAAATTAGGAAAGAGAGTGAAATGATTAAAGATTGAGTGGATGAGATTAATTTAAATAGAATGAAAGATCAAGATGTTGTTTTGATTGAATTTTAAAAACTCTTAAAGTTAAGGAGGGAGAATGTTAAATGGTTTATATAGTAGTGTATGTGTGTGTATATATATATATATAGAAAGAGAGAGAGACGAAGGTTCATGCGAAAAGCTTCTTATTTGCGAAAAATGCGAGAAGCAATCTCAGTCATTGGATGATTTATTTAAAGGCTGTGATGAGTTATGGCATTTATGTAATTATGTTAAACTTTAAAGATATTTAATTAAAATAAAAAAGGATAGAATAGTCATTTTGACTCAATCCCTAATTAATCCTATTTATTTCCCCCAACCATCCCCTATTCTTTCTCTCCTTCCTTTCTCTATCCCTCGTTTCTCTCTCTGCAAAAAATGGCAGAACCGCCGCTCACGATCTAAATCCGCAGGTCACCACCGGCCATTGACGACGGGCTTGAAGACCACCGTCGCAGCTGCCCTTTTTCTTTACTCGAATACCAAAAACTGCCGCTACCGCTATCACCATCATTTTCGAATGCCTCATCGAAAACAAGATCTGGTTTGCCTCCATCCCCCGTCAAGTTGTTGCCGCCATCATCGCACCCTCGCCGCTGGCCTGTTCTTCCATCGACCCATATCTACTATTTAAGCATCAGATCTACTATCGCCTGCGAGGTTTGCTTTTAAGATCCCAAAGTTCGTCGTGTTTGCCCCTTGCGGCGGCAGAACTCAATGAACCGCCACCGCCGAGCCGCCAAGCCACCACCTCCGCTGACCACCGCCTCCAATGAACCGTCTGGCTTTAATTTTTTTTATCTTGCTACTTAATGAATCCAAAACGTAACAACTAGAGATCTCTAGTACATTTTGGATTATATGGTTTTGAATTAAATAGGTTTCTTTTATGTTGAATATTATTGAATATTGTATTTAAATACAATCTGTTAACTCATTAATGAACACTTTTTAGTACATTTTTTAATTTTTTATTGTTTGTGTTTATTGTTGAATGTTGTAAATTTTGTAACGAAACGCTTATATCATTGGTTGTGTTCAGTATTGAATATCCTAAAATTATCTTAAAAACGAGTATAGTGTTGGATGTGTTCATTATCGAACACAAATAGTGTTGGCTGTGTTCTTTATTGAACACAAATAGTGTTGATTGTGTTCATTATCGAATACAAATAAACGTACTTATTAGAAATAAGTAAGTAGGTATTTTTATAATTTTCAACAAGTGTTCATTAATGAATCTTAAAAAATCGGCTAGTAGAGAAAATAATAGTTGAACAAAAATATTTATTGTAATTTAAGTAATAAAAGATAAAAAATTCTATAAAAATATTGTGATTTATTAATGAACAGTTGAATATATGAAGAAATTTCTTTAAAAAAAAATTAATTTAAAAAATAATAAAAATAAATAAATAAATAAATTCTAGAAAAAAATTAATTAGAGGGAGAAAATTTTAATTAGAAAGAGAGAAATTAATTATAGAGAGGAGAGAGAATATTATTGTTCACTAATTTACCCTTTTGAATTAAATAAAAATATTAATTATAATTAATGTGAACTATAAGATCAAAAATCAATCAATGGCTGAAATTGTTTCTCGCACTTTTCGCAAATAAGAAGTTTTTCGCAAAAACCCTCCCCTATATATATATGTGTGAAATCTATTGTTTATCAATGTGATCATGTGTGTGATGACATAGTATGTGATATGTGTGTATATATATATATATATATATATATATATATATATATATATATGAAAGATGTTGTTTAAGCCAATACGGCTATATGCGATATGTGATGTTTATCTGAGCAGATGACTCACCCCGCCTGTATGGCAACCTGAGCAGACGACCAACCTGCCCGAGTGTCGGCATCCGGGGATCGATGTGATCCTAGAAGTCGATGTGACTCCCAGTAGTCTAGAATTACCGATGATTGGGACCACATACGTGTTTTTTAATAAAATATTATTGCTATTTCCTTGTTGCACGTTTTAAAAAAACGAGCGTACATTTACTAAATTTTAATGATGTTTAATATTTATCATTTTTTAAACCAACATGTGTATGACACGAATATTTAATCTAGTTATATACAGGGCCGGCCCAAACTTTTTTTGGGCCCCTGGCGGAATCTCAAAAAGGCGCCCCAAACTTTTATATACCCTTAAATAAAAGACAAGTATGAAAAAATAAATACTTAATAACTACATCTTACAAGTCTTACAAGTATATATCACGTAAAACAATTAAATGACGTCACCATTGTTCTTACTTGATAATCTCGACTCTCAAATCTTACAAGTCTTCTGCAAAAAAAGAAAATAAAATCATAAAAATTTGCTTCTTTGAGCTTTTCTTGATGCAAAATCATTAATAACTACATCAAGATCAATTTCATTTGATATATCTTTCTCCAAACATAACATATCTAAACCATTCAACCTTTCTTGTGACATTGTTGATCTTAAATAATTTTTTAATAGTTTTAATTTTGAGAAACTTCTTTCGGCTGAGCTATAGTGACGGGTACAGTTAGTAATATTCTATATGCAATGCAAACATTTGGATAGCAATCCGCATCTTTAACAAACTTTAAAATTTCAATCGCAGAGATTATAGTGTTTGGCAAAGTGATTTGTAATACTTTTAGTTCGGAGAAAAAAACATCTAAATCTACATCTGATACATCATTATGAGAAAACGTATTTGCAAAATTAATACAACCTTTCTTAATTCAAAATCATCCAAAGAGTTCAATTTCCTTAAATCATATAAGAAACCAAATATATTCTCAAATGTTTTTAATTGCTTAAATCTAGTACATAATGATGTAATCGCCATATCTACAACAATAAAAAAATACTCAACTTTAAAAGACTCTTCTAATGATTGTGTTTGATATTCATTATTACTCTCATCGAATTGTTTTTTCCTAATAACTCGACGTCGTATTGAAAATATAGGCTCTACATCCATATCACGAGCAATTGTTTTAGCAACATTCATACTTGAAACAAATCCTTCATTTCTATATTTTTCAAAAATTTCATTAAACTATCTACTTGATTTATACTATCATCCATGGATATAGATTTAGATTGTAATTTTTTACTAACCATGTTAATTGCAAATAAAATATCGTACCAAGTATAAACTCAAAGTTCTCTAAAGCAATAACTAAACTTTCTCCTTCACTTTTTGATTTTGCATCCTCACATGATTTATACAATTCTAATAAAGCTACTTTTATTTAAGGAGCTTGAAATCTAATTGCTTTAACACTAGTTATTCTACTTTCACATCGAGTATTAGATAGAGATTTAACACTTAAATTTGGAATATTGTCAACTAAAATTTTCCATCTTTTAGGCGAACTAGAAAACAATACATATATACGTTGTATAACACCAAAAAATGAAAGCTTTGATAGCTTTGATCCCTTGTAAGACTTTCAAGTATTGATGTAGAGAGAAGATTAGATGAGAGAAAACACACACTACACCTTTTGTATATATTGATATATGAGCTCTTGTTGCCAAGAGCCAAGGGGCTTATTTATAGGCCAAGCCTTCCAATAGGCTTTTCCAAATATCATCTGCCACTTCCTTATAATCCACCGGCTGTCCAACGTCCTTTTGACCTGTTCTATAGTTCGTATCAGCCCGGCCATTTCCGTCTCACTCAAAGTAGATTGATCTCTTTCAGCTTTTTCTTGGAGATGATGGAATAACAGTTTCAATGTCCCATCTGAGTATGCCATTAAGTCTATCATCCGAACCATGATCATTCGGCTGCGTTGATTGACAAAGATGACACCTTTTTGACCCGAAAAGCTAGGATGATTTTCATCAATAACTGTGAGCTCTTCTAGGGTTTGTAAATCCATATGATGCTGCAGTGGTCTAAGAAGATTCACCTCGAGTTGATTACTCTCGGCGCCTAATTGTAGATCGTGCTCTTGTATAAATTCAGTGAATCTCCTCATATATTTCGTTAGAGCTGATCGTCCTTGTTGTTCTTCATAGGACTTGTTGATCTTTGTAGAGAGCTCCTCGTATATGAATTCAATGTCATACAGCTTTACATGTCTGAAGTCTGCTTCATTGAGGGAGATTTTCTGACCATCTGCTCTCTCGATATCATACACGGCAAATTTGTACCTGAGTGATTTTTGCATGTTTACGCGAAGTACCTTGCTGATTGGATATTCTGACACTATCTGCTCCCTTGGGGTTTTGTATTTATTTAAAATGTGAGTATATCGTCTTCTTTGTGCATCATCAAGACCTCTCAGTTCTGGAGGAATCTTGTCTCTGATTTGAGAAGTATAGATGGAAGGGATCCGATCCTCAAGGTAAGCAGCGTTCACAACATATTGGCCCCATATAGGGTTTTTCATAGCTTCCATAGTGAACATATTGTGTCGATCAAGGCCTGGGTCTAATGTAGTTTGAATTGGACGTGCCGGTTGGACATTAGGAGGGATAGGTCATTCAGATGATGTTTGTTGTTGTAGTTGTGCCTGCTCAGCTTCTTGATTCATCCTCAGGATGTCGACAGCAGACACCTGGAATTTCTTTGGCTCTGGAGGGAATAGTTGATGTACCTCCTCAGAAACTCCTTGGAGGACCCTTGTTAGATCTAGCTTTTTAATAGCTTCCTCCATCTGCTTTTTGCTGATCAACTCCTTCGCAGGCTTTGCAACCCTTGAAGAAGCTGGCTTTTGAATAGTAGGCACTGGCATATCCTCAAATCTGTCCACTATCTGGACATCCTCCGTTCTTTCTGGCAGTTTGCCAAAAGAGAACTCCTCTATATGTTTAATCAATTCATCTAACTCATTCCTTTCGCCCATATCAGTTGTTTCTGTTTCAAATTCAAATATTGGGATGTCAGGTTCAAGCTCAGTTTGTTGCTGTTGCTGTTGTTGTTGCTGTTGTTGTTGCTATTGTTGTTGTTGTTGTTGTTGTTGCTGCTGTTGTTGTTGTTCTGCCCCAATCCCCATTGCGGCTGCTAATCGTTCGGTCAAAGGGGTAAAGGTCAAAACGCGGGGTCTTTTCTCCACCTCGTGGCGATCATGATCGGGATCATCATCATCACGCTTACGTTTTGACCCGGCAGCTTGGGATTTGCAAGTAGACTCTAGAATAGTCATTTTGTTTTCCACTGAGTCTAGTTTCTAAAAGACCACATGACCTAGATCCTCCATTGAGTTGATAACTGTTTCTTTGAATTCATTGAGGTTGCTACCCTTATAAGTTTGTTCATTCCGAAGGGTTTCAAGGAGATCCAGGTTCTGTTCGCGGTAAGGGGCTCTTTCCAGCAAGCGGACGTAAAGCAGGGATTTTAATGTGTCAGTAGATAAACCCGTTCCATCATCAACCTTTGATTTTAAAGAAGCAAGAGTCTGCTTGATCTCGGATAAGCTTTCGGTGATGGGGTTGAGGGCCTCCTGCAATTCTTCTTTGGTAACAAACCGAGACTCACTTAGAGTACTCGTTGAAGTCTCTACCACAGAGGCAGAGCTACTCGCATGCGGAGCTGGTGTTGTGTAAACTCCGGCAAGATTTCCACCCGATCCTCGAATGGCACCTTCAGTAGTGCCACCTACAGGTGTTTTGGACTGTTATTGTGAAAACAACGTCGTTATTTGTGCAAGTGTTGTTTGATGCCTTGAAAGAAATGCAGATATCTGTGGTATATCGATGTGCGTCGAAGGAACGATCGAGGTCGGGAGAGGCAGACCTCTTGTTTCAATACCAGCCATCTCCGAATGAGAGGCCGGTAGGGTATGAGCAAATTCTCCGTGAAATGAAACAAGTGTCTATTGAGAAACACTTGAGTGGCTGGTGGGGTGAATGTGCACTGTTGGGATGACAGTGGCTACTTCAACACCAGAGCTGACAATGCCAGCTCCGGTGGTAGGTGTAGCTTCCTGGCTTTTTGGGCTTGGGGGTCCCTCAGCACTCTGTTTTTCTTTTCTCACCTCTCTCTGTTCTACCACTATCTCTTCTTCTACCTCTTCCTCTTCTTCCACCTCTTCCTCTTCTTCCACCTCTTCCTCTTCTTCCACCTCTTCCTCTTCTTCCACATAAGGATCAAAATCATGTCCTTCACTAGTTTCATCAAGAGGACCCGGTCGGTAGCTATACATGAATTCTGTTTCTGAGTCGAAGGCCTCTGGTAGATTTGGAAATAGACTAGAAAAGCTCAAATCGTCCTCTTCAGTCACCACAGGTATTTTGGCTCGTTGTGCTTCAGTATTATCGCGAACCTGTGGTGCTGCTCCAGGGATAAAGGTGACAACGGCTAAAGTCTCAGTTTCAAAGTCAGGAGCCGTTGATGCAGGATTTGTTTCAGGCAAAGGAGATGTCGGATGTGGTTCTGGTTCAAGGAGTACATCAGTAAATGTATCAATGATAGCTTGGAATTATGCGGGATCATATGCATACCCTCCCTCTCTATATGTTTCCCCCTCATCTCCTTCACTACCCCTCTCTAGGCTTTTCCCTTTCTGCTCTCCCCGCTCAGCTTCCCCCATCGAAGACTGAGGCCTTATAACCTCCTCACTGGGTTCTACTGGTCCTGGGTTAGGTACAACCGGCTCTGGTTGCACCATAAGACCCAGTCCTACACTCTCCTTATACAATCTCACAACTTCATTCTGTTCACAAAGATTCAGCAGGGAGACTGGGAACGGTTGTGGTTGAACTGGATGATCGGCAGAACTTTCACATACATGAACTGTTTTGGCCGGATAGCAACGTGATGTGGCCTTCTTGGTATTTCATCATTTCTGTCCATCACAAATTGGACTATCATCGGTAAGAATCGTTGATACGGCAAAAATCTGCCTTTTGTTCGTTTGAGATTCGAGATTTTAACCTCCACTTGCTGCACAATGTCAAGAAAAATAAGCATCGCATAATCAATATGCAGATGATTGGCAGCAACATAAATCAGTTTGATTTGGTTTGTGTTTGGGTACTCATAACCAGTGTGTTTGGGGGTTAGGCACCGCTGAAGAATTGTGAGGATTGTGTAGTAAAGTGGGTGAAGGTTAGCTCTTTTGAAATTAGAACGCATTTGAAGGTTTCCAATGTAACCCATAGCCCGAATACCCTCAAGGGGCGTAGTCTCATCAGGCATCTCCTGAAAATCAATGAGTGGAGGCTTGCTTCTAGCAGTGTTGAAGCCGAGGATTTCCCTCATACGGCTAGCAGTTAGGTTTATGGTAAAGTGGTCAACATCACCATGAATAGATACACGACCTGAGTTGGGATTTGTGTGAGTGTGAGCAGTGTTCTAGAACTGCTGACATATAGTTCAGGGACATGAGTCCCGGATGTGGATGGGTTGTATGTGAGAGCATGGTTGAGTGGATGTATGGGGAGGATTTCAGTGAGGATGGGGAAAGTTGGATTGCGGAAGTTGTCAAGGTTTATGAAGTAGTTATTATCGTGAGTGACAACCGAGAGAAACTGATTAGGACGAAGGAGTTGGTCATCTGGGTTATGGGTTTGGCTAGCTGTTGAAGAGCGAAATGAAACAGCGTCATCTTCCATAGCCATTGTTAACCTGTAAGAACAGTCAATATGTTAGATAATTGCACTGTGTAATCATTAACTCATTGAACAAAGTTTTGACCTTGAGGCAAATTCAGAAAGATAGTCAACTCCTAATTGAAAAAAAATGTACCAACTCCCCAAATGCCTTCATAGACAAAGTGCAATATTTGGTGAACAAAAATGTATTTTAACACATGTTTTACAATGAATGCATGTATCTAAACACTTTTGTAACACTGAAATTTTCCCCATTTGATCCATAACATGAAGATATAGGCCAAAAATGAAATCAAGCCCAATCTTCGACCACTCGAAGAACACCAAGAACACTTTTGAAATTTATCGAGTTTTTCTTTGATAAAAACCTTGTTCTTGTGTTCATAAGTCCCATCGCAAAAGACATATGCATTAACACCATCGTTTGATTGTCGAACAAAGTATTTGAAGTTCAAAAAGGTGATTTCCGAGTTGCACAGTGCAGGCTTCGTTTTGAGCATTTAAACATGAAATAAACATGATTTGTTACTTATTCGATGTATACCTTGAGTAAGTAAGCAAGTTTATCACAAAAAAATCAAAATTTTGGCAGCAACTTAGAGCAAGATTCACAATAATATGTAACCGGTAATTTTCGTAAATGTGAAAGCGTGAGGAACACTCAAGAGAAGCCACCTATTTATAGAAAAAAATTGTAACGGTAACTTTTGAGATTTACATGCTCGAAGTCCAAAGGATTCGAGAGTTAAAAAAAACACGCTTGAAGTGGGCATGAGGACCACTGTGGAGTTCGAAGTCCAAGAGGCTTCGAGCTCGACTTCGAACTCGAAGAGAGTTGTTGACTCCGTCCAATGTACTGTTCATGAGCGCTCGAAGTGTATTGAAGATATACTGTTTTGAATTCGAAGTGTACTAGCTTCGTATTGAGGCTAGTACACGCGCTCGAAGTATAAAGGATTTCATGGTTCCGTATTCTAAGTCCACAGGCTTCGAAAGGGATTCATCTGCGCTCGAAGTCCTTTGACCATTGTGTTCCTCGCATGCGAAGTCCATTGACTTCGAATTTTCACTTTGAATTCGAAGACCAAGATTTCGAATTCGAAGTGAATTAGATCGTTTAAAGATGAAAATCTTTTTGTGCTTTTCTTTTATTAATCAAAATTCAAATATTTGTCTTTGTTTTGTGAGATGTTTTTGATATTTTGTCTATGATTTGCAAGGTTTTTGCATTTTCTCCCCCTACAAGTATGCAGATCTTGTTCTGTTGATTGACACTCCCCCTCAGATTGTGCTTTCTTTTCTGCATCATGAACATACAAAGTGAAATACCCACTCAACACAAATGACTGATAGTTAGACTCTATAATTCAACATACCCAATTTGGATACTAACTCAATAAAACGAGATTTGTCTAATGGTTTAGTAAATAGATCAGCTAGTTGATCATCAGTCTTGACATATTGAAGTTCTATCAGACCTTTTTCCACATTATCTTTAATAAAATGATACCTTATGTCAATGTGTTTGGTCTTGGAGTGGTGAACTGGATTGCATGAGATGGCTATGGCAGATTGTGAATCACACAGTAATGGGATTTTCTCATAGTGCAGGCAAAAGTAAGAGAGCTGAGTTCTAACCCACAAACTCTGAGAGCAGCACATTGCAGCAGCAACATATTCAGCCTCAGCAGTTGAAGTAGAGACACAGTTTTGTTTCTTGGAGGCCCAACACACCAGTTTATCACCCAAAAAGTATGCACTACTAGATGTACTCTTTCTGTCAAGCATGCAACCAACATAGTCTGCATCTGAGTAGGCAGTTAACTTTAGATTTGAATCTCTTGGATACCATAGACCTAGATCAGGAGTACCCTTGAGATATTTGAATATCCTTTTTACTGCCAGCAGATGTGATTCCTTTGGATTAGCCTGAAATCTAGCACATAAGCATGTAGAAAACATGATGTCTGGCCTACTAGCCGTCAGATATAGTAATGAGCCTATCATTCCCTGATATGTTTTTAAATCAGCCGCTTTTCCTTCAAGATCAGCAGACAGTTTTGTTTTTGATGACATAGGGGTAGATAAAGAGGAACAACTGAGCATGTCATATTTCTTCAACAAGTCTTTAATGTACTTGGATTAACTTATGAACATGCCATGGCTCAGTTGTTTCACTTGTAATCCGAGAAAGAAATTCATCTCTCCCATCATACTCATTTGAAAACGATTATGCATTGTTAGTGCAAACTCATCACTGTACTTAGGGTTTGTAGAACCAAAGATGGTGTCATCCACATAAATCTGTACTAAGATTATATCCTTTCCTTTGGCTTTTGTGAATAACGTGGTGTCAGTTTTTCCTTTGTAGTATCCCTCACTCAACAGATATTCAGACAAGACATCATACCAAGCTCTCGGGGCTTGTTTTAGTCCATATAAGGCTTTGTCTAGAATATAAACGTGATGTGGTAATTTGGGATTGACGAAGCCTTCAGGCTGAGACACATAAACTTCCTCTTTAAGGATTCCGTTTAAGAATGCTGTCTTGACGTCCATTTGGAAAACCTTGAAGCTTTTGTAGGCTGCGTAGGCTAAGAATAGTCTTATGGCTTCAATTCTAGCTACAGGAGCAAAAGTTTAATCGTAGTCTATGCCCTCCTGTTGGTTGTAACCTTTTGCAACCAGTCTTGCTTTGTTTCTTACCATTATTCCATCAGAATCCCGTTTGTTCTTAAAGATCCACTTGGTACCAACTACTGATTTTTCTTCTGGAAGTGGTACCAATCTCCAAACATTGAGTCTTTCAAACTGATTGATTTCCTCTTGCATGGCAATGACCCAATCAGCATCTTGTAAAGCATCGGAGACTTTGGTGGGTTCAATCATAGACAGAAAACTGGAGTGAAGGCACTCATTTGCAGTTGCAGAATGAGTTCTTACCCCATCTTGAACATTTCCAAGAATCTGAGATTCGGGATGGGATTGTGTCCATCTTATTCCTCGGGGGTTTTGAATTGGAGGAAAGAACTCATTTAATCTGTTTGTGAGTTCAATGTCTCATTTGGTATTGGTTCTAAATCATAAACAGGAGTACCCTCATAAACCGGCTCATGAGGGACTACTGCAGGACTAACAGTTGATGTAGACGGAGAATCCATGGTTGGATATGAAGACGAATTGTCAACCTCCGTTGCAGTTGTCGTAAGAGACACTGCATCATTCCTGTCACCAGCATTAATAACATTAGATTCAGACTGTAAGAAATCAAATAAGAAATCTAAATTGTGTTCAAATGAACTTGGATTTATATTTTTTTTTCTTTTATTTGAAGAGCCGGTCCTGAACTGACTTGTCCAGAAACTACTTCGTTTCCTTTTTGAAATGTGTTAACATCCAACGTGTCGTCGAATGTAACATTTATACTTTCCACAACACAGTTAGTTCTTTTATTTAACACCCTGTAGGCTTTTGACTCATGTGAATAACCTAGGAAAATTGCTTCATTAGCCTTGGCTTCGAATTTCCCTAGATTATCCTATTCATTGAGTACAAAGCACCTATTACCAAATATATGAAGATATTTGATATTAGGTACAATGCCATTTGCTAATTCATATGGTGTTTTATTGAAACGCTTAGGTATGAAAGAACGATTCTGTGTGTAACACGCAGTGCTGACAGCTTCAGCCCAATAGGAAGGTGGGAGACCAGAGTAAGCAAGCATAGTACGAGCAGCCTCAACCAGAGTTCGGTTGCGTCGTTCCACCACTCCATTCTGTTGTGGAGTGTATGCCGCAGAAAATTGATGACTGATCCCCACGAGGTCAAGGTAGTCAGACAAGCCTTTATTCTTGAACTCAGTTCCATTATCCGTGCGAATAGAGGCAACACTGTGTTCATACTTGTTCTGCTGTTGTTTGATGAAGCTGATGATAGAAGGAGTTGCTTCATCTTTCGACCTTAAGAACTTGACCCAAGTATACCTAGAGTAATCATCGACAATTACTAGGATATACTTCTTCCCATGTCATGTTTGGAATCTCATCAGACCGCATAGATCCATGTGCAGAAGCTCTATTATTTTCTTTGTACCGGAGACTTGCTTGAGTTTATGAGATGAACGTTTCATCTTCCCTTTTTCACAGTCTGCACACAGATGGTCTTTGGAGAATTTTAACTTAGGCAGGCCTCTCACCAGATCTTCAGTAACCAGCTTGTTAATGTTGTGGAAGTTGAGATGCGAGAGTTTCCTGTGCCACTGCCAAGTTAAGTCTGATGAGGCCTTGCTGAGTAGACAAACGGAGGTCTTCGTGTTGTAGTTGTTCAGATAAATTGAATACAAGTTGGACTTTCGTGTTCCCGCGAGAAGTACATCACATGTTTCTGTTGTCACTGAACATGAATTCTTTTTTAATGTAACCTCCAAGTCTTTGTCACAGAACTGGCCAATGCTAAATAGATTATGGCCCAGTCCTTCAACATATGAAACCTTCTTTATTTTGATATTTTTTTCCTTTCTATATCTCCGTACCCCAGTATCGGTGCAACATTGTCGTTCCCAAAACGAACATTCCCGGAGTACTTGGGAACGAAGTTGTTGAGAAGACGCTTGTCACCGGTCATGTGCTTGGTGCAGCCTGAGTCAAGGTACCATAGATTAGGTTCCTGCACACAGAAAAGAACGAAGGTTTAGGTCCCCATGTTGAAATGGGTCCTTGTTTGTTAGATGAAACACTGGTGTCAACAACGTCTTGAAAAATACAATGTATTCTTTTATGTGTGTTACATTGAGTTATTTGTTGTTCTTTGTTAAACATTGAAGTTTTAATCCAGAAAGGATCAGAAACAATTTTTGATTCAATGATTAGAGGGATTTCTCTTCTTTCAAGAATTGGTGGACTTTCTATGTCTTTGACGTCCACTACCTGAATCATATCTTTACGTTGCCAAATTTGAATCATTTTGGGTTTTGCAACTGTTTGAGATTTGGGTTCCCTTTTGGTGGTAACAGGTTTGGATGTTATGGTGGATGGTTTTGATTCTTGTTGTTTGTTTGGTATTGCTCTTGATGTATTTGAAGGATTTGATTTTGCCTTTGATGAGAGAAACTTGGTACGTTGTATTTGAGATTTCCATGTTTTGGATTCAGTAGTATTCCAAGCCTTCAAAAACTCTTTGTATCCTCCCTTTTTGTATGCTTCTAACTCTTGAATAGTGATTAGTCTATTTTCATAGTTCCAATAATTCATGAGTTTTAAAGCATGTTTAGTCACCCATTGATGAATGACTATTCCATGTGAAGAAATAAAAGGAGCATTTATTTGATTCGACCCTTGTGGTCTCCACTTCTCACAAGCATAAATTCCTATGTGTTTTCGAAGCCTATCATATTCACACTTGTATTCACAGTGTCCATGCAAAAAACCATGACTTGTACAGAAACATGTACTTGCTTTCATTTCAATTGTAGAAAGTGAATTACAGTGACTAAAGAAATTCGAAATGTGGTGACACTTCTTGGTAAAATCAAAGCAAGGCTTAGAAATACTGAGTTTTAACTTTCTTCCGTTTTCATTGGTGCAAACACTCTTCTTCTTGTTGTCATTCCTTCTCACATCTGAAACATTTGAAAAGTGGTTAGTTGTGAGGGGTTTTGAGTGTTTTTTTACACCATTTGTTGTTAAATTTGATTTTTTCTTGGAAGAGTGTGTGAGATTGACTTTGAGAATGGCATTCGGTTGCCTTTTGGTGGTTTCAGTTGATTTATGATGTGACTTTGGAGTCCGTCATTCTTCCACCTTTGTTTTCCCTTTTTCTTCTCTGGTATATTTTCGTGTTGGTTGGGAAGTAGATAGAGTGGAAGTACATGTCAAGATTTTCTTTTGACAGTGACATGGGAAACTCTTTTCTGATTTATTTATTTCTCTTTCTAAATCAGCAGTGATAATGGTTTGATAATAATAAGCTACAAGCATTTCGAGTTGCCGTTGTAACACCATATGTGGTATATATATTCGGGCTTCCAGAACTGCTTGCGGCTTTTTGAGATCGTCAGGATAGGTGAAACCATTAGACTCATCTGTCGTACTGAGCTTTTAAGGCTCAGATGAGATAGAATCGTTTAATTCCTAATAGTTAAAATAAATTTCAGATTTTAGTGGAGTGTTTCTTTTAAAATCTTCTTCCACAACCTCTTCTTCTCGTCCAACAAATACCATTTTGTTAATGATGCCAGCATTCATTAAGTTGAAGTCATATAATTGTTTGGCTGTCACTTTCTCACTGATTCGTGGGTTTTCAAATCCAAGACCATCATAGGTCCATTTTGAGAATTTTCTTTCTTTGGATTTATTGAGAAAAATGGTTTGTTTTGTTTGACCCCGTTTTATCAGTGTGTCTTCAAGCTCTTTAATTTTTGAACACAATGCACCCTTCTCTTGGAGGATAAATTTTGCGTCATTTTCTGCACTGATCTTTTCTGCTTTGAGGTCATGTAATTGGGTGCTCATGTTTGCAGTTAGCTCAATGAGTTCGTTTTCTTTTTCAATGATTTTCGTTTTGAGTTCCTCAATTTCTTTATCAACATGTATTGATTCCATTTGTTGATTTCTGATTACTTCTTTTAGCTTTTCTTTGTTTAATTTTGATTTTAGTACCTTTTTCTCTAACTTTTTCATTCGTGATATGATGATCTAAACATGTTCCATACTCAGACCACAACCTGCAATGGAGTTAGAGTGTACCTCATCATCATCATTTGCAGTATCAAGCCCTTCATCATCAGAATTGTCATATTGTGCCTCTGGCTCGGCTTCATCATCACTGAACTTATTTTCAACGTCTGCCATTAGGCAGAATTGAGCTTGTGCCTCCTCTTTAAGATCACTATCATCAGTGTCAGTGAGGAACTGGTCTTCTTCCACCATCATTGCCCTTCCTGCACTCTTCCTTTTGGCCAGCCTGAGCTTTTGCTTATAGTACTCGGCGTCTTTCTTCTTTTTTTGTGTGCAGTCTTTTATGAAGTGGCCGTTTCCCCCACAATTGTAGCATTTTCGGTCTTCTTTTCTCTCTTCCTTGGCAATCCTTGGTTTCTTAGCAACCTTATAGTTTTCTGGTCTTCGAGACCCAGACGTGTACCTTTGGCAATTATTTGTTTTAGAGTACCTATTCTTGAAAGCCTTGGTGATGAATGACATGGCTTGATGACTTGTTCCATTTCTGTACCATCTGACTCATCAGATTCTGAGTCAGATAAAGCCACTTGTTTGAACTTCTGAGTTCTGGAAGACTCGTGGGGGGATGGTTCTGAAGCAACTAAGGCTAAGGGGTCAGCAGAGAGTCTGGGTGACGACTTTGAGACCTCATCTTGGAATTGCTGAAGGTCCTCAAAGATATTATGATACGTGACAATTGTAAGGTTTCGGTTTATGTGTTTGTAAGGCTTGACATGCTCTTTCCATTATGGTCCTAGAGAACGAAGAAACACGCAATTGATATCTAAATCCGTCCGTTCAACCTAGTTCGTCCTGAGTTCATTCTGGAGCTTACAGAAACGACTGTAAGTGTCAATTAACAGTTCGTTCTCCCTGGCAGTAAATTCGTGAAACATGTTCACCAATTGTGTTATTTTTATATGTTCTCCTTGCTCAGTTCCTTGCAATTGACATTTGATCTCATCCCATATCTCTTTGGCAGTAGCTAAGCTGTCAACCTTCATGTACATCTTAGATGATAAACCTTGTTTGAGATAATACTTAGCTAACCTATTAGCCTTCTTTCTTTCTTTCTCAGCAGCTGTTAACTCATCATGAGTTTTCTCTCTCACTGTTCCAACAATTGGAGGGTTGTTGTCAGGTTGTGCATCCATGATTCTGTAGAATTTATTTTCTCCGTTGAGAATAGAATCGATCATCGTCTCACCATATACTTCATTGTGTTCCAGAAAATCCATGAACCTCCCTTTCCATACTAGGTAGTCATTGCGGAAGAGAATAGGGGGTTTGGAGTCTGTGCCAATGGCCAATATCTCGTTGGAACTTGACATTCTTGGTTTAATTACTTGAAATTTTCAAAGTGATCGTTAACTTGGGAAAAGTTGGGTGATTGGGTTCGAAGATGGTTTCTTCGAATTGGAAGAATTGGTTCGAAGTGAACAAATGAATTCGAAGTGAATTTGGAAGTTGGCTTCGAATGGAACAGTAGAATTTGGTTTGCGAAGTGTTTTGAGCAAATGATCTTCGAATACGAAATTTGATAAGGCAAAGTGGTTTCGAGTTGTATTTGGAATGAACACGCTCGAAGTCTGAGTGTTAAGGTTGATTTCGAATTCGAAGTGCACTTAGTGATCTGACGCTCGAAGTCAAAGAGTCTTCGTTCTCGAAGTGGTTTTGTAGAACAAACACGCTCGAAGTCTGAGTGTTAAGGTTGATTTCGAATTCGAAGTGAACTAAAGGATCTTAGATACGCTCGAAGTCTATGATGATTAGATACTTTTGAAGACCATGCTGATTAGGTACGCTCGAAGATTGCAATGAGTAGCAATTTTCGGATTTTTAGGGATATGTTCTCACCTGCCAAGCTCGAAGTCTTCTTAGGGTTACCTAACCTGCTCGAAATCAACAGGGAAACACCAAGTCGTTTGAATTTTTAATTCAAAATGATCAAAAACTCAGATCAAATCTGTTCTTGATGATCTTCAAGTGTTCTTGACTGAAAATTTGCTTATCAAAAAAAATGAAGAACAACCACACTAAAATTATATCCTTCAACTTGTAATATAGTATGAATCAACACTATCCCATTTAATCCATCATCAACAAGATTTATGATGAATTTTTGAAGAAGAAGATGAGTAGAGAAAAAAAAACGTAGGTTCGATTCTTCTTGTTCTTCGATGATTCACCCAATCGCAAGCCAACTTATATCAAGTATGGCTCTGATACCAATTGAAAGCTTTGATAGCTTTGATCCCTTGTAAGACTTTCAAGTATTGATGTAGAGAGAAGATTAGATGAGAGAAAACACACACTACACCTTTTGTATATATTGACATATGAGCTCTTGTTGCCAAGAGCCAAGGGGCCTATTTATAGGCCAAGCCTTCCAATAGGCTTTTCTACATTTTTATAATCTAACAAAAAAAGAAACAACTTTTAACACAAGAATGTGTCATATCACTAAGTATAAGATTAAGACTATGACAAGCACATGGCATATATAGTGCTCTCGGATTAATTTCAAGTACACGTTTTTGGACACCTTGATGTTTTCCTTTCATGTTAGAACCGTTATCATAACCTTGACCTCTTATATCATTAACATTTAAACCAAGTAATTCAAGTTCCTTTATCATTTATTTATAAAGTCCTAAACCCGAAGTGTCATCTACTTTCAAAAATCCTAAAAAGTATTCATCAACTTTTATGTTGTAACTTGAAATATTAACACATCGTATAATTAAAGTCATTTGTTCTTGATGACTAACATCCGGAGTACAATAAAGAATTATAGAAAATACTTGGAATCTTTAATAATCTTAATTATCTAATCTTTGACACTATCACCTAAAAGTGAAATTAGTTCATTTTGAATTTTATGTCCAAGATAATGGTGATGAGTTTCATTATTTGTAATTCGTCTAACATAATCTTGCATTATAGCATCAAATTCAGCCATCATTTTAATAAATCCTAAGAAGTTACAATTACTATCTTGATAAAGTTTTTCTTTTGACCCTTGAAAAGCCAAATTGTGTTTAGATAATTATTTAACTGCGGCAATTATTCTTTTTAAAACTTGTCTCCAACGTTCTTTCTCTTTTTTAATTTCGCTTTGTAAATCCTTATCTATTGTTTGATTCGTATCCAATCTAATTTTTAATTCATTCCAAGAATTCATACAAATTAAATGTTCCATACTATTCTCATGTTCTTTAAGTTTATCACCAATGTGTTTCCAATCATAATTTTCATCATGTGCTAATGAGCCTTTTTGATTAGTAGATTTAAACAATTTGCAACAAAAACAAAACACTTTATCTACTTTCTTTGAGTAGATTAACCATTTTCGTTCGGTTGACTCTCCATTAGTCAACTTTCTAGTATAATGAACATAAGCAAAACGTCTAGAATGTATATCTTTAGGAAATTCAATATTTAATTCTCTAATTGACCATTTTTCAACTAAAACATCCCTTAACTTAATATCAAGATTATCCCATGTGCTAGGGTCATATATATCTTTTTGTTTTTCTTTTTCATTCAAATTAGTATCATCATTATCTAAATTAGTTTCATTGTTGTCTATATTAGAATTATTTTCATTCTAGGGTCATAATACAATACGTCAATACTAATATTCAAGTATTCCATAGTCAATACTAAGCAAAAGATCATGCAAGACAAATGAACAAGTTCAATAAACATAAATGATAAAGCATCTAAATAATCAAAAATAGACAAAAGGATTAGAACTTATACACCTGGTTTTTTTGTCTTGAGTATCTGAATTGATGAACAACAAGTCAGCAAGTTAAGTACTTAAGTTGAAGCACTCATCCGGTCATCCGAAGAAGTGAAGAACACGTGATAATGATTCAATGAGCTTCTAATTCTAAATAATAAAAAAAGAAATAAGATGAATTAGAAAGTCAGAATTAAGACAATCAGTTCGAAATAATCACTAATCAATTCTAAAGACTAAATAATCAGTATTCAGTTCTATCTGAATTCAGACAATCAGTTCGAACCCATCCCTATGAAACTGTTTGGGTAGCATCTATTTGAACTTTTTTTACACATATAAAGACTAAATAATCAGTATTCAGTTCGAAATCGATGCCTATTTGAAAATTTAAAATTTAAAATACTTACGGTCGAGTTGTCGACTAGACCGTGGTCAAATTGCCAAATCGAATCAGTTGAGTACTTGAGTTCCAATTTCCAAATCGACCGAATCAGTTGAGTACTTGAGTGCCAATTGCCAAATCCAAATCGACTGGACTGTGATCAAATCCAAATCCTTCTTTGAGGCTTTGAGCTTTTCTTGAATCACCGAATCAGTTGAGTCATGAGTGCCAAATCCAAATCGAAATCTAAATTACCGCAAATAAGAGATTAAGAGAATCAGTTGAAAACTTGAAATCGAATTTCAGTCCAATTGTCCAAATCGAAATTACCGAATAGGCGAATACTAGGGTTGAACAAGTGAACAACAACAGTTGACTGGAGATTGGAGAAGTGGAGAGGCAAATCCGCAATCGTTTCATTTTCCAACGTTTACGTCGCCTGTGGCGTGCCTTATCGCTGCTTCCGTCAATTCCGAGCTCCGAGGAGTCGAATCCTATTCACGAGGCGTTGGTTGGTATTTGGTAGTCGCCTGCACAATCGCTTCCGTATACCAAGGCACAAGGCCCTATCGCTACTTTCAATTATTAAGTGGTGGGCTTATTTTGTTTTGGATAAGTGGGCTTATTTACTAAACTTACATGTATATATACATATATATAGAAATAGGATCAATATAGAACCTAAAGAACAAATCTAGACCATTGGATCATCTAAATTAATGGTTGAGATTTGAAGGTGGTAATTTTGTAAATTATATGAAAATTATATAAGGTAACTACATAATTGAGGGCAAATATGACAATCCTCTTTCTGGCTCCTCCACCCGAAAATACAAAATGATAACCAAGATGCAAATCATTGGGTTATTTGAATGTTAATGACTTAATATTATTTGCATTTTTCGGGAATTTGCATTTTTGTTATCTGTTTTTTTCATTTTTGGCAGCATTTGTATTTTCGTCAAACAATTTGCATTTTTGTAAAAAAAAATTTAGAAAAAATTTCAATCTTGGTCTTGAATTAAAGAGGATAAAAAACTGAATCTAATGGTATATATTTTTTTTGCTAAAATTCTTAAACATGAATATATTATGACCATTTGGATGTTTAGTAGGATTTTTTTTTAAAAAAAATGAAAGTTTGGAGGTTGAATAAGGAAGAGGGGAGTAGGTACTAATTTGTAATTCTTTTTCCAGTTTTGCCCTTACTCTTAATGTCACGTGCTATCACAAGGTTTGTTTTTTAGGTTCTATGAATAAGCAAGATTCTATGTATAACCTTACCCTATATATATATAGAGACTTTTTTTAAAAAATAGGCCTATGAATTTTATGGGTTCTGGGCCATTGCCCAGATTGCCCCCCTTATGGGCCGGGCCTGGTTATATAATATGATTGTAGATGAAATAAGAAAGACAATTTCTAATTGGTTTTGTGATGTTGATCCTTTGGTACGGTGCAACAAGGAGTTTTCAAAAAAATTTAATGTAACGTGATCCATCAGTCCATCACTCACTTCCATTGTTCCACATGATTTAATGAAACGTATTTGGAAACATTATTCATAACCAAGAAATCAAATCTATGTGTAATTTTATCAAACTTATATTAATATACTAAACTACCGTTTGATTTTGACACTTTTTTAATAAAATAAGTAAGATGATAAATAAGAATATTTTTTTGAAGGATACAAAGAGTTATTTATTATTATTTTTTTACGTACGAGGAATAATAATAAATCATAGACAAATTGGAAGACGAGCAGAGCACGCATCATCCGACTTCTTCTTCCTTCTTTACGTAATCTTCGTCTTTCACCAACACCCTCTCAACTCTTCAATCTCTTATCATCTAAATTCCATCTTTTGATTCATTCGTTTATCAAATCCAGTTCTTCAGAAGGATTTTCGATGTCTGTTGATACAAGGATTCTGTGAATATGATGAAGATTGACAGTTTGATGGAGAAGAAGGTGTTGGAAGATATTATCAGGAGGCTTTTGGAAGGTAAAGGAGGGAAACAGGTGCAACTTTCTGAATCTGAGATTCGTCAGCTTTGCATTAACGCTAGACAAATCTTCTTATCTCAGCCTAATCTCCTTCGCCTCCGTGCTCCGATCAGGATTTGTGGTTAGTTGTAACAATTTTTTTCGGTTTTAGCTTATGTATTTGTCCTCAATTCTGGATTATGATTATCAGATTCGATCGTAATTTTGAGTTATTCAGTTTACGTGTGATTTGGTGCCCTAGATATCCGAAACGGGATGAATTTAGGGCTGATTTGTTCTTAATTGTGTAAAGTTCCTATTTCTATGATCATTTAAGTCACAAGTCCAAACAATTTATTTACAAAATCAAGAAAAATGCTGAGAGTTCAGGGTCCTATGCTGCACAGGGTTGCCCTTATAGATAATGCATTTTTCATGAATTCTCCACCATTGTTGTCTTTTTAACTCTGATTTTTATTATTTTCATACCCTTTTCATGTCCTTCGATGTTTTCTGATTTGGAAAGGAAAATTCAATAGTTTTTATCTGATTTGTTGCTTAATTTTTGAATCTTGAATGATTGATTGATAGGTGATATACATGGACAATACCAAGACTTATTGAGACTTTTTGAATACGGTGGCTATCCTCCCTCTGCAAATTACCTTTTTCTTGGTGATTATGTTGATAGAGGCAAACAAAGTTTGGAGACAATTTGTTTATTGCTTGCCTACAAGATAAGGTATCCTGATAATGTTTTCCTCTTGAGAGGAAACCATGAAGATCCAAAAATTAACCGTGTTTATGGATTCTATGACGAATGTAAAAGGAGATTTAATGTCCGGTTGTGGAAGATATTCACTGAATGCTTTAATTGTTTGCCTATTGCTGCATTAGTTGATGAAAAGATTCTTTGCATGCATGGGGGACTTTCACCAGAGCTTGAGAATTTGCGTCAGATTGAGGAGATTGAAAGGCCTACAGAACTTCCTGATAATGGGCTTTTGTGTGATTTACTATGGTCTGATCCTACTCATGCAACAACGGGCTGGTCAGATAGTGATCGAGGTGTTTCATGTACTTTTGGAGCTGATATTGTTTATGAATTTCTTAGGAAAAACGGTTTGGATCTTATTTGCAGAGGTCATCAGGTAAATATTCTTACTCAATGTGTAATTTCATCTTTTTCTTAATATTTCTTGGTATTTATTCGTTTCAAAACACGTTTCTATCCATGAAACATAAACCAGCTTCTACAACTATGTAAAATTTCTAGAGGGTGCTTTTGGAAGTGATTCTGGTTATTTAATACACAACCATTTTTAAAAAGGGGAGATCCACAAGTCTTTGGGAGTAATTCAGATGCCCAAAGGCTGAGAATTTACTCATTTAGATGTTGTGGCTGCAAGAAAGAACACAACAGTGAAGTATTATTATTTTTGTTTTATAAATGCAGGTTGTAGAAGATGGCTATGAGTTTTTTGCAAAAAGGAGACTTGTTACAATATTTTCAGCTCCAAACTATGGGGGAGAGTTTGATAACGTGGGTGCATTATTGAGTGTTGATGAATCATTAGTGTGTTCTTTTGAGATCTTGAAGCCACTAGATAGCGTGCAAAAACCGGGCACTTCTAAGGTGCCTTTAAGAAAGGTAAACTTGAATCAATTTCAAAATGTTCTTTCTTTATATTCTCCAAGGGAGAGGTGGCTTAGTGGGCAGGTTGGGTGGGTTGTGTAGCAGGTCGAAATGGGTTATTTTTAGTACAGGGTGAAGAGGACCGGATCCGTTAAATCTTTTTATTTGTGGTCTTTTTTCTTAAATAATACGTTAATTGCGTAAACAAAACTAATGTTGCTACAATAATAACAATGCAAGTTTTTGACTAAAACAATTTAGGAGGTTGTATGCATTAAAAATAGATTTGGGACGACTACCATTTAATCCTTTCCCCTTTAGCTAAATCTTTGTATTTAATCCGTTTTAGACAAAACACAACGCATATCAATCCATTTTTAAATGTGTCAATTTTCACCCTTACTCCATTGCGTTAGATGCAATTTCCTCTTCCACTACTTAAGATGATATCTTCTAAAAATTGGTGTATATGAGATACAAATTCTACTCCATTCCATAACAAGTTTCCACTTTCGAATCTTGAACATCAAGCCCCATAAAGTCGTTTCAGTATATATTTGCACATATTTATTAATCCAAAAATTAGTTTCTTTGATCAAACTTCAAAACATTTCACTTCTTGGGACATATTTATTAAATTTCTTATCTGGACTTCATGACGACGTATTAATAAAATCTACAGATGTTACATGGAATTCCTTAACTGTTTTTTTTTGTTTTCGCATTTAAGCAGCCACCCAAAATGGGAACAGCCTAACGCAGTGTGTACTTATTAGGATAAACAAGTTTGATGAATGTTGGATCTTGAAGTTGGATCGCATCTCAGGTTCTTGGTTGGGAGGCCAACGAATGCCTTGGAAGATCAGTGATCTACATCTAATATAAACCTTGTGTGCAGCAACTGATTTGTTTTCTTCTAGTTATAGTCACCCTTTTTAGTTGTAAAGAATACCCTTTTTTTAGATTTTGCCATTAACAAGTAGATGTTTATCCTTTATGATCTCGGTTTTTGTTGTGGAGATGATAGAGTGTTGTTGATATGTATGGCCTCTTGAGATCTGTATGTTTGACGTTTTCGATAGTTAAAATTTGATGATCCATTGGCTCATTTGTGTTGTCTACTTGAAAGATGATGAAATACCAAATCTTGGATGTGAGTTAGAAGTGTATAAAGATAGCATCTATGTTTATTTTCTTCCATGAAAAGGGAACTTAATTAATACTGTAGGTGCTCATTTGTTTTCTTTTTGGAAGCCATAATTTTTAAATTTGAGGAAAATGTATTTTCGACTCAAAATACACATTTAGTTGAATAAGCATCATATCACGATAAAATTTACATTGAATGGTTGATAAAAAATGAGACGATCAGAATGACATATTCATGTTTATTAAACAAAACTACACAACGGCGTATTCATGTTTACAAAACACGATATATTGAGAGTATTTACAATAGGAGCGGCCGCTGGGTGATCCTCAACATGCCGTGGTCACCACGTGGTGATTACACGGGGGGAAGGGGTGATCACTGTGCGAGAAATGTAGTGTGCTAGTGTGGTGGAGAAAAACATGGGACCTTTCATATCTCTCTCTCTCTCTCTCTCTCTTAGGTATGAAGTGTTTTTAGAATTTAGTGTGATAGAGAGTGATCACTACAGTATATATGGCTAATGATGAGAGTAAAAAACCGACATAATGGTGCGATGTGTATGATAAGATGTGAGGGTTAAGGATGCACTAAAGAATATAATATAACAACAAATAATAAATAAAACTGATTAATCTAATCTCCTATCTCCTAATATTAATTATCCTAACACTCCATTTAGCCAAAATTAAAAATTCTTCTTTTATTGAAACTAAATCGAAAATCATTAATCAATTTCTATAAGATAGAATCATTATTCAAGTAATTTGGTAATTTTTTTTTTTGAGAAAATCCAACATGCGGTAGTAAAACGAACCAATTTTAAAGTTATTTAAATTCGACATGAGCATATCAAATTTTACATTCTACATACACTAAATATATGGAGTTTGAAAAGGGTGCACCTAACCTTAAGACAGTCGCTTTAAGTCCTGGTAGTGGACATTTGATATAAAATTAGATGAGTGCGTGTTTTAGTTGTTCAAAAATATATATATTTGGGCCAACTTCGATATTTCGGAAGTTATGTGTAATTAACTAAAAATAGGTTCTAAAATAACATTAACAATTTTCAAAAAAAACTAACACTTTTAAGCATCAAATAATAATTAATAGTAATCCTCAATCATAAATAAGCATATGTAATATTATATATGAATAAAATTTTAGGTCCCTAATAGAAATTGAGTCATGTTCGTAGACATCTCTTTAACTTTCCTGGGTCAGCGCTACTAAATATTAAGGCCTTATAATGTTTGGGGCTTGGAGTACGATTGGGCATAGGGATGTAAACGAGCCGAGTTGCTCATGAGCTAATCGATTGAGCTCAAATCGTTAAAAGCTTGAAACGAGCTCGAGTTTATATTAAGGTTCATTTAAACGGGCCGAACCAAAGCCTTTTGTATTGAGCTCATTTAAGCTTGCGAGCCTAAATGAGCTTTGAAATAATATATATTTTTAAATTTTTTATTTATTAATTTATATTATATTATATATTTTTATCATTAAATATGAAAGAAAAAATAAAAATTCAAACTTCGAATTATTTTTTATATCATTAAATATGACAAAAATAAAAAAAATTCAAAATTCAAAATGTTTTTTATTTATTATATAATTTAAATTAGAGTTAATTTTATAAATGGTCCTTTAACTAACCAAGAATTGCAAGTTTAGTCCTTTTTTTTATAAATAGTCCTTTAACAGAAAACGTTAGAAAGGACTATACATGCAATAAAATGGTAGTTAAAGGATGATAATTGCAACTTTTTCAAAAAAAAGGACTAAACTTGCAATTCGTGGTTAGTTAAAGGACCATTTATAAAATTAACTCTTTAAATTATTGTTAAAAAAACTTATATAAATTAAACGAGCTTTCACAAACCTTTTACAAGCTTCATATAATCTTTCACGAGCTGAGCTCAAGCGTCAAAATACGAACTTGAGCTCAAGTTTCTATAAATTTAAATAATCCTAGCTTGATTAGTATAATACTCAACTCGGCTCAGTTTGACTCATTTACATTTTTAGTTGTGCATGCAACTTCATATCGTGAAACATTTTGTTTTTAGTGAGGTTACTCTAACAAATAATTTTTAGAGTTAATTGTACAAATGGTCCTTTAACTTAGGCAAATCTGCCAATTTAGTCCTTTAACTTTAAAAGTGGTGGAGACCATCCTTTATGATTCAATTTGTGGCGATATTAGTCCTTTTTAACGGTGGACGTTTGTTTTAGGCGTTAAGTTGTCCCACGTGCCTTGCACACGAGGGCTTTTCTGTCTTTTTACCCTTCCTCCTCTCCTTTACCGCCCAAATAAACGTCCTTAGTCTCTCTCTTTCACACTCATTCAAGAACCCTGTCGGTCGAAGCCATTACGCCATACACAAACCCAAATCGCTTTACAGTTAATCTTTGATTGTGTTAAAGAAGATGACGCACGTTCGAAGGCATTATGAAGATGTTGTTGACATACAGAGATCTTATGGTGTGTTTCTTTGCTTTTACCTATATTTGACTTACAAAGAACCCTATTTGATTTTTAGTTTAATTTGACAGATGGTCAAGCTAATATGTTCTCTATTGAGTTATATCATGGTGGATACTTCAAGAAATTTCTAGGGAGAAGGTATATAAAAGGTAAAAGAAACTACATTGACTATGTCGATATAGATAGGTTTTCTGTGCATGAATTAGATGTTGTGTTAGAGGAGATAGGATACGATGACAATGTAAAAAGGTATTACCATTTTCTAACTCCCGGAGGTGATTTAGACTTTGGGTTACATGCATTAGGTAATGACAGTGATGTTATTAACATGTCCCAGTATGTAAGTGTTCATAAGATGATTACAGTGTACACTGAACTTCAAAAAACTAAATTGAACACTTACTTCACTTCACCATCTAAGGTTGTGATCAAAGAAATTGAATCCTCTAAGTCTAATGAGCCAAGTAAGCCAAATAGGTCTAGTAAGAGACTTATGCTAGAATGGCCTTATGGTGAACCAGTTGTTGAACCACCTATTGAACCAAATGTTGAACCAATTGTTGAGAACACTATCCTAATTGTTGAGAACAATGTCCCAAATGTTAAACCAATAGTTGAACCACTTGTTGAACCCATACATGAAACCACTATCCCAATTGTTGATCCCATTGTTGAGAACACTTTCCCAACTCAACAGAGTATGAACTTAGATTATGATGACATATTTAACTTTAACCCTTTCATAGATGATCCTTTTAGTCAAGAACAAGAGGACCAATATGTTGAGACAGAGGATCAAAATGTTGATAATCAACTGAATTTGGATGAAATGGATAGTGGTAGTGATGAAAACAGTGAGGATAGTGATTTTATAGTGGATATGGATAACTTGGATGATGATGTTGAAGTGGATATGTCTGATTTTCACTTACATACTGATAAAGATGTGGAGAATGAGACTTTTTTTGATTCAGAACTTCATGAAACAGATGATATTGATGTAGGAAACAATGCAGAATTTGATAGTGGTAGTGGTAGTGGTAGTGGTTCTGATGAAGATGAGCAACCAGATAGTGGTAGGAGGAAATATATAAATGCAATTAGTAGGAAACATAAGAAAGAAGCAGCTAAAAAGAATATGAAACATGCTTTCTATATTGGCCAATTCTTTGCAAATAAGAAAGAGATTAAAGAAATGGTTAGGGATGTGTCTATGGAGAGCAGAAGAGAGTTGAAAATAATAAAAAATTGACAAAACTAGAGTTAGGGTTGCATGTGAGGGTCAAATGCCACAGTTTGAAGGGAATATTTCAACTGTTGGGGGTACAAGTGAGACATTGAAAGTTGTAAAAGGTGGTGGGGCAGGGGAAAAAGATTAAGGACCAATGCATAAAAACGTGGGGGGCAGTGGAAAAAAAGCAAACCCTAATAAATATACTTGTCCTTGGGTTCTTCACATTTCAAAAGAATCTAGTTCAGAAACATGGATTGTAAGGACTTTAAAGGATGAGCATACATGTCTTCAATCAAGAAAAATCAAGGCTTGTAGTTCAGACTATCTTGCAAGTCATGTACTTGAGCATATGGAGGGCAACCCTCATATTCCAACCAAGGCACTTCAAGATCAATTACAGAGGAAGCTAGAGGTGGGGATTACCAAAGATCAGGTTTTTAAGGCAAAGATGAGGGCAAGGGGTCAATTGAGAGTTGATTACACACAACAATATCTAAGGTTGAGGGATTACATGCAAGAACTTATTACTACAAATCCTGGTACCACAGTGAAGTTTAGAAGTGGAAGCCCCTGCAAATCTGGAATTGGATACCAGAGTATTTAAGAGGATCTATGTGTGTTTGGGTGAACTAAAAAAGGGTTTCAAAGCCATAGGAAGAGATCTTTTGGGTTTGGATGGTGCTTTTATGAAAGGTCCATACCCTGGGTAGGTTTTGAGTGCTGTTGGGGTTGATTCAAACAATGGGATACATCCTGTTTGTTATGCAATTGTAGAGGCTGAAAATAGAAGCTCTTGGACATGGTTTCTAGAGTGTCTTGGAGAAGATTTGGATTTAGAAAAAAATAGCAACTTCACTTTCATCAGTGACAGACAGAAGGTAATTGTTCATGCTTTATTTAAACTTTTAATTACATGTAAATGTCATATATTTAACAAATTATATGATACATGTGTGTAGGGAATTATTCAAGCTTTGGAGACTGTATTTCCATGTGCAGAGCATAGGTATTTACTCATGTATATTTATTACTGTTGTGTTATTTATCATGTTATACTAAATATTTCCTGTTATTATTATAATTTTAAAGGTTTTGTTTGAGACACATCCATGAGAACATGAAATTGAGATGGAAGGGACAAGCCTACAAGGATTTTTTATGGAAGTGTGCCATAGCAACAACTGTACATCAATTTCATAAGGCTATGGATGACTTTAAAGAATTCAATCAAGAAGCTCACATGTGGTTGTCTAAAATACCACCAAAACATTGGTCAAGGAGTCACTTTACAGGTATACACCAAAGTGGTAAAGTATAAAGTTTATTATTTTAGCTAATCACAGAATTTAATATTGAGATTGTCATAATTTACTAGTTTATTATTTTAGTATAAAGTTCATTGACCCCAAATGCAAGAAGTTGTTAGAAGGAAACAAAAGTGAAGCAACAAAGTATATAGTTCTCTAGAATGGGGGTGACAAGTATCAAGTTAGTGGTCCATGGGGTGATCAATGTGTAGTAGATGTGAAGGGAATGGTGTGCACATGCAGGAGATGGGAACTTAATGGAATTCCTTGCAAACATGCTGTGGCAACTAACTGGAACATGGCATTAAATGGAATACAAGTACCACCACCTGAGGGATGGGTTCATGCTATGTATTGGGCTAACAATTGGAAGAAGGTGAGCTACAGGGTAAACCCCATCAATGGTATGTCAATGTGGGCAAAGACTAATATTCCCACCAAACTTATGCCACCAAGACATCATACACTAGTGGGGAGACCAAAAAAGAAAAGAGTCAGGGCAGCAAATGAGGGAGATGATTCAGAAAGCAGGTTAACAAAGAAGGGGGTGACAATGACATGCAAGAAGTGTGGTGGTAAAGGGCACAATATAAGGGCTGCAAACAACAAGCTTCTACTTCAACAAATTAAGATTATTTGTAATTTGAAAACAATGTTTATGTTTTAACTACTTCTGTTACTATGTTTTTTGTTCTTGGTTGTGCATTGAAACAATGTTGGGTTGTGCTTTGAAACAATGTTAGTCGTAACCACACTTGAATTAAAGTCACAGCTGATGCTACTTAAGTTATCAGCTGATGCTTGAATTAAAGTCACACCTATCAGCCGATGATGACCAACCTATCAGCTGATGATGAGCAACCTATCAGCTGACGAACATTCTTAACAAATACATTTGAGTTCACTTTGTTTGACATGTGATTAGTGTATTACACATGGACCATATATTACACATCTGATTAGTGTATTTAATACATTTTGGGTTTACATGGACCATATATTACACAAACAATACATTTGAGTTCACTTTGTTTGACATGTGATTAGTGTATTTTAATACATTTTCTGTTTCAATGACAATTCTGTTTCAATGGCAACTATATTCTGTTTTAACTAGTTAAACACCACAAACATTCTGTACTTCTCTTGTAGTTAAACACCACAAACATTGCTTCATTCATTCATTCATAAGTCACCTTTGATCACCATGTGATCGGGGATAATGGAGGTTCTTCTTGAATCACCATATAGTTGCAGTTCCATCTCATGCTCCCAACTATCCATCCTAAGAAAGACCCCGAAAAACTCTTGCAAGCCATGCATTCTTACAAATTCTGCAGGTATAGTCTGCTCAAAACAACAAGAATTCGTTTCAAGTTCACAAACAAAAAAACAAGATTAGTACAAAATATTAAACAAAAACACTTACCAATCTGCCTTGCTTAACAATATGCTTCTGAAACTGGATGTAGAAAGAAGTTGGGGTACGATCGTGGTCCATTGTTGTATCTGTGTGTGTGTCTACTTAACAATGACCCACCACATCCATATAAATAGCTTAAATTACACACCAAACTCACTGTAAATGAAGTTCCATTCATTAATGCATTTAAATCCAAAACATAACTTCACTGTCAAAACATAACTTCACTGTCTTTGAACTTTAATACTAGCTTCAACTACCCAAAAGTACAAAAAAGGTCCACATTTTGACCAAGTTACGGTTTAAAGATAGGAAAATGCAAATACAAAAAAAAACAACCAACTAAGTACCAAATAAAACTTCAATTTCCAACATAGTGCTTCACTTTCTTTTAATTGCAATTCAAGAGAATTCTTCGATCGTAGCAAACCAGGGATGATCACAGTTGATCTTTCGCATATTACATGGTCTAACAAACCAATAAATCTACATCTTGAACCCTGAAAAAAGAAATTTACATAATATGGCTATTTAAGCTGATACAACTCAGAATTAGGGCTTGCAAATTGAGGATTTTTTTTACCTGATCTGGACATGAATAAAACCTTCTACCGGGATTTTGGGAGGTCCATGAGGTGCGAATCACTACTACCTTACCACAAGAACAAAATGATTTTTGATCTCCTTCGTAATCTAACCCTGTGTTCGTGTGTTTCGACAGGGTTCTTGAATGAGTGTGAAAGAGAGAGACTAAGGACGTTTATTTGGGCGGTAAAGGAGAGGGGGAAGGGTAAAAAGACAAAAAAGCCCTCGTGTGCAAGGCACGTGGGGCAACTTAACGCCTAAAACAAACGTCCACCGTTAAAAAGGACTAATATCGCCACAAATTGAATCATAAAGGATGGTCTCCACCACTTTTAAAGTTAAAGGACTAAATTGGCAGATTTACCTAAGTTAAAGGACCATTTGTACAATTAACTCTAATTTTTAAACTTATAATTTGATCACGTTTCAATTTATTAACAAGCTATGTTAGAGATCTATGTATTTCGCGGGTTGGTTTTAAATAATTTATAACTAGTAAAAAGAACGATATGAAACCTAACAAAATGACAAATAATAAGTATTTAGAAAATTATACTTTTTAACGGAAAAAATCGTATAATATTGGGTTTAGTTTAAAGAAAGAATTATATAATAATTTTACAAATGAATTTTTCCCAAAAAATGGTTTGATTATTTACACAGACTGATTTTAAATAACTTATAAATAATATAAAGACCATATGAAATTTAACAAAATGATAAATAATTAGATTTTTCCCTAACCATGTTACCACCTTTAAAAAAATAGTATGCATACGTAGAAGAATGTTTAATATAGTCAATATTTAATTCATAGTTCTAAGGGACTAATTTTAGTATTTGGATTAATAACATCAATGGTCCAGATTGCATTTTAAAAATTTGGGCAGAGTGACATTTTTGTAATTCACATGTGATGCTTTTACAAATCACATGTGATTGTATACTGAATCACATGTAATTGAATATTAAAATTTCAGGACTATGTTTTTTGTATGGATTTTATTGAATATAACTCTGCATACGCATAGTTGCCCAAAATAAAAAATTTACATAATTTACATGACTCATATTTGTTCTCCATTATCATTGTTGGTTTATATTCTTAGTATATGTGATTGATGATAAATCAAACACATGAAGTTGTATAGATTGAATCATAATGTTGCTAAGAGAGAGATAATTCTAAAGCTTTGGCAAATTCTAGTTAGACATATAACATGACTTTTAAACAAAAAGAAAAGTTCATTCACATTGAGGCTGAACAATGATTAGGAGAAGATAGTGGTATTGCTAAGACATAATTAAGTTCATTCACATATGAAGTTATACAAGCATCAAACAAAGAAGAAACCTCAAGATACTAATAACTTTATCACATTGTCAAAAGAACTGCATTTTCTCAATTTGTCTATGTATATTAAGCTACACTTATGCTAAGTGTATTTATGTCATATGTTTTTCTTACTTCCTAATCAAATAGCCCATGAATCATTGGTTGCAAGAATAGTAACAAAAGAGGTTCACTAACACCATTAGCATCCAACCTTCACTTACCCTCTCAAACCCGCTACCATATCAGCATTTACATCATATCTCACTTCTAACTCTCTCTAACTCACAAACTCCCACATTCAACCCTCTTCAACCCACATCAAATATTATTAAAAAAATATATATTAATTAAGAGAGAGAAAGAGAAGAAAAGAAAAAAAAGAGAACCAACCACTGGTCCGCCAACCAGCTAGCCACCTAACCCGCCACAACCCTATAACCAACAGCGATGGTGTTCTAGGCTTCCAGCTTGGGTTGGCCCCCAACTAGCTCGTGTACCACCTACAATGCGGCCGGTCTAAGTCAGTGTAACATCCACAGCCCCATACATAACATATTATGAATTACAAAAAATTTACTTTATAAGAACTTAAAGAGAGTATTTCTCAACAGTAAAATAATTTCTTCAAGTTATTCAAGGACACAAGACACCTACATCAGTTATATAAAAATTGTTGCTACAAAACCATGTTTTGGAGCTTTATTAGCACAACTAATAATGAGAAGTGTAATGTCAAGACCGTTATACAAATGACATCTTAGTCCATACTAGTTCAAGCCAAAAAGAAATTCAAGAACCAAATAATTATTCTCCACCATAGCAAAGTGTGATGTCAAAAGGGGTGGTCTGATCCACCGCAAACACATAATTGATGGCAAATATCAAACCACAATTGGCAATAACGTGTCAGTTTACCAAGTACTTGCCGTAAGATTCATATATGAAGAAACATGAATGGTAAAATATGAAACAGAATTACAAAAGTAGTAAAATGTCGATGTGCCTTCATAGCACATTAACAAACCAATGCTTCCATTATTAATACATTAATAGTCAATGATTTCATTAACTCATTCCAAGCTTAAAATCGAATGATAAACAACACTACTAGAATTGAAGCTTGGAAATCTTATAGAACGAAAGTGAAAACAATAGCCCCCAATATCACGCCTAAACTCTTACCATAACCACACCCCTAAAATCAAAAGAAAATCAACTGTAGGAACCTAGAGGGGGGGGGGGGGTTGAATAGGTTCTTTTACTTGTTTTACCACTTTTTTCTAAAAATTAGAAATTTGTGTTTTAAAGATTGATCTTGAAGTGTATAACAACACAACAAATACTTGCAAGAAATAAAAAGAGTAGGGATAAAGAGATATCACCAAGTAGTAGACAAGAGATTTATAGTGGTCCATGCAAGTGTTAACAAACTTGCCCTACATCCACTCATTGGCATCACCCACCAAGAGTTTGCTCCACTAAAACTTCTCTCTTTAAAGGTAGAGATAAACATTTACAACTTCTCTCTTTATCTTACAAGAAATAATCTTCTTTCTTGCAAACAAGGCTAAGATGTGCCTAACTTCACTCTAATTATATTGGCTAGAGTTAATCCTCACACTTCACTCTAATTTGTTGGCTAGAGTTAATCCTCACACACTTATACAAATAAAATGATAGAATGAGATGTAGATTTGCTCTTCAAAGCTTTACAATCTTGCTCTTGATCTTGAAAGATGGCCTTTTGTATGGAATTTGAGCTCACAAGATCTAATATTTAAGTCTGACTTTTCAGTATTCAAAGGATGGAAAGAGTGAGGTTGCAAGCTTCTTTAAATAACTTTAAAAGGGCAAAAGCTAATTTTGTCCGGATCTCCACGGAAGATGACACGGTCGACCGTGGACATGCCATGGGGTGCGAGTTCACAGTTTTTGATATTTTAAATATGGACGTTGCACTTTATCTTGTACCATACTCAAGCACTTTTTACCAAAAAAAAGTCACTAGAAAAAGCATTTAGAAAAGTTCTAAGTTGACCTACCAAAAGAGTTTGAATTTTATCACCAAAATGGAAGGAGAAGAAATCTATGTAAAAGCATGTTTAAAGTTTTTCAAAAATAAAAGATGCTCTTACAAATTTCAGGTTTGTAGTCTTCTAATGTAACATTATGTTTAATTTTTGCCTAAACAAGAATGTTTTTGCCTTATACTCTTTTTGTCAATTGTGGTTTATAAATCATTGGATATTTTTATAAAATATTTGCTTGTATTTTATAAAAATTTTAATGTGATTATTTTATAAAAGATTTATAAGTTATTAGAAAGTTAGATCACAATTTTCCTTGGTGCCTTTCAACATTTTCGCTTTGCCGAGTAGAAATTTGTTGATTTCAAAAAGTACGATTTTTGAAACTTGAAGGCTGTGCAGCGACGGCTTACTTCAAGGTCGACCGTGGGGTAGACCGTGAGGGTTGAATTTGTCTTTTAAGCTTGTTTTGTAAAACATGAGGGATGTGCAGCGACGGCTTACTTCACGGTCGACCGAGAGGTAGACCGTGAGGGTTGAATGTGTCTTTTCAGCTTCTTTTCTTCTTTTCTTGTTGATTTGAGATCTTCACTATGTTTGTTCTTCACTTGTTAATATCTTAAGAATGTAGCACATGAACATATGAATAATTTTGATAAGCAATAATATCACATGTTTATATTTTTATCATCATCAAAACAAGGAGTGCATTTCTCAATGTGTGACCATGTATGCACTAACATCAACCCTAAAGACCCAATAAGCTATAAATAGGAATTAGTTTGATGGAACTATATGTGTATTATCAAATGAAACTAAGTTTGTAAACAGAAAACAATTAGATGGAGCAAATATGCAAAATATGCAACATATGTTGCATATCTACATTCCCCCTTTTAGATGATGACAAAATATGCAACATCTCATAAGATTGCTACAAAAAATTATTCATGTTAACAATGTTGCATATGTACATTCTTCTCCCCTTTTGTCGAATAAAAAAGGAACATACTCCTATGATAGAAGCTCCCCCTTAGTACATACTCCCCTATTGATGCTTCCTCTAAAATGATGCTTCATATTTGATCAAAGCTCCCCCTTGATTTATGATCTCCTTGATCTAGCGCTTGATAAAAGATAGACAAAGCAAAACACAAGTGCAAAATATACAAAAGTGTATGTATAAACTCAATTTAGGAGAGATCAAATATACTCAATTAGGCATCATGGGAGACTTAGGAATTATAATCACATATTTATGCTAATGATAGTAAGTGAGGGTGTGAATAAATATATATGAGATTTTCTTTTTGGTTTGTGACTCCCCCTTAAAATGTGCACATTATGTTAGGTACAACCAAAATCCACAAACCTAATATTGAGATGAATATCAAAAATTTCTTAGCTCTAGATTATGGTGTTTATCTCAATATTAATCTATTCATAACTAATTGATATTTATTCATTTTTATTATGTAGCAAATAAAGGTTTAATCAATGTTTATATCAAAATTTTTGTAGATCTACCTTTGTTTCTTCTTTTGTTTATTCTTTCATGAATATTTTGGTGCATCTAAGATACACTTATGATTTTCAATTTTTCAATATGAGACAATAAATGAAGCATATATGATTTAATCAAGTAAGTGACCAATGTATACACTTAGGATAACATTTATAATGATTTCATGTTTGAAGTACATAACATCATTTAAGATTATTATCTCGATCTTCAAAGAATAATTCATTATGTATGTAGATCAAGATATCATGAGCAATTTGATATATGATTTTATCTTTTCATGATTACAATCAATATTTATAAGTGTTTTTCTCTTATCTTACACACATTTGAATTAATTCAATACCTATGTACACTCAATAAAATATAGTTACATTATTATCAAGAATCATAAGTATACAAAAAATTTCTAATTCATGTGAATCATACAAAAATTGTCTAGTTACATGTTTGGTTCACAATTACTTAATTTTTTTTTGATAATCCAAATAGGCTTAAATATTATTTTACTTCTTACTTTTATCTTATATTCACATTTTCTTATCCATTTATGTGTATTCATATTATTCAATAAGATTAAGATGATTAAAGAAAAGGGTTCTCATGAGTACAAAAACTTGCAATACATATACTAAAATTATTCATTATGCAAGTATACCTCATAGTTTTATGTGTCAAGTGGTAATCAAATTAAGTGTGTGACACATAAGATAGTCATTTAAGTACATAGGCATACTCAAGTATATATCAAGATGACAATCAAAAGTGATTTCCTATATAAGGCATAATGTGTCATCTAATTTTACTATCTTGATTTTGAAGAGTAATTCATTAAGTACCATGACAAGATAGTATGAGAGAACCACTTGAAACAATCAATATGTTAATATATATTTCTTCACCTTTTAAATATTTTAACATATGTTTCATCATAAACTTACCTCAATAACTATTTTGATAGTGATCTTATATGAAAACTCCATGCATAGCTTGAACACAATTTGATATTCATTGTCTAATACATGATAATTATTTAAGATTTGATGAGCAAGTATGACATATCATAATGTTACATATGTTAACAATATTTCATGTAAGAATATCACATATGTAATATGATAACTTGAAGAACAACGATATGTCAAACATGAACCAAGATATCATAATTTAGCATGTATTGTTATCTTAGTGATCTATCTTATCTATATAATTCAAGTCAATGTACTAAGACAAGATATAATGAGCATCATATATAAGTTGCATGTTAGCATTTTAATTTTTCAAACCATGTAAGATATAATATTTAGGCATAAGGTTTGTGTGAATTAACTTTATTACTTCATACATGCAATTACTTAGCGAGTTCTTTTAAAATTAACATATGAAATGTTGAACCAAAATGATTTTTCAAAATCTTATGTCACAACTCAACTTTTAGTGTGAGATTACTTTGCTTATGATATATTTATTTTATTTTAGCTCACTATCATAACCATTTTGTAAAATGATGATTTTATAATGACGTTACAAATTTAATTAATTTATCACCTTTACAAAAAATCTTGACTTTTTGAATGAAGTTCTTAAAATTGGGACTCAAGACAAGATATTCAAACTTAAACATCATAAGGTTGCATGTTTGCATATTCTTGCACTAAACCAAAGTGTTATAATTCATTTTATGCATAAAGGTTTAGGCATAACAAGTTAATAACATGAACACGCTTTTTTTTATTTGTTTACAATGATGTTCAAAGAAGTTTGTATAATTTCTCATAGTAATAGGTGATAATATGATTTATAGGTGGGTGATTATCATTTATAATTTTTTTTTAATTTGACAGTATTTTCATGGTCTATCCATGGCATCAATCATGGGTCGACCATCGCTTGAAATTTCAGAATGTGAATATCAATCAAAATATGGTCAAATTGATGATGGTTTACCCATGGTATGGACCATGAGTTCAAAACTTTAGTTTTGTCATGTTTTCAGATAAAGAATTATGTAACTTTTGTATGTTTATGAGATACTTCTTTAATATGTCTTTACTAATTTTAAAGCATTTGTATAACTTATGAGCACAATCTTATCAAGACTTAATATCAAAGTAAGTTGTCTTCATTTGTAATATGATATCTTGTAGATTCTAAGATAATGTTACTTATGTGAATGATAAATTACAATTTACTTGCTTAATCACTTAAACCCAAACAAAATATTTGACCAACAAAATTTATGGGTTTGGAGCAAACCATTAATTTGAGACAAGTGGTTTATCATTAGAGCATGTGTTTGCATATATAAAACATATGACAATAATTCTTTTTAAAAGGCCTTTTTTTGTTTTTTTAAACTCATTTAAGGGCTTCTAGTCAAGACATGTTTAGTGAGAAATGTTGGAATATGCTCACTGTTACACGTGTACTAGCATCACTGCTGATGAGGTACGAGCCTATTGGGTCACACGCCAAGGGTAGATCCCGGAAGCACAACACAAACATGAGAGAATATGAAATTAGGGTTTCTGGCGACCTTCACGGGCCTTCACGGGCCATGAAGAGGTCGTGAAGAGAAACCCTCCACGATCCTTCACCACCCGGACAAGTAGTCGTGGGAGCAGGGCCTTCACAAGTGCTTCACGGCCCGTGAGAGCCCGTGAAGGCAGGCGCCATTCTTTTAATTGGACCACTCGATGGCCCAATGAGAGTGAGCGGTGGAACCCGACCTATGAGGCCTTCACGGCCCGTGAGAGCCCGTGAAGGTAGAAGTCAAAGTGACACTTTATTTCTATTGGACCTTTGTGTTGGTCCAATGAGAGAGTGGCTAGGTGGCCGACTCTGGTGACTTTGGGGCTTCCTCCAGCCTTTATAAAAGACTCATAGAACTCTCTCATGGTTCCTCTTGCCAATTTATACATACACACACATAATATACCACTTGTAGTGATATAGTGAGTTGAGTGAGTGTATCAAGAGCTAGAGGAGTTCTATTAGTGTTGTAGCTGTTCCAGAAGCACGAGGACGTTGTGTGGTTCGTGTGTCGGGTCAATAGCAAGACGGAATCTCGCTCACTTGGTGTGGACTATCAATAGAGGAGCTCGGTTTCGGGTACTCGAAGATCTTTCTAGCTCGGTGGATAGCTCCAGCCCCGTGATGGTATAATTTCTCCTCCCTCTCGTTTCTTTTAGTTGATATATTCGTTTGAGGTCACGATCCCCACTTAGGGAATACATGCATGTCGGTTATGATACCCGAAAACCCCGGTTTTTGATGTCGTTGCTTCCGCTGCGTACGGGTGTTGGCGTGCATGGATTTCCTATAGTGGTATCAGAGCCTTGGCTACAAAGATATAGCACTATAATGGCTCGAAAAACCGTTTTTGGAAGATTCGTTTTTCTGTCCAGTAGGTCTTCACGGGCCGTGAAGTGTTCTTCACGAGTTGTGAAGGCCACACGACTAGTGTTCGTGAGGGGTCTGGTCGTGGGAAGTGTTTTCAGGCTTCACGAGTCCTCATGGCCCGTGACCGGTCGTGAAGCTCTTGGGCTTCACGACCCGTGAGAGGTCGTGAAGGCACTCGTGAACAGTTTAGTCGTGAAACTTGGTTTTTAGGCTCACGAGCCCTTCTGACCCGTGATCGGTCGTGAGGCGCTTGGGCTTCACGAGCCGTGAGGGGCCGTCAAGGAGCTTCTGGGTAGTTTTTGTCCTTAAAAGAAAATTTTGCGTGGTTTTTTGGGTCATGGAGGAGTTTCTGTTTTTTGGCAGATTCCGTTTGTTTAGCCCCTCGTAATATTTTGGTACAAATATGGGTATGTAAGGTATGGTCTTGGCATGAGATGCATACATGCATACACATATGTTGTGTATATATGAATATGGGTATAAAAGTTGGTTTTGTGCCCTAATGCATATGTACAAGAATTTCCTTGTTGTGCCTTTAGTGTTTGTGTTAGAAATTCTTACCGAAATATTCTTTGGTCACGGTTTTGGCACACCGTGCTTTGTAGTTGTTGTTTGTTGCTTTTAGTTGGTAACCATCGCCCTAGACCTTGTGGTTGTGCCTTGTGGTTTGTTTGGTTTTTTGGATTTATTTGGTGACCTTGGTGTCACGTGTGATGTAATTAATTATTTATTCGTTCGGTTTGTAATTAATTATCACGGCTTGCATGCCGTTTCATTTATTCATATGTACTTGTACTAGATTGATAGGAAGCGCGTGGCTTGCATGCCATTTCCTTTCTTTTGTGTACTTGTGTTTTGAAGACCACAATCAAGAGTCAAGAGGAGACGTCTTGAAGACCTTGGATCCAGTTAGTCCCGATGGAGGTAGTGGATTCAGTGGGAGCACTCCATGGTCTAGGTTTGTGTCCTTAGTAGACCTAGTCCTCCCGGCTTGGCTCGCGGGTAGGACGCATAGGTTTTTGGCATGGTTACCAACCTCTTTGTATGCGTGTGCTGTGATTTATATTTCTTGCATGGTTGATTATGTTTCCTCGCATGCTTGATAATTTTTCTAAGTTAATAAAATTACAAGAGTTTTTAAATTGGTTAACAAACTCTCGCGCGTAAACGATTAACAAGACAATATAAACTTGGTATTTATATTTAAAGTGAAAAATCGTTTTTGTCACTTTGTTAATCAAATATTAAAACTTGGTTTTAATCAAGAAACAAAAGCCCGTTTCCTAAAACGTAAATCACGCACAATCCATAAGATGACACACCCGATTCTAGTGAAGCATGGGATAATTGTCAAGCTAAGCACGATTTATTCCATGTGGATCTGTGTGGAAGGTGAGAGTGGCGACTTGGAGTTATTGGTTGTCGAGCTTAGCACGAGCCAATGATTGTCGAGTGTGCTACCATGTATCTTGTTGGACGATTTACAATTGCAAACTAAAATCCTTGTGTGATTGTCGAGCTAAGCACGAGTCAACCAAGAATTTTAATTTGGGATTGGTGTAAGTAGGGATCAAACATGCCAACCGACCGTTTTACGTCGTTGGATCCCGCAAGTGTCTAAGAGTTGCAATGGAGATTGCAATCGGTAAAGTGGTTACCGGCCTAAATAGCTTCATGAAGTGATTCGCGGTAAACCCGTCATGTAGTGGAGTAAAATATGGTTCTTAGCCCTTGTTAAGATAAATTGTTTTTCTAAAACTTTATGGGTAATTATTTTAACGAGGATTATATCAAACTAACTAAAACGTGTATTCTTGTTATTTATAGATGTCAAACGATAATAACACCAAGTCAAACAATTCGCTTCGTATGTTCCTACATAGGGAGAAACTCACGGGAGTGAACTTCGTTGACTGGCTTAGGCAATTGAGAATTGTCCTTTTCTATGAGTCAAAGTTGCACATCCTTGAGGAACCTCTTCCGGAACCACCTTCTAGCGACGCGACTTGGTCCGTACGATACACGTATGAAAAGCGTGTTGAGGACACACACGATGTTGCCTGCCTCATGTTGTCAACTATGAGCTCGGAGTTGCAAAAACACTTTGAGCACATGAGTGTGTACGATATGATGGACAAGTTGAAGGACATGTCCCAACAACAAGTAAGGGAGGAACATTATGAGTGTGTTAAAAACCTAGTCGGTTGTAGAATGCAGGAAGGTAGGAGTGTGAGTGCCCACGTCCTTAAGATGAAGGCGTACGTGGACCAAATGGAGAGACTAGGATTTCCCATGGGGAGGGAGCTTGCTATGGATATAGTACTCCAGTCCCTGCCCGCATCATATGATCAGTTTGAGAAAACCTTAGGTGAATTGCATGGTATGTTGAAGACTGCGGAGTCTGACATGGCCAAACATGAATCCACCTCTTCCATTCCTACCACGAGTTCTAAGGAACAAAAGAAAAAGAAGAAGAAACCGACACGAAAGGAAAAGGTTGGAGTTTCCAAGCCTATTCCCCACATTGAATCTGAGGACAATGATTGTGTGCCTCAAGAAGAGATTCAAGAAAAAGTGGTTTGCTACTTCTGTGGAAGATTTGGAGATTGGGGCCGTCACGCATGCCCATCGTGCCGAGAGGATATTAAAATTCTAAGGAAAGAGAGAGTTAATTTCCCCTCTCAAGGTACATTCATGATTCATTGCTAATTCTTCTATTTCGCTGGGTTGTTCACACGAGCTAATTAACTCACGTTTGTCACAAATTAATTTTGTTACAAAGTGTAGGTACCATTTAAAAGAAGAACCAAGAGCATGAAGAACCGGGTCTCTAAAAGAGGTAACTCGGAAGATTGACCTCTACAAGAGAATTGGGAGTTTTGATCTCGCCTATTTTGACCGGTTTCATTATTACTTTGTTTTTGATGCCCTGTAAGGCAAGTTTAGTTTTTGTTGTATGTTCATGAAGACGATGGATGAGTTTTTGAATTTTTGGGTTGTAAAAGATTTTTTCGCATTACTTATTCTATTTCGAAGTTTGTTCATGTCATAGCTTATGTTTTATTTTGGCCTTCAAGGCGCATCATTCTACATTTGATGACGATGAATTCATACTTGAAATTTGAATCTTGTTTTAGAAAAATATTTATTGATTGATAGAAATTAAAAAGTATCCATGTCAAGACATACATGTTACAAGTAATAATTAATCATGAATGATTGATTCTAAGTCCAAAATAGTTTGGATTAGTCGGCTCTTTGTCATAATCTACTTAACCATGTAAATAAGATAAGTATCACCTAGATCCATATGGTTAGGATCTTGGACTAGTTTAACCTCGGGTTAAACATTTGATGCTAATCTTATCTATAAGGGAAGATGATTATGAATCCCTTCACGGTATATGTGAGAGGGATGCTAGCTTGTAAGATATTGATCACCTTTGGTGGATAATCCGTATAAGCACATAACAAAGAGAAACTAATTAAAAGAATCAATTGGGACATATAGATAGGATGCTTAGATCTAGTTAAGATGCTAAGATACCTTAAATCTATATCAATGACTACATTATGAATTGCGGGATTATCTCACA
This sequence comes from Dittrichia graveolens, assembly GCA_038502395.1. Taxonomy (NCBI): domain Eukaryota; kingdom Viridiplantae; phylum Streptophyta; class Magnoliopsida; order Asterales; family Asteraceae; genus Dittrichia; species Dittrichia graveolens. Next base: position 64,495,486 of record JARJIL010000005.1, on the reverse strand, counting down.
ATTCGTTCCTTAACATAGACACATTTGTACATGGTGTCACGTTGAAGGAAACCGGATATTGTTGAAAATGATTTGGTAAATAATGGGTCAAATATGTGTATTCGACTTGTTAGTATACACATTGAATGTGACGAGCCAAGTCCTTAATCTTAATCCAACTTGAAAGTCTATTTAGCACCTTATGAGATATATCTTGAAAGAGTTCTTTGCTTGTATATATATCAAAGTTTGGAGATTTTCAATCTACATCTGGTGGGAGATTGAAGGACTTAAATGGTGCTAATACATTTAAAAGGTTCTTATAGGTTTTAGATATTTGACCTTACGAGAACAATGTTTTGTTGCTTGAAAGGAAGATAATAACTAGAGCATTCCAGTGGAAGAACGTGCAACTTAAATGAAAGACTTGATGTTGGCACTAGCATATGATCAAATATCGGCATGAGAATGCCGGTTATCCTGACCATGAGTAATTACTTTCAAGGCTGATAGAAGTTATGTAGCCAAAGAGATATGGGTTCCTCACATCTAAGTGGCAATGACTTGATGGTGAGTTTTGTTCAAATCACCATCTATCGGAAAGCATAGTGGGCCCTAAGTTCACTGAGGTTATGAGAAGTAATTAATCATAAGATGAAATCAATTTCAAGTATGCAAATACTTTACTTAATTCCATACCAAGGTGCAAACCTAGATGGTGTAAATGGAATTAACATGGATTGTAACGTAGACTACTTCAAATACCGACTAAGGGTAAAGGTTTCATAATGGTTATTGTGGAAACTTTTCCTAGTGGCTATGTTGAAGATCATTTGATACTTGTTGCTATTGTTGCCTTCTTACGGCAATAAAGGATAGTACACGGATATACAAGACCGCGTTCCTTTATGGAACTTTGTATTGAGGAAGTGCTTACCACACTCTCCGAGGGTCTTAGATATCCGTAGTATCCAAATTAAGTCTACAAGTGTGGATAAGTCCTTTGGACTTATACTAACATCATAAAAGTAAGATCTTTGCTTTCATGAGAAAATCAAAGTCATGAGTTTTCTAGGAGCATAGATAAGACTTTTACATATGTCAGGGCTAGTCGGAGCTTTTATTGTATACCTAGAAGTATGTATCGATTGAAGATAATGTCCCATTGTTAAGTGTTCTATGAACCTAAAATAAGGAATTATTGTATCATGATAATACTTAGGAGATACAAGATTTTGAATTACAAGAAATACTTATGTATGTTCTTAATGTTTGATGACAAGAAATAAGCCTTGGAGTAAGTTTTTTACTCTAATACTAATTTCTAATAGGATAACTGTCGATCTTGATCGAAGTCTTTGATCCTACTATATGGTGTTAATTATTGATTAGAGAAGTTCTTAAGTATCACTGATCCTATTGTAAACTTTTGTAACAATGAGGATATGAGTACCCTAGTTCTTCGTCATATGATCTCTTTGACGGATACTTTGAATAAGTAGTTTGGTCAAAAGATAATTGAGAAGATAACAAGAATACAAATGGATGTTGCATGGCAAATCCATTGAATAAGCCTTTATCATAATGACTAGTGATGTTTGACATACTAGGTCATGTAGCATTTCTTATGCATATGATTTGGCTTTAAATATTGTTTTAGTTGTTGATTGTTTATATTTGCTTTGGGAACTGCAAGCAGTATCGTTACTTTTGATTGCTTTCGATATATAGTGGGGACTATATATACACAGATGCGGTTACTTTCATTGGTCTTTACTGTGTTCCATCTTAGCATGTTTAACCACTTCCCTGAGTGCTTATGCATTCTAGATTTCCACAGTCAGTCATTCTTCAAGGGAAGGAATTTTGAGTTAAGACTGAGGTTAGGGTTTGGTCATGCATTAATCAAGGATTGAATGCAAGTGACGCAAAACTAACCTGTGCTTGAAATGAGTTTCAAGTGATTGGAAGACCCACACCTGAGTTCACTTCATGGATTATGGTCACAAGTGACTCGGGATGAAAATATCATTTCATCCTTAGACCGGAGATACATGTGTATCCAAAGCATGAGTCTGCTTTATTTTGATTACTTTCAAATGTGGTTCGTAACTGGCCGCTATAAAGAGAGTTATCAAATAAAGTATGAAGCATGTGGCGGGGCTATGTAGTCAAAAGGATTTGTTCCTCTGGTTAGAGAGATATCCCCGGGCCCCTCGATGATTGGGCGCTGACACCAAAAATGCATGGCAGTGCTCAAGTTACAATGATTTTAGATCAGTTGTAAACTTGTTATTTTGGTCACCACCAATCTAGAATCAAGAAACAGAATCGTGAACGATATGGAGATTGACATTTTTCCATGTCTCGTGTTCACAAGGATATCGCGAACAAAGGGATGTTTATGATCACTTATCTATAGGACCTTTTAGCCTTTCTAGGCTACCAGGATTTGTTGAGGATGACGTAACTTGTACCGACTTGGGGGCAAGTATGCTTTGCTAGAGCCGCTGCTTGTCTGTGGTGTTGGTAACGCTGTATCATGTGCAAGTGGGAGTCTGTTGGAATATGCCCACTGATACACGTGTACTAGCATCACTGCTGATGAGGTACGAGCCTCTTGGGTCACATGCCAAGGGTAGATTCCGGCAGCACAACACAAACATGAGAGAATATGAAATTAGGGTTTCTAGCGACCTTCACGGGCCGTGAAGAGGTCGTGAAGAGAAACCCTCCACTAGCCTTCACCACCCGGACAAGTAGTCGTGGGAGTAGGGCCTTCATGAGTGCTTCACGGCCCGTGAGAGCCCGTGAAGGCAGACGCCATTCTTTTAATTGGACCACTCGATGGCCCACTGAGAGTGAGCGGTGGAACCCGGCCTATGAGGCCTTCACGGCCCGTGAGAGCCCATGAAGGTAGAAGTCAAAGTGACACTTTATTTCTATTGGACCTTTGTGTTGTTCCAATGAGAGAGTGGCTAGGTGGCCGACTCTGGTGACTTTGGGGCTTCCTCCAGCCTTTATAAAAGACTCATAGAACTCTCTCATGGTTCCTCTTGCCAATTTATACATACACACACATAATATACCACTTGTAATGATATAGTGAGTTGAGTGAGTGTATCAAGAGCTAGAGGATTTCTATTAGTGTTGTAGCTGTTCCAGAAGCACGAGGACATTGTTGTTCGTGTGTCAGGTCAATAGCAAGACGGAATCTCGCTCACTTGGTGTGGACTATCAATAGAGGAGCTCGGTTTCGGGTTCTCGAAGATCTTTCTAGCTCGGTGGATAGCTCCAGCCCCGTGATGGTATAATTTCTCCTCCCTCTCGTTTCTTTTAGTTGCTATATTCGTTTGTAGTCACGATCCCCACTTGGGGAATACATGCATGTCGGTTTTGATACCCGAAAACCCCGGTTTTTGATGTCGTTGCTTCCGCTGCGTACGGGTGTTGGCGTGCATGGATTTCCTACAAGAAATTCAAGCATTGCATATAATCATTTAAGCTAATGTGATGAACATAAACATGGTATATCAAGTTTTGAAATATTGTTCATCAATATGCAATATTAACTTTAAGTACAATATTTCTCACTTCAAAAAAAAAATTACTCTTGTTTAGATTTAGTTTGTATGTGTTAACTTTATTTCATGAAACCATATATCAATAATTATTTTGAAAACTAATCAAATATCAATTTTCACAAGTTTGACATATAATAATTTTCAAGATAATTTTATATTTCTCAAGCATATACTTAATTGGACTTCAAGTTAACTTTGTATAATTTAAAGCACAAGTCCAAGTAATGTGGGCATAAGTAATATGTCATTAAAATCACCACATCAATCAAATTTATAACTTACTTAAAAATCATTACGTATGAGTATGGATTGAGCTTTGCAAGACGTTTAAGCATATGATAATTAATTTTATGTCTTATGTTTTTAATTAATGACAATTTGACCATCATGGTGTACATAAGTTACATCCATATAAGTTTTTTTTATATCATACATTTGATTCTAATTACCTTACTAGTCATTTAAACTTAAGTTGATTTTATATCAATACTTTTCCATTCTCATGACTAATTTTAATGATTATTTCCACACACATTAATATTAGAATATCTTAGGAATTTTTCAATAGTTACATATCAATAATGTCATGGTAATATATATATATATATATATATATATATATATATTCTTGAATGATCACCAAGTTTTCAACTTAAAATGATATGTGTTTTATAATAAGTCCAATAATTCCTAAGATTTCATCATACTATTCTAGTACTAAGTGTGATCTTAAGCAATTTTACACATATTTAATAAGTCATGAAAATTTTATGTATTAATTCATACCTTTTGCAACTATATATATATATATGTATGTATTTATATGGTTATGTGTTTTTAATATTTGATAAAGCCTTTTATGATATATAACATATTTTCTTATGTCTTTTATTAATACTTATGCTTCCCTTTTTTTTTTGTATAACAAACCAAGTTCAAGTGAAGCTCTAGATACAATAAACATATTTTTTTAAATAATGTCAAGTAGCTTCACATATGTTCTCATGACACTTTCAACACAAAGATTTCAACATATAAAGCTTTGAGAAGTGAAAAAAGAAACTTATCTTGATTGTGTTCCACAAGTGTTGTTGAAAAGTGTTGTTCTTGATGATTTATCCAAGTCTTTGATCCACACAAGATTTCAGGTTGTGTAACACCGGGTTTGCATATACTAGATTTTAGCCAAAATTTGCGTTTTTCAACAAACGTGAACTTAATCACGATCAATTATCATTAAGCAGCGGAAATATTTACAATAAACTTTGTTTCTGTATCTGGTGTTACTCTACAAAATAACCGACCACAATGTACATATTACAACACAAGTGTTACCGCAAAATGTCCAGAGGCAGGGGACCCGGCTCACTAGGCAATCTATCTTTGATCTGCAAAAGAAGTTAACATGGCACCGTTAGCTACACTTAGCTAGTGAGCACAAACTTGGCATAAACTTCATTAGAGTAAGAACATGCATTTCAGGAATAAGCATACAATGCTATCCTATCACATTGTGGTGTGCTCACACGATCGGTATAAGTTGTTTCTTGCAGGATAGCTAGTCCCACTCAACACCAATACACCGGCGGATCCGGCACAACCCTCTGCGCTGGTGGGGGAGCATAAAGCAGTCCACCAAGCATCGTTAACGGAACCAGAGGCTCCTTAGGTAACTCAGTCAATTCTGACTGATTAACCCTCATGATATAAGGCACGGCGGTTATGAAGAACCTACGATCCGGAATGTTACCTCAAATCACCGTTAAACCCCGAATCTCCTGATCAAGGGTCCCTGGGATCCAGCTAACCGGCTGACCTTAACCATGCTTGCTAATGTTCGCGAACACACACACATAGCTTGTTCATTTACTTAGCATGCATATTTATTTACTTCTTTTAGCATTCATTTATATTCATTTACTTCTTTACAGATCCAATCTGGATCCCTAGCATACACATCATCATATCTTTACTTAACTGATTCATTCAGAATCAGTATCATACATAGCATTCTTTTAATAAGCGGCTCCAATACTGGATCCCTCTGGCATGCACTTAACTTACTTACATCATGTATTTAACATGGCATTATACTTTAAATAACATGGCAATTCTTGCTTATCATCTTATGAGCACAATCGTACTCAAATCACTTAACACATAATTCCTGCTCTACTGAGGCTTATGGAAGTCGGTACTCACCCGAGTGACTTAACAGATAGTTATTTAACTTCCTGACTGGTCTAGGGTTTCAATTTCACCTAGAACATTAGGATTTACATCAATATATTAGCATACTTAAAATAGCTACAAAGCCAACATAGGAAATCCCCCAAATCCGGATTCCACGCAAATCAGACAGACTGTCGGATTTCATAAAATCCGACACTTCAAAGGAAATCCGACACTTTTCAAAATCCGATACTTATCGGATTTCAACACTTATGCACTTGGAAACTTGGTCACAAAAATGGAAATCCGACTTTCAATCGGAATCCGATTCATTTATCGGAATCCGACACTTTTGTCGGAATCCGACACTTACATATAAATCCGATTCTTTCGGATTTTGACTTGCAACTTACATATGGACATTGGGAAATCCGATACTTATCGGATTTTAGATCCGCAACACGGATTCAAACATACGGATTTAAACTTGATGCGGATTCCGACACCTAAGTCTCGGAATCCGACACTTTACTCGGATTTGTCAACATGCGGATTCCGACACTTTACTCGGAATCCGGCTGTTCTAACATGGAAACCGCCACCTTCAATGGCTTATTTCCAGAGCTTGTTTCTTGTTTGTTTTGACATTCATACATTCTGAAAACACTCATTTTCGTTGGTATGGCTTTGAAAAACACATCAAACCCATACAATAACACCAAACAACCAAAACCCACTTGCAAAGTAAGCTTTGAATGTTCTAAGTGATGTTTTGCAAGGATTTGAGTTTCAATCATGTTTTTAATCATAAAAACAGTTTCATATGTTAATTCTTAACACAACAAGTATTTACCTTTGAGTGGAATCAAAACACCAAAATCCTTTGGCTTCAAGAAAATCCGAGAGAAAGGTAGCAGAGAGAAAACCGAGAGAATCCGAGAACTTTGCTTAGGTGTTTGCTTTTGGTAACTCTGACCAATTTGACTTTTTCCATATATATACTTTACAATCCAGAGGCACCGCCTCTGGATTCTTTTAATTCTTTTTCTTTCTTTTCCCCATATATATATATATACATACATTAAGCAATTCAAACACAAAACACACATACATACATTTAACTCTTTCTTATTATTAACATAACTACCTTTAAATACATGTCTAACAGCTAGGCCCAAATCGAGGATGTTACAAATCTACCCCCTTAAGAAGATTCCGTCCTCGGAATCTACTCAGTGATAAACAGGCGAGGGTATCTTGTTTTCATCTCGTCCTCGACTTCCCACGTCAGGTTCGGACCTAAACTGTGCTTCCATTTAACAAGAACTAGCTTGATCATCTTCTTTCGTAGCTTCTTGACCTTAGTGTCAAGAATTTCAATAGGTTCTTCTACGAGTCGCTTAGAAGAGTCAACCTTCAGTCCTTGTAACGGAACAATCTGTTTCTCTTCAACGTTGCACTTACGCAAGTAGCATACGTTGAAGGTATCATGAATTCCAGATAGCTCGGGCGGCAGCTCAAGAGTTACCGTCTGATCATTGAATTTGCGCACGATCTTGAATGGGCCTATGAAACGTGGACTTAGTTTCCCTTTGCGCCCAAAGCGAATAACGCCCTTCCAAGGGGAACCTTCAAGAATACACGATCTCCGACATCAAATGTAGCGGGACGACGCTTAGGATCCGCATACATCTTCTGTCGATCTCGGGCTGCTTTAAGCTTTTCTAAAGCCACATTCACTTTGTCTGAGGTCATCTGGACAATCTCAGGTCCAGCGAACTGTTTCTCTCCGGGCTCCAACCAGCAAGTCGGAGTACGACATCGTCTCCTGTAGAGCATTTCGTATGGTGGCATTCCAATACTGGAATGATACGAATTATTATAAGAAAATTCGATCAATGGGAGATGAGAATCCGATGATCCACCGTATTCAAGTACACACGCTTTTAGCATGTCTTCAAGAGTCTGAATCGTTCTTTCTGATTGGCCATCGGTCTGCGGGTGATAGGTAGTGCTCAAATGCACACGAGTGCCTAACTCACGCTGCAAACTTTGCCAGAAATTAGATACAAATCTGGAGTCACGATCAGAAACAATTGAACAAGGAAGACCGTGACGTGTTACTATCTCATCAATGTAAAGCTGTGCCAAACGAGTCAACGAAGCTGACTCGTTGGTTGCCAAGAAATGAGCACTTTTAGTCAGTCGGTCAACAATGACCCAAATCATATCATGCCCTCTGAACGTCTTTGGCAACTTAGTCACAAAATCCATCGTGATGTGATCCCATTTCCATTCCGGAATGTCAAGCTGTTGCAAATTGCCATAAGGCCTTTGATGCTCTGTCTTGACTTGGGCACATATCTGACATTTCTCCACGAATGAAGCAATGTCTTTCTTCAGAGTGGGCCACCAATACAACCTTTTCAGGTCGTTATACGTCTTGGTGGTACCCCGATGGATAGACAGTTTAGACTTATGAGCTTCTTGCAGAATCAACTCACGATTACCTCCCAGAAGAGGTACCCAAATCCTGGATTGAAATATCTTCCATCCACGATTATCTTCACCCAGTTGGTCTCTTAATTTCTTCATCGTTTCAGATTTCAGATTATCCTCTTGCAAAGCTAATTGTTGGGTGTCTTTTAACTTTGCAATCAAATTTGACACAACAGTAAGCTTCATAAACTTTGCCTCAGCTGCTGGCCCCTTACGGCTCAAAGCATCCGCTACAATATTGGCTTTACTGAGATGGTAGCGAATCTCACAGTCATAGTCTTTGATTAACTCCAACCAACGGCACTGTCGCATATTGAGTTCTTTCTGTGTAAAGACATACTGCAAGCTTTTGTGATCAGTGCATATCACACACTAAGTGCCATAAAGGTAATGCCTCCACAATTTCAGTGCGAAGACAACAGCAGCAAGTTCGAGATCGTGAGTGGGGTAGTTCCTTTCATGAGATTTCAGTTGCCGAGAGGCATAAGTGATCACTTTATGTCTTTGCATGAGGACACAACCCAACCCCGCATAAAAGAGGCATCACAATAAACAACGAAGTCCTCCGAACCTTCTGGCAAGGTAAGAATCGGAGCTTCACATAACAGTCGTTTTAAGGTCTGGAACGCTTCTTCTTGAGCTTCTGACCAGACAAATGCAACATCCTTACGGGTCATCTTGGTCAACGGACCCGCAAGTTTAGAAAAGTTGCGAATAAATCGCCGATAATAGCCGGCCAAGCCAAGGAAACTCTTTATTTCAGAGGGAGTTCGAGGAACCTCCCAATTCATCACTGCTTCCACCTTAGCCGGGTCTACCTTAACGCCTTCTTGACAAATAGTATGGCCAAGGAAATGAACTTCCCTAAGCCAGAATTCACACTTAGAAAACTTGGCGTACAATTGTTCTCGTTTAAGAGTCTCGAGAACCTGACGAAGATGAATTTCGTGATCAGCCTCAGTCTTCGAGTAAACAAGAATGTCGTCAATGAAAACAATCACGGATTTATCAAGAAAAGGACGACAGACACAATTCACCAAATCCATAAACATGGCAGGAGCATTGGTCAACCCGAATGGCATAACCAAAAATTCATAATGACCGTAACGAGTTCGGAAAGCCGTCTTCGGAATGTCTTCTTCGTGGACTCGTAATTGATGATACCCCGAACGGAGATCAATCTTCGAGAAATACGTAGCTCCCTGCAACTAATCGAAAAGATCGTCCATACGCGGAAGAGGATACTTATTCTTTACAGTTTGCTTATTCAGCTTCCTGTAATCGATACACATCCTCATGGTTCCATCCTTCTTTTTGACAAATAAAACAGGAGCTCCCCAAGGTGAGGAACTAGGACGAATGAAACCTTTTTTGAGTAATTCCTGGATTTGTGTCATCATCTCGCGGATTTCAGAAGGAGCAAGACGATATGGAGATCTAGCTACAGGTGTAGCTCCAGGAATCAATTCAATCTTATACTTAACGTCTCTTACCGGAGGTAAACCCGGTAATTCATCAGGAAAGACCTCAGGGAATTCAGAAACTACCCTGATATCTCGAACTGGTCGTTTTTCCATCGCAGCATCAATGACATATGCTAGGAAGGAATTACAACCCTTAGCTATAGACTTCTGAGCTTTAATTACGGAGATAACAGGAATATCAGACTCCCGTCGTTCTCCACGAGCAACTGCATAAGATCGATCATCAAGAGGGATCTTAATCATTTTCTTGGAACAGAGAATCTCAACATCACGCTTGCTAAGCCAATCCATTCCAATCACAACATCGAAGCCCGTAATAGGCATAACAAAGAATGAGATAGGGATGCTACTCCCATCAATATAAATAACGGCAATGGGAACTTTCTCGGTAACCGAGACTACTTTGCCGTCTGCAACTTCTACATTAAGAGGCTCGTCTAAAGGCATAACAGGTAACTGGAGTCTTTTACGGCAAGCAACATAAACAAAAGAATATGTTGCTCCTGAATCAAATAGTACAATGGCAGGAAAATAATTGATAAGAAATGTACCAGTGACGACATCACCTGCAGCCTTTGCCTCCTCTGCAGTCATCTGAAATGCCCGCCCTTTAGCCCGCGGGGCATTGTCTTTCTTCTGCCCTCCAAAAGACCCTGCTGCTCCGGAGCCTTGTCTCTCAGGGCAATCAACCATTTTGTGACTGGGTTTGCGACACTGGTAACAAACGTCTTCTTTATATCGGCATTCAGTCACCGAATGCCCTCTCTGCCCACACCTGCCGCACCTCCTGGTTGCTGCAGAGCATTCCCCGGAGTGATAAGTACGGCATGAAGAACACCAAGGATCATTAGGTCTTGGTTTCTTAGGAGCTTCAGATTTCCCACCTCTAGAGGATTGCCCTTTTGAAGAACCCGATTGGAGAGATGGCTGAAACTTCCTTTTACTCCCACCACTGGCATAATCACCCCGACACTGTATACGATCACCTTCAATTTGTCGGGCCACTTGAAACGACCAATCTAGTGTTGGAGCTACCCGAACATGGGCACGGAATTCCAGTGGCAGAGTCGCCATAAACCTTCTAATCTTGGTAACTTCATCTGGTATCAGGTGTGGAAGAAACCTCATCTTATCAGTAAATGAGGTAATATGTTCTTCGATCAGTCTATCTCCCTTCCGGAGATCTGTAAACTCATGTTCCATCCGCTCCATATCATATTTAGTACAATTTCTGGAGCACTTTTTCAGAAAACTGCTCCCAAGAGAGAGCACTCAATACATCTTTGCCTACAGAGGCCTTCACCGTATCCCACCAGAATATAGCACGCCCTTTTAACATGCGTATCGCGTAGTTCACACGATACTCAGGCTCGCATTCACAAGACTCGAAAGCTTGCTCCATTTCACGGAGCCATTGAATAGTCGCAGTGGGGTTATCACTCCCCTCATACGTTGGCGGATGGCATGTCAGAAAATTTTTATACGAGCAGGGCTTGCGTGCTCTGGTGAGAGTGGATTTCAACAAGAGCTCTTTTGTAAGGCGGAGCTCTTCTTCCAGACGTTTTATATAAGCTTGCTGGTCTGAATCAGGTACTGCGCCACCAGCACTATGCTGAGGGCGTTGGTCTTCTGCTTGGTGAGGCATGTGAGAAGCCTCATCTTCTAATTATTTGAGCGCTTGCTCAGTGTTAGCTTTATCAGCAGACATGTTCTTTATCTTAACACAGAAGAGTGGTCAGTACTTAGTCATTCTTACTTGTCATATCTGACAAGCTATATCATAGCAAGTAATACTCATATAACTCTCATACTCAAACTTTCCCCCCCAAAGGAACACTTATTATGGTCGGGGCCTTGTTTGAGATTGAATACTCTTGCAAGTACCCAATTCCCTCAAACTTAGGCTCTGGTACCTACTTGTAACACCGGGTTTGCATATACTAGATTTTAGCCAAAATTTGCGTTTTTCAACAAACGTGAACTTAATCACGATCAATTATCATTAAGCAGCGGAAATATTTACAATAAAATTTGTTTCTGTATCTGGTGTTACTCTACAAAATAACCGACCAGAATGTACATATTACAACACAAGTGTTCCCGTAAAATGTCCAGAGGCAGGGGACCCGGCTCACCAGGCAATCTATCTTTGATCTACAAAAGCAGTTAACATGGCACCGTTAGCTACACTTAGCTAGTGAGCACAAACTTGGCATAAACTTCATTAGAGTAAGAACATGCATTTCAGGAATAAGCATACAATGCTATCCTATCACATTGTGGTGTGCTGACACGATCGGTATAAGTTGTTTCTCGCAAGATAGCTAGTCCCGCTCAACACCAATACACCGGGGCATCCGGCACAACCCTCCGTGCTGGTGGGGGAGCATAAAGCAGTCCACCAAGCATCGTTAACGGAACCAGAGGCTCCTTAGGTAACTCAGCCATTTCTGACTGATTAACCCTCATGATATAAGGCACGGCGGTTCTGCAGAACCTACGATCCGGAATGTTACCTCGAATCACCGTTAAATCCCGAATCTCCTGATCAAGGGTCCCTGGGATCCAGCTAACCGGTTAACCTTAACCATGCTTGCTAATGTTCGCGAACACATACACATAGCTTGTTCATTTACTTAGCATGTATATTTATTTACTTCTTTTAGCATGCATTTACATTCAATTACTTCTTTACGGATCCAATATGGATCCCTAGCATACACATCATCATATCTTTACTTAACTGATTCATTCAGAATCAGTATCATACATAGCATTCTTTTAACTAAGCGGTTCAAGTACTGGATCCCGCTGGCATGCACTTAACTTACTTACATCAGGTATTTAACATGGCATTATACTTTAAATAACATGGCAATTCTTGCTTATTATCTTATGAGCACAATTGTACTCAAATCACTTAACACATAATTCCTGCTCTACTGAGGCTTATGGAAGTCGGTACTCACCCGAGTGACTTAACAGATAGTTATTTAACTTCCTGACTGGTCTAGGGTTTCAAGTTCACCTAGAACATTAGGATTTACATCAATATCTTAGCATACTTAAAATAGCTACAAAGCCAACATAGGAAATCCCCCAAATCCGGATTCCACGAAAATCCGACAGACTATCGGATTTCTTAAAATCCGACACTTCAAAGGAAATCCGATACTTATCGGATTTCAACACTTATGCACTTGGAAACTTGGTCACAAAAATGGAAATCCGACTTTCAATCGGAATCCGATTCTTTTATCGGAATCCGACACTTTTGTCGGAATCCGACAATTACATAGAAATCCGATTCTTTCGGATTTTGACTTGCAACTTACATATGGACATTGGAAAATCCGATACTTATCGGATTTTAGACCACAACACGGATTCAAACATACGGATTTAAACTTGATGCGGATTCCGACACCCAAGTCTCGGAATCCGATACTTTACTCGGATTTGTCAACATGCGGATTCCGACACCTTCATGTCTCGGAATCCGGCTGTTCTAACATGGAAACCGCCACCTTCAATGGCTTATTTCCAGAGTTTGTTTCTTGTTTGTTTTGACATTCATACATTCTGAAAACACTCATTTTCGTTGGTATGGCTTTGAAAAACACATCAAACCCATACAATAACACCAAACAACCAAAACCCACTTGCAAAGTAAGCTTTGAATGTTCTAAGTGATGTTTTGCAAGGATTTGAGTTTCAATCATATTTTTAATCATAAAAACAGTTTCATATGTTAATTCTTAACACAAACAAGTATTTACCTTTGAGTGGAATCAAAACACCAAAATCCTTTGGCTTTAAGAAAATCCGAGAGAAAGGTAGCAGATAGAAAACCGAGAGAATCCGAGAACTTTGCTTAGGTGTTTGCTTTTGGTAACTTTGACCAATTTGACTTTTTCCATATATATACTTTACAATCCAGAGGCACCGCCTCTGGATTCTTTTAATTCTTTTTCTTTCTTTTCCCCATATATATATATATACACACACATTACACACATTAAGCAATTCAAACACAAAACACACATACATACATTTAACTCTTTCTTATTATTAACATAACTACCTTTAAATACATGTCTAACAGCTAGGCCCAAATCGAGGATGTTACAAGTTGCATCAAGAATGATCACATTGAATCTCAATTGCAACCTACAAATCAAACATATTTCATTTGTGTGGTACCCATCTTTTCATGGGTCCGGAATTGTTAGTATCAAAAACACCTATTCAATCCATCTTTGATTTATTTTGAATTCTTTATAATGTCATGTGTATAAAGAGTTGATGGGTTTTTGATAATGTCTCGGTTTTAAAAAGATTTGCTTTCTAGAAACATGAGAACATTGTGTTTGATTTGCATGTGATTTTGAACTCTTAAAGCCCATGCCATGTTTTGATGTTGGTGTATAAAACTTTCTTATTTGTTCATTACTTGTTATCTTTAGTGGTTGAGCATGAGAACTAAAGCCAAAATTGGAATTTTTAAGAGTTGGATTTTTCTAGGGAGCTGACGGCATGACCACGGCATCTACCGTGGTCAGACCGTGAGATGATGGCATGACCACGGCATCGACCGTGGTCAGACCGTGAGGCTCCAGAATTTTTTCTTTTTTCTTTTCTTTCATACATTTTATTTGTTTAAATATGTTTGTTGATATATTGCTTGTTTCATTTAAAAAACCAAGACCTTCTTTGTCATTTGATGATTTTTGAACTCCAAGCATTTCATCCAACATAGTTGAACTTGTTTTAAAATTTGATAAGATGATTTTATCATTTTTTATCTTTAACAACTCATTTTCAATTTCTTTTACTTTAGATATTAAAGTAGTACATGAATTACACTTCTTAAGTTCTTCTTTTAAAATAACATTCTCTTGTTTGAAATTAACACAAGTAGAGCAAACTTGTGACATATTTTTAGATTTTCTCAACTCATTTATTTCTTTAACCAAAATTTCATTAAGAGTTTTGAGTTTAAAATTTTCACTTTTAATAATGTTCAAATCATTGTTCTTGTTAATGAGTTTTGAATTAATATCAAGGAACAAATCATCTTTATCTTTTAACTCGTCATAAAAATTATGTGAGTTCTCTTTAGTAGTAAAGTTAGTCATGAAAGATTCCTCATTTTCTTCAAAAGCTATAAAGCAAGCATCTTCTTTTGATGTTTCTTTTTCTTTATCACTTTTTGCTTCAAGCTCCTCAAGTTTACCTATATCTTTCCATAATCTCTTGGCACAAGTGTAAGAACACATATATTCATATTTACTTCCTTTAAGAGATTTTTGAATAAATATCAATGTTTCTTTATTTAGTGACTCTCTTTTAAAATTGTTTTCATCAAAATCACTTTCAATAAAATCACCCATGTCATAATCTATAGATCTAAGAAAAGTTATCATGTAGGTTTTCCAACCCAAAAAATTATAATCAATAAACATGGGTAAAGTGGCCATATAAACCCCCAATCTTAGATTAACATTTAAGTCCATGGATCTAACTCAAGATTTTTTTGTAAATTTTTTTTTCAAAAATTAATAAATCAATTTGTATCTCAAAATAATTTTTACAAAAATATTAGAGCAACTTGCTCTGATACCAATTGTAGGAACCTAGAGGGGGTGAATAGGTTCGTTTAGTTGTTTTACCACTTTTTTCTAAAAATTAGAAAGTTGTGTTTTAAAGATTGATCTTGAAGTTTATAACAACACAACAAATACTTGCAAGAAATAAAAAGGGTAGGGATAAAGAGATATCACCAAGTAGTAGACAAGAGATTTATAGTGGTTCATGCAAGTGTTAACAAACTTGCCCTACATCTACTCATTGGCATCACCCACCAAGAGTTTTCTCCACTAAAACTTCTCTCTTAAAGGTAGAGATAAATATTTACAACTTCTCTCTTTATCTTACAAGAAATAATCTTCTTTCTTGCAAACAAGGCTAAGATGTGCCTAACTTCACTCTAATTATATTGGCTAGAGTTAATCCTCACACTTCACTCTAATTTGTTGGCTAGAGTTAATCCTCACACACTTATACAAATAAAATGATAGAATGAGATGTAGATTTGCTCTTCAAAGCTTTACAATCTTGCTCTTGATCTTGATCTTGAAAGATGGCCTTTTGTATGGAATTTGAGCTCACAAGATCTAATATTTAAGTCTGACTTTTCAGTATTCAAAGGATGGAAAGAGTGAGGTTGCAAGCTTCTTTAAATAACTTTAAAAGGGCAAAAGCTAATTTTGTCCGGATCTCCACGGAAGATGACACGGTCGACCGTGGACATGCCATGGGGTGCGAGTTCACAGTTTTTGATATTTTAAATATGGACGTTGCACTTTATCTTGTACCATACTCAAGCACTTTTTACCAAAAAAAAAGTCACTAGAAAAAGCATTTAGAAAAGTTCTAAGTTGACCTACCAAAAGAGTTTGAATTTTATCACCAAAACGGAAGGAGAAGAAATCTATGTAAAAGCATGTTTAAAGTTTTTCAAAAATAAAAGATGCTTTTACCAATTTCAGGTTTGTAGTCTTCTAATGTAACATTATGTTTAATTTTTGCCTAAACAAGAATGTTTTTGCCTTATACTCTTTTTGTCAATTGTGGTTTATAAATCATTGGATATTTTTATAAAATATTTGCTTGTATTTTATAAAAATTTTAATGTGATTATTTTATAAAAGATTTATAAGTTATTAGAAAGTTAGATCACAATTTTCCTTGGTGCCTTTCAACATTTTCGCTTTGCCGAGTAGAAATTTGTTGATTTCAAAAAGTACGATTTTTGAAACTTGAAGGCTGTGCAGCGACGGCTTACTTCAAGGTCGACCGTGGGGTAGACCGTGAGGGTTGAATTTGTCTTTTAAGCTTGTTTTGTAAAACATGAGGGATGTGCAGCGACGGCTTACTTCACGGTCGACCGAGAGGTAGACCGTGAGGGTTGAATGTGTCTTTTCAGCTTCTTTTCTTCTTTTCTTGTTGATTTGAGATCTTCACTATGTTTGTTCTTCACTTGTTAATATCTTAAGAATGTAGCACATGAACATATGAATAATTTTGATAAGCAATAATATCACATGTTTATATTTTTATCATCATCAAAACAAGGAGTGCATTTCTCAATGTGTGACCATGTATGCACTAACATCAACCCTAAAGACCCAATAAGCTGTAAATAGGAATTAGTTTGATGGAACTATATGTGTATTATCAAATGAAACTAAGTTTGTAAACAGAAAACAATTAGATGGAGCAAATATGCAAAATATGCAACATATGTTGCATATCTACATTCCCCCTTTTAGATGATGACAAAATATGCAACATCTCATAAGATTGCTACAAAAAATTATTCATGTTAACAATGTTGCATATGTACATTCTTCTCCCCCTTTTGTCGAATAAAAAAGGAGCATACTCCTATGATAGAAGCTCCCCCTTAGTACATACTCCCCTATTGATGCTTCCTCTAAAATGATGCTTCATATTTGATCAAAGCTCCCCCTTGATTTATGATCTCCTTGATCTAGCGCTTGATAAAAGATAGACAAAGCAAAACACAAGTGTAAAATATACAAAAGTGTATGTATAAACTCAATTTAGGAGAGATCAAATATACTCAATTAGGCATCATGGGAGACTTAGGAATTATAATCACATATTTATGCTAATGATAGTAAGTGAGGGTGTGAATAAATATATATGAGATTTTCTTTTTAGTTTGTGACTCCCCCTTAAAATGTGCACATTATGTTAGGTACAACCAAAATCCACAAACCTAATATTGAGATGAATATCAAAAATTTCTTAGCTCTAGATTATGGTGTTTATCTCAATATTAATCTATTCATAACTAATTGATATTTATTCATTTTTATTATGTAGCAAATAAAGGTTTAATCAATGTTTATATCAAAATTTTTGTAGATTTACCTTTGTTTCTTCTTTTGTTTATTCTTTCATGAATATTTTGGTGCATCTAAGATACACTTATGATTTTCAATTTTTCAATATGAGACAATAAATGAAGCATATATGATTTAATCAAGTGACCAATGTATACACTTAGGATAACATTTATAATGATTTCATGTTTGAAGTACATAACATCATTTAAGATTATTATCTCGATCTTCAAAGAATAATTCATTATGTATGTAGATCAAGATATCATGAGCAATTTGATATATGATTTTATCTTTTCATGATTACAATCAATATTTATAAGTGTTTTTCTCTTATCTTACACACATTTGAATTAATTCAATACCTATGTACACTCAATAAAATATAGTTACATTATTATCAAGAATCATAAGTATACAAAAAATTTCTAATTCATGTGAATCATACAAAAATTGTCTAGTTACATGTTTGGTTCACAATTACTTAATTTTTTTTTGATAATCCAAATAGGCTTAAATATTATTTTACTTCTTACTTTTATCTTATATTCACATTTTCTTATCCATTTATGTGTATTCATATTATTCAATAAGATTAAGATGATTGAAGAAAAGTGTTCTCATGAGTACAAAAACTTGCAATACATATACTAAAATTATTCATTATGCAAGTATACCTCATAGTTTTATGTGTCAAGTGATAATCAAATTAAGTGTGTGACACATAAGATAGTCATTTAAGTACATAGGCATACTCAAGTATATATCAAGATGACAATCAAAAGTGATTTCCTATATAAGGCATAATGTGTCATCTAATTTTACTATCTTGATTTTGAAGAGTAATTCATTAAGTACCATGACAAGATAGTATGAGAGAACCACTTGAAACAATCAATATGTTAATATATATTTCTTCACCTTTTAAATATTTTAACATATGTTTCATCATAAACTTACCTCAATAACTATTTTGATAGTGATCTTATATGAAAACTCCATGCATAGCTTGAACACAATTTGATATTCATTTTCTAATACATGATAATTATTTAAGATTTGATGAGCAAGTATGACATATCATAATGTTACATATGTTAACAATATTTCATGTAAGAATATCACATATGTAATATGATAAATTGAAGAACAACGATATGTCAAACATGAACCAAGATATCATAATTTAGCATGTATTGTTATCTTAGTGATCTATCTTATCTATATAATTCAAGTCAATGTACTAAGACAAGATATAATGAGCATCATATATAAGTTGCATGTTAGCATTTTAATTTTTCAAACCATGTAAGATATAAAATTTAGGCATAAGGTTTGTGTGAATTAACTTTATTACTTCATACATGCAATTACTTAGCGAGTTCTTTTAAAATTAACATATGAAATGTTGAACCAAAATGATTTTTCAAAATCTTATGTCACAACTCAACTTTTAGTGTGAGATTACTTTGCTTATGATATATTTATTTTATTTTAGCTCACTATCATAACCATTTTGTAAAATGATGATTTTATAATGACGTTACAAATTTAATTAATTTATCACCTTTACAAAAAATCTTGACTTTTTGAATGAAGTTCTTAAAATTGGGACTCAAGACAAGATATTCAAACTTAAACATCATAAGGTTGCATGTTCGCATATTCTTGCACTAAACCAAAGTGTTATAATTCATTTTATGCATAAAGGTTTAGGCATAACAAGTCAATAACATGAACACGCTTTTTTTTATTTGTTTACAATGATGTTCAAAGAAGTTTGTATAATTTCTCATTGTAATAGGTGATAATATGATTTATAGGTGGGTGATTATCATTTATAATTTTTTTTGAATTTGACAGTATTTTCATGGTCTATCCATGGCATCAATCATGGGTCGACCATCGCTTGAATTTTCAGAATGTGAATATCAATCAAAATATGGTCAAATTGATGATGGTTTACCCATGGTATGGACCATGAGTTCAAAACTATAGTTTTGTCATGTTTTCAGATAAAGAATTATGTAACTTTTGTACGTTTATGAGATACTTCTTTAATATGTCTTTACTAATTTTAAAGCATTTGTATAACTTATGAGCACAATCTTATCAAGACTTAATATCAAAGTAAGTTGTCTTCATTTGTAATATGATATCTTGTAGATTCTAAGATAATGTTACTTATGTGAATGATAAATTACAATTTACTTGCTTAATCACTTAAACCCAAACAAAATATTTGACCAACAAAATTTATGGGTTTGGAGCAAACCATTAATTTGAGACAAGTGGTTTATCATTAGAGCATGTGTTTTCATATATAAAACATATGACAATAATTCTTTTTAAAAGGCCTTTTTTTGTTTTTTTAAACTCATTTAAGGGCTTCTAGTCAAGACATGTTTAGTGAGAAATGTTGGAATATGCACACTGATACACGTGTACTAGCATCACTGTTGATGAGGTACGAGCCTATTGGGTCACACGCCAAGGGTAGATCCCGGCAGCACAACACAAACATGAGAGAATATGAAATTAGGGTTTCTGGCGACCTTCACGGGCCTTCACGGGCCATGAAGAGGTCGTGAAGAGAAACCCTCCACGAGCCTTCACCACCCGGACAAGTAGTCGTGAGAGCAGGGCCTTCACGAGTGCTTCACAGCCCGTGAGAGCCCGTGAAGGCAGGCGCCATTCTTTTAATTGGACCACTCGATGGCCCAATGAGAGTGAGCGGTGGAACCCGACCTATGAGGCCTTCACGGCCCGTGAGAGCCCGTGAAGGTAGAAGTCAAAGTGACACTTTATTTCTATTGGACCTTTGTGTTGGTCCAATGAGAGAGTGGCTAGGTGGCCGACTCTGGTGACTTTGGGGCTTCCTCCAGCCTTTATAAAAGACTCATAGAACTCTCTCATGGTTCCTCTTGCCAATTTATACATACACACACATAATATACCACTTGTAGTGATATAGTGAGTTGAGTGAGTGTATCAAGAGCTAGAGGAGTTCTATTAGTGTTGTAGCTGTTCCAGAAGCACGAGGACGTTGTGTGGTTCGTGTGTCGGGTCAATAGCAAGACGGAATCTCGCTCACTTGGTGTGGACTATCAATAGAGGAGCTCGGTTTCGGGTACTCGAAGATCTTTCTAGCTCGGTGGATAGCTCCAGCCCCATGATGGTATAATTTCTCCTCCCTCTCGTTTCTTTTAGTTTCTATATTCGTTTGTAGTCACGATCCCCACTTGGGGAATACATGCATGTCGGTTATGATACCCGAATGAGATGTAGATTTGCTCTTCAAAGCTTTACAATCTTGCTCTTGATCTTGATCTTGAAAGATGGCCTTTTGTATGGAATTTGAGCTCACAAGATCTAATATTTATGTCTGACTTTTCAGTATTCAAAGGATGGAAAGAGTGAGGTTGCAAGCTTCTTTAAATAACTTTAAAAGGGCAAAAGCTAATTTTGTCCGGATCTCCACGGAAGATGTCACGGTCGACCGTGGACATGCCGTGGGGTGCGAGTTCACAGTTTTTGATATTTTAAATATGGACGTTGCACTTTATCTTGTACCATAATCAAACACTTTTTACCAAAAAAAAGTCACTAGAAAAAACATTTAGAAAAGTTCTAAGTTGACCTACCAAAAGAGTTTGAATTTTATCACCAAAACGGAAGGAGAAGAAATCTATGTAAGAGCATGTTTAAAGTTTTTCAAAAATAAAAGATGTTTTTACCAATTTCAGGTTTGTAGTCTTCTAATGTAAGATTATGTTTAATTTTTGCCTAAACAAGAATGTTTTTGTCTTATACTCTTTTTGTCTATTGTGGTTTATAAATCATTGGATATTTTTATAAAATATTTGCTTGTATTTTATAAAAATTTTAATGTGATTATTTTATAAAAGATTTATAAGTTATTAGAAAGTTAGATCACAATTTTCCTTGGTGCCTTTCAACATTTTCGCTTTGCCGAGTAGAAATTTGTTGATTTCAAAAAGTACGATTTTTGAAACTTGAAGGCTGTGCAGCGACGGCTTACTTCAAGGTCGACCGTGGGGTAGACCGTGAGGGTTGAATTTGTCTTTTAAGCTTGTTTTGTAAAACATGAGGGATGTGCAGCGACGGCTTACTTCACGGTCGACCGAGAGGTAGACCGTGAGGGTTGAATGTGTCTTTTCAGCTTCTTTTCTTCTTTTCTTGTTGATTTGAGATCTTCACTATGTTTGTTCTTCACTTGTTAATATCTTAAGAATGTAGCACATGAACATATGAATAATTTTGATAAGCAATAATATCACATGTTTATATTTTTATCATCATCAAAACAAGGAGTGCATTTCTCAATGTGTGACCATGTATGCACTAACATCGACCCTAAAGACCCAATAAGTTGTAAACAGGAATTAGTTTGATGGAACTATATGTGTGTTATCAAATGAAACTAAGTTTGTAAACAGAAAACAATTAAATGGAGCAAATAAGTTGTATCATAAAGACCCATCATAGCCACTGTCTAGATGTTTGACTCTCTCATAAAGTCCGATTATTTTAGTGTTACCTTTCACTATTTTTCATGCTTTAATCATTATACTTTAACTACCAATCATTAACTACCTTGAAGTGGTTATGTATAAACTATTATACTTTAAACTCCAAAATTACTTTAAACCATAGTCCTAACTAGTAGGTCTGTCAATGGGTTAGATCTTGCCCCAGATCCGATCTGCCCCTTTATTGGATCCAATGGGTCTATATATTGGATCCATCGCCCCAATAAGGGATCCAATATGTCGACCCATTTAATTGGATCACTACGTGGGTCGATCCAAAATCTGTCTGGGTCGATCCATTTAATATTAAACTAAAATTTAATTTTAACCATCAACTATTATCAATTTATCAATCACCACCCGTCACCGCCCTCGCTATCATCACTACCACCACCACCACCACCGCCGCCGACCACTAGCCGCCGCCACCGTCACCGTCAGCCACCACCCGCCGCCGCCGACACCCCGTCACCACCACCACTGCCGGCCACCACCGTCACCACCACAACCAGCCGCCACCATCGTCACCGCCAGCCACCACCCGCCACCGCCAACACTTTGACCACCACCACCACCGCTGACCACCATCCGCCGCCACCATTACCGCCGGCCACCACCTTCCACCGTCACCACCACCGCCGCCCACCGGCAGCCGGCACTGTTAGTGCCGGCCACCACCTGCCGCCGCTGCTGACACCGCCGGCCACCACCACTGGCTACCACCGTTACTACCACCACCGGCACCATCACCACCGCCGACACCGTCACCACCACCACTGCCGACCACCAGCCATCGCCACCACCATAACCGACACCATCACCACCACCACCGCCGTCACCACCTTTACCATCGTCACCACCACCACCGTCGACCACCGACAGCCGCCACCATCACCGCCAGCCACCACCCGCCACCTCTGCCGACACCTCTGGCCACCACTGTTACCACCACCATTGCCGGCCACCACCGTCGCCGCCACCGCCGGCCACCACCCGCCGCGGCCATCGACACCGTCCCACCACCACCGTCTTAGCCGACCACCCGCCGCCGCCACCGTGACCACCGCCATCGCCTACTACCACCCACCGCCGACACTGTCACCACCACCACCGTCGGCCACGACGATGGCGGCGGCTTGTGGTCGGCGGTGGTGGTGGTGACAGTGGTGGTGGTGACGGTCTCGGCGGTGGCGGCTTCAGCGGGTGGTGGCCGGCGGTGGTGGTCTTGGTGTCGGCGGGGGCGGGTGGTGGCTGGTGGTGGTGGTGATGATGGTGTCGGCGGCAGCGGGTGGTGGCCGGCGGTGACGGTGGTGGCTAGCGATGGCAGGTGGGTGGAGGTGGTGGCTAGCGATGGCAGGTGGGTGGAGGTGGTGACGGTGTTGGCGGCGGCGGCGGGTGATGGCTGACGGTGGCGGTGGCTGCTGGTCGGCGGTGTTGGTGGTGACGCCGTTGGGGCAGGGGTAGGGGTGGGATGGGTGGGGGTAGGGGTGGCGGTGTGGTGGGGTGGGGTAGGGACGTAGGGTGGGGGGGTAGTGGTTGAAAAAATATTTGATAAATTATACTATAAATAATAAAATATTAAATGGGTCGCTCTGGGTCAAGATCCATTAGCAATGGATCCGATCCAAATCCTAGTAAATTGATCATAATACTAATGGGTCAGATCCAAATCCAATTAAATGGGTCTATGAGTCAGGTCAAATCTTTAAAAGATCCGATCCAATCTGTCCCATTAACAAGCCTAATCCTAAGGATTATGTTAGGAATCTAAAAATGGCAAACTCCATTGTGGGTGTCCAGTTGAAGGAGAGCAATTTTAGGATTCTCAATATCCTCTTTAGAGGAACAACTCATGCTTTAATGTGTTAATGAAGTTTTCACCAATTAATATCAATTAGTTAATAATATATTAATTGCTATAACCAATAATTAACCCTAAGAGATCTTAGTTTTCATCTCCAGCATAGGCAAAAACACAAACACATGGAGAGTAGTAAGATTGCATGAGGCAGCAATTTGCACTCTATAACAAAATACCAAGGTTCTAAAAAACGTAAGGCGTGGTGTGGCGTGGTGGCGAGGTCAAACCTGAAGCTTTAGGAGCCATGGTGTTTTTAAGGCGACACTTAAGGCGGCAATTTTATATATACTTTATAAATATTTATATCCAATTTATCATTATTAATATACAAATTACACAAAGTTGCACAAATTAGGAGCAAAGTAACATATACAAATTACAAAATACAAATTTATCGAAGTTCAGTACACGCGATCGCAAAATTTATATAAAAAAGTCAAATTTTTTAAAAAAAAATATTTTCTGTGCGTCACGTCTTAAAAAACTCGTCATTTGGTGCGTAAAGGCGCGCCTTATGCCGCCTTGTCTTACGTCACGCTTAACCTCACCACCAAGGATTATTTCTTGACGTTGGAGTCGCACCTTGGCGCCGCCATAGCGCCACCATGACGCGTTTTTTAGAACCATGCAAAATAAAAATAGGAATAAAAATAAGATCGAAAATTTTCATCACATAAGCAATAGCCACAACTACCAAAGTTACATGAAGTTACTACTGCAATCAAGTTGAAACTTAAACTTGTTTCTTGTCTACTGGATTCAAATTTGTAAGATCACACAACCAAAATACATAAGCAATCCCATAGATAATTAAACATGATATCATTTAGAAACTACTATCAAATCATGTATAGGAATCATCTAAATCAAAAACAACTTAATGATAGGATCAACAATGAACGAATAGTTCATAGCCAACCATATGATAAATACAAAATCACATACTAACCGGTTCTGCTTTTAAGACCGAACTACCCGATAACGGTGGAACCGAAACCGAAAGAACTGGAAACCAAAAATGAGGTTTTAGGAGAACCGATAACCGGACCGAATACTCTAACCCGGTTCCAACCGATTCCGGTTCCGTTAACGTGAGCATAACTTTGTCGTGACATCAAATCAATACATACATTATATCTCATCATGTAACTTGAAACACATAACATACTTGGCTAATCCCACAACTTACTTATCCAACCATTTATTATTGGGTAGTAGTATCTACTTGTTATCAAGAACATGATATACATACATATCTTATCATTTATCTTACTCGTTATTGGTTATATGTTAATCAATGTTCACACTACATTATAATAATCTCATTGACCCCATAATCGGGTCAGGTTGACTTTCATGTAAACTAAATCAAAAAATTTATTTTGTTCATAATCATAGCTATTAGACATTATGTTCCCTACGTGGTTATATTCATTAATTATTATGTTTCTGTAAGATCCATTTTCATTTTGTAACATATTTATATATTTACACCAAATTAGCATCACAAGTTATCAAAGTTTACAAAACATTTGTTAGTATTTACATATGTGCTAACAGTATTAAAAAATGTGTGTCAAAAGTGTAGTATTTTATGACAACTAGAGCTACCCGACCCATCACGGAGCTGAAACCTTACTCTTGCCGGAACTTGAGCCACTTATAAGAAACAACATCAATAAAACATAAGCTTTATACTAATTCCTTTTTAACAATAAACATCATGCAACAACTCCACTTGTCACTACAAGCCATACCCACTGTATAGCAATACAGTTATAATCTCGTAACTACATATATATAGAGACCCATAGGGTGAGTATGAGCCTCCATCCATAACTTACTTCGTACCAAGTTAACTTCACAATTATGCAAAGCTATACCCACCACATAGCGATACACTAAGCTATACCCACCGTACAGTTATACACTAAGCTATACCCACCCTATAGCTATACATAATAACCATATAATTATGAATACACCACTTGTATATCATGTATAAACAAAGATAAGATTTAGGATACATATCACAATTCATTATACACATATTATAAAGAAATTAGTAAACTCACCTTAGTATCTCGTAAAGTCTTATAATGGTCCAAAGTCGATTCTAAATCAACGCACACATCAACGACTTGTCATTATACCAATAATATATATTCAACACATAACACTACCGAACAACTGAAAATTGGACTACTCATAGGCACGCCAATGCCCTTCCCTTCAAGTATGGCTGTGCCTTTTTCAGACTTGGGCGTACATATCATCTAACAAGCATGTGCCTTGACCAGGTACGTCCGTGCCTGTGCCCAAAGCAGGGGGTGTACCATAAGAAGTAGGGTTTGCCACGGGGAGATAGGCAAGCCCGTACCCTCCTTGGGTACGCCCGTCCCTCCCTGGGTACGCCCGTCCCTCCCTCTGGTCTGCAGCAGACAGACGACCAATTGACTATTTTTTGCTCTTTTTCAACTAATTCTCAACTCCAATCGATTAAAAACAATAGAGGGGTGTTTTCCTACACCCCAAACAACTAACAACATCAATAAAAATATAAAGTACATACTTTGATAATTGATTCAACCAATTGAACCATTTTGACCCATTTGAACTTGAAAGTAACAAAACCAATCATACCTTGTGCTTATATGTGTTGAGATGATGCTAATTTGATACTAAAAGTGGTTGTAGAATCTTGTTTCTATGCTTGTCAAAACTCCCAGCTGTGTTCTTTGAATTGAAGTGAAAGTGTACGTGTATGTGTTGTTTGGTGTTTAAGAAGGATAGCATTTATATCTATAAGTATGAACAAATGACATAAATGGTCTCTCAACTTCTTATCTATTATTTTGACAGTTTTAAACCTCTCTAGTTATATAAACACCTATAATCTCATAAAGATAACTCACAATTTATATTGCTTATTCATTTATTTATTTAGGAAAGTTTCGAATCTTGGGGTTTTACATTTTCATATGTGACTAACGTCATTTAACAAATCCATAAGTACCATGCAACAATTAAGGGTTAAGTCAGTACTTACCTCGAATCCAATGAAGATCATGACCCAACCACCTATCTACACAAGAAGATACTACCCAAATCAAGGAGTACCTTAAATATCACCATATATATCTAGGTATCGTCTATTTGCTTGAACACGAGCTCAAAAGCTAAGATATACTGTTACATGTCTCAAACACTGTTTGGTAAACCATGATACACAACACTAAACTAGAAATCTGACCGAACTCACTTTCAATTGATTTATTAAAACTTCTGTTGCTATGCATCCAACACTTCACGGCCGTGAAGTAGTTCTTCACGCCCGTGAAGAACCTTCAGCGAACCAGAAACCCACAAAACAGTTCCCTTTCACTTCCCTTCAAACTCAATTCTAATGATTCCAAAGTGTTTACCAATACTTACTAAGGTCTTTTGGGACCTTCTAACGATCATTTTGACATAAAATCTACAAGCTAACTATAAACATAACAAGGTTCAATAACATTTTCACCCATGACCCATCCAAATGAGTTTAGACTCAAATTTGACAATTTAGAGTCCTTCTACTGATTGTGTATAACTAAACTATCAACTGCTGTTGTAACAGATTTCAAGCATCACCCCAATCTTCTTGAACAATACATGACCCAAACCTAATTATACCTATCAATTTCTCAAGATCAAGAACAAAGAAGAACTACTTACTTGATACTTGAACTTGAGATTCAATCCAAAAATGTTACTTGATTAAATTGTTGTTAGAACTTCATGTTTTGATGCTGACTTCTTGTTCTTTTCATCCAAAGAGTGTGCAAGTGTGTGTTATGAGAGAAGATGGATGAGATCTATTTTAACAAGGGGAAGGCCAACTTATGAGTCAGTTGTTTTAAAAGAGCGGGTATCTCACTCTAACCGACTTACAATACTTTAGTTAAATACCCTAACTAAATAACAAGGATATTTTTAGAATCCTTTCATAATTTATACTTTCTAGTCAAACTTGAATATCTTTCAAATTCACCATTTTTTTTAACGGAGACCGACTAAACTTTCTATTACCATTTTGATAATCATAAAATCACTTCTTTGATATTTTAATAATTTATGTCTAGAACTAGACACATTTGCGGGATGTTACAGTTATGGTGCGAGCGACACACTCTTCGCTCTGGTGAAGAACAAAATACAGGATACATCTAATGGAACTCAGACTCGATATATATCATAAAGAAAGCGCGATCAAGTCTCCCATCAAAGTTCAAAACAGGTTTATCTGTTCTCATACAGAGTATCCCTCTGGATAAACTGGAACATCGATAATCATAACACAAGATTTCGAGTTCTGTGAACCTACTGATATTACAAGACTAGCATGATTAGGAAGGGAGTTGTATACAAACCATAATCTACAATTTTCATTTTCTATTTGCTTGACTAGCAGGATACTTTGGGCTTGTTTTCCCACCAAGCTTCCTTGCGGTACGCTGTATTGCTGCTTGTCGTTGCCGCTGATTGTTGCTCTTTCTTTTGCTGCATGATCACAGAGAAAAAGAATAAGCAAGCAATTATGGTGCTAGGATTTTTAGTTGAGAGCATCTATTAGTAAAAATTTGAGCCATCTTATTATGTTTGATTTGATAAATTAATTTGGTATCTAAATTGAGCGTCTCTACCACTCAAAACTAGATCTTATCACCGCCTTGTTAACTTGTTTGCATTTTATTTTGTTCAATTTACGGTCCACTATTGGTAAAATTATTACATCCGGGTCGTATCAAAATAATATTACAATAATAGTCTTCTTTCTCAACAAAGCGAGATGAGGTTTTACACATTGAGATGAGTTACAATCCGAGCAAGTAATTTCCTTTTTGAATAATCTATAGATCTTTATCCCGTTGGAGGTAAATGTTTGGGAAGGTAAAAGGTGGCCAGCAAGATTATCTATTTAAATTCAACCTTTGCGAATAAATGGCTGAAAATCTAACCTTACAAAGAGAAGCCCGGCTGTAAGAACCAATCCTCCGACTGCCCAAGAGACTTGTTCATTAATTGGCATTTCCCTGACCCACTGCTGAAAATCAAACAGAAATCCCGAGGTTTTTCCAACATTGCGTGAGTGTGAAGTTGTCCTCCATGAATCCACAACAGATTCTAAACTTGCTTTACCACCATAACAAAATGTTTCTTTAAAATCATTAGATGCCTTCACTGAAAATCCTGAAGCTTTACAAAGCTCTGTGCCATTTGAGACCCATTCAGAGGCTCTACCACAAACAGTGTCACTGATTCCACAAGGAGCTAGCACCTGTGCCATATCAGATAGCATAGATTACTACCATGAGAAGCAAAACATTTTCAAATATTTAATGAAACCATTTAAGAATGAATATATTGTAACATTTTATAAATATATAATGTGATCGATAAAAAAAGATCAAACAAGTCCAAACCAAGCCAGCAAAAAAGTTTGTATTCATAAATAACTATTTGATTTTAAAGGTTTAGAACAATTTTCCACTATACATGTAAGTCTCCATTTAGTTTATGAATTTTGGTTAAAAATCATCACCCTTTCTTGTAAAGGTTGATGCTTTTTTCCATCAATAATGACCCTTGTTCCAAAAACTTATTTTGCTCATATATTAAAATAAAAGATGTTCTTGTACTTTTGAAAGCGGGTATAAATTTAAACTGAAGTACTTCCGCGAGCTTCAAAATCTTCTACATATGGTAATTAGGAGAGGTGGCAATTTCGACCCAATTACTCAAAAGTGGCCGGTTCAGTCAAATAAGAAAAAGAATAGCCAAAAGAGAAACAAGTCAAATGAGTTGAACAAAACTTTAAGTCCCTCTAACGCCTATAACCTTCTAGAACTTTCTATTCAAATTTAAATAAAGAAAACTTAAAAATGCACAAAAAGTGTTTGCGGGTTAACCCGACCTCACCATGGCCGTTTGACTTGTTACCCAACCCACTTGTATTGCCACCTATAGTAATTAGATTCCATTTGAAGACTTCCTTGAGTAGGAACATATTGGTATTCAAATATTGTGCAAACCTGATTTTTTGTATCCATAGCAAAGTAGGCACTAGAGCAAGCATCATAAATCCTATCACAAAGAGAGGCACATATGATGGGAAGGCCACCTTGTACACCAACATTTGGATCACAAATAGAACATTCTATAAGTTCCCACAAATGTAAGCATTCATCACTCGCCTCTCCAGTAGAAGCCAACCTCCTAATTGACAGCAAAGCAGGATGAGTTTGGGAGACATCACAACATGTCTTTTTGCGATACACCCTACAAAGAGTCAAATCATTGGGCCCCTTGCTTACTCTTCTTGGAGGTTTTCCTTGAATAGAGTACGGTGGAAAACGACCCCGAGGAGAAACACAAACTCCATCAGATTTTGCTGCACCAACAATGAGGACAAGTTTAACATCAAGAACCCGACTATAGTTTCAGAATTCTAACTAGTCAATATGATTAACAGCAGGTTTACAAGTAAAGGTGGCAACTTCAACCCATTTACTTGCGAATGGGTCATTCTAAGTTATCTCTCATCTCTAGAGGTTCATTTGGTAAAAATTTAGGGAAAAAAAAGCATAAAAGGAAATGGGTTAAACAGGTTGAAAGTGGCCCAAAGTGTATTTGTAATGCATAAAACCTCCTAAATGTTTTTGGTTCAGAAAAATCACATTATTCTTGAACATAATACAAACATTCTAACCAGGAAACCCAGCATAGACCAATACCAAAAACTATGTAAATAATTATCTAATGTGTAAAAAAGCGATGAATTACATGTAAGATCTAATGTCAGTGCTTATTTAGCACATTGAAGTCATTAATTATCCTATTTGAAGTGCACATAGAAGTGGAAAATTGGCAGCTTTCAATAACATATGAGAGCATACCTTACGATAAGAGTCATTAGACCTTTATAAGTCTATATAAAAAAAGCAACTTTTGTAACTAGAAATACAGAGTACCACAATTTCCACTATTTTCCCGTAAAGGACGAGTATGGCAAAAATAAGAGGATGTATTGCTGGAACAGTATAAAGATGCAACACAAACTCCTTTTTGAGAAAAGAAATATCGACAGTTGACGGACAGAAAAGCACTGTCATAATAGCACTGCAACTTCTCAGAGTTCACTTACAAGGATTGATCATTGGAGAGATCTTGTTAAACTCTCGAACAAGTTGAGAAAAACATTCTTTTAAACTGTGTAAGCACTATGAACTTAGGAGTTAGGACTCTTAATATAGCCTATTTTGCAGATACTATACAAAAGACACCTGAATCTTTTGTAGGGGAACAAAATTTTCTCAGCTAGAAAATATGTAGTGCTATTCACCCTGTTTTTCTCGTGTGCAATTTTGAAACCTTAGGAAATTTGCAAGTAAAGGCAATTATTTCTCTATCATTCAAATAATAAAAAAAATGCACAAGAGTTATTTTTTACTACTAATGTAGACATGTAGTATATTTAGTGCAATTTTGACACCTTAAAGAGTTCTTTGTTTCTATTTAGAACTAACACAGAGGTCTTAACTAGAGGAAGAGCCTACACATAGCAAAACCTATATTTCATTGTCTGCTCCATCTTAGTAAGATAAATAACTAGAGACCAAAATCTTGTATAATGCTTCAATGAATTCCTAATTGACACCTAGAGTCAACATGATAAATTTGAAAAGTTTGCATATGTATTAGTGATTTTGACATGAAAGCTCAAAGTCTCAAACCATAGATTTAGGCCCACGCCATAGTGGTTCTCCTCAAGCAACTTCACAAGAGACTCGAATGGCATAATACTACCACAAGATCCATCATCCATGAACAGATGAAACTTTTGTCTCATCTTGAAGGGAAAAACGAACCACAATATCTAAGGATTTAACTTGACACGTCATCACAAGTCACTTAAGAACCAAATTCAGAATAAGACCATATTCTTGGAGGTACCAAAGAAGCCTACCATCACCAATGCCACAACCATAGAGTGTAAAAAGCCCACTTAAATCGTTAGATGGACATGTTGGCATAACTTAAGACCAGAATGTAAATATGCCTAACATCACCAATGCCATAGCCTCATAACGTAAAGAACATGTTGTTCTAACTTCACATTGGTACCCATGTTTAAGCGAAAGCTATAGTGTTACACAAACAACATATGAGCATCCGATTGCATAATTCTAGATGGGGAGATATACAAGTTCTCTTTTACACTTTCACACCTCAAATGCCTCCCACCTTAAGAAGCCACCTTCATGTGGCCTTAAACACAAGACATATGTCAAAAACACTTGATGCACAACAAGAAACCAAAAGGTCTAGACCACTACCGGATCTTTATAATCATTATCTGTAATATCCATAACATCCATGTTCTAATAACCTATGATCTTCAAGATGTCAAAAATCCTTCTATAACCTTCATATCCCTTTTTGATAGATCAATCTCCACCATCTAGAGGCACTTATCGACAAGGAAGACTTTGTCACATACTCACATGGAGAGAAAAATTCAACGTACACTTGGATGTTGTTGATGAACAAGAAAGGGATATGATTCACTGAACATCTGAAATAGATAGAAAGGCATGCTGGAAAGAACTGCATGAAAGGGAAGGAAGAGATCATGGCCATATCACATAAGTGGTTTGTAGTCATTACAAACCCGCTTCAAGTGAAATTTCAACTTTGGTATCCACTTTTTAGTCAAGATCTGGTGAGGTCTTAGACATAGCCAGGATGTAGGAATACCAGTTGCAATCATGAAGTTTCCTACGAAGGAACAGGCTGGGATGCAGCAAGATGGCGAACTAGAAAAAGAGATTGAATAATTATAAAAAAACCTATACTCTAGAGATGTCCTAATATATATGTGCAGTGTGCTACGTGCTCAATTTCATCCTTCGTAGTAAGGAACCCCGTGCTTTGTTACAACCCATAGATTTTCAATATATTATCAAGATAAAAGGTTAAACTTCACTTAAAAAGATAACAAGCACACGAAAAATAGTCGTGCAAAATAAACTGGTCACGTCTTGCTCCTACATGAAGAGCCTATATAAGAGTTTAAAACTTTAAAGTGTGCCATACTGTCCCTATGCATCTGAGAAAGTAGCAGCTACAATGAATAAGCTATCCTTACACAGTGGCTGATGCACTATATTTAATTAATACAAACAGAGGAATTTTGTTATGACCCATTTAGGAGTATAAATACATGTTTTGTAATTCATTTTGAGTTAGTTGATAATAAACAAAATTCTTTCTCTGCTTCTCTTTCAAACACACAAATACACACACTAGTTAAACCCAATTCAATTAGCTTCAATTCCTCTTTTAAGCCTTAGGAATTCTGGTTATTTGAAATCCTTTCTTCAATTCTTGAATGATTTCTGGAAAGGAACACAACAATTGGTATCAGAGCCACTTTCTTGGCTCCCAATTTGACACTATCGACTAGCTGGTACAATAAACACTACACCCATGGATGAACATATGAAGACATTCATTACAAAATGCATAGCTTCAGCCATCCAATCATCACTTTCAGATCTGAACAAGAAGATACATGAACAGACCCAAGAAAACCCAGGTAAAATTTTTCAATCCTCAAGTTACCATCCTAGAAATTGGAGTTCTTTACATCTTGGAAATGAATTGGGGACTGTAATGGTTAAGGAACATGATTATCAAGTAATTTCTGGGGTAAAAAGAAAAGATCATGGAAGTAATGGTAAGAATGAGAAAAATGCACATGAAGTGTTTGAGGAAATGTCAAAAAGAAAAATTCTTAAACAAGAAGCCTCTGTTGAAGAATACTATGATGCATTCAATTCCATGTTTAGGAATAGAGATTTGGATGAAATATATAAAGTAAGACTCTTCATTTGGGGGTTACAACCGAATATTGAGAAAAAAGTTAGCATTTTCAAACCCCAAAACCTCTCGGATGCTTACTGTTTGGCTAAGCTGCAAGAATCAACAAACAATTTGGGAAAGATCAATTCTAATTTACCATTTTCATGTTCTCCAAAGTCCAAAGGGTCAAGCAAAGTTGAAAACAACATTAGTTTTGTGATTTTTGATGAGCTTGCTGAAAGTATTAATAGAAGTAGCGAAGTTGAGTTACTTGATCATGAAAATAGAATATCAAGTGCAGATTTTAAAGGAGAAATTTCACTTATGGATGTTGGTTTCTACGATTACACCAAGCATGAAGTTGGCAACATGGGTAATAACAATGATACAAAAAAGAGAGTTAATTCCCCATTGCTACCTTCTCTTAAACTTCAAGATTCAAACATATGGGGTAATAACAATAATTGTTTGACGAATCTTGATAAAAGTGAAATTGAGAACAACATTTGTATGGAGTCTCCATCTTCTCCAAGGTTTTGTAAAGAAGCTGATGCTGTTGATGAAATTGAATTAACATGTCATTCTTCCTTTGTTTTGGTGAAATTGAGTAGAGATGATGGGAACAAGCTGATAAGAGATTATGGGAACAAGGCAATTGAAAACTCTTTGAAGATTAAGAAGATGGAGAAATGTCAAATGGATGTTGCTAATCTTGACAAATCTGAAGTGGGTTCTACTAAATTGAATAGACAAGTTTTATTGGGATCATATGGATATCAATTATGCTTCAAGATCTTGTTTAGGCAAGTTTAAATGAATTTCAAGAGATCACAAAAGTGTAGTACGGCTAATCAACTAAAGAAGATGAGGTTGATTGAAATGTTACTAGCAAGTAGTATGGAGACATAAATTTAGATCTTGCATTCAATTAGGATTCTTGAGGACAAGAATCTTTTAAGGGGGATGGATTGTTATGACCCATTTAGGAGTATAAATACATGTTTTGTAATTCATTTTGAGTTACTTGATAATAAACAAAATTCTTTCTCTGCTTCTCTTTCAAACACACAGATACACACACTAGTTAAACCCAATTCAATTAGCTTCAATTCCTCTTCTAAGCCTTAGGAATTCTGGTTATTTGAAATCCTTTCTTCAATTCTTGAATGATTTCTGGAAAGGAACACAACAGATTTAGGCACGGTTCTTCGAGTATAATCACTAGGGAACAAGGCAGCGGTTCATTAAACACAATACGCTACAATTCACAATCTAAAACACCATAACATAACAGAAACTCACGATTCAGTTCATCACAGTCTCACAGCTTAATCAAGTCAATAGTGGTTGTGTTCATACATAAGATTACACGGTAAATTAGGCTTTCCGTAACTTAAAGCAGAAGTTAACATTGCAAATCATATGTTTACCAGATGCAAACGGGAGTAAACGATTTAAACATGCGACGATCTGTAGCAGCAGAAAGAAAACGCCATAGAAATCCAGTTCTATCGTTCTCCGAGGTAAAACCGAATCCATCTGGAAGGGTTTCCAATTTCTTGACAGAGTTGAGTTAATCGTTCATTTGACGAGAGAATTAAGATTCCACAATCTAGGTTAGTTCTCTCTGAAACTGACACAGGTTGAAGAAGGTGATTTTCCAATGAGACATAGAGGTATTTATTTCGCCCCTCTATCTATTACAATCCACCAAATAACTATCGTTTGTTAAGGAATTACACACTTCGGCCCCTCAAACTTTTTTCGACAACAATTACGTTACTTAACCAAGAGACGAATGCCCATATTGTCTTCGAATTTTCTTTTTCCTTTAATTGTTACTAGTAAGGTATACGCGTAATGCTGCGACGGCAAATAAATTCTATTTTATATCATGTTGCTTTTAAAAATGTAATAATATGTTATTCACGCAATTTAATATCACGAAAAAGTATAGTACAATGTCAGTTTTTTTATTTTTTTATTTTTATTAACTATTTTATTAATTTTAAAAATAAATTTTAAAAGACATTAGAATAAAAAAATATTTATATTTATGAATAAGGAGAAGTTAATAAAATTTTGATAATTATGTTGATATGGGTAGATAATTATGTTTGCTTGAGATGATGTTTTAGTGTTAGAGAGATATTTTAAATAGATAAAAAGTTAAAGTAAATTAAGAAAGAGAATGAAATAGTTAAAAGAAGTATTTTAAAAATTAAAGTAAATTAGGAGAGAAAATGAAATGGTTAAGAAGGGGTATTTTAGTACATTCAAGTTACTTAAAATTAAGAGTTTTTAAGGTTGTAAATGTATTATATAGGAGTAAGATTACATACGTCTTAAAAATATTATTTACTTTTAACTTTTTAAAGTATTTCTTATTCAACTTTAACCTTAACTGTTTTTATTTACGTTATATAAAAGTTGATGTAAAATATATGAATGGATTGTGTTTTAAATATATTTTTATTAGTATAATTTTAATCAACTGTTATATAAAACAAACGAAAATATTTAAGATTAAAGTTTAAAATAAAGGCTTTCAAAAGTCAAAAGTTAACCGGAGGGAGTATTATTATTATTATTATTAGTTTAACACTTTGTGTATAAATACGGAGATGGTTAAAGTAAATTTTAAAGATTTATGGTGTTAAACAAGGCTAACATGTATACTAAAACAATTGTAAAGCATAAAAAAGTAATGTAATAACGAATGTCACAAACATTGTTTGTAATCTCTACCAATACTTCCTTTCCATATAGTGAATATATGTTGGGGAGATAATCACTTAATCCCAATAATCAAATCTGTCTATTGAATTACATAAGATTTGATAATAACAAAACTGTAACATCTTCGATTTGGGTCTAGTTGTAAATCGTTTGTAAACGT
The DNA here is from genome assembly GCA_038502395.1 of Dittrichia graveolens. Lineage (NCBI taxonomy): Eukaryota > Viridiplantae > Streptophyta > Magnoliopsida > Asterales > Asteraceae > Dittrichia > Dittrichia graveolens. The sequence continues at coordinate 64,458,615 of JARJIL010000005.1, read as the reverse complement.
ACGTGAGCTAGTAAATTATGTAAATGAATATTTCAAGTTGAATATATATGTATGTATTAGTTGCTTGAATAAATGGGTGTTTAAATAAAAATATATATGTGTATATATTTGTCAATGTGTATTAGTTAAAATAAAGTGAATATATATATATATATATATATATATATATATGTATATATATATGTGTGTATATATGTGTGTGTATATATATATATAGGGATGAGATCAAATAAAAAGAAAATTAAAGTAAAAAGTGTAAAAGGGATGATTATTTGATCATTTTTCGGTATATATATCAACTGATAATCGTTAGTTCATCATCTTTATTGATTAAAACTAGTTCTTTATCGATTTCTTTTTGATTTCAAATACAGATTTTGGAATAATTTGTTGATGAACAAAATGCTTTCATCTAAAAAGTGATGAATATGTTGGATTCAAAAAGAAATTGATGAAGAACTTGTTTTAATCAATAAAGATGATGAATTAACGATTATCAACGATTATCAGTTGATATATATACCGAAAAATGATCAAATAATCATCCATTTTACCCTTTTTACTTTAATTTTCTTTTTACTTAATCTCTACCCTATATATATATATATGTTAGTCCCATGTTTAGAATAGTTAGATTTGATGAGATAAACCATAACTATGTATAGATGATAGGTTAAATGTTAGAAATTATGTAAGTCTGTTATAGACTGACTAGTCAGCTTAGGCTGACTACTATATATATATATATATATATATATATATATATATGTTAGTCCCATGTTTAGAATAGTTAGATTTGATGAGACAAACCATAGCTATGTATAGATGATAGGTTAAATGTTAGAAATTATGTAAGTCTGTTATAGACTGACTAGTCAGCTTAGGCTGAGTAGTCAGCGTATAAACAGATATAGAGTTTTCTATGTGAGTATTAGATAACTCAGTGACTTCTAAGCTGAGATAGATTTCAAGAATGAAGACTTGAAGATTTGAAGACTCAAGAACTCAGCTTGGTAATATCAAGACTGAGTAAGTCAGCTCAGCGCCAGAAGTCAGTTCAAGAATTTAAGTTTTAAATTCCATTATAAACTCTCTATATCTACGACATTTAAATTAGGATATCTGAACCTAATTTAAGCTATCTATTATTTAGATAGAGATCTCAAACGAAATTAATTAGATATGTTGTAATTAAGGAGTTTGTTATAGTTTTAAAGAAAAGATAAGTTCTATTTTTAAACTGTGATTTGTTCGTAGATATATCAAGTATAAGAGAATACACAGAGAACAACAGAGAGTTCTGCATAAGTTGCAAACGTACGTGTGTTCGTCATACTTGATACGCGTGTGTTGCGATAACTTTGTGAGTTCAAAGTTCAAGAGAGTTTTCCAGAGTTCTTGTTAATCAGTTTTAACAAGAAGTTCGATCATCAATTAGTTTGTTATACAAGAGTGTTTAGAGATAGTTGAGTTTATAATCAGTGTAACATCAAATCATCCTGTTGATTTGATTAGAAAGTGATAATTGTAATATCTTGATTGATTATTGAATATATTCTTATTGAATTGTTTTAAGTGTATTCAACCCCCCTCCCTTCCACACTATATCGGTTGCTTGTTTAACCTCTTTGGGACCAACAACTGGTATCAGAGCAAGTTTCTTCATTAACTGAAGATCAAGATCCGCTGTCAAGAGGTCAAGATGTCTACCAACAAGCAATCAAATCATATTCCAACAATGGCGGCAAAAGGGTGTTGTAACATTCTCGATTTGGATCTAGTTGTATTTAAGTATATACGTGTGTGAAAGTCGAGTAAAATAATAGTAAAGTATGCACGTCTATTATTATGTGTTTAATTGTTATATGTTTTAAGTAATTCTATGTTAAAATATAAAGGTAGTAAAAGTGTAAATAAGATGATTAATATATGAATGGTTTTAAGTAAGGATTCCAGAAATATCCCCGTTAGTTGAAACGGGTAATCGTAGGTCAAGTTGTAAGTTGAAAAGGGGAACAAAATACCCCGTTGTTGATAGATTTAACCTAAAGGCGGTTGAAGCCTTTTATTCACACGTCTGTATGTGTGTTTTGACACAAACACATACACAGATAACTTGAAACTCTCTTAACTCTTTGTTCTTGAGGAAATTTTTGAAGGCTTCTTGCGTCAAGCTGATTTCTAGCAAGTAGAGGCCCTTGTTGTTGTCATCTTCTTCATCATCTTCACCATCTTGTTCTTCATTTGGTAAGAAGCTTTACCAAGTGGGATTTTGATATTAATGAATTGAACCTCAAATTGAGTTTTGAAATTGACTTTAACTGATCCCTATATCTGTTATAAGTTGATTATAACTAAATTGATGAATTAAAATAGTGTTTTGGTGAAGTTCTTGAAAATTGAATAAAATGGGTTAAATGGATGATTTTAATCCCAAATCTTGTGTAAGTTGTTATGAGTAATAAAAGGTGTGTTTTTGGGATCATATGAATGTTCCCTAAGATGTACAAATGTTAAAAAATGATTTAGAAACTCGAAATTTGAGGTTTGAAATAAGAACAGTCGGAACAGGGGATGCTGGAACCGACCTGTTCTTGAACAGGTTTGCTTGCGGGCGCAAGGCCCTTCCTTGCGGCCGCAAGAGCCCAAATCCGATGAGTTGAAAGCTAAATCCGACACACTAAGTGTGGAAATCCGAGAGTGCTTGCGGGCGCAAGGTCCCACCCTTACGGTCGTAAAGGGTATCGGAATCCGGTAACGAATGTTGAAATCCGATAAAGTATTAGAATCCGATTGAAAGTATCGGAATCCACAAGAAGTTTCGGAATCCGATAGTTATATCGGATTTGCTGAGCTTACGGGCGCAAGCGATATTGCTTGCGGGCGCAAGCATGCCATTACGGGCGCAAGCATGGGTGCTTGCGGCCGCAAGGGGTGTCTTTCTGTAAACAACTCAAAGATTGTTAAGTCTTTGTTTGTTGGTCTATGGTTCCTTTAGGGGTTCCTGATCTTGTCATGTTTCGCATATGCGAATGGTTAATGTAAGTAATGACGTTGGCAGGTGAACTTGCCATGTTAGTGGAGTCAAAACCAGACACCTGTACGTAGTAAGCTACTTAGGTGGGTGCCTACTTTTATGAGACTCGGCATGAGTAAGTCTTGCAAGCTAAGATGATTATGTGAATGTGTGAATGTGTATGTATGTATGACTAACCTGTTTGTGCAGGTACGCTTAAGAAGATGAGAGTAAGTTTCTGAATGATGTTACGATTGCTTGTAAGATAGGTGCATGCCAGCGGGTCCAGAATGGAACCGCTTAGTTAATATCTTATAATGTGCATGAATGATAGATTGTATGATGATTGCATGTATGAATGACTGAATGACGGATCCCTGTGGGATCCTATGAACGATATATGGCTATATGATGATGATGATGATGGATCCCTGTGGGATCGAATGTACGTATATGTGTATGTGAACTGTCTGCAGACTATCTGACGCATGGTTAAGGTCAGCCGACTAGCTGGATCCTAACAGGACTTCGGTCATTTATGGATTTACGGTGATTCGGGGTGCATCCCGGATCGAGGTTCTATAGAACCGCCGTGCCTTAACGTGAGACTGTAATCAGCCAGGACCTGGCCGTGATTACTAGGGAACCTTGTGTTCCGTAAAAGATGCTTGGTGGACTGCCTTGTGCTCCCCCACCAGCGCGGATTGGTCGTGTCTGATTCCCGGTCTGAGTTATTGAGCAGGACTAGCTCTCCTGCAAGACATGACTCTTACTCATCTTGTCAGCACGCCGTTATGTATTAAGCTAGCAATGTGTGCTTATGTACGATAAGATGTGTACGATATGATATGTATGATGTGTTTGATGCATGACTCACTATATTGATGCTTATGCTAAGTATGTACTCACTAGCCAGTGTAGCTAATGGTGCTATGATTTCCCTTTTCAGGTAAAGACTAGATGGCCTGGAGAGGCGGGCGACTTATGATGTAGATGCCCCTTGTGGGTTGGAACACTTTATGTTGTAATGTATGTTTGATATTATGGTCGGTTCCTGTATGTTTGGTAACACCAATGGATGTTTTGGAAACAAAGATGATGTAATCAACTGTTTGTTGATATTAAAAAGAAAAAATTTCCGCTGCAAAAACCTGAATTGTCACTAAAGTTATTGTTTTCAGAAGCGGTGTTACAATTAGGTATCATAGCCTAAGTTTGAGTGAATTGGGTACTTGTAAGAGTATTCGATCTCAAGCTCGGGCCCGACCATAAAGAAGTGTTCCTAAAGGGGGGATTGAGCGAGAGTTATATGTATGCTAGTATTATATGATGACTTGTTAGTGAGTTAAGTCAGTGAGAATGAGTATTAACTGCTCTTTCTCTATTATATAGAAGTCTTGAAAGATGTCTGCCGAACATGGCAATACAGAGCAAGCTTTGAAAGAAATGGAAGACGAGGCTTCGCATATGCCTCATTAGGCTGAGGATCAGAGATCTCAGCAGAATATTTGTGGTGGCAGACCTGAGCCAGATCAGGCTGCTATCATTAGGCGTTTAGAAGAGGAGCTTCGAGTGACGAAGGAGCTCTTATTGCAAGCGACGCTGAACAAGCCCCGAAAGACTTGTTCATACAAGAAATTTCTAACTTGCAATCCTCCGACGTTTCAGGGGAGTGATAACCCTACAGTTACCATACAGTGGCTCTGAGAGATGGAGCAAGTGTTTGAATCCTGTGAGTGCGAACCGGAGTATTGCGTGAAATACGCAATACGTATGTTGAAAGGCCGTGCCATCTTTTGGTGGGATACGGTAAAAGCGTCAGTTCGGAAAGAAGTACTGAGTGCTCTCACTTGGGAGCAGTTCTCTGAGAAGGTTCTAAAGAAATATTGCACTGAGTATGACCTGGAGAGAATGGAGAGAGATTTTAATGATCTCAAGAAAGGGGATACGCCAATCGAGGAACACATAACCGCATTCACCGACAAGATGCGGTTTGTTCCTCATCTGATCCCAGACGAGACCACCAAGATAAGGCGGTTTGTGGCAACTCTGCCACTGGAATTTCGCCCACATGTGAGGGCTGCTGTTGAACTGGATCGGGCGTTTGATATAGCCCAACAATTGGAAGGTGACCGTTTGTATTGCAAGGGCGAATCTGCCGGTACAGAGTCAAAGAGGAAGTTTCAACCGTTTGATAAATCGGGTCCTTCCAAAGGACAATCCACTGCAGGCGGGAAGACTGATTCCTCTAAGAAGCCGAGGCCTGATTCTCCTTGGTGTTCTTAGTGTCGCGCTTACCATTCTGGTGAGTGTTCTAGTGCTACCCAACGGTGCTGGAGGTGCGGACAGAAGGGCCACGCTAGTTCTGAGTGTGGTCTCAAAGAAAATGTCTGTTACCGATGCCATAAGCCTGGGCACAAGTTGACAGATTGCCCGGAAAGACAGGGTACCAGATCTAAGGGGTCTTTTAAAGACCAAAAGAATGAAGATGCGTCTCGCGCGAAGGGGAGGGCATTTCAGATGATAGCGGAGGAGACCAAAGATGCAGCGGATGTCAGTACCGGTACGTTATGTGCTAACTGTTTCCCTGCATATGTGTTCTTTGACTTTGGAGTTCGTTACTCCTTTATTTCTTCGTCTTATTATTAGAAGTTAAAATTATCTGTTTCCAAAATGACCAATCCACTTAATGTGGAAATTGCTAATGGTAAGGTAGTCTCTGTTACAGAGAAAGTTCCAATAGCTGTTCTTGATGTCAAGGGAGGGGGTTTCCCTATCTCCTTTTGTGATACGATAATTGGGATGGATTGGCTCAGCAGTTGTGATGCTGAGATTTTCTGTTCCAAACAGATGAACGAGATCCCTCTATTCGATGAATCTCAAGCTGTTACTTGTGGAGAACAACAGGAGTTTGATATTTCTGTTATCTCTGTTGTTAGGAACATAGAATTCTGTTTCTAAAGTTATGACTCTTTCTTCGCATAGTTATTTATGCCAAGATAGAGAAACGACCAGTCCAACATATCAGAGTAGCGTTTGATTACCCTGATGTGTTTCCTGAAGAAATACCGGGTTTACCTCCGGTCAGTGATGTCAATTGTGAGGTTAAGTTGAATCCGGGAGCTAACGCGATGGCTAGAGCTCCTTCTTTGATAGGTTCTCGAAGTTCTTAAATGAGAACAATTGTGTGTCAAGTTGTCTAAGGGAAATGTATTTCCTTAGTCATGCCATCTGTAAGGATTGTGTCAAATAGATTGAGCTAGGGAAGAAGCTATGATGAATTAGGGAGTTCTTCGAACTCCTTTTGAAACTAAAAGTTTCTTTGCCTTAGCTGACTACTATTATCGGTTCATCTGCAGTTTCTTGAAGTTTGCAGGTCCGTTGACTAAACTGACTCGTAAAGATGTATTTGTTGTATCTGTTGTATGGTCGGAAGTTGTAGAGGAAGTATTTTATAGCTCGAAGTGATTATTGTGTGAAGCTCCGATCCTTACCTTGTTTGAGGGTTTGGAAGACTTTATTGTCTGTTGTAGAATCCGTTACTACCCCGGTGAAGCCAGTGTTGTAACAAATGCTTTAAGTCGTAGAGGCCCGTCAACGGGAGTTAGATTTATGATGATCATAATGATATCAGATATGCACGCAAGTTGAGATGAATACAAGAGACGTTGTAATCGGTCGCGGCGATTTGAGACTTCGGAAATTGATGTTCATTTTGTGTGTTACAAATGAGTCTGCATTTGTAGAATAACTTGATTCAGTTTGTGATAGTAAGACTGTGACACGTCACGGTCTTTCATGTTGATTATTTTGATATTGACTATCCGTTGTTTCTAGTTCTGGCAAAGTTTGCAATGTGAGTTAGGCACTTGTGTTCGACTGAGCATTGCCTATCACTTGCAAACTAATGGCCAATTGAAGCTAAGTCCACATTCTGTAGACCCATTTGGAGTCGTGCGTAAAGTCAGTGATCAGACGGTAACTCATGAGCTGCCGCCTGAGCTAGTCAATGTGTATGTCGTCTTTAACGTGTGTTACTTACGCAAGTGCCACGTTGAAGAAGAACCTGTAGAGATTCTTGACACGAAGGTCAAGAAGCTGCGTAAGAAAATAGTCGAGCTAGTCCTCATGAAGTAAGAACACAACTTAGGTCCAAACCCGATGTGGGAAATCGAGGACGTGATGAAAGCAAGATACCCTTACCTGTTTATCACTGAGTGCATTCTAAGGACGGAATCCTCCTAAGGGGGTAGATTTGTAACATCCTCGATTTGGGCCTAGTTGTATTTAAGTATATACGTGTGTGAAAGTCGAGTAAAATAATAGTAAAGTATGCACGTCTATTATTATGTGTTTAATTGTTATATGTTTTAAGTAATTCTATGTTAGAATATAAAAGTAGTAAAAGTGTAAATAAGATGATTAATATATGAATGGTTTTAAGTAAGGATTCCAGAAATATCCCCGTTAGTTAAAACGGGTAATCGTAGGTCAAATCGTAAGTTGAAAAGGGGAACAAAATACCCCGTTGTTGATAGATTTAACCCTAAAGCGGTTGAAGCCTTTTATTCACACGTCTGTATGTGTGTTTTGACACAAACACATACACAGATAACTTGAAACTCTCTTAACTCTTTGTTCTTGAGGAAATTGTTGAAGGCTTCTTGTGTCAAGCTGATTTCTAGCAAGTAGAGGCCCTTGTTGTTGTCATCTTCTTCATCATCTTCACCATCTTGTTCTTCATTTGGTAAGAAGCTTTACCAAGTGGGATTTTGATATTAATGAATTGAACCTCAAATTGAGTTTTGAAATTGACTTTAACTGATCCCTACATCAGTTATAAGTTGATTAGAACTAAATTGATGAATTAAAATAGTGTTTTGGTAAAGTTCTTGAAAATTGAATAAAATGGGTTAAATGGATGATTTTAAATCCAAATCTTGTGTAAGTTGTTATGAGTAATAAAAGGTGTGTTTTTGGGATCATATGAATGTTCCCTAAGATGTACAAAGGTCAAAAAATGATTTAGAAACTCAAAATTTGAGGTTTGAAATAAGAACAGTCGGAACAGGGGATGCTGGAACCGACCTGTTCTTGAACAGGTTTGCTTGCGGCCGCAAGGAGCCCAAATCCGATGAGTTGAAAGCTAAATCCGACACACTAAGTGTGGAAATCCGATAGTGCTTGCGGGCGCAAGGTCCCACCCTTGCGGCCGTAAAGGGTATCGGAATCCGGTAAGGAATGTTGAAAACCGATAAAGTATTAGAATCCGATTGAAAGTATCGGAATCCGCAAGAAGTGTCGGAATCCGATAGTTATATCGGATTTGCTGAGCTTACGGGCGCAAGCGAGATTGCTTGCGGGCGCAAGCATGGGTGCTTGCGGCCGCAAGGGGTGTCTTTCTGTAAACAACTCAAAGATTGTTAAGTCTTTGTTTGTTGGTCTATGGTTCCTTTAGGGGTTCCTGATCTTGTCATGTTTCGCATATGCGAATGGTTAATGTAAGTAATGACGTTGGCAGGTGAACTTGCCATGTTAGTGGAGTCAAAACCAGACACCTGTACGTAGTAAGCTACTTAGGTGGGTGCCTACTTTTATGAGACTCGGCATGAGTAAGTCTTGCAAGCTAAGATGATTATGTGAATGTGTGAATGTGTATGTATGTATGACTAACCTGTTTGTGCAGGTACGCTTAAGAAGATGAGAGTAAGTTTCTGAATGATGTTACGATTGCTTGTAAGATAGGTGCATGCCAGCGGGTCCAGAATGGAACCGCTTAGTTAATATCTTATAATGTGCATGAATGATAGATTGTATGATGATTGCATGTATGAATGACTGAATGACAGATCCCTGTGGGATCCTATGAACGATATATGGCTATATGATGATGATGATGATGGATCCCTGTGGGATCGAATGTACGTATATGTGTATGTGAACTGTCTGCAGACTATCTGACGCATGGTTAAGGTCAGCCGACTAGCTGGATCCTAACAGGACTTCGGTCATTTATGGATTTACGGTGATTCGGGGTGCATCCCGGATCGAGGTTCTATAGAACCGCCGTGCCTTAACGTGAGACTGTAATCAGCCAGGACCTGGCCGTGATTACTAGGGAACCTTGTGTTCCGTAAAAGATGCTTGGTGGACTGCCTTGTGCTCCCCCACCAGCGCGGATTGGTCGTGTCTGATTCCCGGTCTGAGTTATTGAGCAGGACTAGCTCTCCTGCAAGACATGACTCTTACTCATCTTGTCAGCACGCCGTTATGTATTAAGCTAGCAATGTGTGCTTATGTACGATAAGATGTGTACGATATGATATGTATGATGTGTTTGATGCATGACTCACTATATTGATGCTTATGCTAAGTATGTACTCACTAGCTAGTGTAGCTAATGGTGCTATGATTTCCCTTTTCAGGTAAAGACTAGATGGCCTGGAGAGGCGGGCGACTTATGATGTAGATGCCCCTTGTGGGTTGGAACACTTTATGTTGTAATGTATGTTTGATATTATGGTCGGTTCCTGTATGTTTGGTAACACCAATGGATGTTTTGGAAACAAAGATGATGTAATCAACTGTTTGTTGATATTAAAAAGAAAAAATTTCCGCTGCAAAAACCTGAATTGTCACTAAAGTTATTGTTTTTAGAAGCGGTGTTACAATTAGGTATCAGAGCCTAAGTTTGAGTGAATTGGGTACTTGTAAGAGTATTCGATCTCAAGCTCGGGCCCGACCATAAAGAAGTGTTCCTAAAGGGGGGATTGAGCGAGAGTTATATGTATGCTAGTATTATATGATGACTTGTTAGTGAGTTAAGTCAGTGAGAATGAGTATTAACTGCTCTTTCTCTGTTATATAGAAGTCTTGAAAGATGTCTGCCGAACGTGGCAATACAGAGCAAGCTTTGAAAGAAATGGAAGACGAGGCTTCGCATATGCCTCATCAGGCTGAGGATCAGAGATCTCAGCAGAATATTGGTGGTGGCAGACCTGAGCCAGATCAGCCTGCTATCATTAGGCGTTTAGAAGAGGAGCTTCGAGTGACGAAGGAGCTCTTATTGCAAGCGACGCTGAACAAGCCCCGAAAGACTTGTTCATACAAGAAATTTCTAACTTGCAATCCTCCGACGTTTCAGGGGAGTGATAACCCTACAGTTACCATACAGTGGCTCTGAGAGATGGAGCAAGTGTTTGAATCCTGTGAGTGCGAACCGGAGTATTGCGTGAAATACGCAATACGTATGTTGAAAGGCCGTGCCATCTTTTGGTGGGATACGGTAAAAGCGTCGGTTCGGAAAGAAGTACTGAGTGCTCTCACTTGGGAGCAGTTCTCTGAGAAGGTTCTAAAGAAATATTGCACTGAGTATGACCTGGAGAGAATGGAGAGAGATTTTAATGATCTCAAGAAAGGGGATACGCCAATCGAGGAACACATAACCGCATTCACCGACAAGATGCGGTTTGTTCCTCATCTGATCCCAGACGAGACCACCAAGATAAGGCGGTTTGTGGCAACTCTGCCACTGGAATTTCGCCCACATGTGAGGGCTGCTGTTGAACTGGATCGGGCGTTTGATATAGCCCAACAATTGGAAGGTGACCGTTTGTATTGCAAGGGCGAATCTGCCGGTACAGAGTCAAAGAGGAAGTTTCAACCGTTTGATAAATCGGGTCCTTCCAAAGGACAATCCACTGCAGGCGGGAAGACTGATTCCTCTAAGAAGCCGAGGCCTGATTCTCCTTGGTGTTCTTAGTGTCGCGCTTACCATTCTGGTGAGTGTTCTAGTGCTACCCAACGGTGCTGGAGGTGCGGACAGAAGGGCCACGCTAGTTCTGAGTGTGGTCTCAAAGAAAATGTCTGTTACCGATGCCATAAGCCTGGGCACAAGTTGACAGATTGCCCGGAAAGACAGGGTACCAGATCTAAGGGGTCTTTTAAAGACCAAAAGAATGAAGATGCGTCTCGCGCGAAGGGGAGGGCATTTCAGATGATAGCGGAGGAGACCAAAGATGCAGCGGATGTCAGTACCGGTACGTTATGTGCTAACTGTTTCCCTGCATATGTGTTCTTTGACTTTGGAGTTCGTTACTCCTTTATTTCTTCGTCTTATTATTAGAAGTTAAAATTATCTGTTTCCAAAATGACCAATCCACTTAATGTGGAAATTGCTAATGGTAAGGTAGTCTCTGTTACAGAGAAAGTTCCAATAGCTGTTCTTGATGTCAAGGGAGGGGGTTTCCCTATCTCCTTTTGTGATACGATAATTGGGATGGATTGGCTCAGCAGTTGTGATGCTGAGATTTTCTGTTCCAAACAGATGAACGAGATCCCTCTATTCGATGAATCTCAAGCTGTTACTTGTGGAGAACAACAGGAGTTTGATATTTCTGTTATCTCTGTTGTTAGGAACATAGAATTCTGTTTCTAAAGTTATGACTCTTTCTTCGCATAGTTATTTATGCCAAGATAGAGAAACGACCAGTCCAACATATCAGAGTAGCGTTTGATTACCCTGATGTGTTTCCTGAAGAAATACCGGGTTTACCTCCGGTCAGTGATGTCAATTGTGAGGTTAAGTTGAATCCGGGAGCTAACGCGATGGCTAGAGCTCCTTCTTTGATAGGTTCTCGAAGTTCTTAAATGAGAACAATTGTGTGTCAAGTTGTCTAAGGGAAATGTATTTCCTTAGTCATGCCATCTGTAAGGATTGTGTCAAATAGATTGAGCTAGGGAAGAAGCTATGATGAATTAGGGAGTTCTTCGAACTCCTTTTGAAACTAAAAGTTTCTTTGCCTTAGCTGACTACTATTATCGGTTCATCTGCAGTTTCTTGAAGTTTGCAGGTCCGTTGACTAAACTGACTCGTAAAGATGTATTTGTTGTATCTGTTGTATGGTCGGAAGTTGTAGAGGAAGTACTTTATAGCTCGAAGTGATTATTGTGTGAAGCTCCGATCCTTACCTTGTTTGAGGGTTTGGAAGACTTTATTGTCTGTTGTAGAATCCGTTACTACCCCGGTGAAGCCAGTGTTGTAACAAATGCTTTAAGTCGTAGAGGCCCGTCAACGGGAGTTAGATTTATGATGATCACAATGATATCAGATATGCACGCAAGTTGAGATGAATACAAGAGACGTTGTAATCGGTCGCGGCGATTTGAGACTTCGGAAATTGATGTTCATTTTGTGTGTTGCAAATGAGTCTGCATTTGTAGAATAACTTGATTCAGTTTGTGATAGTAAGACTGTGACACGCCACGGTCTTTCATGTTGATTATTTTGATATTGACTATCCGTTGTTTCTAGTTCTGGCAAAGTTTGCAATGTGAGTTAGGCACTTGTGTTCGACTGAGCATTGCCTATCACTTGCAAACTAATGGCCAATTGAAGCTAAGTCCACATTCTGTAGACCCATTTGGAGTCGTGCGTAAAGTCAGTGATCAGACGGTAACTCATGAGCTGCCGCCTGAGCTAGTCAATGTGTATGTCGTCTTTAACGTGTGTTACTTACGCAAGTGCCACGTTGAAGAAGAACCTGTAGAGATTCTTGACACGAAGGTCAAGAAGCTGCGTAAGAAAATAGTCGAGCTAGTCCTCATGAAGTAAGAACACAACTTAGGTCCAAACCCGATGTGGGAAATCGAGGACGTGATGAAAGCAAGATACCCTTACCTGTTTATCACTGAGTGCATTCTAAGGACGGAATCCTCCTAAGGGGGTAGATTTGTAACATCCTCGATTTGGGCCTAGTTGTATTTAAGTATATACGTGTGTGAAAGTCGAGTAAAATAATAGTAAAGTATGCACGTCTATTATTATGTGTTTAATTGTTATATGTTTTAAGTAATTCTATGTTAGAATATAAAAGTAGTAAAAGTGTAAATAAGATGATTAATATATGAATGGTTTTAAGTAAGGATTCCAGAAATATCCCCGTTAGTTAAAACGGGTAATCGTAGGTCAAATCGTAAGTTGAAAAGGGGAACAAAATACCCCGTTGTTGATAGATTTAACCCCAAAGCGGTTGAAGCCTTTTATTCACACGTCTGTATGTGTGTTTTGACACAAACACATACACAGATAACTTGAAACTCTCTTAACTCTTTGTTCTTGAGGAAATTGTTGAAGGCTTCTTGTGTCAAGCTGATTTCTAGCAAGTAGAGGCCCTTGTTGTTGTCATCTTCTTCATCATCTTCACCATCTTGTTCTTCATTTGGTAAGAAGCTTTACCAAGTGGGATTTTGATATTAATGAATTGAACCTCAAATTGAGTTTTGAAATTGACTTTAACTGATCCCTACATCAGTTATAAGTTGATTAGAACTAAATTGATGAATTAAAATAGTGTTTTGGTAAAGTTCTTGAAAATTGAATAAAATGGGTTAAATGGATGATTTTAAATCCAAATCTTGTGTAAGTTGTTATGAGTAATAAAAGGTGTGTTTTTGGGATCATATGAATGTTCCCTAAGATGTACAAATGTTAAAAAATGATTTAGAAACTCAAAATTTGAGGTTTGAAATAAAAACAGTCGGAACAGGGGATGCTGGAACCGACCTGTTCTTGAACAGGTTTGCTTGCGGCCGCAAGGAGCCCAAATCCGATGAGTTGAAAGCTAAACCCGACACACTAAGTGTGGAAATCCGATAGTTCTTGCGGGCGCAAGGTCCCACCCTTGCGGCCGTAAAGGGTATCGAATCCGGTAAGGAATGTTGAAAACCGATAAAGTATTAGAATCCGATTGAAAGTATCGGAATCCGCAAGAAGTGTCGGAATCCGATAGTTATATCGGATTTGCTGAGCTTACGGGCGCAAGCGAGATTGCTTGCGGGCGCAAGTATGGGTACTTGCGGCCGCAAGGGGTGTCTTTCTGTAAACAACTCAAAGATTGTTAAGTCTTTGTTTGTTGGTCTATGGTTCCTTTAGGGGTTCCTGATCTTGTCATGGTTCACATATGCGAATGGTTAATGTAAGTAATGACGTTGGCAGGTGAACTTGTCGTGTTGAGTCAAAACCAGACACCTGTACGTAGTAAGCTACTTAGGTGAGTGCCTACTTTTATGAGACTCGGCATGAGTAAGTCTTGCAAGCTAAGATGATTATGTGAATGTGTGAATGTGTATGTATGTATGACTAACCTGTTTGTGTAGGTACGCTTAAGAAGATGAGAGTAAGTTTCTGAATGATGTTACGATTACTTGTAAGATAGGTGCATGCCAGCGGGTCCAGAATGGAACCGCTTAGTTAATATCTTATAATGTGCATGAATGATAGATTGTATGATGATTGCATGTATGAATGACTGAATGACGGATCCCTGTGGGATCCTATGAACGATATATGGCTATATGATGATGATGATGGATCCCTGTGGGATCGAATCTACGTATATGTGTATGTGAACTGTCTGCAGACTATCTGACGCATGGTTAAGGTCAGCCGACTAGCTGGATCCTAACAGGACTTCGGTCATTTATGGATTTACGGTGATTCGGGGTGCATCCCGGATCGAGGTTCTATAGAACCGCCGTGCCTTAACGTGAGACTGTAATCAACCAGGACCTGGCCGTGATTACTAGGGAACCTTGTGTTCCGTAAACGATGCTTGGTGGACTGCCTTGTGCTCCCCCACCAGCGTGGATTGGTCGTGTCTGATTCCCGGTCTGAGTTATTGAGCAGGACTAGCTCTCCTGCAAGACATGACTCTTACTCATCTTGTCAGCACGCCGCTATGTATTAAGCTAGCAATGTGTGCTTATGTACGATAAGATGTGTACGATATGATATGTATGATGTGTTTGATGCATGACTCACTATATTGATGCTTATGCTAAGTATGTACTCACTAGCTAGTGTAGCTAATGGTGCTATGATTTCCCTTTTCAGGTAAAGACTAGATGGCCTGGAGAGGCGGGCGACTTATGATGTAGATGCCCCTTGTGGGTTGGAACACTTTATGTTGTAATATATGTTTGATATTATGGTCGGTTCCTATATGTTTGGTAACACCAATGAGTGTTTTGGAAACAAAGATGATGTAATCAACTGTTTGTTGATATAAAAAAGAAAAAATTTCCGCTGCTAAAACCTGAATTGTCACTAAATTTATTGTTTTTAGAAGCGGTGTTACAGGTGTCCTATTTTTTATGGCAATGACTATCCTATGTGGAAGTTCAGAGCCATGCTGTTTCTGAACTCGGTGGATCACAGGATGAGTACCATGATTCAAGATGGCCCAATCATACCCATGATCCATATTACTGCCACTAACAAAACTGTCCCCTCTGGAGAAACTCCCAAGCCTGAAGCATCTTGGACTGAGGAAGATCGCAAAATAAGGCACAAAGCATCATAGCAAATGCTTTAACAAGCCCTCTTTTGCATACTGTGGCTGGGTGCCAAACTGCAAAAGAGATGTGGGATACTCTCAGTGTCACTTATGAAGGCACTGACCTAGTCAAGCAACATAAAAAGACCAATCCGAGTCGTTCTTATGAGAATTTGTTTGCTAAAAAGAATGAAACTCTGGCTTATCTGTTTACCAAATTTCAAGGCTTGATAAATGATCTGCTCTTGGTAGGTGTCAAGAAAGATGAAAATGAGTTGGTACTCAAGTTCTTGGATGTGTTACCAGAACAATTCAATGAGATCACCATTGCTCTTCATGCTAGAGGAACCTTAGGAAAATATGATCTTAGATCTATCTATGGTTTCCATCTTAATCATCAACAGATCATGGAACAGAAGAAAGTGGCCTAACAACAACTAAAAGAATCTATCAATAATGCTGGATCTGCATTGATTGCAAAAAAGAAGAATAAGGCTTCTAGAAAGTCTCAAGCTGAGACTGACTCGGAATCTGAGTCTGAGGAGGTAAGTCCTAACTCAGACTCAGATGATGAAGAGATGGATGCTCTCACTAAACAAATGGCAATGTTAGCAAGAAATTTTAGAAAGTTTAGAAGAGGAAGGGGTCAATTTGACAAAAGCAAAAGTAGTAAGTCTACTTTTGATCCTAAGAAAGCTAAGTGCTACAACTGTCAGAAGATATGACACATATCTGCTGAGTGTAGAGCTAAGAAAAGAGAATCAGCTTCAGTGGCTGACAAGAATGCATACAGAGCTGATAAATATAAAAAGAAATATCAGAGACTCAAAGCCAAGCCAGATGAAAACACCAAAGGTCTTCTTTCCGAGACCTGGGATACTGAATCATCTACTTTAGATGACGATGAGCCAAATAGGTGTTTGATGGCCATTGAGGATGAAGAGGAACAAGTTGATTATGAATTAGAAGAAAGTTCCTTTGATGAGGATCTAGCAGAAGTTGCTAAGCTGAGTAAGCAAACCAACAATTGGGATCCTGCCTCAATGTATAAGGTAAACAACTTCAGCTCTTACACTGATGAACAAAAATGTTTAATGTTCAACTATTTGTTGAATGACTTCAAAACCTCTCTTACAGTTCAATCTAATATGAAAACTGAAATTTCAAAATTAAAAGATGAACTTAAACACTCTGAAACTCTCATAAATGCTGGTAAAAAGACTTAAAGTGATTATGAGTGTCAGGTTCACATAAACAAAGTTCTAAGTGAAGAATTACAAGAATCAAAAGTGCAAGCTGACAATCAAAGAAAGATCTGTGAATCTTGGTGTAAGTCATCAAGGGAAGCAGAAAAATGTATCAACCAGCAGATACCAAATCAAGTAAAGGCAGTACTAGGGGGAGATTATAGTGCAGTTGCTGACGAAATCAACAAAGAACAAGTCAGTCTTGAAGATAAAAATGTGGAATCTGATGATATACTTCCAAACACATTTTTAAGAAACAAGGATGGAAAGCAGGTCAAAACCAATAAGTTTGTGAGACCAACCCAAAGCCCCCAGGTTATTCATACAAACCATCAAGCTGAGTGTTCTAGATCCAACAGAAACTGTAAGTCAGTTTTCAAAAGATTGGATTACAATCCTGTGAGAACAACTGTCTTTGACAAAATAACTCACATCAACTCAAAAAGACATAACTCTCAAGTCAAATATGAAAGGATGTATAAGAACAGAAAGTTGTCTGTAAGTCAGACTTCACCAAATAAGGGTAACCATAAAGCTGACAAAGGTAAGTCCAAAGTCAGAGAAAATCAAGTAGACAAACTGTCTAAAGGGATTGAAAGGTTATTCACATCTTATGATCCTAAAACTGTATCCAAATTTAATGTTGGAAAACTCAAAGAAGTCCCCCAAACACCTATCTTTAGAAGAAAATGCTATAAGTGTGGTGACAGAGGTCATGAAGCCAAGGATTGTGTAAGTACCAATCTAAGGCCTGAAAAAATAAAGGATGATCAGTTTAAAACAGACTCAGAATCTGTTCAAGCTGATCAGTCAGCTTTCAAAGGATTAGCTAAGTGCTCATCCTCAGAACCCACCAAATAGTGGGTTCCTAAAAGAAACTAATATGTTTAGTTGATCATGTGCAGGGCTCCTACAAGTGGTACTTAGACAGTGGATGCTCAAGGCACATGACAGGAAGCAAAGGGATTCTAAGTGAATTCCAAAACAATGAAGGACCTAAGGTGACATTTGGGGATAATTCTCAAGGAAGGACTAAAGGTTATGGAAAGATAACTGCTGGAACAGTCACTTTCAGAAAGGTAGCATATGTTGAAGGCCTTAAACACAATCTGATAAGTATCAGTCAATTATGTGATGAGGATTATGAAGTCACCTTCAGAAAGCATGCAGGAACAATTTATGATAAGAAGGGAAAACCAATACTAATGGCAAAAAGAGAGAGATATCTATCTGTTATATCTCAGCTCCGCAGATCCTTCAACTGAAACCTTCCTGTATTCTGACTCAACTCCCAAGCTGAGTTGGTTGTGGCACAAAAGACTATCACACCTAAATTTCAAATATATTAACAAACTATCTAGCAAAGAGTTAGTCTTTGGTCTACCAAAGATCACATTTGCCAAAGACAAACTTTGTTCAGCTTGTGAAATGGGAAAACATCATAAAGAATCCTTCAAGTCCAAACAGAATTTTTCAATTACAGAACCATTGCATATGTTGCATTTGGATTTATTTGGACCTATAAGCACCCCAATCCTAAGTGGTAAAAAATATACTCTAGTGATTGTTGATGAGTTCACAAGATTCACTTTGGTTGTCTTCTTAAAAGCCAAAAGTGAAGCTGCATATCAGTTAATCAGCTTCATAAGACAAGAAGAGTTGCAAAAAGGTAAGTCTATCAAGCAGCTCAAAAGTGATCATGGGACTGAGTTTAGAAACTCAACCCTTGAAGGCTTTTGTGAAGAAAAGGAAATTATCCATAATTTTTCATTTGTAAGAACTCCACGACAAAATGGAGTTGCTGAAAGGAGAAATAGAACCTTAATTGAAGCTGCCAGAACCATGTTATGTGAAGCAAAGCTCAAGCTGAGCTTTTGGGCATAAGCTGTAAGTACAACTTGCTACACACATAATAGATCCATGATAGTTAAAAGACATGGTAAAACACCTTATGAGATGTATCATGACAGAAAACCTAATATTGGATATTTCCATATCTTTGGTTCAACATGCTATGTGCTAAACCAAAGAGATCAGCTTCATAAATTGGAACCTAAAGCTGATCAAGGTCTATTTGTTGGATATTCTTCAATTTCCAAAGCTTACAGAGTCTATAATCTTAAAAAAAAGTAATTGAAGAGTCAGTACATGTTACGTATGATGAGACAAGTATTGACAAATCTGACAAAGCTCAAGCTGACCCGGTTAATTTGAGTAAGCTTGAAAGGAGCAAAGAAGATCTCACATCAAATCCCATGTATGTTATGGATGATTCTGATGATGAGGATGGTGGCAAATCTGACAAGCTTGTTTCAACGAAAGAAGCTATCAATATTGAAGATGATCACATAACTGAGACTATTGACACCAATACTCAGCCTGAGAATCTAGGTGAATCATCAGGTACAAGTCAGATTGAAAATCTAAGTGATTTCTCAATCCCTATCCAGACTGAAGAAGTGAGTCCTATTCAGCCTGAGAGACACTACTTAGATTCAGACCCAGAACCATAGTCTCCTACTACAACCTTCAAAGTATTAAAAGATCATCCCCTTGATGATATTATTGGTAACATTGAAGATGGTGTGTTGACTAGATCTAAGGCAAATGCAAACTATGTTGGACAAGGCTCAATATGGACTCAAGCAAGCTCCAAGAGCATGGTATGATACACTGTCCACCTATCTGCTTTCAAATGATTTTATTAGAGGAAGTATTGACAAAACTTTATTTATAAGAAAAAGTAGAGGACATGTTATTCTGGTTTAAATCTATGTGGATGAAATTATCTTTGGTTCAACAAACCAAGGTCTATGTGATTGGTTCTCTAAGATAATGTCTAATCAATACAGAATGAGCATGATGGGTGAGATGACTTATTTTTTTGGGACTTCAAATCAACCAGAAAGAAAATGGTATATTTATTAATCAGAGCAAGTATGTTTTTTTTATCTAATTAAGAAATATGGATTAGACTCAAGCCATCCTGTAAAGTCCCCAATGTTATACAATGTCAAGTTGCACAAGGACATTGATGGGAAATTTGTATGTCAGACTACATATAGAGGAATGATAGGTTCATTACTCTACTTGACTACAAGAAGGCCTGATATAATGTTTGCTACATGTGTTTGTGCACGATATCAGGCTGATCCAAAGGAATCACATTTACAAGATGTTAAAAGAATACTCAAATATCTGAACGGAACACCAAATTTAGGTTTGTGGTATCCCAAAGGATCAGGATTTGAGCTGATATGGTACTCAAATTTAGACTTCGCAGGTTGTGGCCTAGACCGAAAGAGTACGACTGGAGGATGTCAATTATTGGGTGGAAAATTAGTTAGCTGGACAAGCAAGAAACAAAACTCAGTGGCAATTTCCACAGCTGAAGCTGAGTATGTTGCAGTAGGGAGCTATTGTGCTCAAATATTGTGGATGCAACATCAACTTAAGGACTTTGATTTACATTATTCAAAGACTCCCATATTCTATGACAATCAAAGTGCTATTGCCATCACACATAACCCAGTGTTTCACTCAAGAACAAAGCACATTGAGATAAGACATCACTTCATCAGAGACATAGTAGAAAGTCAAAGATATTAATGATCCGTGGTGGCACTTTCAAGAATAATGTGCTCCCAATCTACAAACAAAACAATATCGTCGCCTGTATCGACATACCAAAGTCAAAGATTGGCAGGGGTTATGAGGACTGGGTTTCTTACATTCGAAAGGTTCCCCTGGCACATGCTTTTCTTCGTGGTCCGGCTGTGCTCACCCCACAACTCCTCACAGAGTTTTGGTTCACTTGCAGACTGGATGCCAATCAACACGTCATAAGAGGTACAGTCCTAAGTGGACAAGTGGCGATAGACGTAGATGCAAACTATCTCCGACAAATTCTACATCTCCCTGTTCACAATCAGTATGAGGCCACGGTTTCTAGGGAAACGTCAAGGAGTGTATTACCCTTAATGGGTCATCCTCAAGTCGTTGGTGTAATAAGGAAATCCATTTTCCAGACAGCATGGGGATTTATGGTGTCCACGGTGGTTCGTTCACTTGGATACAAGGTGGAAGGACTAGATAATGTTAATGACTTTGAGATGCAACTGCTATATAACATATTCTATGATCGAAGATTGGACTACGCTGGGTTAATCTTTAAGGTACTCAAGTCTCTGGTGACCAAGAATGTGAGGGATACCATTGTGCCCTTTGTAAGATTTTTATCAATGGTGATTGAGGACAGGTTAGGTAGAAGCTACACTACACAATATGAGTCAACCCCTACTCCTGTTCTGAGAGTCACCACTAATAGGCGCTGTAGGTATAATCTCTCTTCCTTCATCTCCTTCTTTCTCTCGCATTTCTCCATCTCCTATACAGGGAGATAAGACTGAGTCAAGCCCATCTCAGTCTAACCCCTCTCCCCCACCACAAACATCTCCACATACTCTCCACTCTACAACAAACCTTAGTCACCCCACTGCTACCAAGGATATTTCTCACACCTACACTCGCAAAACTGCCAAAGGTGGTCCTTCATCTAAAAAGGATCATGGAGCTGATGTCACACTGACACCTCCACCAGCAGGAGCAGAGGGGGAGACACCTTTTCTTAAGGTGCCAACCTCAAGGCTAGCGTCACCCAATCAGCCTAAACCGGGTATGGTGTCTACTCAGCCCATACCTATTCTAGCCATGGGAGAACTCATTTATGTTCCTTCACAGACACATGAAGGTAACATTGAACATATGACCTCTCCCTAGGGTTAACTACCCCCTCCTCACCACTCAGCCCAACCTACCCTACCACCAAAGCACACGAACTTGGTCATTCTTCTTCTCTTCTCTTCTATTCTTACACATTCTAGCACGACCTGTCAATGAACTCTCCATACACCAGGAAGGTTTACAGGGTTCCCATTCTGGCCCCCTTGGTTCCTTAGGTCAGCACCAACCTTTGGATATGGGGCCCACATTCTCACCTAATGAGGCATACTCAACAGCATCTCCTATAGTGGAAATTCATTCCTCCACTGGCCAGGAGGACTTTGAGGTTAAGCAGAGACAAGAGGAGCCCATACTGATGACCAATGATGCCAAAGCCATTATGAAGTATTTACAAACTCAGTTTGAGCTCCTACACAAGAAGAGGAAGAGTGATAAAGCCACGTTGATGCGTAAGTTGAATGATCTATCTAACTCTGTGGTCAATTTGGAAAGCATCGTGCTTAAATAAAGGCCCTCCCCTATTGATGATGACAAAAAGGGGGAGGAAGAATCAAAGAAAGATGGTGACACAGCTGAGGGGAAGCATACAGAGGAAGTGCAAATAGAAGAAGAAACTCATGATCAGTTCATGAGTACCGTAGATCAACCCTCTCAACCAGACATTCCAAACATTCCACGTGCTGTGATCCCTCAAGCTGAACCTCTTCAAGTGCTACAAGCTGAGCTACCAAAGTTTGTTGAAGCTGAGTCTGTTCCAGCTTCACAAATTGATAAAGGGAAAGGCAAGGTGATTGCGACTGGAAAAAGGAAGAAAAGAACAAGTGTTGTGTCTCTAGCAAAGAGAAGAAAAGTCATCATTGCTGAACCTGAGCCAGAGCAACAAGGTCAGTCTCAACTAGTTGCTTTTGAATCTGACTCAAGTGATGAAGCTGATGCAGCACAAAAGGCCAGTGACATACTTGCTGAACAAATGTTACAAGAAATGGCCAAGGATCTAGGTATGACAGTGGAAGAAATGAAAGAGCAGCAAAGGCAAGCTGAGATTCAAAGAGAAAAGGCTAAAGCTGAGGCTGCCAGAGCTGAAGCTGAAGCTGATTATTCTGGACCAAGAGCTGCCCCAATTCCCTACTCAGATGTTGATTTATGGCATTGCTATAAAAGAACACACTTTGATCACAAGATTGAATTCATCACACTGAGTAGAAAAGGAGAATTGGTGATAATCAACTTTGTACTAGATAACAAACATGAAATTGGTCTAGATGTGAGATGTCTATACAAGTTGGGCTTTTCAGAGCTAAAGATTGTAGCAACAACTATCAAAAAGATGAAAAAGAGTCAAATCAGACAAGAGATAGTTGATGTGCTTAAGACACTCTTCATAAGAATTGATCAATTAGGAGAAATTCCAGCTAATGAAATTGATACCTTTCTAAATAGAAACAAAGTTGCAAGAATTAGAGCAGCAAGCCAGCGAGCTAAACGAAATATCAGTCTACAAGTTCTAGAGGGAGTTGAATTCAGAGAAAATATTTATCTCACTCAACCTTTGGAAGGATTTTTGTATTTGGATGTTGAAGGCAACCAGTGTTTCTTGATGATAGCAAATCTTCCCTTGGCAAATTTGGAATTGATTTTGTACTTGAGGATTCTATGTGTAACACCGCTTCTGAATTCAGATACTTTAATGGCAAATTAAGTTTTAGCAGCGGAAATTTTTCTTTTTAAAACAATAACAGTTATTTACATTAACAACTTATCAAAAGAACGTTGGTGTTACCAAGTACAGGAACCGACCATAGTATCTATCTACATTACAACATACAAATACAAGTGTTCCACCCACAAGGGCAATACATTTCCCAAAAGCAACCCGCCTCGCAGGCCATCTAATCTTTACCTGAAAAGGGAAACATAGTACCATTAGCTACACTAGCTAGTGAGTACATACAATCATAAGCATCAATATGGTAAGTCATGCATCGTATCATAAACAATCATTGCTAGCTTAGCACATAGCGGTGTGCTGACAAGATCAGTAAGAGTCGTGTCTTGCAGGGTAATCAATCCCGCTCAACAACTCAAACCGGGGAATCAGACACGACCAATCCGTGCTAGTGGGGGAGCACAAGGCAATCCACCAAGCATCGTTCACAAAGTCAAAGACTCCACAGGTAATCCAGCTACAACCGGCTGATCACCATTCACGTTAAGGCACGGTGGTTCTTCAGAAGCTATGATCCAGATGCCTCTTGAATCACCGTGAAATCCCGAAGGATCCAGTGACAACCGACTGACCTTAACCATGCGTCAGATAGTCTGCAGACAGTTCACAAACACATATACGTACATTTGATCCCACAGGGATCCATCATCTTACATATAACATCTTATAGTTATTCATACGTTCATATCATCATGTATTAACTAAGTGGTTCCAAATCTGGACCCACTGGCATGCACCTGATACATATTCTAACATCTTACAAGTCATACACTTACCTCCTCAAGCGTACCTGCAAAAGGAAGTTAAATACACAAAATACATTCACATAGCATGCAAGGCCTTACTCTACAGAGTCTCATGAAAGCAGGCACTCACCTGATTAGCTTATAACGTTCGTTCACTTAAGGCTGGTTCAGCTGACACGTTCACCTATAAACATTGTTAACCACATTAAGCGGTTACACATACGGGACTCTATTTCTAGAACCCCAACATGACATATTTAAGGCTTAACTTCTCGTGAGTTAATATGACTCGTGCTTTTGAAATATTAATTTAAAAACGAACTTTCCTGAAATTAACCCAACACATCGCGTCCAGGTACCAGATGCGTCGCGTCGTGCTACTTTATGCGAAACTCGCATGAGAGGCTATAAAAGTCGCATGGCCTTTACAAGTGTCGCATGGCTCCATGCGACTGTCTGATGACAAAGTCGCATGGCCTGCCAAAAGTCGCATGGCATTGTTTCTCAAACCATGCGACAGTCGCATGATACAACTAAAAGTCGCATGACACTTCTTCAAAAGTCGCATAGCCAAGGCAAGTGTCGCATGAAATGGAACAATCAACCACCAGAGAGTCGCATGGCACCATGCAAATGTCGCATGGCTTCATGCGACAGTCACATCTCCCATGCGACAGTCGCATGGCACAGGTCGCATGACCCATGCGACTGTCAGACAGAAATTACGTGACTTGTCTGGCTTTACTGCTTGATCATTTGCAGAACCAACTAAAATCTTAATCTTGTTATTTTTAATTTCAAAACACTTTCAAACTTCATACAAAACTTACATAAGCTTCATAAAATCATCAAATCCAAACAAAAACACCATATAAACCAGAACCCACTTATGAAGCAACTTTGAATGCTCTTCAATGGTGTTCTTGTATGAACTTGAGGTTTGGCCATAATTCAAACATAAAACCAATATAAAACATGTTTAGACTCTACTACAAACACATGTTTACCTTTCTTGAATTCAAAGACTCAAACCTTTCATCTTCTCTTCTCCAGAAGCTCACAAAATGGAGAGCAAGTGTGTGTTTGTATGTGTGTTTTCTTTGCAACTTTTGCTATATTTGACTTTGTAAGTGAAATATCACATCTACATATATATATATATATATATATATATATATATATCAATCTTATCCAGAGGCAAACCGCCTCTGGAAAAATATCTAACTCTTTTCTTTTTTTTCTTTCTTCTTTTCCTTTTCAACTAATTAATTACATACATATATATATATATAATATACATACATACAATTAACACATAACACACAATATACAAAAATACATATTGCAAATACTCATTCATTTAATTTCACAAATACTTACAAACAAATATAAACATACGTCTATTATATTAACTACATACGTGTACGTACTATTTACAACTAGGCCCAAGTTGAGGATGTTACAAATCTACCCCCTTAAGAAGATTCCGTCCTCGGAATCTACTCAGTGATAAACAGGAGAGGGTACCTTGTCTTCATCTCGTCCTCAACTTTCCACGTCAGGTTTGGACCTAGGTTGTGCTTCCACTTAACAAGGACTAGTGTAATCATTTTCTTGCGTAGTTTCTTGACTTTCATGTCAAGAATTTCAACTGTTTCTTCAACTAGTCGCTTGGAAGAGTCAACTTTCAATTCTTGCAAAGGAATAATCTGTTCTTCCTCAATGTTGCACTTGCATAAGTAGCACACGTTAAAGGTGTCGTGTATTCTAGATAGCTCAGGCGGCAGCTCTAGAGTTACCGTTTGATCATTCACCTTACGTATAATCTTGAATGGGCCAATGAAACGTGGACTTAGCTTCCCCTTTCGCCCAAAACGAATGATGCCTTTCCAAGGAGAAACTGTTAAGAACACACGGTCATCGATTTCAAATGTAGCGGGATGATGCTTTGAATCCGCATACATCTTTTGTCGATCCCAAGCTGCTTTTAGCTTTTCAAGACCCACATTCACTTTGTCAGAAGTAATCTAGACAATTTCAGGTCCAGCGAACTGCTTCTCACCAGGCTCTAACCAACAGGTCGGAGTGCGACATCGTCTTCCGTAAAGCATCTCGTATTATGGCATTCCAATGCTGGAATGATATGAATTGTTGTAAGCAAATTCAATCAATGGGAGATGAGAATCCCACGATCCACCAAATTCAAGTACACATGCACGAAGCATATCTTCTAACGTCTGTATCGTACGTTCAGATTGGCCATCAGTCTGCGGATGATAGGCAGTGCTCAGATGAACACGAGTGCCAAGTTCGCGTTGAAAACTCTGCCAGAAATTCGAGA
Source organism: Dittrichia graveolens (assembly GCA_038502395.1). NCBI lineage: Eukaryota > Viridiplantae > Streptophyta > Magnoliopsida > Asterales > Asteraceae > Dittrichia > Dittrichia graveolens. The sequence goes on along the minus strand of JARJIL010000005.1, from coordinate 64,432,461 downwards.
CAAACCGAGAGTCATGATCAGATACAATAGAACATGGAAGACCGTGATGTGACACTATCTCATCGATATACAACTGGGCTAAACGGGTCAGCGAAGCAGACTCGTTTGTTGCCAAGAAATGAGCGCTTTTCGTTAGTCGATCAACAATAACCCAGATCATGTCGTGCCCTCTGGACGTTCTTGGTAACTTCGTCACGAAATCCATCGTGATATTATCCCATTTCCACTTCGGAATATCCAATTGCTGTAGATTACCATAAGGTCTCTGGTGCTCCGTCTTCACTTGCGCGCAGATCTGACATCTCTCCACAAATGAAGCGATGTCTTTCTTTAGAGTTGGCCACCAGTATAACATCTTCAGGTCGTGGAACATCTTTGTGATTCCCGGATGGACAAATAGTTTGGACTTATGGGCTAGCAGAATCAGCTCACGGTTACCTCCTGCAGTGGTACCCAAATCTTGGATTGAAAAGTCTTCAACCCACGACTATCTTCAGCAAGCTGATCCTTTAATTTCTTCATTGTCTCAGCCTTGAGATTTTCTTCTTGCAACGCAATCTGCTAAGCTTCTTTCAATTTAGACATCAATTTAACCCAACACGTCGCGTCCAGGCACCGGACGCGTCGCGTCGTGCTACTTTATGCGAAAGTCGCATGACATGCTATAAAATTCGCATGGCCTTTACAAGTGTTGCATGGCTCCATGCGACTGTCTGATGACAAAGTCGCATGGCCTGCCAAAAGTCGCATGGCATTGTTACTCAAACCATGCGACAGTCGCATGATACAACCAAAAGTCGCATGACACTTCTTCAAAAGTCGCATAGCCAAGGCAAGTGTTGCATGAAATGGAACAATCAACCACCAGAGAGTCGCATGGCACCATGCAAAATTCGAATGGATTCATGCGACAGTCACATCTCCCATGCGACAGTCGCATGGCACAGGTCACATGACCCATGCGACTGTAAGACAGAAATTACGTGACTTGTCTGGCTTTACTGCTTGATCATTTGCAGAACCAACTAAAATCTTAATCTTGTTATTTTTACTTTCAAACTTCATACAACACTTACATAAGCTTCATAAAATCATCAAATCCAAACAAAAACACCATATAAACCAAAACCCACTTATGAAGCAACTTTGAATGCTCTTCAATGGTGTTCTTGTATGAACTTGAGGTTTGGCCATAATTCAAACATAAAACCAATATAAAACATGTTTAGACTCTACTACAAACATATGCTTACCTTTCTTGAATTCAAAGAATCAAACCTTCAATCTTCTCTTCTCCAGAAGCTCACGAAATGGAGAGCAAGTGTGTGTTTGTATGTGTGTTTTCTTTGCAACTTTTGCTATATTTGACTTTGTAAGTCAAATATCACGTCTACATACATATATATCAATCTTATCCAGAGGCAAACCGCCTCTGGACAAATATCTAACTCTTTTCTTTTTTTTCTTTCTTCTTTTCCTTTTCAACTAATTAATTACATATATATATATATAATATACATACATACAATTAACACATAACACACAATATACAAAAATACATATTGCAAATACTCATTCATTTAATTTCACAAATACTTACATACAAATATAATCATACGTCTGTTATATTAACTACATACGCGTACGTACTATTTACAAGTAGGCCCAAGTTGAGGATGTTACACTATGTGATAGCTCAATTCAGAACTCAGTATTCAGATACCATCTCAACAAAGAAATCAGATCAAGAAAAACTGAGATGAGAGAGCTGCCAGAGGGTGAAGAGATTTTGAATGATGCTATCAAAGAAGCAGCAATATGGGAGCTTAAATGTTCAGATATGCGGTTAGAAGCTGGAGATCCTATTGATTAAATATATTAGTTCTATAATTTTGTAAGCACTAAGTGTGCATAACCTGATCAAAATGATCAAGTAAAATGTAAATAATATGTTTATTAATGAAAAGTTAAGTTTGATATGTTCAACTGTTTGATGTGTTCAAATAAACAGTTTTGTAAGTTTAAGCTGACTATTGATATGTTCAAGTATAAACTGATAAGTTCAGTAATATAAGTTTTGTAAGTTCAGAACTTAAATTAATTTTGATAAGTTCAATATCTGAGTAATTGTATGTTAAAATACTTAGAATACAAGTCTTAGAATAGATTTGTAACCTAAAATCTTGTAAGTTCAAGAAATGATGAATAGGTATAGATCAGTTCAATACCTATTTCAAGAATTAACTTTGGTCAGTTAGGAAGTTGTTCAACATAATTCTGTTAACCTATAGTTATTTTGATTCAATATTTTGTCATCATCAAATAGGGGAGATTGTTAGTCCCATGTTTAGAATAGTTAGATTTGATGAGACAAACCATAGCTATGTATAGATGAACGGTTAAATATTAGGAATTATGTAAGTCTGTTATAGACTGACTAGTCAGCTTAGGCTGAGTAGTCAGCGTATAAACAGATATAGAGTTTTCTATGTGAGTATTAGATAACTCAATGACTTCTAAGCTGAGATAGATTTCAAGAATGAAGACTTGAAGACTCAAGAACTCAGCTTGGTTATATCAAGACTGAGTAAGTCAGCTCAGCGCCAGAAGTCAGTTCAAGAATTTAAGTTCTAAATTCTGTTATAAACTCTCAATATCTACGACATTTAAATTAGGATATCTGAACCTAGTTTAAACTATCTATTATTTAGATAGAGATCTCAAGCGAAATTAATTAGATATGTTTTAATTAAGGAGTTTGTTACAGTTTTAAAGAAAAGATTAGTTCTATCTTTAAACTGCGATTTGTTCGTAGATATATCAAGTATAAGAGAATACACTGAGAACAACAGAGAGTTCTCATAAGTTGCAAAGGTACGTGTGTTCGTCATACTTGATACGCGTGTGTTGCAATAACTTTGTGAGTTCAAAGTTCAAGAGAGTTTTCCAGAGTTCTTGTTAATCAGTTTTAACAAGAAGTTCGATCATCAATTAGTTTATGATACAAGAGTGTTTAGAAAGAGTTGAGTTTATAATCAGTGTAACATCAAATCATCCTGTTGATTTGATTACAAAGTGATAATTGTAATATCTTGATTGATTATTGAATATATTCTTATTGAATTGTTTTTAGTGTATTCAACCCCCCCTCCCTTCTACATTATATCGGTTGCTTGTTTAACCTCTTTGGGACCAACAATATATATATATATATATATATATATATATATATATATATATATATATATATTAAGAAAGAGGGAGGTTCATGCAAAAACCTTCTTATTTGCGAAAAGTGCGAGAAGTGTTTAGAACCATTGGATGATTTAATTAAAGGCGGAGATTAGTTAGGGCATTTATGTAATTATTTTTAACTTTAAACATATTTATCTAAAATAAAAGAGGATATAATAGTCATTTTAACTTAAACCCTAATTAATACCCTTTAATTCCCCCCACCCATCCCCTCTTCTCTCTCAATCCTCTATACCGTTCCTTTCTCCCTGTCTCTGCAAAAAAGATCGAGAACTCTATCCTCCCCCTTTGCCACCTACGTTCTTCCCGTCGTCTTTGTTGATAATCACCGCCCCGCCGTCGGTCACCATCGATAAAATTGAATGGCGCCTCAAGTTCCCCGCCTTTGGTCACTGTTGGTGATCACCCCATCGGCCATCGCCATTGATGGCAGTCTTGAAGACCACCAGTCCACCACCGCAGCTCACTGCTGCCAATCTGAAGGTTACCACCATCATAGATCCAACCATCTTCGCTACAGACCAGATCCAACCATCATCGCAGCTCATTGCCGCCGATCTGAACATCCAACCATCTTTGCCTCATATCCAACCATCAGTCCACCACCGACGCTCACTGCCGCCGCTTCATCATCTTCGCCTCAGACCCAACCAACTCAACCATTGCTTTTGTTGGTGACGTAAGAGATCTGCATTTGAGATTTCTGATTTTGATGTTCAACCTAATTCTTTATTTCTTGTTATTTTTTGAATGGATTGTATACGTGTTCCAATGTAGAGATATAATCTAAAGTTTTTTTCGTCTTTGCTGTTAATATGGTTGTTCTCCGTTTGAGCACCTCTTCATCTCTCTTTTTATATGGCTGTTTGTGTGGATTTTGGGGTGTATGTTACTTGAATTTTTGTTTTTTTTCTTTATGGTTTCCATTTCTATGTGTATTTTTTATTTGTTATTGGATCTGTAAGTTTAAATAGTAATAAAACTCTATTCAATGATGAATTCTCTGTTTGATATAAATTTGTGATTTTTAGTTGTTTATAGTTGTTCACTAATGTTTAATATGTTGTTAATTATTGAACAATCATCATATGAAGTGAGTAACTAGAGAAAATTGGACGTGTTTAATATTGAATATCGTAAAAATTTTCATAAAACTCGTATATCAATGGTTGCGTTCATTATTGAATATTGTAAAATTTTATCTTAAAACTAATATAGATTTGGTTGTGTTCATTATCGAACATAAATAAAGATGAAAAACTTGTAAATTTTTTAAATGTGTTCGACGGTGAATTCCGTAAAATTAACTTGTTAGTAGTAAATTATTTTGTTTTTTTATTAAAAATTTAGGAGAGAGAAATAGATTGGGGAGAGAAAATATTTGTTTACCATTAATGCCCTTTTAAATTAAAAAAAATAAAAAACATGATTAATCTAGACCATTAGATCAAATACAAATAAGTGGCTGAGATTTCTTCTCGAACTTTTCGCAAATAAAACACTTTTCGCATTAACTCTCCCCTATTAAGAAAAATGAATTAGAAAGAAAATGAAAATCCAGAGGCGGTTGCCTCTAGATAAAGATACATATATAGATGTGTATGTGTTTAGGAATTGACTAAAGATAGTCAAAGTTGATAAACAAGAGAAAACACACACTTACACACACTAGTTCTCTCTCGGGAGATTCTTGAATTCTTCAAGTTGGAAGATTTGAGGTTGTAGAATCAAACAAATGTTAGTATGGTCTTTGTTTTGATGTTTAAACATGTTTGATGTTAGTTATATGCTTAAGTCATGGCTAAAACTCAAGATTCAAGTGAAGACACCATTGAAGAACATAAAAGCTTACTTTGAAAGTGGGTTTTGCATGTTTGGTGTTCTTATTTGGATTTGTGATGAGTTTGTGAAGTTTATATATATGTAATATGAAGTTTAAAAGTGTTTTAAAAGCAAAACTAACGAGTTTGAAGATCTAGGTTTTTGAAAAAGGTTAAGAAAAGTTGGATGGTTCATGAACAAGAAGAAGATGATATGCAGGTCTGCACACGACGCGACGCGTCGGGTAGGGGGACGCGACGCGTTCCTGGGTAATTCATGTGACATTCAAGTTTCATGCGACTTTTGTTCATCCGACTTTTGATCCAACCTTTTGGTCCGACTTTCGAACCAACTCTTGGACCGACTTTCGTGTGATCCAAATGATGGGTCATCCGACTTTTTAATGCGACTGTCGCATAAAGGAGCGCGATGCGACGTGTCCAGTTCTTGGACACGACGCGTCGGGTGAATTTCAGAAATGTTCACTTTTCAAAATTAAATGTTTTAAAAGCACAAGTTGTGCTAACTCATGTGAGGTTAACCTAAGGTGTTATAAGCCTTAGATTGTTCCTGTAAGGGTTCTATTAATAGAATCCTACATGTGTAAACGCTTAATGCAAATGATAATGAATTTAAGTAAACTTGTCGAGTTAGTTGAACCAGAGTTAGGGTAATCAGTATATAAGCTACCCAGGTGAGTACCGACTTCCGTAAGCCTCAATAGAGGGAGACTTGCTTGCTAAATGAATTGAATGTGATTCAAAGATGTTTTAAGTTGCATGTATGCTTAAAAGTAAATACGTAAGTATTGCCATGCTACTTTATCGCATTATGCCATGTTAAGTACTTGTTGAACGTAAGCTAAGTGCATGCTAGCGGAATCCAGAATTGGAGCCGCCTAGTTAAGATGAATGATATGTATGATAATGATCCTGAATGGATTAACTATGTGAAGGATTGATGATATGCATGTTAAGGATGCAGATTGGATCCGCCTCGATGAAATGAATGATTATGCATGCTTAATGCATAAATATGCATGCTTAATGAATGATCCGCAATGGATCAGCTATGTGTATGTGAAAAGTTCGCGGACATCTTCAAGCATGGTTTAGGTTAACTTTGTAGTTGGGTCCCAGGGATCCTTGATCAGGTGATTCGGGATTTAACGGTGATTCGAGGTAACATTCCGGATCGTAGGTTCTGCAGAACCGCCGTGCCTTACATCATGAGGGGTAATCAGCCGGTTGTAGCTGAGTTACCTAAGGATTCTATGGTTCCATAAATGATGCTTGGTGGACTACTTTACGCTCCCCACCAGCGCAGATGGTTGTGTCTGATCCCTCGGTTTATTGTTGTTGAGCGGGACTGGCTATCCTGCAAGAAATGACTTATACCGATCTTGTCAGCACACCACAATGTGATTGGATAGCATTGATTTCTTATTCCTGCGATACATGACTTGCGTTATTGATGCTTATGTTAAGTTTGTAATCACTAGCTATGTGTATAGCTAATGGTGCCACGTTGACCCCTTTTTGTAGATAAGGATTAGAAGGCCTGGTGAGGCAGGTTGCTTATGCATGTTTATGTACCTCTGGAATGGAACACTTATGTACTATGTAAATAGATGATGCTATGGCCAATTGTCGTGATAGAGTAACACCAAACAGTCAATACAATATTTTGGTTGTAAATATTTTATGTATAACCTTATTGTTTAATGGTTTCCGCTGCTAATTTAATGATAACCAATCGTGAATGAGTTCACGTCTATGAAAAACACAAATTTTTGCTAATTTTGTCGTTTTGCAAAGCCGGTGTTACAAGTAGGTATCAGAGCCTAAGTTTAAGGGAATTGGGTACTTGCAAGAGTATTAAATCTCAAACTCGGGCCTGACCATAGTAAAGTGTTCCTTATGGGGGTTGAGTATGAGAGTTGCATGAATATTACTTGTTATAATATAGCTTTTCAACTATGATAAGCAAGTATAGTAGAGTATTAAATACTCTTCTTTGTTATATAGAAAGTTGAAAAGTAAAGATGTCTGTTGAGCGCGGTAATACTGAGCAAGCACTAAAAGATATGGAAGATGAGGCTTCACATATGTCTCATCAACCGGAAGACGAACGCTCTCAGCATAATGCTAGAGGCGATAGACCTGAGCCTGACCAAGTAGCATATATAAAGCGTCTAGAAGAAGAGCTACGTATCTCTAAAGAGCTCTTGTTGCAGACCACCTTAGGCAGACCACACAAGACTTGTTCTTACAAGAAGTTCTTGTCGTGTAAGCCTCCGACGTTCGAGGGGAGTGATAACCCCACAGTTACAATGCAGTGGCTTCGTGAAATGGAGCAAACGTTTGAATCTTGCAAATGTGAGCCAGAGTATTGCGTGAAATACGCAGTACGCATGTTGAAGGGACGCGCCATTTTTTGGTGGGATACCGTGAAGGCCTCGGCTAGTAAAGAGGTGTTAAGTGCTCTGTCGTGGGAGCAGTTTTTTCAGAAAAATTTTAAAGGAATATTGCACTGATTATGACATGGAAAGGATGGAGAGAGAATTCAACAATCTCCAAAAAGGAGATAAATCGATGGAATATCTTATCACGGCTTTTACTAATAAGATGATATTTGTTCCACACCTGATACCGGATGAGACCACTAAGATAAGAAGGTGTGTGGAAACCTTGCCACTAGAGTTTCGCGCCAATGTGCAAGCGGCTACAAGTTTGGATCGGGCATTTGAAGTGGCCCGACAAATGGAGGGAGACCGTATACAGTGTAGGGTCGAATCTGCCAGTGGGGGTTACAAGAGAAAGTTTCAGCCATCTCAAAAATCGGGTCCTTCAAAAGGGCAATCCTCTGGAGGTGGAAAGACTGATACTTCTAAGAAACCAAGACTTGATAATCCTTGGTGTTCTTCATGCCGAACTTATCATTCTGGGGAATGCTCTGCAGCAACCAGAAGATGCGGAAGGTGTGGGCAGAAATGGCATTCGGTGAGCGAGTGGTGATATAAAGATGTTTGCTACCGGTGTCGCAAGCCTGGTCATAAGATGGTGGATTGTCCTGATAGACAAAGCTCGGGAGCAGGTAGGTCTTCTGGAGGACAGAAGAGAGACAGTGCACCTCGCGCGAAAGGGAGAGCATTTCAGATGACGGCAGAGGAGGCGAAGGCTGCGGGGGATATCATTACGGGTACATTCCTTATTAACTATATCCCTACATGTGTGTTATTCGATTCAGGAGCGACTTATTCCTTTGTCTCTGTGGCTTGATGTAAAATACTTCAATTGTTTGTTGTCCCGTTAGATGAGCCACTTAACGTAGAGGTTGCTGATGGTAAGGTAGTTTCGGTTACCGAGAAAGTTCCTATCGCTGTTAAATATATTGATGGGAGTAGTATCCCTATTTCGTTTGTCATAATGCCTATTGCAAGCTTCGATGTGGTAATCAGAATGGATTGGCTCAGCAGTCGTGATGCTGAGATTCTCTGTTCCAGAAAGATGATTAAGATTCCTCTCACTGATGGATCTTATGCAATAGCTCGAGGAGAGTGACGGGAGTCCGGTATTCCTGTTATCTCCGTTATAAAAGCTTAGAAGTCTATTTCTAAAGGTTGTGACTCTTTCTTAGCATATGTTATTGATGCCAAGATGGAGAAGCGACCAGTCCAAGACATTAAGGTAGTGTTTGATTATCCTGAGGTGTTTCCTGAAGAACTGCCAGGTTTACCTCTGGTCAGAGATGACGAATACAAGATTGAACTTGTTCTTGGAGCTACTCCTGTGGCTAGAGCTCCATATCGTCTTGCTCCTTCTGAAATTTGTGAGATGATGACTCAAATTCAAGAGTTGCTTGACAAAGGCTTTATCCATCCGAGTTCCTCGCCGTGAGGAGCTCCTGTATTGTTCGTCAAGAAGAAGGATGGAACAATGCGTATGTGTATAGATTACAGGGAGCTTAACAAGCGAACTGTAAAGAATAAATATCCTCTTTTGTGAATCGACAATCTCTTTGATCAATTACAGGGAGCGACGTATTTTTCTAAAATTGATCTCCGATCGGGGTACCATCAAGTGCGAGTTCATGAAGAAGATATTCTGAAGACTACTTTTCGAACTCGTTACGGTCATTACGAATTTTTGGTTATGTCATTCGGCTTAACCAATGCCCCTGCCTTTTTCATGGATCTAATGAATCGTGTTTGTCGTCCATTTCTTGATAGATCCGTGATTGTTTTTATTGATGACATTCTTGTTTACTCGAAGATTGAAGCTGATCATGAGCTCCATCTTCGTCAGGTTCTCGAAACTCTTAAACGAGAACAGTTGTATGCTAAGCTTTCCAAGTGTGAGTTCTGGCTTAGGGAAGTGCATTTCCTTGGCCATGTCATTTGTCGAGATAGTGTCAAAGTAGATCCAGCTAAGGTAGAGGCGGTGATGAATTGGGGAGTTCCTCGAACTCCTTCTAAAATTAAAAGTTTCCTTGGCTTAGCTGGCTACTATCGGCGGTTTATCCGCGATTTCTCTAAACTTGCGGGTCCGTTGACAAAGCTGACTCGTAAGGATGTAGCGTTTGTATGGTCGGAAGCTCGGGAGAAAGCTTTTTAGACCTTAAAGTGATTATTATATGAAGCTCCGATCCTGACCTTGCCTAATGGTTCAGAGGACTTCACTGTCTATTGTGTTGCCTCGTACACGGGTTTGGGTTGTGTCCTAATGCAGCGTGATAAAGTGATTGCTTATGCCTCTCGGCAATTGAAATCACACGAAAGGAACTACCCAACCCATGATCTTGAGCTTGCTGTTGTGGTATTGGCATTGAAGTTATGGAGGCATTACCTTTATGGCACGAAGTGTGTGATATGCACTAATCACAAGAGTTTACAGTATGTATTTTCCCGGAAAGAACTCAACATGCGGCAGCGCCGTTGGTTGGAGTTAATTAAAGACTACGATTGTGAAATCCGTTACCATCCTGGTAAAGCCAATGTAGTAGCGGATGCTTTGAGCTGTAAATGACTGACAGTAGAAGCAAAGTTCATGAATATTATAGTGATATCAAATTTGATTGCAAAGCTAAAAGAAGCCCAGCAGTTAGCCTTGCAAGAAGATAATCTGAAAGCTGAGACAATGAAGAAGTTGAAAGACCAGCTGGGTGAAGACAATCGTGGGTTGAAGACTTTTCAATCCAGGATTTGGGTACCTCTTGTTGGAGGTAATCGTGAGCTGATTTTGCAAGAAGCCCACAAGTCCAAGTTATCCGTCCATCCAGGAATCACCAAGATGTATTATGACTTGAAGAGGTTGTATTGGTGGCCGACTCTTAAGAAGGACATCGCTTCATTTGTGGAGAGATGTCAAATATGTGTGCAAGTCAAGACGGAACACCAAAGGCCTTATGGCAATCTGCAACAGCTTGATATTCAGGAATGTAAGTGGGATCATATCACGATGGATTTCGTGACAAAGCTGCCAAAGACGTTCAGAGGGCACAATATGACATGGGTCATTGTTGACCAGTTGACTAAAAGTGCTCACTTCTTAGCAACCAACAAGTCTGCTTCGTTGACTCGTTTGGCTCAGCTTTATATTGATGAGATTGTATCAAGTCAAGGTCTTCCTTGTTCAATTGTTTCTCATCGTGACTCTCGGTTTGTTTCTAATTTCTGGCAAAGTTTGCAGTGTGAGTTAGACACTCGTGTTCATCTGAGCACTGCCTATCATTCGCAGACTGATGGCCAATCTGAACGAAAGATCCAAACGTTGGAAGATATGCTTCGTGCGTGTGTACTCGAGTTTGGTGGTTCATGGGATTCTCATCTCCCATTGATTGAATTTGCCTATAATAATGCATATCATTCCAATATTGGAATGCCACCATACGAAATGGTGTATGGGAGACGTTGTCGTACTCCAACGTGTTGGTTAGAACCTAGTGAGAAGCAATTTGCTGGACCTCAGATTGTCCATATCACAACTGATAAAGTGAATGTGGCATTAGAAAAGCTAAAAGCGGCCCGAGACCGATAAAAGATGTATGCGGATCCTAAACGTCGTCTTGCTACATTTGATGTTGGTGATCGTGTATTCTTGAAGGTTTCTCCTTGGAAAGGCGTCATTCGTTTTGGGCACAAGGGAAAGCTAAGTCCACGTTTCATTGGCCCATTCAAAATCATTCGTAAAGTCAATGATCAGATGGTAACTCTTGAGCTGCCACCTGAGCTAGCTGGAATCCATGATACCTTTAACGTATGCTACTTACGCAAGTGCAACGTTGAAGATGAGCAGATTCTCCCATTACAAGAACTGAATGTTGACTCTTCTAAGCGACTCGTAGAAGAACCTGTTGAAATTCTTGACACGAAGGTCAAGAAAATACGAAAGTAGATTATCAAGCTCGTTCTTGTTAAGTGAAAGCACAGCTTAGGTCCAAACCTGACGTGGGAAGTCGAGGACGAGATGAAGGCAAGATACCCTCCCCTGTTTATCACTATGCGGATTTTGAGGACGGAATCCTCTTAAGGGGTAGATTTGTAACATCCTTGATTTGGGCCTAGTTTTAAATCATTTGTAAACGTACGTGAGCTAGTGAATTATGTAAATAAATATTTCAAGTGAATATATATGTATGTATTAGTTGCTTGAATAAATGGGTGTTTAAATAAAAATATATATGTGTATATATTCGCCATTGTGTATTAGTTAAAATAAAGTAAATATATATATATATATATTATATATATATTAAGAAAAGTGAATTAGAAAGAAAATAAAAATCCAGAGGCGGTTGCCTCTGGATAAAGATACATATATAGATGTGTATGTGTTTAGGAATTGACTAAAGATAGTCAGAGTTGACAAACAAGAGAAAACACACACTTACACACACTAGTTCTCTCTCGGGAGATTCTTGAATTCTTCAAGTTGGAAGATTTGAGGTTGTAGAATCAAAGAAAGGTTAGTATGATATTTGTTTTGATGTTTAAACATGTTTGATGTTAGTTTTATGCTTAAGTCATGGCTAAAACTCAAGATTCAAGTAAAGACACCATTGAAGAACATACAAGCTTACTTTGAAAGTGGGTTTTGCATGTTTGGTGTTCTTATTTGGATTTGATGAGTTTATGAAGTTTGCATATATGTAATATGAAGTTTAAAAGTGTTTTAAAAGCAAAACTAACGAGTTTGAAGATCTGGGTTTTTGAAAAAGGTTAAGAAAAGTCGGATGGTTGATGAACAAGAAGAAGATGATATGCAGGTCTGCACACGACGCGACGCGTCAGGCAGGGGTACGCGACACGTTCCCGGCTAATTCATGCGACCTTCAAGTTTCATGCGACTTTTGGCCCATCCGACCTTTGATTCGACCTTTTGGTCCGACTTTCGAACCAACTCTTGGTCCGAATTTCGTGTGATCCGGATGATGGGTCATCCGACTTTTTCATGCGACTGACGGATGAAGGAGCACGACGCGACGCGTCCGGTTCTTGAACACGACGCGTCGGGTGAATTTTAGAAATGTTCACTTTTCAAAATTAAATGTTTTAAAGGCACAAGTTGTGCTAACTCATGTGAGGTTAACCTAAGGTGTTATAAGCCTTAGATTGTTCCTGTAAGGGTTCTAGTAATAGAATCCTATATGTGTAAACGCTTAACGCAAATGATAATGAATTTAGGTAAACTTGCCGAGTAGCTGAACCAGAGTTAGAGTAATCAGTATATAAGCTACTCAGGTGAGTACCGACTTCCATAAGCCTCAATAGAGGGAGACTTGCTTGCTAAATGAATTTAATGTAATTCAAAAAAGTTTTAAGTTACATGTACGCTTAAAAGTAAATAAGTATTGCCATGCTACTTTATCGCATTATGGCATGTTAAGTACTTGTTGAATGTAAGCTAAGTGCATGCCAGCGGAATCCAGAACCGGAGCCGCCTAGTTAAGATGAATGATATGTATGATAATGATCCTGAATGGATCAACTATGTGAAGGATTGATGATATGCATGTTAAGGATGCAGATTGGATCCGCCTCAATGAAATGAATGGTTATGCATGCCTAATGTATAAATATGCATGCTTAATGAATGATTCGCAATGGATCAGCTATGTGTATGTGAAAAGTTCGCGGATATATTCAAGCATGGTTAAGGTCAACTTTGTAGTTGGGTCCTAGGGATCCTTGATCAGGTGATTCGGGATTTAACGGTGATTCGAGGTAACATTCCGGATTGTAGGTTCTGTAGAACCTTCGTGCCTTATATCATGAGGGGTAATCAGCCGGTTGTAGCTGAGTTACCTAAGGAGCCTATGGTTCTGTAAACGATGCTTGGTGGACTACTTTACGCTCCCCACCAGCGCGGATGGTTGTGTCTGATCCCCTGGTTTATTGTTGTTGAGCAGGACTGGCTATCCTGCAAGAAATGACTTATACCGATCTTGTCAGCACACCGCAATGTGATAGGATAGCATTGATTGCTTATTCCTGCTATACATGACTTGCTTTATTGATGCTTATGTTAAGTTTGTACTCACTAGCTATGTGTATAGCTAATGGTGCCACGTGGACCCTTTTTTGCAGATAAGGATTATAAGGCCTGGTGAGGCGGGTTGCTTATGCATGTTTATGTACCTCTGGGATGGAACACTTATGTACTATGTAAATAGACGATGCTATGGTCAGTTGTCATGATAGAGTAACACCAAATAGTCAATACAGTATTTTGGTTGTAAATATTTTATGTATAACCTTTTTGGTTAACAGTTTCCGCTGCTAATTTAATGATAACTAATTGTGAATGAGTTCACGTCTATGAAAAACGCAAATTTTTGCTAATTTTGTTGTTTTGCAAAGCCGGTGTTACAAAAACCATACATTTAGTATGACTTAGAATGTTTTCAAACATGTGTTGTTTGAATCAAACTTGAAGAAATCCCTAAGTATCAAGTATCAGTTGAGGATCAACTAAGTACTAAGTATCATTTGAAGGAGATCAACTGAGAACAACCGAGAAGGAAAGACCAAGTATAGAAGACCATCAGTTGAGGAATTATAATGATCAGCTGAGTAACAACTTTGATCAGCTGAGCGCCTACAACCATAAGCTGAAGGATTACTTTGATCAGCTGAGAAATGAAATTGATCAACTGAGCCAACCATTTAATCAGCTGAGGCCATCTCACATCAGCTAGGTAAACTTTAAAAACACAAGTATTTGTTTTATATAAGCTTATCACTCTGAATGATCAGCTGAGCATCTTTGATCAACTAATCATCTAGGTTGATTAACTTACACATCACCCAAGTCTAACAGCGTAACACCGTCATTTTGAGAACCAAATTTTTCTTTTTAAAATACAATTTAAGTTTTCAAACCGCGTGGGTTTGACTGTAAATAGAACATTTACAACTGTCTTATAATTTAAAAATGCAGCGGAATTAAAAACACGTGGCAAATTATATAAACAGTCAAAATGTTGCCACATACAATGTTTGGTGTTACGGATACTTAACCAGCTGACCATTATCTTAAAAAAAATACAAACATAATATAAACAGAGTTTTAAACATAATAGTGTTCCTCCCAAAGCATATAACTACCCGCAGGCTCCCAAGCTCACTAAGGATCACCTGCACATATGAGAGATAGTATCTGTTAGCTATAATAGCTAGTGAGTACAAAACAGCATAATAATCAACATAAATATATCACATATCATCAATCATGCTCAAACAGTGCTATCCTAGCATCTCGCAATGAGTTGGCGTAGTCAGAAGGCGACATATCTCGCAAGGGAGCTAACCCCGCTCAATGCACCAAACTAGGGTACCATACACATCAACCGCTCCGGTGGGTGAGCTGTAAAGCGGTCCACCATTGTGTTTTGGAAGCAACCGATTCCTCTGTGTACAACCATAAGCTATACCCAAGGAGGACTGCTTAGTCCTTAATGTAGAACAACTTTGTTCTTGACGTAGGACAGCTTTGTCCTTAGGGTCCGTATCATTCACAAACACATATCTGATCTAATCGGATCTTCATTGCGTGCATATAATCATATATCATCATAATATACACCTAATCAAGTGCATATTATATTGTGTCAACATGTCAAGTCTAGCATCATCATGCAACCTATACTTAATCAAGTGTGTACATATCATGGTATACAATTCTCAGATCATTTGTTAATATATGTTATAGATATATTAATTGTTATGTTATTTGGCACTCACCTTATAAGCTAGAATAAGCAAAGACCTTGCTTTGGCACTCACGGTTTGTCAACTTGACCTATAATACCAATATCTACACATTAATCACTTGAACACGTAAGGAACATCTAGGATACTTGAAACAATACCCTAATGTTGGTCTAAAGAGGGTGAACAAGCAACCGATACAGTGTAGAAGGGGGGGTTGAATACAGTTTAAACAAATAACCAAATTAATCAATCGTATATTCAATTATCAAACAGAACAATAACTATTATCACTCTCTAATCAAATCAACAGGATGATTTGATGTTCCAATGATTATAACCTCAACTCTCTCTAAACACTCTTGAATCACAAACTAATTGATGATCGAACTTCTTGTTAAACTGATTAATAAGAACTCTTGAAAAATTCTCTCGAACTTTGAACTTACAAAGTTATCGCAACACACGCATATCAAGTATCACGAACACACGTACGATTTGCAACTTATGCAGTCTTGCAACTTATGCAGTCGACTTTGTTCGTTGTATTCGTTAACGTATGTAAACGTACGTATCTAAAACTCATAAGAAGGTTTATACTTATACTTGATCTATCTACGAATAAATCGCAGTTTAAAGATAGAACTTATCTTTTCTTTAAAACCGTAACAAACTCCTTAATTAGAACATATCTAATTAATTCCGTTTGAGATTTCTATCCAACTAATAGATAGTTTAAATTAGCTTTAGATATCCTAATTTAAATGTCGTAGATATGAAGAGTTTATAACAGAATTTAGAACTTACTTAAATTCTGAACTGACTTCTGACGTTGAGCTGAACCACTCAGTCTTGACCCTGTCAAGCTGAGTTCTTGAGTCTTGGATTCTTGAATCTTCAAGTCTTCACTCTTAAAACCTATCTCAGCTTAGAAGTCACTGAGCTATCTAGTACTTACATAGAAAACTCTATATCTGTTTATACGCTGACTACTCAGCTTCAGCTGACTAGTCAGTTTATAACAGACTTACATAATTCCTAACTCTTAACCTATCATCTATACATATCGATAGTTTGTCTCATCAAATCTAACTATTCTAAACATGGGACTAACAATCTCCCCCTATTTGATGATGACAAAACATTTAATCAAAGTAGGTATAGGTTAACAGAATTATGTTGAACCACTCTGGAACTGACCAAAGTTAGTTCTTGAAATAAGTATTGAACTGGTCCATACTTATTCACAAATCTTGAACTTACAAGACGTTTATGTTACAAATCTATTATAAGACTTGTATTCTAAGTATTTGAATATACAACTACTTAGATTCTGAACTTATCAGAAATAATTTAAGTTCTGAACTTACAAAACTTATACAACTGAACATATCAGTTTATAATTGAACATATCAATCATCAGCTTAAACTTACATAGCTGTCTGTTTGAACATATCAAACTTAATTTTGAACATATCAAACATAATTTTGAACATATCAAATAATAAAAAGTTGAACATATCAAACTTGAGTTTGTATTAATGAACACATCATTTACATTATAGCTTAATCATTATGATCAGCTTCTGCACACTTAGTGCTTACAAAATTATAGAACTAATCTATTTCATCAATAGGATCTCCAACTTCTAACCACATATCATAACATTTAAGTTCCCAGATCGCATCTTTCTTGATAGCATCATTCACAATCTCTTCACCTTCTGGCAGCTCTCTCATCTCAGTTCTTCTTGATCTGATTTCTTTGTGGAGATGATATCTGAATACTGAGTTCTGAGTTGAGTCATCACTTAGAATTCTCAAGTACAGAATCAATTCCAGATTTGCCAAATGAAGATCTACTACTCTTAAGAAACATTGATTACTTTCCACATCAAGATACAAGAATCCTTCCAAAGGTTGAGTGATATAAGTGTTTTCTCTGAATTCAACTCCCTTTGGAACTTGTAAATCGATGTCTCTTTTAGCTCGCTAGCTTGCTGCTCTAACTCTTGCAGCTTTGCCTCGATTCAGGAAAGTATCAATTTCATCAGCAGGAATCTCACCTAACTGATCAATTCTTATGAAGATTGTCTTAAGCACATCAACTATCTCTTGTCTGATTTGACTCCTTTTCATCTGCTTGATAGTTGTGGCTACGATCTTTAACTCTGAGAACCCCAACTTGTACAGACATCTCATATCTAAACCAATTTCTTGTTTGTTGTCTAGTACAAAGTTGATGATTACTAATTCTCCTTTTCTACTCAGTGTAATTGATTCAATCTTGTTATTAAAATGTGTTCTTTTATAACAATGCCTTAGATCCACATCTGAGTAGGGAATTGAGGCAGCTCTAGGTCCAGAATAGTCAGCTTCAGCTCTGGCAACCTCAGCTTTAGCCTTTTCTCGTTGAATTTCAGCTTGTAGTTGCTGCTCTTTTATTTCCTCCACTGTTATGCCTAGTTCTTTAGCCATCTCTTGTAACATTTGCTCAGCAAGTATGTCACTGGCTTTCTGTGCTGCATCAGCTTCATCACTTGAGTCGGATTCATATGCAACTATTTGCGACTTACCTTGTTGCTCTGGCTCAGGCTCAACAATGATGACCTTTCTTCTCTTTGCTAGAGGTACACCACTTCTTTTCTTTCTTTTTACCATCTCAAACACCTTACTCTTCCCTTTATCTATTTGTGAAGTTAGAACAGACTCAGCTTCAACAAATTTTGGCGAGTTAGCTTGAGGAAGGTTGGTGTGAACAGCTTGAGATGTTTCTTCATGTGGAATTTCTGGTTGAGCTTGTGAAGTTGTGGTAATTTGAATTGTTGGAGCCTGTTGTTGTTGGGAAGGCTTATCTACAAGACTCATAAACTGATCATGAGCTTGCTCAAATTGTACTTCCTCTGTATGCTCCCCCTCAACCTTATCATCACATTTCTTTGATTCTTCCTCCCCCTCTTTGTCATCATCAATAGGGGAGGGTCTGAATTTGAGCACGAAGCTTTCCAAGTTGGCTACTGAAGTTGACAAATCATTAAGTTTGCGCATCAACTTGGTTTTGTCATCTTCCCTCTTCCTGTGTAGGAGCTCAAACTGAGTTTGTAGATAGTCCATAATGACTTGAGCATCGGTGGTCATCAGCTTGGGCTCCTCAGGACTTTTTCTTACCTCAAAGTCCTCCTGTCTAGTGGAAGAGCGCATTTCCACCGTAGGAGTGGCTGTTGAGTGTTCCTCAATAGATAGGGATGTGGGTCCCATATCCAAAGGTTGGCGCTGACCTATGGAATCAAGGGGGCCAGAATGCGGACCCTGTAACCCTTCCTAGTGTATGAAAGGTTCATTGACAGGTCGTGCTAGAGTGTGTAAGAATGGAAGAGAAGAATAACCAATGTCATAAGGTATTGTAGTGGGGTGAGCTAGGCTTAGTGGTGAGGAGGGGGGTATTTGACCCTAGGGATTGGTCAGTATTTCAATGTTACCTTCATGGGGCTGTGAAGGCACAAAAGTAGGCTCTCCCATGGCACTAGTAAGTATGGGTTGAGTAGACACCATACCCGGTATAGGCTTAAGGGTGGAACTGAGCCTAGACGTTGGCACCTTAAGAGAAGGTGTCTCCCCCTCAGCTCCTGCCGGTGGAGGTATCAATGTGATATCAACTCCAGAGTCCTTTTGAGGTGAAGGAACACCTTTGGCAGTTTTCCTTGTATAGGTGTAGGATATATCCTTGGTAGCAGTGGGCTGACCAAGGTTGGCTGTAGATTGTAATATAGATGGAGATGTTTGAGGTGGAGGAGAGGGGTTAGACTGAGTTGGGCTTGACTCAGTCCTATCTCCTAATTTTGGAGATGGAGAAGTAAAGGAGAGAGGAGATAAGGGATGCGAAAGTATACCTGCTGCACCTAGCAGTGGAGACTCAGAGCTAGGAAACAGACTCCTTTGCTCAGAACTCGAAGTGGTGGATGAAATTATTTGTGCACTAGGTTTGAGCTGAGTCCTAGGTTGATCAGCCTGAGAACCAACATCGTCACCCACTTCTTCCGCAGCTTCCTCCTCTGTATCAGCTTTACTTGACTCAGGAGTCGGAAGCCGTACATACACCCTCATCTGAGCACTCATTGTAGGGTGCCCAGGGAAAATATCATGGGCGAACATTCTGTAGCTGAGAACAGGAGTAGGGATTGACTCATATTGAGCAGTATATCTTCTACCTAATCTGTCCTCGATGACCATGGATATAAATCTTGCGAAGGGCACAATGGTGTCCCTTATGTTCTTGGTCACCAATGACTTGAATGCCTCAAAGATCAACTCAACGTAATCCACTCGTCAATCATAAAATAAATTGTATTATAGTTGCATTTCAAAGTCGTTCACATTATCCAGGCCACCCACCTTGTATGCAAGGGCATGAACCACAGTGGATACCATAAATCCCCATGCCGTCTGGAAAATAAATTTCCGTATGACGCCAATGACTTGAGGATGACCCATTTAGGGTAAAACGCTTCGTGATGTTTCCCTAGAAACCGTCGCTTCATACTGATTATGAACCGCGAGATGAAGAATTCGGCGGAGACAGTTTGCATCGACTTCTATCGCCACTTGTCCACATAGGACTGTACCCCGTATAACCGGTTGAGTTGCATCCAGTTTACACGTATACTAGAATTCCGTGAGAAGTTGAGGAATGAGCACAGCAGGACCACGAAGAAATGCATGTGCCAGGGGTCCCTTGCGAATGTATGAGACCCACTCCTCATATCCCCTGCCAATTTTGGACTTTGGAATGTCAATACAGGTGATGACATTGTTTTGTTTGTAGATGGGGAGTGCGTTGTTCTTGAAATTGCCACCACGGATCATTTGTTCAGTTAGATTCAGAGTATAGCCCTCCATTGAAATCGAACTTATCGTATTGGATTGCACTTAGCAGTAGTAAGGATTAGCACTTAGCAATGAACTCTGCACACAGCAACGTTAGGGTTTAAGAGAGTAGAGAAGAATATTTTGGAAGAGTAAACGAAAGATGAAAGATCTCTCTTATTTATACCTTTTCAATATGAGAGAAAAGTTACTGTTATCGGAGGGTAATAAATATGACCGTTACCGTAAAAACATTTACGCAGTTTGTTATAACGACTAAATTTAGTGGAAGTTACACAAACGCACATTGTTATATTAGAAAGATATTTTTATGAAAAGAATCTATCATAAAAACTTTTAAACGACTGACGTTTATTTACCGGACACACCGTAAATATTGTTGGACTTGCCATATTGTTGGACTTACCATATTATTGGACATACCATTTGTTAGGACTAACCTAGACATGTGGAACTGACCACACTTTGGAACGGAGTACTCAACTGATCCTGAATGTTCAGCTTAGATGGAGCACTTAGCTTCAGATATAGCACTCAGCTCAGTTTGAGCATTCAGCTCAGATTAAGTACTCTGCTCAGATTGAGCACTCAACTCAGATTTTGACACTTAGTCAAATGTAGCACTTAGCAAAAATTTATCAGAGATAAAGAATGGAACATACCGATTAAGGGTTGAGCATGCCAACCTTGCCAAGTAGAGTTGTAAATCTTGTGCCTTCAACTGGTTAGTGAAGATATCCACAAGCTGATCTTCAGTCTCAATGAAGACTAACTCTATCTTTCCCTTTTCTACAATATCTCTGATGAAGTGATGTCCTATCTCAATGTGTTTGGTTCTTGAGTGAAACACTAGGTTGTGTGTAATGGCAATAGCACTTTGATTGTCACAAAATATGGGAGTCTTTGAATAATGCAAATCAAAGTCCTTCAGCTGATGTTGCATCCATGTATTTGAGCACAACAGCTCCCTGCAGCTACGTATTCATCTTTAGCTGTGGAAATTGCCATTGAGTTTTGTTTCTTGCTTGTCCAGCTAACTAGTTTTCCACCCAAAAGTTGACATCCTCCAGTAGTACTCTTTCTATCAAGACCACATCCTGCGAAGTCTGAATCTGAGTACCCTATCAGCTCAAATCCTGATCCTTTGGGATACCACAAACCTAAGTTTGGTGTTCCCTTCAGATAATTGAGTATTCTTTTAACAGCTAGCAAGTTTCCTTTGGATCAGCCTGATATCATGCACAAACACATGTAGCAAACATTATATCAGGTCTGCTTGCTGTTAAATAGAGTAATGAACCTATCATTCCTCTATATGTAGTCTGACATACAGATTTTCCATCAATGTCCTTGTGTAGCTTGACATTGTGTAACATTGTAGACTTTGCGGGATAGCTTGAGTCTAATCCATATTTCTTAATCAGATCAAAGACATACTTGCTCTGATTAATAAATATACCATCTTCTTTCTGATAGATTTGAAGTCCCAAAAAGTACGTCATCTCACCCATCATGCTCATTCTGTATTGATTGGACATTATCTTAGAGAACCAGTCACACAAACCTTGGTTTGTTGAACCAAAGATAATGTCGTCCACATAGATTTGAACCAGAATGACATGTCCTCTGCTCTTTCTTATGAATAGAGTTTTGTCAATACTTCCTCTAACAAAATCATTTTAGAGCAAATAGGTGGACAGTGTATCATACCAGGCTCTTGGAGCTTGCTTGAGTCCATACAAAGCCTTGCCTAACTTATAGACATAATCTGGATGTTTAGAATCAATAAAACCAAGGGGTTGTTTCACATAGACCTCCTCCTGTAGTGCTCCATTTAGGAATTCACTTTTAACATCCATTTGATACACTTTAAAGTTTTTGAAGGCTGCATAGGCTTGAAATAACCTTATAGCTTCAATCCTTGCAACAGGGGCAAAGGTCTCATCATAATCAATACCTTCTTCTTGTCGATACCCCTGAGCTACTAGCCTCGCCTTGTTTCTGATCACTACTCCATCCTTGTCCATTTTATTTCTATAGACCCACTTAGTGCCTATAATTGTTTTTCCTTTGGGGGCAGGGACAAGGGTCCATACCTTATTTCTTTGAAATTCTGTCAGCTCCTCTTGCATAGCTTCAATCCAATCTTCATCTTTTAGAGCCTCTTCAGTCTTCTTAGGTTCCATTTGAGATAGAAAACTAGAATAGGCAGCATAGTTTGCATTTGCCTTAGATCTAGTTAACACACCATCTTCAATGTTCCCAATGACATCATCAAGAGAATGATCTTTTAATACTTTGAGGGTTGTAGTGGGAGACTAAGGTTCTGGGTCTGAGTCAGAGTAGTGTCTCTCAGGCTGAATAGGACTTACTTCTTCATTCTGAGTAGGAATTGGAAGATCACTTAGATCTTCAATCTGACATGTACCTGAAGATTCACCAAGACTCTCAGGTTGATTATCTTCAATATTGATAGTTTCTTTTGATGATTCACACTTGTCAAATTTATCAACATCATCATCATCAGAATCATCCATAACATACAAGGGATTTGATGTGAGATCTTCTTTGCTCCTCTCAAGCTCACTCAAACTAACCAGGTCAGCTTGAGCTCTATTGGATTCATCAATACTTGTCTCGTCAAACGTAACATATACCGACTCTTCAATTACCTTTATTTTAAGATTCTGTAAGCTTTGGAGATTGACGAATATCCAACAAATATACCTTGATCAGCTTTGGGTTCCAACTTATGGAGCTGATCTCTTTGGTTTAGCACATAGCATGTTGAACCAAAAATGTGAAAGTATCCAATGTTGGGTTTTTTGCCATGATACATCTCGTAAGGTGTTTTACCATGTCTTTTAACTATAATCGATCTATTCTGAGTATAGCAGGTTGTACTTACGGCTTCTGCCCAGAAGCTCAGCTTGAGCTTTGCCTCACATAGCATGGTTATGGCAGCTTCAATTAGGGTTCTATTTCTCCTTTCAGCAACTCCTTTTTGTTGTGGAGTTCGTACAGATGAGAAATTCTGGATAATTCCTTTCTCTTCACAAAAGCCTTCAAGGGTTGAGTTTCTCAACTCAGTCCCATGATCACTTCTGAGTTGTTTAAGAGACTTACCCTTTTGCAACTCTTCTTGTCTTATGAAGCTGATTAACTCATATGCAGCTTCACTTTTGGCTTTTAAGAACACGGCCCAAGTGAATCTTGTGAACTCATCAACAATCACTAGAGTATACTTTTTGCCACTTAGGCTTGGGGTGCTGATAGGTCCAAATAGGTCCAAGTGCAACATATGCAATGGTTCTGTAATTGAGAAATTCTGTTTGGACTTGAAGGATCCCTTATGATGTTTTCCCATCTCACAAGCTGAGCAGAGTTTGTCTTTAGCAAATGTGATCTTAGGCAGACCAGATACTAACTCTTTTCTAGACAATTTGTTAATGTATTTACAATTCAAATGTGATAGCCTCGTGTGTCATAACCAACTCAGCTTGGGAGTTAAGTCAGAATACAAGCATGTTTCAGTTGAAGGATCTTCAGAGCTGAGATCTAACAAATAGATATCTCTTTCTCTTTTTGCCATTAATATTGGTTTTCCCTTCTTATCATAAATTGTTCCTGCATGCTTTCTGAAGGTGACTTCATAACCTCATCACACAGTTGACTGATTCTTATCAGATTGTGTTTAAGGCCTTCAACATATGCTACCTTTTTTTAAGTGACTTTTCCAGCAGTTATCTTTCCATAACCTTTAGTCCTTCATTGAGAATTATCCCCAAATGTCACCTTGGGTCCTTCATTGTTTTGGAATTCACTTAGAATCCCCTTGCTTCCTGTCATGTGCCTTGAGCATCCACTGTCTAGACACCACTTGTAGGAGCCCTGCACATGATCAACTAAACATATTAGTTTCTTTTTGGAACTCACTGTTTGGTGGGTCCTGAGGATGAGAACTTAGCTGATCCTTTAGAGTTTGATTGATCAGCTCGAACAGATTCTGGGTCTGTTTTGGACTGATCATCCTTTTCGTTTTCAGGTCTAAGATTGGTACTTACACAATCTTTCGCCTCATGACCTCTATCACCACACTTATAGCATTTTCTTCTAAAGATGGGTGTTTGGGTGATTTCTTTGAGTTATCC
This sequence comes from Dittrichia graveolens, assembly GCA_038502395.1. NCBI lineage: Eukaryota > Viridiplantae > Streptophyta > Magnoliopsida > Asterales > Asteraceae > Dittrichia > Dittrichia graveolens. Next base: position 64,408,140 of record JARJIL010000005.1, on the reverse strand, counting down.
AACATTAAATTTGGATTCAGTTTTAGGGTCATAAGATGTAGATAACCTTTCAATCCTTTTCGAAAGTTTGTCTACTTGATTTTCACTAACTTTGGACTTACCTTTGTCAGCTTTATGGTTACCCTTATTTGGTGAAGTCTGACTTACAGACAACTTCCTGTTTTTAGACATCCTTTCATATATGGCTTGAGAGTTATGTCTTTTTGAGTTGACGTGAGATATTCTGTCAAATACAGTTGTTCTCACACGATTGTAATCTAATCTTTTGAAAACTGACTTACAGTTTCTGTTGGATCTGGAACATTCAGCTTGATGGTTCATGTGAATGACCTGAGGACTTTGGGTTGGTCTCACAAACTTATTGGTTTTGACCTGTTTCCCATCCTTGTTTCGTAAGAATGTTCTTGGGAGTATATCATCTGATTTCATCGTTTTCTCTTCAAGACTGACTTGATCTTTGATGATTTCATCAGCAGTAGCACTATAATCTCCCCCTAGCACTGCTTTTGCTTGATTTGGTATCTGCTGGTTAATACATTTTTCTGCTTCTCTTGATGACTTACACCAAGATTCACAGATCTTTCTTAGATTATCAGCTTGCTCTTTTGATTCTTGTAGTTCTTCACTTAGAAGTTTGTTTATATGAAGCTGATATTCATAATCACTTTGAATCTTTTTACCAACAGTTAAGAGAGTTTCAGAGTGTTTCAGTTCATCTTTTAATTTTGAAATTTCAGTTTTCAAACTAGATTGAACTGTGAGAGAGGTTTTGAATTCATTCAACAAATAGTTGAACATTAGACATTTTTGTTCATTAGTGTAAGAGCTAAAGTTATTTACCTTATACATTGAGGCAGGATCCCAGTTACTGTTTGCTTACTCAGCTTAGCCGCTTCTGCTGGATCCTCATCAAAGGAACTGTCTTCTAACTCATAGTCAACTTGTTCCTCTTCATCCTCAATGGCCATCAAACACCTATCTGGCTCATCATCATCTGAAGTAAATGATTCAGTATCCCAAGTCTCAGCAAGAAGACCTTTGGTGTTTTCATCTGGCTTGCCTTTGAGTCTTTGATATTTCTTCTTATATTTATCAGCTCTGTAGGCATTCTTGTCAGCTACTGAAGCTGATTCTCCCTTCTTAACTCTGCACTCAGCAGCTATGTGCCCTATCCTCTGACAGTTATAGCACTTAGCTTTCTTAGGATCAAAAGTAGACTTACCACTTTTGTTTCTGTCAGACTGACCCCTTCCTCTTCTGAACTTTCTAAAGTTTCTTGCTAACATTGCCATTTGTTTAGTAAGAGCATCCATCTCTTCATCATCTGAACCGGGGTTAGGACTTACCTCCTCAGATTCAGATTCAGAGTCAGTCTCAGCTTGAGACTTCTTAGATCCCTTTTTCTTCTTTTTTTCAATTAATGCAGATCCAACATTATTTATAGATTCTTTTAGTTGTTGCTGGGCCACTTTCTTCCGTTCCATGATCTGTTGATGATTTAGAAGGAAACCATAGATAGATCTGAGATCATATTTTCCTAAGGTTCCTCCAGCATGAAGTGCAATGGTGATCTCATTGAATTGTTCTGGTAACACATCCAAGAACTTGAGTACCAACTCATTCTCATCTTTCTTGACACCTACCAAGATCAGATCATTTATCAAGCATTGAAATCTGGTAAACAAATCTGCCAGAGTTTCATTCTTTTTAGCAAAGAAAGTCTCATAAGAACAACTCAGATTTGTCTTCTTATGTTGCTTGACCAAATCAGTGCCTTCATATGTAACATTGAGAGTATCCCACGTCTCTTTTGCAGTTTGGCACCAAGCCACAGTATGCAGAAGAGGATTTGTCAAAGCATTTGCTATAATGCTCTGTGCCTTGTCATCAAGGTTGAACAGTTTACGATCTTCCTCAGTCCAAGATGCTTCAGGCTTGGGAGTTTCTCCAGAAGGAACAGTTTTGTTAGTGGCAGTAATATGGATCATTGGTATGATTGGGCCATCTTGAATCACGGTACTCATCCTGTGATCCACAGACTTTAGATATAGCATGGCTCTAAACTTCCACATAGGATAGTCAGTGCCATAAAAAATAGGACACCCTTTTGCCGCCATTGTTGGTATATGACTTGATTGCTTGCTAGTTGACATCTTAACCTCTTAACAGCGGATCTTGATCTTCAACTTATGAAGAAACTTGCTCTGATACCAGTTGTTGGTCCCATAGAGGGTAAACTAGCAACCGATACAGTGTAGAAGGGGGGTTGAATACACTTTAAACAAATAAACAAATTAATCAATCGTATATTCAATTATCAAACAGAACAATAACTATTATCACTCTCTAATCAAATCAACAGGATGATTTGATGTTCTAATGAATATAACCTCAACTCTCTCTAAACACTCTTGAATCACAAACTAATTGATGATCGAACTTCTTGTTAAACTGATTAACAAGAACTCTTGAAAAACTCTCTCGAACTTTGAACTTACAAAGTTATCGCAACACACGCGTATCAAGTATCACAAACACACGTACGATTTGCAACTTATGCAGTCGACTCTGTTCGTTGTATTCGTTCACGTATGTAAACGTACGTATCTAAATCCCATAAGAAGGTTTATACTTATACTTGATCTATCTACAAATAAATCACAGTTTAAAGATAGAACTTATCATTTCTTTAAAACCGTAACAAACTCCTTAATTAGAATATATCCAATTAATTCGGTTTGAGATTTCTATCCAACTAATAGATAGTTTAAATTAGGTTTAGATATCCTAATTTAAATGTCGTAGATATGGAGAGTTTATATCAGAATTTAGAACTTACTTAAATTCTGAACTGACTTCTGACGCTGAACTGAACCACTCAGTCTTGACCCTGTCAAGCTGAGTTCTTGAGTCTTGGATTCTTGAATCTTCAAGTCTTCACTCTTAAAACCTATCTCAACTTATAAGTCACTGAGCTATCTAGTACTTACATAGAAAACTCTATATCTGTTTATACGCTGACTACTCAGCTTCAGCTGACTAGTCAGTCTATAACAGACTTACATAATTCCTAAATCTTAACCTATCATCTATACATATCGATAGTTTGTCTCATCAAATCTAACTATTCTAAACATGGGACTAACACCTAATGCTACTATTTAACTATTTATTAACTTGTTATAATAGTCCAAGCAACAATACGAGAATGAATAGCGAAAAACATCATTTTGTGCAAAAACAGGGCTGACGCGACGCGGCCAGTGTTGGACGCGATGCGTTCCATGCTGCAGTGCAATTTATTTTTCAGTTTTGCACAGCATGTGCAATTTCATCCCATTTCAACTCCAAATCAACTTTAGCAAAATTCTAGTGTTTCATAACACCATTTGACATATGTGGAAGCTTTCTTACATCAAAAACTCCTATCCAATTAATTCATATGAAAATCACAATTAAATGGACAAAGAAGTATGCATTTTGGCCAAAACTTGAAATGACCAATTCTAACACTTGCAACACACCGTATACACCTAATATGATGTTTTGAAGGTGTTGCAACTGACCAAAACCTTTAAAGTCATTGTTTGGTATCATTTTCCAATTTCTTGCCTATTTATGGCCTAATTTTCACTATTTTAGCCATTTAAAGCAAAACCATCATTTCAATTCAAAACCAATGTTCTAATCAATTCATACAAGTCATATGAACTTATTAGAACCTTAAAAATCAGTTCTTGATGTTTAAAAATAGATTGACCTCATTTTGGCCATTTTGACCCATTTAGGTCAATTCTTGAATTTGTGCAAAAACACCATTCTAATCCAACATATGAGTTCTAATCAATCCTAACAAGTTGGGTTAGTGTCATACTTCTTAAGTTTGAATTTAATCATAAAACTGGAATTTTGGAAACCATATGCACAAAACATGTTGGAAGTTTACTTCTTTGAGAGATTCCTTTTGCCAAATATGGTGTTGTCTTATTTCAATGGAAGATTGTGTTTGGTATTTGTCAAAATGGGAAGTTTTTAACTTTGACTTCCAAGCTTGTGATTTTTATAAAAAGATTCTCAATGTTATAAAAGCTTTTATAAAAATTGTTTTATAAAAACTTAAACTTATATAATTATTTATTTTGTAAGCTCATAAATTCCGAACGTTTGTTTGTAGGTATCTTCGACATCGGCTTATACTTGAACTCGGATCTTGACGATTGAAGCTTGGGCATTTGATTGAAGCTTATATATATTTGTTTGAATATATATATATTTATATATATATATATATGTGTGTGTGTGTGTGTGCATATTTTGATGTTAATAAATACAATTATATAAACAAGTTATATATTTTTGTGTCAATAAAAGAGGATATATTTATAAGCCTATTTTTTACAACAACTTTGAAGAATTTGGAGTGGAAATCAGAAATATAAGGTTCGGACTGAGCTCGGAAGAAATTAACCCGTTCAGAAACATGAGTAGTCGTCATAGCCCTTGGTCAGTTCTTCTCTTCATATACAATCTTCCACCTTGGTTATGTATGTAACGCTCCAATTTCTAAAATTGATATTTGAAATAAAACCCCATATGAGTATTCACATTTGAAAGTTTAGCGGAAGCGTAAATTTGATTGAAAACCTGTTATATCCAGAAATACACATATAAATACGACCATACGTTTAGTACCAAAAGCTTGATATTTACAAACCAGGCGTTAAGTATTTTAAAGAGTTTATCAAAATGTAGTCAAACCGAAGCTTTGCCCTTGTCTATACCAAAACCAACAAAACATTTTTAAAATAGTATCCGATAAGCTATGAGAGCTTAGTGAGTAAACAAGACTAACAATCATATAAACACACGCATAAGATCATATATAAAGATACACATGTATGTCAAGTAATCAATGCTAGCCTGTGGTTCTAGACCTAGGGCAACAACATAGGTCACAGTACTGTACATAGCAATAATCTGAACAACACATATGAATAATAATATATGGATAGTATTTTGATACGAAAACACACATGCTTTAAATATGAAGAGTAGTCTAGAAGACTCACCTTGTAAACTGAAGTATTTATCTATTTCACAGATGATAAAGATTCACGTAAGTGTCCACATCTAGTCTCTACAATCATAACATTAATAAAGTATTAAACACATGTTGAAACTGATTCTAGAAAATTGAACAAAGCAGGGGCACACCCGTGCCCTACCACAGGCACACCCGTGCCTGGCTAATGATCCGACTTTCTCATTTGACATACAGATCCAACTTATATCTTGAAATTTGTACGACATAAGAGGTACACCCATGGTCTCCCAGGGCACACCCGGACTTGAAGAACATATGGATGTCACGACCACGAGGCATGCCCGTGCCTCCCTTACTCTGAACCAGTTTGCTCGCCTGACTTGTTGTTCTCAAGCCAAAAACCCATAAAACACTATTTTTGATCAAACAAACTGTACATGGGAGTTTCCTACACCCCAAGCAACTACAACAACATTAAACTTCTATATTTAACAAGCTTTGATCTTGAAATCTAACAAAACCCATTCGAAACTTTAAAAATCCATAAACAATACAAACCTCCGGTTTATAAGATGGAGATGATGAAGAAAAAGGCTTTATCCATACTAATTCTCTTGATCACAAATCATAAATCAAACTTTTGAGAGATGAAGTTGATAGTCACGCATGAAAGTATGCTACTATGAACTTAGTTGAGTTCTTTGACACTTGAAAGTCATATATATATATATATATATATATATATATAAAGGTTTGCTATAATGGCATAAAATGTCCCTTGACTATCCAGGTTTAGTTTTGACGGTTTTGGCCCCTCTAGTTTATAACCACATCTTATCACATATATCCATTTACAAATCATATAACACTTGTACATTACTCGTATAACTAAATTTATAAATTTCTGGATGTTACAACTCTTTCCCACTTGAAATGATTTCGTCCCCGAAATCAACTACCAAAGAGTTTCGAATAATTACTCATCATTTCCTGTTCAGACTCCCATGTGTAATCTGACCCCTTTCTGTATTTCCATTGGATCTTAACTAGCCCAATCTGTTTATTACGTAAGGTCTTAAATTTTCTTTCCAATATTGCTATAAACTTTTCCACGTTAGTTTCATCAATATTAACATTTTCCAACAATACAATTGCAAACTCATCTGATAAACACTTTCTGAGATATAATGCACGGAAGGTATTATGAATCTATGACAACTCTTCTGGTGATTCTGGTCTATAAACAACCTTTCCTCACATTTACAGAAATTCTGAATACCCCATTAATTCTCAGACTTAGTTTCTCTCACTTTTAAATCTAATTACATCCTTTCATGGTAATACTTTTAATGATACATATTCTCCCATCTGAAAATCATGTGGTGATCTCTAATAATCTGTATAACCCTTTTGTCTACTCTAGGCGGCTAACAATCTGTTTCATACCTCTTGAATTTGTTCTATCCTTCACAGTACCATTTATGTACTACCCAGCTCTATCTGACCCACATCACCCCAATACACTGGAGTTCGGCATTAATATCATACAACATTTCATACGTTGGCATCCCGGTGCTGGACTGGTATATGTTATAATACGAAACCCTGTCAAAAGCAATTATGTGCCCCAGTTTTCTTCTGAATCAATAACACACTCGTGAAACATGCTTTCTAACGTCTATACATTTATTTTATTCTAAGTGTACTGAGATGAAGCTTAATTCCAATTTTATATGAAATATGTTCCATATCCTGAAAGTAAATCTGATATCCCTGATTCAATAGAGACTGTTATACTATTACAAGACACAATCCCTTTCACATACACATCTGTTAAATGTTCTGAAGAAAAAGTTTCTCTAATGGAAATATATATATATTCTTTTAATTAACCTATCTACAATCACCCATATCACATTATAACCTCGTAGGGTTTTGGGTAATTTGGCATTCAGGTTTATAGTAATATTTTGTCATTTCTAGACTGGTATCTTCATAGATAATAACTTCTCGTATGGTTTCTGACGTTTAGCTTTCATTTATACTCATTTAAAAACATTTCTCCATTTATCTGACTATATCTCGTTTCATATCCGACTACCAATAATCTACTATGAGGTCTTTATACAGTTGGTAGCTTTTGGCTGAATAGAAAATCTAAAATTGTGATCTTCATTTAGATGTGTCTGACACGTATCTCCATAACTTGGTACCCATATACGATCATATCTAATCAATACACCACAATTGTCTTTAATTTGATTAATTACTTGTCCTTTTTATCTATTCTTTATTATACTTTTCACTTTTGATTACTTTTGACTGAGTTGTTCTCATCACATTTTGAATAAGACCGTTGTAACTATCATTTAGATGACTAATTCCACATAAGTATTGTTTTTGATTTTCTGTTCAGAACGTCGGCTATAACATTAGCCTTACCTATATAATATTCCACTCATAATCTCAATAGTTCTAACCAGTGTTTCTGTCTCATTTGAAGGTTTTCTAATTCACGGAATATTTCAAACTTTTATGATTAGTGTAAACGGTATACTTCACATCGTAATAACAATGTCACCATATTTTAGGTAATAAAACCACTACTGCTAGCTCTATGATGAATGAGGTAACTATTTCCATGCGGTTAAACTATTTAGAAGTGCAAGCAATAACTCTGCCCCTCAGCATTAATACACAACCCAAACCACTATAAAATCTTCACAAAATACTATCATTTATTCAATCGCTTCAGGTAGCGCAAAAACTGTCACTTCACAAAATTTCTGTTACTAATCCCATAAAACTGATGATCACTGTTAGGTTCTTTAATGGCCTCCACTACATAACCACCTTTATTTCTCAGAATTCATCTCAATTCCAACTTTACTTATTAAATAACTTAAGAATTACACTTTTTGTATTTCGAATTTCACATTTGGAAAACCTAGCACCATTGTTCTTTACTCTGTATCTCTAAGACTTCTCACACATGTTTATCATGATCGGTTTGACTTCTGGAATAAGCATGAATATTGTTTATGATCACCATCACTGACACACTATTTATTTACTACACAAACACTGCCGGTGCATCAATAAGGCCAGAAGGCATCACAACAAATTCAAAATGCCCAAATATGTTCTAAACACAGTTTAAGGAATGTCACCCGTCTTGATTTTAAGCTGATTATAATCCGACCTCAAGTCAATTTTGAAAACCACGTTACCCATAATAATTGATCAAGTAATTCACATATTCTAAACAACGGATATATATATATATATATATATATATATATTCTTGATGAGCACTTTATTAATCTCACAATAATTAATACACATATAGAAGATACCATCCTTCTTTTTCACACATAATATAAGTGCACCCATGATAAACTACTGGGTCTTATAAACTCCTTATCTAGCATTTCTTGAAGTTGTTTCATAAACCCCTTCGAGGAGCCAGTCTGTACGAAGCTCTCGCAATCAGTGAAGCTTTCAACACTACATCGATTCTAAATTCAATGTGTTTGTCTAGCGGTAACCTTGGTAATTTCTTGGAATACACATCAAGATACTTACATACTACTTTCACATCTTTTAAACTCATCTGTTTCTTCTCCAATTTAATCTTTATAACATAAACCAAGGAAGCAGTGTACCCATGCTGAAGATACATCCTATTTTTAGAAACTAACCACACCTATAACTTATCCGGTTTTAACATTAACACATATAATTACTTCTTCCCCACTTAGGATACGAACTCATAACACTTTCTATTCACACAATACTGTAGCCTGTCTACAACCTAACCAGTCTATTCCAATCACTACTTGGAATTCCCTCATATTCATAAGTATAAATTTACTAAGGAATTTAATAGTATCCATTTCTATCACATTAGGCTTATACACATCTGATCTTTGTGCAACCATACTTGATTCTGTTCTAGCTTCTTCGATCGTAGTCTGGAAAGCTCTTTCTTTTGGTTATTGATATATTCCCTTCATTCACTTTCTTGGGTTCTCACAATTCTTATTCATATGTGTGACAACCGTCAACAAAATTCACATGTTAGCCATTAGAAACTCTAAATATAAGTCTGGTATAACTAAAAATATTAGTTATGATTTAAACATATCAATAATAATCTTAGATTCCCTAGAAGTTCTGTTTATGTGGTTAGAACCTTCACTAGCTCGTAAAACCGTTTTATTAAAAGCCAAGATTTATAAATCATATACAATAATAATAATAATAATAATAATAATAATAATACTAATAATAATAATAATAATAATAATAATAATAATAATAATATACATCATAGTAATTATAGATAAGTTAAAATATAAAACATATATATATATATATAAACTTATAAAAGTGATTAAAACCTTGTTAAATATGAAATTTAATCAAATCACCAACTTATACAAATTTTATCCTACACAATTTATACATAATTAACAAATAAATAAATAAATAAATAAATAACCCCCCCCCCCTCATGTACGGCCACCCCCCCCCCCCACTCTCTCTTGCCTCCTACACTTCCCAATGATGCCACTTGAACTCCCCAAGGCCTATATAATCCCCCTACTTCTTCTCTTATTTCCTTTACAAACCAATCTTCATCTTCTCCTCTCTCTTGCTCATTACACCAAAAATCAGCCACTAACTCCATCAAATCTTTGATTTTTGAAGATCTAAGCAAAGATCAAAGAAGAACAAGCTTGGTAAGATGATTATACAACAAGATCCCTCTCTACTCTTCTACCTTTCTTCTTATTTTTTTTGTTTTCCTTTGTTTTTTATCTTATTTCTTTAAGAACTAAGAATGCATGAGTAATCATGCACTTAGATGGTAGATTTTTCACCAAAGACATGAAAATGTTCAAAAATGGTGAGAATCCATGATCCATACAACTAAAACTTAAGAAAATAAGAACTTTGATCATGCACGTGTTATCATCCTACCAATGTTGTAAGGAACACATGAAAATGTATTATCATCCTACCATTGTTATAAGGAACACATGTATTTTCTATTTTTATGTTTATAATAGATGATTAATCATAAATAATATATTATATAAAGTTATGACCCAAAAAGATAAGAAATATATCAACCTGACAGATTTTGAGCTAGAACTCCCCCCTTGTTTTTGTTATATATGGAGTTTTAGGTATCAAAATCGTTTGATTTTTTTTGCTAATCTTAGTTTAAAGTGTTACCCTTCATTGAACCTGGATTCACTAATTTTCATGAATGTTTAATCCTTCAAACGTATTTAATAAGACACATATGTTGAATCTGGAAATCTGACAGATTAAAAGAGGTACACTTTAAACACGTATAACTTGACCATTCTTGGGTCAAACTACGTCTAGGTTTTTTCAAAGTTTCATCTTTGAGTTGTAGTTATTTCCCCTTTTGAATCATGTAAAAAGGAGGTCGTATGAGCCCTAAACAGACTTTTTAGTAACAATGTATCATCCAGACATTGATCAGTGAACACTTTATATATTTTTAATTATTAAAAATATTAAAAATGGATTATAAATTCCTATATTTTTACTGAGTATTCTATGCATTGAGGTTATGCTGAAATATTAAGCCTTAATATGATTTCTAGAATAAAGATTATAATATTTAAAGTTTAACCTAAAAATATATAAATTTCAGTAACCATTTATAACATAAAGAAAATAGGGGAAAACCTTTAAAAATTAATTAATAACTATAATTGGTAATAATCACTAACTATAACTAAAATGGTAAATCTAATAGAGTTATATACTTCTTATATTAGGAGAGGAGCTTCGGTAGAATCAAGAAACTACTTACAAACCTAACACATTACCATACCGAGTGAGTATCATAGCCCCTTCTTATCGTACTTATTACCGTTTTTGGGGTGAAAACATGTGTGTACATTTCATGAAAATTTGATTGCCTAACTTCTTATATATTTTAAATATGATTTTGTTGCACTATGGTATTATTCTTTGATCTGCTTGGGTTATCGTTTGTAAGACCCCCTTTTAAGACATTATCCATTAACTCCACTAGTGAGCCGATGGTATTTGTAAATAGTGCTATTTGGAGATTCCGGCGTCTCCCATTTATGGTTGATGAACTATAGATGTACTTTACCACCACTGACATCATTTAATATGGGTGTTAGGTTTGTTCTTGGGCAATTGGTTGTCGGTTAGGTTGGATAATGGCTCAAGCTATGAACATCATAGTATATTCTTACCACGTGCAGTGTATTGGGCAACATAATGCATCACCTATCATTTGTGCATACTTTTATTTTATTCAAAATTTCTATCATTTATTATTAAACTTTTCTGCATTAAAAAGTTATCTTGCGCATAATAAAAACCTATGATCTCACCAACTCTAGTAGTTGACCCCTTTCTTTTACCCATGCTTTCAGGTGACCACCGTTAGGTACAGCACGTAGAAGCATGATGAGTGACATCTTCATTTTCATGTTTTAAAAACAATTTCCATTTAATTTACGCATCGTACCAAACAATATATTATTTGGTTATGTATCTTTCTACTTAAGGATGTATCCGAATCTTTGATTTTGGTTATTTAAATATGGTTGGTCATTGTCTGCTACCTTATGCGATGAAACCTTGTGTTGTGACGCCTCGTGTTTCTGCTTTAGCGGGGTGTGACAATATGACCCAATTTCCATATTTAAAACATGTTAGTGAATCAAACATGTTTTCCCGCAATCGACGTTTCTTGTATGCTGAGCAGATAGGGTAGATCTTGTGCATCATTTTCTTTTCTAGAACCTCCATTCTTGTTACTTAAACACCGGTAAAACCTTCTCTATCGGTTTCCTTTCTTTTCTGTCTCTCTAACTCTGGCTGCATCCTTCATGGATTTCACATTTTGGTGTTTACAAACGTCTATAAATTCTCACATGCTAGGCTGAAATGTCATCATATACCTGTACATTTTATTCTTCACTGACAATATAATCTGAACAAAATGTGCGTTCTTCTGAAACTTCACATTGATTTCTGGAATTATCTCTATTGTCTGTTCTACTTGTGGAATTCATCCATAATTCTACCTATCTTTTACTATAGCACAACTGCCCAATTATAATTTCTTGAAACTCTTGTCACATCATGCTCTCAATTTATCTATAACTTTTTTCTATCACACTAATCTTTTGTTGCACTTCTCATCTGATCTATTGCATATTTCACTTTATTCTCAGGTGCATATGTATATATATGAAATGCACTCCCGATCTCTAAAATCTATTTATGACCGACAATCAAATCTGTTGACCTGTAGTATATTGATGTTTGACACGCGGAAAATCCTTGAACGTACAACCATTTTATACTTCACGAATAATAACTTGGGGCGGTTTAATTAACCCTTTCCCATTTTATAACTAATCTTGATATTAGCTTTTAGTTGATCACTTATTTGTTTTATTCTTTCATCTGATCCACAACTCGTGCAATAATATATGACATATACTCTACTCCACTACTTTACTAAGTTTTTCTGCTCTGGATTCTACAAGTGCAGATTCGGATATTTAAAAATTCAATTATGGGGCTTTCACACCCTCGTCATGCTATATCTTTATAGGAATACATTCACTTGTGATACTGGTTTCTATCCCTTCGGGTCTAAGACTAGAACCTCCCTTAGGGTTATTCATTACTTTTAAACCTCCTATACTAATCATTCTAAGATTTAATATGAAACTAGCTCTGTATAAGTAGGCACATATTCTCTTATTTCTAACTGCTTTCACTCTTATGTTACTGTAAACACTTAATATATCATTCCATATATTCTCTAGTAATTAAAGGAAAGCGTAATCAACATATATTATCTTTTTATTCTAACACACCACCCCTGACTTAATACATAGGTTACAACCATGATTCTGTCAAGTTCTAGCATATATCGTGTAATTGTAGTAGTATAGGCCCCCTTACTACTTCAAATTCACTGTAGATACTAAATCTTAACTTTCACCACTCGGTACCTTACTTCACAAGCGTGGGTCAAAGTCTATACATCATGCTTTCAAATATTCATATAACAATTTAATTCATAAATAATGCACATATAAAGCCAACTCTTACAGTTGTATACACATATAACATATCCGTTTTAAACACATCATGTGCTCGTATATGATTCTCACATAATACATAATCAGTATAATTGCTAGTGTACTCACCAAGTTGCAAGCCTCCAGTTTGACAATTTTCAAAACCATAGTTCAAATCCTGCATAGCACAAATCCAGATCCCTCAAACTGTGGCTCTGATAACAAGTTGTAACACCCTAGTTTCTAAGCGGAAGCGTAAATTTGATTGAAACCTATTATATCCAAATATACACATATAAATACGACCATACATTTAGTACCAAAAGCTTGATGTTTACAAACCAGGCGTTAAGTATTTCAAAGAGTTTATCAAAATGTGGTCAAACCGAAGCTTTGCCCTTGTCTTTACCAAAACCTGCAAAATATTTTGAAAATAGTATTTGATAAGCTACTAGAGCTTAGTGAGTAAACCATACTAACAATCATAAAAACACATGCATAAGATTGTATATAAAGATACCACGCGTATGTCAAGTAATCAATGCTAGCCTCTGGTTCTGGACCCAGGGCAACAACATAGGTCACAGTACTGTACCACATCTGAGCCTTACTACACATAGCAGTAAGCTGAACAACACATATGAATAATAATATATGGATAGTATTTTGATACGATAACACATATGCTGTAAATATGAAGAGTAGTCTAGAAGACTCACCTTGTAAACTGAACTATTAATCTATTTCACAGATGATAAAGATTCACGTAAGTGTCCACAGCTACTCTCTACAATCATAACATTAACAAAGTATTAAACACATGCTGCAACTGATGCTAGAAACTGAACAAGGCAGGGGTACACCCGTGCCCTACCACAGGCATGCCCGTGCCTGGCTAATGATCCGACTTTCTCCTTCGACATATTGATCCGACATACAGATCCAACTTATAGCTTGAAAGTCGTACGACATAAAAGGTACGCCCTTGGTCCCCAGGGCAGACTCGTACCCGGGTACACCCGAACTTGAAGAACATATAGCGGTCATGAACACGAGGCACGCCCATGCCTCCCTTACTCTGAACCAGTTTGCTCGCCTGACTTGCTGTTCTCCGGCCAAAAACCCATAAAAACACTATTTTACATGGGTGTTTCCTACATCCCCAAACAACTACAACAACATTAAACTTCTATATTTAACAAGCTTTGATCTTGAAATCTAACAAAACCCATTTGAAACTTTAAAAATCCATAAACAATACATACCTCAAGTTTATAAGATGGAGATGATGAAGAAAAAGGCTTTATCCATACTGATTCCTTTGATCACAAATCATAAATCAAACTTTTGATAGATAAAGCTGATAGTCACGCATGAAAGTATGCTGTGAACTTGGTTAAGTTCTTTGACACTTGAAAGTCAAATATGTATATATATATATATGTATGTATAAAATTATAAATATATATATAAAGGTTTACTATAATGGCATAAAAGGTCCCTTGACTATCCAGATTCTGTTTTGACGGTTTTGGCCCGTCTAGTTTATAACCACATCTTATCACATATATCCATTTATAACTCATAGAACACTTGTACATTACTCATATAACTAAATTTATAAATTTCTGGATGTTACAATGTATGAAAAGGAAATACATCATGATGGCATTGTTAATCCAAGGTCCTAAACAACCTGGGAATGACCTTGATGTGTATTTGGCTCCTTTAGTTGATGATATTATAGAATTGTGGGAAACGGGCATACAAGTGTATGATGCGTATATGAAAGAGTACTTCCAATTACGGGCCATGATTTTTTGCACGATTATTGATTTTCCAGCATATGGAAATTTGTTAGGATATAGTACGAAAGGAACAAAAACGTGTCCAGTTTGTGAGGATGATACCCACTCAACTTGGTTGGGAAATTGCAAGAAACAGTGTATATGGGATATCATCGATGGTTTAGGGAGGATCACAAGTATCGCAAGAAAAATAAATTATTTGATG
The DNA here is from genome assembly GCA_038502395.1 of Dittrichia graveolens. Lineage (NCBI taxonomy): Eukaryota > Viridiplantae > Streptophyta > Magnoliopsida > Asterales > Asteraceae > Dittrichia > Dittrichia graveolens. Next base: position 64,392,960 of record JARJIL010000005.1, on the reverse strand, counting down.
GTAAAATAGAGCATGGTGTAATACGACAACCACCGGATGGAAGAGCTACTCTCTCGGGTTGTAAATTTAGAAACCGTATTTGGAAAAAAGACTGCCCCTCCCAAAGGTATTCGGAAAAAAATCTATATTTTGGGATTTACCATACTGTGAGCATTTGGAAGTTTGACATTGTCTTGATGTTATGCATATCGAGGAGAATGTTGTGAAAGCTTGATAGGATTGTTGTTGAACATACCAGAAAAATCAAAAGACGGAGTTAAAGTAAGAAAGGACATGATGGAAATGGGAATTAGAAAAGAGTTTGCTCCAGTTGAATAAAGATGGAAGACGTGGTACGTATTACATTTTTCGAAAGTTGAGAAAACTAGTTTTTGTCGAAGTTTGCATAGTGTTAAGGTTCCATCCGGTTATTATGCTAACATTAAGAAACTATTTACGTTAAAAGACTTTAAGTTGCTTGGTATGAAGTCCTACGATTGTCATGTTTTAATGACCCAAATGATTCCTATGGCAATTCGTTGAATATTACCCAACCGTATTCGACACACAATTACAAAGCTATGTTTATTTTTTAATGTTATTCATTCAAAAAGGATTGAGCATGAAGTGTTGGATGAATGGCAACATGATATTATCCTCACTCTTTGCTAACTCGAGATGTACTTTCCACCATCCTTTTTCGATGTAATGGTACATTTGATATCTCATATTGTAGGAGAAATCAAAGTATGTGGTCCTGTATTCCTTCGATACATGTATCCATTCGAGAGAAATATGGGTTTCCTAAAAAGCTATGTAAGGAACCGATATCGACCCGAAGGTAGTATAGTTGAAGGGTATGTTTCCGAGGAGGTAATTGATTTTTGTATAGACTATTTGAAAGGTCCTACAAATATCGACATTCCAAAATCTCGACACGAGGGTAGACTTGGAGGGTTAGGAACACTAGGACGAAAGGATGAGACGCCAAATCACAAAGATTTACAATTGGCACATTTTACTGTTCTTGAACACATGAAATGTATTTCCCTATACATAGATGAGCATAAGTCGTGGTTAAAAAATACAAACCGACAAAAGAGCACATTATGGGTGGCTCAAGAGCACATGAAAATATTTGAAAGTTGGTTGTTGAATAGGGTGATGAGTACAATTGCACATATTACAGATGAAGTTGTGGAACATTTAGGGTACAGCCCAATGTGTGTTGTCAAATATCAAGGCTATGAGATCAATGCGTATACATTTTACACAAAACAACACGATGTTAAAGTTGGGAATAATAGAATCAACAACAGAATTAACCATGGTGAACCGTGAAGAAAGGTCAAGGGTAGCAAAAATTCTTATTACGGTGTCATTCAAGAAATTTGGGAATTAGATTATACTTCATTTGTTATACCCTTGTTCAAGTGTAAATGGGTTGACAATAATCGGGGTGTTAAAGTTGATGACGATGGATTCACAATTGTCGATCTTTCCACAAATGGATATGTATCTGAAGCGTTCATTCTAGCAAAACAAGCCACCCAAGTGTTTTTTGTCAATTACCCGAAAGATCCAAGATGACATGTTGTCCAGTATGGTAAGCGACGTATAGTTGGTGTTGATGATGTTGAAGACGAGGATGAATACGATCAATTTGATGAGCTACCTTCATTTTCTGTCGGTGTTACATCTACAAATGACATTCCTGGTGACACAACCTACATAAGGATAGACCATGAAGAAGGAGTAGTTGTCTAAATCACAACAACATTTATTCAGAAGGTAATAAAAGAGTTATATTATAAAATTACATATTTTATTTAATATACAATCAATGTATTCATAAACATTATTGTTTCATTTTTGCAAGAACCATATTAAATAATGTACGAATGAAGACCAACTTTACTTTATTTAATTTCATTTATATAAATTGGTCTATATTAATTTATTTCAATATTGTATTTGACTTTTGCTTTTAAAGTTAATCTTTATTAATTTATTTTAATGACTTTGTAATATTATGAAAATAGTAGTGATAAACTAATAACATATAACTAACATTATTATAGATAGAATACATAATATAAAATAAAATATTAAAAATCATAAAGACCGGTTACATAAAAAACCGGTCTTCATATGTTTCGAAATATTATGAAGACCGGTTTGTATATAAAAACCGGTATTTATGAGTTTGAAGTGTAAAAATTTAAGAGGGAAGTGAAAATTTGCTAAGGAGGGAATTGTGCACAGGGGAGAGAACTCAATAAGTTTTATAAAAACATTAAGACCGGTCTTATAGAGAAAACCGGTCTCAATGATATAGGATAGGGGAATTGAAAACTTGGAGGGAAGTAAATATTTTAAGGTGGGAAAACAATTTGTGTTATTTAAATTATTATTAATTAAGATAACTGTTATAGTTATATAAGTTATTTATTTAAATAACTTAGATAACTATAATAATTATCCTATTTAATTGTTATTTAATTAATATCAAATAAAATACAGATTTTAAAATAAAGACAAATAAGTTAGATAAAATTTTATGGACATAATATTAAATAAATTAAATATAAATAAGATATATAATTTCTATTAAAGCTTTTTTAACAAACTATGATAATTGTTAAAAAGAATAATACATTTATATTATAATTATAGTTATAAAATAAATAAGAATAGTTAAGTAAATTGAATTTAAAAAAGTTCATGTGTGGATTTGAACCCGTGACCTATAAATGAATTTCATAAATGGGTCTACTTACCTACATATAATAATATAATAATAATGTATTAATCAACTCCCCTACATATAATATAATAATAATGTATTAATAATAAACCAGCTCCTCTATATATAATATATTTATCTTATAATTATAATAATAACATAAATAATAATAATTAATGAAATTGAAATATATTTATATATATATATATATATAATTAAGTCAAGTTTGAATACCTAATCTTCTCTAGATCATACATATCCATTGATGATGATCTACAAGAAGCCTACACCCATTAAAATCCTAAACTTATTATCAATTTTGGTCTTCCAACGTCAACAACCCCCAACCATTTAGAATTCTCAATGATTGGGACTGTTGGCCCAACTACTTTGCTAGTAATCACTAAGCCCACTTGGAACTAATTATTCTTACCGCTAAGAATATCGTGTCGTTTGTCACGTTAAACTATTTAATCAACTCCCCTACATATAATATAGTAATAAACCAGCTCCCCTACATATAATATATATCTTATAATTATAATAATAACATAAATAATAATAATTAATCAAATTGAAATATATTTACATATATATATATATGTATGTATAAAATTAAGTCAAGTTTGAATCCCTAGTCTTCTCTAGATCATATCTATCCATTGATGATGATTTACAAGAAGCCTACACCCACTAAAATATTAAACTTATTATGAGTTTTGGTCTCCTAACATCAACAACCTCCAAGCATTTAGAATTCTCAGTGATTGGGCCTCTTGGCCTAACTACTTTACTAGTAATCACTAAGCTCACTTGGAAGTAATTATTCTTACCACTAAGAATATCCTGTCGTTTGTTAGGTAAAACAATTTAATCAACTCTCCTACATATAATATATTAATAATAAAGCAGCTCCCTTACATACTATATTTATCTTATAATTATAATAATAACATAAATAATAATAATAATTAATCAAATTGATTTATATTTACATATATATATATATATATATATATATATATATATAATTAAGTCAATTTTGAATCCCTAAACTTCTCTAAATCATACATATTCATTGATGATGATTTACAAAAAGCCTACACCCATTAAAATGCTAAACTTATTATCAGTTTTGGTCTCCTAACATCAACAACCCCCAAGCATTACTACTTTGCTATTAATCGCTAAACCCATTAACACACACATACACACACACACACACACATATATATATATATATATATATATATATAATTAAGTCAAGTTTGCATCCCTAATATTCTCTAGATCATACCTATCCATTGATGATGATTTACAAGAAGCCTACACCCACTAAAATCTTAAACTTATTATGAGTTTTGGTCTCCTAACATCAACAACCTTCAAGCATTTAGAATTCTTAGTGATTGGGCCTCTTGGCCTAACTACTTTACTAGTAATCACTAAGCTCACTTGGAATTAATTATTCTTACCATTAAGAATATCGTGTCGATTGTTAGGTAAAATAATTTAATCAACTCTCCTACATATAGTATATTAATAATCCCTTACATAGTATATTTATCTTATAATTATAATAATAACATAAATAATAATAATAATAATTAATCAAATTGATTTATATTTACATATATATATATATATATAATTAAGTCAAGTTTGAATCCCTAAACTTCTCTAGATCATACATATTCATTGATGATGATTTACAAGAAGCCTACACCCATTAAAATGCTAAACTTATTATCAGTTTTGATCTCCTAACATCAACAACCCCCAAGCATTTAGAATTCTCAATGATTGGGCCTGTTGGCCCAACTACTTTGCTAGTAATCACTAAACCCATTAACAAACACACACATATATATATATATATATATATATATATAATTAAGTCAAGTTTGCATCCCTAATCTTCTCTAGATCATACCTATCCATTGATGATGATTTACAAGAAGCCTACACCCATTAAAGTCCTAAACTTATTATTAATTTTGGTCTCCCAACGTCAACAACCCCCTAAGCATGTAAAATTCTCAATGATTGGGCCTATTGGCCCAACTAGTTTGCTAGTAATCAATATGCCCACTTGGAACTAATTATTCTTAACACTAAGAATATTGTGTCATTTGTCAGGTAAAACCATTTAATCAACTCCCGTACATATAATATAATAACAATGTATTAATAATAGACCTACTCCCTACATATAATATATTTATATTATAATAATAATAATAATAACATAAATAATAATAATTAATCAAATTGAAATATATTTATATATATATATATATATATATAATTAAGTCAAGTTTGAATCCCTAATCTTCTCTAGATCATACCTATCCATTGATGATTATTTACAAGAAGCCTACACCCATTAAAATCCTAAACTTATTATTAGTTTTGGTCTCCCAACGTCAACTACCCCCAAGCATTTAGAATTCTCAATGATTGGGTGCGTTGGCCCAACTAATTTGCTAGTAATCACTACATATAATATATTTATTTATATGGATCGTATCGTTTGTCAGGTGATACCGTTTAATCAGCTACCCTACATATAATAATATAATAATATTATATTAATTATATATTTATCTTATAATTATAATAATAAAATAAATAATAATTAAGCATATTTTTAAAAAGCCCCAGGGAGGATTTGAACCTGTGACCTCAGGTTTAGAGTCACTGGCGGTCCCCATAGCGTTTATCTTTCATATGACCTAACTATTGAGACCATATTTTTTGATATAACTCATATCGTCTATCTTCCATTTGACCTTACTATTAATACGGGTTTTATTGATATAACCGGTCCCCATAGATCCAAAATGTTAGCGCTAAAGTTAAACCTATTCTCTTTCAATTTACGCTACGGGACTTCATCGCAAACTCCACGAAAGTAGTGGTGCTCCGCCACCTTCCCAAACTGTCACAGGCTTCCACCTCCTCCTCCTCCGCCGTCTCTACCCCACCTGTGGTGTTGCCCTCTTCTATCGTCGCCGCAGAGTGTCGGTTCTCCTCTGCTTCGGCCAACTGTTACTCTCTCGTCATCAGCGGGTCAAACACTATTCACGTTCGATGGTCAGTTTTCTTTATCTTTTTGTAGGTTGTGTTTAGTTAAGTTTCACGTTTAATTTGCTTATTTAGGTTAAGAGTTGAATGAATGTGCTTAATTTAGGGTTTTTATGCGTGAATATTAACGGAGAATGCGACTATGTGTTGTGACTTTGTGAGGCATATTCAGTAGAAACACACTTTTTTTTGTTGAAATTTATGTGTATGTGTTACATCTATAGATTGCCACCAATGGATTCCATTGTGTCTCTGTTTGAAGAGTTAATTTTTTTATGTCATGATGTAGGTTGGTCTCTAGAGTTCTTCAGAGCTTCATAAGAGTTTTACTTGTGTTTATGCTATGATTATAGTAAGCAATTTACAAAAAGTAGAATTGTTTCTGCTATGGATTCCATTGTGTTTTACTTGAGTTCTTCACAGCTTCATTAGTATTTTGTTAACCCAATTATGAAAATTTCCAATAAAGAATTGCAATTTATATGCTAATATGCTTTACCCCAATTATGAAAATTTCCAATAAAGAACTGCAATTTACATGCTAATATGCTTAAATCATCAACAACTAATGATCAATTAATCATAATATCATATCATATTTGTAATAGAAATTAATGATTAACTTAGTAACTTACTAACCCTAATTCCTAAAATCAGAAAGCAAAAAAATAAGCCCCAAATCAGAAGTTCACACCTAACAATTAACCATTTAATCATTTAACCCTAAATAGGAAATCTAAAATTAACAACCACGAGTGTATTAACTAAGTAGAGTTTATCTTAGTGTGAATCTTGAGACTAATAGTCACTTCTAGTTTACTATTAAGTTGCCATTTTTATCATCTTCATATCATTTGACTGATTATTTCACTCTTTGGAGATGCAACTTATTTCTTATAACTGCATGTGAACTAGAGTAAACATATTGTGTTAGTATCCTGTCATGTAAAAAAAAAGCTATATTTAGAATAAATATGATTTTTGATAACTAAGTTTTTTGTTGCTTACAACTAGTGGTGGCAAAACGGGCGGGTTGGGTCGGATTAGATAATGGGTGAGAACGGGTTCGGGTCGGAACGAGTTGCTTTGTTCTTTAGCCCATATACACATAATTCAACATAGTGGGAAAAATCAATATTTCTTGCTCGTTTCTCAAACACCATCATGAAGACTCTATTACTCAATTCTGTCAAACACCATCATGTAGACTTCTAATTCAACGAAACATTAATTTAGTTAGAAGTAATCTGTTTAAACTTCTACTTTATATTCTTTTTGTCAAATTAATAATCTAGTAATATAAACATACTTGTACGGGCTCATTTGAAGGGTGCGGTTTATTTTTCAAGTAAACAATACTTGATCCAACCCACATGAATTAATGATCTAGGTTAGTACAATTTACAAACAAACCCGCATGAAAGTATGAAACAATGAAAATGGGTCAGTTTTTCACCAAATTAGTACCAAAGGGAATTGTTTTTGCAAAGTATTTCACTAAATCAGTAACACCATGATACCATTAAAACCATAAATTAGTAAACACTAGACATCAATTTTGCCAACCCGTATATGTTGAGACGAGATAGGGCAACACGGGATGTCGATTTTGATTTCGATTTCGATGTCGAGACGAGATAGGGCAATCGAGATGTGAGAGTAGATGTCGTACCCGTATAGGTCGCACGTCATTGGCATGACAATCATTTCTTATATACATAATTATTTATATATTCCTGCCATTCAATACATTTGAACATTTCAGGAATCAAATCAAAATGATGCGTCAAGACCACATAAACCGTGAGGTCCCACCAAAATCAAAGCTAAACCCAAAACACCTATAAGTGTTATGTTCAACGAGAAAGACCAATGTATAAAAAATATCAAAAAGAATTTGCATCATATTTTGGCGTTGTGACGCGAGTGAGGATTTCTATTCTCTTAGACAATTGGAAAAAAGTAGACAAGATGAGAAGGAGGCATTATGGTTAAACATCAAGGTATAGTTATGACTATGAGTTTTACTTGTGTTTTCATTTAATTATAAATAACATTAATATAAATAATTAATAAGTGTTTTTTCCTTCTAAATAGGATCATTTTTATATCCAAGATGACTATGCTAAAGCAACAACAATTGAATCTTGCAACTTGACATGGAAAAGGTTCAAGAGAAAACTTAGAGCGGACACATGGATTTGGGTATAGAACCCTTTGTTAAATATCCTTTCATAGAATCCGAAGTATAGGAACAATTCATACGTATTCACAAAGCATCCGAGAAATAGGTATGTTTAACTTTATAGCATTAGGGCATAATATTATATTTAATACTAGTTACCGTGCATACGCATGGCCCACGAATGTTAATGTTAGTTGTTTCAGTATTGTGTCGTGAACTAAAATTAGAAATATGAGAAAGATAATCGAATTATGATTGTAATATTAGTGTTTGAAACTTTGTGCACTTCCATCGGTCAATATATATTACTTGTAAATAAATATACATTGTACATATATACATTTTAGTTCTCTCATACATTTGGTGTGCGTTGAAAATGGGATTTTTAAGAAATAAATTTTAGTTCTACCATATATAATTCATTCTTATTTTTTCATATGAAGCTGGAGCGTATAAAAAGAAAAACAAATGCAAAATGTAAAAAAATTATGCGCATTTAGGTCCAAAAGGCTATCGTGGTTATGAGGATGAATGGGAAAATGAAAGGAAGTCCGAAAACCGGACAAGTATCCATGACATTCAAGATGACCGTACATTTCAATGGTTAATGGCTCGGACTCGCCTTGACGGTGATGGGCACATGTAGTTATATCCCGATTGTAGTGCGACCGCCCAATAGTTGGTAATATAATGTTGTGTTTTCCAAATTCATATAATTTCTTTCGGATGTTTTCCAAATTTATATAATTAACATATAGAGAAAGATAGACAACTCTCCCAAGGGTTGTGTGAATCTCATCCGGGAGTAGACTCGTTAGCAATGGTACTAGGACCGGAGCACCCGGGTCGCACAAGAGGCATGGGGGTAATATTGGTTTCACAAAGGGCTTAAAGGGGTATGTCCAGAAAAAGAGGGCCTAAAAAGACAAAGAAGATATGGAAGCAAAATTAGAAGAGCATAAGCAACAACTAGATGCAAACTTACAAGAGTATAAGAAAGAATTAGATGCAACCAATGAAGAACGATTACAGGTTCACTTGCAAGAAACATCAACAAAACTTGAGATGATGTTTGAAGAGAGGTTACGAGAGAAGTTAGCATAGCTCTCCCCTGCCTTGGCCCGCCTCGCTCCGTCCCCATCTCTACCCGTGCTCACGCCCCGTCTTCGGTTCCTATTCACTCCCAAGCCCTCGCCTCCTTCCCCTTGTTTCCGATGGTGTCTGAAGTGAAAATATATCTTCATATAGCATACATACTACAATATTAGGGGTGTTGTTCGGTTATTATTTTCGGCTTTCTAATCAGGTTAATCGGGTATTTGCCAAATAAAAGCATGGAATTAAAAACCACTTATATTATTTGAATATGTAATCTTTATCAAACAACTACTTAACTACACATTTTATAGGAACCCACACTGGTCGCTTTGCTCAACCCATACACAAACAATAATAATATTGTTGCTCAAGGACTTGTATATCCACTCAAGGATGATCAAATACATGGTGCACGTATGCTACTTGCTACATGAAGGTCTCCATAGACTCGATCAATTCCGGTTATGAAAACCTAGAGCTAACATGGAACACAACGGAACCCAACACATTATCTAAAGCAAAAAAATAGTTTTACTCAATGGCCAATGTCCAGAATGGGTCGCTCCAAGGTACGTTTATAGAACTTATCCCACTCTAAGATAAACTTATAAACTATGTCCCACACTATGTGTAATGTTATAACAAAATTTACTCACTTCAAATTGAACTTTGTGTATAAGACCCCGACACAAAAAAAAAGTCTACAAACGCGATGCAAGGAAAGAATTTGGGTTCGGTCGAAAAGGTAAATATAAAACTTTGTAATTAGCTTATGAATTCAAATATAACACTCATATATGTGTAGACGACTCGGTGTTTGGTAACTCTGGAAAAGAAATTGTCTACAGATGCGATGCAAGGAAAGAATTTGGGTTCCATTGCCAAGGTAAAGGCTAAAACCTTGTAATTAACTTATGCAAAAAATATAACCGTATCATTTATGTGCAGACGACCGGGAGTTTGGTAACTCTAGACAAGAAAATGTCAACATATGCGATGTCACATCATAGTTTGGGTACTATTGAAAAGGTAAATGCTAAAACCTTCTAATTAACTTATGCATCGAAATATAACCTTATCATATATGGCAGACTGCCGAGAGTGTGGTTCTACTGCCACAAAAATATCCACAAATGCAATGCAAGGAAATAGTTTGGTTACTATCAACAAGGTAAATTCTAAAACCTCCCCATTAATTTATTCAACAAAATATGACCCTACCATTATTAAGTGTAGGAAATAGAAGAAGAAGCCATAAGACGGAGGGATCTTCTTGAACAAGAGAAAAAGCAACTCATGTTTACTAGACTTCAAAAGCTATCTAATACATTGGAGGGTAGACACCATGATGTACAAGAGGCTTATATTCGCTTGATGATGCGTGATGATCCTACTTCTTATATGCTTTTGATATTGAAATTGCGATCTTTGGGAAACAAGAGGATTACCCGTATTCCATAGAGCCGGATGACATTAGGTTGTTGTGGACAGATGGATGACTTGAAACAAGCATTGTTACATATTTCTGCAAGTAAGTGGCATAATGTTTATTGTATTCCATTAAGCATGATGTTTTATTTCATCCTAATGTTATGATATTATTATGTTTTTAGGGGATTACATTACTCAATGGACTCGTTTAGTCGGGGAAAACTACGTTTCTTGAATCCTTGTAGGATAACTCGTGATCAATGCCAACGAGAAGAAACAGATACAATAGAGTACTTGAGGGAAGTAATGCAACACCCCAATTACTCTAGTTGTGAATATTTTATTGGTTCATTTTATCAAAGGTGCTACCATCTTATTATTATATTACTTATATATATATGTATATGTATATGTATATGTCTGTGTGTGTATGTTAATTGTCTAGCCTAATCTATTAATTAACATATTTTCAGTAATCATTAGACTTTGTTTATACTAAGGCGTAGAATGGGTCAGGGTTATATTCTTGATTATCTGAATAATGGTAAATCTAAAATAGAAACAAACTATGCCCCCACAAAATGTGTCCATGAGTAAGTTTTTTTACTTTCGTTTAGAATTTATATTTGTTGCACAAAAGCTAACACAACTGTTTTTATTTTTTTTAGTGCTATCGGTAATCTTTTATGGAGAATGATTGAGGTAAATAATTTAACTATACGTATACATATATAAACACATTTATATGGGTTTTGCATTATTACCATGTATACTTGTGATATTAAAATTTAGTGTAACAAAAAAAAAGAATTTTGGGAATGTGGAATCATCGTCTATTTTCTCAAAAAGAACTACATGATATTGTTACTATATGGCACTGAATGTGTCAAATTTGATCACGTAAGGTAAAGTAAAACTTTATGTATGTATATATGAATGCTAATAGACATGTCCGTGATAAATATCTATACAACGATTATATATGAAAGCTAACACATATGTTTGTGTTCGTGCAGAGATCTCAACAATACGTGCGAAAAACTAAGATTTTGAGGTATTAATCAGCTTTTGTATTTAGATCCATTATGATGAGATATTAATCGGTTTTTGTATTTAGTCCCATTTTTGATGAAATGTAAACCGGGTTTGTATTTAGCACAATTTCTGTATATAGTTACAATTTTGTAGGATATTTTTGTATTATTATTATTTTTTTTAAACAAACAAGAACACCGGTTATTAAGTAAAAAACCGGTCCTCTAAAGTTTTTATGGGGCCTGGTTTAACCGGTCTATATGTTTTCCTTAAGGGGGCCGGTTCTTTCTTTCAACCGATCTCCATGTTTTTCTTAAAGAGACCGGTTCTTGCTTACAACAGGTCTCCATGTGTTTTTCCATAGAGACCTCCCCTAATAGAGACCAATTGGAAAACCGGTCTCCATGATGAAAATAACCGGTCTCCATTATGTTTTGTGTAGTAGTTAAGGCTATTCCTTTCTCATCATCATCGTCATCGATATAGGATAAGCCATCCCATAACCCATATATCATCTTTAGCAAGAAGCCACAAACTCAATTAACGTTACAAAGCTAATAAGTTAATAAATTTAAGCCTAAATATAAAAGCTAACCTAAACACAACCTATATAAATGTAAACAAATCTTTTCCCAAATACAATCCCATAATCCGATGAGGAGTTTCCTCAATGCTTAAAACACAATAAGAAGTCACCATGGGGTAAGAAGTCTGAAAACATGAATAGATTGATAAAGAGGACTTGACATCGACCAAAGATGTAAACAACAAATGGTGATGCATGTTTATTATTACACAAATGAATAATGTAGACACTTACATTACATATGGTCCAAGGCATATGATTTGCAACACAAATGTGTACAAAGAATATCGGGTTGCTATTAGAGAAGACCATTACAACCACATGAGAGGTCAAAGCTGCGAGGTTAGAGAAATGATCTGGGTCCGGAATCTAGGTTAGCAACAATATTATGGTCGCGGGTATGGTCGGTGACTAAAAAAGTTAACATGCAATAGAACCAAGCCAACATGAGGGACATGCTCACTCTGTATAGTATGACCAGGATGAGAGCCCTTAGCTACAGGCATCATGGCCATGTTCTTAGCTACAAGGCCAAGGTAATATACAATTGGTAATGGAGACCTCTACATGGGGATCTGTTTATCAAAGAACTGGTCTTTATATTATTTCTACTAAAAAGTAATCATGGGACCAGTTCTTTAATAAATAATTGGTTTTTTTAAGTAAAATTCATGGAGACCGGTTCCTAACTTAAAAACCAGTCTCTATACACTATAATATAGACCGTTGATAACCGGTCTTCATGACTTTTACTCAAAGAAACCGGTTATCTATGAAAGAACAGGTCCCCATAAGAAAATTTTCAAATAGGAGGGAAGTGAAATATTTATAAAGAGAGGGAAAATTAAAGTAGGTGGGAAATGAAAATTTTGTTAAAGAGGGAATTAGGATTGTGAAGCTAAAGATGATGGGATTAATAAGCCTCATTAGGGTGGTTTAATCCTATTGTATTTAAAAAACCAGATGGCTGTTGGGCTTTCTTGTGCTCACATCGACAGTCAAGGGGAAGAAGGAGGTCACATGATTCGACATAGTTTCAACCAACAATCAATCAAGTGAGTATCACCTACCCTCCATACGATTAATTACGGAGTTTTGTGGCGTTTTTAGGGTTTTAAATAAGTTTTGTGGCATTTTTGGGGTTTTAAATAATGGGTTACGACATGTACTTGAGGGCGGTGGTTCAACATTAGAAACCCATCTCTTGTATACAAACCCGAGGGTTTAAATGAAATGTTTTATTTGCTTCCGCTAACAGCAAACTTATTGAAAACTGTTTTTGTTATAGTTATGTTTGTATTACTTTTTGTACGAACCTGAGGGTTCAAACATATTTCATTTGTTTCCATCAGCTTATCAAATTCTGTTTTTAGTCAAATGACTTTTGTTTAAAGCTTTCACTTGAATTTTGAAAATTGGGGCGTTAGTGTAACCCCAATCTCATGTGGTCGAAAGAAAAGCCTGGGAATGACTATGTTAGGTTAATGATCTATGATGCTTTTAGGGAACACCAAATTGGGAATGATGGGATTTGGTTAAGAAAACAAAAATTAATTTGTTGTGGTGGTACCCTGTTGTTCGATAGCCGTTGTAAGTGAAGAAAAAAATTAGGAGTTCATGTGTAAATATTTCATTCTTAATTGTTATATTCTTTCGTTAAATATGGTTTGATTCAAGAGTTTCAATTATTACTTGTTAGTCATAACTCTTAATTGTTACATGCTTCCTGTTGCTAATCGTTGACCTATAATTAATAAAAAAACAAATACATGTAACATGGTGAAAGTGTATCTAATCATTGGAAACTTAATTCTTGTTACCTAGAGCTTCACGAAGACAATATAATATCAGATATATATGCATTGATTACAATCACTAAGTTAAATTAGAGGTATGCTTTTTGGGTTATATTTTGTCATAAAAATAAAATGTGTTATTCCTTTGCAATTAAGTGAAACCAACACGTTTGAATGGAACAAACTAACCCAAAAAACATACTTTTAGTGATCAAAATGGAACACAATTCGTAATTATGTTGTTATATAATGCAATTTTCCCAAAATCTCAATAGATATACTACTAATACATAATCTAGAGCATTGAATATACCCTCCTGGAGTTGAAGCATAATAATAAATAATTACAACTTGTTAAAAATGTGGTAAACTCGAGCCATTATAGATGTTGAATAAAAATGTCATAACTCAAAGGCATGCATTTAAATAGAAGGAGCTTCTCTCTGTGTACCTAACAACTTGAGATGCAGTCAATACTTATGTGTATTTGGCTCTTTCATGATTCCCTGCTATAAGAATAGCACATTGGTTCAAAATAGGGAGCTTCATCAGTTACTTCTTTAGGAATTTCCAACTCTTGCAACGAAAGCTTTGTTTTGATGAATCTCAACGATAACATTCATAATACAATGAATGTGTTGCTTCTTGCTTGACCATGGTACTACATTGCCAAAGCTTGTTAAAGGTCTAACTAGAGTGGCTGTCTGTTTTTCGAAAAAAAAACTATGCGATATTATTAGTACATAGTATAAAATGTATTCACTTTGATAAGGTAAAGTAATTAAATTGTTTTGGTATATTTAATTATTAAAGTAATTAAATTGTTTTGGTATATTTAATTGTTGTTTTGGTATATTTAATTATATTTTCTTCGGCAAGATCAACTCATGAAATAACATAAAAAGAACTTGTTTAAGTATAAATGTGATTAACATTTCAATGTTTTTCTTTGCACAAATTGTAGATGGTTGCAAGGGGTGAAGACAACTATCTATATCCATATATATTTGTTAAGATTGGATCGGCGTAAGCATGATGGTAAGTTGGGCATTCGCTTATGGTCTAATCCTGTTTTTATTATTAGTTTCAATAAAACGGTTAGGAAGGTTTTATGCATAAAGAATAGACTTTGGGTGATTTACAACCCATTTGACCAGGTTTCCTTTTTAGCATATCTTTTTTTTGTTTCACTTGTTGGATATAAAATTATAACCCGAATAAAGTCATTCACAAGATTATGGTATCAATTTTTTCATCAAATCGCTGGTTTACAATAATTCACTCTATGTCTTACTTGTGAGACTTGTGAAAATTATTCTTTAGCTTCATATCGTATCTAAATTGGTAACTGATAAACTTGTGTGATCTTTTGAAAGCTGATTTAGTATCAATTGCATCATTTAAATAATTGTTTCATCTTTTGAATGCTGATGTGAAAAATTGATTTTTAAATCATGTATATGCTGACTCTGATCAAAGTGTATATGATACTTTGGAAGCATTTTCTTGATGCTGATAATCTATTTCTAGCATTTTCGAAGTCGATTCATATACGATCGAAGTGTATTTGATATGATCTTTTTAGTTTTAACAAAGTAAACCCGGTAGAGATAATATATAATCCCAATCGCCCATTTCTATGTGAGTTGAGATTTTGCACCTCCAATTTTTGATAGGCACTTGTTTTAATGGTTTGGTCATGCTAATACATTTTTTATCATAAGGTTAGTGCTTTTCAATTCATTTTTATTGAATTTATTACACAACTTAGCTCAAGTTTGGTTCGTGTTCTATCATCAATCACCACCCTTACCAAAAACAAGTATTGAGTAGTCTTTAGATCAAATGAAGTTTCACTCATCGTTTGGGATTGACACTAACATCAGCATTATCTGCAAAAAGATATACAAAGATCAAGAAAAAAACTTGTGAATGCAAAACATGAAGGAAGTATGTTATTAAGAGTAGAATGATAACATTCCATGAAAAGTTAGAAATTTGGTCATACCAAAGATAATTCGTGAACCATGAAGTGTTGGAATTACCTTCTCCATCTAATGCAAATTGCAACTCTATGTACTACCTTTAGTTTACTATATGTATATGTACATGGCAAAGTGTGTGTTCATGTTGATTAATATGTGTCTTTTGATATCTTGTGCTCTTTTCAGATTGCATATTTGAACGCAATATCCATGGCGGAAAGCATTATGTTGATAGGTTGCTAACTACACAAATGATATTGATAAAACTCTCCAAAGCTTTTGGGTGGTGAAAGTTAGAGGTTTTTATGGTATTCTTATGATATTATTTAACGCTATTTTGTATTTAGCCCAATTATGGTGAAATATTAACCGAGTTATGTATAGTTACGTTATTATTTATAACATTATTTGATTCATATATATAATTTATTGTTTTAGCATTTTGGTTAAATTCCATGAGATTTGTAAAAATTATTGCTTTTTTTGTAGTGGTAATACTGCAGTACGTGTAAAAATGAAAAAAAAATGTAATTTAATTTAAGAATAAAATAAAAAGTTAATGCAAAAAGACATAAAGAGGAAGACATAAAGACATGTTCTTTAATAAAAACGGATACCTATAAAGTTATTGTGAAGACTTTTTTTAAGTAATAACCGGTCTTGGTATTCAATTTAATTTAATAATAACCGGTCTCCATATATTTTTTTCATAGAGACCACCCCCAATAGAGACCTGTTCAAAAACCGGTCTCCATGACTATATAACCGGTCCCCATTTCTTCCTTTGTAGTATCACAAACCAACATATCATAATAGAAAGATGTATGCGATGTTAGTAGAAAACAATATATAGTCATTAAAGAAATATTGAGGTGCATTGGCTGGTTGACAAAAAGAAAGAACTGTAGTTCTAGCATTATATTGGTGTAACAAGTCAACAATTATGTTGACTTTCTTTGTTTAGTTTCCGTTTTCTAATTAGTTAGCATTTTGTTAGCATTTTGTTATTAGTTGAGGTAACTTTCAAATTAGTCTTGTACATATATTTGTTTCGCTGTACATTATTCATTCATTCAATAGAAAAATGAAACAAAATTCTCTCAAATCTCTCTCTTCATGCTCAATTTCTACATGGTATCAGAGCATGGTGATTTGAGTTTTCATCACGTTTTTGCAATCTATTCTTCATAAATTCACTCTTTCTTCATCATCATGTCTTCATCTTATTAATCTTCAATCAAAATTTCAAGCCCTTTTTATCTTGGATCTTTTGACAACCGTAGCACGATTTTGGTTTCCAAGGTATTTGATGGAACGGGATTTGTTACCTGGAAATTTGTCGATGGTTCTATAGCTTCACCTGATATTGATTCTAATGAAATTCATAACTGGAATAGGGTCAATTCTATGGTAATTAGCTGGATTCTGAACTCGTTAACCAAGGAAATTGTTGAAAGTGTTCTGTTCTTACAATTAGCAAGGGAGATTTGGTCTGAACTCACTCAAAGGTACGGACAATCAAATGGAGCCCTAATTTACCAAATCCAAAAACAATTGTATTCAGTTACCCAAGGATCTAAAGATTTCTCATATTATTTCATCAAAATAAAGAAAGTTTGGGATGAATTGAAAATGATTCAAGAAATCCCTAATTGCTCTTGCGGATCTGCTACTGCAATATTTAAATTCATGGAAGAACAACGGCTGATTCAACTTTTAATGGGACTGGATGATTCATATAAGGCTATAAGAGGTCAAAATCTGTTGATGAGTCCACTCCGAAGCATTTCAACAGATCGTCCTTTACTAATTCATGAGGAAAGGCAACGAGAAATATCTTCAAATCCGAATATTACTGTTGATGCAATGGCTATGAATGTTTCTCACACATCAAAGAAGAATGTGATATGTTCTCATTGCAAGAAGACATGATATCTTAAGGCACAGTGCTATAGATTGAATGGTTTTCCCGCTGATTTCAAGTTCACGAAAACAAAAAGGGTTGAGTTCATGGCTCACAATGTTGTTGGCAATTCCCAAAGTATTTCGCCAGAACAATATCAACAACGGATGCAATTGTTGAACAACAACAATATCAAGAATTCTTCAACTCGTATTAATTCTGTTATAACTGATGGTGCTATGGATAGTTGTTTTTCCAAACGAAGTATAAAACTAACAATGATAATTATCAAAGTGCGGAAATAGTTTTTAAAGTAACGAACACACGAAAGTTTTCAAAGTAAGATTATATTAATAACTAGACTTTAAAGAGTGCACAAGAACAAGCTTGAGCACCGAATACAAACTAAACAAGAACAAACTTGAATACAAATTAGCGAACAAACGCTTAACCTTTTCTCAAATAGTGAGAAGGTATTTATACGCTAAGTAAACTAATCCTGACCATCAAATTTAATTACATGTGTACCGCTCTTCATAAAGTTAGGAACAGAAAACAATATTGCCATTTCAAGCTCCTTCAGATGCGCAGATCGTGCACTTTACATAACAGGAAGATTCTGGTACTCAGACGTGTCTTTAGTGTAGAAGACCCTTTGATAACTGAAGACTAACTTCAGTTGATGTTCACTTCAGAACAAATCTTCAGATGAACTTTAGGCTTCTTTCTTCAGATGTGGTGCATCAGAACAGTTTACAAAAGAATAAAGAATTCTCCTTCAGGTGCTTTTTTCGAAAGTTTCTTCAGGAATGGAATATGTACAAATAAAGGACTAACAATAGTGCAAGTAATCAGGTAACCATGTTCCCTATGCGTTTAATGTTGTCGATGATTTAATTCATAAGAAAAGCATCTCGATAATCGATTCAGGAGCAACATATCATATATGTTTTGATAAGTCATTACTTTCTTCCTTAATGACTTTTTCTCAACCTCATTAGGTTAGTCTACCTAATGGTCAATCAGTTCCAGTCTTGCATACTGGAAATGTTTCAATCCATAACTCAATCATTCTCAAAGATGTCTTATATATGCCTGAGTTCAAACACAATTTGATATCCGTAGCTAAGGTTACATCTCAATTAAAAGTTTGGGTTCTCTTTCACTGATGAATTTTGTGCAATGCAGGCCCCTTTGTCGAAGAATAACTTCATTATTGGCAAAAGGGTGAGCAGTATACAAGATTTCAAGAAATCCTTCTTTTATTGATCATTCGGTTCATGTTTCTTCCGGTCATTCATGTAATAAAAGTAGTGTTTCTAATCTTTGGCATAATAGATTAGGACATTTACCTTTCAATAAGATGAAAATAATTTCTCTAATTCCAAAAGATTACGTGACTTCTTTTTTTGAGCCTTGCACTATTTGTTTTCAAGCTAGACAACACAAATTATCTTTCTCAAATAGTGAAACTGTTTCACAAAAGTCTTTTGACCTAGTACACATGGACGTATGGGGACCATACAAAGTTCCAACTCACAATGGTTATAAGTACTTTTTATCCATTGTAGATGATCATACAAGAAGTACATGGGTTCATCTTCTTAAAGACAGAAGTTCAGCGTTTACTCTTGTCAAAGCCTTTGTTCAATATGTTCAAACTCAATTTCAAACTACTATAAAGACTATTCGAACAGATAATGCTTTTGAACTTGGTTCTAGTAATGAAGGAATAGCTTTCTTCCAATCACTCGGCATAATTCATCAAAAGTCATGTCCACACACACCTCAATAAAATGGAGTGGTAGAAAGAAAATATAAGCACTTGCTTGAGGTTTCAAGGGCATTATTTTTTCAATCTGGATTAGGAAAAGCTTACTGGATTAGAGAAAAAATATGTGGTGGCTAGAAATTAAAAAAATAAATACATCAACAATAAATCTATCGTGGCTAGCTATTTGAGAGATAACAAGTTTTTGTTTGCCTGCGTATTTGCGCGGGTATGAAAACAAACTTATATAGTTTTCTAGGTATGTTTAATACGTTTAATTCACATAATAATAATAAATTTCTAGTTTGTACGTTGTTACACAAAAGTTATTAACATTTTTAAACTAAACAAATTAATTTTTATATTTTTTTAAATGTGCAAATTTTATAAATTATTAAAAACTTAATTGATTAACATTTTCTGTAATCAACATCCATAACTATGATATTCACAAACACTTAAATAAGTAAGTATTCAAATGACTAACATAATTTTCATTTAAAATGATCTAGAAACATATATCATATTCACTAACAATATATGTATACCACAAAACTTCGTTAATATAAGATTCGAAAGCTTAAAGGAATTAGTTGCTTTATTAGTAAAAGGAGAGGTGATATATCTTCCTATTATTTCGTCCTACTTAGAAGATAAACACAAGTGTAAAAATCAATGCAGGAGGTGTAAAAAAAGAATTAGTAAATTTCGTATGGCATCTTATGATTGGTAGGAGGATGAAATATGAAAAAATAGTAGAAGAATATATTATTTTTCTAGTAAAAATTATTGTAATGAAGCAAAAAAAAAAATTTATCTTTATTTTTCTAAGGTTTATCGCAGCACTCCCCTTCTCCCTCTTTCACATAGATATAAAAATTGGTAAAATAAATTCTTTAATTTAAACATTATTACATAATCAAAGAAATGGACATCTGCTATAGAAAGAGAAAAAAAAAAAAGAAAGTTGGAAGATTGGGGAATTAAGGCTCTAGGTGTTGGTGTCCCACTCAATATCTCATGATATTAAAGATATGATGGTTTAATCATTTTCTCGTGTTTTTAAGTAAAATTACAAAGTCGCCCCTTAAACTTTCGCGAGATATTGCATCAAAAACTTCTCAGATTGATAGAATATATAATATAATTGTTTCTCCTTGAATTTAAGGAAGAAGAGTGGTTTGAGAGATAATTGTGTCAACCCATTTTTATATATTCCGGTTTCGTGTTGGGTCATGTCAACCTATTTGGTGTTTGGTTCAGTTCGGGTTTCGAGTTCGTATATTAGATTGCCAGCATTAGTTTTAGAGGGTGTTTGAGATTGCGTTTAAAAACTGATTATTTAATTATTGTGATTTAAAATGGCAGATAATTAGTTTAAAGTGTTTGGGGTTGTTCTTTCAAAAATCAATTATTTGCGTTTTGGAGATTACAAAACGCAGTTTTGAGAATCTACTTTTGAGTTACTTTTTCAAACTGATTATTTGATTATTGTGATTTTACCCTTTAAAAATCAATTAATCTACTTTGTTAAGCATTTAAAAAACTGATTATCTGAATATTGCGATATGAAGCAACATAATTAAATCCAAACACTACTATTCAGTAGCACGTTCTCTTACAGCTGATTATCTAATTCTGATTATTAAAAACACATAATTTATTTTCAAATCACAATTCCAAACACGCTCTTAATTAGTTACTTGAAGAAATTGTAGGCTTTATTATATTACATACCTTGCTATTATGTGCGAACATGGTTAGAAAATAGGGATATTAGCTATACATTATTATATATTTATATTATATTATTATGATAATTAGCTAACAATATATTCTAAATTGTATAAAAAGATATGCCAATGACAAAGATAATAATTGAAAGTACTAATAAATCTAAACAAATCCTTAGTCTAACTTGTATCATGTCTTCAAGAATTATAGTATACATATTAATAGAATAAAATACTATTTACGGTCTTAAAAATATTGTCTACTTTTAAAATTTTTCTTTTTTAACTTAATCTTAAATATTTTTATTTTTATTATATAATAATTAGATAAAAATTATATCAATGAAAATACATTTAAAATATAATCCTTCATATATTTTTCATCAAGTACTATATAACACAAAAAAAAAAAAAAATTAAGGTCAAATTTGAAAAATAAAGACTTTAAAAAGTTAAAAGTGAAAAATATTTTTAGAATAGAAAGACTAATATAATTAGTGTTTAGTGTATGTTTCCTAAAGAAATACCAAGGTAGATTTCTTCGGACCCAGCCCATTAACATACTAACATAACGTCGCTGTTAAAAAAAAAAAGATAATTACTTACTTTTCCCATCAATTATATGCTACGCTTATTCCCAAACTCTACTTTAAGTTTTATAAAAATTCTATTTTCTCGTTATAACAAGTAAAATTCATTAATTATTTTTACAGAATCATGATAATAGGATTGAATAAATTTTTTTAGTAAAAATATATAAAAATATCTCAAATTTTTTATTCAAAATTTGATCAAAAAGTGATATATGATGAATGCTACACAAATCATATTAACACATAAATAATATCCAATCTCGTTATTCTGACATGATGGATAAGATATAGTCAGTTATACAGAGATTATTTCTTAAAATAATTTTGAAATCAAAAGAAGCAACATGTGAGAAATCATTTTTTTTTCACTTTATGTATAGATATTATTATTACAAAGAGTTAGTTATTGGATAAAGTGACATTAGAAAAATATCCATTAATTTGAGCTTTAAACCAAACCATTATGCAACATAGAGTGACCAAAAGTTGACATTTACAATGCAAAAACTTTGGTTATTGACTTATTGGTCTTACTTTGGGCCTAAGCCCAAGAAACATTATTTTATTTTATTTTGTGTTCATATTAAATGTGCTTAGAACAAAAGAAAATATAATTCCAAGCCTTTCTAGACTTATAAATTAGTGAATTACTTAATAAAGAAAACGGAAACGGGAATGTTTAGTATTATTATAAACATGGAAAGTTATATAAAATTTATCTATACTATATTGTAAAGCATTTAAACCTTTTGTTTAAACTCTTATATTCTATTTTAATAATTAAACTTTACATATTTAAGAAAATCAAAATCAATACAATTTTTTTGAAAGTCAAAGCCAATACAGACATGTCACCAAACGAAAATTATTTGTTATGACTATAATACATGAATATAATACTTACTACATCTTGAAAACGGACATGTTAACGAGTAGAAATTATTCTTTACCCCTGTATTACGCGGGTATCATGCTAGAATTTATTTATTACTTTAATAATTGGTTAACATAAAAGTAAAGAAATGATACGATGTGGTATTTTATGATAATGAAAAAAAAATATTAAATGAAGACATTAGATTGTAGATCCGTCATGTAGGTTTGATTTATGATTTGCCCAAACCAAAAGTCTCTATTTTTTTGTTTTATAAGAATCAAACCAAAAGTCTCTATTAATCTTCAATTAAAAAATTAAATCAATAAATTGTTCTTTAATTTAATTATTTTAATTTATTGCTTAATATTTTAAATCACAATTTCAACCAATTTAATTTTGACTAGACCTACAAATGTCTTACCATGTCAAAGTCATGAACAATCAAAGTGGCCCCATTCTTGCTTCCTTCCAAAAATCCCACCCCAACATCCCTAAAATGTCATCCTATGACCATGAAAGTTTCTATAAAATGACATTTAATGATCATGGTCAAGATTTTTTGATATTGATTTATTCATGTTAAGGATTTTTTTGGTTTATTTAGATAGTCATCATATCAATGATGTTAAGCTGAAATGGTAAATTATTTTTTATCTAAATATGCATGTGTCTGATAAATAAAATAAAACAAGTAATTATTCTAAACTAAATGGTTAATATTTTATATTTGAATATCTAAACATTATATATATATATAATTATGATCAAATAAGAATAGTTTTTGTGTAAAAGGTGTAAGAGGTATTAGAAGAGTAACACATGGCATCATAAGTAAAGGGTATAATAGAAATTCTATAATGTTAAAACTAATTAAATAAGTTTTCTTAAATAATGGAAACCTCCCCCTCTCTTCTCATAAATTAAAATCAAATCACGGTTCCCTCAAAATACCCTAAGATTGCCGTCCGCCGTCACCCCTAAGATCCGAGTCACCGCATCCGACTTCACCACTACAACGAATCATCATATTTGTTAGTCTTAGTTGTCGGTTGATCTGTGTGCATTGTTGTGATCGCCCAACGATGGTGCCTTCCTCTGTCCACCCCCGCATACCCTAAACAACTGCTTGCCGTCACCCCCGAGATCCGAGTCGCCGACAGGATGATCTTAGTTGGCAATGAGGCCTTATGTTAATTTGTTAAAAATAAATAAATTTCTCCTTAAAGAATGTAGGCAAGCTGGGCAAGATATTCTCTCCCACCTATTTGCAGCTTGAAAAGAAGGGTTGATCTCAGATTGAGATGATGTTTTGGATTCGGAGATGCCACACACAGACCCCTTAATCCTTTCATGTCCAAATATTTCCTACGGAAGAGAAAATCAAAGTTACACTTGTGACACCAAGAAGAAGGAAAGGGAAGGCTTGAACCTTTATGAGATTTATAAATCTTTCGATCTCGTCAATTGAGAGAAATCGCACAACAAACTTTTGTATCTACAAACAACACAATGATTCAATTATTAATTTTTTGTTTGGTTCATCATTTTCTTGCTTCATCAATATCAATTTTGATGAAAAGTTAGAATTTTTGCCGTAGGTGTTTATGTATTAGCAAGTTTGTTTAATCATTTTCATGTTATTTTCATTATTTTTGGATTTGATTAGAAGTTTGGTTATTTGTGAATTAATATCTGATTAATGTTCAAGTTTAGTTATTGTTTATAAATTTGTAGAAGTTCTATTGATTGTATGGATTAGTTTTTGTTTTTTGTAATCTCGTTCTATGAATCAAACTTACGAGGATGAAAATTGGAAGACATCAATTTCTGGGTTTGATTAGTTTGATGGTTATAAGTTCATCAAGTTAATAAATATTTGGGTTCATCATTTTTCAAATTTTGATTGAGATTCTTATTGTGTATCAATAGTTGAATTAGATTGTGTTTGTGTGATTTTAGGACCTAACATAATTATTTGTATGCATTCATCAATTTTAGTTTCATCATAAATCTGATTCTTTGTCATTTTTATTTAATTTGTATCAAAAAGGTTTCATCATTTTTTAAATAAGAAATAGACGTGATTGTAGGACATTTTAATATTTTTGATGTAACATCCTCAACTTGGGCCTAGTTGTAATTAATACGTACGTATGTATAGTTATTGTAGTAAGAAGTATTTTGTGTATACTTGTTGAATTAAATGTGTATGTGTGTTTGTGTACGTACGTATGCATGTATGTTAAGTATGTAATTAATTAAAAAGAAAGAGAAACCTATGAGTGAAGTAATCCAGAGGCAACCGCCTCTGGATATGTAAATGTATATGTGCATGCGTGTGCCACTAGATTTACTTTACAAATCCAAAAGTAGCAAACACCTAAAAGAAAACACACTCTCGTTTCTCTTTTCTCCTTTTCTCTCTCGCTGTTCTCGGATTTCAGAGGAAGAAAGAAGCAAGCAACCATTGCTAATTCAAAGGTTAGCAATTCGAATTTGAACATGTTTAGAGATTGTATGCTAGAAACACAAGATCATATGAGAACATCCATGAAGAACATGTAAAAGCTTACTTGAGAGTAGGTTTTGTCATGTTTGGTGTTATACGGATTTGATGTGTTTAGGATGTTCATACGAGTAGAATATGATGTCCTAAGGTGTTTTGGGCTTAAAACTAACAAGAATGAAGTTGTTAAGATGATTAAATGAAGCTGTCGGATTTACGGGATATGAATGTGTCGGATTCCGAGACTATGATAGTGTCAGAATCCGCATGTGTTGAAATCCGATAGTTTTGTCGGAATCCACTGGAAGTGTCGGATTCCGCATTTGCTGGATTGTTGGATTTCATGGCCCGGATTTCCTTGCATCGGAATCCGCAAGTGTCGGATTCCGTATGCATGAAGAATTTCCTAAGTATCGGAATCCGATAGAATAGTATCGGATTTCCTCATTGATGTCGGAATCCGATAAAGTATTGGATTTCCTTATTTGTTGGATTCCGTGGGTGTCAGATTCCATTGAATTAAGTCAGAGATGCCCAAGTATCGGAATCCACATGAAAGTGTCGGATTCCACGTGAAAGTGTCGGATTTTCACAAAATCCGCAAGAACCATCGGATTTCCCCAATTCGACAGTTTTGGCGGATTTGTGGTAAGTCCAAGTTTAAGCGTTTGTTTTGTAAGTTTTGCTATGCATGTATGAATGATTAAAGTCAGTATGATATTTTAGGTGAACTTGTTGTAGTGGAGTCAAGGCCAAATACCTGTACGTAGTAGACTACTCAGGTGAGTGCCTACTTTCATGAGACTCAGTAGAGCAAGTCTTGCATGCCAAGATGACTATGTGATTGTGTGTGAATGTGTATGTATGTATTTCTAACCTGTCTATGCAGGTATGCTTATGAAGATGAAGGTAAGTTTTGCATGATGTTGTGATTGCCGTAGGGTGTATAGTAGGTGCATGCCAGCGGGTCCAGATTGGAACCGCTTAGTTAATATCTGATGATGTACATGAGTGATGGATAGTATGATGATTGCATGTGAAAGCATGATTGTATGATGGATCCCTATGGGATCCTATGTACGATAAATGACTATATGATGATGATGATGGATCCTTGTGGGATCAAATATGTGTATGTGAACTGTCTGCAGACTATATGACGCATGGTTAAGGTCAGCCGGTTAGCTGGATCCCAAAGGACTTCGGTCATGGTTTGGGATTTAACGGTGATTCGGGGTGCATCCCGGATCGAGGTTCTGCAGAACTGCTGTGCCTTAATGTGAGAGTGTAATCAGCAAGGATCTGGCCGTGATTACTAGGGGACCTTGGGTTCCGTAAACGATGCTCGGTGGACTGCTTTATGCTCCCTCACCAGCGCGGATGGTTGTGACTGATTCCCCGGTTTGAGTTGTTGAGCAGGATAGACTCCCCTGCAAGACATGACTCTGACTGATCCTGTCAGCACAACGCTATGTGTTAAGCTAGTAATGTGTGCTTATGTATGATGTGTATGATGCATGAATTACTTTATTGAGGCTTATGCTAAGTATGTACTCACTAGCTAGTGTAGCTAATGGTGCTATGTTCCCTTTTCAGGTAAAGACTAGACGACCTGGAGAGGCGGGTTGCTTTTGGGATATATGTTGCCCCTTGTGGGTGGAACACTTATATTTTATGATGTATTGTAAATAGATACTATGGTCAGTTCCTTTACTTGGTAACACCGACGAGTTTTGACAAGTTATTAATGAAAATAACTGTTTGGTTGTTTTAAAAAAGAAAAATTGCCGCTGCTAAAACCTGATTTAACATTAAAGCAACTGAATTCAGAAGCGGCGTTATAATTAGGTATCAGAGCCTAAGTTTGAGTGAATTGAGTACTTGTAAGAGTATTCAATCTCAAGCTCGGGCCCGACCATAAAGAAGTGTTTCTATGGGGGGGGGGGGGTTGAGTGAGAGTGTTATATGTATGCTAGTATTATATGATGGTTTGTAAGTTCAGTCAGTGAGATTGAGTATTAACTGCTCTTTCTCTGTCATATAGAAAGTTGAATTAAGATGTCTGCCAAACGTGGCAATACAGAGCAAGCTCTGAAAGAGATGGAAGATGAGGCTTCTCATATGCCTCATCAGGCTGAGGATCAGAGATCTCAGCACAATATTGGTGGTGGCAGACCTGAGCCAGATCAGGCTGCTATTATAAGGCGTCTGGAGGAGGAGCTTCGAGTAACAAAGGAGCTCTTATTGCAAGTTACTCTGAACAAGCCTCGCAAGACTTGTTCATACAAGAAATTTCTAACTTGCAATCCTCTAACATTTCAGGGGAGTGATAACCCCACCGTTACTATCCAATGGCTCCGGGAGATGGAGCAAGTGTTTGAATCCTGTGAGTGTGAACCGGAGTACTGTGTTAAGTACGCAGTATGGATGTTAAAAGGCCGTGCCATCTTCTGGTGGGATACGGTAAAAGCTTCGGTTCGAAAAGAAATACCGAATGCTCTCACTTGGGAGCAGTTTTCTGAAAAGGTGCTGAAAAGGTATTGCACCGATTATGATCTGGAAAGAATGGAGAGGGAATTTAATGATATCCAGAAAGGAGATAAGCCGATTGAAGAACACATAACGGCGTTCTCTGATAAAATGCGGTTTGTTCCCCATCTAATCCCAGACGAGACCACCAAGATAAGGCGGTTTGTGGCAACTCTGCCACTAGAGTTTCGCCCACACGTGCGGGCTGTTGCTGAATTGGATCGGGCTTTTGATATAGCCCGACAATTGGAAGGTGACCGTTTGTACTATAAGGGAGAATCTGCTGGTGCAGGGTCAAAGAGGAAGTTTCAGCCGTCTGATAAATTGGGTCCTTCCAAAGGACAATCCTTTGCAGGCGGGAAGACTGATTCCTCTAAGAAGACGAGGTCTGAAAACCCTTGATGTGTTCCGTGTCGGATGTATCATTCTGGTGAGTGTTCTGATGCTACTAGAAGGTGTTGGAGGTGCGGGCTGAAGGGCCACACTAGTACCGAGTATGGTTTCAAAGAAGATGTTTGCTATCGGTGCCACAAGTCTGGGCACAAGATAATTAGTTGCCCGGAGAGGCCGGGTGCTGGAATGGAAGGGTCTACTAGGGGCCAAAAGAGAGATGATGCGCCTCACGCGAAGGGGAGGGCATTTTAGATGACAGCGGAGGAGACCAAAGATGCGGGGGATGTCAATACCGGTACGTTCTTTACTGACTGTTCTCTTGCATATGTGTCCTTTGACTCTGGAGTTGGTTACTCCTTTGTTTCCTCGTCTTGTTGTTAGAAGTTAAGATTGACTGTTTCCAAATGATCAATCCACTTAGTGTGGAAATTGCTAATAGTAAGGTAGTCTCTGTTACAAAGAAAGTTCTAATAGCTATTCTTGATGTTAAGGGAGGGGGTTTCCCTATCTCCTTCTGTGATATGATAATTGGGATGGATTGGCTCAGCAGTTGTGATGCTGAGATTTTCTATTCCAAACAGATGATCGAGATCCCTCTCTCCGAAGGATCTTAAGTTGTTGCTTGTGGAGATAACAGGAATATCATGACTCCTGTTATCTCCGTTGTTAAGAACTTAGAAGTTTGTTTCAGAAAAGTTGTGACTCGTTCTTCGCATAATCATTTATGTTAAGATAAAGAAACGATCAGTCCAACATATCAGAGTAGCGTTTGATTACCCTGATGTGTTTCCTGAAGATTTGCCGGGTTTACCTCCGGTCAATGATGTCAATTGTAAAGTTTAGTTGTTCCGGGAGCTACTGTGGTGGCTAGAGCTCCATTCTTGAAATGTTCTCAAGTTTCTGAATGAGAACAAATGTACGCTAGGTTGTCTAAGTATGGGTTCTGGCTAAGGGAAATGTATTTCCTTGGTCATGTCCTCTGTAAGAATGGTAGATTCAGCTAAGATAGAAGCTGTGATGAATTAGGGAGTTCCTCGAACTCCTTTTGAAATTAAAAGTCTCTTTGCTTTAGCTGACTACTATTGGCGGTTCATCTGCAGTTTCTTGAAGCTCGCGGGTCCGTTGGCTAAACTGACTCGTAAAGATGTATCTGTTGTATTTGTTGTCTGTTCGGAAGACTTTACTGTCTATCGTAAAATCCGTTACTACCCTGGTGAAGCCAGTGTTGTAACAAATGTTTTAAGTCGTAGAGGCCCGTCAACGGAAGTTAGATTTATGATGATCATGATGATATCAGATATGTACTCAAGCTGAGATGATTGTTCATTTTGTTTGTTGCAAATGAGTCTGCAATTATAGACTTATTTGATTCAGTTGTTTTAGTAAGACTGTGACACGTCATGGTCTTTCTTGATTATTTTGATTTCCACTCTTTGTTGTTTCTAGTTCTTGAAAATCTCTCCTTGAAGAAACATTATTCGTCTGAGATGTAAGGAAAAGCTAAGTCCGTGTTCTATAGACCCATTCAAAGTTGTACATAGAGTCGGTGATCAGACGGTAACTCTTGAGCTACCGCCTGAACTAGTTAGTGTATATGTCTTCTTTAACGTGTGTTACTTATGCAAGTGCCACGTTGAAGAAGAACTGGTGGAGATTTTTGACACGAAGGTCAAGAAGCTGCGTAAGCAGATAGTCGAGCTAGTCCTCGTGAAGGAAGAATACAGCTTGGGTCCAAACCTGACGTGGGAAGTTGAGGACGAGATGAAGACAAAGTACCCTCACCTGTTTATCACTGAGTAGATTCCGATGATGGAATCTTCTTAAGGGGGTAGATTTGTAACATCCTCAACTTGGGCCTAGTTGTAATTAAAACGTATGTATGTATAGTTATTGTAGTAAGAAGTATTTTGTGTATACTTGTTGAATTAAATGTGTATGTGTGTTTGTGTACGTACGTATGCATGTATGTTAAGTATGTAATTAATTAAAAAGAAAGAGAAACCTATGAGTGAAGTAATCCAGAGGCAACCGCCTCTGGATATGTAAATGTATATGTGCATGCGTGTGCCACTAGATTGACTTTACAAATTCAAAAGTAGCAAACACCTAAAAGAAAACACACTCTCGTCTCTCTTTTCTCCTTTTCTCTCTCATTGTTCTCGAATTTCAGAGGAAGAAAGAAGCAAGCAACCATTGCTAATTCAAAGGTTAGCAATTCGAATTTGAACATGTTTAGAGATTGTAAGCTAGAAACACAAGATCATATGAGAACATCCATGAAGAACATGTAAAAGCTTACTTGAGAGTAGGTTTTGTCATGTTTGGTGTTGTTATACGGATTTGATGTGTTTAGGATGTTCATACAAGTAGAATATGATGTCCTAAGGTTTTATGGGCTTAAAACTAACAAGAATAAAGTTGTTAAGATGATTAAATGAAGCTGTCGGATTTACAGGATATGAATGTGTCGGATTCCGAGACTATGATAGTGTCGGAATCCGCATGTGTTGAAATCCGATAGTTTTGTCGGAATCCACTAGAAGTGTCGGATTCCGCATTTGCTGGATCGTCGGATTTCATGGCCCGGATTTCCTTGTATCGGAATCCGCAAGTGTCGGATTGCGTATGCATGAAGAATTTCCTAAGTATCGGAATCCGATAGAATAGTATCGGATATCCTCATTGATGTCGGAATCCGATAAAGTATCGGATTTCCTTATTTGTTGGATTCCGTGGGTGTCAGATTCCATTGAATTAAGTCAGAGATGCCCAAGTATCGGAATCCGCATGAAAGTGTCGGATTCCGCGTGAAAGTGTCGGATTTTCCCAAAATCCGCAAGAACCATCGGATTTCCCCAATTCGACAGTTTTGGCGGATTTGTGGTAAGTCCAAGTTTAAGCGTTTGTTTTTTAAGTTTTGCTATGCATGTATGAATGATTAAAGTCAGTATGATATTTTAGGTGAACTTGTTGTAGCGGAGTCAAGGCCAAATACCTGTACGTAGTAGACTACTCAGGTGAGTGCCTACTTTCATGAGACTCAGTAGAGCAAGTCTTGCATGCCAAGATGACTATGTGATTGTGTGTGAATGTGTATGTATGTATTTCTAACCTGTCTATGCAGGTATGCTTATGAAGATGAAGGTAAGTTTTGCATGATGTTGTGATTGCCTGTAGGGTGTATAGTAGGTGCATGCCAGCGGGTCCAGATTGGAACCGCTTAGTTAATATCTGATGATGTACATGAGTGATGGATTGTATGATGATTGCATGTGAAAGCATGATTGTATGATGGATCCCTATGGGATCCTATGTACGATAAATGACTATATGATGATGATGATGGATCCTTGTGGGATCAAATATGTGTATGTGAACTGTCTGCAGACTATATGACGCATGGTTAAGGTCAGCTGGTTAGCTGGATCCCAGAGGACTTCGGTCATGGTTCGGGATTTAACGGTGATTCGGGGTGCATCCCGGATCGAGGTTCTGCAGAACTGCTGTGCCTTAATGTGAGAGTGTAATCAGCCAGGATCTGGCCGTGATTACTAGGGGACCTTGGGTTCCGTAAACGATGCTTGGTGGACTGCTTTATGCTCCCCCACCAGCGCGGATGGTTGTGACTGATTCCCCGGTCTGAGTTGTTGAGCAGGATAGACTCCCCTGCAAGACATGACTCTGACTGATCTTGTCAGCGCAACGCTATGTGTTAAGCTAGCAATGTGTGCTTATGTATGATGTGTATGATGCATGAATTACTTTATTGAGGCTTATGCTAAGTATGTACTCATTAGCTAGTGTAGCTAATGGTGCTATGTTCCCTTTTCAGGTAAAGACTAGACGGCCTGGAGAGGCGGGTTGCTTTTGGGATATATGTTGCCCCTTGTGGGTGGAACACTTATATTTTATGATGTATTGTAAATAGATACTATGGTCGGTTCCTGTACTTGGTAACACCGGTGTGTTTTGACAAGTTATTAATGAAAATAACTGTTTGGCTGTTTTAAAAAGAAAAATTGCCGCTGCTAAAACCTGATTTAACATTAAAGCAACTGAATTCAGAAGCGGTGTTACATTTGATTTCCTAATCTACCGTTAAACTTTATTAAATTGGCAATTACTATTAATTAGCTTTTGATCATTTTTAGTTGACTTTTGATGAAATCCAATGACACAACACCTCCCTTACACCTCTTACATAGATTTATGGCCTGTTCTCGAGTTTTTAAACGAAGAAAATGGAATGAAAGGGAAGGATGGAAAAACCCCCCTCCTAATCATCCCAAAAGTGGGAGGATTGTTTTAGAGTATAAAAATGGTAAAATTGCCCCTCTTTCCCCCTCTCTTCCCCATCCTTTCCATCTTTAAAAAAACTTGAAAACACACACCACTAATTGTTTCCTTTCTTTCCCCTCCCTTTTCTTTCAAAAAATGTAGGCCAATCATTTATTTACATAAATAAGGCTATAAACTCAATATACCTTAATTAAACCAAGTTTAATATCAACTATTAAATAAAGAAGTATTATAAATTGTTCTTAATGTTCTCACCCTAAAATGTGTTCTCATTTTATATATATATATATATATATATATATATATATATAAGTTTATTTAAGAACCGATTTTAATATGAAAATTATGAAAACCATTTTGAACCAACCGTTTTAATTTAGATTTTATACAACCTTATTTAATACAAAAATGATATTATTGGTGTATTAAACACAGTTGTATACGCAACCTATCTAACATTCACATTGTACCTTGAGCTGACATCTCTTGTTTTCATTTTACAATTTGATAATTAACAATCAACAATTACAGATTAAATAATAGAAATACAAAAACAAATATGGATTTGAAGATTTCCAATATTGTTTTAAGTACGGATAAAACATTTATCACCTAATTATTTTAATCTTTAATTAGTATTCCTTTCACAGTTATATATGCTACCTACCTAACATTCATATTTTAATTGAAGACGCCGATGGAACCACCAAGCGTCCATTTTCCAGCAACACATCTGCCTCTCCGGTCTCACTCAACTCTGTTCATTCTCTCGACTGTGATCATCTCTCAACTCGTTGATTCTCTTGACTCTTGAAACCACCAAAAAAAACCATCATGGCCTATGTCAACACCGGCGAATGATTGACTGATTTGAGCTTCAATCTAAGTGTAACACCTTGAATTTTTTTTGAAATCATTCAACTCATAACAGATAACATATTACATATAAAGTAATCATTGTAGCTGTCTCAAAGTTTACATTCATAATGCCTTTCGGATCAAATATTTTGTATTAGAATTTAGAGAGAAAAATTTAATTATTTAGATATCACGCGGAAGTCTCTTCAATGATGAGCCATTGAAAGTCTTTTGATTGTGAAGAAGATGAGTTACTAGAGAATATTTGAACAAAAGATGAGAAAGTTTAGCAAGAATAAGTATGAACACTTTGCATGCAACTTGAAGTTTCTCTGATATTGCTTTGAACGTGTATACAAGTTGAAGATTACACAATGGCAAAAGCTACCTTGCAAACTAGGTTTGCAAGGCATTTATACAAAAGCCTCATGGGCTTAAAAGCCACATGGGCCCAATAGGCTAACCAACTAGACTAACAAGGAATTACATAAAGAAAGTAGGCTAAACCCATTACTACATCTAGTCTAGTAAAGATAGTTTAATTACAAAAAAAGTAATACAAGGCTAACAAACAAATAAATATCTAACATTCTCTCCCTTTTGTTGCCTTGTGCTAGAGTAGGTATTGATCATCTGCTTCTTTGACCCTTTTGATTATGCAGATATTCTTTTGCTGTTGAAGCCTTTTGGAATCAGACTTGAATGATTTCTTTTGAATCTTTAGTCTCTTTCTTGATGTCTTCAAAATGTCTTCTCATCTTGAAGTCTTGACTCTTCAATTTCTTGATGAGAACCTTGATCTTCAAAGCATGCAATGACATCCTTTTTCTTCTGTCTTCCAACTCGCACCGGTAACCTAAGGTAAAACACCTTTGGTTGTTTGAACAATTTTGCATTTAGTGGTTTTCAGCATTATTTTTACAAGAGTATATCAGAAATTTATAACAATTAACGCATCCTTCGTAGCACTGGGATCACATAGATTTCCCGTTAACACGTCAGTTAAAATTAACTGAGTGACCTACGTTCAGTGTTGGCTTGATGTTAGCACCGGTAGGATTTCCATCTATCACCGTAAATATCAAATGATATTACTCAAGATGTTCCGGCACTGTCATAGACAGGAAATTGATTCCATACGTGTCCTAGAAGAAAATAATATTACAATTGGTTCTAGACTCAATAAGTGCATGAAAGAAGGCGGGGACCGGAGGTGCATGTCCTCCTTGTTTCAATATCAACAATCTTCAAATGAGATGTCAATAGAAATGTGCTATTTCTCCATAAAAAGTTGAAACAATTTTCTTTTAAGAGATAATTGAGTAGCTGGGTAGGGTAAGTGCATTGCATCACTGGGTCCATGATGTCTATTTCAATACCAGTATAAAACTAGTAGTAGATGTGGCTACCCAGATTGACACTGTTTAGTGAGTATCTTTCTTTTCTTTTGATCCTGTCTCACCCTCAACTCTTTTCTTATTTTTTAACTTCTCCCTCGATCTCTCTCTCCAGAATGAAATGTTTGTATCTCTATTTGGATACACCAGGACACTTGTTCTTTGATGGTATGAGCAATCATAATGAATGCTTTTCAACAAGAATGATTTTCAAAAAAGAATCTGTTAAAAGTGATTGTCAAGAAAGATTTGTACAATCAAAGTATACGAATAAATGTGTTGTTCATTTGCACCCCAATCTCCAGTTCCATCCCTTTCTTTTTCATTTTACCTCTGCACACCAATCAGTATCCCTTGATAACTGATTCCACTCACCTAGATGACCTAGTAAGTTACCCTTACTATCACTTTCTAGTGTACGGTGAGCTCCTAGGGCAGGTCCTTCCGGTTCTGGATTGACCATAGGAGTATAAAATGCATACACTCCCTCACTCATAGTGCCATTTTGATCATTTGTACTTTGACAAATATGATAGTGACATAGGAATGAACGGTTTATATGGAAGGAAAACACAATGCTATATGAGATGCAAAGAGAAAGGATCTTGCAAAAGATCAACAAGGAACAAGTAAGGTACAGGATTTGATCAATGAGTGTATACCTTCTTGTAGCAAAAATAAACTTTGAAAAGGAAAATATTTTTAAGGGTTTTGGAATTTTTTGAATGCTTTTAGATTTTCTGATTTCTCCCCCTACACGAATGCATATTAATGTATTTGTGTACATTAGCGCACTGGCAAAATTACAACAAACTCCCCCTCGAATAGTGCTTGTTTCATTGATGCGAGCGAGGAAGAGAGTTGTCGAGTTCTCTCCCCCTAAGCGAATGCATGGAAATGTATTCGTGTAGTTTTATGACAATGACACTCCCCCTAGAACCGAGCGTCTTTATTCCTTTTGTTTTCATGAAACACAACTTTCAGACAACTCTTGTTCCCATGTCTATGCTGGGGACAACTGGAGACCATGAACCACCTGCTACATACCTGCACATGGAAGATAACAACATTTTACGTACCCAGTTTGAGCTGGGTCCTCGCAAGTCAGTACGTTCAACAAATTTTATGTTTGCATCTTTTACTGATTCTATTGTTTTAACAATGGCAACCTAAATTTGTTTCATAGGTGGAGGTTGGGTTGGTGACGGAGTTGTGCGATCTTTGGATTTGTTGGGTATTGGTGTAACGGTTGGATCTTCGATCACCACACGTTTGAAGCCCTGTGGAAGAGACACATCATCTTGGATGAATTGAAATCTTGTTGGTTTCTCTTCTGCTTTTCCATTCCACGGTTGATGCGGTTTAGGATTCGCACGATTGTTGATTCGTATGGTTGGAGTCCAATTATTTATGAAAATTTTGTTTGATTTTTGTTTATTGGAAAACCGTGATTGTTAGTTGAGCACTTTTGACAAAGGCGTGTCAATTGATTGGAATCGTGCTCTGCTAGAGCATTTCTTTCGCCAATAGGTTATCTTGTAACCTTTTCGATTTATGAAGGAAGTTTGTACATGAAGTGATTCGAACGGCCTATAGGATGGATCCGGTTTAATCCCGTGGTTCTTGCGATCTTGGTCATACGCACAATGATAGGAGCAATGTCATTCGATACAACCATCGCTCATTCAAAACATTTCATGTTTAAAAGAATTAACACGAATGACAGACGAATCATTACAAAACATTAAGTTTGTTTGTTTTGAAAAGTAAGCAGGATAAACTAAATTTTCTTCTTGGCTTCCTTCATCAGCCGTCCTTGTCTTCTTTTCCGCCACCCTAGCACTTGCTTCAGTACCCCCGTGACGCCTGTACCTAGATGCATATATACGTTAGATGAAGAGCACGCAAACATATCATCTTTGGTATAATGGTTGCGGGGTTTTGTTGTATGTTGATTGTTTCGTTGTGCCTTTGATTGGGGGGGGGGGTATGGACGAGCTAGGTTAACTGATCTTAGCTTTACCTTTTAAAGCTGTTGATTCAGGTGAGTGGGACTTGAAAAATTCATTCTCAATTGTATTGAGTTTTGATTGAAGTTGGAAAAGTTTGGATTCAAGATTTACACACTCGTCTCTATACTCTTGGCATCTCTCTTCCGAGTTGGCTAACTCATATTTGGTTTGGGACAATTCATCTGTGATGTCGATGGTGATGGAATCCGAACATGAAAAACACTCGTTTGTGTGCACGTGGAAGGTGTGTTTACGAGATGTGCTTGGTGCAGCGGAATTTTGTAAACGGGCATTTTCAAATTCAAGGTTGCCAATTTTATCATGTAAAATCTCAGTTTCTAACTCATGGTTGATTGAGTTGTTGAAAAGTTCAGTTTTAACCTGTTCAAATCGTCGTTGTAACTCCATGTGAGGAATATACACACGAGGTTTTGTTTGAGTATTAGAAAAATTTGGCATTGATTCCATTTCCGATTGCGTGTAACTCCGAAAGTAATCGCCTGTCAAAAGTGGTACAGATTTAGTTCTTTCGTATGACCGATTAAGACTTTCGTAGTTGTACGATGTTGAAGCTTTGTTTGATGTGCGTCTTTTGCACTCTTCTTCTTCGTAGTCGGCAGCTTGTCCCACAAAAACCATCTTTGCTGTGAGTCCAAGATTCATGTATTCGAAATTGAAAAGTTGCTTAGCTGTTATCTTGTCACTGATATGTGGATTAACAAAACCTAGACCTTCGTATGTCCATTTGAAAAATTTCTCGTCCTTATGTTTGTTTAAGAAAACGGTTTGTGCAGTTTGGTCTTGTTTGATGAGCAAATCTTCAAGACTTTTGATTCTGGAGTAGAGTTGACATCTCTCATTTTGTAGGAATTTAAAGTCTTCCTCTGCCGAAACTTTTGCTGCTTTTAGATTATGAATTATTACCTCGTTTTCATTTCTTAAGGTGATTAATTCAGTTTCTTTAGGAGTTAATATCTGTTGAAGTTCATTTAAATTTGAGGAACTCATCTTTAAAATTGGATCTTTCCTTGAAATGAAGTAGTTTTCTGGAAACTTGATCGTGTGAAAAATAGATTTGTAAGAATGACCAATTCTATTAATCGTGATTTTTGGTTAACACTTGAAAATCGGTTGGCAGACTTTAGTTGACCGAATTGGAGTGGAAAATGATTTTAAGATCAAGAATTCTAATTCGGAACAACGGGGTCCGGGGGCAGCGCCCCGGGTAGCGGGGTCCAAGGGGCAGAGCCCCTGGCTGGAACTGTGGATTGTGCTATGCGACTGTCGGATTGTGCCGCAACTGTCGGATTGTGCTATGCGACTGTCGGATTGTGCTGCAACCGT
The DNA here is from genome assembly GCA_038502395.1 of Dittrichia graveolens. Lineage (NCBI taxonomy): Eukaryota > Viridiplantae > Streptophyta > Magnoliopsida > Asterales > Asteraceae > Dittrichia > Dittrichia graveolens. Next base: position 64,354,817 of record JARJIL010000005.1, on the reverse strand, counting down.
CGGATTGTGCTATGCAACAGTCAGATTGTGCTATGCGACTGTCGTATGGTTTGATTAATCTGAAAGTCTGATAGGCTAAAGCTTGCACACACCACAATAGTCAGATTAAGAAAGGAAGGTTGGACGACTTAATCTTGCAGGTTTGACCTCTTTTCGCATACAATCTTCTGAAATTTCCTAAATGCACATTTAAAAAAAACCAAACAACTTCTGTTTTAATCTTTCTAATACCTACAAACACTCTTCAGAATGAAGTTTTACCCAAAACAACAACAAATATTTCAAACTTTGATGATTCAGTGAAGAACACCAAGACATGAAGAACACTAAAAACTTGCAAAACTAAAAAATTCAAAATAAGTTCTCAAATGTTGTTTGTTTTTGAAAATGAAGATAACCAGATGTTTTCTCCACTTCAAATGCTTATAAAACACTTAAAAAAAAGCTTTCACAAATAAGAAGATTTGAAGAAAATAATTTTTGACTCAAATGGGTTTTCACGATGAAGAACATAGAGGGTTTTTTCAAACTTGATTTTTCACACTTTGATATTTGTTTCCAGGTTATCTTGAACCAATCCAGTAAGGAGTTGGCTCTGATACCAATTGAAAGTCCTTTGATTGTAAAGAAGATGAGTTACTAGAGAATACTTGAACAAAAGATGAGAAAGTTTAGCAAGAACAAGTATGAACACTTTGCATGCAACTTGAAGTTTCTCTGATATTGCTTTGAACGTGTATATAAGTTGAAGATTACACAATGGCAAAGGTTACCTTGCAAACTAGGTTTGCAAGACATTTATACAAAAGGCTCATGGGCTTAAAAGCCACATGGGCCCAATAGGCTAACCAACTAGACTAACAAAGAATTACATAAAGAAAGTGGGCTAAGCTCATTACTACATCTAGTATAGTAAAGATAGTTTAATTACAACAAAAGTAACACAAGGCTAACAAACAAATAAATATCTAACAAGCATCTCCAAATTTAATTAAGGCATACCCGTTTTCGAAGTAGTTGGTCTCATCATACCTGTCAACTTCGGACGGTCTCATCACACCCGTCGCTGTGGCAACGGTCTTACGTACCCGATACTGGAGTACCGGTCTAGTAATAGCAGTCACATAGGGTCAGTATAAGACATTCAAATACGTACACACGTTCGTTCATAGTTATCTCTGGGTTAGAATATAAGTAAGTTTACACACCTAATAGTAGTTCAGACAACTAAACATAGTTCAGTAGGTATCTATAGATACACGTCTACCAACAATCATCTAAAGATAGGGTTTCATGTTAGTCCCAGATTGAGTACACAACAACAAATGTTTGTAGAAGGGGGGGGGGGTTGAATACAAACTTTAGCTTTTAAAAATTTAAAGACACACCGATATACTTTTATATAATTCTTATTGATATTGAATCAAGAATTACATGTACTAGAAGCGGAAATTCTAAGTACAATAAAAGGTGGCAATCTATTTGTCTAACACATAGACAAGCTAATTCTAAAACAACTAATGTATATAGGGTGTTCAATACATGAACAAGTTTGATTCTACACAATGCTTAAACTCTACGAATTTCTCGACTGATGAGATTTTCTTTCTGTGGAGCAGAGACTTCACTGTGTTGTATTTTGCATGTCCACCATGCATGAGTATATATAGAAATATTGGTGAATCCGGTTGCATGAAGGTAGGAGACAAAGAGGATGTGGAAATATAATATTTTAATTGTAAAGATAGTGGGTGAAAAGTAAAGTTACTTTAATCAAATGTTTGATAAAAGTAATTGTACTTTTCTTCAAAAGTGCAACCCATTCATAATATAGAATATTTAAACCCACATCTACTGTCATGTAGAAGTTTCTTTCCCTTTCCATGCTTGTACTTTAATCAACACCATGCTTCTGTTTGATTTGACTTTACCAAGTATGGGATTGCTAGTCATACTTAGTTGTTTAAACAAATCTTCAAGATCTTCGTCCGTTTGAGGTATCATTATCCTTTTCCAGAGGATAAGATCAAACCTTTTTGTCTCATACTTGATCCAAAAAGTGCATTTTACTTTTACAAACAAAGATCTAAGGCATAATAGAACAACACATGTTCTGCCTTTTACATATGACTTACAATCTGAAAAGATAGTGCAGATTTGACATTTTGCACGACTCAGCTAACAGATTGTACTAGGAATACTAAATTTCACTACTCAGTTGACAAAACATATCAGTTGATTACTTTTTGCTAGGACTCAGTTGATACATATTGCTCAGCTGATCGTATAGATGCTCAGTTGATCAATAGTAAACTTAGGAGGGCATAAGCTCATGTATTTGTATGATCAGTTTGATCAAGAATGCTCAGCTGATCATTTAAATACATCAGATTATGTGTAGAGATGACTTGTGTAAGAGAAGACTTACTTAGCTGATGCTCTGGGCCTCAGCTGATCCATTTGTTCACTCAGCTGATGGAGTAGCTGAGCAAAGTCCTTGCTCAGCTGATGGTGTAGGCACTTAGCTGATCAACTTTCTTCACTCAGCTGATAGATTACTTTCCTCAGCTGATGGTCTTCTTCACTTGTTTTCATCATCTGATGCTCCTTGGCTAATATCCCTTGGCTGATACTTTGAGTAGGATCTGATGGTCAGCTGATGGTTCCATACTTAGCATATTTTACAGAATTTGTTTCAAAGAACACATGTTTGAATTCTTTCTAAGTCATACTGAATGTAGGGTTTGATTATCATCAAATTCTATGTTTTAGAATAGGCAGAGTTGATTATTAGGGTGAAGTGATTATCTCCCCAACAATCTCCCCCTATTTGATGATGACAAAACCTTTTCCTTTTTGAAGAATCAGTTTGACTTCGAGTACAAAAGATTTAAACTTTTAAGTGCATTTGGCTACCTAGCTATTTGTTTTTGGTAGCTCTTTTTATTTATGAACCTTGTTCTGTTTTTGGTTTCTTTTCTAGTGTTCCATTTTGTTTTGTTTTTGTGAAATCTTTTTCTTTGTTGTACCATTTTGTACTGTTTTTGTGGTATCTCTTCATTTTTCCATTTTTATATGTTTTTGATTTTCTGATTTACATAAACATTACCTGAAATAACAGAATAAAGAAATGTACAAAAGTGTTTACAAAGATTAACTACTAACTAAGCTAGTCTAAACATAATATACAAACAATTAAGTCAACAAGTCTTCAAAGTTAGATCAGTCTTCAATCATCCCACCATTGTTCTCCTTTAACTTCAAAATCTTTGGCATGGGGATCTGCTTCAGCTAAGAGTTCACATTGGGCTTGTACAAGGGCTTCAAAATGCTCATTTCCAGTTCTGCCTCTTGTAGATGTTCTTAGCCCAAAGAGAAAGCTCTTGCCAGCTTTAGGGATTTCAGACTGTCTAAAGAACCTCCAAGTACCAACTCTGTCCAGAAAGAATAAGACTTCAATAGGCATGGATATAAACTTGTAAAGCTTAGGGGTGATGTTCAGTGGTAGAGTTGTGTTGAGACCTTCAAAATCATATAAGTACTCTTGTTGGGGCAGTACCTCTCTTAGCTCAAATGGTTTAAATGGCTTGGAGCCTTTCTTGTGAAGATTATCAACTATGTGCACATGCCTATAATAGTCATCTAGAGTGAAGGCCCTTTGTGACACAGCTAGAGCTATCCAATTTTGAATCTTTTGTATGAATTGAACTTTGAGCTTGGATTTGGATTTGAATAGGAGGTACAGGATCTCAACTAATTCTGTGAACCCATAGATGAGACACCTCTCATATGATACAACTTCACAGTTGTTGAAGTTGTTTTGCCTTATTGCTTTGAGGTAAGGTTCACCATCACCTTTGTGGACAGTGGCTCTTGTGATTGGAGTTGGTTCTATTCTATTTCTTAAAATGTTGATCTTTTCTCTGAAGCTCTGTAGCCTTTGTTGACTAAGATTGTAAGGAGCAGATAGATCAAGGTTGAAGAGGGTTTTGATGGCATCCGCATGAGATCTAGCTTTGAGCAGTTCAGATTGAGATTTCTCCCTTGCCAGTTTGTGTTGAGCAGCAGCTTGATTTTGAACTTGTTCTTGTTCTTGCTGATATGCTAGCTCCTTGGCTTGGTAGATCTCTTCAACTGGAACACTCAATGCTTGAGCCATTTGGGCATTCTCCCTTTCTTCTTGCTCTTTGAGTGTAAGCTCCCTTTGCATTTGTTCATCTACTTCAACTTGCTCAGGTGTCATTTTCTTTTTGCCTTTGTCTTTGGGAGCAGAGGTTGAAGACTTTTGGACTGTTGGAGTTGGTTGGACTGGTGGAACAGATGGTTTTGGGCTCTGTCTTCTTCTTCTGAGGATGTCAGAAAGTGGAGTATCATCCTCATCATCAGAATCAGACTCAATGGCTATTGGAGGAGAGCAACCCTCAGCAACTTTCCTTCTTGGCTTTGGCCTGTTAGCCATTCTTTTCAATCTCTTAGGAAACCTTTGCTCCCCCTCAGAAGGTGCTTTTCTTTTGAGAGGAGGAGGAGCTGTTGCTTTGGGTGCTTCCTGCTGCAAGATTTTGGTGGCAGTTTCATTGTAGGCAGCATCAATCTCCTCAGAATTTGGATCATCCTCCCCAGATGAACTTGAGAATTTCTCCCCCTTTTTGGCATCATCAAAAGGAGGAGGGGAGTCACCTATGGTTGGTTTAGGGGATGGGGTAAGGGCAGGGGTAGGTGTATGAGTTGAGGAAGGGGTATAGGTTGAGGTAGAGGCAAGTTTAGAGAGCTGGAGGGAGAGGTCATCCTTGAGATCTTTTAAGGCTTTCCACAATGAGAGATGACTCATTCTGGATTGTTTAGTTAGGGCTTCAATGTCACCAAGGATGCATTTAAGGTAGGAAGGCATGGGTAGGAGTTGGTCAGTTATGGGGACATAAATGTTAGGATTGATTGGGCGTAGGGTTTGGAGTTGGGATAGGAGGTTTGAGATGGTTGGGTTAAGGGAAGAGATGGTGGTTTGAGGTAGAATGGGAATTTGTGGTTGAGATGGAATAAGGGTAGAGAGATGGTCTATTTTGGCTAAGAGGGGGTTAAGATCAATGGGAGAGGTAGTAGGTGCAGGGGAGGGTTGGGTGGGGGTTTTGAGGGACTCAATGTCTTTGGCAAGTCTAGATAGTTGAGTGGGGGTTTGGGTTTGGAAGGCTTGGAAGGTTTGGGTTAGGTTATCAAGGTTTTGGTTTATGGTTTGGATAAGGTTAAGGTTTGGTGTTTGGGTAGAGGTGGATGGTTGAGAATTGTAAGAGGTGGAGACAGGTTCAAAGAAATTGGGTAAGGTTTGTTTTCCCTCATTTGAGCCTTAGTGTATAAGCTCAAACTCATTGGGAAAGACTGTTGAGCCCTGTACAAGTGGTTGGTTTATACCACTAGCATTGGCAGGCTGTGCTTGTGTAAGAATTGAATTGATTAGAGGTGCAAGATAAGTGGAGTGAGTGTGGGATGCACTCAATAGTAGGGAATCCCTTATTGGATCCATATTCTGTTGGGAGAATGTGAATGGTATTGGCTGACTCAATAATGGGGTAGACACAGTATGACCTTGGGTTGAGGTCTGTCTTTCAATGAGATCAACCTTTTGGGAGGTTGTCTCAGATTGCGGTTTAGATCCCATTTTTACAGATGTATCCTGTTATGAGGATACATCCACTGGCTTAAAGGTGGCAACATCCAATTGCTCCCCCTCAACATGAGGAAGGGTAATTGGAGTTGAGGTCAGAGGTGTGGATTGGACTACCTCAAAGTGCTCAAAATGAGTCACTTCTGTTGACCTTGTATACATGGGGCTATGGATGGGAGTAGAACTAGTGACCACAGGAGGTTCATTAGAGCTTGGTTGTTGGATTGGTGTATGGACTGGAGAGGAGGATGGGCTATCAAAGGTTGGGACTACCATTTGAATATCCTCCGAGGTGGAATCAGAACCGTCCTTACCTTGGAACATGATGTGCCTACTTCTGTCAATGAGCTCAAGGAGTTGCTCAGAGATCTCTTGTTCTTATGCATCACCATCACCACCAAGGGAACTCAGTACCATTGGACTTATGTGAGTGAATTCACCAGCATCACCAACATTACCAGCATCACCATCACCAGCATCATCATCATCATTGTTGTTGCCAGTATGACTTTCCTTGGCATCATCATCATCATTGTTGTTGCCAGTATGACTTTCCTTGGCATCATCACCATCATTATCATCATTACTTTCATCATCACCAGCATTAGCATTGTCATTGGCAGCATCTATTAGCTCTTGCATTTGAGCAGTGATTGGAGGACCTCTGTTTGCCTTAATAAAGTGGAATACCTTTTCACCCATGGCATGGACAAGAATATGCTCTTGATGTTCAGTTAAGCCTACATAATCATTTTCACCAATCTCCCTCATTGCTATTAGGCTTAGGAATCGAATGTATGGCACCTGAGACCTTGATGACTTCTTGTTCGTGCTCTGGGTGATCTTATCCACAAGATCAGAGAAAATAACTTGAGTGAAATCAATGTTTACCCCAAAGACTAGGGCATAGAGCACCAGAAGCTCCGTTTGATTTATGAGGTGGTGGCTTCTAGATTTGGGACCAAAACAACGTATGATCACGTTAGCCAAATACTTCCAAGGATGAGAAAGAGCAGAGACTTTCACTTGACCATGCACTACAGGTTCATTGTAGCCGACGGTTTGCAGAATGGTTTGAACTTGAGCTCTGGAGGGAAAAGCGGTGTAAGGTGGGAAGTGAGGAATACTAGTGGCTTCGCGAAGAGTTTCAGTGGTGATTTGGAGATGGTAGTTTCCTTGGGCTAGGGTGTAATGGATGGTATTGTCGTTTAGGTTGTAGGTTACGGAGTACCATAGCTCACCAATAATTGTGGGGTAGATATAGTGTGAATCAGCAGTAAGACTATCGAACAGAGGATGAACCTTAAGAAACTGTACCATTGGCTCATGTCCTTGGTTTTCTCGTGAGGCAGGGATGGTGGTGCAAAGTAGAATGTTGTTTGGAGTTATGTTCATCGGTTGGTTTGGAGCAACATTCTCACCAGGGTTGACAGCAGGGTCTAGAATATAGGTGGCCATTTGGTAGGGATGATGAACATTGAGTATCGAGAGAGAAAAGTTAGGGTAGTTCTTTTTAGAGAGAGAGAGAGAGGGAATTTGGAGAGTTTGAACAGGTAAAGGTGAATGAGAGAGGAAGTGGGATATTTATGAAGGTTAGTTTAACAGAGATCGTTAGGTACTGACAAAAATTCTAACGGAAAAGAAATTAATTAGCTATTAAATGAAATCTGACAGACGGAGTAAATAACTAGGGTTAAAAAGCATTAAATGATCATAAAAGATCAAAATTTACTAAGTGTTGAACCATCAGCTGATAATAGAGATGTAACAGCTGAGCGGTATCAGCTGATAGTGAAAATTTGGAGTATCAGTTGAGGGAAGTACTTAGCTGAGCATTTTCTTCTTATCTTAGGGTGATCAGCTGAGTAAGTTTGATCAGCTGATAGGTATCAGCTGAGCATAGTTACTCAGTTTACACAGATTAAGTAAGACTTAGAGATGCTTAGATAAGTAACACATGATTTTCAACACTTATAAATTAACACAAACTAAATTACCACTATTCTAATCTAGAAATTAAGCATACATAGTTTGGATATTAGGAAGTTGAACCTTGCTTCATCTAATGGCTTTGTGAACAAATATGCAAGTTGCAAATCAGTGTTGATGTAGTGCAAAGTTACCTTCTTCTTTTGCACATTATCTCTGAGAAATGATGTCTGATTTCAATATGCTTTGTCTTTGAATGCATGACTGGGTTATTTGAGATGGAGATTGCACTTGTATTGTCACACAGAATTGGGGTGTCTTCAAACTTCACATCATAGTCAAGTAGTTGATTTTGTAACCACAAAATTTGAGCACAACAACTTCCTGTAGCAATGTATTCTGCCTCTGCAGTGGATGTTGACACTGAATTCTGTTTCTTACTAGACCAACTAATCAATCTTCCTCCTAGAAGTTGACAACCACATGAAGTACTTTTTCTGTCTAATGTACACCCTGCAAAATAAGAATCAGAATATCCAACTAACTCTAAATCCGAGTCTTTGGGGTACCAAAGACCAAGATTAGGAGTTCCCTTGAGATATCTGAATATTCTCTTAACAACAGCAAGATGTGATTCCTTAGGATCTGCTTGATATCTTGCTTAGAGACATGTTGAGAACATTATATCTGGTCTACTTGCAGTGAGGTATAAAAGTGACCCAATCATTCCTCTATAAGTAGTAATGTTCACTGATTTGCCATCAGTGTCCTTTCCTAACTTGATAGAAGTAGACATAGGTGTTTTCATTGAAGAACAATTTTCAAAATCAAACTTTTTGAGTAAAATTCACCCATCATGCTCGTCTGAGTTATCAGACATGAGTTTAGAAAACCTTTTGCATAGTTCCAAATTAGTAGACCCAAATATTATATCATCTACATATTTCTGCACAAGTATCACATCACCTTTGTACTTCCTTATAAATAAAGTGCTATCAATGCATCCTCTTGTAAAACCTTTGTTAATGAGAAAAGAAGAGAAGGTATCATACCAGGCTCTTGGAGCTTGCTTAAGACCATATAAAGCTTTGTTTAGAAAGAATACATGATCAGGTAAGCTTGACTCCTCAAAACCAGGAGGTTGTTTCACATACACCTCTTCTTTCAGATCTCCATTCAGAAATGCACTCTTCACATCCATTTGGAACACTTTGATGTTCTTGAAGGCAACATAGGCTAGGAACAGTCTAATAGCTTCCAATCTTGCAATAGGGGCAAAGGTTTCATCAAAATCAATACCTTCTTCTTGACAATACCCCTGTGCCACTAGCCTTGCTTTGTTTCTGATGATTTGCCCATTTTCATCTAGCTTGTTTCTGAACACCCACTTTGTTCCAATGATGGATTTATCCTTTGGTTTGGGTACCAAAGTCCATACATTATTTCTTTTGAATTCTGCCAGTTCCTCTTGCATGGAAGTCACCTAGTGGGGATTATTGAGAGCTTCATGAACCGTCTTTGGTTCAATCATTGAGACAAATCCAGAATATAGATAGATGTTGAAATCTTTTGATCTTGTTCTGACTGGATCATCTATATTGCCTATCACCAAATTATGAGGATGGTGCTTGAGGTCTTTGAAGGCTTTTTGGATTTCTTGGGAATTTGGATTCATTTAGATTTGGGGAGAAGAAGTTATATGTTGGCTATCAGCAGTAGAAATGAGTTCATTTTGAGTGGCTGATATAACTTCATTGTTGCAATTTGTAGGTATCTCTACTGAGGAGGGAATGTGTGATATGGAATTAGAGTCCAATGATGTTGAGTCATTTTCCACATTATTCGGTAGAGGTATAAGATTGGATGAGGATGGTTGTACATGGTTAAAGGTTTGGATAGGAAGAGGTTCACCTACATCTTGAGCAGTTGGTGGAGAGGGATCAACTTGCTCTAGAGTGTCTTCTCCAGTTTACATGAGATCATTAAATTCTTCACCTGAAACATGATTAGAAGAACATGAAGCAACAAAGTCATTTTCATTAAAACTTACATTGATGGATTCTTCTATGACTTTGGTTCTGAGGTTGTATACTTTGTATGCTTTGGAAATCACTGAGTAACCTACAAATACTCCTTCATCAGCTTTTGGAGCAAACTTCTGCAAATGATCTTTTTGATTGAGTATGAAACACTGACAACCAAAAATATGCAGAAAGCTTATGCTTGGCTTCCTTCCCTTGAGCACTTCATATGGAGTTTTGTTGTGCCTCTTGATAATAAGGGACCTGTTCTGTGTAAAACATGCACAACTTACAGCCTCAGCCCAGAAATTAAAAGATAACCCACTTTCACACAACATGGTTCTGGAAACTTCAATCAATGTTCTATTTCTTCTTTCAGCTACACCATTTTGTTATGGGGTTCTTGGAGCAGAGAAGTTTTGAGATATCCCTTTCTCATCACAGAAAGATTCCAGAGTTTGAATTCTGAATTCTGTTCCATGATCACTTCTAAGACTCCTCACCGGATTGCCATTCAACACTTCCATCTTCTTAATAAAACATATAATCTCTTCAGCAGCCTCACTCTTTGCTTTAAGTAAGAAAACCCAAGTGTATCTTGAGAATTCATCAACTAATACAAGAGCATACTTACTTCCACCAATACTAGCAGTTGCAACAGGATCAAAGAGATCCATGTCCAACATATAGAAAGGTTCAGTAATTGAGAAGGCCTACTTGGATGGAAATGATGTCTTATGCTGCTTTCCCTTCTCACAAGCAGTGTAAGGTTTAGGCTTAAGATAAGTCAGAGAAGGTAGTCCTGACACTAGTTCACCCTTGCTCAACTTGTTGATATTTTTGAAATTAAGGTGGGAAAGCCTCTTGTGCCATAGCCAGTTTGTATCCTCACTATTTTTGGAGTACAAACATGTTTCCTTTGAAGGGTCACCAGAGGACATGTCAAGTGTATACACATCCTTGGTTCTCTTGGCACTTAATACTGTATTACCTTCTTTAGTTATTATGGAGCCTCCTGTCTTTGTGAAGTGGACTTCATTATCTCCATCACACAATTGACTTATGCTTATGAGATTGTATTTCAGCCCTTTGACATATGAAACTTTGGACACTTTGAGGTTCCCATTATGAAGTTCACCATAGCCTTTTGTTTGCCCATGGTTGTTGTCACCAAAAGTCACTCTTGGACCTTTCTCTTTCTTATAGTTACTGAGTAAAGCCTTGTTACCTGTCATAGTTCTTAAACATCCACTGTCAAGAAACCGTGAACCAACACCCTGCACAGATTGAATGAAAGAAGAGTTAGTGACACAAGTAGGAATCCATTACTTAGTGGATCCCTGTGGAATGCACCTAGCTTTCCACTTCATTTCAGGTTTCTTATGTATGAGAGGAACAACTATGTTATCATTACAAGTCCGCTGTCTTGAATTCCCTTCTAAAGTACATTCAAATGCCTTATGCTCTTTGCTTCCACATTTATAACATTTTTGGGATTTTGTGGCCTTAGAGAATTGAACAACATTGTTTGAATGCCTATGAGTTTTCTTATCAATCATTTGACAATTATCAGTCATCGTTTGACTAACTTGACCATTAAGCTTATCCAGTAAATTTCTTAGGTCTTTATTTACAGGCACCTTGGATTGATCTTTGTTTTCAGAAAGTGTTTGACCAATCTTTGGAGTGGCAGAAATGGAAACAATGTGAACATCATTCTTTTTACTCATAGTTTCTTCTATTGAAAGAGAGTTGATTACTTCAAAATCAACTAATTGTTTAGAAGATGAGCTATGATCAGCTGACAGATCAGCTAAGCATTTATCATCTACTAACCTATCAGTTGATAAAGTAGTATTAGCTAATGATTCTTCAGTTTGTGAAATACTAGAATTTAAGTCATCTGTTTTCAAGGTTTGACAACATAATATCTCTGAGGTCTCAACCAATGATTCCTTTCCTTTACTCACATCCTTTGACTTTGAATTTTTAGTATTTTTACATTCTGAAATCTTACTAGAGGATGATTCAACAGAAGGAATAATTGATTCTTTTGAGTGGGAACTTTTGCTTTTAACAAACTTATTTATGAACACACTTTTGCCTTTAATAGTCTTGTGAAAAGTCTGTGGCAAAATGTCAACTTTGTCTAAGATATTAAGGTTCTTATTAGAATCAACATAGTTAGCAGCCTTAGAGTAATTTCCACCAATAATAGCTTGAACTTGTTTGGGTATCTGCTCCATGACACACTGAGTAGTCTTTTCTGCAGATACACACCAATACTTTACTACTTTTTGGAGGTCATTGAACTTTTTGGTTGCTTCACTAGTTTCTTTTACTAAGATCTCATTAAGTATCTTTTGATTAGCTAGTTCATCATTTAAGATTGTTATCTGCTTAAGTTCCTCATCCTTAAGAATTAATTTTTCCTTTAGTGATTCTACTTCTAATTTTAGCTTCTTCTCTCTTTGAATAGCAAACTGGAAATCAATACACAAGTAATCAAACATAGCATTCTTCTCATTATCATCATAGTTAATAAATTTTCCAACCTGATACATGGAGGATCCCAGTTGGTAGTTGAACAAGCTTTTGCAGCCTTTTCATGTCTTCATCAAAAGAACTACCATCATTGTTGTTGGCCATCATGCAGAACTAAGCAGAGATCACCTCATCTTCATATGAGGAAATATCTTCTTCTGCCCAATCTTATTCTTCTACTATAAGATCATGGCCCTAGGCTTTCTTCTTCTTCTTGTCAAGGACAGCAGCAAGAAGTTTCTTGAACTTGGCTTCATAATCAATTTTTCCCTCCTGCTTTGGCACAGATGAAGAACGAGTGTTATATTTGAACTTACAGTCACTGGCTTTGTGGCCAATCTTGCCACACTTATAACACTCTACTGTGGAGGCATCAAATGTAGATTTGGACTTGACAAACTTTGATGGCCTCTTGCTGAACCTCTTGACACCCTTTCCCTTCTTGAAAGGTCTGAACTTCTTAACCAACATTGCTACACCTTCAAATAGCTCCTCCAAGTTATTATCCTCACAATCATTCTCCAGCACTCTCCTCTTCATCTCCTTCTTCATCAAAACCAGAATCAATAGCTGCAAAGATTCTCATCTTTGTATCTCTTGATACAAGGGCAGTTGGTGCAGCTTTCACGACCTCCTTAATCTCCTTGGATGACAACTTCCTTTGCTTGAATGATTGCTCATGGTTTAGCAAGTTACCATAGAGAGCAACCAGAGACATTCCCTTTATCTTCTCACTATGTCTTAGAACAGTGACAAAGTGATCCTATGTTTCAGGGAGGGAGTCTGGAAACTTGTTCACCAAAACAAAGTTGCTCTTGGTTATGTCTGCCCTCTTCAAGTCATTAACTAGGCAGTTGAATCTGGTGTATGTCTGTGTAAGGCTCTCACCTTTATGAGCAAAGAAGAATTCATACTCTCTGTTGAGGAGGAGCTTCTTGTTCTCCTACACCTCTTCAGTCCCTTCATAGGCAACTGTAAGTGTATCTAGCATCTATTTAGAAGAAGTACAATTAAGCACTTGATGATAGATCTCATTGGGTAGTGTAGAGACAAGAGCTGATCTAGCCTTAACATCTAGGCTAACCAACCTCTTATCTTCATCTGTCCACAGATGCATGGGTTTGGTTATGATTCTTTCTGTTGTGGAGGTTTGACCGTCAGATTCTGATGGAATGCATAACACTGATGTTGGAACATAAAGACCATCATCGATTATTTCAAGCATTTGGATATCAAGGGTGGATAACAAAAGATGTGCTCTACTTTTCCACATGGAGATATTTTCTGCATCAAACATGGGACATCTTGTTAAAGACCCAGTGTTTGTAGAGTAAGCAAAACAGATCTAGATATTGATTATCTAACATGCTCTGATACTAGTTGTTAGTCCCAGATTGAGTACACAAAAACAAATGTTTGTAGAAGGGGGGGTTGAATACAAACTTTAGCTTTTAAAAATTTAAAGACACACCGATATACTTTTATATAATTCTTAATGATATTGAATCAAGAATTACATGTACTAGAAGCGGAAATTCTAAGTACAATAAAAGGTGGCAATCTATTTGTCTAACACATAGACAAGCTTACTCTAAAACAACTAATGTATATAGAGTGTTCAACACATGAACAAGTTTGATTATACACAATGCTTAAACTCTACGAATTTCTCAACTGATGAGATTTTCTTTCTGTGGAGTAGAGACTTCACTATGGAGTAGAGACTTCACTGTGTTGTATTTTGCATGTCCACCATGCACGAGTATATATAGAAATCTTGGTGAATCCTGTTGCATGAAGGTAGGAGACAAAGAGGATGTGGAAATATAATATTTTAATTGTAAAGGTAGTGGGTGAAAAGTAAAGTTACTTTAATCAAATGTTTGATAAAAGTAATTATACTTTTCTGCAAAAGTGCAACCCACTCACAATATAAAATTCCACATCTACTATCGTGTAGAAGTTTCTTTCCATTTCCATGCTTGTACTTTAATCAACACCATGCTTCTGTTTGATTCGACTTTACCAAGTATGGGATTGCTAGCCATACTTAGTTGTTTAAGCAAATCTTCAAGATCTTCGTCTGTTTGAGGTATTATTATCCTTTTCTAGTGGATAAGATCAAACCTTTTTGTCTCATACTTGATCCAAAAAGTGCATTTTACTTTTATAAGCAAAGATCTAAGGCATAATATAACAACACATGTTCTGCCTTTTACATATGACTTACAATCTGAAAAGATAGTGCAAATTTGACATTTTGCATGACTCAACTAACAGATTGTACTAGGAACTCTGGATTTCACTACTCAGTTGACAAAACATATCAGTTGATCACTTTTTGCTAGGACTCAGTTGATACATATTGCTCAGCTGATCATATAGATGCTCAGTTGATCAATAGTAAACATAGGAGGGTATAAGCTCATGTATTTGTATGATTAGTTGATCAAGAATGCTCAGCTGATCATTTAAATACATCAGATTATGTGTAGAGATGACTTGTGTAAGAGAATACTTACTTAGCTGATACTCTGGGCCTCAGCTGATCCATTTGTTCACTCAGCTGATGGAGTAGCTGAGCAAAGTCCTTGCTCAGCTGATAGATTACTTTCCTCAGCTGATGGTCTTCTAAATTTGTTTTCATCATCTGATGCTCCTTGGCTGATATCCCTTGGTTGATATTTGAGTAGGATCTAATGCTCAGCTGATGGTTCCATACTTAGCATATTTTACAGAATCTGTTTCAAACAACACATGTTTCAATTCTTTCTAAGTCATACTGAATGTAGGGTTTGGTTATAATCAAATTCTATGTTTTAGAATAGGCAGAGTTGATTATTAGGGTGAAGTGATTATCTCCACAACATTTCATAAATAAATCGTTACAAACGTCATATACTCTTAGTTGTATCAACACTCTTAGGAAACTAAGTCTTGACCCAAAGGATACTTCGCGATTGGCGTTAAACCCTCGGAAATCAGATTCATTATATGCTTGGTGATCTTACTGATTATATATATAGATGTACTTGGCGCTCGATATGTACGTATTAAAAGTAAATATTGAACTTGTTGTCATCTTTTATAATGTAAGGAATTCCTTATCCTAACACCGGTAATTCTTGATTCATAATCTATAAGAATTATGTTAAAAGTAATTGTGTGTTTAATAAGTTTGAAAATCTAAAGTTTGTATTTAAGCCCCCTTCTAAAAACATTTTATTGTTTGAGTACTTAATCTCGGACTAACAAATGTTTTGATGATATTTCAAGTTTAAAAATATATCTCTCCAGGAATAGTCTTATGGGCTATGGTATGGGTGACGAGGAGGTTAAAGCTATGGCGTTAAAATTCAAATGAAGAGCGTCCAAGGGATCATTTACTAACCTTGGTCTTCTGGTGGGTTTAAAAATGTAGAGTTTAAACTTTTGGTCGGGGGTAATAGATAGATTTAATAAGAAACTATTGACTTGGAAATCTAAGGTTTTATTTATAGGAGGAAGACTGCCCCTTTATTACTTTTCACTATTTAGATCTCACGAGGATGTGATTTAAAAATATCGAGGCCAGCAGTTGGTATCGTTGCTAATGAAGCTAGGGCCTATTGGGTCACACGCGAAGTATTGATTATGACATAACAAATGGTCAAAGGAGAGAGAAAACCAGAAACTTGTTCTGGTGGGCTGAGGCACGAGTCCACATAGGGCGTGACTTGGGCATGGCCTGTTTGCCTGGTGCCCAACAGGCTAGCATGAGCCCAATTCAGGCTTAACTTGGGCGTGGCCTTTTGGGCTAGCATTCCCGTGCTTGGTTAAAGGCACGCCCGTGACCTATGCAGTAACAACCTCTTTACTAGGATTTCAAGGTTAGTTAAAGAGGAGTTAATTGTATTAACTCATGTAACTGATGCATGGCTTTATGGAGCACAAATTTGAACTTATTTGTGAGTTCTATAAGTACTACTAGAAGCTAATGGGACTTGGTTACTTGACTTGTTGACTTGTTGATACTTTGCACACAAAACTCTCCCAAGCACACTAAGAACACAAGGCTTTGTTGATTCTATTGTGCTAAAGCATTTGGTGGTGTTAGATAGGCTTATCTACACTCTAGCAAGTGGGAGTTAAGGCAAGCTTGGTGTGGACTTCTCTTGAGGTATTAGTGTATTCACCTTCAAAGGCGTAAATCCGGATACAAGGGAGAACTAGCATCAAGGGTATAATTCTATATCTACTTGTTTCTTTTGTTGCATTGTTATGTTTAGAGTCATGATATGCTTAGTGGGTATTGTGTGGTTCACAAATTAAAAAAATGTTTCACCCATTTTTCTTTCGTTGTATCTCGATTAAACCACCAAAACCCAACAGCGGTTGGTATTAGAGTCATCTCTAACATGACTTTGCACATTTTCTTAGGAACTGAAATTTTTAGTTTTCTATCACAAACTGATTTTCCGGTGACCGGGCACCGCATTACCTTTGGGGTACAGGGCGTGCCGGCGGCCGGGGCACGACATTTGGTGGTGTTAGATAGGCTTATCCATGAAGTGCATAAAAACATATATCTATAGGTGTACATATGAATATGTAATTTTAAAGTTGTATTAAAATTACTAATGCATATGTACAAGGATTGCTTTTGTGCCTTAAATGTTTGGCAATCTTGATCAGAATATATATATTTGACATGGTTTTGTGACACACCATTGGTTTTTGCTTTGGTTGTGATTGCCCGGTAACGTGATTTTCCCTTAGCCCTATGTGTTGTTGTGGTTGGTTTTGGTTTTTGTCTACGTGCCGTATTGTTGTAATATTTAAATTTCGGGTGCGGCTTGCATGCCGTTTATTTTATTCTTTGTACTCGTAATAGTTTATTAGGATCGCGGCCTACGCGCCGTTTTCTTATTACTATGTATTTGTACTTAGATCATTTTATATATTACATCAAACCAACTGGAGTCACGACGTTGACGTCTTAGCGAGACCATTCCGGGAGTTTTGGATTCGTCAGTTTGGAGGAACCTACGCTGCGAGGCATCTTTGTTTTAGTCCTTAGATGACATTGTTTTTCCCGTATTGGATCACGGGGAAGGCGCATAGGATTTTTGGGCATGTTACCGTGCTTATCTCTTTTATATGCGTGGTTGTTTTTATATATTTCTTGCATGGATATATAGGAAATCGCATGCTAGAAAATTTTCAAAAGTATTTATAAAAACTAAGAGATTTATAAAGTGGTTTATATTTCTTTGTGCATAGAATTAACAATATTAATATAAATCGGGATTATATTAAAGGTGATCGAAAAATGGTTTTGTCGCTTAAATTGTTAAATCGCAAAAAGGTGTTAAAATATTTTTTGACGAGAAAAACAAAAAACCCGTTTTTCAAAAGTAAGTCATGCACCATCTGTAAGACGACATGATATCGCGTTATATATATATTTATTCGTTGCGATAAATGGTATTTAAATGTTAAATAATTCTCTAAATTATGATAATTGGTACTTAAAAGCATGTATTTGTTAGTGCAAGGTCTTAAATACTCGATGTCGAGAAGTTTAAGCGGAAAAGACGGAAAAAGACTCGAGATATAAAAGAAAAGCATAAAGTAAAAAAAGTCGAGGACGCGACGCGTCGAGGAGTTAAACGCGACGCATTTTATTGAAGTTGGGCGATCTTGTCGGACAAGAAAAGAAAGACGCGACGCGTCCAAGGGTCTAATGCGACGCGTTTCCCGCTGGAAATAAACTCTATAAATAGACTTGTTTTGTTCCAAAACAAGGATTCCAACACTTCTAGCCAGCCCTAGACGAACCAAGACGACGATTTTGGAGTTCTGGAGCATATTTCTTGAAGATAGCTTGGAGATGGAGCTTTTGGGAGCAAGGATTGAAGGCTTACACAATAGATTCACACATTGGTTTGCTATTCATCATGTTTAGTCTACTAATTATCTGTTTTTCTTCCTATTTTCCTTTGATTACGGGCTAGTCCCTATTATCTCTACTTGGACATGATAACTCTTGATTAATAGTGTGATATCAATGCTTAGACGATGTTTAATGATATATTTGTTATGTTCTAGCTTGTTCAAAGATCCAAGTGTATTAAAGTTTTGATTTTTATGCCTAGATCCGAGTTTTCATGACCATTCTTCCTATGTTTTGTGAATTTCTATGACCATTAGGATTCATAACTAGTAATTGACCATATCCTAGGGTTAGGTTTAAAGATTGGAACTTTAATGTGCTTGCAATTGCCTTTGATGACCATTCTTTGGTGATTGATTGATTTTATGAAATAACAAATCAATAGATTAAGTCTATCATAACTCGAATAATTTGACTAGTTAAAAGATTAGTTAATTCCATGATCATTAGGTTAATGTCTTGAAACTATAGGGTTAGTGAGTCTGACCAGGAAATCTAACCTCTTTAGAAATCGGTATATTGTTATAGGTCATCCATTGCACTTGCGTTGAAATCCACTGTTTTGATAGGGGAGTCTATTGTCCGAGTAGAGATACTTTACTTATGATTGATTAAAATCCAAGTTTAATCGACTTTCTGCTTTATTAGCTTCTAAATATGAGTTTCTGGTAATTTTAGGATCTAGTTTGGACTTGTTTGCTGCTTTCTACTGATAAATTGATGATTCCATGTTTACTGCTTTTTAGTATAATATTAGTCGGATAATTAGTTTAGTTATATCTAGAATCATACTCGTTTCCCGTGAGTTCGACACCCGTACTTATGTTCTATACTGCTACACGATTAGGTACACTTGCCTATTGTGCTCGTACTTAAGATATATACGGTTTTTATAAATTTAAAACTGGTACGTAAAACACACATCAAGTTTTTGGCGCTGTTTCCGGGGAACGTTTTCATTTTAGTATAATTAAATTAGTCGTTCTTTTAGTTTTTAATTTTGTTCATATATTCAAAAATCTAAAAAAATCAGAAAATATAAAAACTCAAAAAAATCATAAAACATTAAAAGCTACAAAAAGAATTTAGTGCCTTTCTGTTTGCCTGAAAACGCGACGCGTTGTATCCAAAAACGTGACGCGTTTCTCACTTTAGCGCGATTAGGGTTTCTGCTTCTCGTCAAACGTGACGCGTCCACTAGCTAAACGCGACGCGTTCCCGTATTTCCAGAATCTTTTCTTTCTTCTTTCTTTCTTCTTCGCTTGGAGATCCGTGCTGTCAACATTTGCGTTAGGCTAGTGCCAAGGAAGCCATCCGCTGATATACTTTTGCCTTTCGACGAATTGGAACGCATTTTTCATCAACGCCTTCGAATCAAACGCGAGAAAAAACAAATACAGAAGATGACAGAGAACTTCGCCAACATGTCGCTAGAGGAGTACGCGAGTCGCGTCCGAGAGGGAACAGTGCAGGGATCCATCAACCCGAGATCCATGAATAAAGATCTTTCGAAATTAAAGGTAATTCTTACATCTTTTGCGCGAAAGTCCTTTCACCGGAAAGGACAACGATGATGCAAATTAGCATGTCGAGGCCGTTCTTGAGATTGCTGACTACTTCCACATTCCTGGGGTAAGTAGAGATGCCGTCATGCTGCGAGTGTTTCCGATAACACTCCAAGGTGCAGCTAAATGTTGGTTAAGATCCAAGCCACCCATCCGTATAGGGGATGAGCTAAAAATCCGTTTCATCAAACAATTCAGTCCTCCATCTAAGATTGCAAAAATGAAAATGCAAATTCAGAATTTTATGTAATTGGAGGACGAGACTCTTTATGACGCCTGGGATCTCTACAAGGAAATGTTGCAGAACTGCCCGCAACATGATTTAAATCCCCACCAGGTCGTCCAAACATTCTATAACGGTATAAATGTCTGCACGAGACAAATGGCCGATTCACAAAGGCCAATACCAAAGAAGACTCCTGCGGAGGGATATATCCTGATTGAGGAGATGGCTCAGCACTCCCATCAGTGGCATTCCACGAGGGACACATCCTTCCGTAAAAAGTCCGCAGCCACAGCGGACTCATCCGATAGCATAGCAGCCCTCAATGCCAAACTGGATGCACTAGGGCGAGATATGAAAAAAGTCAACCAAAATATTCATGCTATGCAGGTTGGTTGTGACAACTGCAGCGGCCCTCATCTCGATAAAGATTGCCCATATGACGAAAGTGGGAATCTAAAAGAATCCGCGTGTTATCTTCAGGAGATATATACGATTATCCAGAGGATGAGGCGTTCTTCCGAAACAAGAAGCCAAACTAGAAACCCTATCCCGAATATCGTAAGGAGACGGAAGGGCGGTATAAGCAAAATTCTCCAGGATTCTACCAGAGAGATCGACCAAAGGAGCCAGAGAAGAAACCAAACTTCGAGGATATGCTTACACGTTTCGCAGCCACATCCGATCAGAGGCACAAAGAAACTGAGGAGTTGGTTAAGAAGATAGGAGTGTCAACCGAAGCAGCACTTCGGAATCAGCAAGTGTCTATTCATAATATCGAAACCCAAGTCGGTCAAATAATCCGGGTACTCTCCCGAGTAACACGGAAAATAATCCACGAAGAGATGTCAAAGCCGTGACCACCAGGCAAGACACATGAGGATTTCTTTCCTAAAACCGAAAGTGCTCCACCTACTACTTAAACCCACAAGGAGCAAGACAAAGGTAAGGCAAAGGCAACCAAGCCTAAGCCAATTGAAAAGCCATCATCTGAGCCACCTGTGAAGACGTATAGGCCACTAATTCCGTTTCCTAAGAGGCTAAAGAAATAGAAACAAGAAGAGCAATATCGTCAGTTTTTAGACTATCTTAAATCTTTGCACATAAACATTCCGTTCGTTGAAGCAATGGCGCAAATGTCAAAATATGCAAAGTTTCTGAAAGAGCTGCTAACTAATCGCAAGAAAATGGAGGCAGTCTCGAGTGTGACGATGTATAAAGAATGTTCAACTGCCATGTTGAACAAACTTCCAAAGAAAATGACCAATCCAGGCAGCCTGACTTTACCTTGCCAATTTGCTAATCTCCCGATCAGTCATGCATTAGCCGACTCCGGTGCTAGCGTGAATTTAATGCCATATTCATTCTACGCGAAATTGGAACTTCCTGAACCTAAACCGATTCGTATGGCTATCCATTTGGCCAATAAATCAGTTACTTACCCATGAGGGATTGTAGAGGATTTGTTGGTTAAAATTGATAATTTTATCTTTCCGTCCAACTTTATCGTGATCGATATGGAGGAGGATGACCAGGTTCCGATAATCCTGGGAAGGCCATTCTTTATCACCACTCGTGCATTATTTGACATACACAAATCACAACTCACACTGAGGGTAGGTACTGATGCCGTTACCTTTGGAATTGACAAATCTATGAAACATTCAAAATCGTGTGACGATTCAGTGTTCTTCGTTGACATTTTCGACGATTTACTTGAGGAGGAGGTGAAGAAGATGGAAGATAAGGAGATGGATGGTCAAATGCCCATGGGAGAGGAGCTTTTTGATGCCGAAAGAGACCTAGCAGAGTTGGAAAAGCTTCTGGAGGAAGTAGGTGAAGAGGAATTGAATAGGCCAGAATCGACAAAAACGCGACGCGCTAGTTCAAAAAACACGCTGCGTCCATTCCCTAAATCACGATTTGAGTCTTCAAAAGAAGGGAACGCGACACGTCCATTCCCTGAATCGCGATTTGAGTCTTTAAAAGAAGGGAACACGACGCATCCGGGTACACAACCCGACGCGTTCCCGGTTTCCAGCAAACCACATGAACTTAAGGAACTCCTGGAACACTTAGAATATGCATTATTAGGGGAAGACTCACGACTTCCGGTTATCGTCTCTTCCGCTTTATCAAATTCAGAAAAGGAAAGATTGATTGCCGTCCTCAAGAAGCGAAAACAAGCAATCGCATGGTCTATTTCCAACATCAAAGGAATTAGTCCATCGTTTTGCACTCATAAAATCTTGATGGAGGACGAGGCAAAACCCGTAATTCAACCACAGCGCAGGTTGAATCTGAAGATGCAGGAGGTGGTGAAGAAAGAAGTTTTCAAATTACTCGATGCCGGTCTTATCTACCCAATATCCGATAGCCCGTGAGTTAGCCCAATTCACGTGGTTCCAAAGAATGGTGGAATGACCGTGGTCGTAAAGAGAAAAACAAGTTAATTCCTACTCGTACAGTCACTGGTTGGCGAGTGTGCACTGATTATCGTAGGTTGAATGATGCTACATGCAAAGACCACTTCCCGCTACCTTTCATAGATCAAATTCTCGAGCGTTTATCTGGTAATGCCTTTTATTGTGCTCTCGACGGGTTTTCTGGTTATTTCCAGATTCCAATTGTTGGTCCCAATGAGAATAAACAAGCAACCGATACAGTGTAGAAGGAGGGGTTGAATACACTTTATCGGCAATTAAAAAAATCAATTAAATGTATATTGAATAATCAAATAATGTATTACAATCTCACTCTTTAATCAAACCAACAGGATGATTTGATCTTACACTGACTACAAACTCATCTCTCTCTAAACACTCTTAGATCACAAACTAATTTGATGATCGAACTTCTTGTAAAAACCGATTAACAAGAACACTGGAAACTCTCTTGAACTTTGAATGCACAAAGTTATCGCAACATACACGTATTAAGTATGACTAACACACGTACTCTTGCAACTTATGTAAAAAAAACTTCTTCTTCTAAACATATTAGAAGGTTTATACTTATACTTGATTCATCTACGAACAAATCGTGATTTAAAGATAGAACTTATCTTTTCTTTAAAAGCCGTAACAAACTCTTTAATTAGAACTTATCTAATTAATTTTGTTTGAGATTTCTATCAAACTAATAGATAGTTTAAATTAGGTTTTGATATCCTAATTTAAATGTCGTAGATATTGAGAGTTTATAACAAGATTTAAAACTTATTTAAAATCTCTAATCTGATTTCTTGCGCTGAGCTGACTTACTCAGACTTGACATTGTCAGGTTGAGTTCTTGAATCTTCAGATCTTCACTCTTGAAGCCTATCTCAGCTTAGAAGTCACTGAGTTATCTAGTACTTACATAGAAAACTCTGTATCCATTTGTACGCTAACTACTCAGCCTATGCTGACTAGTCAGTCTACAACAGACTTACATAATTCCTACCACTTCACCTATCATCCATACATAGCTATGGTTTGTCTCATCAAATCTAACTATTCTAAGCATGGTACTAACAATCTCCCTCTATTTGATGATGACAAAACATTAAATCAAAATAAGCATAGGTTAAAAGAATTATGTTAAACAACTCTGGAACTGACCAAAGTTAGTTCTAAAATAAGTACTGAACTGATTCGTACTTATTCGTTATGTCTTGAACTTAGAAGAATCGTTATGTTACAAATCTATTATAAGACTTGTATTCTAAGTGTTGTGATAATCACTTAGATGCTGAACTTATCAGAATATAATTGAACGTATCAATCCTTAGCGTGAATTTACAAAGCTATTTGTTTGAACATACCAAACATAATATTGAACATATCAAATAATAAACATTTGAACATATCAAACTTGATTTTTTTTCATTAATGAACATATCATTTACATTTTCAGCTTGATCAATAGCTTATACACACTTTGTGCTTTCAATATATATATATATATATATATATATATATATATATATATATATATATATATAGAACTACAAGATCAGCTTATTCTAACTTTGAAATCAGCAAAATTTTCACATTTCCATGATCTTCAGGATCTCTTTCTCCGGCTTCCAGCCACATATCCAAACATTTTAGTTCCCATATACCAGCTTCTTTAATGGCATTGTCGAGAGTTTCTCCACCATCTTGATATTCTTTCATTTCATCCCTTCTGGGCCTGATTGCCCTGTTTAGTTGATATCTGAATGGTGAATTCTGACTTGAGTCATCACACAGAATCCTCGGATACAGAATCTGCTCCAGGATGGCCAAATGTATACTTGCTTCTTCCAAAAAGCACTGATTTCCTTCAATGTCTATATACATGAAGCCTGATAGAGGTTGATCAATATAAGTATTTTCTTTGAACTCAACACCCTTGGGAATTTATAAGCTGAGAACTCTATCTTTTCTTTGCCTTGCAGCTCTTTCTCTTGCAGCTCTATTTCGGTTAAGGAAGACATCAAATTCAGCTGTTGGAATTTCTCCAAGCTGATCAATTCTAACAAAAATTCTCTTAAGCTCTTGTATGACCTCTTGTTTGACCTGACTTTGCTTCATTCTTTTTACTATAGAGGCCACTATCTTCCATTTAGAGAATCCCAACTTGTATAGTCTTCTCATGTATAGTCCTACCTCAGCTTTGTTTTCCAACACACAGTTTAGTATCACCAACTCCCCTTTTCTGCTCAAAGTTAGCCTTTCAATCTTGTGACCAAAATATTTCCTTTTGTAGCAGTATCTTAGTTCATCACCTGTGTATGGGATTGGTTCAGCTCTTGGTCCAGAATAGTCAGCCTCTACTTCAGCTAGTGTAGCATTAGCTTTGGCTTGTACTTTTAATCTTTCAGCTTCTTCTTCTTGTGCCTTTAACTCTTCCACAGTCATTCCTAATTCCTTAGCCATGTCAGCTATCATTTGTTTAGCCAATGCAGTGTTTGCCTTTTCAATAGCATCTATTTCATCACTTGAGTCAGTGTCAGCTTCAGCAATCTAGGACTGACCTTGTTGCTCAGGTTCTGAAATGATAACTTTCCTCCTCTTAGCTAGAGACACATCAATTGTTCTCCTCTTTCTTTGCACAGTCTCTATAACCTTGCCTTTCCCTTTATCTTCTTGTGAAGCTGGAACAAACTCATATTCAACACTCTTTGGTAGCTTAGATTGAGGAGTTTAGACAGACACAGCTTGAGGTGTTTCTGCATGTAGAGTTTCAGGTTGAGCTGATTGGACTAATGGAGCTGTAATTGTTTGGACTGCTGGGACCTCTTGATTTTTAGGAACTATCCCTTGATCTTGTGACTGTTGTTGAGGAGGCTTATCTAAAGTACTCATGAACTGATCATGATCTTCAATATTTACTTCCTCCGTGTGCTCCTCCTCAACCTCTGAGGATTTTGATTTTGACTTTTTCTCCCCCTTTTTGTCATCAGCAAAAGGGAAGGTCCCCAGCTGGAGTACAACGCCCTGTGATTCTTCCACTGGCTTTGACAGTGCATCTAGCTTGCCCATCAGCTTAGCTTTGTCCTTATTCCTTTTCTTATGGAGTAGCTCAAACTGTATTTTCAAATATCTCAATATAACTTTGGCATCCATGGCTTTAGTGTCATCAAAGGAGATAGATTTTGACTATTCCGATCTCTGTTTAAACTCAAAGTCCTCCTGGCCAGTGGATGATTGAATTTCCACTATAGGTGTAACGTTCGAGTGTTCCTCTCGAGGTGAGTTTGTAGGCCCCATATCTAAAGGTTAGTGCTGACCTCTGGAGTCAAGGGGGTCAGATTTTGAACCCTGTAATCCTTCTTGGCTTGTGAAAGGATCATTGACAGGTTGTGCAGAGGGGTGTGAGAAAAGAAATGAAGTAGACGGACCAAAATAGTGTAATTTAGTGGTTGTGGGGGCTGGGCTGAGTGGGGAAGAGGGGGTTAGTTGACCCTGGGGAGTGGTCAGAATTTCAATGTAACCTTCATGGGTCTGTGAAGGCACAGGGGTAGGGTCTCCCATGGCTCGAGTAGGTATGGGCTGAGTAGACACCATACCCGGCGTAGGCTGAATGGGTGAAGTGAGCCTTGAGGTTGGCACCTTAAGAGAAGGTGTCTCTCCCTCAGCTCCTGCCGGTGGAGGTGTCAGTGTGACATAAGCTCTAGGGTCCTTTTGAGGTGAAGGACCACCCTTGGCAGCTTTACGTGTATAGGAGTGGGAAATATCCTTAGTAGTAGTGGGCTGACCAAGGTTGGCTTTAGATTGGAGAATAGATGGAGATGTTTGTAGTAGGGGAGAGGGGTTAGACTGAGTTGGGCTTGACTCAGTCTTATCTCCCTGTTTCGGGAGTGGAGAAATATAAGAAAGAAAAGGAGATACGTGATGAGAAGTCATACCTGCTGCACCTAGCAGCGGGGACTTGGAGCTAGGAAATAAACTTCTTTGCTCAGAGCTAGAAGTGGTGGAAGAAATCCTTTGTGCATGGGGTCTGAGCTAAGTCCTTGGTTCTTCAGCTTGGGAGGACTCAGCCTCAGAGTCAATAGCTTCACCTTCTTCCTCCTCAGCTTCTTCATCCTTCTCAGCTTCATTTGACTCAAGAGTAGGAAGCTATGCAAAAGCCTAGCACTCATTTCTGGGTGCCCAGGGAAGATATCATCCTTGAACATTCTTGAGCTGAGGGCAAGAGTTGGAGTAGTTTCATATCTACTTGCATATTGAGCTCCAAGTCTGTCCTCGAATACAATTGATAGAAAGCGGATGAAGGGCACATTTACATCTCTCACAACTTTGGAGACTTGTGATCTGAGTACTTCAAAGATCAGCTCTGCATAATCTACTTGTCTTCCTAATACATATTGTACAACATCTGCATCTCTAAATCATTGACATTATCAAGACCACCAACTTTGTATCCCAGTGAACATACCACTGTGGATACCATGAAGCCCCAACCAGTTTGGAAGACTAACTTCTTTATAACCCCGGTTACTTGTGGATGACCCATTAGGGGTAGAACACTCCTGGCTATTTCCCTAGAAATAGGGGCATCATAATGATTAACAACAGGTATTTGTAAAACCCTTCGTAAGACATTAGCGTCAACTACCATCCCTTGTTGTCCACTTAGGACAGTTCTCCTTATTTCCCTTAGATTAGCTTCATAGCGAGAGGTATACCAAAACTCTGTCAACAATTGAGAAACTAGGACTTCAGGACCATCAAGAAAGGCATGTGATAGGGGTCCTTTGCGAATATAAGAGAACCACTCCTCATATCTGTGACCACGTTTGGATTGTGGAATGTCGATGCACGGCAGTATGTTGTTCTGTTTTTACATCGGAAGTGCATTGTTCTTGAATGTACCTCCTCGGATCATTTGATCAATCAGATTAAGAACGTATCCCTCCATTGGTATTGAACTAATCATGTTAGATTGTACTTAGCAGTTTTAGGATTTCGCACTGAGCGATTGATTCTACACAAAGTAATATTAGGGTTTAAAAAATAGAGAGGGAGGTATAAAATTTGGGAGAATAGACGAAATACGGTGAAGAGTGTCTTTATTTATACCTTTTCAATGTGAGAGAACGGCTCTATTGAATGTAAGTTACCAAAACTAACATTGTTACATTAATCCGGACTTTACCAAGATTAATGGAATTCCTTTAAAGAACATATCTTAAAAAATTTATAATCGACGTACGTGTATTTAAAAAAATACCATAAAAAATTTTAGGGCTGACCTAGATATGTGGAACTGACCACACTTTAGAACTGATTACTCAGCGTAGACTGATCACTCAGCTTAGATTGAGCACTTAGCTCTGAGTGAGCTATCAGATCAGATTTTGACACTTAGTCAACTTTAGTACTTAGCAAATATTGAACAGAGACAAAGGAATAACGGAACATACCAAATTAAGGGTTGAGCATACCCAGCTTGCCAAGTAGAGTTGTGAATCTTGTGCCTTCAATTGGTTTAGTGAAGATATCTGCAAGCTGATCTTCAGTTTCAATGAAGACTAACTCTACCTTGCCCTTTTCTACTATGTCTTTGATGAAGTGATGTTGTATCTCTATGTGTTTTGTTCTTTAGTGGAAAACTAGATTATGTATAATGGCAATTGCACTTTGGTTGTCACAGAGTATGGGAGTCTTTGAATATTGAAAATCAAAGTCTCTAAGCTGATGTTGCATCCACAGTATTTAAGCACAACAACTCCCTGCTGCAACATACACAACTTCAGCTGTGGAAAATGCCACTAAGTTTTGTGTCTTGCTTCTCCAGCTGACTAACTTACCACCTAACAATTGACATCCTCTAGTAGTACTCTTTCTGTCTAGGCCACAACCGGCAAAGTCTGAGTCTGAGTATCTATCAACTCAAATCCTGATCCTTTTGGATACCACAAACCTAATTTAGGTGTTCCCTTCAGATATTTGAGTATTCTTTTGACAGCTTGCAAGTGTGATTCCTTTGTATCAGCTTGATATCTTGCACACACACATGTATCAAACATTATATCAGATCTTCTTGTTGTCAGATAGAGTAATGAACCTATCATCCCTTTGTATGTAGTCAGACATACAGACTTCCCATCAATGTCCTTGTTCAGCTTGGCATTGTGAGACATTGGAGACTTTGAAGGATGGCTTGATTCTAGTCCATATTTCTTAATCAGATCAAAGACATACTTGCTCTAATTAATAAATATACCATCTTCTTTCAGGTTAATTTGAAGTCCCAAAAAATAAGTCATCTCACCCATCATGCTCATTCTGTATTGATTAGACATTATCTTAAAGAACCAATCACATAGACTTTGGTTTGATGAACCAAAGATAATTTCATCTACATAGATTTGAACTAGAATGATATGTCCTCTGCTTTTTCTTACAAATAGGGTTTTGTCAATGCTTCCCCTAATAAAATTGTTTGAAAGCAGATAGGTAGACAATGTATCATACCATGCTCTTTGTGCTTGCTTAAGTCCATAAAGAGCTTGTCCAACTTACAGACATAATTTGGATGTTTAGAATCAACAAAACCAGGAGGTTGTTTCACATATACTTCCTCGTGTAGTGATCCATTTAGGAATGCACTCTTGACATCCATTTGATACACTTTGAAGTTCTTAAAGGCTGCATAGGCTAGGAACAATCCTATAGCTTCAATCCTTGCAATAGGGGCAAAGGTCTCATCATAATTAATACCTTCTTCTTGTCTATACTCCTGAGCCACTAGCCTTGCCTTATTTCTGATCACTACTCCATCCTTGTCCATTTTATTTCTATAGACTCACTCAGTGTCTATAACTATTTTTCCTTTAGGGGTAGGGACAAGGGTCCAGACCTTATTTCTTTGAAATTCTGTCAGCTCCTCTTGCATGGCTTCAATCCAATCCTCATCCTTCAGTGCATCTTCAGTCTTCTTTGGTTCCATCTGAGATAGAAAACTAGAATAGGGTACATAGTTCGCAGTAGCCTTTGATCTAGTTAACGCACCATCTTCAATGTTACCAATAACATCATCAACAGAATGATCTTTTAACACTTTGAAAGTTGTAGTGGGAGATTGTGGTTCTGAATCTGAATCTGAGTAGTGTCCTTTAGGCTGAATAGGACTGACTTCTTCAGTCTGAGTTGGGATTGAGAAATCACTTAGATCCTCAATTTGATTTGTACCTGATGATTCACCTAGATTCTCAGGCTGATGATCGGATTCAAGAAACTTATATGTGTGATCATCTTCAATGTTAATGGCTTCTTTAGTTAACACTGTCTTGTCAGATTTGCCACCATCTTCATCAGTAGAA
The DNA here is from genome assembly GCA_038502395.1 of Dittrichia graveolens. Classification (NCBI taxonomy): domain Eukaryota; kingdom Viridiplantae; phylum Streptophyta; class Magnoliopsida; order Asterales; family Asteraceae; genus Dittrichia; species Dittrichia graveolens. The sequence goes on along the minus strand of JARJIL010000005.1, from coordinate 64,325,148 downwards.
TCATCCATAACGTACATGGTATTTGATGTGAGATCTTCTCTGCTCCTTTCAAGCTCACTTAGACTAACCGAGTCAGCTTGAGCTTTGTCAGATTCATCAATACTTGTCTCATCAAATGTAACATGTACTGACTCTTCAATTACCTTTCTTTTAAGATTGTAGCCTCTGTAGGATTTAGAAATTGAAGAATATCCAACAAATATACCTTGATCAGCTTTAGGTTCCAACTTATGGAGTTGATCTCTTTGGTTTAGCACATAGCATGTCACACCAAAGATATGGAAATATCCAATGTTAGGTTTTCTGCCATGATACATCTCATAAGGTGTTTTACCATGTCTTTTAACTATTACAGTTCTGTTCTGTGTATAGTAGGTTGTACTTACAGCTTCTGCCCAGAAGCTCAGCTTGAGCTTTGCTTCACATAACATGGTTCTGGTAGCTTCAATTAAAGTTCTATTTCTCCTTTCAGCAACTCCATTTTGTTGTGGAGTTCTTACATATGAAAAATTCTGGATAATTCCCTTTTCTTCACAAAAGCCTTCCAGGGTTGAGTTTCTAAACTCAATCCCATGATCACTCCTGAGCTGCTTGATGGACTTACCCTTCTGCAACTCTTCTTCTTTTATGAAGCTGATTAACTCATTAGCAGCTTCACTTTTGGCTTTTAAGAAGATCACCCAAGTAAATCTTGCGAACTCATCAACAATCACAAGGGTATACTTCTTACCACTTAGGCTTGGGGTGTTTATAGGTCCAAATAAGTCCATATGCAACATATGCAATGGTTCTGTAATTGAAAAAATCTGTTTGGACTTGAAGGATCCTTTATGATGTTTTCCCATCTCACAAGCTGAACACAGTTTGTCTTTAGCAAATGTGATCTTTGGCAGACCAGAGACTAACTCTTTTCTAGACAATTTATTGATATATTTGAAGTTCGGGTGTGAAAGTCTTTGTGCCACAACCAACTCAGCTTAGGAGTTGAGTCAGAGTACAAGCAGATTTCTGTTGAAGGGTCTGCTAAACTAAGATCTAACAATATATATATCTTTCCCTTTTTGCCATTAATATTGGCTTTCCTTTCTTATCATAAATGGTCACTGCATGTTTTCTGAAGGTGACTTCATAATCCTCATCAAACAATTGACTGATACTTATCATATTGTGTTTAAGGCCTTCAACATATGCGACCTTTTTGAAAGTGACTTTTCCAGCTGTTATCCTTCCATAGCCTTTAGTCCTTCCTTGAGAATTATCCCCAAATGTCACCTTGGGTCCTTCACTGTTTTGGAATTCACTCAGAATCCCTTTGCTTCCTGTCATGTGCCTTGAGCATCCACTGTCTAAGTACCACTTGTATGAGCCCTGCACATGATTAACTAAACATATTAGTTTCTTTTAGGAACCCACTGTTTGGTGGGTTTTGTGGATGAGCACTTAGTTGATCCCTTAGAGGCTAACTGATAAGCTTGAGTAGGTTCTGAGTCCTTCTTAGGCTGATCATCCTCTATTTTCTCAGGCTTCAGATTGGAACTTACACAATCCTTGGCTTCATGACCTCTATCACCACACTTATAACATTTTCTTCTGAAAATATGTGTTTGAGTGATTTCTTTAAGTTTTCCAATATTAAATTTTGATTCAGTTTTAGGGTCATGAGATGTGGATAACCTTATCAGATTTATGGTTATCCTTATTTGGTGAAGTCTGACTTACAGACATCTTCCTATTCTTAGAGGTCCTCTCAGAACTGACTTGAGAGTGATGTCTTTTTGAGTTGGTATGAGTTATCCTATCAAAGACAGTTGTTCTAACAGGATTGTAATCCAATCTTTTGAAAACTAACTTACAGATCATTTTGAATTTAGAGCACTCAGCTTGATGGCTTGCATTAATAATCTGGGGGCTTTGGATTGGTCTCACAAACTTATTGGTTTTGACCTGCTTACCATCCTTGTTTTCCAAATATGTTTTTGGTATAATATCATTAGATTTCACATTTTTGTCTTCTAAACTGAGTCGATCTTTATCAATCTCATTAGCAGCAGCACTGTAGTCGCCCCCTAGCACTGCTTTTACCTGATTTGGTATTTGTTGGTTGATACATCTCTCTACTTCTCTTGATGACTTACACCAAGATTCACAGATCTTTCTTAAATTGTCAGCTTGATCCTTCAATCCTTCGATTCTTGTAACTCTTCACTTAGAAGTTTGTTGATATGAATCTGACACTCATAATTACTTTGAGTCTTTTTACCAGCATTTATTAGAGTTTCAGAGTGTTTAAGTTCATCTTTTAATTTTGAAATTTTAGTTTTCAAATTAGATTGAATAGTAAGAGAGGTTTTGAAGTCATTCAACAAATAGTTGAACATTAAGCATTTCTGCTCATCGGTGTAAGAGCTAAAGTTATTTACCTTGTACATTGAGGCAGGATCCCAGTTGGTTAGCTTACTCAGCTTAGCAGCTTTAGTTAGATCCTTGTCAAAAGAACTTTCTTCTAACTCATAGTCAACCTGTTCCTCTTCATGCTCAATGGCCATCAAACATCTATTTGGCTCATCATCATCTGAGGTAGATGATTCAGTGTCCCAGGTCTCAGCATAGAGACCTTTGGTGTTTTCCTCTGGCTTGCCAAAAGCTTCTGATATTTCTTATTGTATTTATCAGCTCTGTAGGCATTCTTGTCAGCTACTGAAGCTGACTCCCCTTTCTTAGCTCTACACTCAGCAACTATGTGTCCTATCTTTTGACAGTTGTAGCACTTAGCTTTCTTAGGAGCGAAAGCAGACCTACCACTTTTGCTCTTGTTAGATTGACCCCTTCCTCTTCTGAACTTCCTAAAATTTCTTGCCAACATAGAAATTTGTTCAGTAAGAGCATTCATCTCTTCATCATCTGAATCTGAGTGAGAACTTACCTCCTCAGACTTAGACTCAGAGTCAGTCTCAGCTTTAAACTTTCTTGATCCTTTCTTATTCTTTTCTGCAACTAATGCAGATCTAGCACTATTGACAGATTCTTTTAATTGTTGTTGGGCCACTTTCTTCTGTTCCATGATTGTTGATGATTTAGAAGAAAACCATAGATGGATCTGAGATCATATTTATCTAAGGTTCCACCAGCATGAAGAGCAATGGTGATCTTATTGACTTATTCTGGTAACACATCCAAGAACTTAAGCACCAACCCAGTTTCATCTTTCTTGACACCTACCAAGATTAGATCGTTGATCAAGCACTGAAACCTGGTAAACAGATCAGTCTGGGTTTCACTTTTTTTAGAAAAGAAGGTCTTATAAGAATGACTCAGATTTGTTTTCTTATGTTGCTTAACCAGATCAGTGCCTTCATAAGTGACACTGAAAGTATCCTACATCTCTTTTGAGGTTTGGAACCCAACCACAGTATGCAAAAGAGGATTTGTCAAAGCATTTGCTATGATGCTTTGTGCCTTGTCATCCAGATTGAATTGTTTGCGATCTTCCTCAGTCCAAGATTCTTCAGACTTGAGAGTTTCTCAAGAGGGAATATTTTTGTCATTGGAAGTGATATGGATCATGGGAATGATTAGGCCATATTGAATCACGGTTTTCATCCTGTGATCCATAGACTTCAGAAAAAGCATGGCTCTGAACTTCCACATGGGATAGTCAGTGCCATCAAATATAGGACACCCTTTTGCCACCATTGTTGGAATATGATTTGATTGCTTGTTAGCAGACATCTTGGCCTCTTGATAGCGAATCTAGATCTTCAACTTATGAACAAACCCGCTCTAATACCAGTTGTTGGTCTCAATGAGAGTAAACAAGCAACCGATACAGTGTAGAAGGGGGGGTTGAATACACTTTATCAGCAATTAAAGAAATCAATTAAATGTATATTGAATAATCAAACAATGTATTACAATCTCACTCTTTAATCAAACCAACAGAATGATTTGATCTTACCCTGACTACAAACTCAACTCTCTCTAAACACTCTTAGATCACAAAGTAATTGAAGATCGAACTTCTTGTAAAAACTGATTAACAAGAACACTGGAAACTCTCTTGAACTTTGAATGCACAAAGTTATCGCAACATACGTGTATTAAGTATGACAAACACACGTACTCTTGCAACTTATGCAAAAAAAACTTCTTCTAAACATATTAAAAGGTTTATACTTATACTTGATTCATCTACGAACAAATCGTGATTTAAAGATAGAACTTATCTTTTCTTTAAAAACCGTAACAAACTCTTTATTTAGAACTTATCTAATTAATTTTGTTTGAGATTTCTATCTAAATAATAGATAGTTTAAATTAGGTTTTGATATCCTAATTTAAATGTCGTAAATATCGAGAGTTTATAACAAGATTTAAAACTTATTAAAAACCTCTGATCTGACTTCTGGCGCTGAGCTGAGTTACTCAGACTTCACATTGTCAGGCTGAGTTCTTGAATCTTCAAATCTTCACTCTTGAAGCTTATCTCAGCTTAGAAGTCACTGAGTTATCTAGTACTTACATAGAAAACTATATATACGTTTGTACGCTGACTACTTAGCCTAGGCTGACTAGTCAGTCTACAACAAACTTACATAATTCCAACCACTTCACCTATCATCCATACATAGCTATGGTTTGTCTCATCAAATCTAACTATTCTAAGCATGGGACAAACACCAATAAATCCCGAGGATCAAGAGAAGACAACCTTCACGTGCCCGTATGGAACCTTCGCATACCGACGCATGCCTTTCGGCTTATGCAACGCACCAGCCACGTTCCAGTGGTGCATGACTGCGATCTTTCATGATATGGTGAAGGATTTCATAGAGGTCTTTATGGATGATTTCTTGGTGTTTGGTGACTCTTTCGACTTCTGTCTATCTCATCTGGATCACATGCTCGCTTGCTGTGAGGAGACGAATCTGGTGCTTAATTGGGAAAAATGCCATTTTATGGTAAATTAAGGAATCGTTCTTAGGCACAAAGTGTCCAAAGTCGGCATTGAGGTGGATAGAGCGAAAATAGATGTTATATCTAAATTACCACCATGAACAAATGCTAAAGGGGTAAGGAGTTTTCTAGGCTACGCGGGCTTTTCTTGGAGATTCATAAAAGATTTCTTTAAAATTACGCGGCCTTTAACTCAGCTTTAATTGAAAGATGCTAAATACGATTTCTCCAAAGAGTGTGTAGTATCATTTAATACCCTTAAGGAAAAACTAACCACCGCACCGATCATGGTCGCGCCTAATTGGAACTTGCCATTCGAACTTATGTGCGATGCGAGTGATTACGAGGTAGGTGCGGTGCTAAGTCAGAGAGTCAACAACCGTTTTCAGCCAATTTACTATGCGACCAAAACTCTAAATCTAGCGCAGGAGAATTACACCACAATGGAAAATGAATTACTTGCCATAGTTTTCGCTTTTGATAATTTCCGATCATACCTAATCTTGTCCAAAACCGTCGTGTTCACCGACCACTCTGCTCTGAAATTTCTATTCGGAAAACAGGATTCCAAGCCGAGACTTATTCGGTGGATTTTGTTACTTCAAGAGTTCGATATACAAATCAAAGATAAGAAGGGAGCAGAGAATGTCGCTGCTCATCACTTGTCACGTCTGGAGAATCCCGAATTAGAGGAGCTACACGAAGCTAACATTGGGGATGATTTTCCAGACGAATATCTATTGCAGGTAAGTCAGACTACGCCCTCGTATGCTGACTTTGTGAATTATTTAGCTGCGGGTATCTTCCTGAAAGGAATGTCTCATCAGCAAAAGAAGAAATTCCTCGCTGATGTGAAATATTACTATTGGGATTATCCCTATCTTTTTCATCACCGTGTGGACAACATTATCCGAAGATGTGTGTCAGGAGAAGAGGTGAGGAAAATACTGAGGGATTGCCACAATAGGCCGACCGGGGGACACCACGGTGTGGCCTACACCGCAAAGAAGGTATTTGAAGCCGGATTCTTTTGGCCTACCATTTGCAAGGATACACAGACCCTCGTTAAGGAATGTGATGCGTGCCAACGTTCAGGAAATATCTCTGCACGGAATGAGATGCCATAACACAGCATTCAAGTATGTGAACTATTTGATGTGTGGGGTATCGATTTCGTGGCACTTTTTCCTTCTTCCCGTGGAAATAAATACATTCTAGTAGCCGTCGATTATGTATTGAAGTGGGTTGAGGCACAAGCTTTACCCACTAACGATGCACGTGTCGTCGTGAAATTCTTACAAAAATTATTCTCTTAGTTTGGCATTCCTAAAGCTCTCATCAGTGATAGGGGCACCCACTTCGCGAATTCGCAAATGGAAAAGGTGTTACAGAAATATCGTATCAACCATAGATTTGCAATAGCCTACCACCCTCAAACGAGTGGGCAAACCGAAGTGACCAACCGTGCAACTAAACGTGTATTAGAAAGGGCGGTCAACGGGAATCAGAAGGAATGGTCACATAAGTTGGATGATGCGCTTTGGGCCCTTAGGACCGCTTTTAAAACACCTATAGGTAGTACACCCTTTAGGTTAGTATATGGCAAAGAGTGTCACCTACTAGTGGAAATAGAACATAAAGTATACTGGGTGTTGAAGACTTGCAACTTAGACATGGATGGTGCCCGTGATAATCGGTTGATGCAACTTAACGAACTCGATGAATTACGTAACGAGGCGTATGAGAGTTCATTAATTTACAAATACGGCACCAAAAAATGGCATGATGCACGTCTGCGTGGACACAAGAACTTCGAAACAGGAGATAAGGTGCTATTATTCAATTCTAGGTTGTGATTATTTCCCGGAAAGTTGAAAACGAGATGGTACGGTCTGTTTGTGGTGGTGAAAGTATTCTCGCATGGAGCGATTGAACTGAAATCAGAAGACGGCTCGACTTTCAAGGTGAACGGACATCGTGTTAAATATTACATGGAGGGAATGCACGAGGAAAACAAAGGCAAGGCCTTACGCCTCGACGTGATAACATCCTAAGTGTGGGGTGGAGTCTAGCTTATGACTCATATCAAAAGAAGCGCTTGCGGGAGGCAACTCGTTACTTGGTTTGTTTTGTTTGAAAACATTGTCAGTGGCTTACATGATGATTGCATATCTATTTTGATTAATCTATGATGATGTTTGTGTTTGAGATGTGTGATTCAGAGTCCGCTTAAACCGTATGGAGTGCATGTTTATGCTGGCAGTCAGTTCGGCTCCATATTTTATCACTCTGATCGCTGTGTGAGGGATATACCTAAGGGGAGTTTGTTTCTGATCTTTCTCTACCCTTTATTTTTATTTTGCTTTGTTCTTATGTACAATGAGGACATTGTACGATTTAAGTGTGGGGTGGGTGGTTAGAAAAGATTCTCCATTGCAATTGAGCTTTATTTGAAATCATGAAAATTATGATGAAGTTAGGCTAGAATTTTAAAATTTTGATGTCATTTGAGTACGAATCAAGTGCCAGTTAAAAATATCATGATAAATGATTTGTAAACAAATGGTAAGGTTGTGTTTAGCTTTTATATCATAGTATTTGTGGCTTTTCGTCATTTTCAAAGAAAATTTGATTTGTAAGTAGCCGAAAGTTAATTTGTGAATTATTGTTAAAATCAGCAAGGTTGAGCCTTTTTTAATCTAAGCTTAACAAAACTAGGCTGAGTGGAATTTTTCAGTTTTGTATTCATATGCTATGCTAAAAGAAAAGAAAAATGCCAACAATGAAAGAAAGAAAGAAATGAAATATCCGTTGAAATAATAAGTCAAATATGTGGCCTTTGGGACTCAAATGAGTAGGCTCTGAGGGGTGTTCTACACCTAACCACCTAAAGTCAACTGGTTTGGGATCGGTTGAGTCGAATGTTCGCTACATGAGTTCCATAGAAAGTCATAGGCTTATATAAAAATGAAAGAATAAAAGCATATGTTTATTAAAGCGTGGAAATCTACAATAAGCTTTGAAGTTGGGGGATTGCTTAAAGGTAAATCGACTGTGTGCTGAATTTATAAATAATTCGTGAATTGAAGTTTGGTTATTTATGAGGAAAATGATTATTTGAGTGGTGAGAAGTTATAAAGGATCCATACACAAATATATGTATAATTCTAGATAAATCATTATGGTTCTGTTTTTAATCATTTATACTGATGTTGGTAAGTGGTGCTTGGGTTTCTTATAGCTTGGTGTTGAAATATTGATTTTCTATGCTTAATTGATTTGCAATTTGCTTGAGGACAAGCAAAGCTCAAGTGTGAGGTATTTTGATATCGCATTATATATATATATATATATATATATATATATATATATATTCGTTGCGATAAATGGTATTTAAATGTTAAATAATTCTCTAAATTATGACAATTGGTACTTAAAAGCATGTATTTGTTAGTGCAAGGTCATAAATACTCGATGGAGAGAAGTTTAAGCGGAAAAGACGAAAAAAGACTCGAGATATAAAAGAAAATCATAAAGTCAAAAAAGTCGTGGACGCGAAGCGTCGAGGAGTTAAACGCGACACGTTTCATTGAAGTTTGGCTACCTTGTCGGGCAAGAAAAGAAAGAGGCGACGTGTCCAAGGGTCTAATGCGATGCGTTTCCAGCTAGAAATAAACTCTATAAATAGACTTGTTTTGTTTCAAAACAAGGATTCCAACACTTCCAGCCGGCCCTAGATGAACCAAGATGACGATTTTGGAGTTCTGGAGCAGATTTCTTGAAGATAGCTTGGAGATTGAACTTTTAGGAGCAAGGAATGAAGGCTTACACAATATATTCAAACATTGGTTTGCTATTCATCATGTTTAGTCTACTGATTATGTGTTTTTCTTCCTGTTTTCCTTTGATTATGGGCTAAGTCCCTGTTATCTCTACTTGGACATGATAATTCTTGATTAATAGTGTGATTTCAATGCTTGGATGATGTTTAATGACATATTTGTTATGTTCTAGCTTGTTCAAAGATCCAAGTGTATTAAAGTTTTGATTTTTATGCCTATATCTGAGTTTTCATAGGTTGTATGACCATTGTTCCTATGTTTGCTTGTATTGTGAATTTCTATGACCATTAGGATTCATAACTAGTGATTGACTATATCCTAGGGTTAGGTTTAAAGATTGGAACTTTAATGTGCTTGCAATTTCCTTTGATGACCATTCTTTGGTGATTGATTGATTTTGTGAAATAACGAATCAATAGATTAAGTCTATCATAACTCGAATAATTTGACTAGTTAAAAGATTAGTTAATCCCATGATCATTGGGTTGATGTCCTGAAACTATAGGGTTACTGAGTCTGGCTAGGAAATCTAACCACTTTAGAAATCGGTATATTGTTATAGGTCATTCATTGCACTTGCGTTGAAATCCACAGTTTTGATAGGTGAGTCTATTGTCCGAGTAGAGATACTTTACTTCTGATTGATTAAAATCCAAGTTTAATCGACTTTCTGCTTTATTAGCTTCTAAATCTGAGTTTCTGTTAATTTTAGGATCTAGTTTGGACTTGTTTGCTGCTTACTACTGATAAATTGCTAATTCCCCCTGTTTACTACGTTTTAGTTTAATATTAGTTGGATAATTAGTTTCGTTATATCTAAAATCATACTCGTTCCCCGTGAGTTCGACACCCGTACTTATTTTCTATACTACTACACAATTAGGTACACTTGCCTATTGTGTTCGTACTTAAGTTATATATGGTTTTTATAAATTTAAAACTGGTACGTAAAACGCACATCACGACACCACCCAAATCTAACGAAACTTGGATGATTGTCAAGCTTTAGCACAAGTCATGCCTTGTGGAGTTATATGGAAGGTGAGTGTGGCAACTCGTAATATTGGTTGTCGAGCTTAAGCACAAGCCAATTATTACTGGAGAGTACCAACGTGTGTCTTGACGGACGACTTACAAATTCTTCTATTACGCTTGAATGATGTCGATCTCTAGCCAAGTCATTTGAGAATAATAAAAGGATTGATCCAAGAAGGGATCAAACATGCCTTAGACATAGTAGATGTCGAAGGATCCCGCAAGGATCTAAGATTTGCAAATTGGTTACAATCAGTAAAATGGTTACCGGTCTAAATAACTTAGTTCGTGATCCGCGGTAAACCCCTCACGAGGTAGAGTGAAATATGGTTCTTAGCCTTGTTCAAATAATTAGTTTTTATAACTATTGGGTAATTTATTTCTACAAGGATTTCACAACTAAAATTGGTACTCTATTTTGTAGATGGCATCCAACGCTTCAACATCTTCATCATTAAACTCTATATCCCTGAAATTAATCCTCGAAAAGGCCACACTCGATGGCCAAAAATTCATGGGTTGGTTAATGCAACTGAGGATAGCCCTCAGGTATGAACGGAAAATTTGGGCCATCGAGGAGCCTCTTTCGGAAGAACTTGCAGTGAGTGCGACAAGGATTGTCCGAGACGCGTATGATAAGCGCATCAAGGAAACAAACGAGGTGGATTGCATTATGATTTCCTTGATAATTCCTGAGCTCCAAAAGCAAATGGAACATCTTGGGGTGTATGATATGCTGAACCAGCTGAAGGAAATGTTCTAACAACAGGCTAAGCTAGAGCGCTTCGAATGCTTAAAGTCCTTATTTGACAGACACATGCAGAAGGGCGGAAATGTAAGCATCCACGTGCTTAAATTAAAAGTATTGGTGGACCGCTTGGAGATGTTGGGTTTTCCACTCAGGAGGGAGTTGGCGGCGGATTTTATCCTCCGATCCCTGCCCAGTTCCTACTCCTAATTTTTGTGGAACTACCATGTACATGATATGGATAAATCCTTAATGTAGCTTCATGGAATGTTGAATACTGTAGAGTCTGACATGTCCAAGAAGACATCCTCGTCCAAATCCATCCTAGCTATCCAAGGAGGTGGAACCAAAAGGAAATACACTCCTCCTCCTAAGGGAAAGGGAAAGGGAAAGGGAAAGGTCTCAAAGCCTAACCCAATTCCGGCCCTAAAGGGTAAAGGGAAGGCCATGGTTCCACCGACTGAGGACCCTGCGACAGCCGAGTGCTTCCATTGCAAGGAAAAAGGGCATTGGCGGCATTCTTGCCCAAAGTACCTTAAGGAGCTCGAACAAGTAAAATTGAAGGGAACTGGAAACTTAGGTACATTCATGATTGAACTCCACAACACCGCTACTTTTAACGGTTGGGTTTTAGATACCGGTTGTAGCACTCACATTTGTAATACTATGCAGGTGCTAAAAAGAAGTAGGGTTCTGGGTGATGGAGAGCTAGACCTGATCATGGGGAACAAAGAGGTGGTCCTTGTGGAGTAGATTGGGAGTACGGATCTCGCCCTTCCTTCAGGCCTTACTATTACCTTAGTTAATATTTGTTTTTCGCGTTGCGTGACATGAAACATTATTTATTTTCATGCACTACATGACGATAGCTTTTACTAGACCTTTGATAATGGTATTACTTCTTGTTAAAGAGATGGTGTTCATTATTTTAAGGCTTATCCATATCACGGAATTTATGAAACAAGTGTAGTTACTTCATTACTTTTACTCATGATTTCAGTAGGTATGGTTATGTTTATTTAATTAAGTATAAGTCTGAAACCTTTGAGGTGTTTAAGACATACAAAAACGAAGTGTAAAATCAATTGGGAAAGCTGATTAAGATTCTCAGATCCGACAAGGGTGATGAGTATCTTAGTACTAAGTTTCTTGATCATCTTAGGGGTTGTGGAATTATCTCACAACTTACTCCACCTAGGACACCACAATTAAATGGGGTCGCTAAAAGGAGGAACCGAACATTATTGGATATGGTTCGGTCTATGATGAGTCATACAAAGCTACCCATAAGTTTTTGGGGCTACGCTTTGGAAACTGCTGCTAGGACATTGAACCTTGTACCAACAGAGAAGGCTGCAAGTACACCATTTAAGATGTGGCACATAAGAGTTTCTTTGCTTGCCTATGTCAAATTCTGGGGTTGTGAAGCTTACGTGAGACGTGATGCTTAAGATAAACTTGAACCCATAGCTGAGAAGTGTATTTTCATTGGTTACCCAGCTGGCTCTATGGGATATTTGTTTTACAAACCTTCCAAGAAAAGAGTCCTTGTTTCTCAAAGGGCAGTCTTCCTTGAAAGGGAGCTGATATCTACAGAGGCCAGTGGGAGGCAAGTCGATCTTAAAAAATTCAAGATGATACTAATGGACAACCTGATGTTGGCACTAGTACCACTTATGATGTCGGTGAACTAGAGGAAGTGGAAACTCAACCAATGGAGGATGAGGTACCTGACACACAGTCATTGGCGCTCCTTAGATCTAGTAGAGTTCATAACGAGCCGCAAAGATATGATTTTCTCATATCCGAGGGCAACAAGCTATTGGTGGATCATAGTGAACCAACCAACTACAGGGAAGCCATAGTGGGCCCTGAGTCTGCTAGGTTGAAGGAGGCAATGGACAGTGAGATGCAATCCATGGCGAATAATCAAGTCTGGGACTTGGTTGATCCTGTACCCGGCCACAAGCCAGTAGGGTGCAAATGGGTCTTCAGGAAGAAGACCAACATGGATAGAAAAGTAGACACCTTCAAAGCTCGACTGGTAGCAAAGGGTTTCACTCAAATTCATGGTGTAGACTATGATGAAACCTTTTCTCCAGTGGCTATGTTGAAGTCTATTAGGATATTATTGTCTATCCCTGCACATTACGATTACGAAATATGGCAGATGGATGTCAAAACTACCTTCCTTAATGGGAAGTTCGCAAAGGAGGTGTATATGGCACAACCTGATGGTTACGTGGACCCCAAGTATCCTAATAAAGTCTGCAAGCTTAAGAGGTCCATTTATGGTCTTAAGCAAGCATCTCGTAGTTGGAACCTTTTCTTTGATGAGAAATTCAAAGAATTTGTCTTTTCCAAGAGCAAGGATGAACCCTGTGTGTATGTCAGGGCTAGTGGGAGTGTTGTGGTTTTCCTTGTACTTATATGTTGATGACATATTACTCACAGGAGACAACGTTACCACCTTGCAGGAGGTTAAAACCTGGCTTGGGAGTTGTTTCTCTATGAAAGACGTAGGAGAGGCAGCGTATATTTTGGGGATAAAGATCTATAGTGATAGATCTAAAAGACTCATTGGTTTGAGCCAGAGTACATGTATAGATAAAGTCTTGAAGAGATTCAAGATGCAGGATTCCAAGAAAGGGAATCTGTCTAGGGTTCATGGTATGGCATTAGGCAACTCTCAATGTCCTAGTTCTCCAAAGGAACTAGAAGAAATGAGTCGAGTTCTGTATGCTTCGGAAGTGGTATCGGTCATGTATGCTATGCTATGTACTCAGCCTGATGTGTCGTATGTCTTAAGCATGACGAGCCGAATAGAGGCCAATCCTGGTCAAAGTCATTAGGTCGCAGTTAAAAACATTCTCAAGTATCTTCGGAGGACTCGGGAGATGTTTTTAGTGTTCGATGGATTGGAGGAGCTCAGAGTTACTGGATATTCTGATGCTAGCTTCCAAACTGAAAAGGACGATTGTCGATCACAATCGGGATTTATGTTCTTGTTAAATGGTGGGGCTATTATTTAGGGAGTTCTAAGCAAGATACCGTGGCTGATTTGACCACGGAGTCAGAGTATATTGCTGCAAACGAGGCCGCTAAGGAAGCTGTCTAGATGAAGAAATTCATTCAGGATCTTGGAGTTGTTTCTAGCATCGCTAACCCTATTGAGATCTTCTGTGACAATGAGGGTCCAGTACCTCTAGCTAAGAAACCAAGGGCACATCGACGCACAAGACACATTACTCGAAAATATCACTTTATTCGTGATATCATTGGGGGTGGGGACATTGTGGTTAGTAGAGTACCGCCCGAGGGGAATTTGGTAGACCCGCTCACTAAAACTTTGTCACAAGCTAAACATGATTCTTATGCTATATCTGTAGGCATTAAATTTGCTAGTGACTTGGTTTAATTATTTTAGTTGTACTTGTTTGAGAACATTAAAGCAGTAATGTATTTCTTATTGTAATGATTATTAAATGGGGATTTAATATACGCATGGTGCGATTACTTTATGAAATATTATTCTGTTCTATCTTTGTATGTTTAATACTTCCATGAATAAATTTATTTATTCTAAATACTCCACGATTGGTAGTTCTTCATTGGAAGGAAGAAGTAAATTAAGATCGAGGCAACTGGTTGGTAGAGTATTCATAATGGATTGAATATATAGTTACGCAACGCTGGCATGTACTTGATAATGGATCAAGTGACTGGAGGACCCGCACCTGAGTTTACTTCATGGACATGATCACGAGTAAATCAGGATTATAATATTATTTGTTCTTTTACTAGAGATACATGCACTTCTTGATTAATGGTATGGTCTTGTTCTGATTGCTTTCTAATGCAGTTCGTAACTGGCTGTTATAAGGGAAGTTTTCAAGCAAGAACTTGTTTTTATGAAGGAACGATGTAGTTAAAGGTATTTGTTCCTCTTCAGAGAGATATCCCCGCCCCTCGTTGACTAAGCTGATGACAATCAAAATGCATGGCCGTGCTCAAGTTGAATTGATAATAGATCAATTTTGCAACTTGTATTGTTAATCATAGTTAGTCTAGATCGAGAAACATAATCGTGAATAATTTGGGGTTGACGGTGTTCCATGACCTACATTCACACCGGATATCGTGAACGAAAGGATGAATAATCACTTATCTATAAGACCTTTCGTTTTTGGTTTGGCATTTGTTTTGGAAGACAAACCCTATGCTGACTTGGGGGCATAGATGCCTTACTAGAGGCCGCTCTATGTCGGTGAAACATTTTGTGGGTGTGTCGTGTGCATGTAGGAGTCTGTTGGATTATGCCCGCTGACACACACGAGTTGGTATCATTGCTGATGAAGCTAGGGCCTATTGGGTCACACGCCAAGTATTGATTCCGACATCACAGATGGTCAAAGGAGAGAGAAAACCAAAAACTAGTTCTGGTGGGATGAGGCACGCCCATGGCTCTATGGGGTATGGCCGTGCCCAACGTGCAGGCACGAGCCCAAGTCGGGCGTGACTTGGGCGTGGCCTGTTGGCATGGTATGCCCGTGCCTTGTGAAGGCACGCTCGTGCCCGGTGCCTAACGGGCTGGCACGAACCCAAGTTAGGCTGGACTTGGGCATGGCCTTTTGGGCTAGCACGCCCGTGTCTGGTTAAATGCACGCCCGTGCCCTATGAAGTAACAACCTCTTCACTAGGCTTTTAAGGCTAGTTAATTGTATTAACTCATGTAACTGATGCATCGCTTTATGGAGCACGAATTTGAACTCATTTGTGAGTTCTATAAGTACTACTAGAAGCTAATGGGACTTGGTTTGTAACATCCGAAAACCCGGCCTAGTTGTGAGCGGGTCGATGGTAGGTAATTGTGTTTGTTTACACATGTTAAAATATTTGATTGGTAAGTTTGTGTGTATAAGTTAAACAGAAAGAATGGATTATGTATGTATGTGTGTATGGTTAAGTATGCTTGTATCGTTTTGTGTAATTTATTTTGGGTTTGACACCTTCTGCTTTTTCATGTCTTGTGGCATGCGTGAATGTGCATATGAATTTTGAGAAGTTGAGTCATAAATAACCTCACTTTTGAAATACTATCTAGTGTGTGTTACTGTGTGTACGTGGGTTTTGAAGAGAAAGAATAACAACTCAAGAACATGAATTATTGAAAAAGGAAAAGTGGTGATTGTTATTGAAAGCTAAGGTTGGTACATGTTTTTGTTATGACTTTTATGTATATTTGATGATTTCATGCAGATAATTGGTGAGAAAAGTTAAGAACACCATGAATATAGTTTCGAAGAACTTGACATGTGGGTTTTCTTGGATTTGAAGATTTAAGTGGTTTGAATGTGTTTTTGATGTTGGTACACATGTTGTTTGAAGTTTATTATGATTTAGAATTGTTAGAAATCGTTTTTCAGAATTGTAAGTGTGTTTTGGTGAGTTTGGAAGAAGTTGAATTATGGCAGAAAGCAAGATGCAGGTCTGGACATGACGCGAAGCATCGCGTCTAGAGAAGGGACGCGATGCGTCCCTGGTTTTTCATGCGACTTTGATCTTGTTCCGACTTTGTGTGATCCGACCTTAGTGGTCCGACTTTTTGATCCGACTTTTGCATCAAGTACGACTTTTGGGTGGTCCGACCTTGGTTTGCCCGACTTTCGTTGATCCGATCTTCTTCATCTGACTTTTAGGGCGACGCGACACATCGAATAGTGGGACGCGACGCGTCCAGCCATTTTCAGTGTTGGGAGATTTTGTTGGTTGATTCTTTTGGATTTCATAGTTTATCTTTTGATCGAGTTATGCTATGTGCTCTTGGTTTGACGGGTACTTGGCATTGTTTGAGCACCGGCCTCTATTCTAAAGAGCTGGAAGTGACTAGCCTCTGTTGTAAAGAGCTGGAAGCGATCAGCTTTTGTGAAAGGGCTGATTGAGGTCAGCTTCTGTTGAAAGGGCTGGGCTCGTCTACGGTTGGTTGAACAATGGTAGTCCTACTGATGCATGCGTTGTATCATAGGGGAATTTCACTGTGCCAATTGGCGGAGGGCTATCGGTAAACCTTTGCTTTGACCCGCATTGGTTGTAGGTTCGGCAGAACAGCCGGTCCTCTGGCTTTGAGAAATTGACGAATTCACGGATTGTTGATGTCTGTTGTTTGAGTCTGCACTGTTGTTTATGGTTGTTTGTTTGTAGCTTCTATTCACTTAGCCTTGTGCTAATTGCCCATAGTTGATTCCTTTTTGCAGGTTCAATGAGTGTAGTTGTTTAGCTGTGTATGTGGGAAGGGAAATTTGACCAACTGATATATTGTGCTTTGAATAGAAACAAGCCGTGTTTTATAAATCTTTTGTAACACAAGTGGATGTTGTATTTTGTACACAGTGCTTTGTATTTTGTGGGTATTTGTTCAAATGAAATTAGTAAACGCTTTCGCAGCGATTTAAAAAAAAGGCTTGAAATTTCGGTGTTACATAGTTACTTGACTTGTTGACTTTGGTTGATACTTTGCACACAAAACTCTCTCAAGCACACTAAGAACACAAGGCTTTGTTGGTTCTATTATGCTAAAGCATTTGGTGGTGTTAGATAGGCTTATCTACACTCTAGCAAGTGGGAGTCAAGGCAAGCTTTGTGTGGACTTCTCTAGAGGTACACAATTTAGTGTATTCACCTTCCAAGGCATAAATCCAGATACAAGGGAGAACTAGCATCAAGGGTATAATTTTATATCTACTTGTTTCTTTTGTTGCATTGTTATGTTTAGAGTCATGATCCGCTCGGTGGGTATTGTGTGCTTCACAAATTTAAAAAATGTTTCACCCATTTTTGATTACGCTGTATCTCGATTGAATCACCAAAACCCAACAGTTGGTCCCTAAGGTAATCAACAAACTGATACATAAGTGTACAAATGGGGGTTGAATACACAATTCAAGAAATAATGAACAAATAAAATCAAATAAAATGCTTTTATTAATAAATCAAGTTTTCAATACAATGCCGTATAGAACCTTAATCAACTCACTGATTACAATTAAACTCTCTCTCTCAATTCAATCTCACAAACTAATTGTTAGATTGTGTTTTGCTTGATTCAACTTATGAGCACATAAAACAAATGAACTTCCTAAATAGAATATTGAACTTTTCAAGTTAATGACGGACTAACCAGATAACCTCCTAACAAATTAGGAGATTAAGTTATATATATGTTCTACAGATAAACATCTAAACTAACAAATTAAGACTTATCCTAATATGTTAGTTTAAACTAACTTATCTATACAACCACATAGATAACTTGGATAACTCTGGTCTTCAAACTTGAATCTTCAATCTTTAATCTTCTTATCAAGCGTAGAGGGAGTTTAGAGTTTAAGACAAATTTAAACTCTATTCAGACTAACTGTTCTGTCGAGTTGAGTTACTCAGCTTGAAACTCATCAACCTGAGTCCTTGAACTAATCTTCAATTTTTCCATACGTACATACATTTAAAAACTCATACTCAACTTAGACAATCATTTCAGTTATCTAAAACATACTTAGAAACTCTATTTTTGGTCCTGGAGTCGGTATGACAGACTTCACATAATTTATTTTATAACTTTTAAGCACTATTTTTAAGTTTTATTTTGTCCCGTCGTATTTAAACTAATAAGGTTATTTGACTAACAAACGCTTTGGGGTGTTCATCTTGAAACTAAAAAACATTGCTCTCCTTTCAAAGTGGTTTCGGAGGTTTCTTACGGAAGGAAAAAGTGTATGAAAGGAGGTAATTTCATAATTGCATGGCCTTATGGTAGATTTGATAAACAAGCATTTCCAAACAAGAGAGGGATTTGGAAGACTATGATTAACAGTTGTAAGGAGCTTAAAATGTAGGAAAAGATGTTTTTGCTTCCTTCTCAAGAACCATTGTTGTTGGTTCATCCTCAAGGTTTGTGAAAGATCCAAATGTTGTACAACGTGTTCCCCTGAAGGATTAATACCCTCAGTTGTATGCAATTGAAGTAAATAAAAATGCAACTTTCAACGTCCTATGGATAACGGTTCCTGGCAAGGTAATTAGGAATGGCGCTCAAATTTAAGGGGCAGATCTCTAAAAGGATTCAACATCTTGGTTACATATTCACTCAATCAATTTTAACAAAGAAGGTAAAAATCAATGGAGATGGCATTGGAGCAATAATGGTATTTTCTAGGTGAAAAAGCTTTCTTCCATCATTCCAAAAATGAGTAATGAAGATATGGTCTTTGTAGCTCAAAACCACTTTTGGACAAACTTAATTCCATTGAAGGTGAATGTGTTTTGTAATGACTCTTAGCTAATCCTATTCTTCTTAAAGTAAATTTGGTAAATAGGAGTATTTATATTCCATCTCCTAATGGTATTTTTTGTGAGGAGACCTTGGAATCATTATACCACTACCTTTTTTATGCAAAAAAAAATTACTGCCTTTGGAGAAAAGTTTGGGCATGATGGAACCTTTTCAACCTGAGTCCTTTGTCGGTGATTCCCTTAAGCTAACAACATCTTTTGGTAAGAATCTAGTGGAAGGCTTTGTTTCTTCAGCTATATGTGTGGGTGTGCTTTGGTCAATATGGAGATAGAGAAATCGCATAGCACATGCAAACATTTATGCAATAGCCCAAGCTAAACTGGAGGATCCATTTTCTAATACTCAAAGGTTGCTTGCACTATGGATTGGAAATGGTCCCAGATATTTACAAATGCATATGGATAAGCGGTTTCAAAGCCCATTTTTAGCTTTATGCTCAAAGATAGTCTATAGTTTCTTTTAAACAGATATGTATTTGTTATGCTTGTATACTTGTATATAGCATAGGGTCCTTTGTGTAAATACGTTGTTTATTTAAGTATATGCAATGCAATGCAAATCCGAAGACGGTTTTTCCGTAATTCAACATGGTATCAAGCCTCCCTAACCTTCCTGCCTTCGTTAAATAATTTTTCGGCACCGTCGTTGTCCATCTGAACACCACCACTATTGGGTTACGGTTTATCACACCACCGCCGCCCCTCGTTGTGGTTCATCTGATTACCACCAACTTCATCGCCATTTTGTTACATCAAGATTCATCGGATTGCTTCGACGATGGTCATCCCTTGGCGATTGTGACTCTTCCCTTTCAACGCCACAACCTTTTCCGCTGCTTAGTTGAGTCGCTGCCTTTGGTCCTTGGGTGCCAGTGGTCCTGCCTCTCCGGCGTATCTCCTTGCTTGTCGCTACCGCTGTTCCTTCGGGTGACGCTGTCGCCGTTTCTTCTTGCTTGCCACCGTCGCTTTTGTTGAGTGTTGAATGCGATTGGGTTTTTTTCTTCTGCCTCTTTATTCCATTGAGTGTCTTTATTTTGTAAAAAAGAGTTAGGTGGAGGATTGCTTCAATCCCTCAACCAAAGGTTAGCACTTTAAGCTACTTACTGCTTTTTGTCTTTATTTATTTTTTTGTTAATTTTCCAGCCCACAATATTTCTTTTTATCACGTTTTCCTCTGCCTCATATATTGTTCCTTCATCCCATCACCTTGTTTATGCACTAACCAATGTCTACTCACAATTTTCGTTTAAACTTACTATTGATGGATCAAAATATAAGTTATGGCATCGCATTTTTATTGATATGTGTAAAGGTGCGAAAGTTTATGGTCACATTGCCGGAAAATTTAAACCTTCCGGTGATGATGACAAAGACCGGTCGTCCATTGATACACGAGTAAAGTCTTGGTTCTAGACCACTTGTGATCCTAATCTGCTACAAATTATTTCTAGTGATGATTGTATAGCTAAAGATCTCTGGGATAATACTGACGATTTTTTCCTTAAAAACAAAATGTCTTGCATGCTTCAATTACAAGAACAATTTCGTAATACTAAAAAAGGCACTTTGTCTATTATTGAGTTCTATCATTGTCTAAAAAATCTAGCTGTACCTTAGCTGATGTTGATTCAAAAGTAACTGATGTTGAACTTATCATGCAAATCCTTAGACAATTACCTCCATCCTATCATAGTACGCTTGATGTCATCACCAATACCAAACCTTCTCCCTCATTTCTTGAAGCCAAAACATGCTTTTGTTACATGAATCTCCTGAAGAAAATTCTAAACAACCCTTTGAGACTCCTATACCACCCTCTCACGCCTTTTATTCTAATTCCACCACTACAGGAAAATCAACAAAGAATAAATGGAACAAAAATTGTAACAATGGTAAAGGTGCTTCCAAAGGGGGGGGTAATTCTAGTGGTTCTTCTACTAACCATTTTACAGGTACAAGTAATTCGGCCCAGCAACATTCAGCTAAGCAACATGCAGGAAGTCTTGGTCCAGGGCATGCTTACTTTGGTCAGTTGCAACTCACTTCTTCGCCTCAATTTTACTCGCCTCAGCAACAGGTGTCACCATCACAGTTTCCCGTCCAGCAGTCATTATCGCCACGTCCTACTGGTCCTCTTGTGCAAAGTAGACAAACCATATCTCTTTAGGTGCAGTCAACCTATGGATTCTACATCCCAGCTCCGATGCACTCCTCTACACCGGCCTAACAACCGGTTCAACAGCACTCCTTTAGTGGTTATGTAGCCGCTCCTACCGGACCTCATTACACCGACCTTGCTTTAGTTTTTTAGTCAATGTTTATGCAACTGCCTCCGGATAACAACTATTATATGGACACAGGAGCAAGCTCGCGCATGTCCTTCAACCAAGGTAACTTACTTTCCTTTACCAAATGCAATAGTTCTAATTACATTATGGTTGAAAATGGTGCTCTACTTCCGGTTGACTTAATTGGCAAAAGTTTTTTTACCTCAATCTAACAACAATTTCATTTTTAAGGATGTCCTAGTTTCAACTAAAATGGTAAAAAAATCTCATTTCTGTTAGACGTTTTACCACTGACAACTCTGTTTCTGTTGAATTTGATCCTTTTGGCTTCTCGGTGTTTGAGATTGTTCATTCTGATTTATGCACTTGTCCAGTTTTAAGTTGTGGTGGTTTTAAATATTAAATTCTGTTTCAGGATGATTTATCTTATTTCTTATGGGTGCTTCCCCTTCGTGTTAAGTCTGATGTATTCTATGTATTTAATAAATTCAAGGCTTATGTTATAAATCAATTTAAAACTGATATTCAATCTTTCCGATGTCATAATGGTCGGGAATTTAATAATAAATCCTTATTAAATTTATTACAGTCTAATGGAACTAAAATAAGATTCTCTTGTCCATATACGTCACAACAAAATGGAAAAGTTACACGAAGTATCCGTTCTTTTAACAACATTCTTCGTACTTTCCTCTTTCAGGCTTAGCTTCCTACCTCACTTTGGGTCGAAGCTCTACACACTGTTATACACACTCTAAATCTTCTTCCTACTACCACTCTATCCTTCAAAACTCCTTTTGAGATTCTCTTTGGTTTCTTTCCCTTATACTCTCATCTACGCGTGTTTGGATGCCTTTGTTATCCCAAAACTTCTGCCACTGCCCCTCACAAGCTAGCTCCATGAGCTTCAGCGTGTGTATATATCGGCCCTTCTTCATATCATTGCAGCTACCGATGCCTCGATCTTATTACTCAAAATGTTCTCATCTCACGACATGTTGTATTTGATGAGGATTGTTTTCCCTACAGTGTTTTTCACACCCCCCCCCCATCCACATCTGACTACAACTTTTTGGATGATTTTGATGACATCCCACCTTTCCTCCCTACGGCTCAACGAAGTGACTCCAATTCCTAGCCTATAACCTCTAACCCTTCCCCACCAGCCTCTGTAACCCCTACTCCCACACCTGGACATCATATGGTCACCAGATCTCGTACTGGCTCTCTACGCCCTCGTCACCGGCCTCTACAACCTCTGACATTTCTCCCATCCCTCGTTCCACTGCTCAGGTTCTGTGTGATCCTCACTGGAAGCCTGCCATGGATGTAGAAATGGAAGCTTTTACTTCCAATCATACTTGGGATTTGGTCCCACGCCCTTCCAATGCTAACATTGTAGGTTGTCGTTGGCTCTATCGTCACAAGCACGACAGCAAGGGTAATCTTGCACGCTATAAAGGTTGTCTTGTGGCACAGGGCTTTTCTCAGTAACCTGATCTAGACTTCGATGACACCTTCAGTCAAGTCGTCAAGCCAGCCACGATTAGAACCGTACTTATCATTGTTGTCTCTCGTCACTGGCCCATTCATCAATTAGATGTTAAAAATGCTTTCCTTCATGGCAATCTCACGGAAGAAGTGTACATGAAACAACCGCCTGCCTATGTCCATCCTACATTTCCTCTCCATGTACGTTGCTTATGAAAGGCTCTATGTTGTCTTAAGCAAGCCCCTCGGGCATGGTACGAGCAAATTGTTGTATACATTTCCTCCTTGGGATTTTGTAGCAGCTGTTCGGACTCGTCTCTTTTAATCTATAATTTTGGTCATGACACTATCTACCTCCTTCTTTATGTCGATGATATTCTTCTTACTACTTCATCTGACCTAATTAAACATGTTATCTCACGTCTCAGCTCTTACTTTTATTGGTCCTAATATTGCATATGCAGTTCAGCAGATTTGTTTATACATGCATGATCCCCATGAACCTCATTTTCAGGCCCTAAAACGGATCTTACGCTACATTCAAGGTACTCCCTCGAACGGTCTCTATCTTCGTCTGTTTCATGTCGATCGTTTCTTCTCTTACTCTTATGCTGACGGGCCGGATGTCCTCAGACTCGTCGGTTTACCTCTGGGTTCTGCGTCTTTTTAGGTGATAATCTTGTTTCTTGGTCATCTAAGCACCAAGATGTCGTCTCTCGGTCTAGCGCTGAAGCTGAGTACCGGGGGGTGGCAAATGTTGTTGAAGAAGTAGCTTGGCTTTGTAACCTTCTCATAGAGTTGCCATGTCCTTTAAATCATAATATGGTTGTTTTTTGTGACAATGTTAGTGCCATTAGCTTCTAACCCAGTTCAGCACCAAAGAACCAAACATGTGGAAATAGACTTGCATTTTGTTAGGGAATGTGTTGCCCTTCGGCATGTGCGTGTGCCGCATGTTCCGTGAGAATATCAGTTTGCTGACATTTTTACTAAAGAAATTCCTACACAACTTTTCTTGGACTTTAGACACAGTTTGAGCATTCAAGAACTTCTTGCTCGAACTGAGGGGTTGTGTTAAACAGATATGTATTTGTTATGCTTGTATACTTGTATATAGTATAGGGTTTTTTGTGTAAATACGTTTATTTAATGATACGCAATGCAATGCAAGCCCGAAGAGGGTTTTTTCCATAATTCAACAGTTTCTTTAATTTATGTAAATTCTTTTTAATTATAACTAATGATCAGTTGACTATATAACCTCTAATTGTAACAATAATAATACGTAACCTATACTATAAATGCAATCCCTATTCGTATCATGATATCACATTTAAGCCGTCATATCTGCCCTTCCCGTAGCGTCAATGCTTCCACTCTAGATGTTGACTCCATTTGTCGCCATTTTTTAATTTTCATTTCTTTTGCTTTTTATAACTATTTAATATATTTTTATTAATGTTTAATATTCGTTATTTTTTAAACCAATACATGTATCACACGAACAAACGAATCTAATAAAACTATTATAAAATTATCGAAGATTGATTTTCTATACCATATTCCACTTGTTTCTCTAACAATCACAATATATAACCAGAGCCAAAAACCATGGAATTTAAAGCATCAACTAACCCTTAAGCTGTCAGCCATGTATTCGTAGGGGCATGCTGCTGAGTGCTGCCCTCGTAACTCATTTACAACCACACTAACACACCACCTTTATAAACTGATCAAGAACCACATATAGTGTAATACTCATCTAGGCTCACACCATTTAACACAAATGCCCCACTGTAGCAACAAGTGAGGCCAAAATAAAACTCAAAAGAAACTATGTTTAGTAATAAATGAACCTCATAAAGACTAGTCTACATATCCCACAATCAACCAAATTAAGAGTTTGTAGCCAAGCGGTTTAAAAGATGTTCCTTATATTCACGGGTTCTAATCTCGTTATGGATAAAAAGTGTACTTTGTATATATGTAGGTTTAGTTTGCATGTGTTCTTTACTAAAAAAAAATCAAACATCTCACAATTAATGAGCTGAGAAGAGTAGTCTTTAAAACCCAATTTACAAAAGGTGTTGTTGGGTCATGGGTGTACCCCCACCTAATATACGTATATTATATCAATAAGTTAATTCTCTCACATATATCATAGGGTGGGAGATGTCATGATCGGTACATTTCAATATAGAGGTGATACATCTTTTTACTTTTTCCTCCTACTTATCTCCTAGTCAGAAGATTAATACAAGTGTCAAAATCAATGAATAAGGTTGGTAAAGAAAATTAGTGACCTCCACATTATATCTTATGATGAGTAAGAGGATGAAGTAGGAAGAATTATTATGACTATATATCCTTTTTCTATTTCAATATCATATAAGACCATCCCTAATAGGAGAAAGTAAGTTCATGCGATCACATTGCCGTGAATTTTGAAGGTCATTACATATTGGTGTGGTGCAAGGGAAAAGGGAAATGTGGTATGGTTTTGCGGGGTCTATATGTAAATCATCTCTTTTTCTCTCTCTTGTTTTCTTTTCATTTTTTGTTTATTTGATTTATTTATGGGTATCCTAGAATTGAATATGGCAGAAGTGATCTCTACAATTCTATGCAGTGGATAAGAAACTCTCAGAAGACGGTGTGGTGCATATTGCAAGGTGTGAGGATTGAGAATGTTTTAAAAAGTATTTGTAATGTGCAGGAAGTAGGGTGACCACAACGTGGGGGTGTAATACAACACCATCACAGTGTGGAAAGCAAATAAGTAGTGGATATCACGCTTTTGTTGGCTGGTTTTGGAGAAAAGGTGTGGCCATTATGCTATCTTTCGATCTACTTCTAATTTTTGATTGGTTATTAAGTAATAGATCAATCCTAGAATTTAATTTGAAGAATAATCACTATCCAGCTACTTGATAGGTTAAGTTGTAAATATGAAAAACGGTCACATCAACATTGTGGGATATGAGTGTTGATAGGGTGCTACAATTTGGCCCCCTACTCTCATATATTTATATGTCAAATCATCCATATACAATTTCTAATATACTTTTTTACTTACAAATATCATATTAAGAGAGCTATTTATATGATGTGAAGGTACTAATAAAATCAGACCTGTTAGATATACTTTCAATGAAATCATAGTGCTAAACAACCACATTCATGCCCATGCTTGGTGGTAGGCAAGCACACCAATACACCATGCCTATGACGCTCTCAAATCATGCCTTGTCTATACAAATATTTTTTTCATTTATCGACATCTTCATATTCCCAACGTGTTTATTTTAGAAATAAGCTTATCAACATTATTTAATTTTGATACCCAACTTTTCATAACACTTCAAGTAAAAATATTATATTTCATTTCAATACTTACTCGTTATTTTCATTACTTTATCAGCGTAATATTACTTTATTAGAATAATAACTGTATATTAGAACAATAACTATATCATCATACACTAAACTCTGATCTAATTTTATCGCTAATTTAGATATCTTTGTCCATTCTCCATATGTATCCTAAACTCTGATCGCATTTTATCTCTAAATTAGATATCGTTGTCCATTCTCTATATGTATCCTAAACTCCGATCTCGTTTTATCTCTAATTCAGATATCTTTATCCATTCTCCATATGTAATTATACGTTTTATTTTTTGTATTGCTTAGGAACAATGTGCTTAAAATAAGTATCCCACAACAACAGATTTAAAGGTTAAAATTCTATGATGTTTTAATCAAACATAATTAAATATGTTCTCTTACAAACATAAAAGTAAATCCCTTATTTTAGCTAAGAATAGGTCACATTTGTAAGACTCACCCTCGTGTTTGTAAGAAAACATATTCAGTCATATTTGACTCAAACAATATTTAAAGATTTAAAGTGAATAGAAGGAAAAGATGGGGCCGACAAGTACAACAGATGAACGGTTCATCAGTTTTTTTTATGAGGCCAAAGTAAAATCTACATGCATACAAAGGTTGGAAAAACAGAAACCTACATTACAACCTCAACAAACCATATCGCACATACATACATACCTTAATATTTACATCCACTATATAAAAGAAACACACACACACCCCCGAAACTCTTATCTCCCTCAAATAAGCGTTAACTGTAAACCAAAGTTGCATTGCGGGATGACACCGATATCGTCACATCTCACAGGTCGTAAGGAGCACGAGGGCTCCTGTTTCCAATCCCGCTTGCCTTCTCGAAAGCGTCCGATGTAGACTTCCTGCGAAACCTAAATGCCTCTGATCTGCCTCCTGCATTGATACCTCAATTAGTCATTCTGTACTGCTAACAGCATTTAACTTATTACGATTTTGGTCATAAATCAATTAAATCATAAAATACCGAATTAATATAAACACCAAGATATTTTGCTTACTACATAGATAATTTCGACAATGAACATTCCAGTCATTTGAGTGTTTTAAATTAATAATTTAAGTGACTTGGAAATGTAACTGTAGTGAAATATAGTTAACTATAGTTAGATATGGTTAACTGCGCAGATAATTTACTTATTATTTAATCAGAATTATTATTAAACTTAAATATAGTGCGCAATAATTGATATATCTAAAACGATGTCGTTGTCATGATGGTAGATGGGAGATAAATCCATAATTTAAAACAAGCGGACAAATTTGCATAGTTGTTTTCCAACATCCTACGAAGAAACTGTCAACAGCGGTTGTAATTACCATACTACCCTCATTCCAGTAACCCTGGACCGTTCTAGAACAGTGCGCTTGGACAGATCATTTCAGATAAAATTGAATAACGTTAAGGCTTACCGGGGAAAGGAGATACCGGAGGTGTAGATCCGGCGGGAGACGCCGGCGGCGTCTCGCTCAGAGTTCTTTCTGGTCTTACAATCATTATACTCCGTGTTACTCTCATCGTAGGATCCTCTGCTGCCGTATTCGTCACCGGCGGCGATTCTGCTTCAGAGATCAGAAGAGTTTGTTCAGTACCATAACAGATCTTCTTTAACTTTTCCGCGAAATTGGTATATTTTTATGAACCCTAGGTTTACGAATCTGAATTTATCCAAATGATTCGCTAATGTTTCGTTTTTTAATTTCAGATCATCTGGAGATCTTAACTAACAGTAACAAAACAAATCGATTAGAATAATAAGTTTATAAATCGGTTATCGTTAAATAAAATTGTAAAATTCGAGCAAAATAGAAAACCTAATTATCACCGTATGCAATTGAACGATGATTAATACGATTCTATCCATTGATTACAACGGATTATAATTCGGTAATTCCAAATTTTAACAAATTCTTTTAATAAATTATGTAGTTCAAAAGCGGCAGGTAACAGCGTACCCTTGCCGGAATCCGATGACCGGAAACTAAAAGTAGACTGTTTACGCAGCTTTCCGAGGCCTTTTTCAGGCCTAGGTCCGGCGAGTGTGTCGTCCCATAGCTGGTCAAGTAAGCTCATAGCACAATGTAGAGAAGCTCCAAAACACCGGTATGAAGATGGGAGTGAATAACAGAATGGCTATGGTGGTATTTATCGACAAATGGGGGGCTAAAAGTCGAACAAGATTACTAAAGCTGAAATTTGATCGTAGCCGTTGATTTTGATCTGGTACACGTATAGATAAGATCAGTGTCAAAGATTAGATGAGATTGCCACGTGACAGGTCTATTAGTTAAGGTTAAAAGTCACGAGCGCCCTTCACTTTATTGGTTTTTAATTATATTTGCCCTTGGATCTTTGTATAAATTACGAAATTGGGATGATGGTGTAGCCGCCTCTCTAATGTTGACACGTACTATTGCTTTCGTGGATTTTACTCTAAACTTTAAATCCTACCCTTAGCTCTTTTATAATAACAAAAGACACCCAACAAAATTCTTATTTAATCTAATGTAAATAAAAGAATAATGAGTTAAAGTTATTGAATTGTTTTAATACTTATTTTAATAAAATAAATTTTAATAATTAGTTTTAAATATTTATTTATTTAAAATTAGAATTCTAGTTTTAACTTTTCTAGAGAAAATTTTTTATATGCTTTTTTTTTAGTTTCATATACAATATTTATCCATCTTAATTTTTAAAATACCATAATTTCTTTATGTAATATTTTAAAATTAATATTTAAACAAATTTTTAATTTTATAATTTAAAAGTATTTTAATCATTTTGAATTCTTTTTAATTACAACTAGAAAAATCTAACCTTGTTTTTCTAATAATTACAATAATGATTAACAACTTGTACAAGAAATACAAGCATGTCTACTGTTAGGAATATATTTTGTGATGTTCAAGTATGATGTATTTATTATTTTATTATTAATAGCTCGGTTTAGCTAAATAATAATAGATAGTAAAAAGTCAAGAGCTGTTTTGTAATATGTCCAAAATTAAGGATAGTTGTTATAACTTTCCTTGTATAAAAGAGATTTTGTAGGCTACAAAATCTCTAAGCTTACACAAATATATCATATTATACTTTGAGAATAGTGTGTGTTTGAGGGTATGTTCTTGAGTAAATTTGTGTTCTTCATATTTTACATCTTCTTACCATAAGATTGTGTATAGCTTCATTTATATTGATACTTGTAATGTAACATCCTCACAAAGGGCCTAGATGCATACTGACGTGGTGCGTGTAATAAGTAAAATAAATTGAATAAAATATATAAATATTTGTAGATATCAAAGAAAATAACTAAATTAGTTATTTAATGAGTAAATATAAAATATTGGTAAAAATATAAAAGAATAGAAGAATATTAAATGATTTAGAACGAGGTTTCCAAAAATATCCCCGTTAGTTAAAACGGGTACTCGTGCGTTAAGTTGTAAGTTGGAAAGGAGAACAAAATACCCACTTGTGGATATTGATAACCCACAAGTCGGTTTTGGTTCCTTATTCACGTACACAACACACAGACAACTCATTTGTCTTTCTTGTGTGTGTTCTTGGCAAAGGTTTGAAGAAGAAGGAGTTCAAGAAGGATCAACCAAGCTACAATATGTTGTAAATTCGAGATTAAATCCAAGTTACAATCTGCCTTAGTCATCTTCTTCATCTACTTGTTCTTGTAAGTCCCTATTTCTTCTTGTTCTTGGTGGTTTGACCACTTAGGTCAAATGGGTCAAAAACTCAAATTGATATACCCAACTGAAATCAATGATTCCTACATGTTCCTACATCAATTCTAAGTGTGTAGCAATCAGAGTTTTGAATTAAAGAGGTGTTTTTGATTGATTTTGGTTAGAAAGCTCAAGTGGGTCAAAATGGTGATTTTGATCCCAATCTTTGAATTGGATGTTAAAGTGATGATTAAGAGTTGTTTCTAGCTTAGTTTAAGTACCTTTTTCATATGTGAACATTGGAATTTGATTTGGAACCGTTTGGTTGAGTTTTGGGTATGAAAATGGCAAGAACAGAGGCTGGAATCGTGCAGGTCTGCACAGCAATCCTTGCGGGCGCAAGGAATACCCCTTGCGGCCGCAAGGGATACTTGCTTACGGCCGTAAGGCCTTCCTCTTGTGGGCGCAAGGGCCTGTCCGTCCTTGTGGCCGCAAGGAACTCTATTTCAGCAAATAGTTTGCTGTCTCGCATTGTTTTGATATTCGGAATGTTTGTCTAGGTGTACGAGTTGATCAAGAATCATCTGTGACATAGTGCTTGCCTGTT
This sequence comes from Dittrichia graveolens, assembly GCA_038502395.1. Taxonomy (NCBI): domain Eukaryota; kingdom Viridiplantae; phylum Streptophyta; class Magnoliopsida; order Asterales; family Asteraceae; genus Dittrichia; species Dittrichia graveolens. The sequence goes on along the minus strand of JARJIL010000005.1, from coordinate 64,294,728 downwards.
ATAACTACACAGGTGAGTAACGGTTAACTCAAGTATGATATTAATAGTATTACAAAGATGTTTTTGTGTGATAAACCATGAAATTGTAGTTATGCATGTTTAGAGGTTTAAATGAACCAATTGTGATAAACAAATGATATGTATGCATGTTTAAAGACCAGAGTAGGTCATTATTGATATGTTGAAGACCTGTGTAGGTCAGCCTTGATATGTATGCATGTGAAAGACCTTGTAGGTCATTATTGAAATGTGAAAAGACCTGTTTAGGTCATTTTTTATATGTGAAAGACCTTGTAGGTCATTATTGAAATGTGAAAAGGCCTGTTTAGGTCACTCTTGATATGTAAAAGACCTTGCAGATCATTGTTGATATGTGAAAAGACCTGTTTAGGTCACTCTTGATATGTAAAGGGCCGGAGTAGGCCATTGTGTTTGTAAAGAGGCTGAGTAGGCCATTGTTTGAGTGCTGGTACTACATTGTAGAGATTGTGGTGCGGAATTCGATGATCACGAATTATGGTTCTTGCAAAACCGCCGCCCACAATACTAACTCGGGGCTCTCAGTTCCCACTGATCCCAAATGGGATATGTTCCCGAAGAACGCAATGGTGGACCGCTACCCGCTTCTCCACCGGCGCGGAGGAAGTAACGGTTTCCCCAGTGAGGATCATTGAGCCGGGCTTATAACCTTGCAAGACGTGATGCCTGCTGACAACCGGTACTTCAACGTGTGTTAGGATAGACTTGAATGAAGTTATGTGATGCATGAAATATGTTATGATACTGTTAATGTACTGCTCCTGCTTTAATTGTTATTCACTAGCTATTTATAGCTAACCCTCTCATGAACTCTCCATATGCAGGTAAATAGACTGAAGGTGAGGACGGGTACCTGCAGGTAGTTCATGTTAGGTTTTGGGGAACACAATGTAAAGTCTATGTTGTATATTGATTAGTGTAATGGTTGAACGATTTGGTAACGCTGGGTGTTTTGATTAACAATACTTTTGTATTACAACTTATATTTATATAAGTTGTAAAATGTGAAATAAATATTAAGCTTCCGCATGCGTTTTGATAAAAAAAATAATACTCTGAAATTTAAGGACTGGCGTTACAAGTTGGTATCAGAGCCTTAGTTTGAGTGAATTGAGTACTATATATAGTATTTAATCTCAAACTCGGGTTCAAACTCGACCATTACTATGTGTTCCCAAAGGGTGGTATTGGGGTGTGAAGAGTGATTTGTATGTTTGTTGATGGATCCGGGTTGGATCCGTCTCGTTAAAGTTGTTAGTTATTGTAGAGTGCATGCCAGCAGATCCAAATTGGAGCCGCCTAGTTAAACTTGTTATTGTGTATGCTACATTGTGTAACTATGGAAGCTGTATGTATGCAAGTAAGATATATGATATATATACTAGATACTATACTTTTAGATATAAGTATAGAAAGTTAACTCACAAGACGGGTTCTTTGAGAGATGATGACAAGGATGCTTACATCTTACGATTGGAGGCTCAAATGTAGTAGGCAAACGTGTGTGAATCTTTACGTATGATTAGGGAGGCTTAGAAATCTCCTACCTTCGGATCTTCTTGAGTTGTTAGCTCCGTACGTTGGTTGGCACTACTAATGACCTTTCCACGGTAGAGACCTGGATCAGAGAGATGCAAAATGTCTTTAAATTCGACGAGTGTGATGAGAATAACAAGTGAATTAGAAACAAGAAAGTAATGAATCATGAAACTGAATGAATATGTAAAAGATACAATAAGTACCTTAATGGTACAAATCAACAGATTTATGTAAGATAATTCGAAACGATAACGGTGAAGGTTTAAATTACGATAAATAGGGGAACTGTCCTCAGTTCCTATGAAAAGTAATTGATAATAAATGATAAAATCTAAGCGATTAACAAAAGAAGAATTGTGGGTTCACGATTCGTTAATCTAAAATGCTAAATGAGATTGAACAGAAGTAAGATTAACTCTATTGAGTTAAAATCTGTAAGTGTATTAACACTTCATAGTAGAACCATTCGTGAGATCTAACGTGAGGAACAAATAGTAGTCTTGAGATCGTTGTTAGGATTTAATATAATGAGCTCAAAGCTCAATTGTTGATTGTGTATTTAACTAATCAAACGTGTGTGATTTCCAAAAAAAAGTTAATAAATGATATGTCATGGTTCAAACGAACAATGGCATTAAGACATAAAAGTCAAGATGTATAGGTAAAGAGACAATAATTTCTAAGAAGTTGAGAGTGAAATGAATATGAAGGTAACCCTGATTAATCAGTGGTTACAAGTAAATGAGTGAAGTTAGTGATTGAGATAAAAATGGGAACACAATGTTCCATTTAGTAGTAAATAAAATCTAAGATTATGAAGTGTATAAAGTAATGCATATGTGTAAAATTTCAATGAGCATGGAAATTCATGTATTGTATGAATTTCCAGAAATGATGAGTTCACCTATGGGTGTAACTATGATAATAAGAATAGAGACCTTACGAGGTAAGTTGAGAGAGATTAAGTGAGTTTGAAAATAATTGGTAAAGTCACAAGTAGTGATTTACTAAAGTGAAGTATACATACAAACAAATGAAATTTAGTTGTTGTTATGAATGGGTAGTGTTTTGATAAACACCATTCTTAACATAAAATGAAATTTGAGAAATTGTGTAGAAAGACATGATGTAAAAGTAAGTAATATTAGAATCGAAGATGTGTGAGGTATTATGTAATATGCAGTAAAGATTGGAGTTGTGATGAACTGGGAAACTCCTCGGAATCTGTCTGAGATAAAGAGTTTCTTAGGTCTTACTGGATACTACATACGTTTTATCCAAAATTTCTCTAAACTTGCTGGTCCATTGACCAAATTGATCCGCAAAGATGTTGCTTATATATGGAGTGAAGATCAGGAGAAAGCATTCCAGACTCTGAAGCAATTGTTATGCTAAGCACCAATTCTAACATTGCTTAATGGGTCTGAAGACTTTATTGTTTATAGTGATGCTTTATATGCAAGTCTAGGTTGTGTTTTGATACAACGAGACAAAATGATTGCATATGCTTCTCGTCAATTGAAGACACACGAGAAGAATTATTCTACACATGATCTGGAGCTTGCAGTAGTGGTATTTGCTTTGAAGATATGGCGTCATTATTTGTATGGCACCAAAAGTATTGTATGCACAGATCATAAGAGTTTGTAGTATGTGTTTACGCAGAAAGAGCTTAACATGAGAGAAAGACGTTGGTTGGAGTTAGTCAAGAATTATGATTGAGAGATCAAGTATCATCCGGGCAAGGCAGATGTAGTAGCTGATGCATTGAGTCGAAAGGACTTTTCTGCAACGGCTAAAGTCATGAAGATGACTGTTAAATCTGATGTCATTGCTCAATTGAAAGTAGCACAATAAGAGGCATTGCAAGAAAACAACTTGAAAGCTGTGACAATAAATAAAATATCAAAGCAATTGGGAGAAGACTGTCGGGGTCTGAAGACATTTCAATCCCGAATCTGAGTACCGAGTCTTGGTGGAAATCGGGAGACAATCTTACACGAGGCACACAAATCTAGATTGTCTATTCGTCCCGAAATCACGAAAATGTATCAAGACTTGAAATCATTGTAATGGTAGCCTACATTGAAGCGCGACATAGCCTCATTTGTAGAAAAATGCCAAGTCAGTGCACATTTTCTTGTGACTAATGAGTCTGCACCTATGAATCGTTTGGCACAATTGTATATCAGTGAGGTGGTGTCACGACATGGCATACCTCTATCTATTGTTTCGGATCGTGATTCACGATTCACATCAAACTTCTGGCATAGTCTTCAACGTGAACTTGGTACGCGGGTGAATCTTAGCACAACATACCATCCCTAGAAAGACGGACAGTCCGAAAGGACTATTCAAACTCTTGAAGATATGCTGAGAGCTTGTATTCTTGAATTTGGTGGTTCATGGGATTCACATCTTCCCTTGATTGAATTTGCCTATAACAACTCCTATCATTCAAGTATAGGCATGCCACCATCTGAGATACTGTATGGTAGGCGATGCCATACACCTACGTGTTGGTTAGAACCTGGCAAAAAGCAATACGCAAGTCCTGACATTGTGCAGATGACCGCTGATAAAGTTAAGATGGCACGTGAAAAGCTGAAAGCTGCACGAGACATGCATAAAATGTACGCGAATCCAAAACGGAGGCCCATTACTTTTGAAGTGGGTGACCGAGTTTTCTTGAAAGTTTCACCTTGGAAAGGGGTGATTCGATTTGGTTGTAAGGGTAACTTAAGCCCGAGATATATTGGTTCGTTTAAAATTTTACGAGTCAATGAACAGACATTATCACTTGAACTTCCTCCAGAGCTATCTGGTATTCATAACACATCCAATGTGTGCTATTTGAGGAAGTGGAAGGTTGATGATGATCAGATCTTACCTCTGCAAGAGTTGAAAGTTGATTCAGCTAAACGCATTGTGGAGGAATCTGTTGAGATTTTGTAATCCAAAATCAAGAGGTTATTTAATGAGTAAATATAAAATATTGCTAAATGCATTGTGGAGGAATCTTACCTCACAAGGGCCTAGATGCATACTGACGTGGTGCGTGTAATAAGTAAAATAAATTGAATAAAATATATAAATATTTGTAGATATCAAAGAAAATAACTAAATTAGTTATTTAATGAGTAAATATAAAATATTGGTAAAAATATAAAAGAATAGAAGAATATTAAATGATTTAGAACGAGGTTTCCAAAAATATCCCCGTTAGTTAAAACGGGTACTCGTGCGTTAAGTTGTAAGTTGGAAAGGGGAACAAAATACCCACTTGTGGATATTGATAACCCACAAGTCGGTTTTAGTTCCTTATTCACGTACACAACACATAGACAACTCATTTGTCTGTCTTGTGTGTGTTCTTGGCAAAGGTTTGAAGAAGAAGGAGTTCAGGAAGGATCAACCAAGCTACAATCTGTTGTAAATTCGAGATTAAAACCAAGTTACAATCTTCCTTAGTCATCTTCTTCATCTACTTGTTCTTGTAAGTCCCTATTTCTTCTTCTTCTTGGTGGTTTGACTACTTAGGTCAAATGGGTCAAAAACTCAAATTGATATACCTAACTGAAATCAATGATTCCTACATGTTCCTACATCAATTCTAAGTGTGTAGCAATCAGAGTTTTGAATTAAAGAGGTGTTTTTGATTGATTTTGGTTAGAAAGCTCAAGTGGGTCAAAAATGGTGATTTTGATCCCAATCTTTGAATTGGATGTTAAAGTGAGGATTAAGAGTTGTTTCTAGCTTAGTTTAAGTACCTTTTTCATATGTGAACACTGGAATTTGATTTGGAACCGTTTGGTTGAGTTTTGGGTATGAAAATGGCAAGAACAGAGGCTGGAATCGCGCAGGTCTGCACAGCAGTCCTTGCGGGCGCAAGGAATACCCCTTGCGGCCGCAAGGGATACTTGCTTACGGCCGTAAGGACTTCCTCTTGTGGGCGCAAGGGTCTGTCAGTCCTTGTGGGCGCAAGCAATTCTGCTTGTGGCCGCAAGGAACTCAGTTTCTGCAAATAGTTTGCTGTCTCGCATTGTTTTGATATTCGGAATGTTTGTCTAGGTGTACCAGTTGATCAAGAATCATATGTGACATAGTGCTTGCCTGTTATAACTACACAGGTGAGTAACAGTTAACTCGAGTATGATATTAATAGTATTACAAAGATGTTTTTGTGTGATAAACCATGAAGTTGTAGTTATGCATGTTTAGAGGTTTAAATGAACCAATTTTGATAACCAAATGATATGTATGCATGTTTAAAGACCAGAGTAGGTCATTATTGATATGTTGAAGACCTGTGTAGGTCAGCCTTGATATGTATGCATGTGAAAGACCTTGTAGGTCATTATTGAAATGTGAAAAGGCTTGTTTAGGTCACTTTTGATATGTGAAAGACCTTGTAGGTCATTATTGAAATGTGAAAAGGCCTGTTTAGGTCACTCTTGATATGTAAAAGACCTTGTAGATCATTGTTGATATGTGAAAATACCTGTTTAGGTCACTCTTGATATGTAAAGGGCCGGAGTAGGCCATTGTGTTTGTGAAGAGGCTGAGTAGGCCATTGTTTGAGTGCCGGTACTATATTGTAGAGATTGTGTTGCGGAATTCGATGATCACGAATTATGGTTCTTGCAAAACCGCCGCCCACAATTCTAACTCGGGGCTCTCAGTTCCCACTGATCCCAAATGGGATATGTTCCTAAAGAACGCAATGGTGGACCGCTACCCGCTTCTCCACCGGCGCGGATGAAGTAATGGTTTCCCCAGTGAGGATCATTGAGCCGGGCTTATAACCCTGCAAGACGTGATGCCTGCTGACAACCGGTACTTCAACGTGTGTTAGGATAGACTTGAATGAAGTTATGTGATGCATGAAATATGTTATGATACTGTTAATGTACTGCTTCTTCTTTAATATGACATGTGAATGAATACCATATCCCACCCTTCACGTATTTGACCCGTACCGAGAACCCGCATATCACATAGCACCAAATGGGTCAAATATTCACAAATCATCTCATGAAGTCAATCGCACATAATCATAACCATACCTCATAATATTTCATAGATCATATTGCATCATAATTGTATATATCATATTGCATCATAATCGCATAAATCATATCGCATCATAATCGCATAGATCATATTGCATCAGAATCGCATAGATCATATCAATAGGGTGATTTTATTGTAGAGTCTAAACCCACACTAGAAAACCCAAGGTTCACTACTTGCGTGCCCGGCCAACCTATGTTTTCGAGCGGGGCGCGACTCCCACCCGAGAACATAAATCCCGAGACTCTGCTTTCGCTACTCCGACGGTGCGAGTACAAGTACTGTGTTGTCGTTCTAGTACGAGTCGAAACGAAGCTGATCATATTTCAGCTTCTCCTCCCACTCACGTGATGTATGATCTAGCCTCCCTGGCCTACATCATTCCAGTACTTGAACACCGAAGTGTCCGCATACCATGTGTCAAAATAGTCGTCTAGAAAGACCAAATGACTCTTGCTGGCTAGCACTTTAATCCTAGAAGGTTAATCATGCCAACTAGGCCCGCAAATCCGCAACATGGGTAATATCGTATACTACCCCGCCACTAAAATACATGCATGCAATAAATCGTAAGCATTCATATGTAAATCACAGTAAATCGTGAATAATCGTAACATGCGTATTTCGTGTTTGATCTTGCATGCAACGAGTATTTAACTTAGAACACATAACATGTATCATCAATCAATATATAAGTATATGTATAATCATCTTTGTTTCGAAAATAAGGTTTTGTCTATGTACTCGGTTTTGTAAAAGTCTACTGAACTCACCTCAGTCCAGAAAATAAACACACGATCTAGATTCGATGAACTACACTCTCGGATCGTCAAGAAATCGACCTCAACCATCTCGAATAACCTAGACATGCAACATAATACTTTCGATCAACAATCAACGCGTCGCGAGCTTAGAAAGTACATCAAAACATGCTAGAACGACATGCATGAAGCATATCAAGCCATACAACCGAAATGTGACATTCGGCAACAAATTTCCCAGGTTAGCCATTAGAATTCTAATTTTAAGCCTAGTATGACTAAAAATAGTATTTATGACTTAAATACATCCATAATAATATTAGATTTCGTAGAAATCCCGCCTATATGGTTAGAACCTTCCCGAGCTCGAAAAATCGAATTATTAAAAGTCAAGAATTACAAATCATATACAATAATAATAATAATAACAATAAAAATAATTAAATACATCCTAATAAATATAAATAAGTTAAAATATAAAACATATATATATATATATATATATATATATATAAACTCATCAAAATAATTAAAACTTTGTTAATTAAAAGATTTAAACAAAATCACCATTTATACAAATTTATTTAAACTAATTACACATAATTTATAAAAAATAAAAAAAAATAAAAGAAACCCCCCATCTTTTTTCTCTTGCCTCCTTCTCTTCCCAAGAATCACCACTTGATCTCCCCCATGCTCTATATAAGCCCCCTACTACTCTTCATCATTTCCTTCACCACCACACTCCATCTCTTCTCTTTTCTCTCTTCTTCTTTCACCAACAAAAATCTCCCAAGAACATCCAAGTCTTGATCATCTCTTGAAGATCAAACACAAAATCAAAGAAAAGAGTTGGTAAGATGATCATAAAACACTCATCTCTACTCTTCTACCTTTCTTCTCTTCTTCTTTCTTCTTTCTTTTATTTATTTTCTTTGTTGTTCATCTTATTTCCTTTATTTATATATATATAATCATATAAATATAAACATCCTACCAATGTTGTAAGGAGCACATGAAATGTGCATCATCCTACCGTTGTTGTATGGAACTTAATCAACTAAAAATCAAGAAAATAAGACTTTGATCATGCATGTGTTTCATCTTAACAAATGTTGTAAGGAACACATTAAATGTGTATCATCCTACCATTGTTGAAAGAACACATAGATTATCAAAGCTTATACTCATACAATATGATTATTCAAGAATATAAACATGTTATATTAAAGTTAAGAACCATAAGCAAAAAGAATCACAAATCTGGCAGAATCTGATGTTAGAACTCCCTACTTGTTTTTGTTATATCTGGAGTTCTAGGTTTCAAAATCAGTTGATTCTTTTTGCTAATCTTAGTTTAAAGTGTTACCTTTCATTTAAACCTGGATTCACTAATTTTCATGGACGTTTGATCCTTCAAACATATTTAAAAAGACCCATATGTTGAATCTGGAAGTCTGGCAGATTTAGAAGGGTACACTTTAAACGCGTGTAACTTACTCATTCTTGGGTCAAATTACGTCAAGTTTTTTTTAAAAGTTTAATCTTTGAGTCTTGGTTATTTCCCAGTTTGAATCATGTAAAAATGAGGTCGTATGAGCCCTAAACAGACGTTTTAGTAACAACATGTCATCCAGACACTGATCAGTTGACATCCTATACACTTTTAATTATTAAAAATACCAAACATGGATTATAAATTCCTATATTTTTACTGGACATTCTAGAAACATGTAGTAAGATTATATTAAAATATCAAGCCTTAATATGACTCCTAAATAACAGTTTTTAATTTTTAAAGTTCAACTCAAAGAACTGAAAATTTCAGTGAACACTTATGAATAATGGAAAAATAGAGACAACCTTTAACTATTTAAATAAATAAGTTAACAACAAATAAATAATACAAAATAATAAATAAAATAAGTCTAATAGAGCTACATACCTTTTTATATTAGGAAAGGAGCTTCGGTAGGAACAAGAAATCCTTACAAGAAAACACCTTTGCATACCGAGTGAGTATCATAGCCCCTTTTTACCGTATTTCATATTATTTTTGGGGTGAAAGCATGTGTATACGTTTCATGAAAAGTTTATTGCCTATCTTCTTATTTATTTCAAATATTATTTTGAGCACTTATGGTATTATTCTTTGATGTGCTTGGGTGATCGTTGTAAGGCCCTTTCGTTGGACATTATTCCTTAACTCCGCTAGTGAGCCGATGGTATTTGTAAGTAGCGCTATTTGGAGATTCCGACGTCTCCCATTTATGGTTGACGAACTATAGATGTACTTTACCACTACTAACGTCATTTAATATAGGCGTTAGGTTTATCATGGGCAATTGGTTGTCGGCTAGGTTGGATAATGGCTCAAGCAACAAACCATCATAGTCTATTACTACCATGTGCAACGTATTGGGCAATATAATACATCTTATATCATTATTTCATACTTGGATTTTATTCAAAAACTTCCATCAATTATTTAAACTTTTCTCATTTAAAAGATATTTTGTGCATATATTAAAAACCTATGAACTCACCAACTCTAGTAGTTGACCCTTTTCTTTTACCCGTGCTTTCAGGTGATCGTTGTTAGGTACCTTATGCATACAAACATGATGTGTGGCATCTTCATCTTCATCGTCACGTTTTATAAAAACAATATCTATTTTATTTTCGCATCGTACAAGATAATGTCATTTAACTTTTATTCGATTATGTAACTTCTATTTATGTTTTACCTGAACTACTTATTTTTGTTAAGTCAATATAATGGTTATTGTCTGTTTACCTTGTGCGATGATATCTTGTGCTGTGACACCTCGTGTTTCCGCTTTAGCGGGGTGTGACAGATTTGGTATCAGAGCCTAAGGTTATAGGGAATGTTGTTTTTCTTATGGGGGGAAAACAACAACTATGACCAAAGGTTTATAAAAATAATTTTCCAAATAATTTTGTTTAAAATGCATCAAGTGTATTGATAATATAATTAAGCTGAGTACCACATTGTTATACCTCAATTAGACAAAGCTTGATCACCTATGTCTAATTTAGCTATGTACGATATGGCACTTAGGTTAGTTATAATTAAAATATACTTAGAAACAAAATTTTATTTACTTTCTTTCTAGATCACGATTATTGTGTGTGTGCATAAGCATGGCATATCATAAGTACTTTCATATATTAGCACACTTAGTAACCAATTTTATATATATCGAAGTCTGTAATGTCATCATTAGGTTGACGCATTAAGATTACATATTCTTTACCCATGGAGGTTAGAATAGAAACTTAGTAGGAGAGTCCCCGAGTTTCACGACCTAGTGTATTATCAACACCAACTTCCTGTGAAGCATGTGTTAGGCTCACGGCTAGGAAAAGAGTCCCCTTACCAACGAGAGTAACATCGTGACCTTTTCATTAGGAGGGAGAGAACTGCTGATTTAGGGAGCACATAGAGGCACCCTAAGTAGTAATGGGAACTATATGATTGAACATGTTTTGCTTAAATCACGTTATGAAATGTATGATTTTAAAATTTTACATGCATTGCTATATGATTGAACGGGAGTGTTAGTTGTTAGACCTTATATCTTAGGATCACCATAACCTAGCTAAGTAGAATTTGTACAAAGGAGAGACCCGAATGTGATTACTAGTATGTTTCTTCTGAACAATTATAATGCATCAATGCTATCTGACTCTAGAATATATAGAAGCTTCGTACCACTAGTTTTTAGGCCAAAGCTCAATCTAAAATTTCAAATATTGAAAGAGGCCTATATCATGGAATTTGCTAATGGACAAGAAGTCAAGACTAGAGATATAATCACTAAGTGTACCTTGAACTTAGCCAGCAAAAACTTCAATGTAGACCATACCAATCAAATTAGGGAGCTTTGATGTAGTTGTTGGTATGTATTGGCTATCCAAAAATCAAGCTGAAATACTTTGTTCTGCAAAGATCATTCAGATTCCACTATCACAAGATGAAACGCTTGTCGTATAAGGAGAAAAGACCAGGAAGAACATCAAGGTGGTATCATGCATGAAAATGCAAAAATATTTAGGAAAGGACTATATCACATTCTTCGTGCACGTTGTAGAAACGGAGGTTTAGGAAAAGCACATTCACGATTTTCCAATCGTTTGGGATTCTCCCAAGGTGTTTCCGGATGAATTACCTTGATTACCCTTAGTTAGACAAGACAAATTTGGATTGATTTAATCCCTGTAGCCGCGCCCGTAGCAAAGGCTCCATATCGGTTAGCCCCGTTGGAAATATAGGAATTGTCTGCACATCTTCAACAGCTACTCGACAAAGGAATTATTTGACCAAGTACCTCACCATAGGGAGCCCTAGTCCTATTCGTCAAAAAAGAAAGATGGATCTCTACGAATGTGTATCGACTATCGGGAACTCAACAAGTTAACTATCAAGAACCGATACCCTCTCCCTCGAATCGATGACCTGTTCGACCAACTTGAAGGCGCCAACTATTTCTTAACAATCGATCTTCGCTCGGGATATCACCAGTTGAGAGTTCGCGAAGAAGACGTCCCTAAGACCGCCTTTAGAACCCGCTATGGACATTACGAGTTCTTAGTTCTTAGTTATGCCTTTTGGGTTGACTAATGCTCCAGCAGTTTTTATGGACTTAATGAATAGGGTATGTATACCATATTTAGATAAGTTTGCAATAGTGTTCATAGACGACATTCTCATCTATTCGCGAAGCAAGGAAGATCATGAGCAACATTTGAAATTAATCTTAACACTACTCAAGGACCAGAAGTTGTATGCCAAATTCTCCAAGTGTGAATTTTGGATCCGAGAAGTACACTTCCTTGGTCACATAGTTAATTCAAACGGAATTCATGTCGATCCAGCAAAGATCGAAGCAATCAAAATGTGGGAAGCACCAAAGACGCCAACCGAGATTCGACAATTTCTGGGTTTGGCAGGATATTATAGGCGATTCATCGAAAACTTTTCACGCGTGGCTTAACCATTAACGACTCTGACTCAGAAGGATAAGAAATTCATTTGGGGAGATAAGCAAGAAGAAGCCTTTCAAACCTTAAAGCAGAAGCTATGCAACGCACCTATCTTGGCATTGCCAACTCGATCAGAAAACTTTATGGTCTATTGCGACGCATCACACCAAGGGTTGGGATGTGTTTTAATGCAAAAAGACAAAGTTATCTCCTACGCTTCGAGACAATTGAAGGTTCATGAGAAAAACTACACTACTCATGATTTGGAGCTAGGAGCGGTAGTGTTTGCACTCAAAATATGGAGACACTATTTATATTGCACCAAGTGTACCGTCTACAATGACCATAAGAGTCTCCAACATATTTTTTATCAAAAGATGCTCAATATGAGACAAAGGCTATAGGTAGAACTACTCAATGATTATGATTGCGAAATCAAATATCACCCAAGCAAGACCAATGTGGTAGCCGACACATTGAGTAGGAAGGAAAGAGTAAAATCAACGAGAGTACGAGCATTAGGAGCTGTTGTGCAAACAAGTCTGAAAGGAAGGATCCTTGAAGCTCAGGAGCAAGCATTAAAAGCAGAAAATCTAAAAGAGGAAACCCTCCGTCATTTGGAGCATAGGTTCGAGATTGGAACTGATGGAGTACGTTACTTCGAAAAGAAGGTTTGGATACCCAAGGTGAATAACATAAGGTTAACGATATTGGATGAGGCACATAAGTCTAAGTATTCTATTCATCCCGGAGCCGATAAAATGTACAAGGATTTGAAGGAATACTATTGATGGCCCGGAATGAAGAAGGATGTCGCCCTATACGTGGGGAAATGCTTGACTTGTGCAAGGATTAAGGCAGAACACCAGAAACCCTCTGGATTACTGCAGCAACCCGAAATCCCGGAATGGAAATGGGAACAGATAACTATGGATTTTGTGACTAAGTTACCCCGATCCGCAAAAGGGTACGATTCCATCTGGGTAGTAGTAGACCGGCTTACAAAGTCAGCACATTTCCTACCCATTCGTGAAGATTACAAGATGGAAAAGCTGGCACGAATCTACATCAATGAGATCGTCATGCGTCATGGAGTGCCCATCTCTATCATCTCGGATAGGGATAGTCGCTTCACTTCCCGATTTTGGCAATCACTTCAGAAAGCATTGGAAACGCGAGTCAATTTAAGCACCTCTTACCACCCCCAAACAGACGGACAATCGGAAAGGACTATTCAAACGCTGGAAGATATGTTACGTGCTTGTGTGTTAGATTTTGGTGGGAGCTGGGACTCGCATTTGCCACTGGTTGAATTTTCATACAATAATAGTTATCACACCAGTATCCAGTGTGCACCTTATGAAGCATTGTACGGATGCAAATGTAGATCCCCGCTCAGCTGGTTGGAAATCGGAGACCGACAATTGTCCAGACCAGACGTCGTACAGGAAACCACTGATAAGATAAAGATTATCAGGGAAAGGCTCAAAACCGCTAGGGACCGACAAAAGAGCTATGCCGACAATCGCAGGAAACCCCTAGAGTTTCAAGTTGGCGATAAAGTTCTACTAAAGATATCACCTTGGAAAGGGATAGTGCGTTTTGGTAAAAAGAACAAGTTAAGTCCCAGGTATGTTGGGCCGTTCGAGATAATCGAAAGGATCGGACCGGTAGCCTACAAGCTAAAACTGCCAGAAGAACTGAGCGCCATCCATGACACGTTCCATGTGTCGAATTTAAAGAAATGCCAAACGGAGGAAACCTTAATCTTACCCTTAAAAGATGTGCAAGTTGATGACCGGTTGCACTTTGTAGAAGAACCAATCGAAATCCTTGACCGGGAGGTCAAAAGACTAAGGAGAAGATGGATCCCTATCTTAAATGTTCGTTGGAACTCAAGGCACGGGCCTGAATACACTTGGGAGCGAGAGGATTATATGAAACTCAAATATCCACACCTCTTCGCCAAAAAGCAAGTCCAAGACGTCAACGATTAATTTCGGGACGAAATTCTTTTAATCAGGGGAGACTGTGACATTCGGCAACAAATTTCCCAGGTTAGCCATTAGAATTCTAATTTTAAGCCTAGTATGACTAAAAATAGTATTTATGACTTAAATACATCCATAATAATATTAGATTTCGTAGAAATCCCGCCTATATGGTTAGAACCTTCCCGAGCTCGAAAAATCGAATTATTAAAAGTCAAGAATTACAAATCATATACAATAATAATAATAATAACAATAAAAATAATTAAATACATCCTAATAAATATAAATAAGTTAAAATATAAAACATATATATATATATATATATATATATATATAAACTCATCAAAATAATTAAAACTTTGTTAATTAAAAGATTTAAACAAAATCACCATTTATACAAATTTATTTAAACTAATTACACATAATTTATAAAAAATAAAAAAAAATAAAAGAAACCCCCCATCTTTTTTCTCTTGCCTCCTTCTCTTCCCAAGAATCACCACTTGATCTCCCCCATGCTCTATATAAGCCCCCTACTACTCTTCATCATTTCCTTCACCACCACACTCCATCTCTTCTCTTTTCTCTCTTCTTCTTTCACCAACAAAAATCTCCCAAGAACATCCAAGTCTTGATCATCTCTTGAAGATCAAACACAAAATCAAAGAAAAGAGTTGGTAAGATGATCATAAAACACTCATCTCTACTCTTCTACCTTTCTTCTCTTCTTCTTTCTTCTTTCTTTTATTTATTTTCTTTGTTGTTCATCTTATTTCCTTTATTTATATATATATAATCATATAAATATAAACATCCTACCAATGTTGTAAGGAGCACATGAAATGTGCATCATCCTACCGTTGTTGTATGGAACTTAATCAACTAAAAATCAAGAAAATAAGACTTTGATCATGCATGTGTTTCATCTTAACAAATGTTGTAAGGAACACATTAAATGTGTATCATCCTACCATTGTTGAAAGAACACATAGATTATCAAAGCTTATACTCATACAATATGATTATTCAAGAATATAAACATGTTATATTAAAGTTAAGAACCATAAGCAAAAAGAATCACAAATCTGGCAGAATCTGATGTTAGAACTCCCTACTTGTTTTTGTTATATCTGGAGTTCTAGGTTTCAAAATCAGTTGATTCTTTTTGCTAATCTTAGTTTAAAGTGTTACCTTTCATTTAAACCTGGATTCACTAATTTTCATGGACGTTTGATCCTTCAAACATATTTAAAAAGACCCATATGTTGAATCTGGAAGTCTGGCAGATTTAGAAGGGTACACTTTAAACGCGTGTAACTTACTCATTCTTGGGTCAAATTACGTCAAGTTTTTTTTAAAAGTTTAATCTTTGAGTCTTGGTTATTTCCCAGTTTGAATCATGTAAAAATGAGGTCGTATGAGCCCTAAACAGACGTTTTAGTAACAACATGTCATCCAGACACTGATCAGTTGACATCCTATACACTTTTAATTATTAAAAATACCAAACATGGATTATAAATTCCTATATTTTTACTGGACATTCTAGAAACATGTAGTAAGATTATATTAAAATATCAAGCCTTAATATGACTCCTAAATAACAGTTTTTAATTTTTAAAGTTCAACTCAAAGAACTGAAAATTTCAGTGAACACTTATGAATAATGGAAAAATAGAGACAACCTTTAACTATTTAAATAAATAAGTTAACAACAAATAAATAATACAAAATAATAAATAAAATAAGTCTAATAGAGCTACATACCTTTTTATATTAGGAAAGGAGCTTCGGTAGGAACAAGAAATCCTTACAAGAAAACACCTTTGCATACCGAGTGAGTATCATAGCCCCTTTTTACCGTATTTCATATTATTTTTGGGGTGAAAGCATGTGTATACGTTTCATGAAAAGTTTATTGCCTATCTTCTTATTTATTTCAAATATTATTTTGAGCACTTATGGTATTATTCTTTGATGTGCTTGGGTGATCGTTGTAAGGCCCTTTCGTTGGACATTATTCCTTAACTCCGCTAGTGAGCCGATGGTATTTGTAAGTAGCGCTATTTGGAGATTCCGACGTCTCCCATTTATGGTTGACGAACTATAGATGTACTTTACCACTACTAACGTCATTTAATATAGGCGTTAGGTTTATCATGGGCAATTGGTTGTCGGCTAGGTTGGATAATGGCTCAAGCAACAAACCATCATAGTCTATTACTACCATGTGCAACGTATTGGGCAATATAATACATCTTATATCATTATTTCATACTTGGATTTTATTCAAAAACTTCCATCAATTATTTAAACTTTTCTCATTTAAAAGATATTTTGTGCATATATTAAAAACCTATGAACTCACCAACTCTAGTAGTTGACCCTTTTCTTTTACCCGTGCTTTCAGGTGATCGTTGTTAGGTACCTTATGCATACAAACATGATGTGTGGCATCTTCATCTTCATCGTCACGTTTTATAAAAACAATATCTATTTTATTTTCGCATCGTACAAGATAATGTCATTTAACTTTTATTCGATTATGTAACTTCTATTTATGTTTTACCTGAACTACTTATTTTTGTTAAGTCAATATAATGGTTATTGTCTGTTTACCTTGTGCGATGATATCTTGTGCTGTGACACCTCGTGTTTCCGCTTTAGCGGGGTGTGACAGATTTGGTATCAGAGCCTAAGGTTATAGGGAATGTTGTTTTTCTTATGGGGGGAAAACAACAACTATGACCAAAGGTTTATAAAAATAATTTTCCAAATAATTTTGTTTAAAATGCATCAAGTGTATTGATAATATAATTAAGCTGAGTACCACATTGTTATACCTCAATTAGACAAAGCTTGATCACCTATGTCTAATTTAGCTATGTACGATATGGCACTTAGGTTAGTTATAATTAAAATATACTTAGAAACAAAATTTTATTTACTTTCTTTCTAGATCACGATTATTGTGTGTGTGCATAAGCATGGCATATCATAAGTACTTTCATATATTAGCACACTTAGTAACCAATTTTATATATATCGAAGTCTGTAATGTCATCATTAGGTTGACGCATTAAGATTACATATTCTTTACCCATGGAGGTTAGAATAGAAACTTAGTAGGAGAGTCCCCGAGTTTCACGACCTAGTGTATTATCAACACCAACTTCCTGTGAAGCATGTGTTAGGCTCACGGCTAGGAAAAGAGTCCCCTTACCAACGAGAGTAACATCGTGACCTTTTCATTAGGAGGGAGAGAACTGCTGATTTAGGGAGCACATAGAGGCACCCTAAGTAGTAATGGGAACTATATGATTGAACATGTTTTGCTTAAATCACGTTATGAAATGTATGATTTTAAAATTTTACATGCATTGCTATATGATTGAACGGGAGTGTTAGTTGTTAGACCTTATATCTTAGGATCACCATAACCTAGCTAAGTAGAATTTGTACAAAGGAGAGACCCGAATGTGATTACTAGTATGTTTCTTCTGAACAATTATAATGCATCAATGCTATCTGACTCTAGAATATATAGAAGCTTCGTACCACTAGTTTTTAGGCCAAAGCTCAATCTAAAATTTCAAATATTGAAAGAGGCCTATATCATGGAATTTGCTAATGGACAAGAAGTCAAGACTAGAGATATAATCACTAAGTGTACCTTGAACTTAGCCAGCAAAAACTTCAATGTAGACCATACCAATCAAATTAGGGAGCTTTGATGTAGTTGTTGGTATGTATTGGCTATCCAAAAATCAAGCTGAAATACTTTGTTCTGCAAAGATCATTCAGATTCCACTATCACAAGATGAAACGCTTGTCGTATAAGGAGAAAAGACCAGGAAGAACATCAAGGTGGTATCATGCATGAAAATGCAAAAATATTTAGGAAAGGACTATATCACATTCTTCGTGCACGTTGTAGAAACGGAGGTTTAGGAAAAGCACATTCACGATTTTCCAATCGTTTGGGATTCTCCCAAGGTGTTTCCGGATGAATTACCTTGATTACCCTTAGTTAGACAAGACAAATTTGGATTGATTTAATCCCTGTAGCCGCGCCCGTAGCAAAGGCTCCATATCGGTTAGCCCCGTTGGAAATATAGGAATTGTCTGCACATCTTCAACAGCTACTCGACAAAGGAATTATTTGACCAAGTACCTCACCATAGGGAGCCCTAGTCCTATTCGTCAAAAAAGAAAGATGGATCTCTACGAATGTGTATCGACTATCGGGAACTCAACAAGTTAACTATCAAGAACCGATACCCTCTCCCTCGAATCGATGACCTGTTCGACCAACTTGAAGGCGCCAACTATTTCTTAACAATCGATCTTCGCTCGGGATATCACCAGTTGAGAGTTCGCGAAGAAGACGTCCCTAAGACCGCCTTTAGAACCCGCTATGGACATTACGAGTTCTTAGTTCTTAGTTATGCCTTTTGGGTTGACTAATGCTCCAGCAGTTTTTATGGACTTAATGAATAGGGTATGTATACCATATTTAGATAAGTTTGCAATAGTGTTCATAGACGACATTCTCATCTATTCGCGAAGCAAGGAAGATCATGAGCAACATTTGAAATTAATCTTAACACTACTCAAGGACCAGAAGTTGTATGCCAAATTCTCCAAGTGTGAATTTTGGATCCGAGAAGTACACTTCCTTGGTCACATAGTTAATTCAAACGGAATTCATGTCGATCCAGCAAAGATCGAAGCAATCAAAATGTGGGAAGCACCAAAGACGCCAACCGAGATTCGACAATTTCTGGGTTTGGCAGGATATTATAGGCGATTCATCGAAAACTTTTCACGCGTGGCTTAACCATTAACGACTCTGACTCAGAAGGATAAGAAATTCATTTGGGGAGATAAGCAAGAAGAAGCCTTTCAAACCTTAAAGCAGAAGCTATGCAACGCACCTATCTTGGCATTGCCAACTCGATCAGAAAACTTTATGGTCTATTGCGACGCATCACACCAAGGGTTGGGATGTGTTTTAATGCAAAAAGACAAAGTTATCTCCTACGCTTCGAGACAATTGAAGGTTCATGAGAAAAACTACACTACTCATGATTTGGAGCTAGGAGCGGTAGTGTTTGCACTCAAAATATGGAGACACTATTTATATTGCACCAAGTGTACCGTCTACAATGACCATAAGAGTCTCCAACATATTTTTTATCAAAAGATGCTCAATATGAGACAAAGGCTATAGGTAGAACTACTCAATGATTATGATTGCGAAATCAAATATCACCCAAGCAAGACCAATGTGGTAGCCGACACATTGAGTAGGAAGGAAAGAGTAAAATCAACGAGAGTACGAGCATTAGGAGCTGTTGTGCAAACAAGTCTGAAAGGAAGGATCCTTGAAGCTCAGGAGCAAGCATTAAAAGCAGAAAATCTAAAAGAGGAAACCCTCCGTCATTTGGAGCATAGGTTCGAGATTGGAACTGATGGAGTACGTTACTTCGAAAAGAAGGTTTGGATACCCAAGGTGAATAACATAAGGTTAACGATATTGGATGAGGCACATAAGTCTAAGTATTCTATTCATCCCGGAGCCGATAAAATGTACAAGGATTTGAAGGAATACTATTGATGGCCCGGAATGAAGAAGGATGTCGCCCTATACGTGGGGAAATGCTTGACTTGTGCAAGGATTAAGGCAGAACACCAGAAACCCTCTGGATTACTGCAGCAACCCGAAATCCCGGAATGGAAATGGGAACAGATAACTATGGATTTTGTGACTAAGTTACCCCGATCCGCAAAAGGGTACGATTCCATCTGGGTAGTAGTAGACCGGCTTACAAAGTCAGCACATTTCCTACCCATTCGTGAAGATTACAAGATGGAAAAGCTGGCACGAATCTACATCAATGAGATCGTCATGTGTCATGGAGTGCCCATCTCTATCATCTCGGATAGGGATAGTCGCTTCACTTCCCGATTTTGGCAATCACTTCAGAAAGCATTGGAAACGCGAGTCAATTTAAGCACCTCTTACCACCCCCAAACAGACGGACAATCGGAAAGGACTATTCAAACGCTGGAAGATATGTTACGTGCTTGTGTGTTAGATTTTGGTGGGAGCTGGGACTCGCATTTGCCACTGGTTGAATTTTCATACAATAATAGTTATCACACCAGTATCCAGTGTGCACCTTATGAAGCATTGTACGGATGCAAATGTAGATCCCCGCTCAGCTGGTTGGAAATCGGAGACCGACAATTGTCCAGACCAGACGTCGTACAGGAAACCACTGATAAGATAAAGATTATCAGGGAAAGGCTCAAAACCGCTAGGGACCGACAAAAGAGCTATGCCGACAATCGCAGGAAACCCCTAGAGTTTCAAGTTGGCGATAAAGTTCTACTAAAGATATCACCTTGGAAAGGGATAGTGCGTTTTGGTAAAAAGAACAAGTTAAGTCCCAGGTATGTTGGGCCGTTCGAGATAATCGAAAGGATCGGACCGGTAGCCTACAAGCTAAAACTGCCAGAAGAACTGAGCGCCATCCATGACACGTTCCATGTGTCGAATTTAAAGAAATGCCAAACGGAGGAAACCTTAATCTTACCCTTAAAAGATGTGCAAGTTGATGACCGGTTGCACTTTGTAGAAGAACCAATCGAAATCCTTGACCGGGAGGTCAAAAGACTAAGGAGAAGATGGATCCCTATCTTAAATGTTCGTTGGAACTCAAGGCACGGGCCTGAATACACTTGGGAGCGAGAGGATTATATGAAACTCAAATATCCACACCTCTTCGCCAAAAAGCAAGTCCAAGACGTCAACGATTAATTTCGGGACGAAATTCTTTTAATCAGGGGAGACTGTGACATTCGGCAACAAATTTCCCAGGTTAGCCATTAGAATTCTAATTTTAAGCCTAGTATGACTAAAAATAGTATTTATGACTTAAATACATCCATAATAATATTAGATTTCGTAGAAATCCCGCCTATATGGTTAGAACCTTCCCGAGCTCGAAAAATCGAATTATTAAAAGTCAAGAATTACAAATCATATACAATAATAATAATAATAACAATAAAAATAATTAAATACATCCTAATAAATATAAATAAGTTAAAATATAAAACATATATATATATATATATATATATATATAAACTCATCAAAATAATTAAAACTTTGTTAATTAAAAGATTTAAACAAAATCACCATTTATACAAATTTATTTAAACTAATTACACATAATTTATAAAAAATAAAAAAAAATAAAAGAAACCCCCCATCTTTTTTCTCTTGCCTCCTTCTCTTCCCAAGAATCACCACTTGATCTCCCCCATGCTCTATATAAGCCCCCTACTACTCTTCATCATTTCCTTCACCACCACACTCCATCTCTTCTCTTTTCTCTCTTCTTCTTTCACCAACAAAAATCTCCCAAGAACATCCAAGTCTTGATCATCTCTTGAAGATCAAACACAAAATCAAAGAAAAGAGTTGGTAAGATGATCATAAAACACTCATCTCTACTCTTCTACCTTTCTTCTCTTCTTCTTTCTTCTTTCTTTTATTTATTTTCTTTGTTGTTCATCTTATTTCCTTTATTTATATATATATAATCATATAAATATAAACATCCTACCAATGTTGTAAGGAGCACATGAAATGTGCATCATCCTACCGTTGTTGTATGGAACTTAATCAACTAAAAATCAAGAAAATAAGACTTTGATCATGCATGTGTTTCATCTTAACAAATGTTGTAAGGAACACATTAAATGTGTATCATCCTACCATTGTTGAAAGAACACATAGATTATCAAAGCTTATACTCATACAATATGATTATTCAAGAATATAAACATGTTATATTAAAGTTAAGAACCATAAGCAAAAAGAATCACAAATCTGGCAGAATCTGATGTTAGAACTCCCTACTTGTTTTTGTTATATCTGGAGTTCTAGGTTTCAAAATCAGTTGATTCTTTTTGCTAATCTTAGTTTAAAGTGTTACCTTTCATTTAAACCTGGATTCACTAATTTTCATGGACGTTTGATCCTTCAAACATATTTAAAAAGACCCATATGTTGAATCTGGAAGTCTGGCAGATTTAGAAGGGTACACTTTAAACGCGTGTAACTTACTCATTCTTGGGTCAAATTACGTCAAGTTTTTTTTAAAAGTTTAATCTTTGAGTCTTGGTTATTTCCCAGTTTGAATCATGTAAAAATGAGGTCGTATGAGCCCTAAACAGACGTTTTAGTAACAACATGTCATCCAGACACTGATCAGTTGACATCCTATACACTTTTAATTATTAAAAATACCAAACATGGATTATAAATTCCTATATTTTTACTGGACATTCTAGAAACATGTAGTAAGATTATATTAAAATATCAAGCCTTAATATGACTCCTAAATAACAGTTTTTAATTTTTAAAGTTCAACTCAAAGAACTGAAAATTTCAGTGAACACTTATGAATAATGGAAAAATAGAGACAACCTTTAACTATTTAAATAAATAAGTTAACAACAAATAAATAATACAAAATAATAAATAAAATAAGTCTAATAGAGCTACATACCTTTTTATATTAGGAAAGGAGCTTCGGTAGGAACAAGAAATCCTTACAAGAAAACACCTTTGCATACCGAGTGAGTATCATAGCCCCTTTTTACCGTATTTCATATTATTTTTGGGGTGAAAGCATGTGTATACGTTTCATGAAAAGTTTATTGCCTATCTTCTTATTTATTTCAAATATTATTTTGAGCACTTATGGTATTATTCTTTGATGTGCTTGGGTGATCGTTGTAAGGCCCTTTCGTTGGACATTATTCCTTAACTCCGCTAGTGAGCCGATGGTATTTGTAAGTAGCGCTATTTGGAGATTCCGACGTCTCCCATTTATGGTTGACGAACTATAGATGTACTTTACCACTACTAACGTCATTTAATATAGGCGTTAGGTTTATCATGGGCAATTGGTTGTCGGCTAGGTTGGATAATGGCTCAAGCAACAAACCATCATAGTCTATTACTACCATGTGCAACGTATTGGGCAATATAATACATCTTATATCATTATTTCATACTTGGATTTTATTCAAAAACTTCCATCAATTATTTAAACTTTTCTCATTTAAAAGATATTTTGTGCATATATTAAAAACCTATGAACTCACCAACTCTAGTAGTTGACCCTTTTCTTTTACCCGTGCTTTCAGGTGATCGTTGTTAGGTACCTTATGCATACAAACATGATGTGTGGCATCTTCATCTTCATCGTCACGTTTTATAAAAACAATATCTATTTTATTTTCGCATCGTACAAGATAATGTCATTTAACTTTTATTCGATTATGTAACTTCTATTTATGTTTTACCTGAACTACTTATTTTTGTTAAGTCAATATAATGGTTATTGTCTGTTTACCTTGTGCGATGATATCTTGTGCTGTGACACCTCGTGTTTCCGCTTTAGCGGGGTGTGACACGAAACATTAGCTTAAGTTTAGTAGAATATACCTCTCAGGGTCCCCAAAGTGAAAACACGATTGAAACTACGCCCGTAGTGCTATCTCCGATCTCCCCGCACCTTGAATACGAGCTCCCACGAAACCCGGCACTCTTAAACACTCAAAAACCTTGAAATCTCACAAAATTTTAGGAGAGTAACGTTGTGGTGGTGAAAGATGTGAGAAATGGCTGAAGATGAAGTTCTATTTATAGAGCCAGAAATCCGGCCGACGCGTCGCGTTGTTACCCCAGAACGCGTCGCGTCGCGATCTTACTGACACACGCCATCGGCTGACACACGCAACAGACTGACACACACAACCTTGACACGTGTTTTGCCACCCACACGCGTCGCGTCGCGATTTCGAATTTCCAGATTTTATTTTATTTTATTTTCTTTTCTTTTATATAATAATATTCCTTTATTATTATCAATAAGTTGAACTTCGGAAATAATATCTTATTTCTTGATAAGAATATTATTACAATATTCGGATCGTTACAATACTTGGGTTTTTGAAACCTTTAAAGTTTATTTTTTTTCATCATTTCCATCAAATTTGAGATCGAAAGAAGTGTTCTTAAGGAAACCTTGTTTTTTTGAGTTCTTGGTATTCTTGGTTTACATTGTTGTTTCTTTAAAATCATCAAACAGTGACTTAACAACTTTAGGAACCAAAAACTTGAATTTTTTGTCTAGATTTGAGGTGTTGTTCTTTTCTGAGCTGATCATGTGAAGGTGAACTTAGCACACATGATAAAAACTTAGCCATGAACTTAGCTCAAACTTAGCATGCATGCTGGACAAAAAGAACAAAACAAGATTCTAATATGTTGACTAACAAGAATTTTCTAGAAAGGTGAAACTACCTCACACTTAGAAAAGTCAAAATACTTTTATTGCATGGTTGCTAAGTAGTTTGCGTGCCCCCTCCCTTTTTTTGTGTTTTGCTCATAAAAAACTTACATTGCTATAACGCCCAAATTTTTTTATGAATATTCGGTTATAATATAGTATCATCATTTTATAAGTCAACCATTAATAAATAATAATGTAATTATAGTCATCCAGAATTAGCAAATGTTTAAAATCATATAGTGAAAGCAACATGTAAAATGTTTCAACTTGAAATTTAATTAGAATGAAATCAACGGATATGCTGTCGTACTAGAGCCTTCCCCTCATCCTTTTCCGAGGAACCTAAAAGAGGTTAAACAAAAACGAGTAAGCTAAAAGCTTAGCGAGCAACACACGACTCATACCTTATGATCATCACACAACACCACATAACTACACATAAGGCCGTCTTAGCCAGACCCACTTGGCCATGATGTCCATAGACACCAATCATACTAGTCTACTCGACCTTGATGTCACCAGCATCCTATAACCTCCTTGGTTATCAAGTTTCACATTTAAACAATCAACACATAAACATGTAATCAATTCTTATCTTAGTGAAAACTCACCTGATTTGCAGTTTAAGTATATAACTACAACCACAACGGATATCCGGAATTTAGTTGGTTTCTAGAAATCACCTACAATTACAATTATACCACGTTATCTCTCATAGATTCCCGGTTACATACAAATTTCTAAGGTTTTCAATCCATAGATAACTTCAATTTGTGATTAAGGAATTGCAATCCTCTAGTCATACCCCGATTGGGATCTATAGTAAGTGACATAATACGATTTGTAATTTGTGATACTAATTCATTGTTTAGATTTGTGATTCCATGTACTTGGCTCAATTTGTGATTCTAAGTACTTGGCCCATTTTGCAATTCTAATCTTGGCCCAATTTGCAATTCAGTTATCAACTATTTACGCACACATGTGATTTGCAATTCACTCATACATGTAATTTGTGATTGTCATCCCTTATTGACTTGTGATTCGTTTAAAGTCTTGATTTGCGATCCCTAGCATACCACAATTTGCGATCTTCCAGAAGCTCATGATACAGCTCAAGAACTTTTGTTATTCATCGCAAATACCCACACTTCCCAAAGTAAATATTGAGAAATACTTAACCATTTCGTATCATTTTTTTCCTATAGATTCCTTACAAAATCTAGGCTAATCCTTAGAATTTAATTGCATTTTTATCATGTTTTTGAGGGTCTACAAGTGATTCTTGTTCTAGGTTCTAAACACCATTTCCACAAGGAAGAAAACCAACCAAAACACATGATTCCAAGGTAAAAATCAATCACAATTCATAGCAATGAATCAAAAACACTATCCTAATGATTCTCCTCCAAACTCCACTCGAAATGACTTAGATTTTATCCCAATTTCTGCTTTTCTCAGCCAAGTGACACGCACACACACACACACAATATTCCTCGATTGAAAAGTAAAACGGCTAGTATAATAGCCTAGGGTTTTGTGCCTTAAAATGTTTAAATACCTTCTCCTAAGCCCTTAATGCCCTAACATAGCTTTAATGGTAGTGATTTGACCCAAAACAACATTATCATAAACACTTAGCCCATATTACAATTTAATTAGTCCATCTCATGGGTACTCAAATAATAATAATAATAATAATAATAATAATAATAATAATAATAATAATAAATAATATTAATAATAATATTAATAATAATAATAACATTTCAATCTGAGAACAGCTATTGTAACTCTCCCCCACTTAGACTCGATTTCATCCTCGAAATCTCTAATTGAATAGCGTTGGGTAGTTCGTTAGCAACTCTTCCTCGGGTTCTCACGTCCATTATCATCCTCGATGATACTCCCACTGTACTTTTACTAAGGGAATGTGTTTGTTTCTTAAAGTCTGCACCTTTCTTACTAGGATGGCGACTGGTCATTCCACGTAATTCAATTTCTCGTCCAATGTTATATCCTCCATAGGTATTAAATTTGACTCGATTCCGTAGGTAAGATACATGAAATGTGCTATGTATTCTTGACAACTCTTCTGGAAATTCCAAATGGTAAGCCACCTTTCCAATTTAAGCCAACACCTTGAACGGCCCAATATACCTCGGACTAAGTTTACCCCTCTTTCTGAAGCAGATAAAGCCCTTCCACGGTGAGACCTTAAGTAGGACATAGTGGTTGAGGTCGTGTTTGCGGTTATTGTTTCAGTTTTGGTTACCCCGTAATAGTTTCCTCTAAAACCTTGGTTCATAAATTGTACCTCTTAGGGTGTCATCATGGGCTGATGTTGCTCATAATCCTTGGTTAAATGTGGCCCCTTGCAGTTATCACATCCGACTTGTAAGGCATGAAGTGAGGTGGTCAATTTTTCTATTTTTCTCCCCAGTGCCTTTTGATTGTTGCGTAGAGCTGCCACATCCTCATTTGGATCATCATTAATGACATTAATTGTAGCCCGCTTTTGTAATGCCCTTTCGTCGGGAGTCCACTCAACGTTGTGCACGACCATGTCTTCTAACAGTTGATACCTAGTTGTAGGAGTTTGGTACATGAAAGCACCTCCATTCCATGAATCTAAGATGGAATGTGAGGTGTAGTCTAATCCCCTATAAAAAATTTGCACTAAGTTCCCTTTTTCTAACCCATGATTACGGCACATCCTAGTCGACCTCTTAAACCTCTCCCATGCTTCGATCAAGGATTCGTCTACAGTTTGTTGAAAGGCCATAATGTCGGTTTTGATCTTCTCAGCTTTGGCCGGAGGAAAATACCTTGTGACAAATCTACTTCTCAACACCTTCCATGTGGTGATTGAGCCAGGTTTTGGCACTTTAATCCATGCTCTCACTCCCCTGATAAGAGTGAATGGGAATAAATGGAGTCGGAGCGCGTCAGTTGAAGCACTTTGGTGTTTAAAGAGCTCACATATATGTAGAAAGTTCTCCACGTGCTAGTTCGGGTCATTATTTATTTTACCATCAAAGTTTAAATCCGTTACCATACTTAAAAATTGCCTTTTTATCTCATAATTCTACCCATCGATTAACGGCTTACGGATGGCCGAGGCAGGAGCCACAGGGGCTATTAACCTAGTAGTCCATATAGGCTACTCGTCCGCCATGTTCTCTAAGGGTCTAAATCTCCTTGATCTCAAACGTTGATGAAATTACTTCTCAGTTTGAGTAAATGGCAATACCAAATTTTCCCGAGATCAATGGGTCATACACCTGCAAAAGAACATAAAAGAAATTTCGTGACTTACACGCGTTCAAGATGAGGAAAGAAAAAAATTGAAACAAGCTAAAATAAAGATACAAACAACTACTTTACCTTAGAAATCAAATTAAATCACCCAAGAACAAGTTCCCAGACGAGGATCGACTAATTGAATAAGTTCTAATATAGAATCAAGCAACGATTCCCAGCAATGGCATCAAAACTTGATGTGTGGAACCAAGTGAAAAGTGATAAACATGATAAAAGAAGGGATCTTTTGGAGAATTCTATCTGGGAGCATGTTACTGGAGTGGAGGAGTTGTGCATCAATGTTTTTCTACTTCAATTCATCCAAAGAAGAAGATTCAATTCACCTTTCATAGTCATTAATTTGGTTTGATCTCTTGTTTTGATCTTCTGTTCAATCAAGATGTTTTCTTTCTTGGATTTTTATTCAATGTTGGTTGATTCTATTATGTCTATGTGCTAGATCTCTTGTATTCACTAGGATTTAAAAAACCCTAGACTAGATTTGGTTATTTTTTATGGAATGATTAGGTTTTCTTGAACAGTTATCGCTTTTCAAGTAATGAACCCTTAATGTTTTTAGCTTTAATCTTTGGTTGGTTGATTTATTAATTGAATGTGTTCATTGATCACGAAAGTGTCATACTTGTGATATTTCTTCTCCTTTTCGCTTATGTGAGTAGTAGGCAACTCACTAGAAATAGGGCTTGAAATTAAACACCAATAACTTAGTTAATTACTTAAAGGACTAATTCTTGAAACGAAAGTTCTAGGATTAAGGGTGACAAGAAATCCAAGCCCATAATTGAATGATAACGTGAGTTGTGTTTTCACATGGGCTTAGAGATAAAAATTCTAGGAAATGTGTTTTAACATTACGATAGATTGAATGAGAGTTAATTAATCAACCTCTAGGGAATTCCATTTAATAGGGACTTAATCGACCAGATCTATGTGTAGGGGCGTTAATCATAGTGAATGTCTTTTCCTACTGATTCGAATTTATTCAAAGTTCATTTAATTAGATAAAGTTTCAATCTTTTTACTCAATTAGGTAATTTAGTGGAGTAATTAGTTAAATCACAAAAAAAAACCTTTTTCAAATCAAATTTGCTTTAGGTTAATTGAGTTTGTTTTGTTATTAGTAATCAGCTAAACTGTTCCCTGGGGAGACGATACCCTTTTACTTGCCTTAGCTATATTATCATATGATTAGGTCATGCTTGCCTATAATGTGGTGGTATAGATTAGGTGATAATTGGACTTAAATTTTATAACCCGGTTTCACACATCAAGTTTATACCAAAAACTTAGAAAATAGGTTATTATATGAAAGTCCAAAGATGTGATGTAAGATGAGTTAACTTGATGATTCTTGTATAAAGATGAAGAACTATTGTATGAACACAAAATAGTATGAACACTTTGCTTGAAGATAACCCAGACGTGTATTCTTCTATTACTTGAAATGTTGCAAAGGTTATCTTGCAAACTAGGTTTGCAAGACTATAAATACACAAGGCACATGGGCCAAACTAACTAGTCTAGCAATTACAAAGGAAGTGGGCCAAGCCCATTACAACTAATATAGACTAGTTTGATACAAATATATAAATAACAAAATTACACAAGGCCTACAAACTAATAATGGACTAACAATCTCCCCCCTTTTGTAGCCTTATGCTGGACAGGGATGTATCATATGTCCCTTGACCAAGAAGTCTCTCCCAACTTCTAATGGTCTTCAGCTCCTAAACCTTTACCTTTAGGAGATCAGCAACCCTTGTCACTTTGACCTGCAAGTCCTGCTCTTGGACATTTTTGTTTCTATACTAGGTTCTGCGGTACTTAGAGATACATCGTCGTAGTGTACCGTCCGAGTAGACATTCAGCTCTAAGAGTCGGAGGAAGGTTTTGGCATCTGTGAAGGTAGGCATTATGAATCCATGTGCGCCTTCATAGTCGTCGTCATACTCTTCTATGACCACATATTTTGTTCAAGTTTGGAGTGATGTTGGTTCGCTGTTAAAATGTTTATCTTTTCAAGACCAGCCTCTGCTTCTAACTTTAGATCGTGAAGATGATTGAGATTTATTTTTCTTCTCATGAAATCTCTTATCACGACTAGCCCCCTGCCCCCTATGCTCTTCTCTGTTCTTTTCGGCTTTGCACGCCAACTCGTCCTCCAAATGAGTGATGTCAGCCAAGTTTAGATGTCTCAACTCAACCTCGTGGAAGGTATACCTCTTTCCATCTGCCCTGGTCACAGGAAAATGAACCATTTGATAGTTGATGAAGTTACAGAGATACAGTAGGTCAATTTTGATAATTGGAAACTTGGAAGCCACCTTTTCCTTTGGACTTGCATGAAACATGGTGGCAAACCTAACGGACCTTTCATGTTGTGGTGACTTAAGCATATAGATTTCATCCACCTCTGCCAGCTATTCTGAGTAGATTTGCAGTATCCTTTCTTCTAGATATGGTAACACGAACCACTGGGTTGGTTAGCGAGGTTGGAACTTTGCAAGCGCTTCCTTTGGCCCGATGTTTTCTATGTTTAGCCTTTCTACTATAACTCTTTTGTGAGTGCCCATGGGTATATCCTCCATGATAGCTTTCTAGGATGGGCCACTCAATTTTATGCTGCTCTTTCCTTTATTGCTGTTGCTGATTGACCAGGTTGATCGGTGAAATGTTGAACTGCCCTTGAACCGGAGGGAAAATCTCAAGAAGTTCTCTGTTTAAAGTTGCGAACTCCTTATGTATGTCAATCAGTGGTTGCTCCTCCTACTCCTCCTCTGATACAGGCCTTTTGCGTTTGGCTTTTGCGGTTGAGGTTTTTGGGAGGGTAGGCTCGGGTTCTGGAATGGTTGTTTCTGTTTGGATTTAAAGCATTTGGATTGTAGGGGTTTCCGGGTCCTCTGCCTCTTGCAAACCTGCACTTTCACCAACCAAGAACTCAAACTCCAACCCTTGTTACTTTTCACCACCACTGCCACTGCTACTACCCCCTGCCTGATGCGTTGATGCTGGAGAGACTTCCAAATGCAAGATTGATCTTTGGGCACCTATGTATCTGCGCCCAACTCTCTACCGCTTCTCCCCCTCATGATGTCCTAGATCCACAGGATCATCATGTCTCCTTTTTCGGGAATCTGCTTGAGTTTTGAAGGAGGACTCCACAACTTCCAGCCTCTACCCAAACCCTGTAATTATTATGGTTAAGGTATCAAGGGCTTGTAAGATAGAATTGTTGATGGTATTTCGGCTAGAAGAGGGAGCTTGGGGTTGTTGATTTTGTAGTGCTGCTAGAAGGTTAGTTTGTTCGGTTGAGGGCTCGGTAACATTGTTTAGCTTGGCATGGAGTAGTTCCTAGAGTTCATTGATTGTGTAATATAGCTCAATGATGGTGGGTGGTTTGGTGGCTAGGTGTTTTATGGTGGTGTTTAGGTTGGTGACTTGAGTTTGGAGGGAGTTAAGCTGGTTCTGAAGGGCTGTGCTTTTCTGGGTTACATAGTCTTTTAAATTTGACTCTACATGGAAGAATTTTGAGTCCATGTATCGTCGAAGTTCCGGTGTAATCCCAAGCTCACGAAAAGGCCCGGTTTGCATAGGAGTTGTGGAGACTCTGTGGCTCGCACGCAGCACTGGCATAGTGGTGGCACCGGTGTGACTTCCACTTGATCCTCGCGATACATCTCTAGGAGATGCCGCTATGAGTGTTCTGGCGACATCAATAAGATACGCGGTGGATGATTATGTCCTAGCAAATACATTAATTCCTGTACGAGTAGGCGCTAGACTCAATGGTAAGCGAAAGTTGGATGTGGACGGGGGAGACTGTCCACTGACTTCAAAGCCAGAAAACTCCAAATGAGCTGCAGATTGTGTATGTGCGATGTCCTCGTGGAATGAAATGACCCTCATTTGAGTGAAGGCCGAGTGGATGGTGGGGATTGGTGCTTGCACTGGTGGGATGCAAGTGTCCTTTTCAATGTTGTCCTGAACAGTGCCCAGACCAACAACAGTTGTGGCTTTCCGGCTTTTATCGGCTGGGGATCCCTCTCCATCATCTTTTTCTTTTTCACTCTCACTTTCGCTTATCACTTCCTCTACTACCACATCATCCTTCCCAAGACTTGGCATATCACCAAAAGTTTTTGACATTTCAGATAGGCCCTGGTGAATATTTTGATGCAGATCTGACATCTGCCAAGTCCAAGTTGACTCAGCAGGAATCTCCAGGTGTTTTGATGCAGAGGATTCAGTCTCCGTCCATTTTTAAGAGGACTTACTCGCTGATTTAGCACCGGTGGATGCCCAGAATCACTAACATCCAACTGATCATACGCAGAACTAAGACGATCGCCTTCACTCTCTTGTATCGCACCACCTTCACCATTTCCACCATCCTTCTCAATTTCTTTTTCCGCTCTATCTCCCTTGCTCAAGGCACCCCCGTGCTCCCGAGCTGCTAAGGATCTATCACTGGGACCCTCACCTGGATCTACTGCCCCTGGGGTAGGCACAACCGGCTTTGGTTGTGCCGGAGGGGCAATCCTATTCTCTCTCACATACTTCCTCGCTTCCTTACTTTCTTGGTCTAGCATTTGGACCAAGGCTACCGGCACAGGAATCGTTGTAATCTCTAAAAAGTGGCTCAATCTCAAGAATCTTTCTGTCCGTTGTATGGCCTCTTGCGGGTTGTCGATCCTTCTAGGAATCGTTCTGTAGACTGCCAGATGAATTTGGATCACCATGGTCAAAAACTGTTGAAATGGTATGAATGTTTTGCGTTGGGAGGTATCTTTCTCATTCATCATTCTGACTATTTCCTCAAATATGATGGTTGAGTAGTCTAGATGCATATGATATGCAACACCAGGAAGCAGCTACAAAGAGTAAAAGGACCCGCCGTTTGTTCCCCTGTGTACTCCGGTCAGGGTTCTGAAGATTATAGTAGCAAGGGTCTGCCAGAAAGGAACCAAGTTGGTTCGTTTGAACTGATTGATATGTGTCAGCTCCCTATTGTACCCCAATCCACTTATGAGTTCTAGGAGTTCATCAACCTGCGGTGGGTCGTTAAAGTCAGGTTTTTCAGGATAGTGGGTGCGTATTGGAAGGTCTAGGAGGTAGTGAAGTTTGTGGGCCGTGAGTTGCACTCTTATGTTCTCTATACGGCCATTGAGGCACTGGAAGCCCTTGCGGGAGACTCCCTCTTTGAAAGTGTACCATAATTGTTGCAAGTATATTTCACGTACATGAGTGGAGAAGAGGTTTGGGTGGCAGTTATGGCTTGGCAAAGTAGGTGGGCTTTGATGATTTTAGTGATTAAGAGAATTTTGGTGTCGCTTGTCAGGTTAAAATACACATTGTTGCTGTTGGTTTCCAGGAGGGCAGCAGAAGGTACAAGGGTTTCCTCGGGAAGAGGTTGGGTTGGTTGGTTCACAGCTGCCATCTTGATGATAGATGATGAGAAAAGATGACTTCAGGCATAATTTTCACACAACAGACGTTGTTTCAGTTGAAGGAAGACGAAGATGAACAGTTGGTTGCTTTTTGATTTTTGAAATTTTGAAAGCATGAAGGGAAAGAAAGGTCGGATCACCTCTTTTATAGAGGGATTCGGCTTTTGATTCACAATAGGCCAGTATATTTTATCTTATGGGCCCGGGCCACTACAATTCAACTTCAAACTTATTCCATTTTGTTTTTGATTTTCTAGATTCTATTTGTTTTTGTGTTTTTATATATTAATCATAAGAAAATGAACTCCCCGTTGACTATTCAACAGATAAAAAATTTCAAATGTGGAAATTTGGAGTTTCGTCTGTAGATTTTGTCTGTTTTTCTGATTTTCTCCCCCTACAAGAATGCATATCAATGCAGTCTTGTAAACACGGGAATAACAATGCTCTCCCTGGACTGAAGCATCTTTGAACTCCAACAGACAAGACGGTCCCCAGGAAGTGTACACTACCAGAAGTGCTTTTTCTGTCAATCATACAACCAGCATAGTCGGAATCTTAGTACGCAAGCAATTCAAACAAAGAATCTCGGGGATACCATAGACCAGGTCAGGGGTTCCCTTTAGGTATTCCAGAATATGCTTAACCGCTAGGAGATGTGATTCTTTGGGATTGCCTTGAAAGCGAGCACACAGACACGTAGAGAACATTATATTCGGTCTACTAGCCGTCAAGTACATAAGGAGCCAATCATAGCCCGATAGGTTTTCAAGTCAACTGCCTTTCTGTCAAGATCAACATATAACTTGGTTTTTGAAGACATAGGGGTTGCTTTGGATGAACAGTCGGACATTTCATATTTTCTTATTAAATCGTTGATGTACTTAGATTGATTTATGAAAATTCCGTTTTATATTTGTTTAACTTTCAATCCAAGGAAGAAGTTCATCTCCCCCATCATGCTTATTTCAAAATTTATTGTCATGATTTTAGAAAACTCAATACTGTACGATGGGTTCGTCGAACCAAAGATAATATCGTCTACGTACATCTGGACTAAAATGTAGTCATCTCTGATTTTCTTTGTGAAGAATGTGGTGTCGATCCTTCCTTTGGAGTACCCCTCACTAACCAGATAAGTTGAAGGACATCATACCGTGCTTGAGGAGCTTGTTTGAGTCCATACAGAGCTTTATCAAGAATGTACGCATTGTTTAGTCTCTTGGGGTCAACGAATCCTTCTAGCTGGGACACATATACTTTTTCCTTTAGGATTCCGTTTAGGAAGGCCGTCTTGACATCCATGTGATAAACTTTGAAATCCTTATAGGCAGCATAGGCGAGGAATACACGAATGGCCTCTATACGAGCAACAAGAGCGAAGGTTTCTTCATAGTCGATACCCTCCTGTTGATTGTATCCCTTTGCTACCAGACGAGCTTTGTTACGAATGAATACTCCATCTGAGTCCATTTTGTTCTTGAAGACCCACTTGGTAACTACAATAGTTTTGCCTTCAGATCGAGGTACCGGTCTCCAAACTTTTAGCTGTGTGAACTGGTCCAATTCATCATGCATTGCTAGGTTCTAGACAGCATCTTTTAAGGCATCGGTAGTGCGTGTTGGTTCGATTAAGCTTAGGAAACTTGAAAACTGGCACTCATTGGCTGTGGCAGATCGGGTTTGAACGCCAATGTCTTTGTTGCCATTAATCCGAGTCTCAGGGTGTGCATTTGTCCACTTCGTAATGTAGGGAGTTGGTGTGTCATTTGTTGGGGGTATCATCTGTTTGAGGAAAGAATTCATCCAATCGTTGTTGAATGGTTGTTTCCTCTGCTGGTGTTGTTGATTCTGGATCGTACTAAGGAGTTGATTCATATTGCACCTCAGTGTCAGCATCTTCTTTAGTGTTGAGGGGGGAATGTGATACAATGTACCTCTCACCCAAAATAAGGAATGGGTCAACAGCTAAGTGGATCGGTCTTGATGTAGATGTAGTTGTTGTTTGATGTGAAAGTTCAAGAGATTCTTGAACATCTTCAGACTTGTCACTTGGTACACGATTAGATCTAGAACCATCATCTAAGAAATCAAATATGTACTTTAAGTTAGAAGACTCTTTCACATCAAGTTCATTTGTTTCTTATCGATTAAGACCCGGTCTTGAACTGATATGTCCAAAAATGATTGCTGGTGACTCTTGTGATAAAGATGTTGTAATTAAGGTATCATCAAAAGTCACATTGATACTCTCAACAACAACGTTTGTTCGTTTATTCAACACACGAAATGATTTTGACTCTGAAGAGTAACTAAGGAAAATTCCCTCATCTACTTTCGAGTCGAATTTTCCGAGGTTAGCCCTTTCGTTAAGGACAAAGCACCTATTACCAAACATATGTAAGTGTTTGATATTAGGAACTATGCCATTAGAAAGTTCATATGGAGTTTTATTAAAGCGACGGTGAAGAATAGATCTATTTTGAGTGTAGCATGCTGTCTTGACTGCTTCTGCCCAATAGGAGGGTGGTAGATCAGCATATGAGAACATAGTTCAAGATGCTTCAATGAGCACTCGATTTCTTCGTTCTATAACCCCAATCTGTTCAGGGATGTATGTTGCAGAGAACTGATGCGTGATCCCCACCGAGTCAAGAAAACCATCCAAGATTTTGTTCTTGTATTGGGTGCCGTTGTCGGTTCTTATAGTACCGACCTTTCCTTATGATTGATTTTGCACCTGCTTGAGAAACGAGATGATGATTGATGAAGCTTCATCCTTAGTTCTCAAGAACTTGACCTAGGTATATCGTGAATATGTTGGAATCTGCCCATCGACACACGTAGGCCAGCATCACTGCCAATTAAGCGCGGGCCTATTGGGTCACACTCCAAGTTTCAATCTCGACAGCCTACTATAAGAAGAAAGAGTCAAAATGGTCAAATTCCAGTTGACCTAGGCTTCACGACAGTGAAGGATGCTCCACGGGTCGTGAAGCAGCTCGTGTCCACGAGTCCTGTCGTAGGCCGCATGGTTCGTGAAACCCTAGGGCTTCACGACCCTACACGGCCCATGAAGGAGGTCGTGAAGGCACGAACCCTCACGATTCTTGCATGGTGCGGCACGACTCGTGGAGGATAAATGGCCGGTCGTGGCGCATTTATCCTTCACGGCCCGTGAGAGCCCGTGAAGAAGTCGTGAAGGCAGAATTCTAAGTGACACTTGAATTTGGTTGGACCATTTTGTTGGTCCAATGAATGAGTGACAATTAGCACGACTCTGGACTCTAAAGAAAAGATGATATGTCTTTATAAGGTGCATTGTTTGTTCATTCAAGACTCTTGGTCCTTTTTGTGCAATACATATACTTGTGAGTTCTTCCATTGAGATAGAGAGCAAGACCAAGTGTTGGTGATTTGTGTACAAGTGATTCAAGGCTGTTCCAGAAGAGATCCATCAAGTGTTGGTGGTGCTTCGGTTTGCTAGTACAAAGAGGTTGAAGGTTTCTTGGTGTGGACTTGCATTAGGGCTTGGAGCCTTTTGTTTCAAGCTTACATCCCAAATTCGATTTGTTCCAGCCAAGTATCAAAGTCTTCGAGGGTATGATTTGATCTCCTTCTTCTCTTTGTTCTTGTTTTTGGTTGCATGCATGTTCTTGCAAGTTTCGACCACCATTGGGAAGGCATGGGATCCTTTTGTGTGTTTTTGTTGCTTCCGTTGCGTTCTTTGGTCCCCATGGATTCCCAATAGTGGTATCAGAGCCATACTTGCAAGATGCATGCACCTTTGTGGCTTGAAAATCCATATTTTCGATTTTGGACATTCTGTCCAGAAGGTCTTTACGGGCCGTGGAGCTTGCTTCACGGGTCGTGAAGGCCACACGACCAATCTCATGGGGTGGTGGTCGTGAAAGGTTTTTAATCTGTTTCACGAGTCGTGGAGCGTACTGCCTTCACGGCCCGTGAGGGCCCGTGAAGAGCAGTAGCTCGTGAAGGCGTCGTGATCAGGCTGTTTTTGGCCTTTTTGAAAAAGAAAACTTGATATGGATTTTGGCACATGATTTTGGTGTTTCCAGAATCATTTTAGGCTGTTTAGCCTTGTAGTTTAAGCCCCATAATATCCTAATTCTTTTATATGTATGTATTGGATGGTTTTGGCATAAAATGCACACATGCATGCATGTAAATTGTGTATATATGAACATGGATTTCAAAGTGTTTGGAATCCTAATGCATATGTACAAGGTTTATTCTTGTGCCTTTAGTTTTGAATAAACTTAATTGGGATATTGTTTTGTGCATGGTTTGGTGTGGCACACCATGCTTTGTGGTTGTTTCATTTTTGTGAGCACCGGTTTGAGCCTAGACCTTTGTGTGGTTGTTTGGTTTCTTTATTTGTTGTTCATTCATTTGGTGGTTTGTACCACATCCGATTTGTAATAATTTATTTATTTATTTGTGGCTTGCACGCCAAAGTATTTATTCTTTGTAATTGTATATTAGCTTAGAATAGATTGTGTGGCTTGCATGCCATTTCTCTTTAATTATGCATGTAATGAGAAGAGAAGACCGGAGGCACCAACGGGAGTCTTGGGAGACGTCTTGGCTACCTCGATTCTGGAGGCGCGGGATCGAGTGGGAGCACACCACGAAGTCTTGGATTGTTTGTCCTTAGTAGACTTAGTTCCTCGGTTGGCTCACCGGGGAACACTTAGGTTGGCTCAAATCGGTTTTGTATGCGTGGTTGTGTAGTTTTATTTATTTGTTTTTCTTGCGTGGTTGTAGGATCTTCGCATGCTAGAAAATCTTTTGAAAATAATAAAACTATATAGTTTTCCTAAATTGGTTAACAAACCCCGCTCGCTCACATGATTAACGAACGAATATAAAGTGTTTATGTTCAATTGGTGAAAAATGCGTTTTGTCACTTATTTGTTAATCAAAACGAAAAGAGGTTTTTAACCGGAAAAACAAAAGTCCCGTTTTTCTTAAAAACGTAAATCACACGCCATCCAAAAGATGACACCACCCGAATCTAATGAAGCATGGGACAATTGTCGAGCTTAGCACGAGTTGTTCCATGTGGACTTGTGTGGAAGGTGCGTGTGGCGTCTTGAAATCTTTGGTTGTCGAGCTTAGCACGAGCCAATTATTGTCAAGGGCGTCATCGTGTATCTTGTTGGATGATTTGCAAATTCCAATTTAAAACGCCTTGATAATTGTCGTGCCTATACCGAGTTATCAAAGCGGCTTATTAAGGAATCGGTGTGGGAAGGGATCAAACATGCCAAACCGGTGCTATGCGTACCGAAGGATCCCGCAAGTTCCTAAGAGTTGTAATCACGGATTGCAATTGGTAAAGCGTTTACCGGCCTAAATACCTTCACAAAGTGATCCGCGGTGAACCCGTCATGTAGTGAAGTTATGTTGGGTTCTTAGCCCTTGTTAAATTTAAGTGTTAAACTATTGGGTAATTATTTAACAAGGATTAAAATATGTCAAACTAACCTTTTGTGTGCTTTGCCTTCTTTTAGATGGCATCTACAAGCAACACCGCGACACACATTTCACTCCGTCTATTTTTGGAGAAAGAGAAACTCATAGGAGTAAACTTCATGGATTGACTTAGGCAATTGAGAATTGTCTTGCGCCATAAAAGCAAGTTGTACGTCCTAGAGGAACCTCTTCCGGAGGCTCCTGCTACCACTGCTACGCGGGCCATTAAGGATGCTTATGAGAAGCGTCTTAAAGACACTAATGAGGTGACTTGCCTCATGTTGACGACCATGACTTCCGAGTTGCAAAGGAAATTCGAGGACGTTGGTGCGTTTGACATGATCTCGCAACTAAAGGAAATGTTCCAGCAGCAAGCGAGGCAAGAACTCTACGAGTGTGTCAAGGCCTTTGTAGGGTGTCGGATGCAGGAGGGCGGGAACGTGAGCTCCCACGTGCTTCGTATGATACAATACGTGGACCAGCTCGAGAGGTTGGGCTTTCCTATGGGGAAAGAGTTGGCTACGGAGATTATCCTCCAATCTTTGCCTCAAGCTTATGGTCCGTTCATTGTGAACTACCATATGCATAATATGGATAAGTCCTTGATGGAGTTGCACGGCATGTTGAAGACCGCAGAGTCTAACATGGCCAAGGCAAAGCCATCGACCTCCGCACCCGTCCTAGCCATCCATGAGGGTGGTGCTAAGAGAAAGCGGCCCGCTTCAAACTCCAAGGGCAAGGTAAAGGGGAAGGCGAAGGTGGCAACACCTAAGCCCAAACCACTCCCGGCGCCGGAGCCGAAGGGGAAGGAACCCGCTCCTGTAGCCCCCTCACCGGAAGAGGCCACCTGCTTCTTCTGCGGGGAGAAGGGACACTACCGGCGTAGTTGCCCCAAGTACACGGAGGAGCTCAAGAGTCTTCGCGCCAAGGGACAAGGCGCCTCCGGTATGTATATGATTGAACTCCATAACACTTCTACTTCTAACGCTTGGGTCTTGGACACCGGGTGTGGTACTCACATAGTTAATAATGTGCATGTACTAAGAAGAAGTAGGGACTTGGTTGATGGGGAGCTGGATCTCATCATGGGAAACAAGGTGGTTATCCCGGTTGAGAAGATAGGGAGCGTGGACCTCGCCTTTCCATCCGGCTTATTTATTACTTTATTAAATGTATCTTATTCGCCCTGCGTGGCAAGAAACATTTTATCATTTTATGTACTTGTTGACGATGGATTTAACTTTAATTTCTCTAATGGAATTATTTCATGCTTTAAGAATGATTTATTTTATTTTAAAGCACATCCATGTCGTGGCATATATGAGACAAGCGTATGCTTGCAAAGTAATAGATTAATCATGAATGTTGGTTCTAAATCCAAATGTGATTTGGATAAGTTATCTTTATGGCATGGTCGTTTGGGCCACATAAACAAGAAACGCATCGCCAAGCTCCAAGCGGATGGGATCTTGGAATCATTTGACCATGGGTCGGATGATGTATGCGAATCTTGCTTGTTGGGCAAAATGACCAAAGCACCCTTCACCGGCGTTTGTGAGAGGGGCAAAGACATGTTGGATATCGTTCACACAGATGTGTGTGGTCCGTTCAAGCATGTCACTAGGGATAACTCAAGGTACTTCGTAACCTTTACCGATGATTTTAGTAGGTATGGGTATGTCTACTTGGTGAGACAAAAGTCGGAAACCTTTGAGGTTTTCAAGACTTTTAAAAACGAAGTTGAGAACCAATTGGGTAAACGAATTAAGATGCTCAGATTGGATCGTGGTGGTGAGTATCTAAGTTCGGAATTCCGTGACTATCTAAAAGATTGTGTAATTGTTTCACAATTGACACCTCCTAGGACACCACAATTAAATGGTGTCGCCGAGAGGAGGAACCGAACATTATTTAATATGGTTCGGTGTATGATGAGTCGTACGGATGTACCCATTAGCTTTTGGGGCTATGCATTGGAAACGGCCGTTAGAATCCTTAACCTCGTACCAACTAAGAAGGTCAAGAAGACACCTTTTGAGATGTGGCATGGAAAGGTTCCATCACTCTCATATCTAAAGGTTTGGGGTTGTCCTGCCTACGTGAGACGTGAGATGGAGGACAAATTGAAACCCCGAGCAGAGAGGTGTTTGTTCATTGGATACCCTACCGGGTCTATGGGATATTTCTTTTACAAACCGTCCGAGAACAAGGTATTTGTTGCTCGGAGGGCCGTCTTTCTTGAAAGGGAGATGCTATCCAAAGACGCTAGTGGGAGAAAGGTAGATCTTGAAGAGATTCAAGAACCCTCCAATGACCAACCTGAAGTTGGCACTAGTTCACAAGATGATTCTCAGCACGGCGCTGCTGGAGAACCTGACACGGATCCTTTACCTCTTAGGAGATCCGGTAGGAGTCGCAACGAACCAGAGAGATATGGGTTTCTCATGTCTGAGGGCTGTGACCTAGTGGTGGATCATGATGAACCATCATCTTATCGGAACGCCGTGGTGGGCCCTGAGTCCGCTAGGTGGAAAGAGGCTATGGAGTCCGAGATGCAATCTATGTCGGATAACCAAGTCTGGGATTTGGTAGATCCGGTGCCCGGGTGTAGACCCGTAGGGTGCAAATGGGTCTTTAAGAGAAAGACCGGCATAGATGGAGAGGTAGACACCTTCAAAGCCCGAATGGTGGCTAAGGGTTTCACGCAAACTCATGGTGTAGACTATGATGAAACCTTTTCCCCGGTGGCTATGTTGAAGTCTATCCGGATACTTATGGCAATTGCCGCATTTCATGATTATGAGATTTGGCAAATGGATGTAAAAACCGCGTTCCTTAATGGGACACTAAGTGAGGAGGTCTATATGACTCAACCCAAGGGTTTTGTACATGCCAAGCATCCGGATAAAGTATGCAAGCTTAAGAAGTCCATTTATGGACTTAAGCAAGCATCACGCAGTTGGAACCTGTGCTTTGATGAGAAAGTCAAAGAGTTTGGCTTTTCGAAAAGCAAGGATGAGCCATGCGTACATGTCAGGGCTAGTGGGAGCATAGTTGTGTTCCTAGTCTTGTATGTCGATGACATACTCATTTGAAACGATGTCCCAACCCTTCAAGGTGTAAAAACTTGGTTAGGGAATTGTTTTTTAATGAAGGATCTAGGAGATGCGACTTATATTCTTGGGATCAAAATCTATAGGGATAGATCCAAGAAGCTTATTGGGCTTAGCCAAAGTACATATGTTGACAAATTCCTAAAGCGGTTTAGGATGGAAGACTCCAAGAAGGGGTTCATTCCAATGTCACATGGTTTGGTATTGAGTAAGACTCAATCCCCTAGTTCCGCAGAGGAACAGGAAGTAATGAAGCGAGTGCCATATGCATCGGCTGTGGGCTCGATCATGTACGCCATGCTATGTACGAGGCCTGATGTATCATGTGCCTTGAGCATGACGAGTAGATATCAAGCCAACCCTGGCGAAGCTCATTGGACGGCGGTGAAGAGCATTCTCAAGTATCTTCGGAGGACTAAGGAGATGTTCTTGGTGTATGGAGGTGAGGAAGAGCTTAGAGTAAAGGGTTACTCTGATGCAAGCTTCCAAACCGATAGGGATGACTGCCGATTACAATCGGGGTTTGTGTTCCTATTAAACGGCGGTGCTATATCCTGGAAGAGCTCCAAGCAAGACACCGTGGCCGATTCCACTACCGAGTCGGAATACATTGCGGCCAGTGAAGCTGCTAAGGAGGCCGTATGGATGAGAAAATTTCTGCTTGATCTGGGAGTGGTTCCAAGCATCAGCGATCCTGTTGAGATCTTCTATGACAACGAGGGTGCCGTTGCTTTAGCAAAGGAACCGAGGTCTCATCGACGCACGAGGCATATTCCGTGGAAATATCATTTTATCCGGGACGTGGTCGAAAATTGAGACATCGTCATCAGCAAGGTACACACAGATAGCAATTTGGCGGGTCCGTTCACTAAACCGTTGTCGCAAGCCAAGCATGATGCCCACACACGTGCTATTGGGATTAGATTTGCTAGTGACTTGGTTTGAGTTGTATATTGGTTATTGTATTCGATGTATTTCCTATGTTATTGGGAACATTAAGCAATATTGTATTTTTGAATGTATTGATTATTAAATGGAGATTTAATGATACGCGTGTAGCGAATACTTTCCTTAAATCATTATTGTGTTCCAACTTTGCATGTTTTATCACTTCCTTGAATGTTTAACATTCTAAACTGTCCACGATCGGTCATTCTTCAAGGAAGGAAGTATGAACGAAGATCGAGGGAAATGATTGGTCATAGTGTTCAATAGGGATTGAATACAAAGGACGCAATATTTCGCCTATACTTGAAAAGAGTTTCAAGTGATTGGACAACCCACACCTGATCTTACTTCATGGTACATGTTAAGAGTACATCAGGATGATAATATCTTTTATCCTTAGACCGGAGATGCATGTGTTTCACTACTTTGGTTTACTTTATTCTGACTGCTTTCAAACGTAGTCCTTAACTGGCTATTATTATAAAGGAGGTATTTGGGTAAAGTATTGCCATTGTATTAGAGGCAATGTAGTCGAAGGAATTTGTTCCTCTGTAAAGAGAGATATCCCTGGGCCCCTCGATGATTGGGTGCTGGCACCAAAATTGCATGGCCATGCTCGAGCTTGCAATGATTGTTGATCAATTGCAACTCACCTTTTGGTCGGAGAATGACTTTGTACCATGTCTCATGTTCACTTGGATATCGCGAACAATAAGATAATTGATCACTTATCTATAGGACCATGTCAAACTCTTTTAGTTTATCATGGTACTTGTCAGGGATGACATACCCCATGTTTAAATTGGAGGCAGGGATGCCTTGCTAGAGGCCGCTCCCTGTTTGTGGTGCCCATGGATACGGTGTGTCATGTGCAAGTGGGAGTTTGTTGGAATCTGCCCACCGACACACGTAGGCCAGCATCACTGCCAATGAAGAGCGGGCCTATTGGGTCACACGCCAAGTTTCAATCTCGACAGCCTACTATAAGAAGAAAGAGTTAAAATGGTCAAATTCCAGTTGACCTAGGCTTCACGACCGTGAAGGATGCTCCACGGGTCGTGAAGCAGCTCGTGTCCACGAGTCCTGTCGTGGGCCGCATGGTTCGTGAAACCCTAGGGCTTCACGACCCTACACGGCCTGTGAAAGAGGTCGTGAAGGCACGAACCCTCACGATTCTTGCACGGTGCGGCACGACTCATGGAGGATAAATGGCCGGTCGTGGCGCATTTATCCTTCACGGCCCGTGAGATCCCGTGAAGAAGTCGTGAAGGCAGAATTCTAAGTGACACTTGAAGTTGGTTGGACCATTTTGTTGGTCCAATGAATGAGTGCCAATTAGCACGACTCTGGACTCTAAAGAACAGATGATATGTCTTTATAAGGTGCATTGTTTGTTCATTCAAGACTCTTGGTCCTTTTTGTGCAATACATATACTTGCGAGTTCTTCCATTGAGATAGAGAGCAAGACCAAGTGTTGGTGATTAGTGCACAAGTGATTCAAGGCTGTTCCAGAAGAG
Organism: Dittrichia graveolens; assembly: GCA_038502395.1. Classification (NCBI taxonomy): domain Eukaryota; kingdom Viridiplantae; phylum Streptophyta; class Magnoliopsida; order Asterales; family Asteraceae; genus Dittrichia; species Dittrichia graveolens. The sequence goes on along the minus strand of JARJIL010000005.1, from coordinate 64,250,087 downwards.
ATCCATCAAGTGTTGGTGGTGCTTCGGTTTGCTAGTACAAAGAGGTTGAAGGTTTCTTGGTGTGGACTTGCATTAGGGCTTGGAGCCTTTTGTTTCAAGCTTACATCCCAAATTCGATTTGTTGCTTCTGTTGCGTGCTTTGGTCCCCATGGATTCCCAACAGAATAGTCATCCACTATTACAAGGATATACCTCTTCCCATTTCTTGACTATACTCTCATCGGCCTACATAAATCCATATGGAGCAGTTGTAGAGGGGTTTTTGTGCTTTACACTTGTTTTAATTTGTTTGAAGCTCTTTTCATCTTACCCCTCTCACACTGCTCACACATGTGTTCTTTTTCAAACTTCAGCTTGGGCAACCCACGAACTAAATCACTTTTTACCAACTTGTTGATATTCTTGAAGTTGAGGTGAGAAATAGTTTTCTATGCCACATCCACGTGAGCTCTGATGAGGCCTTGGATAGAAGGCAGACTGACTGTTTACCCTCCAAGCCGGCTAGATCAATTGTGTATAGGTTTGATCTCCTGGAACCAGTCAGTAGTACATCACATGCTTATGTTCCAACTAAGCAAGTTTTGGCCTTAAAATTCACTTCGAGCCCCTTGTCACAAAACTGCCAAATACTTAATAGGTTGTGTTCCAACCCTTCCACATACGAAAATTTACTTTTTTATGTTTTCTTTTATGATATCTCCGTTCCTATTATTGGTGCCATGTGAACGTTCCCAAACCAAACATTTCACGAATAACGTGGGACAAAGTTCGTGAGAAGACTTTTCTCTGCGGTCATATGTTTAGAGCAACCGGAGTCTAGGTACCACCTGCTAAATACCTGTACATGGAAGATAACAATAATTTAGGTACCCAGTTTGTGCTGGGTCCTTGCAAGTCAGCACATTCAATAGATTCTATATTTGTTTCAATTATTGATTATGTTGTTTTAAGAACGGGAACCCAAGATTGTTTTGCGGGTAGGGATTGAGTTGGTGACAGAGTTGTGAGTTCTTTGGATATGTCGGGGGTTGGTTCAACTATTGGGTGTTCGATCACCACACGTTTGAAGCCCTTTGGAAGAGATACATCATCTTTAATGAATTCAACTCTCTTCTTTTGACATCTCGATTCTTCATTCTGCGGTTTGGATGAGGTTGGAATGGTGGATTGGACTTTGGTTTTCGTACGATGGATCAATTGTTGCTGTCGCTATGAAACATGAGCTTGTTTGGATTTAGCTCTTTGATTCGTTGGATGAGAATTGTTCCTTATAACGTGATTCCAGTTGTTATGATACCTACGGTTTGGAGTCCAATTATTTATGAAAATTTTATTTGATTTATATTTACTGGAAAATCGTGATTGAGTGTGTTAATATTAGAAAAATGTAGAAAAGCCCATGAGGCCCATGTAATAGGCGTAGCCTATAAATAGGCTAATTGTCCCATGGGCATGTATCACTTTTGACGTTGGAGCCATTTATGCAATATCAATCTTAATGTAAAGTGTGTGTAGCTCTCTCTCTCAATATTCATCTCGCTATTGATTACTTGAAGATTCATTGGTCATTGATTTCATCTTTTAATTGGTATTAGAGCCTAACTTGATCTAAGTTGGCTCTTGATTGGATAAATCATTGATTAAAGCATCATTGAAGAAGGTTACTGTTCAGAAATCGAAAACTATGAAGGTTTGAGTGTTTTTTATACTGAAATTGATCCTGTTCATCTCGAAATCAATTCTATATTCAAAAAAATCATTTATGGTTTGAATTGGATCAAAATCGAATGAGTTCTTGAAGTTTTTCGTGAAATACATCCACAGTTTTTGCCTCAATAGTTCATCTGATTTAATTGGAATGATGGATTAATTGGTATATTCTGGATCTACACGGAATTGCGACCAAGAGGGTATAAATATCGATTGTTTATTCATTGTATTTGATAAGGATTGAAATTTCTGTCAAGAACATTTGAATATGATGAAGAACAGTCGAGATCTGAGTGTTTGATCGAGTGGAATTAATTTTTCGAAGTATTTGGTGTTTACTGTTGAGTTCGAGCGTGTCTAGCTTAGCAAAGGAGACTTCGAGCAAGTCAGTTGAAAACAGATCCCGTGAAATCCGGAAGCTGTTGGTTACATAGACTTCGAGCGCATCAAATCATCACAATTCGAAGAAAGCACACTTCGAAGTTCGAAGCCTTATACACTTCGAGCTCGAAATCAACTTTACAATTTCAAGTTTGAAATCCTAGACAACTTCGAGCGCATCAATCAAGTTACTGACTCACTTCGAAGACATAGCCTTGACTTCGAGTGTGTCCATTCCAAATACAATAAGAAACCAACTTGCCTTATCATATTTCGTATCCGAAGATCATTTGTTCAACACTTTCGTATTCATTCAAAGATTGACATCCACTATTCCATTCGAAGTTAACTTCGAAAACTGAAAACAAATTCAAAGATTGAAATCACATTTCTACTCGAAGACCAAAGAGTACTGTTCCATTCGAAGTTCATTTCAAGATTGACTTCGAATTCCTAAATTAACCTCACTTCGAATTTCAAGAACAGTCACTTCGAATTAATTATTCAATTCGAAGTCACCACTTCGAACTAGTACTTCCAATTCGAAGGAACCATCTTCGAACCCAATCAACCAACTTTTTCCAAGTTAACGATCACTTTGAAATTTTCAAGTAATTAAATCAAAATGTCAAGTTCCAATGAGATATTGGCCATTGGCACAGACTCCAAACCCCCTGTTCTCTTCCGCAATGACTATCTAGTATGGAAAGGGAGGTTCATGGATTTTCTAGAACATAATGAAGTTTATGGTGAAATGATGCTCGATTCTATTCTCAACGGAGAAAAGAAATTCTACAGAATCATGGATGCACAACCTGACAACAATCCTCCAATTGTTGGAATAGTTAGAGAGAAAACTCATGATGAGTTAACAGCTGCTGAGAAAGAAAGAAAGAAGGCTGATAGGTTGGCTAAGTATTATCTCAAACAAGGTTTATCATCTGAGATGTACATGAAGGTTGACAGCTTAGCTACTGCCAAAGAGATCTTGGATGAGATCAAACGTCAATTGCAAGGAACTGAGCAAGGAGAACACATAAAAAGAACACAATTGGTGAACATGTTTCACGAATTAACTACGAGGGAAAACGAATTGTTAATTGACACTTACAGTCGTTTCTACAAGTTCCAGAATGAACTAACTACAAACAAGGTTGAAAGGATAGATTTGGATATCAATTGCGTGTTTCTTCGAGCTCTAGGACGAGAATGGAAAGAGCATGTCAAGCTGTATAAACACATCAATCGAAACCTTACAATTGTTACATACCAAAACATTTTTGAGGACCTTCAGCAATACCAAGATGAGGTCTCAAAAACATCTCCCAGACTCTCTGCTGACCCTTTAGCTTTAGTTGCTTCAGAACCAACCCCCCGTGAGTCCTCCAGAACTCAGAAGTTCAAGCAAGTGGCTTTATCTGACTCAGAATCTGATGAGTCAGATGGTACAGAAATGGAACAAGTCATCAAGGCCATGTCCTTCATAACCAAGGCTTTCAAGAATAGGTACTCTAAAACCAACAATCGCCAAAGGTACACTTCTGGGTCTTAAAGACCAGAAAACTATAAGGTGGCTGAGAAATCAAGGATTACCAAGGAGGAGAGAAAAGAAGATCGAAAATGCTACAATTGTGGGGGAAACGGCCACTTCATAAAAGACTACACACAGAAAAAGAAGAAAGACGCCGAGTACTATAAGCAAAAGCTTAGGCTGGCCAAAAGGAAGAGTGTAGGAAGGGCCATGTTGGTGGAAGAAGACCAGTTCCTCACTGACACTGATGATAGTGATCTTGAGGAAGAGGCACAAGCTCAATTTTGCCTAATGGCAGACGTTGAAGATGAGTTCAGTGATGATGAAGCCGAGCCATAGCACAATATGACAATTCTGATGATGAAGGGCTTGATGCTGCAAATGATGATGATGAGGTACACTCTAACTCCATTGCAGGTTGTGGTCTGAGTATGGAACATGTTCAGATCATCATATCACGAATGAAAAGTTAGAGAAAAAGGTATCCAAATCAAAATTAAACAAAGAAAAGCTAAAAGAAGTAATCAGAAATCAACAAATGGAATCAATACATGTTGATAGAGAAATTGAGGAGCTCAAAACGAAAATCATTGATAAAGAAAACGAACTCATTGAGCTAACTGCAAACATGAGCACCTAATTACATGACCTAAAAGCAGAAAAGATCAGCGTCGAAAATGACGCAAAATTTATTCTCAAGGAAAAGGGTGAACTGTGCTAAAAAATAAAAGAGCTTGAAGATACATTGATAAAACGGGGTCAAACAGAACAAACCATTTTTCTCAATAAATCCAATGAAAGAAAATTCTAAAAATGGACCTGTGATGGTCTTGGATTTGAAAACCCCCGAATCAGTGAGAAAGTGGCAGCCAAACAATTATATGATTTTAACTTAATGAATGCTGGCATCACTAACAAAATGGTATTTGTTGGACGAGAAGAAGAGGTTGTGGAAGAAGATTTTAAAAGAAATACTCCACTAAAATTTGAAATTTATTTTAATTATCAGGAATTAAATGATTCTATCTCATCTAATCCTTAAAATCTCAATATGACAGACGAGTCTAACGATTTCACCTATCCTGATGATCTTAAAAATCCGCAAGCAGTTCTGGAAGCCCGAATATATATACCACATATGGTGTTACAAACGCAACTCGAAAAGCTTGTAGCTTATTATTATCAAACCATTATGACTGATGATTTGGAAAGAGAAATAAATAAATCAGAAAAGAGTCTTCCATGTCACTGTCAAAAGAAACTCTTGACATGCACTTCCACTCCATCTACTTCTCAACCAACACGCAAATATACCAGAAAAGAAAAAGGGAAATCTAAGGTGTAAGAATCACTGATTCCAAAGTCACAACATAAATCAACTGAAAACACCAAAAGGCAACCTAATGCCATTCCCAAAGCCAATCTCACACACTCTTCCAAGAACAAATCAAAGTTACCAACAAAAGTTGTCCAAAAGAACACAAAACCATTCACACCTAACCACGTTTTGAATGTTTCAGATGTAAGCAGAAAAGACAACAAGATGAAGAGTGTTCGCACCAATGGAAACACAAGAAAATTTAACCCCAGTTTTTCTAAGCCTTGTTTTGATTTTTCCAAAAAGTGTCATCACATTTCGAATTTCTTTAGTAACTGTAATTCACTTTCCACAAATGAAATGAAAGCAAGCACACATTTTTGCACGAGTCATGGGTGTTTGCGTGGATATTGTGAATACAAATGTGAATATGATAGGCTTCGAAAACAAATGGGAATTAGTGCATGTGAGAAGTGGAGACCACAAGGGTCGAATAAAATAAATGCCCCCTTTATTACATCACATGAAATAGTCATTTATCAATGGGTGAATAAACACGCTTTAAAACTCATGAATTATTGGAACTATGCAAATACACTAATCACTATTCAAGAGTTAGAAGCATACAGAAAGGGAGGATACAAAGATTTTTTGAAGGCTTGGAATAAAACAAAATCTAACACATGGAAATCTCAAATACAACGTACCAAGTTTCTCTCATCAAAAGGAAAATCAAATTCTTCAAAAACATCAAGTTCAAAAGCATAACCAACCAAACAGCAAGAGTCAAAACCATCCACCATAAAATCCAAACATACTACCACCACAAAGAAACCCATATCTCAAACAGTTGCAAAACCCCAAATGATTCAAATTTGGCAACAAAAAGATGTGGTTCAGGTAGTGGACGTCAAAGACATAGAAAGTCCACCAATTCTTGAAAGAGGAGAAATCCCTCTAACCATAGAATCAAAAATTGTTCCTGATCCTTTCTGGATTAAAAATTCAAGGTTTAACAAAGAACAACAAATGACTCAATGGAACACACCTAAAAGAATACATTGTATTTTTCAAGACGTCGTTAACACCATTGTTTCATCTAACAAGCAAGGACCCATTTCAACATGGGGACCTAAACCTTCGTTCTTTTCTGTGTGTAGGAACCTAATATCTGGTACCTGGACTCAGGCTGCACCAAGAACATGACCGGTGACAAGCGTCTTCTCAACAACTTCGTTCCCAAGTACTCCGGGAATGTTCGTTTTAGGAACGACAATGTTGCACCGATACTGGGGTATGGAGATATAGAAAAGAAAATTATCAAAATAAAGAAGGTTTCTTATGTAGAAGGACTGGGCCATAATTTGTTTAGCATTGGCCAATTCTGTGACAAAGATTTGGAGGTTACATTCAAAAAGAATTCATGTTCAGTGACAACAGATACAGGTGATGTACTTCTCGCGGGAACACAAAAATCTAACTTGTATTCAATTGATTTGAACAACTACAACACTAAGACCTCCGTTTGTCTACTCAGCAAGGCCTCATCAGACTTAACTTGGTAGCGGCACAGAAAACTCTCCCATCTCAACTTCCACAACATTAACAAACTAGTTACTGGAGATCTGGTGAGAGGTCTGTCTAAGTTGAAATTCTCCAAAGATCAGCTGCGTGCAGACTGTGAGAAAGGGAAGATGAAACGTTCTTCTCACAAGGTCAAGCAAATCTCCAATTCAAAGAAAATAATGGAGCTTCTGCACATGGATCTATGCGGTCTGATGAAAGTACAAACACACAATGGGAAGAAGTATATCCTAGTAATTGTTAAGGATTACTCTAGGTATACTTGGGTCAAGTTCATAAGGTCGAAAGATGAAGCAACTCCTACTATCATCAGCTTCATCAAACAACAGCAGAACAAGTATGAACACAGTGTAGCCTCCATTCACACGGATAATGGAACTGAGTTCAAGAACAAATGCTTGTCGGACTACCTTGACCTCGTGGGGATCACTCATCAATTTTATGCAGCATATACTCCACAATAGAATGGAGTGGTGGAATGACGCAACCGAACTCTGGTTGAGGCTGCTCGTACCATGCTTACTTACTCTGGTCTCCCGCCTTCCTATTGGGCTGAAGCCGTCAGCACTGCGTGTTACACACAGAATCGTTCTTTCATACATAAGCGTTTCAATAAAACACCATATGAATTAGCAAATGGAATTGTACCTAATATCAAATATCTTCATATATTTGGTAATAGGTGCTTTGTGCTCAATGAAAAGGATAATCTAGGGAAATTCGAAGCCAACGCTGATGAAGAAATTTTCCTAGGTTATTCACATGAGTCAAAAGCCTACAGAGTGTTAAATAAAAGAACTAACTGTGTGATGGAAAGTATAAATGTTACATTTCACGACATGTTGGATGTTAACACATTTAAAAAGGGAAATGAAGTTGCTTCTGGACAACTCAGTTCAGGACCAGTACTTCACAGAAAAGAAACAAATACAAATCCAATCTCATCCGAACACAACTTAGATTTCTTATTTGATTTCTTACAGTCTAAATCTAATGTTCAAAATGCTGGTGACAGGAATGATGCAGTGTCTCCTACTACAACTACAACGGAGGTTGACAACTCGTCTTCGTATCCAACCATGGATTCTCCGTCTATATCAACTGTCAATCCAGTCATAGTTCCTCATGAGCCGGTTTATGTGGGAACTCCAGTCTATGATTCAGACCCAGTATCAACAGAGGAAGACATTGAACTCTCAAATCGTTTAAATGAGTTCTTTCCTCTAAACCAAAACTCCTAAAGAATAAGATGGACACAATCCCACCCCGAATCTCAAATAACAGGCAATGTTAAAGATGGAGTAAGAACTCATTTTGCAACGGCGAATGAGTGTCTTTATTCTAGTTTCCTATCAATGATAGAACCCACCAAAGTCTTCGATGCTTTACACGATGTAGATTGGGTCATTGCAATGCAAGAAGAACTTAACTAGTTCGAAAGACTCAAATTTTGGAGATTGGTACCACTTCCAGAGGGAAAATCAGTGGTTGGTACCAAGTGGATTTTTAAGAACAAACGGGATTCCGATGGAACAGTGGTTAGAAACAAAGCTAGGCTGGTTGTTAAGGGTTACAACCAACAGGAGGGAATAGACTACGATGAAACATTTGCTCCTGTAGCTAGGATAGAAGCCATTCGACTCTTCTTAGCCTATGCTTCCTATAAAAGCTTCAAGGTTTTTCAAATGGAAGTTAAGACAACCTTTCTAAATGGTATCCTCAAGGAGGAGGTCTATGTGTCTCAGCCAGAAGGCTTCGTCAATCCCAAATACCCTCACCATGTTTATATTCTAGACAAAGCCCTATATGGACTAAAATAAGCCCCGAGAGCTTGGTATGATGTCCTGTCTGAATATTTGTTGAGTGAGGGATACATCAAAGGAAAAACCGACACTACTCTGTTCACCAGAGCCAAAGGAAAGGATTTAATCTTAGTACAAATTTATGTGGATGACATCATTTTTGGTTCCACAAACCCAAAGTACAGTGATGAGTTTGCATATACCATGCAAAATCATTTTCAGATGAGTATGATGGGAGAGATGAACTTCTTTCTTGGATTACAAGTGAAACAGCTGAGTCATGGCATCTTCATTAATCAATCCAAGTACATTAAAGACTTGTTGAAGAAGTATGACATGCTTAGTTGTTCTTCACTATCTACCCCCATGTCTTCAAAAGCTAATCTGTCTGCTGATCTTGATGGAAAAGCAGCTGATTTAAAAACTTATAGGGGTATGATTGGCTCATTATTGTATCTAACGGCTAGTAGACCAGATATAATGTTCTCTACATGCTTATGTGTTGGCAGTAAAAAGAATATTCCGGTATCTCAAGGGTACTCCTGATCTAGGAGATCATGCTTGGATGTCATAAAAGGAAGAAAATTAGTTGTTGAAATGATACTGATCAAGTTACTTAAGGTTCAAATATAGAGGGGGAGTCAAAGAAACTTGACTGAATCAAGGTGAAGTCAAAGAAACGCAGACTTTGATTTCGTCAAATTTATTTCAACCTGACTTTGTTTTCAATAAATTTACATCGATCAAGTCAACGTTATGCCCAAAGGACAAGGAAGAAAGTATTATAAGTACTATAAGGAACAACATGCACAACAGAGTGTGTCTATAAATAGATATTACACTTCCGCATACTATGCACATGTCGCTCACCTCTTATTTCCAACAACCTCGATGAGAGTCACACGTACGGTAACAAGGGGGGTTCGCGTCTATACGTGTAGTGTGGTGGTTGGGCCTACCCACCCTGTTTGTGTTGGTATATGACCGCTGACACCCACGAGTTAATAGCGTTACTAATGAAGTATAGGACTATTGGGTCACACACCAAGTATTGATTCCGGCAACACGATCAAGCAATAGAGAGAGAAAAGCCAAAATGGGTTTTGGCAGGATAGGACACGGGCTGTGTCCAGCCCAACAAGCACGGGGCATTTTGGCCCAAATCGAGGCCGTGTGCTTTGGGCCGACACGGCCGTGTAGTCGAACACGGGCTATGTTTAGCCTATTAGACACGGGCCGTCTTGGCCCGTTTGAGGCCGTGGACTTTGAGCCGACACGGCCGTGTTGATGAACACGGGCCGTGTATATACACTGTAACAGCAGAATTAACAACTTTAAACACTCATTTTAATGGGATTAAAATGGGGGTTAATGCTTGCTACGTTTTTCTGTGCTCTGGAACAGAACTTTGGGAGTTCAAGTGTTCTTGTTCATAAGGAGATTCTCTCTAGTTGTTCTTCTTCTTGGTAATCAAGTTTGATGCACAAGAGAGTGAGATATACACACCTTGATTGTTTTTTTGGTGTCTAACACCAACCTACTAGCATTGGGGAATGAAGATATCTTGGGGTGCACAACACTAGAGGAATTCTTGCTTGAATTCTAACACCTTGACAAGGAGGAAAGCTTTTGTGATCTTGTATTGTGGTATAACCTTTCCTTCTATCTAGTTTATTTTGTTTTAGTTGCACCTTCATGTTTATATGTTGGTCCATGGGAATTATTTTTTTGGTTAGCTTTGAATTTTTGTATTATATCATGCTTCCACTTCACCTTGAAAAGCTAAACAAATACCTTGAGTGGTATCAGAGCCAGGTTTAACATGGCTTTGCACTAACGAGTCTAGAAAAAACGTATAAAAATATTTTTGTAAGAAAATTGTTTTCTTGAAATGGTTTTTCATGTAGACACTTGTTGGGCTAAAACTGATATATTTGTAGTCCTCATAATATTTTAGTTTTAATATTTTAGTTTTTATACTTATGAATGTATATATAAATATGTGTTTCAAAATTGGTTTGGTACACTAATGCATATGTACAAGGATTGTCATTTTGTGCCTTTGATGTTTTAGACAATCTTAACTAAAATATGGATATATATTTGTATCATGGTTTTGTGTGGCACACCATGTTTTACTTTTTTTGCGTTTGGTTAATTCGGTAACATGATATGCCCTTAGACCTATATGTTGTGGTGGTTCATTAATTTGGTTTTTGGTGGCCTGCGTGCTGTATTGATGTATTTATTTATTTATTTATTTATTGGTGTGGCTTGCATACCATTTTTTTATTTTGTGTATTTGTATAAATAGTGTATGAATGCGACCTGCGTGTCGTTTATATATTCCATGTATTTGTAAATAGTATAAAATTTAAACCGGAGATGTCAACGGTAGTCATGACCATGACGTCTTGGCAAGAAGGAGTCAACGTTAACATGCTGTTGGAGGTGTTGGATTCAGTGGGAGCTCACCCAACGAGACATTACCTTGTCCGGAGGTTTTGGCCTTGTTTTTCCCGTTGTGGCTCACGGGGAAAACGCATAGGATTTTGGGCATGTTACCGAATTGTATTTATTTGCGTGGTTGTGTTTTATTTTCTATGCATGGTTTAGGAATCGCATGGTAGACCATTTTTTTTCCTTTAAAAATTAAATAAAATACAACATTTGTTAAAATGGTTAACAATCTCGCGCAAATAGAATTGACAAAGAAAATATAAAGATGGTATTATATTTAAAAGTGCTTAAAGTCGTTTTGACACTTACTTTGTTAATTCACAAAAGGTTTTTACAAACCGGAAACAAAATCCCGTTTTTCAAAACGTAAATCACTCACCATCCGTAAGACGACACCACCGGAATCGAACGAAACAAGGATGATTGTCATGCTAAGCACGAGTCATTCCTTTCTTAGTTGTGTGGAAGGTGAGTGGGGTAACTCGCATGATTGGTTGTCGAGATAAGAGCGAGCCAATTGATGGTCGAGAGTGCCACCCGTGTGTCTTGTCGGACGATTTACAATTTTAGTATATAATTCTTCGTTAGTTGTCGAGCTAAGCACGAGCTAAACAAAAACTATATATTGAGATTGGTGTAAGGTAGGGATCAAACATGCCAACCGACATTATGGATGTCAATGGAACCCGCAAGTGTCTAAGAGTTGTAATAGAGATTACAATTGGTAAAATGGTTACCGGCCTAAATAGCTTCGCCACGTGATCCAAGGTAAACCTGTCACGGTGCGAGGTGAAATAAGGTTCTTAGCCCTTGTTAAAATAATTGTTTTTCTTAAACATATGGGGTGATTATCTTTAACAAGGTTTATCTAACTAACCAAAACTCGCACTTTTGTTATTTATAGATGACAAACCATAACAACACCACGTCAAACATCTCACTTCGTATGTTCTTAGAAAGGGAGAAACTCACGGGAGTGAACTTTATTGACCGGCTTAGGCAATTGAGAATTGTCCTTCACCATGAGTCAAAGTTGCACATCCTTGAGGAACCCCTTCCAGAACCACCTGCTACCAACGCGACTTGGGCTGTCCGATACGAATATGAAAAACGTGTTCAGGACACGCACGATGTTGCCTGCCTCATGTTGTCCACTATGAGCTCAGAGTTGCAAAAGTAGTTCGAGCATATGAGTGTGTACAATATGTTAAACAAGCTCAAGGACATGTTCCAACAGCAAGTTAGGCAGGAACACTATGAGTGTGTTAAAAGCCTAGTCGGTTGTAGGATGCAGGAAGGCGGGAATGTAAGTCTCCATGTCCTTAAGGTGAAGGCGAACGTGGACCAAATGGAGAGGTTAGGATTTCCTATTGGGAGAGAGCTCTCTTTGGATATTGTACTTCAGTCTCTGCCCGCATCATATGATCAGTTTGTCACAAACTATCACATGCTAGGAATAGAGAAATCCTTAAGCGAATTGCATGGCATGTTGAAGTCTGCGGAGTCTGATATGGCCAAGCATAATTCCACCTCAACCATTCCCGTCTTGGGTTTAAAGAAACAAAAGAAAAGGAAGAAGAAACCGACCCTAAAAGGAAAGGTTGGAGTTTCCAAGCCTATCCTTGATATTGAGTCGAAGGACATAGAAAATGTGCCTCAAGAAGGGACTCAAGAAAAGGTGGTTTGCTACTTCTGTGGAAGATTTGGAAATTAGGGTCGTCACGCCTGTCCTACGTGCCGAGAGGATATAAAACTTCTAAGGAAAGAGAGAGTTAACTTTCTATCTTCAGGTACATTCATGATTCATTGCTATTCTTCAATAAGCTGGGTTGTTGACCTGAGTTGATTGACTCACGTTTGTCACAAATTTATTTTGTTACAAAGTGTAGGTCCTTGGTGGAAGAAAGAAAATCATGATGAACCGGATCTCGGAGGAGGAAACCAGGAAGATTGTCCTCTAAGAGAAAATAAGGAGACTTGATCTCACTTTTGTCACCGATTTATTTATTACTTTATTTTATTGCTCTGCGTGGCTAGTAACGTTTCTTTGTATGCTTGGTTTTGAAGACGATGGATATAATTTTGAAGTTTTAAGACTTGATGTAAAACCTTTTTAACATCGTTTGTTTAAAATTTAATTCATGTCATAGCTTATGTGTTGCATTGCCCTACGTGGTACACAACTATACATTTGATGACGATGACTTTATTCTTAAAATATGAAATTTGTTATGAAAATTTGTTTTGAGATACTTGTTACATTAAAAAATTATCCATGTCATGGCATAACGCAAAGTTTTGTTACAAGTAATAGAATATTCATGAATAATTGAATCTGAATCCAAAATAGTTTGGATAAGTTATCATTGTGATATAATCAACTTTACCACATAAACAAGAAATATATCACCCAGATCCGTGTGGATGGGATCTCGGGATAGTTTAGCCTTGGGCTAAACGTTTGATGCTGATCTTGTTTATTAGGCTAAGATGATTATGAGACCCTTCACCGGAGTCAGTGAGAGGATTGAAGGCTTGTTGGATATTGATCACACTTTTGTGGATAATCCGTCCAAGCATACCACAAAGAAAAACAAAAGAGAAACTTCTTCGTCACTACCTTGATGGTAGTAGTCGCGAGACGTTTACTAGTTTAGGTATATGTCTGAAACCTTGTTGGTGTTCAGAGTTAGCCAAAGTGACTTTCAGAATCAATGGGGCATATAGATCAAGATAGCTAGATCTAGTTAAGATGCTAAGATACCTTCTATCTATATATTGGATGACCATATAGTGAATTGTGGAATTGACTCACAATTCATATCCTACTAACACACATTGGTACATGGTGTCATGGTGTAAGGAACTGGGTATTATTGATAATGATCAGGTTTGTGACGGGTCAAGAATGTATGTCCGATTTGTTGGTACATTCATTTACCATTGTGACTAAGTCCTTAAGTCTAAATTCAATTGATGGTCTACTTAGCACTTATTAAGATATGACTAGAAAGGTTCTTTGCTTGTCTATCTTATAGTTTGAAGTTATCCAATCTACATCCAGTGGGAGATGGTGTAACACCGTATTTTTAACCCAAAAATTTTCATTTTGATAATCACTTGCGGAAACGTTTAAACACCAAAGTAATTACAACTAATTACAAACCACTGTTTATAAAATATCAGTATTACAAAACACGGCTCGTCACAAATAATCTATCAGAGTCCTAGGTGATTACTCCCCAAGCTAACCACTCTCAGCCGAGCCGCTGACTTACCAAAACCTGTAAAAAGAGTGAGAGGTGGGGGATTAGCACAAAGCTAAGTGAATGGAGTAAAACCACAACAGATATATCAGCCAGAACTGCATGATATCAACAACACATAATAGATAATCATGCCCCGGGAAGACCGGCGGTTCTACAGGAACCTACAACCAATACCGGCCAAAGCAAAGGTTTACCGATAGTTCATTTGCTATTCTCACACAGTATTACCTTAAGTTGCAACAAATGCATCAAAAGATCCCAATACTGATTAGCCGATAGCAAACAAACCCAGCCCATATGCCTCGCCGAAGCTAACTTCCCAACCATCATGTATACATATCACTGACGCACAATTAATTAACAATCAACACTTAATCAATTACCAGATACACAATCTACCCATGCGTCAACCCAATAACAGTTGTAAACAAACCAGTTACAACTAATAACATCTGTGAGTAAACATCCACTCACCTCAAGCTTTCAGCTTCTCCACTCAGTGATCTTATATTACTAAGCCTTGTCTGTTCCTGAGAACATAACAAACTGAAATCAGTAACCGATTCATAAATATATGCCAAGCACATAAATTTATATCCTTTTGATCAAACATAAACATGTATGATTCACATATGTATAAAAATACATCACATAGCATTAAACAATGCAAACAATCAATAATTCCACAAAAGCCTCGGACGCGACGCGTCCAGGGCGTCGCGTCCAGGCACCCGACGCGTCGCGTCGCCCCTACGTATCGGATTTCACAAATCCGATACCCATATGTCGGATTTCAAGTTCCGGACTTCAAGTCTCGGATTTCAACTGTCGGATTTGCCTTGTAGGATTGCTTGTATCAGATTTTGAGTCCCGGATTGTACCATCGGATTTCCACTCGGATTTCCTCAAGAATCCAACAAAATCAAAGAACGCGTCGCGTTCAATAGATGGACGCGTTGCGTCGCTCGTATACCTGCATCATCTTCTTCATTTTTCCAGCCGACTCCAACTTTCCAAATCCGATTCATTCACTCAAAATCCATTATGAACACTTCTAAAACATGTATAAACATCTTAACATGTATACAACAACAAGAACACATCAAACCCTTTTAACATAGCAAATCATGCAAAACCCACCAAGCAAGTTTACTTCTAAACTTCAACAATGGCAATTTCATGTTCTAAGCATAACTTTACAAACAAAACATGTTAAGATGTTCAGAATCATGCTAAGATTACAACCATACCTTTGTTTTAAATTAACACACAACAAATATAAACTTTCACTTTTCAAGTTAACTTGCTTCTTTGCCTTTTCTCTCAAGAACACTCACATACACCAAGAGTCGGTTTTCCAAATGAGAGATATATCAGATGTTAACCCCAATAAAAGCCCACGTATAACTTTCTTAAACCAATAAGCATGAGGTGTCCATGTTAGCTAAATATCTATAATTACCTACTAACATTTAAACATACATATATATATATATATATATATATATAACCGTAGATATCCATGCATATACACATACCAACATATAATTCATATGTTTCTTTTAATTAATATAGTTAATTAAAACCGTATAATTAATATTAACAAGTAATTAATCAATATTAATCACAAGTTAACATATCAAAGCCACTACAACTACTAGGCCCGATCTTAGGATGTTATAAATCCTCCCCCCTTAAAAAGGATTCCGTCCTCGGAATCTATTCATTATCAAACAACTGAGGGTAACGAGCTTTCATATCGGCCTCGGTTTCCCACGTCAAGTCTGAACCCAAATTGTGCCTCCATTTAACTAGAACCATCGGAATCTGTTTCTTACGCAGTTTCGTTACTTTCCGATCTAGTAGTTCAATGGGTTCTTCCACTAACTTCTTGCTGGAATCCACTTTAAGATCATGTAGAGGTAGAATCTGACTCTCATCCTTAACTCTACATTTCCGCAAGTAACAAACGTTGAAGGTATTGTGAATACCTGGAAGATCAAGCGTAACCATCTGATCATTAACCACCCGTTGGACACGAAACGGTCCAATATAACGCGGAGCTAGCTTTCCCCGCTTCCCAAAACGGATAACCCCCTTCCACGGAGAAACCTTTAGATAAAGCAATTGCCCTTCAACAAAAGTAACAGACCTACGACGTGGATCAGCATACATCTTTTGTCAATCCCTCGCAACTTTCAACTTTTCTCGCGCAATAGCTACTTTATCTGCGGTGATCTGCACAATATCAGGCCCTGCATACTGTTTCTCACCCGCCTCTAACCAACACGTAGGAGTACGGCAGCGACGACCATATAGCATCTCATAAGGCGGCATACCGATACTCGAATGATAAGAATTTTTGTACGCGAATTCAATTAACGGTAGGTGGGAATCCCAAGAACCTCCATATTCTAACACACATGCCCGCATCATATCCTCGAGTGTCTGAATAGTTCTCTCAGATTGCCCGTCTGTCTGTGGGTGGTAAGCTGTACTCAGATTAACACGTGTACCCAACTCCCGCTGTAAGCTATTCCAAAAGTTCGACACAAACCTGTAATCTCTATCTGATACGATCGAAAGCGGTATACCATGTCGGGAAACAACTTCATCTATATATAGCTAGGCCAACTTACTGAGTGACGCCTCTCACTAGTAGCCAAGAAGTGAGCACTCTTGGTCAATCTATCAACAATCACCCAAATCATATCATGATTCCTCTGCGTACGTGGAAGTTAGTTACAAAATCCATCGTTTTGTGCTCCCACTTCCACTCCGGAATCTACAACTGTTTCAGCGATCCATAGGGTTTCTGGTGCTCTGCCTTAACCTGTGCACAAATATGGGAAGACTCCACAAACTGTGCAACATCTGTCTTCATTGTAGGCCACCAATACAACACCTTTAGATCGTTATACATTTTTGTGCTACCTGGATGAACAGATAATCTCGATTTATGCACTTCAGTCAAAATCAAACTCCGGAGACCTCCAAGCAAAGGCACCCAGGCACGAGATTGATAAACCTTCAATCCCCTAGAATCATCAGTCAGATCATTCTTTTTCTTTACCATAATCTTAGACTTTAGATTTTCATCCTTCAAGGCTTCCAACTGAGCTGCCTTCAATCTATCGATCAAGTCGGAGACTATTTCAATTCGCATAAATTTGATATGTTCACTAACTCCTTTGCGACTCAAAGCATTGGCTACCACGTTGGCTTCCCTAGATGATAGTGAATCTCGCAATCATAATCTTTAACAAGTTCCAGCCATCGTCTCTGTCGCATGTTGAGTTCCTTTTGTGAAAATACATACTGTAGGTTTTTGTGATCCGTACAAATAACGCACTTTGTACCATAAAGATAATGTCTCCATAAGTTTAACGCAAAAACCACAGCTGCTAATTCCAAATCATGGGTTGGATAGTTCTTCTCATTAGGTTTCAACTGACGAGAAGCATAGGCGATAACTCTATCCCGCTGCATTAACACGCAACCCAACCCTGCCAAAGATGCATCACAATAGACTATGAAGTCATCTGACCCATCCGGTAAAGCAAGAATAGGAGCTTGACACAAGAGTTGTTTCAAGGTCTGAAAAGCCCTCTCCTGTTCATCAGTCTTAGTCATGGGATTCGCAATTTTAGAAAAATCTCGGATAAACCGTCTGTAATATCCTGCCAATCCCAAGAAGCTTTTAATTTCAGAAGGCGACTTCGGAGCTTCCCAATTTATTACAACCTCTATCTTTGCCGGATCAACCTTGACTCCATCACTGCAAATGACATGCCCCAGAAAGTGAACTTCTCGCATCCAGAATTCACACTTTGAGTACTTGGCATACAATTTCTCCCGTTTCAAGGTTTCAAGAACTTGTCTCAAATGAATCTCGTGATCAGCTTCGGATTTAGAATAAACCAAAATGTCATCGATAAATACTATCACAGATTTATCCAGAAACGGTCCACAAACCCGGTTCATTAAATCCATAAACACTGCAGGTGCATTAGTCAAACCGAATGGCATGACTAAGAATTCATAATGACCATACCGGGTACGGAAGGCAGTTATCTTTGTTCGAAACTCGTACCTGGTGATAACTCGATCTCAAATCGATCTTAGAGAAATACGAAGCACCCTACAACTGATCAAATAAATTATCAATCCTAGGCAGAGGGTATTTATTCTTTACCGTCCTCTTATTCAGTTCCCTGTAATCAATACACATCCGTAGCGTGCCATCTTTCTTTTTCACAAACAAAACCGGTGCACCCCACGGTGAAGAACTCGGACGAATAAAACCCCTATCCAATAAACCCTGAATCTGTGTCATCATCTCCCTAATCTCCGAAGGAGCCAACCTATAAGGAGATCTAGCCACTGGATTAGAACCTGGTATCAAGTCAATCTTATACTCTACCTCTCGAACGGGAGGTAGCCCAGGTAACTCATCCGGAAACACTTTAGGAAAATCTGATACGACTCGCACATCAGTAACTACCCGCTTCTCCTTTCTAGCATCAATCGCATATGCCAAAAAACACTCGCATCCCTTACTCAAGGATTTCTTAGCCTTCAACATAGAAATAATAGGAAATGTAGACATGTTCCTTTCCCCTCGAGCCACCACGTGCGACCCATCAAACAACGGAAAAGAAATCAATTTCCTATGACATTTAATACTTGCCCTGTGCTTACTCAGCCAATGCATCCCCAAAACCACATCAAACCCCGCTAATGGCGTCAATAGAAATAACACTGGAAAGCACTTACCATCGATATCTATCTCAGCCCCAGGCACAGAACTTTTAGCAGGAACTATCTTACCATCTGCTACTTCTATCTCAATCGGTACAGAAATAACAGTAATAGGCAATTTCAACTTATCACAAAAGCCACAGAATTAAAGGAGTGATTCGCTCCATAATCAAATAACACACGCGTAGGTAGGAAGTTTATAAGAAACGTACCGGTGATAACATCATCAGTGGCAGTAACATCGTCTACTGTCAACCGGAACGCCCTACCCTCCGGTGTCGGAGGATTCTTCCATTTCTGTGCCCTTGACGATGATCCCCCAACGTCCCCTGCCCCTGTCCCCGTCCCGAATCTTCTCCCAGTAGGGCAATCACCAGCCCTATGCCCTTCCTTCAAACAATTCCAGCAAACATTGCGGGGAAACCTGCAATATTTTGTTTCATGCCCATGTGTTCCACAACGCATGGTTTGAGCAGTACACTGCCCAGTGTGACTGGATTTACATCGGGTACACCATTGAGACTTCGCATTTGTACCTTCCGTGGTCGGCTTCCGACTCTGACCTCCCTTAGAAGAATTGCCCTGCCACTTCTTCTTTTGTTGACCACCTACTTGGTCATACATCGGCTTCTACAAAGCCGCCTCATCCTTATTTTGTTTATCTCTGGCTTGAATGTCCCTCTTAGCAGACTTTGCCAAGGTGAAGGCCTGGGACAGTGATCCAGCCAACTGTGTAGTACTCCGATAACAAAGCTCCGATGAAATGCTGAACCTAGGAAGATTCATCCAGTACCCACTGAGTTACAAACCTCAGTTTCGCGTTAAACTGCTCGATCAATTCATCAACTGACATCTTCCTGTTCATCTTCAATTCCATAAATTCCTGCCTTATTTTATTCAATTCGAAGGCATTGCAGTACTGCTCGCACAGTTTATCCCGGAATTGATGCCATGTGATTGAATCCATTTGTGCTCTCGATAAGTGGGTGGTAATGGAATCCCACCAAACCATTGCCTTGCCTTTGAGCATCCTGGTGGCAAATCATATTCTCATTTCCTCTTTACAGTTACAGGCATCCAAAATCCTCGTGGTATCTCTCAACCAGTTTAACGTAACGTTATGATCCGTGCTGCCATGGTATTCCTCTGGTTTGCAATCCAGAAACTGCTTGTATGTACATGGCTGCTTGTACCCCATGCCGGATGGAAATCCCATGTATGGATAAGAGTAAGATCCCTGAGGCATAGATCCCTGTGGATAAGACCCCTGAGGAAATAATGGATAGAAGAATGGTTGAGATGTAGGTTGAGACATCGGTGGTAACGGTAGAGATACTGGTGGAATCTCAGCCAAAGTAGTAATCAGTGGAAAAATCAGTGGTATCGTAGGTGCAATTGATATCACAGTAGTAACCGGGGGTTGAATTATAGGAACTTGTCTTTGTTGCTCTAGTTCCTTTCTCAAGTCTTGTAGTTGGCCCTCCAACTGAAAGATATACTCATCTCTTTCATCCCCAGCGGTACCAGATGTACCGGCATTTTGCAAAGTTTCCGCTATTGTAGTAGGGACTTCAACAGTAGACGGGACAATAGGGGCACCAATTGAGTGATCATGATCAGCCATTGTTATCTGTAACAATCACATCACCTCACGATTTATTAGATAAATCCGTTAGTATACAACATACTAACTCCGCCACACACCAATTCACCATAATCCCACACCCAAGGAGTAATCAACCTACCACAAGCCAAGATTTGGGAATGTAACACTTCCATTGTGCCTACACCGCCAAACTAAGGCTCTGATACCAAACTTGTAACATTGTATTTTTAACCCAAAAAATTTCATTTTGATAATCACTTGCGGAAGCGTTTAAACACCAAAGTAATTACAACTAATTACAAAACACGGCTCGACACAAATAATCTATCAGAGTCCTAGGTGATTACTCCCCAAGCTAACCACTCTCAACCGAGTCGCTGACTTACCAAAACCTGTAAAAAAAGTGAGACGTGGGGGATTAGCACAAAGCTAAGTGAATGGAGTAAAACCACAAAAGATATATCAGCCAGAACCGCATGATATCAACAACACATAACAGATAATCGTGCCCCGGGAAGACCGGCGGTTCTGCACGAACCTACAACCAATGCCGACCAAAGCAAAACTTTACCGATAGTTCATTTGCTATTCTCACACAGTATTACCTTAAGTTGCAACAAATGCATCAAAAGATCCCAATACTGATTAGTGGATAGCAAACAAACCCAACTCATATGCCTAGCCGAAGCTGACTTCCCAACCATCATGTATACATATCACTGACGCACAATTAATTAATAATCAACAGTTAATCAATTATCAGATACACAATCTATCCATGCGTCAACCCAATAATAGCTGTAAACAAACCAGTTACAACTAATAACATCTGTGAGTAAACATCTACTCACCTCAAGCTTTCAACTTCTCCACTCAGTGATCTTATATTACTGAGCCTTGTCTGAAATCAGTAACCGATTTATAAATATATGCCAAACACATAAATTTATATCCTTTTGATCAAACATAAACATGTATGATTCACATATGTATAAACATATATCACATAGCATTAAACAATGCAAACAATCAATAATTCCACAAAAGCCTCGGATGCGTCGCGTCCAGGCACCCGACGCGTCGCGTCGCCCCCAAGTATCGGATTTCAAAAATCCGATACCCATATGTCGGATTTCAAGTTCCGGACTTCAAGTCTCGGATTTCAACTGTCAGATTTTCCTTGTAGGATTGCTTGTATCGGATTTTGAGTCCCGGATTGTACCATCGGATTTCCACTCAGATTTCCTCAAGAATCCGACAAAATCGAAGAACGCGCCGCGTTCAATCGATGGACGCGTCGCGTCCAGCCCAACAAGCACGGGGCATTTTGGCCCAAATCGAGGCTGTGTGTTTTAGGCCGACACGGCCGTGTAGTCGAACACGGGCCGTGTTTAGCCTATCAGACACGGGCCGTCTTGGCCCGTTTAAGGCCGTGGACTTTGGGCCGACACGGCCGTGTTGATGAACACGGGCCGTGTATATACACTGTAACAGCAGAATTAACAGCTTTAAACACTCATTTTAATGGGATTAAAATGGGGGTTAATGCTTGCTACGTTTTTCTGTGCTCTGGAACAGAACTTTGGGAGTTCAAGTGTTCTTGTTCATGAGGAGATTCTTTCTAGTTGTTCTTCTTCTTGGTGATCAAGTTTGATGCACAAGAGAGTGAGATATACACACTTTGATTGTTTTTTTGGTGTCTAACACCAACCTACTAACATTAGGGAATCAAGATATCTTGGGGTAGACAACACTAGAGGAATTCTTGCTTGAATTCTAACACCTTGACAAGGATGAAAGCTTTTATGATCTTGTATTGTGGTATAACCTTTCCATCTATCTTGTTTATTTTGTTTTAGTTGCAACTTCATGTTTAGATGTTGGTCCAGGGGAAGTATTTGTTTGGTTAGCTTTGAATTTTTGTATTATATCATGCTTCCGCTTCACCTTGAAAAGCTAAACAAATACCTTCAATTTGTTCCATGATCTATGGGTCTACCGGAGCTACCCACTTTGATCAATTAACCAAGATTTTGACATGAAATCACACGAAAGAGAAAGCAAATGAAATCTTCCTTTTATGGTGTTGGATTCCATGAAATGGCGACCCTTTTGCCGGAGTATTCCGCTGTGGTCTAATAATTATGGCCTTATCCTTCTATCTTTCTAGGCTAGGATCAAAGTCTAGTAAGCAAGTAATGTTCATCAAGCAACAAAATGCGGTACCGTACCCTACTGAAGTGGAAAATAATTTGTTGGCTCCTCCAAGATTGCAACTGAGAGTTCTAATCTGATGGACGTGCATATTCATATTCTCCACTCGGGAAATGGGCAAGCAAATCAACTAAGGCTTTACTTTTAATTGAATAGGGAAATGGGCAAGCAACTCAACTCGGGAAATAGCCTGCTAGAGTGAAGAGTTTTTCTCATATCTTTAAGATAAGTAAGTTAGAATGCTAATTCCTGTCCTTTTCTTATATTAGCAAAAACTCTTCTTTCCTAAAATCTTTCAGTTTCCCAATGGAAAGGGGGGAAGAGCCCTTTCTTAGCTGCTCCTCTACAACTACCTTTGGCCCAGCATGATCACAAACGAAGACATCTCTAACCAACTTATGACCAAACAAAAAATGACTTAACTAATGGCCAGATTTCCCTCTCCTCATTATGGAAATGAGACTAAGAAGCTTTATTACACAAAAGTTCTTTGAAGACCTTTTGCTTCTGCTTCCCTGCTTACTATTGTTATCACATTCCTAGAGCGTTGGCTCGAAAGTTTAATTTGACTAAAAGACTTTCATTAGCTCCTTAGGTATTATAAAATGAGACCATGAATCTAACCAGATCGAAACATTCAGCTGTCGATGGTCACACTTTACAAGACTTCTTCCAAATTGCATAATTGGGAGATTGATTCCTCGATCTTCAAAGAAAAATGATAAGTCTAGTAGGTGGACGTATCGAATCGAAATAAGATCTAAGATTGACATCTTGATACATTGATTTACCACAATAATAAATAGAGTCAATGTTTCTTGCTCGTTAGCACCCTTTCTTCAGCTGGCTTCACCTTATCTATTCATCTCTTTTTTCAAATAGAGATTTAGGGATATTTTTAGTTGCGCATGTTGTTAGCTACTATTGTTTTGTGGGGGTAAGAATAGCAGTAACAATAGCTGTAAGAAAGCCTAAGACCGTTCTATTAAGAAAATGAATAGGCGTACCCCAAATAACCAAACCAGCTTTTAGTGCTTCGACCCGAAGCGATAGCTTCTAGCTAGTTCTGTGGAAGCCGTCTCCGGTTAGCCAGCCAACAGGAGCTCTTTCCCCCCGGACATGCCAACCGAACGACGCAGCTCCATACCATGACTTGGGGTATCGGGGAAGTCATCTTTCAAGTAACCCGCCTGCTTTTCCATTCAACTACATTTGTTCCTATAATCCATAGCCTAACCAAACGCAGTAGTGAGGGATAACCCACACATCTAGATGACAACATGCAAAATATGACACTCTTTGATCGTACGGCGTGCATATTAGTGAAATGGACAGAACTTTGAATAGTCCGGGCAGAGAAAGGGTTAGAGGTCGATTCTCTTTGTTGTCAACAGGTGTCCGTTTACCGGTTAGCAGACAGTGTATGATCTCTTCAAAAAAAAAAATAATTGTGGATTACTTGGAAATAATGGAATCAAGATGCAAAAAAAATAGTCATCAAACTTGTCTGGATAGAGTATCTTGAATAAAAAGAGTTGTTGCTAATCCAGATTTACCAACTATGTCTATTCGGTCGATCATGTTCCCTAAGAAGCTTTTAACCCCGTGTAGTTGGCTCAAAGAATTTCCGCAAATTCAAATAAAAGGTAAATATTATTCAAGGTTGTGTAACTTTACTTTCAGGGTCAAGATTCTCATCAACATCTTGGAGCTCAAGATGAGAAGATTGTTTCTAAAGACAACTAAGATAAGATTGACTGAAGATTTAAAAACAGGAGGAAACTGCTAAGCTGCTAAGCTAGATTTAGCAAGATTTAGAAGTCTTACCTATTCCAGACAGTATAATTCCGTAGTCTTTAACAAGAATGCATTCAACCGAGGAAGATTGTCAGAGATTTTTATATGCTAAAAACCACTACATGCTAAACTGATCATATAACCTAAGGTTGAAAAGCCTAAGGTTACCGGTGCAAAAGATGAAGATTGAAGACTAAAGATTCAAAAAGAAATCATTCAAGTCTTTTTCCCTAAAGCATCAAAAGCATGCAGACATAAAGGAATATACGCAGAATTAAAAGAGGAAGATTGTTAGAGATTTTACAAAAGACAAAAAGAATATCACTTCTAGTGGCTCTCTATCGTCATATTGTGTTAGGACTTAATATTGTATAGGAATAGAGGTTAGTATTGTGAGTGAGTTTTGTATTCTTTACAAACTAGAAGGGCTAAACATGTAATATACTTTATGAGCATATATACCCATGACTTTATGTTGATTAATAAGATTTGCCATATTTGTTAAATGTCAAACACGAGATCAGTACTACTTTCTCTCTACTCTCTCTAGTTCTCACACTTGCGAATCTTACTTTGCATCTTGATACTTGTTTCTAGGGCATACATATTGAAGCCCTAGAACAACATATATGTTTTTAGGTCGAAAATAGGGTTAAATTTATAGATTTCACATTTCTGACGCATCATGTCGAGTCTGAGCTTATTTCGTGGCACGACCATTGGATAATTTGCGAACTTATTGGATCAGGACACTCGTTGCTGCGTGACATATTGCCCGTCGAGTCATTATCATGCATTTTACCCTTTGACAATAAAAGTGACATTATGCCCTTTGAGTCTAGTTTTCGTGGCTGCTTGAATCACTTTAATCCGAGTTCGTATGAGTGAGATATGATCAAAATAGTAGACGTTTGTCGGAGCTGACAGCTTTTCTCATTTTGTTCTGTTTCTTATGTTTTTGCTCAAAACTTCTATTCATCCGCCTTTTTGACCTGAAATCCAACAATTTAAGATATTAAGTATCTCTTAACTTATTTACGAACAATAGACTTTAAAAATCGTAACATCGTGATTTTGAGAACCAAATTTTTCTTTTTAAAATACAATTTAAGTTTTCAAACTGCGTGGGTTTGTATATAAACAAAACATTTACATCTATCTCATAATTTAATAATGCAGTGGAAGTAAAACACGTGGCAACTTATATATACAATCAAAATGTTGCCACATTATATCTTTTGCTGTTACTCATACTTAACCGGTTGACCATTATCTCACAATAATTACAAACATAATATCAACAGAGTGTTTAACAAAACAATGTTCTTCCCAAAGCATACAACTACTCACAGGCACCCGAGCTCACAGGCTAAGGATCACCTGCACATGTGAGAGTGAGTATCTGTTTGCTATAATAGCTAGCGAGTACAGAATAGCATAATAATCAAGATAAGTATATCACATATCATCAATCATGCTCAAACAGTGCTATCCTAGCATCTCGTGATGAGTTGGCGTAGTCAAAAGGTGACATATCTCGCAGGGTAGCTAGCCCGACTCAATGCACCAAACTGTGGTACCAAACACATCAACCGTGCCGGTGGGTGACCTGTGAAGTGGTCCACCATTGCGTTTTGGAATCTATTGATTCCTGTTAGTACAGCTGGAGGCTGTACCCATCCGTTCGGGGAGTATTGGGTTTGTAAGGCTCTAAATACCTATACAGGTACCACTAATTCTATCAATGGTCCGCAAACCTCAAGCAATCCCGGGCCATCACTTGCCCCGATAAAGGACTAATCAGTCCCCAGGTCCGGATCTGTTCATAAACACATAACTGATCAAATCGGATCTTCATTGCACGCATATAATCATATATCATCATTCTAAGCAGTGATCTGTTCAACATGTCGAAGTTTGATTACATCGATAATGGCTCCTCTGTCAAACCACCAAAGTTTTCAATCAAACATTTTTTCAGTTGGAAAAATAGAATGCTTTTGTATTTAGAAAATCTTGACTGCAATTCACTTGTTGTTTTGGAGGAAGGTCCTTATATTCCTCAAACCATCTCCATGGAGACTGGTTCTGCTGAAACCTCCATTCCCTCTCGTCCTAAACCAAGATCTCAATGGACAGAGGAGGAGAAGAAGCTTGTGGGTCTGGATGCTAAGATACGAAACAATATTGTCATTGCATTACCTAACGAAATATTTCATACTGTTTGTAATCTGAAAACAGCAAAGGATATGTGGGAGAGCATCTGCATATCGTTCGAAGGAACTGTTAAAGTTCGTGAGAACAAGAAGACTAACATCATACGCAAGTATGAAAGTTTCTGTGCTAAAGACTCAGAGTCTCTCACTGAGGTCTACACAAGGTTTACATGTCTACTGAACGGCATGACTGAAGTTGGAGTTGTCAGAGAGAAATTCCAAATACTTAACAGATTTCTGGATTCCCTCCCATCTGAATGGGACACCATGTGCATGATCCTGAGAACCAACAATATGCTCAGGGACATGAACATGCGTAAGTTATATGGAATCTTACTGAATGATGAACAAACTCGCATTCAGAAAACTGATCTGAAGAAGGCCTTCAAGAAAACTCTGGCCCTTGTTGCTGAAAATCCTCAAAGAGCCAAGTACAAGAAAACTGAGGACTCTTATTCTGATGATGAGCCTCAGGTTAATGAAGCTGAGGAGGAGGAAAGGTCTGACGATGAAGATACCGAAAAAGCCTTCATCATGAAAAATTACAAAAAGTTTCAGAAGTTCAAGTCCGATGGGAAGAGAATATTTGATAAGAAGTTCTCTTCAGAGAAAAAGGGCTCATCTGAAGGGTCCAAGAGTGAATGCTTTAAGTGTGGGAAGCCTGGTCATTATGCAGCCGATTGCTATGTGAAGGAAACCTCTTCAAATCCTAAGAGAGGGTTTCCTTCTAAGGCTGATAAGTATAAAGGTAAATATAAAGCTCTCAAAGCCTCAAATGAAAGGAAGAAGGAAAAGGCGATGATAGCTGATGACCTGGGCTGGACTGATTCTGAAACATCTTCAGATGAAGAAGAAGAAAATGAAGTCAGAGGTAAATGTCTGGTGGCTAAAGAAATCCTTGGAACTGCACATCCTGAAATGTGTTTGATGGCCACTGAAAGCAAGTTCAGCAAAGATCTGGCTGAAGCTGAGAAACTTAGCTCAGCAGAAGGATGGAACCCCACCATGATGTATAAGGTATCAAATTTCAAAGATTATTCAATGAATGAGAAGGATGATATGTTTGCTTATTTATGTTCTGATCTGACAATTGCACATAACAATAAAAACAAATCTAAATAAACTATCACCAAGCTCACCTCTGATATAAATGTCATCGAAAAAGAAAATGAGCAATTTCTTCAAGAGTCTTATGCCTTAAAGAATCATCTCGAATTTTTAACAAATGAACTCAAGAATGTGAAAATAGATTTACAAGACTCTAACGAAAAAGTGAAAGATCGTCAGTCGATTATTGATCTTTGGTTCAGTCCAAATAAACTAGCATTTGAGAGTATCAATCATCAGATTGTAATTCAAAGAGAAAGAGTACGCATAGGACACATTAAACAAGCTGCTGATTTCAGCAAAAAGTGTAAAAATGTCGATGAAATAATTTTTAATGACATAAGTATTAATGACATTGGAAATCAAAATCTACTTAAAAAGAGATTTACCAAATCTGAAGTTGTTAATCCTAGTTTTTCTAGAAACAACAAATTCTGAAATTAGAAATCTTCAGCTTTCTACTGAGTATGATACTCCTGCTAATAAAACTACTGAACCAATCACTGAAATACTCATCACATCAAGTCCTACCGAAACCCCTCCTGAAGTTATGTCTATAACCCCAACTGAAACCCAACCTATAGTCGTGACTGAAACCTGTATTGATTCAGTTGGTGAAATATCTTCTGAAATCAAAATAACTTAGCCATCCAACTCAAACTTTCTTCCTGAAGCCAGTGTCTTCTACGACATTATTATTCCCATGATTTCATCAACTGAAGAATCCTCAGTTGAAACCTTACCATCCAAAGCTGAAAATTCAAAATCCTCCAAAACCAAAATTAGTGATGAAACCTTTGCTTTGCCCGTATCCAAACTCAAAGAAGTTAAGGATTCTCTTTTCAGAGTTTTAAAATTAATCGGTGAAAAAGAGAAGAAAAATAAAAAGATTAAGGCAAAGAATTCTAAATCCACTCGGAAATGCTATAAATGTGGAGTAAGAGATCATGAAGCTACTTCTTGTTCTAATGAAAACAATATCTCGAGTTGCTCTTCTAAGAAGTGTGTCTTGGAGCCCAGTAAAGTTTGGGCTCTTCAAATGAACTAATCTTTTTGATTATCTGTGTAGGGCGGTCAGCATGATAACATTTGGTACCTTGACAGTGGATGCTTAAGGCATATGACCGGATGTAAGTCCCTACTGAATGGGGTTCAAGAAGTAAATGGCCCCAAGGTCACTTTTGGTGGAGGAAAATGTGAAAAAACGGATGGCTATGGTTATCTCAACCAAGGCTCAGTCAACATCAAGAATGTTGCCCATGTGACAGGACTTGAACACAACCTGATCAGCATCAGTCAGTTGTGTGATGCAGATTATGAAGTGCATTTTAAGAAGGCCAAAGGTTCAATCTTTAACAAGAAAGGAAAAGAGGTCTTACAAGCAAAAAGGCATGGTAACATGTATGTTGTCGATTTCAACTCTTCCACTTCAGAAAGAGATGCTTGCTTCTATTCAGAAGCTGATTCAAAAGTTAACTGGTTATGGCACAAAAGGCTATCTTATCTCAACTTCAAAAACATCAGCAAACTCTCTAAGCTTAAGCTTACCAGAGGTCTACTGTAAGTTTGGTTTCAGAAAAACAAGCTGTGTCATGCGTGTGAGAAAGGAAAGCAAAAGAAATCGGTTTTCAAATCAAAACATTGCAACCAATTTAACTCCGCCTTTCATCTCTTACACATGGATCTCTTTGGTCCTGTCAGTTCTCCAAGCATGGGAGGCAAGAAGTATACTCTGGTGGTAGTTGATGAATACACTAGATTCACATGGGTATTCTTCTTGCGTAACAAAGACAGTTTGACACACATGTTAAACAGCTTCGTAGTGATCATGGGACAGAGTTCAGAAACTCTACCCTCCAAGATTTTTGTGATGAAAATGGCATCATCCAATACTTCTCAGCCCCATATACCCCTCAGCAAAATGGGGTTGCTGAAAGAAGAAATAGGACCCTGATAGAAGCAGCCAGAACAATGCTAGCTGAAGCATCTCTGAAAGGCCATTTCTGGGCTGAAGATGTTAATGCTGCTTGCTATACCATATTCAGGTCTATCTTCTGAAGCTGCCCCTTCCAAACCTTAACCACAAATCCCTCAGTCTTCTCCTTCAGAGACAAAGAAAAGGAAGTTGATGACCACCACATCTAAGCCATCCACAAACCCTTCAGCCATACCCAAACCCACCTCTAAACAACCAACTACCACTCACCCGCTTAGATCACTCTCTAAACGCCACAAACCCAACATGCCCTCCAGTCCCATCATATCTCACTATGCTTCAAGTGAGGATTCATCTGATGATACCCCGCTGGTTCTTCGCAAATCTCAACTTCACTCATCCACCTCCACAGACGCTATTCAGGTAAGATCTCCTTTACTTAAAGTCTCTAAATCAAGTCTGACTGACGAAGAGACAGCCCAAAACCAGGATGTCCCTGAAGTCCCTCTTCTACTATCTCAAGTTCAGGACACTGACAAACACCAGTCAGCCGAGACTTCTTTACCCACCATTGAGTCTGCCAGCAAACCCACTACAACTCATGTACCACCAGAACAGGGAACATCCATTCCTGTCTCTGCTGAACTTCCCCCTCTATCCCTCAATGTATCAGTCAACCCAACTGACACTATGGATATTAACTTAGCACATGATGAGTCAGCACCCAAAACGGCTGACACTGATGCTCAACCTATCACTAATGATGAGACTACAATTCCCCTAGTTTCGGAGGTCCAACAAGTTGATGACTCTTCAGTTCACCCTGAAGATGAAACTACACCCAAATCCCTTGATGTGTCACAAAACCCCATTGACACTATGGATTCTACTAGGGCAAATGATTTATCAGTTACACACCAAACTAAGAGTGATGCCCAACCTTCACTAATCAATGACAATGAAGTTCAACCTTCTTCAGTCGAGATTCCTAATGCTAATGAAGACACAGTCTTAAACCCGACTGTAACTGAAGCAAATGAGCCTCAGGCCCCTAATGCATCAGTCAATCCTCATGTTGCTATGGCCTCCCCATCTCTTCTAAACACCCTGTTTAATATTCCTTCTCCTGATACAACTGTCAATCCTTTTGATGATAGTGATGCTTTTGATTTTCTTCAATCCCCTAAGTCTGTACATTCTCAAACCTCTGAGTCTTCAATAGACATTGCTTCCTCTTTGGAAATTCTATCTGAACTCGTTCTTTTTGTTTCTAATTCTTCTAAGTCAAATACCTTTCACGGTACGTGTGTAGCCAATAATCAAGCAAAGCTTGAATCTGAGCTCAAGTCTCTTGTTGAGTCTATCAACACTCAGTTCACCACCCTCACCAAAACCATTGATCGTAAAAATCTGATTCTTCATGAGTTGTACAAGACCATTCACCATCTTATCAAAACAATAGCTGATTCCGCCACTCTTGAGTTTTCCAAGCTAAACGCTCAACTCTCTTCTCTCTCCACCACTGTAAATTGTCTTTCCTCCAAGCTTGACAACATCCATGCTATCAATCTTTCTGAAAATGCAACTCGTCAGTTGCAAGATTTGTTTACTCCCTCCTTTTCCGGACTTTCGAGGGAGATTTCGGCCTTGTCTCACTCGGTAGAAGCTTCAGGATTCTCTACAGCTTCTAAGGGGGAGAAAATTAGAAGACAGTCCAAAATCTGTCGGATCATAAGAAGGAAGGCCACCGTTGATCGGAAAATAATCAAATGGGATAAAAAGTATTCACGTGTTGAATACCTACAAAGATTGGAAGAAGAAGTGGCACACCTTAAAGCCACTGAGGAAGACAAGAATAAGGCTTTGAACGACTTCGAGGTCAGATTAGCCAAAGCTAAGGAAGCTAAGGCACTTGCTGAGGGGGAGCTCAAAAGTCTCCTTGATCAAAGAAAAGCTGAAGCTGATCTGTTCAGATCAGAACTTGATGGAGCTGAATGTTAGCAAATAATTACTGAAGCTAAAGCCTCTCAGATTCCCGTTCAATCAGCTGCTCCTTCATCCAGTGGTCAGCCAAGCCAAGCTAACAAAGGTAAAGAAAAATTGGTGATAGTCTCTTTGGATGATCAGATGAGTAAGGGTATATATGATTTAAGTGACTCAGATGACGAAAATCCAAGAATAAAAGACTTGAAAGTAGCTTATGAACTTGGCAGAATAGAAGCAGAAAAAGTTGCACTCGAAGAGCTTGCTGCTAACAAAATTGATCTAGATCCTTTCGATCTTCAAAAACAGATTCATGAAAACATTGAAGCCGAAAAAGCTTTAATTGAGGAGAAGAAAAGAATCATGGAACAAAAGGCAGTAAAGTGGCTAAGCTCTAGACATCAAAGAAGGCATCCTGACAAAATCACTGCAATCAAGCTGAAGAAAGTAAATAATGAAACCCTCCTGACAGTTCAGCAGAAAAATCTTCCTCTCTTCAGCATACAATCTGTCAAGGATGTTCAACTTAACTATGTTGTGTCTGAATGGAACGAAATACTTGCATGTTTATCAAAATGCAAGCAAACTGATGATGTTAAGTTCATTTAATGAGAAATCAACAAAGTAATTGAATATTATAAGGAAGAGGTAAAGAAGAGGGGAGCTGATGCAACTGTCATGCCACAAAAGGAGAAACCCACTCGAGCTGAAAAGTTAAAGTTTCAGAGAAGGAGACTCATTCTCAAGAAATCTCAGCAGCAAATTTTGGAGCTGATATCTATTGGAGAGCTTCCAAATTGCAAAGGCTTCGACACCACATTGCCTCCTGGTCTCATTCCTGAAGTGGGTAACGTTCTCTCCAATCCAAGAGGATTTTATTTTCTAGATGCATATGACAAGATTCGTTTTCAGAGAGTTTCAGACTTCGCCAAGGCTGATTGGCTTCATCTGAGATCTCTTCGATACTTCATAGATAATAAAGATCCAAATGTCAAAGACATTTTGGTAGAATACTTGAAGCAGTTGAAGCTCAAAGCTCCAAAGGAATCCTCTCCTGAAGAGTTCAAACCTGATATGTAGAATAGTAATTCTTTATTCTTTTCATTCTTTATTTATTTTGTACATAGTCATGGATTATAAACAAATAGGGGGAGATTGTTAGTCCTTTTATTTGTATATATTCGATTCCTGAAGAAGCTTTCGAAGAAAGGGACTGAGGGTGTAATATATCATTCTTTTGTAAACTGTTCTAACGACATCTGAAGAAGGAAGCCCGTAGTTCATCTGAAGATTAGTTCTGAAGTGAACGTCAGCTGAAGTTTGTCTTAAGTTATCAAAGGGTCTTCTGAACTGAAGATACATCTGGTAACCAGGATCTTTCTGTTATGTAAAGTGCACGATCTGCGCATTCTGAAGGAGCTCGAAACGGCAATCTTGTTTTCTGTTCCTAATTAAGTGTAGAACGGTACACGTGTAAATAAATTAGATGGTTAGGATTAGTTTACTTAGCCTATAAATACCTGCTCGATTAACGAGAAAAGGTGAAGCGTTTGTTCGCTAATTTGCATTCACGTTTGTTCTTGATTTAGTTTGTACTCGGTGCTTAAGTTTGTTCTTGTGCAATCTTTGAAGTTGGGTTATTAATATAATCCTACTTTGAAAACTTTCGTGTGTTCGTAACTTTAAAACTATTTCCGCACTTTGATTTTATTCATAGTTAGTTTTATTCATATTCGGGAAAAACATATGTCATGTTACTAGACTAGTTAAATGTATTAGGCTTGGCCCGCAATTGTAATGTTAGCCAGTTTAGTTATGTAAGCCCATCAGGCATTGTCTATATATACCTTGCAAACCTAGTTTTCAAGGTAACCTTTGCAATTGTAACTTCTACAGCTTGTAACTCACGTTCAAAAGTAATATAACAACTTATCTTCAAGCTAAAGCAAAGAGTTCATACTTGTGTTCTTAAGTTGTTCTTCATCTTTCTTACAAGTATCATCTAGATTAGTCATCTTTATCACATCTTTGGACTTTCAATTGGTATCAGAGCTAACTCCTTGCAGGATTGGTTCAACATTACCCGGAAGTAACATGAAAGTGTGAGAAACAAAAAACCCATAAGTTTTCCTCTGTTCCTGTTCATGAAAACCCACTTAAGACAAAACCATTTTTCTCAAATCTTATTGTTTTTCAAGTTTTTTTTGAATATTTAGAAGCATTTGAGTTGGATAAAACATCATGTAGTGTTTATTTCTTAAGCAAACAACATTGGAGTTCATGTTTTGAATTTTTCTTGTTCTTCAAGTTCTTGGTGTTGTTCACTATTTCATTAAAAATTTAACAAATTTGTTGTTGTTTGGAGTCAAATTTGCTTAGGAAAGTGTTTTTATAGCTAAGGAAGGTCAAAGCAAAATTTAGTTGAAATTTTAGTGTGTTTTAGGCAAATTCAGAAGTATGTTCGTTAAGCAGAGGTCGGACCTGCAAGTTTTGGATTATTGGCCTCATCCGACTTTCAGGCCATCCGACTTTTACCTCATCCGACCTTAGTGGAGCATGCGACTTTAGGCTCATCCGAGCTTCGAAAGTTTTGGTGATCCGACTTTCACTAAGTCATCCGACTTTTCAACTTCTTCAGACCTTCAAGTTCATCCGACTTTTAAGTCATCCAAACTTCAAGCTCATCCGACTTTGAAGTCATTCGACATTCGCACCATTCATCCGACTTTCACCTAAAACCATCCGACCTTCACTCAAAAACTAGCATCCGAAAGTCACCTCAAAACTCTACTATCCAACTTTTGTTGACTTACAAGTTCATCCGACTCTTGAATTTTACAACTTTGAAGGTTAAAAGTCAAAGTTTCCCACAAAAATAAAACTTCTAGTAAACTAACTAATTCATTTTAGGAAAAAGATCCACAAAGTGACAAGATGAGTTCCAGTAATGAAATCCTTACAATTGGGACAAACCCAAAAACCCAAACACAGTATGGAAAGGACGCTTGATGGATTTCATTGAACATAATGAAAAGTATGAGGAAATGATAAAAGACAGTATTCTTAACGGTGATGCCGTTTTTGAAAAGTTCATCGAAGCTGGTCTCGACAATAACCCACCAGCTGCTGAACGAAGACGAAAGCTTCTTTCCAAACTAACTGCCGAAGAGAGATATAGGGCACGTGCTGATAAGGATGCCAAATACTATCTTAAATAGGGTTTGTGTGCTGAGATATACTCTAAAATAGACAGCTTGACTTCAGCTAAAGTAATCTGGGATAAAGTTAAGCAACAAATGCAGGGCACTGAACAAGGAGTTTTCATCAGAGAAACCCAACTTGTAAATACCTTCCGGGAGTTCAAGGCAAGAGAAGGTGAACTGCTACAAGAGACATATAGTCGCTTCTCTCGGCTACTAAATGATATGAGAAATCATGGTGTCATGAGATCTGATCTTGACATAAACGTTAACTGTATCAATGCATTAGGTCCCGAATGGCAAGAACACGTCCGGTTGTACAAACATGTGAACCGAAACCTCAAAGCAGTGTCTCATCACTCTATCTATGAAGACCTGAATCAGTTTCAGAATGAAGTGCTGGCAAAAATCTCTGTAAAATAATCCTTTGTCCATGTTGCACTCATAGCTAAGAGAAGATACAGAGAGAGCTCCAGATCTTCAAAAGGAAAACAGGTTGCACCCGAATCTAACTCATCCGAGGGAGAAACTGAATCCTCTGACATGGAAGTTGTCATGAAGGCAATGTCACTGATCACCATGGCTATCCAAAACAAATATGGAAAGCCTAACAATCGTCAAAGATACACTTCCAGGTCTAGAAGAATAGAAGGAGGTCAACTAGAGGAGAAGAAACGCTTCGAGAAGCCAACTGAAGCTCAAGAGGAAGAGAAAAAGTGCTAGAACTGTGGTAGAATTGGACACTTTATCAAAGATTGTAGAAAACCAAAAACCAAATATGCCGAGTACTACAAAAACAAGTTGAGGATGATTCGGAAGAAAGCTAGCGGCAAAGCTATGTTGGTCGAGGAAAACCAGTTCTTGAGTGACACTGATGATTCGGACGAACACGACACAAATCAAGCTCATTTCTGCCTAATGGCTCAAGATACAGGTTCCTCGGATGAAAGTGCTGATGAAGAAGAGGAGATTGCTGATGGGTTTGAGGAAATTCAAACTGAAGAGGTAGTTGCATAAGGAAAGGTAAGTATTGAGTATGCATAGACATTGGTTGATCACATTGAAAAACAAAAACGAAAAATCACTAAATTAGAATCTAAAATCATAAATCAATGAACTTCTAATTTAGATAACCTTCACTCAGAACTTACTGCCAAAGAAAATGAATTAATAACCTTAAGAAGTGAATATGAGGTAATCATTCATAATCTAAAAGCAGCCAAAGTATCGGTAGAAGAGGATTTCAAGTTCTTACAAAAGGAAAGATGTCAGCTATACTCAAAAATAAAAAGTCTCGAAGACTTGGCACAAACCATTTTCCTTAAGAAACGTAAAGACATCAAATTTTCAAAATGGACATACGAAGGCTTAGGTTTTGTTAATCCTCATATTAGTGACAAGATTTATGCTGAACAACTATACGATTTTGATAGCATGCATCTAAGATTAACAAAGAAAATGGTGTTCATGGACAAGTTGACATACTTGCGAAAGAGGAGCACTAGAGACGCACCTCGAAAAAGACAACAACCTCTTATAACTACAAAAGTTTAAATCAATCATACAAAACAACTGAACTCGAACCAATAATTTCAGATGATTACTTTCGAAGTTATACACAATCCAAAATGGAGTCAATGCCATCAGTCTCTAATTCTCAAACAAAACCTCGCATATATATTACTCACATGGAATTACTGCGAATATTTGAACCGGTTGAAACCGAAGTCTTCAATGAATCAATCAACCTCGAATTAGAAATTGCAGCTTTATATGACATAATCGGCTTTCTTGTAAATGAAAACACTCACCTTCATAATTCCGCTGCACCAAGCACATTTGATTCACATGTCCCTCATGTGCACACTGATGATTGTTTCTTTTTTACTGATTCCAAACACAACACAACTGCAAATGATCTGTCTTTCACAAACTCAAAATTAGTAGAAGCAAACGAGGAAATTGAAATACTAATTAATAAGGATAAAAATGGAAAATTAAATTTAGCCAACTCAGGAGAATGATGTAAAGAGTGCAAAGAGGAGTGTACAAAGTTCGAAACCAATCTTTTTGAGCTTCACTTAAAACATAACTCTTTCGAAAATGAGTTTTTCAAAATGCATACACTCGAGTCCACCATATTCAAGGGTAAGGCTAAAATCATCGATTCAAGCTCATCACATAGAGCGAGCACATCTAAACCATCTCAGTTGAAAGTCAAACGTACCAAACAACAGACTACACGACCCCACAATCAACCAACCAAAGATGATCTGTTAGTAATTTCTTCTTCTAACTCAAGTGTACATCTTGGTACTAGAGTGAAGGGGGTGAAGAAGCAAGTACTGGGATGGAGGAAGAAGCATCAAGGAAAGGATGCATAAGGAGGCAAGGAAGATTGTTTAATTTATCCCGCAAATTTCTGTAAACAAAAAAATCTTTTGTTATGTAATGATAAATCTATTTTGCGTGTTAACTCTGTTCAAACTTAAGATGATTCTGTTAAAATTGAAACATTTTGCATGAGTGATGGTTGTGTAGAAGGACATTGTTCCTATCATTGTGTATATGACCAAGATCGAAAGAATCGTGGAGTTAAACTAAACGCGAAATACAAATCATTTGATTTGTGCCACGAGCAGGATTCCTTCATAAATCGAAAGGGTAATAGAATTACCCACTGGCGAAAGAAACGTTCCAACGGAGCACGATTCCAAAAATATGATGCATGTGTCACAGCTAAGCATAATTCAAAATCACGGTTTTCCAATCACCAACCATTAAGTAAAACGTTTACAAAAAATTGGACACCAAACCATAGGTATCACAATAATTGGAATCTCGCCAACAACAATGTTGTTAAGAACAAAGCATGTATAACAAATCAGAGAGCTAATCAAACTCATATCTCACAGCCAAAGCGAGAATCGATTCATAACAATAAGATCAAAGTCAAACCCGCCATTCCAAAATCATCCAAATAAAAGAATGGGGAATCGAGAGAACAAAAGAAACAAATTAAATACATTGATGATGACGCATCTCTCCCAAAAAGCTTTATCCGTGTTGTAATTGACCAAACAACTGTTACAACTAACCCCGAAACATCCAAAGAATTCACAATTCAATCACAAACCCCATCACTAGCCATGACACAATCATGGGTTCCCAAAATAAAAGCAACCGCATCAGTAACTGAAAAATTAATAGAACCTGTTGCATGTGCTAACTCTCAAGGACCCATTTCAAACTAGGTACCTCAACAATTCTTGTCTTCTCTATGCAAGTATCCTACCGGTAGTACTTAGACTCCGGATGTTCAAATCATATGATGAGAGAAAAGGGTCTTCTCACAAACTTTGTCCCATACTACTCAGGAAATGTTCATTTTGGGAACGGCCACGTTGCACCAATAATGGGAACCGGGAATATAGTAAAAAAATATAAAAAATAGCAAAGTGTCGTACATAGAGGGATTAGATCACAATTTCTTCAGCATATGGCAGTTTTGTGATAAGGACTTGAAGTCAACTTCAAAGCCAAAACCTGCTCAATCAGAATAGAGAAAGGTGACGTGATACAGACTGGTTCCAGGAGATCCAACTTGTACGCTATCGATCTAGCTGACCTGGAAGGCAAACAGTCAGTCTGTCTTCTGTCCAAGGCCTCATCGGAGCTTACTTGGATATGGCATAAAAACCTATCTCATCTCAACTTTAAAAACATCAACAAGTTGGTAATAGGTGATTTAGTTCCTGAGATGCCCAAACTGAAGTTTAAAAAGAACATCTATGCGAGTATTGTGAGAAGTGTAAAATGAAACGAGCTTTACACAAGGTAAAACAAGTGTCAAGCACAAAAGCCCCTCTACAATGGCTCCACATGGATTTGTGTAGGTTGATGCGAGTGTAGTGTAGGAATGGAAAAAGGTATATCCTCGTGATAGTAGATGACTATTCACGATATACTTGGGTCAAGTTCTTGAGAACCAAAGATGAAATCAACAATCATCTCTTCTCTTAAGCAGGTGCAGAATCAGTCACAAGCAAAAGTTGGAACGATTAGAGCCGACAATGGCACCGAATTCCTAAATAAAATCTTGGATTCCTTTCTTGACTCTGTGGGGATTACACAACAGGTTTCAGTAGCATACACCCCCGAATAGAATGGGGTAGTTGAGCAATGAAATCGAATGTTATTTGAAGCTGCTAGGACCATGGTGTCTTACTCTGATCTACCATCTTCCTACTGGGCGGAAGCAGTCAACACAACGTGATATACGCAAAACCGATCTATTCTACACCGCCATTTTAACAAAACTCCTTATGAACTTACAAACGGCAGAGTACCTAATATCAAACATGTACATGTGTTTGGTAATAGGTGTTTTGTTCTTAACGAAAGAGCTAACCTTGGAAAATTCGATTCAAAAGCAGATGAAGGGATTTTCCTTGGTTACTCGCAAGAGTCAACGGCATTTTGTGTGTTAAATAAAAG
The DNA here is from genome assembly GCA_038502395.1 of Dittrichia graveolens. Classification (NCBI taxonomy): domain Eukaryota; kingdom Viridiplantae; phylum Streptophyta; class Magnoliopsida; order Asterales; family Asteraceae; genus Dittrichia; species Dittrichia graveolens. Next base: position 64,210,715 of record JARJIL010000005.1, on the reverse strand, counting down.
AACTAACGCTGTGCTCGAAAGTAGAAATGTGACTTTTGATGATACTTTAATTACATCATCTTTATCATAAGAGTCACAACAATTGTCTCTGAACATATTAGTTCAGAACCGGCACTTTATCACAAGAAACAAATATACCTAATGCAAAAGTGTCTTCTGACTTGAAATACATATTTGATTTCTTAGATAATGATTATGGATCTAATTGTGTACCAAATGACCGGTCTGCAGATGCAGTTCAGGAATCATTTGAACTATCACAGCAAACGGCAACTGCTTCTACATCAAGGCCTGTCGATTCTGCTACCATTCTCTTGTCAACAATGATGAAGATGCTGACACTGAGATCCAAGGAGATACTACCCCTTAGTATAATCCAGAATCATGAACATCAGCTGAGGAAACATCCACTCAGCACCGATTGGATGACTTCTTTCTTCACACGGATGACGGCCCCACAAATGACACCCCAACTACCCATGTTACCAGGTGGATAACCGCACACCCTGCGACTCAGATAATTGGCAACAAAGATGTTGGCATTCAAACTTGATCTGCCACAGCCAATGAGTGTCAGTTCTCAAGGTTTCTAAGCTTAATGGAACCTACACGCACTGTTGATGCTGACTGGATCCTAGCAATGCAGGACCAATTGGATCATTTCACACTGCTAAAAGTTTGGAGACTGGTACCTCGACCTGAAGGCAAAAAAGTGTTGGTACCAAGTGGGTATTCATAAACAAGGACTCTGATGGAGTAGTGATATGCAACAAGGCTCGTCTTGTAGCTAAAGGATACAATCAGCAGTAAGGGATTGACTATGACGAAACTTTGCTCCTGCTACCCGCATAGAAGTTGCTCAGGTATTTCTAGCTTATGCTACCTATAGAGATTTCAAAGTTTACCAAATGGACGTTAAGACGGCCTTTCTAAACGGAATCCTGAAGGAGGAAGTATATGTATCCCAACCAGAGGAATTTGTAGACCCTAAAAGACCCAACGTTGTTTATATTCTTGACAATGCTCTCTATGGACTCAAACAAGCTCCCTGAGTCTGGTATGATGTCCTCTCAGCCTATCTGGTTAATGAAGGGTACTCCAAAGGAAGGATAGACACCATCTTGTTCACAAAGAATATCGGAGATGACTATTTTCTGGTCCAGATTTATGTAGACAATATTATCTATAGTTCTACAAACCTGTAGTACAGTCTTGAGTTCTCAAAACTAATGGCGAGCAATTTCATGATGAGCATAATGGGGGAGATGAATTTCTTCCTTTATTTTCATAAATCAATCTAAGTATATCAATGATTTACTAAGAAAATATAAAATTTCCAACTGCTCAAAGCCACCCCAATGTCCTCTAAAACCAAGTTATTTACTAATCTTGACGGTAAATCAGTTGACTTGAAAATTTATCGGCGCATGATTGGCTCTTTACTGTACCTAATGGCTTGTAGAGCAGATATAATGTTCTCTACATGTCTGTGTGCCCGCTTTCATGCAAATCCTAAAGAATCACATCTCCTTGCTGTTAAACGCATCTTGAAGTACCTGAAGGGAACCCCTGACCTTCTATGGTATCCCTACGACTCATTGTTTGAATTGATTGCGTACTCATATTCAGATTATGCCGGATGCATGTTAGACAGAAAAAGCCCATTGGGTAGTGCACACGTATTTGGAGATCGTTTAGTCTACTGGAGTTCAAAGAAACAGAACTGTGTGTCCACATCCACTGTAGAAGCTGAATTTGTGGCTGTTGCCAGTTGCTGTTCACAGAGTTTGTGGATGAGAACTCAACTGAGAGACTTTGCTCTAAAATACTCTAAGATTCCCTTGCTATGTGGCTCTTAAAGTGCAATTGCAATCCGGTACATCACTCAAAAACCAAGCACATTGACATCAGGTATCACTTCTTAAAGGACTATGTGGAGAAAGGTGTCATTGAATTACAGTACGTTCATACTGACAATCAATTAGCTGACTTATTCACCAAACCGTTAGATGAATCACGGTTTAACTTTTTGGTGTCTAAGATTGGAATACTGAACTTGAAAACGTAATTCATTATCTCACTGTTCCTTCTCATTCTAATTTATCGTTAATTCATCAAACAGTATTATGCATGGTTCTGTTTAGTGTGCAGAAATAGAAGTGCGCCAGTCTAGGGGGAGCATGGTGGTTCACTGATCTACACGAACACATTTCTATGCGTTCCAGTAGGGGAGAAAATCAGAAAAGCAGCTGAAGAGTAGCTAAAGAACTCCAAATTTTATATTTTTTAACTGTGAGGGGGAGTTATTTTATTATATCAGAATTAAAATAAAACAAAAATAAAAAACACAAAAAATAAAAATATATAAAATTCAGAAAAACAAAGATAAAAGCAAACAAGTGTGACTTTGGGTTGGACTTGGCCCATAAAACAACAATGGGCCGACCAGGGTCATCCGATGGTCAGATCACTCTATAAAAGAGGTGATCCGACTCCCTTTTTCTTTACGCATTCAAAAACAACAAAAGCCTTTTTCACTGTTCATCTTCTTCAAACCTTCTTGTTCTCTTCGAACTACATTTCTGTGTGTGTGCATTATACGTCTATTATCGTTCTTCTTCATCAACCACAACTAAGGTAAACAACAATGGGGTGAAAAAACAACATACTCTCAATGATTTTAAGTTCATTTGTCCCTGTTGCTACCCTGTTCTTCACGAGTTTGAAGATCTTAAAATTTTGAACTGATAAACACCTTAAATGGTGATCTTGAAGGTCAATCCTTGTTGTAATTAAGTTCTGAGCAAGTGCAAACAATTTGATGTACAAATAAGATTCGAACATTAACTAATTTCATGATTTTGAAAAGGGTTTTGTGGCTGTTAGCATATCATTAGAACAGTGTTGAATCTTGATTTTTCTTGTTTAAATGTGGTTTTTTTTGGTCTATCGCATGGAAAACAAGTGTTGTTGGTTGTATTACAAGTCGATTGGTTCCAAACTTGAGTCGATAAACATAATTCTTGAACAAAAATTGATTCTCAATTTGAAAAAAAAATGCAAAGTGCTCTAAACTATCCAACCTTTGAAGTTTGAATGATCCGACTTTCGAATAAGTTAGTCTATCCAACATTCGGATGAGTTAGTTTATCCGACCTTCAAATGAACAAATCTATGCGACTTTCGAATGAACAAAGTCTATCTGACTTTCACTTGAACACTTGATCCGACTCACAGTTGTAAATTGTTTAAATATTTGTGTTGATTGATCCGACTTTCGGATAACCAAGTTCATCTGACCTTCAGATGAATAAGTTCATCCAACTTTTAGATAAACTTAGTCTATCCGACTTTCACTTGAACAAGATTCCATCCGACTTTCACTTGAACACTTGATCCGACTCTTATTTGTAAATTGTTCAAATGATTAAGTGTTGATTGGTGCGACTTTCAAATAAACAAGTGTATCCGACCTTCGGATTGAACAAGTCTATGCGACCTTTGAATGAACATATCTATGCAACTTTCGGATTGAACAAGTCAATGCGAGTTTTGGATTGAACAAGTCTATGCAACTTTCAGAATGAACAAGTGCATCCGACTTTCGGATTGAAAAAGTTTATGCGACTTTCACTTGAACTAAACTTGATCCGACTTTCAACAGTCAGCAAAATTTTGAAATTTTCAAAGGGTTACTCTTCAAACCAAAAAGTCAAAATTCAATTACAAATCAAATTCAAAATTCAACATTCACATGTGAAATCAAACAACTCAAAATCAAACACATTCACATATGAAAACAATCATTCTACTTTTTGCCACAACTATATGACTGATGTGTTTTCTCTACTTGCTTCAGATGGCTGCTAACCAACCAGCTCAATCTCTTCCCGAGGAGAGACTAGTACCTGCCGACGAACGTCTCAAAACCAGTAGCAACAACCTATACTTTGACCTTGAAACCAACACTAAAATGCCTCTTGTAACAGAAATCATCCGAGCCCACCCTCTATGGAAACACATAATCAAAAACCCAAACACCTCTCCTACATATGTGCGAGAAATCTACCTACAACAACTTTGGTATACCTTTAGGGAAGTAGTGACCCGCTTGGGAAACAAATGCCTCCGCGGAAAAATTGATAATGGCCGTGTGACCCTCGTAGTCAGCAGACTCTAAAACCTACTAATCTACCCGGAGCCACCCATTACCCTCGAAAAATTGAATTCGATGAAGCTCCGAGACTTGACGACTTGCTGGAGCTCATTCATGGGATGGGCTATGATGGAGAACTAACTCAATTTGTGAAAGGTAAAATCGATGAACAGTAAACCTTCAAGTAATGAATAGATAGATGAATATTGAGAGAAAACACACACTTCACGTTAATATCAATATTGCATATATGTGCTGAACATTACAAGAGGTACCAAACCCAAGGGTCTCATGGCCTATTTATAGGCCAAGCCTACCACATGGGCTTTTCTACATTTTTTAATATTAACAATCTCCCCCTAAATTGAGGGAAAGCCTATTATAATGAAAGATATGCAGAAAGATAACAAATTACAAAGTAGACCTATTCCTTATTCCAAACATCATCTGCCACCTCCTAATAATCCGCCGACTGTCCAACGTCCTTTTGACCTGTTCTATAGTTCGTATCAGCCCAGCCATTTCAGTCTCACCCAAAGTAGATTGATCTCTTTCAGCTTTTTCTTGGAGATGATGAAATAACAGTTTCAGTGTCCCATCTGAGTAAGCCATTAAGTCTATCATTTGAACCATGATCTTTCGGCGGCGTTTATTGACAAAGATGACCCCTCTTTGACCCGCAAAGCTAAAATGATTTTCATCAATAACTATGAGCTCTTCTAGGGTTTGTAAATCCATATGATGCTGCAGTGGTCTGAGCAGATTCATCTAGAATTAATTACTCTCGGCGCCTATTTGTAGATCTTGCTCTTGGATAAATTTAATGAATCTCCTCATATACTTCATCAGAGTTGATCGTCCTTGTTGTTCTTCATAGGACTTGTTGATCTTTGTAGAGAGCTCCTCGTATATGAACTCAATGTCATGCAGCTTGACGTGTCTGAAGTCTGCTTCATGGAAGGAGATTTTCTGACCATCTGCTCTCTGGACATCGTACACAGCAAACCTGTGCAGAGTGATTTTTGTATGCTTACGCGAAGTACTTTGCTGATTGGGTACTCTGACACTATCTGCTCCATTGGGGTTTTGTATTCATTGAGGATGTGAGTATATCGTCTCCTTTGTGCATCATCAAGACCTCTCAGTTTTGGAGGAATCTTGTCTCTGACTTGAGAAGTATAGATGGTAGGGATCCGATCCTCAAGGTAAGCAGCGTTCACACCATATTGGCCCATATAGGGTTTTTCATAGCTTCCCTGGTGTACATATTGTGTCTATCAAGGCCTGCGACTGATGTAGTTGGAATTGGATGTGCCAGTTGAACATTAGGAGGGATAGGCCATTTAGACGATGTTTGTTGTAGTAGTTGTGCCTGCTCAGTTTCTTGATTCTTCCTCAGGATGTCGGTAGCAGACACCTAGAATTTCTATTCAGGAGGAAATAGTTAATGAACCTCCTCAGATATGCCCCGGAGAACCCTTGTGAGATCTAGCTTTCTGATGGTCTCCTCCATTTGCCTTTTGGTAACCAACTCCCTCGCAGGCTTTGCATCCCTTGAAGAGGCTGCCTTTTGAACAGTTGGCACCGGCATATCCTTAAATCTGTCCACAATTTGCACTTCCTCGGTTCTTTCAGGTAGTTGTGCAAAAGAGAACCCCTCAATCTGTTTTAGTAATTCATCTAACTCATCCCTTTCATCAATTTCAACAGTTTCCGTTTCAAATTCAAACACTAGGATGGCAGGTCCAGGCTCAGATAATTGTTGTTGTTGTTGTGATTGTTGTTGTTGTTCTGGTTCTGCCCGGATCCCCATTGCAGCTGCAAGTCGTTCGGTCGAAGGGGTAAAAGTTAAAACGCGGGGTCTTTTCTCCCCCTCGGGACGATCATGATCGGGATCATCATCATCACGTCTACGTTTTGACCCAGCAGCTTGGGATTTGCAAGTTGTTTCCAGTGTTGTCAGCCTTGTTTCCACCGAGTCTAGCTTTTGAAAGACCACGTTACCTAGATCCTCCATTGAGTTCATGACAGTTTCTTTGAATTCAGATAGGTTGCTACCCTTATAGATTTGTCCATTTCGAAGGGTTTCAAGGAGATCCAAGTTCTGTTCGCGGTCAGGGTCCTTTTCTAGTAAACGGGCATATAGCAGGGATTTTAGTGTACCGGTAGATAAGCTCGATCCGTCATCAACTTTGGATTTAAGGGAAGCAAGAGTCTGTTTGATGTCGGCAATGCCTTCAGTGATAGGGTTAACAGCCTCCTACAGTTCTTGTTTGGTAACAAACCGAGACTCACTTAGAGTACACTTTGAAGTCTCCGCCACAGAGGTAGAGCTACTCGAATGCGGAGCTGAGGTGGTGAACACTCCGCCGAGATTTCCACCTGATCCTCGAATGGTACTTTTAGTAGTGCCACCTACAGGTGTTCCAGACTGTTGTCTGTTAAACAACATCGTAATTTGTGCGAGTGTAGACTGGTGTCTGGAAAGGAAAGCAGATATTTACGGTATGTCGATGTGCGCTAAAAAGAAGGGAGAGGTCGAGAGAGGCAGACCTCTAGTTTCAATAAAATCTCTGTCAAAGACAGGTGTCTGTTGGGAGACACCCGAGTGGCTGGTGGGGTTATTGTGCACTGTTGGGATGACAGTGGCTATTTCAACACAAGAGCTGACAATGCCAGCTCCGATAGCAGGTGTAGCTTCCCGGATTTTTGGGCTTGGGGGTCCCTCAGTAGTCTCCTTTTCTTTTATCGCCTCTCTCTCTTCTACCACTATCTCTTCTTCTACCTCTTCCTCTTCTTCCACCTCTTCTTCTTCTTCCACATAAGGATCCAAATTATGTCCTTCACTAGCTTCATCAAGAGGACCCAGTTGATAGCCATACATAAATTCTGTTTCGGAGTCGAAGGCCTCGGGTAGATTTGGAAATAAGTCAAAAAAGCTCAAATCTTCCTCTTCAGTCATCACTGGCTTTTTGGCTCCTTGTTCCTTTGTATTGTTACGAACCAGTGGTGCTGCTCCAGGGGTATGATCTATCACAACTAAAGTGTCGGAGGTAAAGTCAGGAGCCGTTGCAACTTTGTGAATTTCAGGTTCAGAGGACTCCGGCTGTTGCTCGGGATCAGGGAGCACATTTGAGAATGAATCTATCATAGCTTGGATCTGTGCAGGGTCATATTCTGCCCTTCCCCCACTATGTGTATCACTGACATCCCCTTCACCGCCCCTCTCATCACTTTTCTCTCTCAACTCTCCCCTCTCAGCTTCCCCCGTGTAAGTCTGAGGCCTATCTACTATTACCTCACTCGGAGCTACTGGCCCTGGGGTAGGTTCAACCGGCTCTGGTTGCACCATAGGGCGAAGTCCTACACTCTACCTGTAAGCTCGCACTACTTCATTCTATGCACAGAGATCCAAGAGAGAAACCGGAAATGGTTGAGGTTGAACCGGATGATCAGTGGTAAGAACCTTTACATACATAAATTGCTTAGGCCGGATTTCATCATGATTTGGCCTACGAGGGATTTCCTCGTTTCTGTCCATTGCGAATTGGACCATCATTGGCAAGAACCTTTGGTACGGCAGAAATTTGCCCTTTGTACGTTTGAGATCAGAAAAGTTTTCCTTCGACCTGCTGCACAAGATCAAGAAATATTAAAGTGGCATATTCAATGTGTAGGTGATTAGGCGCAGCATAGATGAGTTTTATCTAGTTGGAGTTGGGATATTCATATCTAGTATGTTTCGGGGTGAGGCACCATTGAAGAATTGTAAGAAAGGTATAGAATATGGGGTGAAGGTTGGCTCGTTTAAAGTGGGAACGGAGTTGTAAGTCCCCGATGTAACCCATGGCACGAATGCCTGCAAGGGTAGCAGACTCATCAGGCATCTCCTCAAAGTCAAGGAGAGGAGGCCTGCTTCTGGAAGTGGGGAGCTGAAGGATTTCGCGGAGTCGGCTCGCGGTAATATTTAGAGTGAAGTGGTCTGCATCACCACAGATAGAAACTCGACCAGGGTTGGGATTTGTGTGGGTGTGAACTGTGTGCCAGAACTGTTGCACATACAACTCAGGAACATGAGTTCCAGAAGTAGACGGATCGAAGGTTAGAGCATGGTTTAACGGGTGGACACGGAGTATTTCAGTGATGATTGGAAAGTTAGGGTTTCTGAAATTGTCCAGGTTTACGAAATGGTTGTTATCATGGGTGACCAGAGAAAGGAATTGGTTTCTAGGAAGGAGTTGGTCGTCCGGGTTATGGGATTGGCTTGCTGTCGAAGAACGATACGAGACAGATTCGTCTTCCATAGCCATGATTTGTCATGTGAGAATAGCTAATAAGTTAGAAAACTAAACATTCACATGTGAAGCTTTTTGTCAAACCCCAAAGAATTTTATAACACCCGAAAGACCTTCATTGATGAAGTGGTATTTTTGTTGAGCAAAAATGTGTTTTGACACATGTTTTACAATGAATACATGTATCAAAACACTTTTATAACACTGAAATTGTTCTCCTTTTACCCATAACATGAAGTTCTAGCCCAAAAATGAAATCAAGGCCATTTTCAACCACACGAAGAACATCAAGAACACTTTTTAAATTTTGTGAGTTTTTCTTTGATAAAAACATTGTTCTTGTGTTCCTAAGACCCATTGCAAGTCTTATTTCCATTAACCTCGCCATTTTATAGTCGGACAAGGCTTTTGAAACACGAAAAGGTGACTTCTGAGTTGTACAGTGCAACCTATGTTTTGTGCATTTAAACAAGATATAATCATGATTTGTTACTTATGTGATGTATACCTTTAGTATGTAAGCAAGTTAATCACAAGAATTTAAATTTTTGGCAGCAACGTTTGAGCAAGATTTTAAAATTTTGTAACCGGAGATTCTTCGTAAATTTGAAAACTTGAAAGCGTAAAGAATACTCCAACAAAAGACACCTATTTATAGAAAAACAATTCAAACGGTAACTTTGTGAGTTACACACTCGATGTGTGAATAACTTCGTAGGTGAAAAACGCGCTCGAAGTCCAAAGGGCTTCGAGTTCGAAGTGTGAAAGCTTCGAACTCGAAGGAGGTTGGTTCTAGCCACTGTTCATGTCCGCTTGAAGTGTATAGGACATACACTATTTGGAATTCGAAGTCTACTAGCTTCGTAGTGATGCTAGTAGACGCGCTCGAAGTGAACGTGGACTTCATGATTTCGCATTCGAAGTGCACTGACTTCAAATTAAGTTCAAAGAAGGCGCTCGAAATGAACTTGGACTTGTTGATTTCGTATTCGAAGTCCACTGACTTCGAATTAAGTTCAAAGAGGGCGCTCAAAGTGACCTTTGAATTGATGGTTTCGAGTTCGAAGTGCTTTGACTTCGAATTAAATTCAAAGAGGGCGCTCGAAGTCCACTTTGAATTGATGGTTTCGAGTTCGAAGTGCTCTGACTTCAAATCAAATTTAAAGAGGGCGCTCGAAGTCCACTTTTCATTGTGTGCCTCGTGTTCGAGGTCCATTGACTTCGAATTAAACTAGTGAATTCGAAGTTCGAATTCGAAGAGAATAAAATCTTTTTGTAATTTTCAATTTTTAAAGAAATAAAAAACATATTTTTGATATTTGCTTTGTTTTGTGAATGTTTTTGGTATTTTCTTTGAATTTTGAAATGTTTTGGTATTTTCTTTGATTTTCTCCCCCTACAAGCATGCGTAACTTGTACGAATGATTGATGATATCGTCTAAAATATACATGTTATTTATATCCGATATCTTATTCTTTGATTGAATTATTATGATGAATTAGGTTAATTATCTACTTAATTTATTATAATATATGTTTTAGGGAACTTGGGCGAAGAAACAGAGAATGTGATAAGAAATGATGAAGACAAGAGATAAATTGAGTAAAGCTGACAAAGTTGATAGATCATCAATGTTTTGAACGTATATCACTCATACGAATTCGAAACGAGGCAATTCAAAAAGCTACAAAAACTAGACAAAAGGAGCCTCAATAATATTATGTTTGGGGGTCGAACACAACAGAAATAAAAACAAATGGAGGCTGCCATTTTATTTATTTTTGGATGTGAATGGTGGGCCGATAAGCCCATAAGGAAAGAAAACACAATTATGTTGTCTTGGAAATTTGAATGGGGGCAGCGAACTCGGAAAAGAAAAAGGGCTGGGGGAATTAATATGAGGTTAGTGATTTTATATACATGGCGGCTACGGAATTGACAAAGGGAGAGATATATATCATATATACTTTTTCGAGCGGCGGCAGTCGACGAGGAAGAAACCATGCGACAGTTTTAGAGGGTTGATTAGTGATGGAGAGTAGAGGCTACAATTTCTACAGGGTTAACTTAGGTTGCTACCATCGGTTTATAATGGTTTGCAATTTCTGTTTTACTTTGTTTTTGTTTTCTAATTTTTTTATGAGTTAGACCTTTTTTGTATTTACCGTGATGAACGAACCCTAGGTTTTGATTTATAATCTTTATTTCTAATATATGATCTGGTTTTGTTTATGCTTAATCACGAACCTTGAGTTTTTGATCTTAACTTTTGCTGAATAATCTGTTAGATACAGTTTGTGCATGCTCTGAGACAATGACTTGCATGTGTATTTTCTTCTGGATTATTGTTTGCTTGTTCCGAGACAATGACGTTTGCATTAAATAGGATAGATAACTTTTCTAAGACAATGAGGGTTAAGATTATTCAGTAATACCATAGATAAAGTTTGAGTTCAGCTCACCATACAACGAGAGTTAAGTGTGTTTTGAAAAGGTTAAGTCGTAATCGGATTAGTAGGACTGATGGTTGTTTGTTCGAACGCCCTTAGAAACCTGTCATATTATTTATATCTATAACAAATTGAACCTAGGGAAAGTGAATCATTGGTAAATACATCTCTACCAACTGATTTCAACTTCTTAAAATTGTTTCCACATTTACTGCTAGATCTTAAAACCCCCTTTTTACTTTTAAAGCCTTTTAGTGTAACTAGTTTATTTCTTAATAGTATATTCCATAACTGTTCCCCTTTTTACTTTTAAATACATCTCTGTCAACTGATTTCAACTTCTTAATAGTATATTCCATAACTGTTATACGATCGGGTGCGCTTGCCCGTTAGTGTGTCAGTCAAATACGGTTAGATTAGTGTTTAAATTTAAGACTGATATTCGCGTATCAATTGACACTCCCCCTCAAATTGTGCTTGGTTTATCTGCAACATGAACAAACAAAGTGAACTACCCACTCAACAAATGACTGATAGTCAGAGTTTATAATTCAACATACCCAATTTGGATACTAACTCATTAAAACGAGTTTCGTCTAATGGTTTCGTAAACAGATCAGCCAATTGATCATCAGTCTTGACATATTGAAGTTCTATCAGACCTTTTTCCACATTATCTTTAAGAAAATGATATTGTATGTCAATGTGTTTGGTCTTTGAGTGGTGGACTGGATTGCATGAGATGGCAATGGCAGATTGTGAATCACACAGTAAAGGTATCTTGTCATAGTGTTGGCCAAAGTCAGAGAGTTGAGTCCTAACCCACAAACTTTGAGAACAGCACATTGCAGCAGCAACATATTCAGCCTCAGCAGTTGAAGTAGAGACACAATTCTGTTTCTTAGAATACCGATACACTAACCGATCACCCAAAAAGTGTGCACTGCCAGATGTGCTCTTTCTGTCAAGCATGCAACTAGCATAGTCGACATCTGAATAGGCATATAACTGTAGACTAGAATCCCTTGGATACCATAGACCTAGATCTGGAGTACCCTTGAGATACTTGAATATTCTTTTGACTGCCAGCAGATGTGATTCATTTGGATTAGCCTGAAATCTAGCACATAAGCATGTAGAGAACATTATATCTGGCCTACTAGCCGTCAGATACAGTAATGAGCCAATCATACCCCTATAAGTTTTTAAATCAGCTGCTTTTCCCTCAAGGTCAACAGACAGTTTAGTTTTTGAAGACATGGGGGTAGATAGTGAAGAACAACTGAGCATGTCATACTTCTTCAATAAGTCTTGAATGTACTTGGATTGACTGATGAAAATGCCATGACTCAGCTGTTTCACTTGTAATCCGAGAAAGAAATTCATCTCTCCCATCATACTCATCTGAAAACAATTTTGCATTGTATGTGCAAACTCATCACTGTACTTTGGGTTTGTAGAACAAAAAATGATGTCATCCACATAAATTTGTACTAAGATTAAATCCTTTCTTTTGGCTTTGGTGAATAAAGTGGTGTCGTTTTTCCTTTGATGTATCCCTCACTTAACAAATATTCAGATAGGACATCATATAAAGCTCTCGGGTCTTGTTTTAGTCCATATAAGGCTTTGTCTAGAATATAAACATGTTGAGGTAATTTGGGATTGACGAAGCCTTCTACCTAAGACACATATACCTCCTCCTTGAGGATACTATTTAAGAATGTTGTCTTGACGTCCATTTGAAAAACCTTAAAGCTTTTACAGGTAGCGTAGGCTAAGTAGAGTCTGATGGCTTCTATCCTAACTACAGGAGCAAATGTTTCATCATAGTCTATTCCCTCATATTGGTTGCAACCCTTAGCAACCAGCCTAGCTTTATTTTTAACCACTATTCCATAGGAATCCCGTTTGTTCTTAAAAATCCACTTGGTACCAACCATTGATTTTTCTTCTGGAAGTGGTACCAATCTCCAAACTTTGAGTCTTTCAAACTGATTAAGTTCTTCTTGCATTGCAATGACCCAATCTGCATCTTGTAAAGCATCGGACACTGTGGTGGGTTCTATCATAGATAGGAAACTAGAATAAAAGCACTCATTTGCCGTTGCAGAACGAGTCCTTACCCCATCTTGAACATTTCCTATTATTTGAGATTCGGGGTGGGATTGTGTCCATCTTATTCCTCGGGGGTTTTGGATCGGAGGAAAGAACTCATTTAGACGATTTGAGAGTTCAATGTCTTCCGCTGTTGTGATTGGGTCTGAATCATAGACTGGAGTTCCCTCATAAACAGGCTCATGAGGAACTGTAACTGGATTGACAGTTGATGTAAGCGGAGAATGCACGGTTGGATATGAAGACGAGTTATCAACCTCCGTTGCAGTAGTAGCAGGAGACACTGCATCATTCATGTCACCAGCATTTTGAACATTAGCTTTAGACTGTAAAAAATCAAATAAGAAATCTAAATTGTATTCTGATGAATTTGGATTTGAATTTGTTTCTTTTCTTTGAAGTACTGGTCCTGAACTGACTTGTCTAGAAGCAACTTCCTTTTCTTTTTGAAATGTGTTAACATCCAACATGTCGTCGAATGTAACATTTATACTTTCCATAACACAGTTAGCTCGTTTATTTAACACCCTGTAGGCTTTTGACTCATGTGAATAACCTAGGAAAATTGCTTCATCAGCCTTGGCTTCGAATTTCCCTAGATTATCCTTTTCATTAAGTACAAAGAACTTATTACTAAATATATGAAGATATTTGATATTAGGTATTATGCCATTTGCTAATTCATTTTCCCTTTCTCACAGTCTGCACATAGATGGTCTTTGGTGAATTTTAACTTAGGCAAGCCTCTCACCAGATCTCCAGTAACCAGTTTGTTGATGTTATGGAAGTTGAGATGGGAAAGTTTCCTTTGCCACTGCCAAGTTAAGTCCGATGAGGCCTTGCTAAGTAGACAAACGGAGGTATGTGTGTTGTAGTTGTTCAGATCAATTGAATACAAGTTATACTTTCGTGTTCCCGCGAGAAGTACATCACCTGTTTCTGTTGTCACTGAACATGAATACTTTTGAATGTAACCTCTAGTTCTTTGTCACTGAACTGGCCAATGTTAAACAGATTATGGCCCAGTCCTTCTACAAAAGAAACCTTTTTAATCTTGATATTCTTCTTGATTATATCTCCGTACCCCAGTATTGGTGCAACATTGTCATTCCGAAAACAAACATTCCCGGAGTACTTGGGAACGAAGTTGTTGAGAAGACTCTTGTCACCGGTCATATATTTTGTGCAGCCTGAGTCCAGGTACCAGAGATTAGGTTCATGCACATAGAAAAGAATGAAGATTTACGTCCCCATGTTGAAATGGGTCCTTGCATGTTAGGTGTTACATTAGTGTCAACGACCTCTTGAAAAATACAATGTATTCTTTTCTATGTGTTCCATTGACTCTTTTGTTCTTCTTTGTTAAACTTTGAAGTATTAATCCAGAATGGATCAGGAACAATTTTAGATTCAATGGTTAGATGAATTTCTCCTCTTTCAAGAATTGGTGGACTTTCTATGTCTTTGATGTCCACTACCTGAACCACATCTTTTCGTTGCCAAATTTGAATCATTTTGGATTTTGCAATTGTTTGAGATTTGGGTTCCTTTTTGGTGGTGACCGGTTTGGATTTTATGGTGGTTGGTTTTGATTCTTGATGTTTGTTTGGTTTAGCTTTTGATCTTGATGTTTTTGAAGAATTTGATTTTGCTTTTGATGAGAGAAACTTGGTACGTTGTGATTGAGATTTCCATGTTTTGGATTCAGTAGTATTCCAAGCCTTCAAAAACTCTTTGTATCCTCCCTTTTTGTATGTTTCTAACCCTTGAATAGTGATTAGAATATTTTCATAGTTCCAATAATTCATGAGTTTTAAAGCATGTTTAGTCACCCATTGATGAATGACTATTCCATGTGATTTAATAAAGGGGGCATTTATTTGATTCGACCCTTGTGGTCTCCACTTCTCACAAACACTAATTCCCATTTGCTTTCGAAGCCTATCATATTCACACTTGTATTCACAATGTCCGTGCAAACACCCATGACTTGTGCAAAAACATGTACTTGCTTTCATTTCTGTTGTGGAAAGTGAATTACAGTGACTAAAGAAATTCGAAATGTGTTGACAATTCTTGGAAAAATCAAAACAAGTCTTAGAAAAACTGGGTTTAAACTTTCTTCTGTTTTCATATGTGCATACCCTCTTCTTGTTGTCTTTTCTGCTTACATATGAAATATGGTTAGTTGTGAATGGTTGTGAGCTCTTTTTGACAACTTTTGTTGGTAACTTTGATTTGTACTTGGAAGAGTGTGTGAGATTGGCTTTGGGAATGACATTTGGTTGCCTTTTGGTGGTTTCAGTTGATTTGTGATGTGACTTTGGAGTCCATAACTCTTTCACCTTTGTTTTTCCTTTTTCTTCTCTGGTATATTTTTGTGTTGGTTGGGAAGTAGATGGAGTGGAAGTGCATGTCAAGATTTTCTTTTGACAGTGACATGGAAGACTCTTTTCTGATTTATTTATTTCTCTTTCTAAATCATCGGTGATAATGGTTTGATAATAATAAGCTACAAGTATTTCGAGTTGCCTTTGTAACACCATATGTGGTATATATATTCGGGCTTCCAGAACTGCTTGCGGCTTTTTAAGATCATCAAGATATGTGAAACCATTAGACTCATCTGTCGTACTGAGCTTTGTAGGCTAAGATGAGATAGATTCATTTAATTCCAGATAGTTAAAAGAAATTTGAGATTTTAGTTTAGAGTTTCTTTTAAAATCTTCCACAACCTCTTCTTCACAACCAACGAATACCATTTTGTTAGTGATGCCAGCATTCATTAAGTTGAAATCATATAATTGTCTGACCGTCACCTTCTCACTGATTCGAGGGTTTTCAAATCCCAGACCATCATAGGTCCATTTTGAGAATTTTCTTTCTTTGGCTTTATTGAGAAAAATGGTTTGCTCAGTTTGACCCCTCTTTATCCGTGTGTCTTCAAGTTATTTTATGTTTTAGTACAATTCACACTTTTCTTTGAGAATAAATTTTGTGTCATTTTCTGCAATGATCTTTTCTGCTTTGAGATCATGTATTTGTGTACTCATGTTTGCAGTTAGCTCAATCAGTTCATTTTCTTTTTCTATGATTTTGGTTTTGAGCTCTTCAATTTCTTTATCAACATGGGAGGTTTCTATTTGTTGATTTCGTATGATTTCTTTTAATTTTTCTTTATCTGTTTTGATTCGTGTCATGATGATCTGAACATGTTCCATGCTCAGACCGCAACCTGCTATGGAGTTAGAGTGTACCTCATCATCATCATTGGCAGCATCAAGCCCTTCATCATCAGTATGGTCATAATGTGCCTCTGGCTGGACTTCATCATCACTGAACTCATCTTCAACGTCTGCCATTAGGCAGAATTGAGCTTGTGCCTTCTCCTCAAGATCACTATCATCTGTGTCAGTGAGGAACTGGTCTTCTTCCACCATCATGGCCCTTCCTGCACTCTTTATTTTGGCCAGCCTGAGTTTTTGCTTATAGTACTCAGCGTCTTTCTTCTTTTTCTGAGTGCAATATTTTATGAAGTGGCCGTTTCCCCCACAATTGTAGCATTTTCTTTCCTCTTTCCTCTCCTCCTTGGCAATCCTAGGTTTTTCAGCAACCTTAACGTTTTCTGGTCTTCGAGACCCAGAAGTGTACCTCTGACAATTATTGGTTTTCGAATACCTATTCTTGAATGCCTTTGTTATGAATGACATGGCCTTAATGACTTGTTCCTTTTCCATACCATCTGACTCATCAGATTTTGAGTCTAATAAGGCCACTTGTTTGAACTTATGTGTTCTGGAGGACTCGCGGGGGGATGCTTCTGAAGCAACTAAGGCTAAGGGATCAGCAGAGAGTCTGAGTGATGACTTTGAGACCTCATCTTGCTATTGCTGAAGGTCCTAAAAAATTTTGTGATAAGAGATAATTGTAAGGTTTCGGTTGATGTGTTTGAAAAGCTTAACATGCTCTTTCCATTCTGGTCCTAGAGCACCAAGAAACACGCAGTTGATATCCAAATCCGTCCTTTCAACCTTGTTCGTCTTGGGTTCATTTTGGAGCTTGCAGAAATGACTGTAAGTATCAATTAACAGTTCGTTATCCCTGGCAGTAAATTTGTGAAACATGTTCACCAAATGTGTTCGTTTTATGTGTTCTCCTTGCTCAGTTCCTTGCAATTGACGTTTGATCTCATCCCAGGTCTCTTTGTCTGTGGCTAAGCTGTTAACTTTCATGTACATCTCCGATGATAGACCTTGTTTGAGATAATACTCAACCAGTCTATCTGCTTTCTTCCTTTCCTTCTCAGCAGCAGTAAACAATGAATTCGAAGTGAATGTTAGGAATTTGAAGTGAATGTTCTTAGGAATTCAAAGTTAACTTGGAAGTTGACTTCGAATGGAACAGTAGAATGTGTTTTTCGAAGGTGTTTCAAAGTGATTTCGAAGTTGTATTCGAATGCGAAGTATTGGTGAGTCCTGAATTTGTTTTCGAAGTGAACTTCAAATGGAATAGTGTTATTCGATCTTCGAATGGATGTTTGAGAAAGTATTTTGAGCAAATGATCTTCGAATGCGAATTTTGATAAGGCAAAGTGGTTTCGAATTGTATTTGGATTACTATTCGAATGCAAAGTATTTGGAATGGACACGCTCGAAGTCAAGGTGATGGAGTAACTTTTGAATTCGAAGTGCATTTGGGAATTTATATCTGCTCGAAGTTGTCTAGGCTTTTGAACTTGGAATTTGTGATGTTGATTTAGAGCTCGAAGTGTTTAAGGCTTCGAACTTCGAAGTGTGCTTTATCCGAATTGTGAAGATTGATACGCTCGAAGTCAATGTAACCAACAAATTCCGGATTTCACGGGATCTGTTTTTCAACTACCTAGCTCGAAGTCTTCTTTGCAATAACAACCTAGCTCGAACTCAACAGTAAACACCAAAAACTTTGAAAAATTAATCCAATTCGATCAAAAACACAGATCTAGACACTTCTTCATCATCTTCAAATGTTCTTGACTGAAATTTTAATTCTGATAAAAAACAATGAAAATCCCCTTGAATTTTATATCCTATTGCTCGCATTACTTTGTAGATCAAAACTATTCCAATGAATCCATCATTCTCATTAAATTCGATGAACTATTGAAGCAAAAACCGTAGATGTATTCCACGAAAAACTTCAAGAACTCATTCGATTTTGATCCAAATCAAAACATAAATGATTGTTTTCGAATATAGAATTGATTTAGAGATGAATGGGATCAATTTCAATACGAAAAAACACTCAAACCTTCATTGCTTCAATTTCTGAACAGTAACCTTCTTCGATGTAGCTGTCAATCAATGATTTACCCAATAAAGAGCCAACTTAGATCAAGTTAGGCTCTGATACCAATTGAATGGTCAAATCGATGAACATTAAACCTTGAAGTAATGAATAGAGAGATGAATATTGAGAGAAAACACAAACTTCATGTTAATATCAATATTGCATATATGTGCTAAACGTTACAAGCGGTACCACGCCCAACGGTCTCATGGCCTATTAATAGGCCAAGCCTACCACATGGGCTTTTCTACATTTTCTAATATTAACAATTTGGTTCGTCTCTAGAAAACACGCACAACCATCATCTTCAGAACCCTTATTGGTATCCATAGGGGAACAGATGGCAGCTCCTACTATTCTCTGTTACTGCTAGCTGGTGTTACATACCATATGCACCTTGACTATGCCACTATTATCTTTGAGGAGATTGTCAGAATGGTTAACGAAAAGGCCACGACCAGACGGAAAGGTTTCATACCGTTCCAGCGATTTCTTATGATAATGTAAATCAATGATCTAGAAAGCTACCGAACCATCCCGTGCATACTAGATAATTCTCAAGTCCCCATACAATGCATAACCAGATGTAACATCCAGAATTCTATTTATAAGTTAAAACAAGAAAATGTATAAAATGATACACGAGTTATAAATGGATATATTTGATAAGAGGTGGTTTTAAACTAGAGGGGCTAAAACCGTCAAATTATAAGTTGTTTAAGTGCAGGGACCTATTGTGTCATTAGTTGAAACTTATATATATATATATATATATATAAGTCATCAACTTTGACATTAGAAGTCAAAGCTGGCATTTCTCTCTTTTGAAACTCACGAGAACTAGATCAGGTCCTTACAACTCCTATTCTTTGAGCAAAATAGCAGGTCAAGTGCATAGAACAAGATCATAGCAAGTGTTCAAGCTTGAGGTAAGGTTTAAAACCTTTGTTCTTAAGTTTTTGTGAGTATATATACATGATTCAATGGTGGAATCATGTTAGGAATGTTTTGTATTGATTAGATCATGTTTATCTATTGTATGGGGTGTAGGAAAACACCCATAGTCGGTTTTTATGAAGATAGTACCGGATTCTTGGTGAAATCCGACAGTTCTTGCTAGAATAGTTTACTGGGTCTGTAGCGTACACGGCCGTGTAGGGTTAAAGGCGGTCACAGGGCCATGTAGGGTTACATGGTCGTGTAGCATGAGTGGTGCACGACCCGTGTAGAGGGTTGCAATCGGTAAATTGTCTACCGGCCTAAATAACTTATTTCGTGATCCGCGGTAAACCCGTCATGAGATATAGTGAAATACGGTTCTTAGCCTTGTTCAAATAATTGGTATTTTACAACTATTGGGTAATTATTTCTACAAGGATTTGACAACTAAAATTGGTACTCTAATTTTGTAAATGGCATCCAACAATGCTTCTACATCATCATCGAACTCTATTTCCCTAAAAATGTTCCTTGAAAAGGCCAAACTCGATGGCCAAAACTTTATGGATTGGTTCATGCAACTAAGGATAGCCCTTAGGTATGAACAAAAGATGTGGGCCATCGAGGAGCCTTTGCCGGAAGCACCTGCGGCTAGTGCGAGTAGGGCGGTCCGAGATGCGTATGATAAGCGCGTTAAGGAAACGAACGAAGTGGCTTGCATTATGCTCTCGTCAATGATTCCTGAGCTTCAAAAGCAAATGGAACATTTAGGGGCATATGACATGCTTAACCAGCTGAAGGAAATGTTCCAACAGCAGGCTAAGCTAGAGAGCTTTGAGTGCCTAAAGTCCCTTTTTGACTGCCACATGCAGGAGGGCGGACATGTGAGCGTTCACGTGCTTAAGATGAAAGCATTGGTTGATCGCTTGGAGAAGTTGGGATTCCCGTTTGGGAGGGAGTTAGTAGTGGATGTGATCCTCCGTTCTCTTCCTAGTTCCTTTTCACAATTTGTGTGGAACTATCATGTCCATGGCATGGACAAGTCCCTAATGGAGCTTCACGGAATGTTAAAGACCGTCGAGTCTGACATGTCCAAGAAGCCCTCCTCGTCCAAACCTGTCCTAGCTATCCAGGGAGGCGGAACCAAAACGAAAGGCGCTCCCCCTCCAAGGGAAAGGGTAAGGGGAAGGTTGCAAAACCTAACCCGAGTCTGGCCCCGAAAGGCAAGGGGAAAGTCGTGATGGTTCCACCGCCCGAGGACCCTGCGGAAGACGAGTGCTTCCATTGCAAGGAAAAGGGGCATTGGTGGCGTTCTTGCCCAAAGTACCTTGAGGAGCTCAAGCGGGTAAAACCGAAGGGAGCGGGTAACTCAGGTACATTTATGATTGAACTCCACAATACCGCTACTGCTAACGGCTGGGTACTTGATACCGGTTGTGGCACTCATATTTGTAATAATGTACAGGTGCTAAAAAGAAGTAGGGCTCTGGGTGCTGGAGAGCTTGACCTGATCATGGGAAACAAGGATTTGGTTCCTGTGGAGCGGATAGGGAGTGTTGATCTCGCCTTTCCTTCGGGACTTTCTATTACCTTATTAAATGTTTGCTTTTCGCCCTGCGTGGCACAAAACATTATTTCATTTCACGCTTTCTTTGACGACGATTATGAGTTTAATTTTGATAATGGAATTATGTCTTGTTTAAGAGATGATGTTCATTACTTTAAAGCTTATCCATGTCATGAGATTTATGAAACAAGTGTGTGTTTGGTTGGTAATAAATCAATCATGAACATTGATTATATGTCCAAAGGTGTATTGGACAAGTTGTCTTTGTGGCATAGTCGTCTTGGCCATATAAACAAGAAACGTATCGCCAAACATCAAGTGGATGGGATTTTGGAATCGTTTAATCACGGGTCAAGCGAAGTATGCGATTCTTGTTTATTAGGAAAAATGACTAAAGCGCCCTTCATCGGCGTTAGTGAAAGGGGCAAAGATTTGTTGGACACTGTTCACACGGATGTGTATGGTCCGTTCAGGTCTACTACAAGAAACAACTGTAGGTACTTCGTTACTTTTACTGATGATTTCAGTATACGATTATGTTTATTTGATTAAGCATAAGTCTAAAACCTTTGAGGTGTTTAAGACATACCAAAACGAAGGGTATAATCACTTGGGCAAGCGGATTAAGATTCTCAGATCCGATATGGGTTGTGAGTATCTTAGTACCGAGTTTCTTGATCATCTTAGGGGTTGTGGAATTATTTCACAACTTACTCCACCCAGGACACCACAATTAAATGGGGTCGCTGAAAGGAGGAACCAAACTTTATTGGATATGGTTCAGCCCATAATGAGTCGCACAAAGCTTCCCGCAAGTTTTTGGGGTTATGCTTTGGAAACTGCTGCTAGGACCTTAAACCTTGTACCAACAAAGAAGGTTGTAAGTACACCGTTCAAGATGTGGCATGGAAGGGTTCCTTCGCTAGCCTATCTCAAGGTCTGGGGTTGTGAAGCTTACTTGAGACGTGAAGCTCAAGACAAACTTGAACCCAGAGCCGAGAAGTGTATTTTCATTGGCTACCCAGCTGGTTCTATGGGATATTTGTTTTACAAACCTTCGAAGAACAAGGTGTTTGTTGCTCGAAGGGTGGTCTTCCTTGAAAGGGATCTGATATCTGCGGAAGCCAGTGGGACGCAAGTCGATTTAGAAGAAATTCTAGATGACACCAATGATCAACCTGATGTTGGCACTAGTACCGCTTCTGATGTCGGCGTACCAAAGGAAGTGGAACCTCAACCAATGGTGGATGAGGTGCCTCATACACAACCATTAGAGCTCCGTAGATCTGGTAGAGTTCGTAATGAGCCGGAAAGATATGGGTTCCTCATATCCGAGAAATATTTATTAGAGAAAAGCAACAGAACTCTACTTGGAATCTTTGAAACGCAATAGATCTCCATTTGGAATCTTTAAGGAGAAGTTTATAGATCAGTATCTCCCCCTCATGATGATCAATTATTGAAATGAGCATCATGCATAATAAATTTCTCTTTAGGAAATGCAGTTAATTAGAACGTCGTTTGAGAGGAGTCGCCCAAATGATGTGATCTTAAAAGGGTAAAACCGAGATCACATAGATTCTCGTTAACATAACAGTTAGAAACTATGTGACCTACATTCAGAACTGGCATAATTTTGATTCTGGTAGGATTTCCATCTAATCATTGTGAATATCACATAAGATATCACTCTAAGATGTTCCGGTATCAGTCTCACAGACTAGATATAGTGATATTAACACAATGTGTCCTGAGAAATGAAATATATTGCAATTAGGTTCTAGACTCTATAGTGCATCAGCTTGTCCTCCTTGTTTCAATATTAACAATCTTTAATTGAGATAAATAGAGATGTGCTCATTCTCCGTGTGAACTTGAAACAACCATCTTTTAATAGACATTTGAGTAGCTGGGTATGGTTAGTGCATTGCATCATTGGGTTAATAATATCTTCTTCAATACCGGATCTCAACAAATGAGAAATAGTAGCATATGTGGCTACCCAGATTATATGGTTTGGTAAGGATCTTGTTTTTCTTTTGATCCTATCTCACCTACAGCTCTCTATTTATTTTTCAACTTCTCCCTCGATCTCTCTTCCCAAAAGAATTTATATGAATCAATATTAATACATTAGGACACTTATTTATGTATAATTTAACCAACATAAAATATTTTCAAGAAAGGATATGTTGGAATAGATTGTCAAGAAGGATTTTATCAATCAAAGAATATGAACAATCTATAGTAAAAATGTGAAGAAGAAAAGAAATATGATCGTGAAAGGTCAAAGAAATTTATTGATCATTTGCACTCCCATCTTGTTTTCATTTTATCTCTCTTCACACCAATCAGTAGATAACTGATTCTACTCGCCTAGATGACCTAGTAAGTAACCCTTACTATCTCTCTCTAGTTTATGGTGAGCTCTTGGGGCAGCTCTTTCCAATTCTGGATTGACAATAGGAGTATAAAATGCCTACACTCCCTAACTTATAGTGCCTTTTGATCACTTTGCTTTATGACAAATATGACAGTGACACATGAATGAATAATTTCTTGGAAGGGTAATAGAATGATATAAAGAAATGGAGACAAGAAATGAAGAATGATCTAGCAAAAGATCAATAAGAAACAAGAAAGTTATAAGAGTGGTTCAAAGAAAATGCATACCTTGCTAAAAAAATGAAAAAAAAATCTTTTTGTGTTCTTGGTTTTGCAAATGTTTTTGGGTTTTTCAGAAATCATAATAGAAAGCAATGTAAAAACTCCCCTAAATTGATGCGTAAAACCTTGTTTGTCATCAATTAGGTAGAGAAAAAAAATATTGCTTCCCCTATCAAGTTTAAGTATTAGCGCACAAGCATTATCAATAAATGATAGAGCGTGTAATGTATGGAGCGTCAGTTCCAAGAAATTTTTCATTTTCGATTTTCAATGCACCTAAGTCAAACATAGTTTAAAATCAGGTTTAAAATTCAAATTCTTGAATTTTATTGCATTTTCTGATATAGCAATTTTACCCAACATAAAAGATTTCCAACCATAAAATATTTATGCTTCCCTTGTGAAATACAATCATTAGAATATAAAATATACCAAATAGATATAAAATGAGCAGAATAAGCATCACAGATCATTCGACTCGGGCTAATGCTTCACAAAATGAATGGCTAGATATTCATATTTGAATAGGCTTAGCATTTCTCAGCTCGAATCTGCATTGGAATTTCTTTATTCGAACTTGAAATACTAGTTCTCATGACCACGCTTGAATGTTTTGAAGGTGTAATTCACGCTCGAATTTGCTTAAAAAGAACTTCATTCGAGCTCGAATAGTACTAAAACTTGTTCTCTTCACGCTCGAATATGTCTAAGAAGGATTCGAACTCAAGTAAGTCTCGGAGATGTATCCTAGTTGAATACAACTTGAAACTTTAATATTCAAACTTGAATAAGTATTCAATCTTGAATAAGAATTCAAAGTCGAATAGATATTCAAACTCAAATACCGTTTGACCACCTTATGCTCAAAGTAGAATATGCTTCCCAAAACGAATGATATTGTGTTTGCAGGATTATTTATTCCTTCTTTGATAGATATGAGATTCAAATCTTTTCACCATACGGAGCACAGTGATCTTCACTTCAGTCTGAGTAGTTTTCATTGTACCCCATAATGTCTCTTATTCTCCAAACAA
Source organism: Dittrichia graveolens (assembly GCA_038502395.1). Lineage (NCBI taxonomy): Eukaryota > Viridiplantae > Streptophyta > Magnoliopsida > Asterales > Asteraceae > Dittrichia > Dittrichia graveolens. The sequence continues at coordinate 64,186,160 of JARJIL010000005.1, read as the reverse complement.
TACTGCTAAAGAGATTTTAAAATTTTGGTACCCAAGAAGTTTTGGGTGCTTTATTGTCAGTTTTTGCAGTTTTTGGCAACCAAACCTATGAATTTTCAATAATAGGTTTATGGATCTTGTCGTTAAATGGTACTCAATGCCATTAAGAAATTCCATTTTTTAAAATAAATTCATATTTTTGTTTTGTATTTTTACAAATATTTTGTTTTGTTAATCTGATTAAGTGAAAAGGATATTTCACGTCTGTATTTAGTACTGAATCAGATTTAACTTTAGATTTTGAGAAAAAAATGTTTTTGTTATTATTTTGAGTGAAAGCATTAAGTTTTTAAACTTGACTACTTTTGAATGGAATTCCTTGTTTTGGAATATAATTAGATGAAGTTCCTCATTAATCACATTTTCTTGAAGCTTGTTCAGAAGCTTTCTTTTTTGGAGTCCAAGATGAATTTTCATCTTTGCATTTGGTTGGTCATAGAATGATATCTTGTTGGTTGATTTCTCTCATAGGTTCTTTTTGGAAATCCATGCTTGTTTCTGATTTAGCTTCAAATCATGTGTGAGAATAGAGAAACACGAATTATAACTATTAAGTGACAAACATTCTCTTTTACTTTATACTCAGGTTTCTTCTGTTTTTGAGAGAGTTTTGTTGTAGTGTTGGAAGGTTTCATTGATAGAAAAGAAGTAGTGTTCCTCTTGTATGTTTCGGCAAAGACAAAACCTTCATTTAAATCTTCAATACCTGCAACAAAAAGATAAGAGTCATACTGACTACTACAATGTGAAACTGAATCAAAAATATTTAGAATCAAGAGTCTTTTCAACGAAACTCTGTTGTAGCTCAGATATTTTAGTCATTTGCTCTGTTATTTCTTTCTCAAATGTCTTTCTCTTAGTGTCTAATGTATGAGAAGAACTCAGCAGTTGATGCTCAAGTCTTTTGACTTTTCCTTGCAAATTAGTTTTTCCAATGCAGAGTTTATCTATTAACTTCTCATTTTAACGTCTTATGTGAATCTTGATGTTTTTCATAGAGGTTAGGTAGATGTTCCTTTAGTTTAGCATTGTCCCTTCTTAGATCATGTGATTTAATCATCTCTTTCTCAATTTCATCTTTCTTCTTCTTAATTACAACTTCATACAGTTAACATTTCTTTTCACAAAGTTGAAAATTTTCAGATTCTTTGGACATTTGTTCTTGAAGTTGTTTATTCTTTTCTACAAAATTTCAACTTTCTGATACTTAGAATGCACTTCATTAAGTTGTTTTTGAAAAGTTTCAGTTGTTTCAGTCAACAATATTAGGAGTTTTTTATTTTCTGTTTTCAAAATTTCAGATTTTTCCTTCTTAGCTTCAAACTCTTGGAATTTAACAAAATTATCTTGTTTTGTTGACGATGAATCATAATTTCTAACATATAATTCCAAAAATTGTCTTTGCAAATCATCATACAACAAAAACATCTCATTCAACTTTGATTTCAACATCTTTTCATTATATGTCAAGTGAAAGTTGGTGTAACTCCAATTTGTTATCTCTACTTGAATTGACAATTTGTAGGATACATCTTGATAACAAAATTAAATGGATCTTAATCGTATTTGAACAATTTTTAATCTAAGTGAGAACACGTCTTTCTTGACAACTCTCATTCTAAACTCTCAGCTTTATCTTACTTTTGAGTTGTTATCTCTTTTGTCTAATTAGTATTGTTTATTGCATTTTTAGACTTATTCTCAAATTCCCCATTTAATCGCTTTCTTTAGACTAATTAATAACTAAATCTTTTAAATCTTAAATCATACTAGTTCCCCAAGTATTCTACACTCGGTCTTACTAGAACTATACTGCAATGCGATTATGTACACTTACCTAGTTGTGTTTTAGTCAGTATTTTGGTGATTCTAATTTATAAATATAAAATATGATCTGATTCACACACATCATTACCAAGTTATTTTAGCCAATCTATTTTTCAAAACCTTCTTTTGGCCTTAGCTTAAGTCCAAGTTTAGCAAGATGTATAAGCCAATCTATTTTTCAAAACCTTCTTTTGGCCTTAGCTTAAGTCCAAGTTTAGCTGGATGTATAACGTTGTTCGTATTGTTATTAGTTTAAGTGAGCCAACTAAGAGATATTGCTATCAAAATAGTAAAGTATAAAATTGTAACTAGTAAAATCCCCAGAAATTCTTGCAAAAAGGTGCACAAAAAAAAACAAAGAATGAAAAATCTGAATAAAAAATAGAATAAGAAAAAAAGAAAAGAAAACAAAGAGATGCTCAAAAGAACAAAATTTATGCAAGCAAGTAGTGATATCAAATGTTTTGATGTTATGTGCTCCATTCTTATAACTATTCCAGTTTGAATGGTGAATCGTTGTTGCCTAGCTTGATTTGGGTTTTGCTATATTTTTAGTCATTTAAAATTTCCAAATTTCCTACCTTTAGCCTCGGTCTAACGTTACAACCTCAAAGTTCTCTTGATAGATGAAAACTCTAGTGGTGGAGATGAGATTTAAATACAAGCATATGCGTGTGTTGTGTATTGGATATTGTTGGATTATGTGCATAGGTTGTGTACACGTGCCATCATTCTAAACCTTTACTTTGTTACATATATATATATTGTTTATATCTCTATTCCCCTAGTTGATCCGGTTGAGATCTCTGGGATTGGGTTTTGATTTATTATTCCATTGTGCATGTTGTACCCCACAAAACACTTCCGTGGTATCAGAGTCACTTCTAGGCTTGATAGGGGACGGTTTATACCATATATATATTGTGTGAAACTTGTGTTACGGTTCAATATCAAGTTTTAATCTTTTTACCGGATAAAGTTTCAAGCTTTATTTATGTATATATATATATATATGTTTATGAAACTTTGTTTTGATTGACGATCAAAGTTTTGATCTTTTTGTCAAATAAAGTTTCAAGTTTCAAGTTTTACTCTTATATCCCTGTGTAATTTTGGTTAAGGGATAAGATCAAAGTTTTGATCTTTTTAACCATATTACGTTTTTGTTATTTATTAATATTATAATTGTTTGTCAATACAAAGTGAGGTTATATGTTTTGCAAATAACTCAGTTTGAGGTTATCATTGCAACAACCCAGTTTTATGGCCCGGTTAATTTTATGGATTTTTGTTGTTAAAAAATGACTTTAGATTAACTTGATTTTATCAAGTTTTGGATAATCTCGGATTCATATTACTATTAATCAAGTTGTTGTCTTTTTCCTCGCATTATTATATATTTATATATATTATGTAATGTTGTACATAAGCCAAACGCTTTGGACCTAGTGGATCACTGTGTTTAATATTTCTTGTCGTGGATTATATTTACTTTTGGTTTCGGGAGTTCCGCGTGCCACTTACAACCCCTATTTCAATTTTGTAAAAGTAATAGTTTTTAGCGGGCCTGCGTGCCTATGTATTATTTGTAATTTTATAGGATATTACTTACAAAAATTGTATAGGTTAGTTTTATTTGTAAATGTAATTTTTTCAAGACAAGGTGAAAGATGAAGATCGGGACTATAAGGTGACCGCTATGGATGTTGGAGCCAGTCAGAGCATCAAGATTCATGCCTTGTGTGTTGTGATCCACTTGGGGTATTTTTTTGACCACTGGCTACTTGGTTAGTAAATCAAGTATCGGATATTGTCAAAAGGCATATTTCGGCTTATATTTATTTATGCGTGGTTGTGATATATTATTATATATTATATTCACTTGTGTTAAAATGTATAATTTTAATGGGTTTTTAAGTAGAAATGTTTTTCACTTAAAAGGAAACGTTTTGCAAAGTTTTTGCATGTAAACTCGAAAAACTGGCAAAAGTATTGAAACAAAAAAAAACCCTTTTTCTTAAAATCTTAGACGAGTAGTGCTACCCATCTAATGCTAAACCTTACCGATTTCCAGTACCTTGGTGTGTTGTCGTGCCCAAACCGTGCACATCCGGGTTCAAACTAATATGGGGAGGGGGTGAAAGACTTTGCGATTCCCTAATGTGATGGGCCAGAGTTCACCCTATCTTAGGTGGTAAGGTCTATTTTGGTGATTCCCTGATGTGTGTAACACCCGCAACCCCGTGCTAGTCATTAGCGGTTTGGCGGTATGCGTATATGTGTGTTTAAAAATATTAATTATATGATTGAATTAATTGAAAACTATTATTGGTAAGTAATTAATTACATGACTTAATTAATTAGTATGTATGTATGCATGAGGGTATGTACGTATGCATGTATAAAAATTTGAATAGATAAGTGTGTTTTGGATATTTGAATTTACACCTCATGCTTAGGAGTTAGAAATGAAATGGGTATACGTGTATGAGACTTAGAGCTGATGAGTAATCTTCTCATATATCAAAGTGTAGCGTGTGTGTAAGAAAAGGTATAAACTTACCTTCTTGTGAAGAAAGCTAAAAAGCTTGCAACTTGAAAGTTGAAATCAAAGAATTGATGATTGTTAAATCAATAACAGGTTAGAAGATGTTTACTGTATGTATATGATCATCTTGATATGCTTTCTTGCTGTGTTTTGTGAGTTTAAATATGAATCACCATTAATGGAGCTTTTGAAGCTTTCTTGATTAATGGGTTTTGCAAGTTTTGATGTTTTAAGTGATTTAAAGATGTTCTTAATGTTTGTTACCATGTAAAATGATGTTTATACATGTTTTGGATAAGTTTTAGTAAGTTTGGAATTACTAGATTTTCTTGTTATGGAGTTTCGGTTGTTCTTCGATGGAGAAGAAGATGAAATCTAGATATTTTAAAGTTCGCAGCACCATGGTACTTGGGGTAACGGTGCGACCTAGTATATTTCGAATTCGAAGGGGGCTGCTCGAAGGGGGGCTTCGAATTGGGAAGAAGCCGCTCAAAGGCTCATCACGATGCGACGGGTTATTTGTCACACCCCGCCAAGGCGGAATCGCAAACTGTCACGACGTTTCCCCGACACAAGAGAGGACTTGTGCCGTGTTAAGTCGATTCCACAGCAACATAACCATACAACAAAGAATGAACGTGCGAATGTAAACCCCGCAACCCGGGTCAGGTATACAGGCAACAAGCCCAAAATCAAATAATAGTTTTGTAGTATGCAAACATCCACATCACAAAATTTAGATAAATAACTCCGATTCACGCTATTAGAATTGCTAAGGCCCGACTAGAGTCTTCTAAGCACCTTAAGCGTTAGCGTTAGGATTACCTGAAAATGAACACTCTAAAACGTCAGCACAAGGCTGGTGAGCTCGCACGTTTAAATAAAATAGCACATTTGCCGTGTGTACAATAGTATGACAATGGATATAATGTAATACATACTTGCAAGTAGGAATAATGATAACCAGACCACATAGTCCAAGAGGAATTTGTCATCCAACAAGGCCTACCAGCTGGAGCACTAACTTGGCTAAATAGGAATATTGGAATTCAATTGGCATAACCCATCATCGGGTTCACACAAGCATGTTGCATATAATCCAAATTTTCAAAAGAATTTTAATACACGGCATAAGAAATAATACAAATTATTGAGTGTCATTTTCCCCCAAAAAAACATGCAAAAAGGGGCCACGAAAACTCACCTTATCAATTAGTTGATTTTAGCCTTGTCAAAGAATGACCCGAAATCTACAATAGGCGTGAGAACGTATGAGTTAAGACATGTGTGTGATTGGGTATAGTAGGAATCGATGGTTCATTTCTGAAAATTTTAAGTTGATTTCTCACATTTTTAAAATAACCTTACCCTTCAAATTATATTCTATTTTTTAACAAGAGTGATATTTATGTCTTTATTATTTTATGAATTTTTTTCAGAATTTAATTTCATGTTTAACTATTTTTAATTATTAGTGAAAGGCAATCTGGACAGAAACCTAGCTGATCGCGTACAACAGAAAGTTCATATTTAATTAAAATCTTTAAAAACCTTATTAAATCGTGAAATTTTTACAGTAAATCCTAAACACTTTATATATTGTACAGTAAAAAATTTAGTTTAAAATAAGATGTTTAGGCTAGGTTTTAAATTCGTAACTTTACTCGCAATTCTGCCTAGTGAAAAGGTAGCCTTGCGCACTCTTACGGTTTAATTATTTTGACTGACCTAACATACTCGAAAAATTACAAAATAAATTGGGAATGGAACTAGACTCAAAGTAATACATTTTATACTCAAGATTCGTGCAAAAATACCCCGAGAAGACCAAGATCTGCCCTTCTCAATCCGGAACAACCTTTCTGCCCAGGATTTCAGTTTCATGATTATTAAACTTTTGATTTGAGAAATACCAATCTTTGGTTGTGTGTTTCCCCAAAACTCATTAAAGTCATATTTTTCCCTTCTTCAAGCTTTATTTGGGTGTTTAAAATGTCTATAATCGTTCATGGTGATTTTTACTAGTGTAGAACATGAAGGAATGAAAATGAAGGAAGAAGAGAACATAGTGTAGTTTTCTTACCGGTTTGATGATTTTGTCTTTGTTGTTGTTCGTGTGGGTATCCAAGATCACCAAGAACTTCATGGATCGGTCAAATGAAACACAAGGTCACATTTTTTGTTTATGGAGAGAAGGGTAGATGTCATGGAATGTAGAGGACATGAAGAACATGAATAAGAAGTAGTATGTACTTACCAAGAGACCTTGATTTGTTGCTCACCAATCCTTGAGTTCTTGATGGATGAAGAACACTCCAAGAGAGAATGAAGGAGAGAGATATGGGGGTCGATTTTCTTGAGAGAGAATGGAGGATGTGTGGTGTTTAGGAAATGAGTTTTAAGCATTAAAATGAGATCAATTTATTTTAGGTTATGTTTTGAATTTTAAAATTAACCTCCCATTTTTCCCCCCTTTTGACTTGGCCGAATTTTGTAAATATTCTATATATATATATATATATATATATATATATATATATATTATTTTACTTCTTTGAATAGGAGTGCAAGTGGTGCACCTAACCTTGCCACGTGTTACAGTTCATGTCATTAGTTAGGGTTATTAGATTTTAAGAGTTGTTCTAGAGTTTTATTAGTTTGGTTTGTAATGCCAACTTATTTGTTGTGTTATTATTGTTATTATTTTAAATTTTGGTGTCATACGGTTGCTTGTTAGTGCATTAATCTTCTTTAAAATTATTTGAGCCTCAATAGAGTTTATGTACTTATAACAAGTGTTCCAAGAATGGTACTTTTATTCTTATGAGCTCTATTTAGCACTTGAGCTTGTGTCACCCTTGATGTGCATTCAAGGTGCATGTAACGAATTTGTTTCACACTTTAGGTACGTAACTATAGGATTATCTAAGTGTCATGGTCTGAATAGTGGGTAAAGAGGATATACCTTCTAATACTTATCACTCATTTGAATTTTTAGGCTTTCCAGGGAAATCAAATGCATGAAACATAATAACAGGTTGAGAGTCCAAACTGGTGCTCTGGTGACGGATGTCACATTATTGGGTCGCGACGCTATCCGTTGGTTTCGAATTGAAAGAAGACGCTCGAAGTCAGGGCCGTTCGAAGGCTTCGCGACGCGTCGCTATTCTTGGTTGTGACGCGATCTAGTATTTTCAGCATGAATTGTTCTTTGTTGTATATTAATGATATGTCTTATGTGATTATTATTATTATATGAGAATTATGGTGCTATTTGAGGGCATATGTGATATAAATATATGTGGGTATATATATATTTATGAATCATAAACTAATTTCGGTGTTGTTGTGTTTTCCGGCATTACCAAGGCTCGGTGATATTAGATATCTGAGAGCAGCTTTTGAGAATAAGAGGTGAGTGAATATTAACTCACGGATGGTAAAGATTATGATTGATATGATTGATATGATGCATGTGTATGTGATTGATAGACCATTGAGTCTGATGATTGTTAATTATTGATTGATTATCTGATTGTATGGTTATTTGGCCGATACGCACTATTTGGATGATATTGAATTGCGTTTGAGAAGTCAGCTACTCGTAGAATTAGGCTGGGCTCGTCTACTGATTGGTTGAACAGTTGTAGTACTACTGATGCATGCGTTGTGTCAGAGAGGAATTTGACTATGCCAATTAAGCGGAGGACTATCGGTAAACCTTTGCTTTGGCCGGCATTGGCTGCAGGTTCTGCGCCGAACCGCCAGTCTTCTTGGTTATGTGATTACATGCTTTTATATCGATTGATGATGCTTGCTGTTGTGTTTTAGCTTCCTCTCACTTAGCTTTGTGCGAATTCCCCACCATTGTACTATTTTTGCAGGATCAACTTTTATGGCTTAGTTTTGTTAAAGGAAAACTTGACCCGCACTCTGATATTTGTTTTGGTTTAAAGATGAGCCATGTTTGAATTTTGTAACACAATAATGGTTTCGATGGTTGTATTTGTGAATGATTATAAATAGTTGTATCTTTATGAAATCTTTTTAGTTAAGCTTCTGCAGCGTATTTTAAAAAAAATGGCTTAGGATTTTACGGTGATACAGATTGGTATTAGAGTCTTGGTTTGGCGATGCGAGCACAACTAGAGTGTTGCATTCCCAAATCTTGGGTCGTGTTGGGTCAAACTTTCCTTTGGGGGAATTAGAGTGATTGGAGATGCTTTGTGGTAGTTAGTATTTTGTGTACTAACGATTTATCTAATGAGATTGTGAGATGATGTGATTGTAACGATATGGCTGACAAAGATACCCCTACTAAAACTCCTATCACCCAAGAAGTAGTTGGAACTTCAACAGTTAATGTTGTGGATATAAGAGATCAAATGGGTACTTCGGGTTATGAACCTGGAATTGATCGAAGTGAGTATATTTAAAAGTTGAAAAGTGAACGTGAAGATGAAAAGAGTAAGTATATTAATAAATTGGAAAATGAAATGCAAGAGCTTCGAGATACTATTCACCGTATGGAACGAGAAAGGATAACCCAAAACACTCAAACTCAAATTTCTCGAGCTATTACTACCCAGACTAAAATGATGTTTATACTTGTTTTGGACAAGTTTTAGTAAGTTTGGAATTACTGGATTTTATTGTTATGCAGATTTTGTTGTTCTTCGATGGAGAAGAAGAAGATGAAATCTGGATAATTTAAAGTTCGCGGCACGACCTAGTATATTTCAAATTCGAAAGGGGCTCCTCGAAGGGGGGCTTCGAATGGGAAAGAAGCCGCTCGAAGGCTCATCGCAACGCGACGGGTTATTGGGTCGCGACGCGATCTGTTGGTTTCGAATTTAAAGAACATGCTCGAAGTAGACTTCGAACTCGTAGTCAAGGCCGTTCGAAGGCATCGCGACGTGACGCTATTCTTGGTCGCGACACGATCTAGTATTTTCAGCATCAATTGTTCTTTGTTGTATATTAATGATATGTCTTATGTGATTATTATTATATGAGAAGTATTGTGCAATTTGAAGGCATATGTGATATAAATATATGTGGGTATATATATCTATGAATCATAAACTAATTTCGGTGTTGCCGTGTTTTCGAGAAATACCAAGGCTTAGTGATATTAGATATCTGAGTGCAGCTTTTGAGAACAAGAGGTGAGTGGATGTTAACTCACAGATAGTAAAGGTTATGATTGATATGATTGATGTGATGCATGCGTTTGTGATTGATAGACTGTTGAGTCTGATGATTGTTAATTATTGATTGATTATCTGATTGTATGATTATTTGACCGATACACACTCTTTGGATGATATTGAGTTGTGTTTGAGAAGTCAGCTACTTATAGAATTGGGCTGGGGCTCGTTAGCTGATTGGTTGAAAATTTGTATTCCTACTGCTGCATGCGTTGTGTCAGAGGGGAATTTGACTGTGCCAATTTAGCAGAGGGCTATCGGTAAACCTTTGCTTTGGCCGGCATTGGTTGTAGGTTCTGCGCCAAATCGCTGGGTTTTCATGGTTCTATGATTACATGCTTTTATATCGATTGATGATGCTTGCTGTTGTGTTTTAGCTTCTTCCCACTTAGCTTTGTGCTAATTCCCCACCATTGTACTATTTTTGCACGTTCAACTTTTGTGGCTTAGTTTTGTTAAAGGAAAAGTTGACCCGTGCTCTGATATTTGTTTTGGTTTAAAGATGAGCCATTTTTAAATTTTGTAATACAATAAAGGTTTCGATGGTTGTATTTGTGAATGATTATAAATAGTTGTATCTTTATGAAATCTTTTCAGTTAAGCTTCCGTAGCGTATTTTAAAAAAGTGGTTAGATTTTACAGTGTTATAATGTGACGGGCCCAAAGTGCATCTAAAGGGACTAAATACGTACGAATTATGCTTTAATCGATGTCCCGAGGATCTAGGAGTCATATTTTAGTTTAAATACGATCGGTATAGTTATTACCCGCAAGAAATAATACGGGGTCGGTGTTGTTGTGCCCAAACCGTGCACCGGCACGTGTGAAATTTGGATCCTATTTTTGCTTCATCATGGACAAGTGGAAACTTTCAGGACCAATCCATGCGGTTTGAAAGTTGCACTTAAGAAATGTCCTAAGTGCACAAGGAGAGTTATACACTATTGAAAATCCACCACCAACACGACCTAGTTTTTCTACCCCGGATAAAGAGTATGATACATATTTCAAGTATATCTCTGATGAAATTGATGTCATGTCAATTCTGATACTCTCTACAGCATCCGAGTTCTCGGCCGAACTCAAAAGAAAGTCGTCTTTTGAGGTTATGCGGAATCTAGAGGAACAATTCAAAGAAAGTGACCGTTGTGGACGTTTTCTATTGATGAAGGAAATACTTTCACGGAAGATGAAAGAACACTGGTCTCTCAGTGATCATCGCGTAAATATGAGAAGAATCTTTGATTGATTAATCACTTTAGGAACACAAGTCAGTGAACAAGAGCTAGTCATTCTATTGATCGGGTCCCTAAGAGATCACTATCAGTCTAAGGTAATGGATAAGCTTAGTGGACATGAACTGACAGTTATTGGTATACATGAAATCTTAATGTGTATAGAAGACCAACTACCTCCTGATACTCTTGGTGTAACAGATGTTGACCTTATGGATGAAGATGACTGGATTAATGAACTAAGGGGGTGTTTGGTTCAATGATTATTTTTGAAGGGATTTGCATTTACAATGGGATTGGTATTTGGTGGGATTTAAAATCCCATCTTGTGTTTGGTTCATATTTCTTAGGTGGGATTTCCACCACCACAAATTCCATCAACAACCAACCACCACACCTATTGCCATCATCAAAGAGGAAGGACGACGACGGCGATGGTTGACGGGTGACGGCGAACGGGTAATGGTGATGGTGACGGCGAACGGGTGACGGCGACGATGAAACGGGTGACGGCGACGGCGAACGGGTGACGACGAATGGCAACGGTGAACGGTGACGGCGAACGGGTGACGGCGACGACAACAGCGAATGGCGACGGCGAACGGGTAACGGTGACGACGAATGGCGATGGTGAACGGGTGACGGTGACGGGGACGGTGAACGGGTGACGGCGACGGCGAACAGGTGACGGCGAACGGGTGGCGGCGACGGCGAACAGGTGACGGCGACGATGAAGGGCGACGGCGAACGGGTGACAGCGATGGCGAATGGGTGACCGTGACGGGTGACGACAACGGTTTTGCGATGACGGAGACGGCGAAATCGGTGATGGTTCACCGGAATATTAGCGTGAGAGTTGTCAGAGAGAATACCTCATCCGAGGGATTTCAAAATACTAGGGGGGTGGAAGGATTTAGAAATCCCTCATCTGTGGGATTTTATAAAATCCTAGGATTTGAAATCCCATCCTATTTTGCCAAACCAAACACCACATTTGGAGGGATTTGAAATCCCAATCCCATGAAATCCCCCCAAATGACACCAACCAAACACCCCCTAAAAGACATTTGTTGCCCAGTTTGCGGTAGCAATGATTGATGCGAGCACTCACTCGACGTTGATCTGCTGGACATTGGCTCGCCCAATGATACAGGTATCTTTATGATAGATTGGTTAGTTACCTCTTTGAATCATGGGTACTCGATACCGGATCTGGTCATCACATATGCAATCACTTTCAGGTATTCAAGAGGAGTAGTGTACTAAGGCAAGGCGATATGGACCTACGGGTAGGTGAAGGCTCCACAATTGGTGCTGAAGTTGTGGGGACATATAGTGTTAGATTGCCATTAGGCTTGATTATGGAACTAGAAAATTGTTATTATGTTCCTAGATTAATCAAAAAATGTAATCCCGTATGATTTATTAATAGACAATGGTTTTACCTATTAGTCTGTGGGAAAACAATTTTGTGCTCTAAAGATGGTATGTTCTACTTTAAAGCAAGTTAACAAAATGGTATATACATATTAAATATACAAGATAACAATAGTGAAATCTATCATATAAGCAACAGGTCTAAATATAGAACCATACTTACCTTTGGCATTGTCGACTCGGACATATTAACAAGAAACGCATAAAGCAACTTCATCAAGATGGCCATCTAGGGTCTTTTGATCTAGAACCAATAGACAATTGCAAATCTTGTTTATCTAGGAAGATGACATCAAAGGCTTTTAACAGCCTGAATAAAAGATCAAAAGAACTATTGGAAATAGTGCACATTGATGTGTGTGGACCTTTCAGTCAGGAGGCAAGAGGAGGATATCGGTACTTCATTACCATTACTGACAATTTCAGTAGATATGGCTAAGTGTATCTTATGAGACACAAATCTGAAAGTTTTGATTTCTTCAAACAATTTTCGACTGAAGAACAGAACCAGCTGGACAAGAAGATAAAGCTACTTTGGTTAGATCGAGGTGGTGAATATTTAAGTCAAGAGTTTGACTATAATGTGAACACAGTGGAATGGTGTATCAGAAAGGAGATATTTAACCCTGCTTGACATGGTTCGCTTTATGATGAATCAAACTACGTTACCAATGTCGTTTTGGGGACACGCACTCGAGACAGCTGCTTTCATGCTGAACCGTGTTCCAACAAGATCACTAGAAGAAGGAAAGACACCGTTCGAGCTTTGGAGGGATAAGAAGCCCAAGCTGTCTTTCATAAAGATTTGGGGTTGTGAAGTGTCCGTTAAACGTCCGTTCTCAAACAAACTCAAACCCAAATCAGATAAATGTATGGCTATCCTAAGGAAACCTTAGGATACTATTTCTATAACCCCGATGAGAACAAAGTCTTTGTTGCTCGGACCGGGAATTTTCTAGAAGACAAGTTTCTAAGTTTAGAAACAACCAGAAAAGAAATAGATCTTCAAGAAATTGAAGAAGAACATGATACACCACTACCCTTTATGGAACCAGCAACTCAACAAAGGATTGTTAATACCCAACGCAAGTCGATGGTTGAGGAAGAAGTGGAAACACAACACCTTCGCAGGTCTAGTGGAAAACTGAGGTGGATAGATATCTTGTATTTCTTATAACTCATGAAGAAGGGGATCTTCAAGAACCTACATCCTACAAGGATGCTATGTCAGACAGTGAGTCTAATAAATGGCTAGACTCCATGAAGGCAGAGATGCAATCCATGTATGACAACTAAGTTTGGGAGTTAGTAGACTTGCTACAACACAGTAAAGCTATTGGATGCAAGTGGATCTTCAAAAAGAAGACCGACATGGAAGGAAATGTGCATACTTTTAAAGCAAGGCTAGTTACGAAAGGTTTTACTTAAACTCATGGTATTGATTATGACGAAAACTTCTCGCCAGTAGCAATGCTCAAGTCTATTAGGATTATAATGGCAATATCTGCATACTTCAATTATGAGATATGACAAATGGATGTCAAGAGCGCTTTCCTTCACGGAAATTAAAAGATGACGTGTATATGACACAACCGGACAGTTTTTAGGATTCAAAGAATCTAAACAAGGTATGCAAACTACTTAAATCCATTTATGGGTTAGAGAAAGCATCTAAGAGTTGGAACTTACACTTTGATGAACGCATCAAAGAATTTGGTTTTACCAAAAGTGAGTTCGAATCCTGTGTTTACACAAAGTTCAGTGGGAGCATAGCAATCTTCCTTGTCCTATATGTTGATGAAATATTGCTGATAGGAAATGACGTACCAGCACTGCAAGGAGTAAAATCCTGGCTAGGTAATTGTTTCCAAATAAAGGATCTGGGAGAAGCCGCATATATACTTGGTATAAAGATCTATAGAGATAGATCCATGCGGCTGATCGGACTCAATTAGAGTACATACATCGATAAATTCTTAAAGCGTTATTATATGGATTGTTAGTCCTATATTTGTATATATTCCATTCTTGAAGAAGCTTTCAAAGAAAGCGCCTGAAGGATTATTCTTTATTCTTTTGTATATTGTTCTAACGCACCACATCTGAAGAAAGAAGTCTGAAGTTCAAAGTCAACGACAACTGAAGTAAGTCTTCAGCTATCAAAAGGTCTTCATCACTGAAGACACGTCAAAGTACCAGCTTCTTTTTGTTATGTAAAGTGCGCAATCAGCGCATCTGAAGGAACATGAAATGGCAATCTTGTTTTCTGTTGCTAACTTTATGAAGAGCAGTACACGTGTAATTAAATTAGATGGTCAGAATTAATTTACTTAGCGTATAAATACCTTCTCATTGTTTGAGAAAAGGTTAAGCGTTTGTTCGCTAATTTGCATTCAATTATGTTCTTGTTTAGTTTGGTCGGTGCTCAAGTTTGTTCTTGTGCACTCCTTGAAGTCTGGTTATTAATATAATCTTAATTTGAAAACTTTCGTGTGTTCGTTATTCAAAACTATTTCCGCACTTTGATAATTAATCATTTTTAGTTTTTACTTAGTTGGGAAAAACAATTGGTATCAGAGCAGGTTCTAATTTAATCTATAAATTAGTGATCTATTCAAATGTCGAAGTTTGAATACATCAAAAATGGCTCCTCCGCCAAACCCCCAAAGTTTTCTATTGAACATTTTTCAAGCTGGAAGAATCGCATGTTGCTTTATTTGAAAAATATTGATTGCAATTCTCTTACTATTTTGGAGGAAGGTCCTTTTATTCCTCAAACCATATCCATGGAGACTGGTTCTGCTGAAACTTCCATTCCCTCCCATCCAAAACCAAGATCTCAATGGACTGAGGAGGAGAAGAAGTTTGTAGGTCTAGATGCTATGATAAGAAACAGTATTGTTATCGCTTTACCAAATGAGATATTCCATACTGTTTGAAATCTGAAAACTGCCAAGGATATGTGGGAGAGTATATGCATATCTTTTGAAGGAACTGTTGAAGTTCGTGAAAACAAGAAGACCAACATCATACGCAAGTATGAAAGCTTTTGTGCTAAAGACTCAGAATCTCTCACTGAAGTCTACACGAGATTTACATGTCTTCTTAATGACATGATTGAAGTTGGAGTTGTCAGAGAACAATTCCAAATCTTAAATAGGTTTCTTGACTCCCTTCCATCTGAGTGGGATACCATGTTCATGATCTTGAGAACCAACAACATGCTCAAGGACATGAACATGCGTAAGCTCTATGGAATTCTGCTGAATGATGAACAAACCCGCATTTAGAAAAATGACTTGAAGAAAGCCTTCAAGAAATCCTTGGCTCTCGTAGCTGAAAATCCCCCAAGAGCCAAGTATAGGTCAACTGAAGACTCTGAATCTGAAGATGAACTTCAGACGAACGATGCTGAGGAGGAAGAAAGATCAGACGATGAATGCTCATAAAAAGCCTTCATCATGAAAAACTACAAAAAATTCCAAAAGTTCAAATCTGACGGAAGAGGAAAATTTGAAAAGAAGTTTTCTTCTGAGAAAAAGGGCTCGTCTAAAGGGTCTAAGAATGAATGCTTCAAATGTGGGAAGCCGGGTTACTATGCAGCACATTGTGTTGTCAAGGAAACTTCATCAAATCCAAAGAAAGTTTTTCCATCTAAGGCTGGTAAATACAAGGCAAAGTACAAGGCCCTGAAAGCATCGAGTGAAAAGAAAAAGAAAGAAAAGGCCATGATTGTCGATGATCTGAACTGGACAGATTCTGAAACTTCTTCAGATGATGATGAAGAGAATGAAGTTAGAGGAACGTGCCTGATGGCTGAAGAAATCCTTGGATCTGCTCATCCTGAAATGTGCTTAATGGCTACTGAAAGCAAATTTAGCAGTGATCTAGCTGAGGCTGAAAAATTGAGCTCAGTTGAAGGATGGAATCCCACTATGATGTACAAGGTATCAAATTTCAAAAATTATTGCATGAACGAAAAGGATGATATGTTTGCTTATTTGTGTTCTGATCTGACAGTTACTCATAACAATCAAAACAAATCTAAATAAACTATCACCAAGCTCACTTCTAAAATCAACGCTGTAGAAAAAGAAAATGAAAAATTTCTTCAAGAATCATATGCTTTAAGAAATCATCTTGATTTTCTAACAAATGAACTAAAAAACATAAAACTAGATTTTCAAGACTCAAATGAAAAGGTGAAAGATTGTCAATCAATTATTGATCTATGGTTGAGTCCAAACAAATTGGTGTTTGAAAGCATAAATCATCATACGATTATTCAAAGAGAAAGAGTAGGGACGATTATTCAAAGAGAAAGAGTAGGCATAGGACACATTAAACAAGCGGCTGATTTCAGCAAGAAGTGTAAACATGTTGATGAAATGATGTTTAATGACATAAGCATAAATGATGTTGGAAATCAAAATCTTCTTCGTAAGAGATTCACTAAATCTGAACACCT
Organism: Dittrichia graveolens; assembly: GCA_038502395.1. NCBI lineage: Eukaryota > Viridiplantae > Streptophyta > Magnoliopsida > Asterales > Asteraceae > Dittrichia > Dittrichia graveolens. Next base: position 64,169,396 of record JARJIL010000005.1, on the reverse strand, counting down.
GGATCCCAGCTTTTCTGAAAGAACAAATTCTGAAATCTGAAACTTCCCACTCAATATAATACCTAGGTTAGCACATCACAAGAACAAATTCTAAAACAGCCAAGGAAGTCTTTTCTGACACATAGTATGAAACCAGTTCTGAAACACCTAAGCTAATAACTTCTGAACCCCAACCTGAAGTTGTTTCTGAAACAATCAAGGACGTCTCTTCTGACACACAGTCTGAAACCGGTTCTGAAACACCAAAGCTAATATCTTCTGAACCAATTTCTAAGTTATCCGACTCAAGTTTTCTTCCTGAAACCACCATCTTCTATGATATTATTGTTCCTATTAATCCCTCTGATGATGCATTCTCTATTAAATCCTCAAAAGTCACTACTGAAAATTCTAAGTCCTCCTAAACCATCAATCTTGACAAAACCTTTGTTCTACCTGTGTCAAAACTCAAAGAGGTTAAAGACTCCCTTTTCAAAATTCTGAAATTAATTGGAAGAAAAGAGAAAAATAAGAAAAATAAAAGGATTAAGGTACATAATTCGAAATCAACAAGAAAATGTTATAAATGTGGAATAAGAGGTCATGAAGCGATCTCTTGTTCAAATGAGAGCAAAGTCTCTATTCGCTCCTCTGAGCAGTGTGTTTTGGAGCCCAGTAAAGTTTAGGCTCATCAAATGAACTAACTTTGAATTGTTTGTGTAGGGCGATCACCATGATAACATTTGGTACCTTGACAGTGGATGTTCAAGGCATATGACTGGATGTAAGTCCCTACTGAATGGGTTACAAGCAGTAAATGGCTCGAAAGTTACTTTTGGTGGAGGAAAGTGTGGCAAAACCGATGGATATGGGTATCTGAATCAAGGTTTAGTGAACATAAAAAATGTTGCTCATGTCACAGGGCTCGAACATAACCTTATCAGCATCAGTCAGCTATGCGATGCGGATTACGAGGTTCATTTCAAAAAGACAAAGGGTTCTATCTTCAACAAGAAAGGCAAGGAAGTCCTACAAACAAAGAGGCAGGGAAACATGTATGTTGTTGATTTTAGCTCTGCTTCCTCAGAAAGAGATACATGCTTCTACTCTGAAGTTGAATTAAAAGTAAATTGGCTATGGCACAAACGGTTATCCCATCTCAATTTCAAAAGCATAAGCAAGCTCTCAAAGTTTCAGTTAACTAGAGGACTACCGTCAGTTCAGTTTCTCAAAGACAAGATGTGTCACGCTTGTGAACAAGGAAAGCAAAAGAAGTTAATCTTCAAATCCAAACATTGTTATTAAGTTAACTCCGCTTTTCAGTTGCTTCACATGGATCTTTTTGGTCCTGTTAGTTCACCAAGTGTGGGAGGCAAGAAATATACTCTGATTATTGCTGATGAATACACCAGATTCACATGGGTATTTTTCCTGCGCAACAAAAGTGATACTGCTGAAATTCTGATGAATTCATTCGTCGTGTTCAAAGGCAGTTTGATACTCAAGTTAAGCAGCTTCGCAGTGATCATGGAACAGAGTCCAGGAACTCAACTCTTCAAGAATTTTGTGATGAAAATGGCATCATCCAAAATTTCTCAGCCCTATATACCCCTCAGCAAAATGGGGTTGCTGAAAAAGAAACAAGACCTTAATTGAAGCAGCCCGAACAATGCTTGCTGAAGCATCTCTTAAAGGGCATTTTTTGGCTGAAGCGGTTAATACTGCATGCTACACTCAAAACAGGTCCATAATTGTCAAACGTCACAGCAAAACTCCCTATGAGTTACTTCACCTGAAGTTACCAAATGTTAGGTACTTCAATATATATGGTAGCACATGTTTCATTCTTAACACTAAATATCAGAAAAGTAAGTTTGACCCCAAAGGAGAACAAGGTGTATTTGTGGGGTACTCTGACATTTCTAAAGCTTATCGCGTGTTTCTTCCCAATAAAAGTTCCGTGGTTGAAACCATAAATGTTACCTTTGATGAATTTGATGTTCAGTCAAGCTCAAGTCATACTGATCAAGTCGTTTCTGAAGAATTCGACACACTTTTACATGAGTCACTCGATGATGATTTAGATGACTATTCTCAAAAGGTAAAAACTGATAACAACATTCCGTCAGTAAATGTGGATCAGATCGCTGAAGATCAATCTGAACCAGGTAACTCTTCTGCTGATGAGAATCATGAGCAACCAACTAGAGTCACAAAATGGACTTGAGCTCATCCTGTTACAAATGTCATTGGAAATCCAAACAGTGGCGTGTAAACCCGAAATTCGATAACCTCTGTCTTCTACATATTCTCTGAAATCATTTCACAAAACGAGCCAAAGAAAGTTGAAGAAGCTCTAAAGGAACCAAACTGGGCTGTGGCAATGAAAGAAGAGCTTAATTAATTCGAGAGGAACAAAGTTTGGAAACTTATGGCCCCGCCTGAAGACAAGTCAATTATAGGCACAAAATGGGTATTTAGAAACTAGCGTGATGAAACAGGATCAGTGGTTCGAAACAAGGCCCGATTAGTTGCTAAGGGTTACTGTCAAGAGGAGGGTATAGATTACGATAAAACATTTGCTCCAGTTGCTCATCTGGAAGCCATACACATGTTTCTCGCTGTAACATCCTCAACTTGAGCCTAGATGTTAATAGTACATAGTTAATGTAATAGGAAGTATTTTATGTATGTACTTGTTGAATTCAATGTATATATGTATTTATATGTTTTAAGTGTATGTATTATATATATGTATGTTAAGTGTGTGTAAATAGGTTTCATTAAGATTAAAAGGAAATAGGAAAACCAAATCCAGAGGTCACCGCCTCTGGATTGATAAGGTATATATATAAAGGGTGGATTTAGTTGACTTAAGTCAACTAAAAGCAAACACACAAACGTCCCACACTTTTCTCTCATCTCTCGTCTCTCTCGGCTCTCGGATTTCTAAAGAAGAACAAGAAGTAGTCGGTTGTTGATCTTAAAGGTTAGCAACATAGATTCAAGCTTGTTGGAAGATTACATATATGTTAGAATCACAAAATCATGCAAGAACACCATGAAGAACATGCAAAAGCTTACTTTAAAGTGGGTTTTGGTATATTTGGTGCTCTTATATGATTTAATGTGTTTATGATGGCTAGATGAATAGAGAGTAATGTTCTACGATGTTCTGGGCTCGAAACCAACAAATATGAAGTTGTTTAGATGATTAAATGAGTGTATCGGAATTCCAGGCTATGAAGTTGTCAGATTCCGAAACTATGAAGTTTTCGGAATCCGCATGTATTGAATACCAAAGGAACTGTCGGAATCCGATAAAAGTGTCGGATTCCACAAGTCTGTTGGACTTCATGTCTCGGATTCTCCTTAGTCTTTAAATCCGATAGTATCCAAAGTTTTGGATTTCCTTATATGTGTTGGAATCCGCAAGTGTCGGATTCCCATATGCATGAATGGAATTCCGAAGTGTTGGAATCCGATAAAGTTAGCATCGGATTTCATTATTTGCATGTGTCGGATTTCATGAATCCGACAGAACCATCGGATTTCCCAAATCCAACAGTTCTGGCGGATTTGTGTAAGGTCCAAAGTTAAGTGTTTATTTGTAAATCTTGTATGCACATGTGAATAGTTAATGTAAGGAATGGTATGATAGGTGAACTTGTATTTAAGGACTCAAAACAAGATACCTATGCGTGGTAAACTGCTCAGGTGAGTGCCTGCTTTCATGAGACTCAGTGGAGTAAGGCTTGCATGCTAAATGACTATATGAATGTTTTATGTATGAATAACTTTATTTTGTAGGTACGCTCGAGGAGGTAAGTGTATGACTTGTATAATGTTAGAATATATGTCAGGTGCATGCCAGTGGGTCCAGATTAGAACCACTTAGTTAATGCATGATGATATGTACGTAAGAATAACTGTATGATGTTATATGAAAAGTGATGGATCCCTATGGGATCAAATGTACGTATATGTGTATGTGCACTGTGTGTAGAGTATCTGGTTAAGGTCAGTCGGTTGTAACTGGATCCTTCGGGATTTCACGGTAATTCAGGAGGCATCCTGGATCTTAGGTTCTGCAGAACTGCCGTGCCTTAACGTTAGTGGTGATTAGCCGGTTGTAACTGGATTACCTGTGGAGCCTCTGGCTCTGTGAACGATGCTTGGTGGACTGCTTTATGCTCCCCCACCAGTCTGGATTGGTCGTGTCTGATCCCCCGGTTTGAGTTGTTGAGAAGGATTGATTACCCTGCAAGACACGACTTTTACTGATCTTGTCAGCACACCGCTATATGCTAAGCTAGCCATGATTGTTTATGATATGATGCATGCCTTACTTTATTGATACTTGTGATGGTATGTACTCACTAGGTAGTGTAGTTAATGATGTTATGATTTCCCTTTTCAAGTAAAGATTAGATGTCCTGCGAGGCGGGTAGCTTTTGGAACTTACATTGCCCCTTGTGGATGGAACACTTGAACTTATATGTTTCAATGTAATTTGATACTATGGTCGGTTCCTGTACTTGGTAACACCATCGTTATTTTAATGAGACGTTAATGTAAATAACAACTTGTTGTTTTAAAGAAAGAAAATTTCCGCTGCTAAAAACCTGATTTATCATTAAAGTAACTGAATTCAGAAGCGGTGTTACAATTAGGTATCAGAGCCTAAGTTTGAGTGAATTGGGTACTTAAAAGAGTATTCGATCTCATGCTCGGGCCCGACCATTAAGAAGTGTTCCTATGGGGGATTGAGTGAGAGTGTTAAATGTTATTATAATGACTTGTTAGTAAGTTAAGTCGAGTGAGATAGAGTATTAACTGCTCTTTCTCTGTCATATAGAAATCTAGAAAAGATGTCTGCCGAACATGGCCATACAGAACAAGCTATTAAAGAACTGGAGGATGAGGCTTCTCATATGCCTCATCAGGCTGAAGATCAAAGATCTCAGCACAATGTCGGTGGTGGCAGACCAGAGCCAGATCAGGTTGCCTATATTAGGCGGTTGGAGGAAGAGCTACGTGTAACCAAAGAGCTCTTATTGCAGGCTACACTGAACAAGCCCCACAAGACTTGTTCGTACAAGAAATTTCTATCCTGCAAGCCTCCAACATTCCAGGGGAGTGATAACCCCACAGTTACCATACAGTGGCTCCGAGAAATGGAGCAAGTGTTTGAATCATGCAAGTGCGAACCGGAGTATTGCGTGAAATATGCAATACGTATGTTAGAGGGCCGTGCCATCTTCTGGTGGGATACGGAGAAAGCTTCGGTTAGCAAAGAGGTATTGAGTGCTCTCACTTGGGAGCAGTTTTCTGAAAAGGTGCTGAAGAAGTGTTGCACCGAGTATGATTTGGAAAGAATGGAGAGGGAATTCACTGACCTCCAGAAGGGGGATAAGCCGATCGAATAACAAATAACCTCGTTCTCTGATAAAATGAGGTTTGTTCCCCATCTGATCCCGGATGAGACCACCAAGATAAGGCGGTTTGTGGCAACTCTGCCACTCGAATTTCGCCGATATGTGCAGGCTGCTGCTACTTTGGATCGGGCTTTTGAAATAACCCGACAATTGGAGGGAGATCGTTTATACTGCAAGATCGAATATGCCAGTGCAGGGTCAAAGAGGAAGTTCTAGCCGTATGATAAATCGGGTCCTTCCAAAGGACAATCCTATACAGGCGGGAAGACTGATTCCTCTAAGAAGCCGAGGCCTTATTCTCCTTGGTGTTCTCAGTGTCGTACTTACCACTATGGTGAGTGTTCTAACTTTACTAGACGTTGCTGGAGGTGCGGGCAGAAGGGACACGCTACGACTGAGTGTGGTTTCAAAGAAGACGTATGCTATTGGTGCCACAAGCCCGGGCACAAGCTGACAGACTGCCCAGAAAGACAAAGTGCTGGAGCAAAGGGGTCTTCTTCTTCTCGACACCCGAAAAGAGATGACACACCCCGCGCGAAAGGCAAGGCTTTCTAGATGATGGCGGACGAGGCCAAAGTAGCAGGGGATGTCGTCACGGGTACTTTTCTTATCAATTATATCCATGCCAGTGTTTTATTTGACTCTGGAGATACCTACTCCTTTGTATCTGTGGCGTGTCATAGAAGAGTACAGTTACCTGTTGTTCCTTTGACTGAGCCGCTCAGAGTAGAGGTCGCTGACGGCAAAGTAGTCTCTGTTACAGAGAAAGTCCCAATAACTGTGATTTACATTGACGGGAGTAGTATTCCTATTTCTTTCTTTATTATGCCTATTGCCGCTTTAATGTAGTGATCGGAATGGATTGGCTCAGCAAGCGTGATGCTGAGATTATCTATTCCAAAAAGATGATCAAGATCCCTCTTTATGATGAATCTTATGTTGTTGCACGTGGAGAACGACGGGATTCTAATATTCCCATTGTCTCCATGATTAAAGCTCAGAAGTCGATTGCTAAAGGTTGTGACTCTTATCTGGCATATGTTATTGATGATACGATGGAGAAGCGACCGGTTCATGATATTCGGGTGGTATCTGACTACCCTGAGGTATTCATTGAAGAACTTCCGGGTTTGCCTCCAATTCGAGTTGTTGAATTCAAGATAGAGCTTATTCCAGGAGTGACACCTGTGGCTCGTTCTCCGTATCTTCTTGCTCCTTCTAAAATAAAAGAGATGATGACTCAAATTCAGGAGTTGCTCGACAAAGGTTTTATTCGTTCGAGTTCCTCACCGTGGGGAGCTCCTGTATTATTTGTGAAGAAGAAGGACGGAACAATGCGAATGTGCATAGATTATAGGGAGCTTAACAAGCGAACTGTAAAGAATAAGTATCCGCTTCCTCGTATAGATGATCTTTTTGATCAGTTGCAGGGGGCTACATGCTTCTCTAAGATTGATCTCTAGTTGGGGTATCACCAGGTACGAGTTCTGATGAATCGGGTTTGTCGTCCGTTTCTTGATAGATCCGTTATCGTGTTTATTGATGAAATTCTTGTTTACTCGAAGACGGAAGCTGATCACAAGCTTCATCTTTGTCAGGTTCTCGAGACTTTAAAGCGAGGACAATTGTACGCCAAGTTATCCAAATGTGAATTCTGGCTTAAGGAAGTTCATTTCCTCGGCCATGTTATATGTCATGATGGTGTCAAAGTAGATCCAGCTAAGGTGGAGGTTGTGATGAATTTGGGGGTTCCTCGGACTCCTTCCGAAATTAAAAGCTTCATTGGCTTGGCTGGATACTATCGGCGGTTTATCCGCGATTTTTCAAAGCTTGCGAGTCCGTTAACCAAACTGAATCGTAAGGATGTTGCTTTTGTCTAGTTAGAAGCTCAAGAGGAAGCCTTCCAGACCTTGAAACGATTATAGTGTGAAGCTCCGGTCCTTACTCTGCCTGAAGGATTGGAGGACTTCACGGTATATTGTGATGCCTCTTACGCGGGTTTGGGTTGTGTCCTGATGCAACATGATAGAGTGATTGCCTACGCTTCTAGGAAGTTGAAATCACACGAATGGAACTACCCAACCCAGGATCTAGAGCTTGCTGCTGTTGTGTTTGCACTGAAGTTGTGGAGGCATTACCTTTATGGTACAAAGTGTGTGATTTGCACAGATCACAAAAGTCTCCAGTATGTCTTTTCTCAGAAAGAACTCAACATGCGGCAACGCCGTTGGTTGGAGTTAATAAAAGACTATGATTGTGAGATCCATTACCATCCTGGCAAAGCCAATGTTGTAGCAGATGCTTTAAGCCGTAAAGGACCGACAACAGAAGCTAAGTTTATGATAATCACGATTGTGCCAGATTTGATTTCTAAATTGAAGGAAGCTTAGCAAACTGCATTGCAAGAAGAAAACCTTAAAGCTGAGACGAATGGAATTCCGAAGTGTCGGATTCCCATATGCATGAATGGAATTCCGAAGTGTTGGAATCCGGTAAAGTAAGAATCGGATTTCATTATTTGCATGTGTCGGATTTCATGAATCCGACAGAACCATCGGATTTCCCAAATCCAACAGTTCTGGCGGATTTGTGTAAGGTCCAAAGTTAAGTGTTTATTTGTAAATCTAGTATGCACATGTGAATAGTTAATGTAAGGAATGGTATGATAGGTGAACTTGTTTTATTTAAGGACTCAAAACCAGATACCTGTGCGTAGTAAACTGCTTAGGTGAGTGCTTGCTTTCATGAGACTCAGTGGAGTAAGGCTTGCATGCTAAATAACTATGTGAATGTTTTATGTATGTCTAACTTGCTTTTGCAGGTACGCTCGAGGAGGTAAGTGTATGACTTGTATAATGTTAGAATATATGCCAGGTGCATGCCAGTGGGTCCAGATTGGAACCACTTAGTTAATGCATGATGATATGTACGTAAGAATAATTGTATGATGTTATATGAAAAGTGATGGATCCCTGTGGGATCAAATGTATGTATATGTGTATATGCACTGTCTGCAGAGTATCTGACGCATGGTTAAGGTCGGTCAGTTGTAACTGGATCCTTCGGGATTTCACGGTGATTCGGGAGGCATCCTGGATCTTAGGTTCTGCAGAACCGCCGTGCCTTAACGTGAGTGGTGATCCGCCGGTTGTAGCTGGATTACCTGTGGAGCCTCTGGCTCTGTGAACGATGCTTGGTGGAATGCTTTTTGCTCCCCCACCAGTGCGGATTGGTCGTGTCTGATCCCCCGGTTTGAGTTGTTGAGCAGGATTGATTACCCTGCAAGTCACGACTCTTACTGATCTTGTCAGCACCGCTATGTGCTAAGCTAGCAATGATTGTTTTTGATATGATGCATGACTTACTGTATTGATACTTATGATGGTATGTACTCACTAGCTAGTGTAGCTAATGATGTTATGATTTCCCTTTTCAGGTAAAGATTAGATGTCCTGCGAGGCGGGTAGCTTTTGGAACGTACATTGCCTCTTGTGGGTGGAACACTTGAACTTATATGTTGTAATGTAATTTGATACTATGGTCGGTTCCTATACTTGATAACACCATCGTTATTTTGATGAGACGTTAATTTAAATAACAACTTGTTGTTTTAAAAAAAGAAAATTTCCGCTGCTAAAAAACTAATTTATCATTAAAGTAACTGAATTCAGATGCGGTGTTACACTCGCTTTTGCAGCATTTAAAGGATTCAATGTCTTTCAGATGGATGTCAAAAGTGCTTTTCTGAACGGAGAACTACAAGAAGAGGTATTTGTTCAACAACCTCCTTGTTTTGAAAGTCGTCAATTTCCAGATCACGTTTATAGGCTCGACAAGGCTCTCTATGGACTGAAGCAAGCTCCTCGCACATGGTATGACACATTGTCTCCTCATCTTCTAAAGAATGGATTTCAAAGAAGGAACATTGACAAAACTCTATTCCTATGTAGAGAAAAAGGTGAACTCATTCTGATTCAAATTTATGTTGAAGATATTATTTTCGGTTCCACTGACAATCGTTTGTGCAAGAAATTTGAAAAGATCATGTCAGAGAAGTTAAAAATAAGCATGATGGGAGAATTAAACTTCTTCCTTGGGCTTTAGATAAAGCAATCTGACCAAGACATCTTCATAAATTAAGGTAAATATGTGAAGGATTTACTCAAAAAGTTCAACTTTTCAGATTCATCCCCGATGAAGACTCCCATTGTTCCAAAAACCAACCTCACATCTGATCCAAATGGGAAGGCAGTTGATCTACCCACTTTCAGAGGAATGATTGGAGCCCTTCTGTATCTGCAGCTAGTCGTCCTGACATAATGTTTTCTACATGCCTATGTGCAAGATTTCAGGCGAATCTAAAGGAATCACATTTAACAGCTGTCAGGAGAATTTTCAGATATCTGAAAGGAGCGCCTGAACTAGGGTTATGGTACTCCCGAGACTCCGGCTTCGATCTCATTGGTTTTTCGGATTCCGACTACGCCGGATATCAAATAGATAGGAAAAGTACTACCGGTGGTTGTCAGTTGCCTGGTGGAAAATTGGTTAGTTGGCAAAGCAAAAGGCAAAACTCAATGTCCTTGTCTACCGCTGAAGAATAACACATTTCAGTTGGAAGTGGCTGTGCACAGATATTATGGATGCAACATCAGCTAGCTGACTATGGCATCTCTTTTCAGCACACTCCCATATATTGTGACAACACAAGCACTATTGCAATTTCAAATAATCCAATACTTCATTCTTGTACAAAGCACATCGATGTTCGCCATCACTTTATTAGAGATCACATCGCGAAAAATGAAATCGAGCTTCGCTTTATTTCCACTGAACACTAGCTCGCTGACATATTCACAAAAGCTCTGGATGAACACCGATTCAACTTATTAGTTGTAGAAATTGGAATGATCAATCCTTCATAAATGTAACTATTTCAGGTAAATTTGATTGTTACTATTCATTCTTTCTTGTCACATTTAATGCCAGCCACCCTAATAGCTAAGCTTGAATAAGTACTTTTACCCCATCTCTCTCTAAGTGTCAAATCATTTCTGAAGCGTAATCATGAGTAACTTTCTTTATAAGCATCCATAGATTTTCTTTCCTTTTTTCATCTTCTGCAAAATCAAAGAAAACCTTCCACTTCCTCTCAAAATCTCATGCAGTTTACCGTTACGTTCGTTTTCTTTCCGGTTTGCTACATGATCACCGTTTGTATTCCAGAAGAAGGAATTGAGATTGACGTGTCATCTCAAATATTCATAATATCTTAGACATGGTTGTAAATTTTTTTTGCAGTCTATGTAAACCATGCTGAATATCTATGTAACCGTGTAACGTCCCAAATTTTTTTTTAAAACATAATTCATTCATAAGGGATATTCATAATCATTGATATCGTAATTACACTTCAAATTGTTCACTAAATAATCATCCATAATTAAGTTACAGTCATCGTCGTTGTCTGAATTTAAAACTGTTACTGTTGAGAACTATGTAAAAGGGTTGCGGAAGCTTGGGAATTGAGCTATCATTGCTGTGCTGGAGCCTCGTCATGGTCGTTACCTGAAAAGATGTGAAATAAAAACTGCAAGCCAAAGGCTTAGCGAGTATACTACTTACAACAAAAATAATTCGCATACTACTCAACTCGTACCCACTACCGTAGTAAGTGGTCTCATCATACCCGTCACTAGGACGGTCTCGTCTCACCCGTTGTCGTCACAACGGTCTACATACCCGGCACTGGAGTGCTGGTCTCATACCCGACACCGAAGTGTACGGTCTAACATACCCGACACCGAAGTGTACGGTCTAACGTACCCGCCACCGGAGTAAACGGTCTAAACATACCCGTCACCGGAGTGAACGGTCTAAACATACCCGACACCGGAGTGTACGGTCTAAACATACCCGACACCGAAGTGTACGGTCTAAGCACGATCAACTATAACTCGTATATTCATACATACCTGTTATTCTCATACATACATAGCATCTGGAATCTATTCAAGTTATAAGTGAGAATACTCACCTGCCAGCTGTCTTAGCTACTGGTTCTTACTGAAGGACTCTCCTTGCTTAGCTCGGTACTGACTGCTACCTGACCAAGTCTAAACATTGGTTACTACTGGTTTAACTGTTACTTATTAAAAGTCACATGCCACACATGCATGGCTTGAAAGTCGCATGGAGTCATCCATGCATACTGAAAGTCGCATGAACTGGTATTTAGTACATGAAAGTCGCATGGACTTATGTGAAAGTCGCATGGTGCATACACAATCTCATCTGGAAGTCGCATGGCATATAATATGGTCTAAAAGTCGCATGGACTACATATACGACTCATCCGAAAGTCGCATGAGCTTACACTTAACATATGAAGTCGCGTGGATCCTACTCAAGCATGCAAAAGTCGCATGAAATCACATTCAGCACATGAAAGTCGCATGGATCCTACTCAGATACTCAAAGTCGCATGAAATCATACCAAACACATGAAAGTCCCATGGGCATATTTAAAAGTCGCATGAACTGAGAAATATCACATGAAAGTCGCATGGCTATACCCCTAAGCCAACTGAAAGTCACATGACATACAAACAAGAACTGAAGGTCGCATGGACCACCATTCAATATCCAAAAGTCGCATGGAATAACACTTAATACATAAAGGTCGCATGAAACAACATACAAAGTGACAAGGTCGCATGAACTCCTACATACATCAACTGGAAGTCGCATGGCACAAGGCAAGTGCTCATGCGACTGTCGCATGGCACTCCCCAGTGACCATGCGATTGTCGCATGGTATCATCTTCTCTGTAAGTTTCAACGTTTGAAAACCCAGACTCCATAGCCATAATCAATCTTTCTAAAAACTCAACCAATTCAACTCAAACTTGTTGCAAAACATTTCTCCACTTATATAAAACCTTCCTTTAAACATAAAACCATATTTTTATCAACTTTAAAGGTGTTTTTGGTTAAACTTTCTCCTGGGTTTTTCTTAAACCTTCAACAACCCAAAAACCCATATTCTGAAACATTCAATCATCACTCAAACATGGCAGAAATGATGTCTATATGATTCTAAAGAATAGAGAAACATTACCTGATGATTTCTCTGCTAAAAATTTCAAGTCTCCACAAAATGAAGCAACTCCTTCTTCCTTTCGTAGCTTTCAACAGGGCTCTCCACACACACACACAACTAGAATGGATGGAACAGTGATTGATAGAGAATGTGTGGGAGGCTGTGCCCTAATTCTTATTTATACTCACTTTCAAATCTCTTGTGGGCCGAAACCTAACTTAAAATTCCAAGTCCAAATACCACCAAAATTCTTATTGGGTTCCCACATATGTAAGCCCAATCTTACTAAATAAGTTTCTATCCACAACATACACACACACACACACACACACACACACACATATATATATATATATATAAGACATAAGTCCATCACTTAAATAATTCCCAATCATCATGTGCATAAATCACCAATAATATACATTAACATATTCTTGTACATTTTAAAAATGCGGGTATTACAAACCGTCTTTTGTTAAAATGGTATTAGTTATATCCAAGCCTAGCTCTTATTCTTGTTGGCATTATGTGTTGTTTTTATTAGTTTTTTTGTTGTTATATCGTTGTTACTCTTTGTGAGGATAAAGTTTCCGAAGCAAAACTTGGATATTTTTTTAACAAATATCATCTTTTTCTTTATGAAATTCTATCTCTTTTCTAACTGTTTGTTGATCAACATTGGTTGTGTCTAAGGCTGTTCCGATAAAAATGTTTATCACCAATAACCGTTTGACATACAAAAAGTAAACCACACGCATTTTCCGCATTCACAGGCCCATTTTCACCCTTGACTAACTCAACCGCTATGATTCTCTATTTTTTAAAAACCCTTTTAAAACCCCCAAATTGCCTCTTCGAATTACTCACCTGCTACTCATCTTCTCCGGTGATTTCACTTTTGCAATTCGTGAGTTTTCTCTGTGCTTGCTACCATGGCTCCAAAAGTTGCTACCACAAAGGTCACTCTTCCTAAGATTCCCCTCTCTTCCATCTGTTTCAAGGACAACAACTACCCCGCTGATGTTACTGTTCCTCCTCCATCCTCATCTCTTCACCAGATCATGTCCTTTCTCCACAACTACCCGTTGAACTTTGCTCTCTCGGCAAAGGTTCAAATGTTCGAGGAACATATGTGTGAGTTTTGGATGACCGCTGAAGTCGTCAACCTTAAAACCTCCGCCTAGAGCATTCATTTCAGCATGCTCTCCGACAGTAAGCCCGCTAAAATCTCCAATGACTTTCTTGCAACTGTTCTGCATCTTCCCCGCCAAGACCTTACTCCATCAACTCAAATGCTAAGGAGCTTCTCTTCTCCTTCTTTCAATACACTGTGGAGCACAAGGTTAAAGTTAACTCGATGGTACACTCTAGATCTCAACACATTCCTTTCCCCAGGTTTGTGTCCCTAATCATCTACTCCCTACTGATAACTGAAGAATACAACATTGCTTCAGTTCTGATTCCTTCCCCTTCTCTGTCGGGATCAGTATGGACAGGCTCCTCTTCATCCTTCAATCCGGCTTTAACTGCACCTATGCTTGGATTCATCTCTCTAAAGCCTTCTCCTACCATCCCTCTACCATTTTCAGGTATGTCATTTGAAAATGCACCCTCTAAATCTCTAAAACCTGTGCTTCCCTCTTCCCCTCCTAAAACAAAGAAAAGGAAAATGATGTCCAGCTCTTCTAAACCAGCAATCAAACCATCAGTAGCTCCTATTGCTCAAGCCAAATCGATAGTCACCACCAAATGCCCTAATCCCTCTATTGCTTCTCCCATCCTCTCCTATTCTGCCTCAGGTGAGGAATTTGCTGATGAAGCTCCACCAGTTCTTAGGAAAGTTCATATACGAAAACCAGCATCCACTACGGCTGGACAGGTAAAATCTCCTTTAGTTTTGCTTTTAAAGCACGTCACGACTGATGAGGAGATAACTAAAACCCATGATGTCACCGAAGTCCTATTTAAAGAAGTTCAGGGCACTAACAAAGAACAGTCATCCGAGACTTTCCAATCCCCAACCAATGAGTCTGCTAAAATACCCACTACTACTCAGGTACCACAAGTTCAAGGAACTACCATTCCTAAATCTGTTAAACTTACCCCACTATCCCTTAATGCGTCAGTCGACCCAACTGATGCTATGGATATAGACAATGCACATGATGTGTCAGCACCTAAACCCACTGACCCTGATGCACAGCCAATTACCAATGACGAAACTACAATTCCCCTAGTTTCTGAGGTCCCTCCAGTTCATGATTCTTCAGTTTTCCCTGAAGAAGAACTTACACCCAAATCCCTTGATGTGTCACAAATCCCCAATAACACTATGGATAAACCAAACACGGATGATTTATCAGTTACACACCAAACTGAGAGTGATGCCAAATCTCCCACAATCAATGAAACTGACGTTCAACCCCCTCCAGTTGAGATTACTCATGCTAATGAAGACACAGTCCTACACCAGATTGTAACTGAAGAAACTTTTCCCAAGGCCCTTGATGCATTGGTCAACCTTACAGATGCTACGGCCTCCCAATCTCTTCTAGACAAATTCTTTGATCCTCCCTCTTCTCCTAAAACAAATGTCAATCCTTTTGATGACATTGATGCTTTTGACTTTCTTCAATCCCCTAAGTCAGTACATTCTCCACAATCTGAGCGTTCAGTAGACATTACATCCTCTCTGCATAGTATCTCTGAACTTCTTCTTTATATTTCCCAGTTGGTTAAAGCAAATTCTTTCCCGGTTTCCTGCACAGTGAATAATTAAACTAAGTTTGAATGTGAGTTCAAATCTCTCGTTGAGTCTCTTACCCTCCATCTCACATCTCTCACCACAACCATCTATAGTCAAAATCTGACACGTTTAGGGATGTTCAAGCAATTCCACAGTCTTGTCACCTCTATGGCTGACTCTGCCACTATTGAATTCTCTAAGCTCAATTCACAACTTTCCACCCTTTCCCAATCTGTACATTCTCTTTTCTCCAAAGTTGATAAATTCCATGTTGTAAATCTCTCTGAGGCAGCAATTCATCATCTACAAGAATTATTTGCTCCCTCCTTCTCCGGACTACCAAATGAGATTATGGCCCTGTCCAGATCGATAGAAGCTTCAGGTATCTCTGCAGCTTCTAAGGAGGAGAAAGTTCGAAGACAATCCAAAATCTGTCCGATAATAAGAAAGAAAGCCATTGCTGATCGCAAAATTATTAAATGGCAGAGAAAATTTTCTAGGGTTGATGCGATGAAAAGCCTAGAAAATGAAGTTGCTCACCTCAAAGCCAACGAAGAAAATAAAAATAAAGCCTTGATAGATATTGAGGCTAGGCTCGCAAAAGTCAAACAGGAAAAAGCCAAAGATGAAGATGCTAAAACACATGCTGAGGGGGAGCTCAAACTTCTCCTTGATCAAAGGAAAGCTGAAGCTGAACTCTTCAAATCAGAAATAGACAGAGCTGAATGTCAACAAATAATTAGGGACACTGAAACAAGGGTATTGACTGAACAGAGAGATTCTCAGATCCCTAAACAATCAGTTGGTCCATCTACTAGTGGTCAACCTAGTCATGTTGACAAAGGTAAAGGGAAAGTGACAACATGTTCTCCGGATGATCTAATGAGAATAGGTAAATATGGTGAAGATGTCTCAGATGATGAAAATTTGTATGCCAAACAAAAGAGAATGGCTGATGAACATGGAAGACAAGTAGCAGAGAAGTTGGCTCTTGAAGAAGTTGCTGCAAATAAAATCAATTTATCTCCTTTAGAACACCAACACTAGCTTCAGGAGGAGATCGTAGCTGAAAAAGCTATACAAGAAAAGAAGAAGCAGATGATGGCTGCTAAACAAGAAGAATGGTTGGTATCTAGGTATAAAAGATTACATCCTGAGAAAATCACTTCAGTAAGGCTGCAGAAGGATAAAGATGAAATCTTTCTGAATCTTCAACGAAGAAATCTTCCAATTTATGTCTCATACTCAGTCAGGCAAGTCAAGCTCAAGTGTGCCTTCTCCGAATGGGCTGAAATAATGGCTTGTCTCTCAATACACAAGTTGAATAAGGACGTTGAATTGGTTCAGAGAGAAATCACCAAAGTGATCTGGAGCTGAAACCATTTGTCAGAAGGATAGACCTTCAAGGGCTGACAAACTAAAATTTCAGAGAAGAAATTTCAGACACAAGAAGTCTCAGCAAAAAATTCTAGAGCTGATATCTATTGGAGAGCTTCCAAACTGCAAAGGAATTGATACATCCTTACCTCCTAGATTCATTCCTGAAGTAGGAAAGGTTCTCTCTAATCCAAGAGGGTTTTTCTTCCTTGATGCCTACGACAAGATTCGTTTTTAAAGAATGTCAGAATTTGCTAGGGCTGACGTTCTTCATGTGAAGTCTCTCAGATACTTCATTGATCATAAAGATCCAGCTGTCAAAGACATTCTGGATGAGTTTCTGAGACAAATCAAGCTCAAAACTCCTAGTGAACCCATTCCTGATGAGTTCAAACCAATTATTTCATAAAGTAAATTCCTTTATTCCTTATTCTTATCATTTGTTATTTAATTTTTGTAACTACTCATGGATTATAAACAAATAGGGGGGATTGTTAGTCCTATATTTGTATATATTCCATTCCTGAAGGATTATTCTTTATTCTTTTGTAAATTGTTCTGATGCACCACATCTGAAGAAAGAAGCCTGAAGTTCATCTGAAGATTTGTTCTGAAGTGAACAACAACTGAAGTAAGTCTTCAGTTATCAAAAGGTCTTCATCACTGAAGACACATCAAAGTACCAGCTTCTTCTTGTTATGTAAAGTGCGCAATCAACGCATCTGAAGGAACTTGAAACGGCAATCTTGTTTTCTGTTCCTAACTTTATGAAGAGCAGTACAAGTGTAATTAAATTAGATGGTCAGGTTTAATTTACTTAGCGTATAAATACCTTCTCATTGTTCGAGAAAAGGTTAAGCGTTTGTTTGCTAATTTGCATTCAAGTCTGTTCTTGTTTAGTTTGTACTCGGTGCTCAAGTTTGTTCTTTTGCACTCTTTGAAGTCTGGTTATTAATATAATCTTACTTTGAAAACTTTCGTGTGTTCGTTATTTAAAACTATTTCGGCACTTTGATAATTAATCATTGTTAGTTTTTACTTGGTTGGGAAAAACATGGATGGATCCAAGTAAGGTTTCATCCCGATGCAAGTTGGCGTACATCTTAGCAAGGCTCAGTGTCCTACTTCACCAGCAGAGCAGAAGAGGATGAAATCAACTCCTTTTGCCTCCGCTATAGGATCGATTATGTATGCCATGTTATGTACTAGGTCCGATGTTGCTTATTCAATAAGTGTCACGAGTAGATATCAAACAAACCCAGGAAAGGATCATTGGGTGGCTGTCAAGAACATTCTCAAGTATTTGAGAAGGACTAAAGACATGTTCTTGGTCTTTGGAGGAAGTAGAGACGAAATCAGTGTAACTGGTTACACGGATGCTAGTTTCCAAACCGATATAGACGACTTCAAGTCGCAGTCAGGATTTGTATTCACCCTAAATGGAGAAGATCTTGGAAAAGCTAGAAGTAAGATACAATAGCATATTCTACTATAGAGGCTGAGTACATTGCAACAAATGATGTAGCAAAAGAAGCGGTTTGGCTAAAGAACTTTATCTCAGATCTTAGAGTTATTGCCGGTATCTCTAGACCGATTGATATTTTCTATGATATTACGGGAGATTTAGCGCAAGTAAAAGAACCAAGAGATCATCAATGGACCAGACATGTACTTAGAAAGTATCACATCATCTCAGAGATAGTCGGAAGGGGAGATGTGAGATTATGCAAAATACTGACAGAAGACAACGTAGCTGATCCGTTGACTAAGGCGCTGGCTAGAGAAAAGCAAGAGAAACATGCTAGTTCCATAGGAATACAGTATATGGGACCTAGCAGCTAGTTTAGTAATTTTATTATAACCATGGTTTAAACTTAAAATCTACAATTATGTATTTATATTTCATAGTTATTGAAATAGAAGGTTCTTACATAATTTTTAATGTTTACCATTTTTACCATATTTAACCTATCCATGATACCTAAGCTTCGTATCTAAATCTTTCCGTAGCTACTTGATGTAGTGGGAGCTACAACAAGGAGATAACGCTATTATAAATGATTGATGACTTATTCGTGCAGAGAATAAAAGCACAAGTTTGTGACCAAGTATTTATAGATATTTGTTAGGAGAAAAAAATATTGGAAGTGATCCGAATCAAGCCTACTCCATGGAGCAATGTCCTGAGTAAGCTTGATTGGTTGTCCTTAAACCTGAGATGTTTGGTTTGGGGCACGAGGACTTCTGTACTTTAGAACGTCTTAACGTCATGCTATAACTGGGTGACCATACGGGGCATTACTAGGTGTAGTGGAAGCCGTATCCTCAAATGCAAACAGTCAAGATGGGATTTGCACCTTCCTTTAAAAGGAAGAGATATTTCAGGGCCCCTTGACGATTAAGACTAAGTGAAATGCGTGGCCGCGCTCAGATAGAATGATAAGGTATCATTTGGTAGATCTGCAATTGCAGTTAGTCGAAATAAGAGTCAAGTAAGAAAATATGAATTTTTAGAATTTACTTTGTGCTCCATGTCTAAAGTTACATCAGCTTTAGGAGCAAACTTCTGCAATTGATCTTTCTGATTGAGTATGAAACATTGACAACCAAAGATATGCAGAAAGCTGATGCTTGGCTTCCTTCCCTTGAGCACTTCATATGGAGTTTTGTTGTGCCTCTTGATAATAAGGGACCTGTTCTGTGTGAAACATGCATAACTTACAGTTTCAGCCCAGAAATTAAATGGTAAACCACTTTCACACAACATGGTTCTGGCAGCTTCAATCAATGTTCTATTTCTTCTTTCAGCTACACCATTTTGTTATGGGGTTCTTGGAGCAGAAAAGTTTTGAGATATCCCTTTCTCATCACAGAAGGATTCCAGAGTTTGATTTCTAAATTCAGTTCCATGATCACTTCTAAGACTCCTCACCAGATTGCCATTCAACACTTCCATCTTCTTGATAAAACAAATAATTTCTTTAGCAGCCTCACTCTTTGCTTTAAGAAAGAAAACCCAAGTGTATCTTGAGAATTCATCAACCAATACAAGAGCATACTTACTTCCGCCAATACTAGCAGTTGCAACAGGTGCAAAGAGATCCATGTGCAACATATAGAAAGGTTCTGTAATTGAGAACACCTGCTTAGATGGAAATGATGTCTTATGCTGCTTTCCCTTCTCACAAGCAGTGCAAGGTTTAGGCTTAAGATAAGTCAGTGAAGGTAGTCCTGACACTAGTTCACCCTTGCTCAACTTGTTGATATTTTTGAAATTAAGGTGGGAAAGCCTCTTGTGCCACAGCCAATTTGTATCCTCATTATTCTTGGAGTACAAACATGTTTCCTTTGAAGGGTCACCAGAGGACATGTCAAGTGTATACACATCCTTGGTTCTCTTGGCACTAAACAATGTACTACCTTCTTCATTTATGATGGAGCCTCCTGTCTTTGTGAAGTGGACTTCATTATCTCCATCACACAATTGACTTATGCTTATGAGATTATATTTCAACCCTTTGACATATGAAACTTTGGACAGTTTAAGGTTCCCATTATGAAGTTCACCATAGCCTTTTGTTTGCCCATGATTGTTGTCACCAAAGGTCACTCTTGCATCCTTCTCTTTCTTGTAGTTACTGAGCAAATCCTTGTTACCTGTCATGGTTCTTGAACATCCACTGTCAAGAAACCAAGAACCAACACCCTACACAGATTTGAATGAAAGAAGAGTTAGTGACACAAGTAGGAATCCACTACTTAGTGGATCCCTGTGGAATGCACCTAGCTTTCCACTTCATCTCATGTTTCTTATGTATGAGAGGAATGACTATGTTATCATCACAAGTCCGCTGTCATGAATTCCCTTCTAAAGAACATTCAAATGCCTTATGCTCTTTGCTTCCACATTTATAACATTTTTGAGATTTTGTGGTCTTGGTGCATTGAACAACCTGGTTTGAATTTCAATGAGATTTCTTATTAGTTATCATTTGACTAACTTGACCATTCAGCTTATGAAGCTTATCCTGTAAACTTCTTAGGTCTTTATTTACAGGCACCTTAGATTGATCTTTGTTTTTAGAAAGTTTTTGACCAATCTTTGGAGTGGAAGAAATGGGAACAATGTGAACATCATTCTTTTTACTCATAGTTTTTTCAATTGAAAGATAGTTGATTACTTCTAGATCAATTGATTGTTTAGAAGATGACCTATGATCAGCTGACAGGTTATCAGCTGAGCATTTATCATCTACTAACCTATCAGTTGATGGAGTAGTATTAGCTAATGATTCTTTAGTTTGTAAAATGTTAAGAATTAAGTCATCTATTTTCAAGGTTTGACAACATAATGTCTCTGAGGTCTCAACTAATGATTCCTTTCCTTTACTCACATCCTTTGACTTTGTGTTATTAGTATTTTTACATTCTGAAATCTTACTAGAGGATGATTCAACAGAAGGAATAATTGATTCTTTTGAGTGGGAACTCTTGCTTCTAACAAACTTATTTGTGAACACACTTTTGCCTTTAACAGTTTTGTGAAAAGTCTGTGGCAAAATGTCAACTTTGTCTAAGATATTAAGGTTCTTATTAGAATCAACATAGTTAGCAGCCTAAGAGTAATTTCCACCAATAATAGCTTGAACTTGTTTGAGTATCTGCTCCTTGACACACTGAGTGGTCTTTTCTGCAGATACACACCAAGACTTTACTACTTTTTGGAGGTCATTAAACTTTTTGGTTGCTTCACTAGTTTCTTTTACTAAGATCTCATTAAGTATCTTTTGATTAGCTAGTTCATCATTTAAGATTGTTATCTGCTTAAGTTCCTCATCCTTAAGAATTAACTTTTCCTTTAGTGATTCTACTTCTAGTTTTAGCTTCTTCTCTCTTTGAATAGAAGACTAGAAATCAATACACAAGTAATCAAACATAGAATTTTTCTCATTATCATCATAGTTAATAAATTTTCCAATCTGATACATAGAAGAAGGATCCCAGTTAGTAGTTGAACAAGCTTCAGCAGCCTTTTTCATGTCTTCATCAAAGGAACTACCATCATTGTTGTTGGCTATCATGCAAAACTGAGCAGAGATCACCTCATCTTCATCTGAGGAGAGATCTTCTTCTGCCCAATCTTCTTCTTCTTCAGCAACAAGAACTTGGCCCTGGGCTTTCTTCTTTTTCTTCTTGTCAAGGACATCAGCAAGGAGTTTCTTATACTTGGCTTCATAATCAATTTTGCCCTCCTGCTTTTGTACAGATGAAGAACCAGTGTTATATTTGGACTTACAGTCACTGGCTATGTGGCCAATCTTGCCACACTTATAACACTCTGCTGTAGAGGCATCAAAAGTGGATTTGGGCTTGACAAACTTTGATGACCTCTTGCTGAACCTCTTGACACCCTTTCCCTTCTTGAAAGGTCTTGACTTCTTAACCAGCATTGCTACACCTTCAACCAACTCCTCCATATTACTTTCCTCACAATCATTCTCCTCATCACTATCTCCAGCACTCTTCTCTTCATCTCCTTCTTCATCAGAACTAGAATCAATAGCTACAAAGCTTCTCATCTTTGTATCTCTTGATACAAGGGCAGTTGGTGCAGCTTTCACGACCTGCTTCATCTCCTTGGATGACAACTTCCTTTGTTTGACTGATTGCTCATGGTTTAGCAAGTTACCATAGAGAGCAACCAGAGACATTTCCTTAATCTTCTTACTGTGTCTTAGAACAGTGACAAAGTGATCCCATGTTTCAGGGAGGGAGTCTAGAAACTTGTTCACCAAAACAAAGTTGCTCTTGGTTATGTCTGCCCTTTTCAAGTCATTAACTAGGCAGTTGAATCTGGTGTATGTCTGTGTAAGACTCTCACCTTTCTGAGCAAAGAAGAATTCATACTCTCTGTTGAGGAGGAGCTTCTTGTTCTCCTTCACCTCTTCAGTCCCTTCATATGCAACTGTGAGTGTATCTAACATCTCTTTAGCAGAAGAATAGTTAAGCACTTGATGATATATTTCATTTGGTAGTGCAGAGACAAGAGCTGATCTAGCCTTAACATCTAGGCTAACCAACCTCTTATCTTCATCTATCCACAAATGCATGGGTTTGGTTATGATTCTTTCTGTTGTAGAGGTTTGACCTTAAGATTCTGATGGAATGGATAACACTGATGTTGGAACATAAGGACCATCAGTGACTATTTCAAGCATTTGGATATCAAGGGTGGATAGGAAAAGTTGTGCTCTACTTTTCCACATGGAGAAATTTTCAGCATCAAACATGGGACATCTTGTTAAGGACCCAGTGTTTGAGATATTCATGTTGTTTGCAGATGAGACCATATTGAGAGGGGTAGAAGCAGTTGTAGAGTAAGCAAAACAGATCTAGATATTGATTATCTAACCTGCTCTGATACCAGTTGTTAGTCCCAGATTGAGTACACAACAACAAATGTTTGTAAAAGGGGGGGTTGAATACAAACATTAGCTTTTAAAAGTTAAAGACACACTGGTATACTTTTACATGTACTAGAAACGGAAATTCTAAGTACAATAAAAGGTGGCAGTCTAATTGTCTAACACATAGACAAACTAACTCTAAAACAGCTAATGTATATAGAGTGTTCAACACATGAACAAGTTTGATTCTACACAATGCTTAAACTCTACGAATTTCTCAACTGATGAGATTTTTTTTCTGTGGAGTAGATACTTCACTGTGTTGTATTGTGTATATTTGCATGTCCACCATGCATGAGTATATATAGAAGTCTTGGTGAATCCGGTTGCATGACGGTAAGAGACAAAGAGGATGTGGAAATATAATATTTTAATTGTAAAGGTAGTGGGTGAAAAGTAAAGTTACTTTAATCAAATGTTTGATAAAAGTAATTGTACTTTTCTGCAAAAGTGCAACCCATTTACAATATAAAATATTAAAGCCCACATCTACTGTTGTGTAGAAGTATCTTTCCCTTTCCATGATTGTACTTTAATAAACACCATGCTTCTGTTTGATTTGACTTTACCAAGTATGGGATTGCCAGCCATACTTAGTTGTTTGAACAAATCTTCAAGATCTTCGTCTGTTTGAGGTATCATTATCCTTTTCCAGAGGATAAGATCAAACCTTTTTGTCTCATACTTGATCCAAAAAGTGCATTTTTACTTTTACAAACAAAGATCTAAGGCATAATAGAACAACACATGTTCTGCGTTTTACATATGACTTACAATCTGAGAAGATAGAGTAGATTTGACATTTTTCATGACTCAGCTAACAGATTGTACAAGGAACTCTGATATTCACTACTCAATTGACAAAATATATCAGTTGATCACTTTTTGCTAGGACTCAGTTGACACATATTGCTCAGCTGATCATATAGATGCTTAGCTGATCAATAGTAAGCTTAGGAGGACATAAGCTCATGTATTTGTATGATCAGTTGATCAATAGTGCTCAGTTGATCATTCAAATACATCAGTTTATGAGGGGAGATGACTTGTGTAAAGGAAGACTTACTTAGCTGATGCTCTGGGCCTCAGCTGATCCATTTGTTCACTCAACCGATGGAGTAGGCACTCAGCTGATCAATTTGTTCACTCAGTTGATCAATTTGTTCACTCAGCTGATGAAGTATTTTCCTTAACTGATCAACTTTCTTCACTTGTTTTCTTCATCTGATGCTCCTTGGCTGATATCCCTTAGCTGATACATTGAGTAGGATCTGATGCTCAGCTAATGGTTCCATACTTAGAATATTTTTACATAAACTGATTCAAACAACACATGTTTGAATTCTATCTAAGGCATACTGAACGTAGGGTTTGGTTATCATCAAATTCTATGTTTTAGGATAGGCAGAGTTGATTATTAGGGTGAAGGGATTATCTCCCCAACACTATTGGAGGTGTTGGATTCGGTGGGAGCTCACCCAATGAGACTTCACCTTGTACTTAGGTTTTGGCCTTGTTTTCCCCGTTGTGGCTAATGGGAAAACGCATAGGATTTTTGGGCATGTTATCGAATTATATATATATATATATATATATATTTGCGTGGTTGTGTTTTATTTTTCTATGCATGGATTAGGATTCGCATGCTAGACAATTTTTCATATAAAATTAAATAAAAGACAACATTTGTTAAAATGGTTAACAATCTCGCGCTAATAGAATTGACAAAGAAAATATAAACTTGGTATTATATTTAAAAGGTGCTTAAAATCGTTTTGACACCTACTTTGTTAATTCGCAAAAGGTTTTATAAACCGGAAACAAAATCCCGTTTTTCAAAATGTAAATCACGCACCATCCGTAAGATGACACCACTCGAATCTAACGAAACAAGGATGATTGTCGAGCTAAGCACGAGTCATTCCTTGTGTAGTTGTGTGGAAGGTGAGTGGGGTAACTCGCATGATTGGTTGTCGAGCTAAGCACGAGCCAATTGATGGTCGAGAGTGCCACCCGTGTGTCTTGTCAGACGGTTTACAATCTTAGTATATAGTTCTTGATTAGTTGTCAAGCTAAGCACGAGCCAAACAAAAATTATATATTAAGATTGGTGTAAGGAAGGGATCAAACATGCCAACCGACATAATGGATGTCAACGGATCCCACAAGTGTCTAAGAGTTGTAATAGAGATTGCAAGTGGTAAAATGGTTGCCGGCCTAAATAGCTTGGCCACGTGATCCGCGGTAAACCCGTCACGGTGCGAGGTGAAATAAGGTTCTTAGCCCTTGTTATAAATAATTGTTTTTATCTAAAACCATGGGGTAATTATTTTAACAAGGTTTATCTAAACTAACCAAAACTCGTATTATTGTTATTTATAGATGTCAAACCATAACAACACTACGTCAAACATCTCACTTCGTGTGTTCCTAGAAAGGGAGAAACTCATAGGGATGAACTTTATTGCATGGCTTAGGCAATTGAGGATTGTCCTTCGCCATGAGTCAAAGTTGCACATCCTTGAGGAACCCTTTCCGGAGCCACCTGCTACCAACGCGACTTGGGTCATCCGATACGGGTATGAAAAACGTGTTGAGGACACACACGATGTTGCCTACCTCATGTTGTAAACTATGAGCTCGGAATTGCGAAAGCAGCTCGAGCACATGAGTGTGTACAATATTTTAAACAAGCTGAAGGACATGTTCGAACAGCAAGTTAGGCTGGAACATTATGAGTGTGTTAAAAGCCTAGTCGGTTGTAGGCTGCAGGAAGGCGGGAATGTTGGTCTTCACGTCCTTAAGATGAAGGCGAACGTGGACCAAATGGAGAGGTTAGGATTTCCTATTGGGAGAGAGCTCGCTGTGGATATTGTACTCCAGTCTCTGCCCGCATCATATGATAAGTTTGTCACAAACTATCATATGCAAGGAATGGAGAAATCCTTTAGCGAATTGCTTGGCATGTTGAAGTCTGCGGAGTCTGACATGGTGAAGCATAGTTCCACCTCAACCACTCCCGTCTTGGGTTTAAAGAAATAAAAGAAAAGGAAGAGAAAACTGACCCTAAAAGGAAAGGTTGGAGTTTCCAAGCCTATCCTTGATATTTAGTCGAAGGACATAGAGAATGTGCCTCAAGAAGAGACTCAAGAACAGGTGGTTTGCTACTTCTGTGGAAGATTTGGAAATTGGGGCCATCATGCCTGCCCTACGTGCCGAGAGGATATAAAACTTCTCAGGAAAGAGAGAGTTAACTTTCCATCTTCAGGTACGTTCATGATTCATTGCTATTCTTATATAAGCTGAGTAGTTGACCCGAGCTGATTGACTCACGTTTGTCACAAATTTATTTTGTTACAAAGTGTAGGTCCTTTGGTGCGAGAAAAGCATGAAGAACCGGATCTCGAACGAGGAAACCATGGTGATTGTCCTCTAAGAGAAGATAAGGAGACTTGATCTTGCTTTTGTCGCCGGTTTATTTATTACTTTGTTTTATTGCCCTGCGTGGCAAGTAACATCTCTTTGTATGCTTTTTTTCAATTACGATGGACATAATTTTGAAGCTTTAAGAATTGATGTAAAACCTTTTAAGCGTTATTTATTCAAGGTTTTTATGTTATAGCTCATGTGTTGTCTTGCCCTGTGTGGCACAAAACTTTACATGTGGTGACGATGAGTTTATTCTTAAAATATGAAATTTGTTGTGAGATATTTTGTACAAAATTTTCCATGTCATGGCATACACAAGGTTTTGTTACAAGTAATAGAATATTCATGAATAATTGATTCTAAATCCAAAATAGTTTGGATTAGTTATCTTTGTGTGATAATCAACTTAACCACATAAACAAGAGATATATCACCTAGATCCGTGTGGTTGGGATCTCGGAATAGTTTAGCCTCGGGCTAAAAGTTTTGATGTTGGTCTTGTTTATTAGGCTAAGATGATTATGAGATCCTTCACCGGAGTTTGTGAAAGGATTATAGGCTTGTTGGATATTGATCACATTTTGTGGATAATCCGTTAAAGCACACCACAAAGAATAACGAAAGAGAAACTTCTTCGTCACTACCTTGATGGTAGTAGTTGCGAGACGTTTACTAGTTTGGGTATATGTCTGAAACCTTATTGGTGATCGAAATTAACCAAGACAAATTTCAGAATCAATACGGCATATAGATCAAGATACTTAGATCTAGTTAAGATGCTAAGGTACCTATTATCTATATATTGGATGACCATATAGTGAATTGTGGAATTGTTTCACAATTCATATCCTGCTAAGACGCATTGGTACATGGTGTCATGGAGTAGAGAACCGGGTGTTATTGATCCGGTTTATGACGGGTCAAGAATGTGTGTCCGATTTGTTGGGATATTCATTTACCATTGTGACTAAGTCCTCAAATCCAAACTTAATTGAGAGTCTATTTAGCATTTATTAAGATACGACTAGAAAGGTTCTTGGCTTGTCTATCTTATACTTCGAAGTTATCCATTCTACATTCAGTGGGAGATGGATAAACTTGAAATCAAGAAGTGCTAATACATTTGAGGAGTTCTTCTAAGTTTTAGCTATTTAACCTTTTGAGAACAATGTTTGTTGCTTAAAAGGGGAAGAAGATAGAATCTAAAACTAAGGCATTCCAGTGGAAGAACGTGGGACTTAAATGAAAGACTTGATGATGATACTAGCATATAATCTGATATCTTTGATAGATGATCAGCATGGTTATGCTGGTATGCCTGACTAAGAGTCATTACTTCTTTTAATTCTGATAAGAGTCATATTGAGACAAAGAGATATGGGTTTCTCATATCTAAGTGGCAATGACTTGTTTGTGAGTCATGTTGAGTTCACCACCTATCGGAAGACGTAGTGGATCCAGAATTCACTAAAAATAAAAGAAGTAAATGATAAAGAGATGCAATCCATTTGAAATGTCCAAGTACTTGACTTGACTTGATCCCATACCTAGGTGTATACCAAGGTGGAAGTAATGGGATTAATATGGATGGAATTGTAGACAACTTCAAATACCGACTAGTGGTAAAGTTTTCTTGATGGTTATGGAGAAACTTGTCATAGTGGCTATGCTGAATAATGTTTAATACTGGTGGATATTAATGACCGCGTTCCGTCATGGAACCATATGATGAGGAAGTGCTTATAACACTCTCCGAGGGTCTTAATGTACTTCCGTAGTATGCGAATTATGTCTACAAAAGTGGATAAGTCCAATTCGGACTTATGCTTGCATCTTAAAGGAAATATCTTTGCTTACTATTAGAAAATCAAAGTGATGAGTTTTCTAGAAGCGTAGAGAAAACCTTTTATATGTGTCAGGGCTAGTGGGAGCTTTGTTGTACTCCCAGTGTTAAATGTCTACTGATAATAATGTCCCGATAATAGTTTATCTGCAAACCTAATTTAGGATTTACTGCTTCATAAGGCCATTTAGGAGATACAAAATTGGATAGTATTTAGTTCAAGAAATATAGAGATATGTTCTTGATGTTTGACGACTAGAATAGGCTTGGAGTAATTAGTTACTCTAATGCGTGTTTCTATTAGTATAACTGTTGATTTTGATAAAGGTTTATGGTCCTAACTTGTGGTGTTGATTGTTGGTTCTTAAGTATCACTAACCCTATTGTGGGCTTTTGAGACAATAAGGGTGTGATTACTTTAACCTTTTTGAAAAGTAAGATCTCTTTGGTTAATACTTTTGAAGTAGTCTTGTCAAAGGAGATATGATTGAATAACAAACGTACTTGTGGATGTTGTGGTACAAGTCCACTAGTTAAGCCGTTGTTATGGATTAGTGATGTTTATCATACTAGGTCAATTAGCATTTCTAATGCATGTAACTTGGCTTGAATATGTTTTGGTTTATGTTTGATTTGTACTTATATTTTGGGGACGTTAGGAAGTATTGCAATTCATACTATATCGATTATTAAATGGAGATTTAATAATACGCCGAGGGCGGGTATTTTATGAATCCTTATTGTGTTCCATCTTAGCATGTTTAAACACTTCCGAGAATGTTTTCCATTCTAAAATCTCCACAATCGATTATACTCTATGGGAAGGAAGTATAAATTAAGATTGAGGTAAAGATTTGGTTTTGTTAAACGTGATTCTTGCCTATACTTGAAATGGGTTTCAAGTGATTGGAGGACCCACACCCGAGTTTGCTTCATGGTTCTGGTCCTAAGTGACTCGGGATGATGATGGCGTTCCATCCTTAAACTAGAGATACATGTGATCCAAAAGCATAGGTCTGCTTTGCTTTGATCGTTTTCTAACGCGGTCTGTAACTGGTCGTTATAAGTGAGATGATTGGGTAGAGTATTATCTATGTGGCGGGACTATGTAGTCGAAAGGAATTTGTTCCTCTATGTATAGAGAAGATATCCATGGGCCCCTCGATAATTGAGTGCTGACGTTCATATGCATGGCCGTGCTCAAGTTATATTGGTGATGGATCAATGTGAACTTGGTTTGTTGGTCATCACTAATCTAGAATCAATAAACATAATCGTGAACGATCTAAAGGTTGACTTTATTCCATGCCTTGTGTTCACATAGGATATCGCGAACAAATGGATGTACATGTTCATTTGTCTTTAGGACAATCATTTTATGATTGGAATCTTGTCAACAGTGGCATACCCTATACTGACTTGGGAGCATAGATGTCTTGCTAGAGGTCGCTCTATGTTTGTGTTATTTTTCGTAGTCGTGCCACGTGCAAGTGGGAGTCTGTTGGAATATGCCCGCTGACACGAACGAGTTAATAGCATTGCTGATGAAGTATAGGCCTATTGGGTCACACACCAAGTATTGATTCTGACAACACGATCAAGCAAAAGAAAGAAAAAGGCCAAAATGGGTTTTGGCAGCATGGTACACGGGCTGTGTTCTTGAACACGGGCTGTGTCCAGCCCAACTAGCACGGGGCGTTTTGGCCCAAGTAGAGGCCGTGTGCTTTGGGCCTACACGGCCGTGTAGGTGAACACCGGCCGTGTTGAGCCTATTAGACACGAGCTATCTAGGCCCAATTGAGGCCGCGGGCTTTGGGCCTACACAGTCGTGTAGGCCAACACGGGCCGTGTATGGTCACTGTAACAGCAGAATTAACATTCTTAAACACACCTTTTAATGAGATTAAGTGTGGTGTTAAGTGAGCTATGTTTTTCTGGGCCAAGGAACAGACTCTTGGGAGTTCTAGAGTTCTTGTTCATGAGAAGTCTCTCTCTAATTGCTCTCCTTAGTTATGATCTAGTTTGATGCACAAAAGAGTGTGTTATACACAATTTGGTTGTTGTTTTGGTGTCTAACACCAACCTACTAGCATTGGGGAATCAAGTGTGCTTGCGGTGGACTTCACTAGAGGGATTCTTCTTGAATTCTACACACTTTGACAAAGAAGAAAGCTTTTGGTGATCTTGTATGATAGTATAATCTTTCTTCTACCTTGTTTATTATATTCTAATTGCAACTTCGTGTTTAGATGTTGGTCCATGGCATGTGTGTTTGTTTGGCTAGCTTAGAGTTTTTGTATTGTATCTTGCTTCCGTTGCTACTCGATTATGCCAAACAAATACCTTCAGAAATTGCAACTAATATAAACAAGACAAGTAGAAATGGTTATACCTCAATGCTAAACACAAAGCAATCCTTTCTTGTCAAGTTGTAAGAATCCAAGAAAGAATTCCTCCAATGAAGTACACCCTAAGCTTGTTTGATTCCCAAGTGCTAGCAAGTTGGTATTTTAACACCTAACCAACAATCAAAATAGTTTCTTACACTCTTGTGCACCAAAAGAACACCAAGAAGAAGAAGAACAAAGAGAGAATGTAATTCACAAGAACTAGAACACTTAGACCACTCAAAAGTCTGTTATCTTGCAGAGAAAACGTTGCCCCTTTGTCTACCACAATAAGTTGACATAAACACCATTAAACATAGTGTTTAAGGCTGTAACACCACTTTTCAGTTTTTTAACTTAAAAACATTATCTTTACAAATTAGTACCAAAAGATACCATAGTTTCACAAAATACTGTTTCTAACCTTACACGTGCTAACATTTACAAAGTAGTGCCAAGTTTGATTCTTGAAAACCAGGAGCTATCCCGCTGAACATTGCACTAGGGCCTCACCTTGCTGGAACTGCCACCTGCAAACATACAAAACTGAGACATAAGCTAACGCTTAGTAAGCATACTAACTGAACATAAATAAACGTAAACAGAAGTAAAGTCTTCCCCGATGTCTTGCAACCAAGCTGTAGCACATGCAACCTACATAAACTGTTATTGTTCTTGGTATACAGCATATCTGTATACCCTGTCTCTGTACTGGTACATAACTACGTACCCTGATATTGATCTTGTGCAGAGCTATGCCAGCTGGTTAGCTATACACTACTGCTATACAACATATATACATTTCAAAACTATGTCCCATAACAAGGATATCATACTGTTTATCTAAAGTATAATCATATGCTAAACATGCTAAAGGACTAATATACTCACCTGGTAACTGAGAGTAATATGCTAAACAAGTGACGTGAACTGTCAAGTATCCATCCTGTATCAGAGAAATAGATAAACATTACTAACTTCTCAAGCTGAACTGAGAAAGGGTCTACACGGGTTGTGTAACCCTACACGGGCTGTGTACCCAGCATGCTACACGACTACTCATGGCTACATGCCATGTGTTAACACGTCACCCTACACGGGCCGTGTAACCCTACACGGGTCGTGTACCCTCTATGCTACAAGACCATGTATCCCTACATGGCTTGTCACCGCCTTTTACTTCTACACGGGCCGTGTAACCCTACACGGCCGTGTACCTTACATTCTACATGACCATGTTCAACTACATGGTCTATCACCAGCTTAAAACAGATGTACACGGGCCATGTAGACCTACATGGGCCGTGTACACAACGACCTGCAACTTTCTGTCAAGAACACAACTGCTGTTCTTGATCTAACTCTTAATACAAACGATTTCCAGCACTTGTATTATGTACTATGACTTACAAAACAGCTAAACAACATCATAAACATGCAAACAACAACATGAGGTCAACGATTCACCATGAATCTCTCTTTGACCCAAAAACTACCAAACAACACATACCTCACTACTTGAGATAGCTTGGGTGAAATCATGGTGCCCTTGTCTTGCTGATTGAATACAGAGGTTGCTAAACAAGCTTGGATCTTGAACGGAGATGGAATGGCTTGAATGTGTCTATGGGTTTGACTTTTCAAGTCAAACCTAGCTACACTTATATATATACACTCTTTCTAGTAATTACAAAACAGCCCCTAGACTTACCATCTTTCAAACTGATAATTTTAGCCCCTCTAGTTTTATAAACACCTCTAGTCTTTAATTAAACATAGCCATAGCAACTTTTAAACTTTGGGGCGTTACAAAGGCTGTTAATTATGCTATTATAGTGAACGTACACGGCCCGTGTTCATCAACACGGTCGTGTAGGCCCAAAGTCTACGGCCGTGTAACACCTTTAGAGTGAACTCTAAAAATCTCTAGGCGCATGCCTTTGCTTCTCATACTTTCATACATCTAAGTAAGGAACTAACCTTCCTTATTGTAGTACAAATATTGATCTCTTGCTTGACGTATTTACTGGCTCAACCTTTCACTTTTCCACTTACTAATCCCTATCTGATCAACTACTGCGCTCTCTTTGATACAAAACTCACCTTTTCTTTTGCTGTGTTACCGATGACTGTCACTAAACTTTTCAGATATCACTTTTAAGTATCAAATTGTGTCACTACATTTCATATGCTCAATAACAATACACGTTGGACAAAATGAGTTACTTCTA
Source organism: Dittrichia graveolens (assembly GCA_038502395.1). Lineage (NCBI taxonomy): Eukaryota > Viridiplantae > Streptophyta > Magnoliopsida > Asterales > Asteraceae > Dittrichia > Dittrichia graveolens. The sequence goes on along the minus strand of JARJIL010000005.1, from coordinate 64,136,397 downwards.
TCAAATTCTTGGTGATATCATTCACCACTTCTGTCATCTGTCATAGAGCTAAAAACTGTTCTGTAATCTAATATATTCAAGCTGATTGGTGCAAATTGCACCTCTGACATTTCTTTAAACTGAGGTCTAATCGTTGCCTCCATCTATACCTTTTCTTTCTCTAGTAACAATAAAGTCTACTAAACTTTTTCTGTTCCATACTACAACTCAAAACATGTATAACTTTTCATTCTACTAGACATCCGACTATACGGAACGCCCCCTTCTATTTCTGCTAGTCAACGATTGTTCACAATCGAATCTACAACCCCCTTCCAAAAGGAGATGCTTTACCTATTGAAAATCTATGTAAGTGTACCCCTTTTCAATTCGTATAATTGATATGTTTTGGCCTTGGTTCTTCCAACCCTCTGAACCTACATCACTGCAGCCTATACCGCTACATCTACTCGTTTCTATAACATCACCTCCAGTCTCTCTGACACTTGCTCAACCACCCGGTTGCTTATACAAGGGATGTTCGTCTGTAGGGCTTTACCCATCTCTGTAGCTACTATCTCTCTTACTGTACTATTCCCATACTCTTGCAATTCCTCTGTATCTTAATTCTTTCTAGTAAAATTACCCGTAGGTCTAGTGCTTGGGATAAGAATTTCATTCTAGATCATACCTGTCTCTAGCTTCTTGAGGACTACTTGCCTCAGACTACTATGTCTAACACATTCCAGCTCTAGCTCTTTCTATATCAAAACTGTACAGAACTTGCTATATAAACATGCTATCACACATAATCCACAGGGTTCATTCTGATCTTGCCAAGCTTCAGTATGTACCATGTGTTTATAACAATATGGGCCCTATATTATTATGAACACATTATACCTCACTTATGCTTAACTTAACCAATCAGATTCCCGCTTCATAAAACAATACTGAACACTTATTAACATAACTGTGCTGCTCAAGCATATACAAGATATCTCATGCTCAAAGTACTAAAACAGATAATAATTAAAACTGCTACTACTCGTATGCTCACCACGGTTTACTGCCCCAGGGATAGCTCCACTTAATCTCAAAACCATGGTTTAAGTTTAGACATCACACTCATGCGTGTCCGAATCCCTTAAACCTTAGCTCTGATACCAAATTGTAACACCACTTTTCAGTTTTTTAACTTAAAAACATTATGTTTACAAATTAGTACCAAAAGATACCTGAGTTTCACAAAATACTGTTTCTAACCATACACGTGCTAACATTTACAAAGTAGTGCCAAGTTTGCTTCTTGAAAACCAGGAGCTATCCCACTGAACATTGCACTGGGGCCTCACCTTGCTGGAATTGCCACCTGCAAACATACAAAACTGAGACATAAGCTAATGCTTAGTGAGCATACTAACTGAACATAAATAAACCTAAACATAAGTAAAGTCTTCCCCGATGTCTTGCAACCAAGCTGTAGCACCTGCAACCTGCATAAACTATTACTGTTCCTGGTACATAACTACGTACCCTGATACTGATCTTGTGCATAGCTATGCCAGCTGGTTAGCTATACACTACTGCTATACAACATATATACATTTCAAAACTATGTCTCATCACAAGGATATAATACTGTTTATCTAAAGTATAATCATATGCTAAACATGCTAAAGGACTAGTATACTCACCTGGTAACTGAGAGTAATATGCTAAACAAGTGACGTGAACTGTCGAGTATCCATCCTGTATCTGAGAAATAGCTAAACATTACTAACTGCTCAGGCTGAACTGAGAAAGGGTCTACACGGGCCGTGTAACCCTACACGGGCCGTGTAACCTCTATGCTACACGTCCATGTATCCCTACATGGCCTGTCACCGCCTTTGACTTCTACACGGGCCGTGTACCTTACATTCTACATGACCATGTTCAACTACATGTTCTATCATTGGCTTAAAACACATGTACACGGGCCGTGTACACGACGACCTGCAACTTTCTGCGAAGAACACAACTGTTGTTCTTGATCCAACTCTTACTACAAACGTTTTCCTTATGTACTATGACTTACAAAACAGCTAAACAACATCATAAACATGCAAACAACAACATGAGGTCAATGATTCACCATGAATCTCTCTTTGACCCAAAAACTACCAAACAACACATACCTCACTACTTGAGATAGCTTGGGTGAAATCATGGTCCCCTTGTCTTGCTGATTGAATCCAGAGGTTGCTAAACAAGCTTGGATCTTGAATGGAGATGGAATGGCTTGAATGTGTCTATGGGTTTGACTTTTCAAGTCAAACCTAGCTACACATATATATATATACACACTTTCTAGTAATTACAAGACTGCCCCTGGACTTACCATCTTTCAAACTGATAATTTTAGCCCCTCTAGTTTTATAAACACCTCTAGTCTTTAATTACACATATCCATAGCAACTTTTAAACTTTGGGGCGTTACAAAGGCTGTTAATTCTGCTATTATAGTGAACGTACACGGCCCGTGTTCATCAACACGGCCGTGTAGGCCCATAGTCTACGGCCCTAAATGGGTTAAGATGGCTTGTGTCTGATAGGCTGGACACGGCCCATGTTTTTCTACACGGCCGTCTCGGCCCAAACTACACGACCTTGAACTGGGCCAAAACGCCCCGTGTATACTAGACTGAACACGACCCGTGTTCAGCCACACGGCATGTGTACCATCCTGCCAAAACCATGGCCTTTTCCTCTCTTTCGCTTGATCGTGTTGCCGGAATCAATACTTGGTTTGTGACCCAATAGGCCTATACCTTTCGATCATCAATGTAACTTGAGCACGGCCATGCATATGAACGTCAGCACTCAATCATCGAGGGGCCCATGGATATCTTCTATATACATAGAGGAACAAATTCCTTTCGACTACATAGTCCCGCCACATAGATAATACTCTACCCAATCATCTCCCTTATATGACCAGTTACGGACCGAGTTAGAAAATGATCAAAGCAAAGCAGACCTATGCTTTGGAATCACATGCATCTCTAGTTTAAGGATGAAACGTCATCATCATCCCGAGTTTCTTATGACTAGAACCATGAAGCGAACTCGGGTGCGGGTCCTCCAATCACTTGAAACCCCTTTCAAGTATAGGCAAGAATCACGTTTAACAAAACCAACTCTTTACCTCAACCTTAATTTATACTTCCTTCCCATAAAGTATAACCGATTGTGGAGATTTTAGAATGATAAACATTCTCGGAAGGGTTTAAACATGCTAAGATGGAACACAATAAGGATTCATAAAATACCCGCCCTCGGCGTATTATTAAATCTCCATTTAATAATCGACATGGTATGAATTGCAATATTGCTTAATGTCCCCAAAATATAAGTACAAATCAAACATAAACCAAAACATATTCAAGCCAAGTTATACGCATTAGACATGCTAATGGACCTAGTATGACAAACACCACTAGCCCATAACAACGGCTTAACTAGTGGATTTATCCCACAACATCCACTAGATCTTTTGTTATTCAATTATATCTCTTTTGACAAGACTACTTCAAAAGTATGCATCAAAGAGATCTTACTTTTCAAACAGTTAAGTAATCACACACTCATTGTCTCAAAAACCCACAATAAGATTAGTGATACTTTACGAATCAACAAACAACACCACAAGTTAGGATCATCAACTTTGATTAAAGATCAACAGTTATCCTAGCAGAAACATGCATTAGAGTAACTACTCACTCCAAGCCTATTCAAGTCGTCAAACATCAAGAACATATCTCTATATTTCTTGAACTCAATACTATCCAATTTTGTATCTCTTAAATGCCCCTATGAAGAAGTAATTACTGAATTAGGTTTGCAGATAACCTAATATCGGAACATTATCTTCCATAGACATTTAACACTAGGAATACAACAAAGCTCCCACTAGCCCTGACATACGTAAAATGCGTTATCTATGCTTTTAGAAAACTCATCACTATGATCTTCTAATAGTAAGCAAAGATATCTTTCCTTCAAGATGCAAAACTAAGCCCGAAGTGGTCTTAGGTCTTATCCACTTTTGTAGACATAATTCAGATACTATGGACGTACATTAAGACCCTCGGATAGTGTTATAAGCACTTCCTCATCATATTGTTTCATGACGAAACACAGTCATTAATATCCACGAGTATCAAACATTCTTCAACATAGCCACTAGGACAAGTTTCTCCATAACCACCATGAAAAACTTTACCACTAGTCCGTATTTGAAGTTGTCTACAATTCCATCCATGTTAATCCCATCACTACCACCTTGGTATACACCTAGTTATGGGATCAAGTCAAGTCAAGCACTTGGACATTCCAAACAGATTGCATCTCTTTATCATTTACTTCTTTTATTTTTAGCGAATTCTGGATCCACTACGTCTTCCAATAGGTGGTGAACTCAACATGACTCACCATCAAGTCATTGCCACTTAGATATAAGAAACCCATATCTCTTTGGCTCTCTATGACTCAAATCAGAATTAAAAGAAGTAATGATTCATAGTCAGGCATACCAGCATAACCATGCTGATCATCTATCAAAGATATCAGATTATATGCTAGTATCATCATCAAGTCATCATTTAAGTTCCACGTTCTTCCACTGGAATGCCTTAGTTTTAGTTTCTTCCTTCTTCCCCTTTTAAGCAACAAACATTGTTCTCAAAAGGTTAAATAACTAAAACTTAGAAGAACTCCTCAAATGTATTAGCACCTCTTGATTTTAAGTTTATCCTTCTCCCACTGAATGTAGAATGGATAACTTCGAACTATAAGATACACAAGCATAGAACCCTTCTAGTCGTATCTCAATAAATGCTAAATAAAATATCTATTGAATTTGGATTTGAGGACTTAGTCACAATGGCAAATGAATATCCCAACAAACCGGACACACATTATCGACCCGTCATAAACCGGATCAATAACACCCGGTTCCCTACTCCATGACACCATGTAAGACATCTTAGCATCTTAACTAGACCTAAGTACCTTGATCTATATGCCCTATTGATTCTTAAAGTTGTTTTGGCTAATTCTGAACACCAACAAGGTTTCAGACATATGCCTAAACTAATAAACGTCTCGCAATTACTACCATCAAGGTAGTAATGAAGAGGTTTCACTTTCGTTATTCTTTGTGGTATGCTTGAACGGATTATCCACAAAATGTGATCAATATCCAACAAGCTTATAATCCTCTCACAAACTCCGGTGAAGGATCTCATAATCATCTTGGCCTAATAAACAAGATCCACATCAAAGCGTTTAGCCCGAGACTAAACCGTTCCGAGACCCTAACCACAAGGATCTAGGCGATATATTTCTTGTTTATGTGGTTAAGTTGATTATCACACCAAGATAACTCATCCAAACTATTTTGGATTCAGAATCAATTATTCATGAATATTCTATTACATGTAACAAAACCTTGTGTATGCCATGACATAGGAAATTTTGGACAAAATATCTCACAATATATTTTCATAATAAACTTCATATTTTAAGAATAAACTCCTCGTCACCCCATGTTAAGTTGTGTGCCACGAAGGGCAAAACAACACATGAGCTATGACATAAAAACCTTTGAATAAACAACGATTAAAAAGGTTTCACATCAATTCTTAAAACTTCAAAATTATGTCCATCGTAATTGAAAACGAGCATACAAAGAGATGTTACTTGCCACGCAGGGCAATAAAACAAAGTAATAAATAAACCGGTGACAAAAGCGAGATCAAGTCTCCTTATCTTCTCTTGGAGGACAATCACCATGGTTTCCTCGTTCAAGATCCGGTTCTTCATGTTTTTCTTTCACCAAAGGACCTACACTTTGTAACAAAAAAATTTGTGACAAACGTGAGTCAATTAGCTCGGGTTAACAACCCAGCTTATAGAAGAATAGCAATGAATCATGAACATACCTGAAGATGGAAAGTTAACTCTCTCTTTCCTGAGAAGTTTTATATCCTCTCGGCACGTAGGGCAGGCGTGACGGCCCCAATTTCCAAATCATCCACAGAAGTAGCAAACCACCTTTTCTTGAGTCTCATCTTGAGGCACATTCTCAATGTCCTTCGACTCAATATTAAGGATAGGCTTGGTAACTCCAACCTTTCCTCTTAGGGTCGGTTTCTTCTTCCTTTTCTTTTGTTTCTTTAAGCCCATTACGGGAGTAGTTGAGGTGGAATTATGCTTGGCCATGTCAGACTCCGCAGACTTCAACATGCCATGCAATTCGCTTAAGGACTTCTCCATTCCTTGCATATGATAGTTTGCGACAAACTGACCATATGATGCGGGCAGATACTGGAGTACAATATCCACAGCGAGCTCTCTCCCAATAGGAAATCCTAACCTCTCCATTTGGTCCACGTTCTCCTTCATCTTAAGGACGTGAAGACCAACATTCCCGCCTTCCTGCAGCCTACAACCGACTAGGCTTTTAACACACTCATAGTGTTCCTGCCTAACTTGCTGTCGGAACATGTCCTTGAGCTTGTTTAACATATCGTACACACTCATGTGCTCGAGCTACTTTCGCAACTCCGAGCTCATAGTTGACAACATGAGGCAGGCAACATCGTGTGTGTCCTCAACACGTTTTTCATACCCGTATCGGACGGCCCAAGTCGCGTTGGTAGCAGGTGGCTCCGGAAGGGGTTCCTCAAGGATGTGCAACTTTGATTCATGGCGTAGGAAAATTCTCAATTGCCTAAACCATGCAATAAAGTTCACCCCCGTGAGTTTCTCCCTTTCTAGGAACACACGAAGTGAGATATTTGACGTGGTATTCTTATGATTTGACATCTATAAATAACAATAATGTGAGTTTTGGTTAGTTTAGATAAACCTTGTTAAAAATAATTACCCCATAGTTTTAGACAAAAACAACTATTTATAACAAAGGCTAAGAACCTTATTTCACCTCGCACCGTGACGGATTTACCGCAGATCACGTGGCGAAGCTATTTAGGCTAGCAACCATTTTACCAATTGTAATCTCTATTACAACTCTTAGACACTTGCGGGATCCGTTGACATCCATTATGTCGGTTGGCATGTTTGATCCCTTTCTTACACCAATCTTAATATATAATTTTTTGTTTAGCTCGTGCTTAGCTCGACAACTAATCAAGATTTATATACTAAAATTGTAAACCGTCCGACAAGAAACACGGGTGGCACTCCCGACCATCAATTGGCTCGTGCTTAGCTCGACAACCAATCATGCGAGTTACCCCACTCACCTTCCACACAAGTACGCAAGGAATGACTCGTGCTTAGCTCGACAATCATCCTTGTTTTGTTAGATTCGGGTGGTGTCATCTTATGGATGGTGCGTGATTTACATTTTTGAAAACGAGATTTTGTTTCCGGTTTCTAAAAACCTTTTTGTGAATTAACAAAGTAAGTGTCAAAACGATTTTAAGCACTTTTAAATATAATACCAAGTTTATATTTTCTTTGTCAATTCTATTCGCGCTAGATTGTTAACTATTTTAACAAACGTTGTATTTTATTTAATTTTATAGAAAAATTGTCTAGCATGCGAATCCTAATAAATGCATAGAAAAATAAAACACAACCACGCAAATATATATACATACGATTCGGTAACATGCCCATAATTCCTATGCGTTTTCCCCGTGAGCCACAACGGTGAAAACGAGGCCAAAAATCTAAGGACAAGATATGGTCTCGTTGGATGAGCTCCCACTGAATCCAACACCTCCAATTGCATGTTGATTCCTTCTCGCCAAGACGTCATCACCATGACTCCCGTTGACTATTTTGGTTTTAAATCTATACTATATACAAATACATAGAATATATATAAACGACACGCAGGTCGCAATCCTATACTATTTATACAAATACATAAACTAAAAGAAACGGCGTGCAAGCCGCACCAATAAGTAAATAAATTAATATTGTTACAACAATACAACACACAGGCCGCCAAAAACCAAAAATTAATCAATCATCACAACACACACGTCTATGAATAAATCTATTCTAGCACAACAAGAGTCTCAATGGAAAAACCAATTTTAAGAAAACAATTTTCTTATATAAATGTAGTTATATGGTTTTTGAGACTTGATGTAAAAACTAACATCATAGGTGGGCTACAAATATACCAATTTTAGCCTAACATGAATCTACATGAAAAACCATTTCTAGAAAACAATTTTCTATACAAAAATATTTATATGATTATTATGTAGGCTACAAATATATCAATTTTAGCCTAACAAAAATCCATACCAAAAAACATTTCAAGAAAACAATTTTCTTGTATAAAATATTTATATGATTTTTCTAGACTCCTTAGTGCAAAGCCATGCTAGATATGGCTCTCAAACCACTGAAGGTATTCGTTTGGCATAAACGAGTAGCAACGGAAGAAAGATACAATACAAAACTAAACTAGCCAAACAAACACACATGCCATGGACCAATATCTAGACATGAAATTGCAACTAAAATAAAAGAATAAGATGGATAGAAATTTACCACTATGCAAGTACCACAATCTCACTCTTGTCAAGCTTCAAGAATCAAACAAGTCAAGCTTCAAAATCCAAGCTAGGATTTCTCTAGTGAAGTCCACCCCAAGTTGTGTTGATTCCCAAATGCTAGTAAGTTGGTGTAGCCACCAAAACAACACCCAAGTCTATGTGTTTCTTGCTTCTTATGTTCAAGAACACCAAGAACAAGATGAACAAGTGAGAGAGAGTTCAAGTGTCAACCAAAAGCCAAGAGACATCCAAACACCTCCCTTAGAGTAGATAATTCGTAGCCTCTTTCTCTACCACCATTATTAGAAGTTAACCCCATTAAACCAAGTGTTTAAGGCTGTTAATTCTACTGTTACAGCGAACGTACACGGCCCGTGTAGGTCTACACGGTCGTGTTGGCCCAAAGTCCACGGCCCCAATTGGCCTAAGACGGCCCGTGTCTATCAAGCACTACACGGCCCGTGTTCATCTACACGGCCCGTGTAGGCCCAAACTACACGACCTTGAAATGGGCTAATAAGCCTCGTGTATGTTGGACTGGACATGGCCCGTGTTCAGGAACACGGCCCGTGTACCATCCTGCCAAAACCCATTTTGCCCTTTTCCTCTCTTTTGCTTGGTCGTGTTGCCGGAATCAATACTTGGTGTGTGACCCAATAGGCCGATACCTCATCGGTAGTGCCATTAACTCGTTCGTGTCAGCGGGCATATTCCAACAACATGATGGTACTTAAACCAAGCGTGAGAGAGTTTATTGATGCTAGTAAGCATCAAACATTGAAATCTATGATGGATGCCGCTAGAGCAAGAGAATTAGAGTTGGAAATACAGGATAATGAAAGGAAGGTGACAAGGAAAGTTGCACCCGTGTACAAGAAACAGAGGGTGGAACCGTCGGGTAAGAAGGTGGTACAGAAGACTTACCCGGTATGTCAGAAATGTAAGAAGCAACATTTGGGAGAATGTCGGTTTGGTTCTTCCGCGTGTTATAAGTGTGGTAAGCCAGGTCATGTGGGGAGGGATTGTAAGACTCCGTTGCGGGTATGTTTCAATTGTTATCAGCCGGGCCACCAGAAGTTCGAATGCCTGAAACTCGCATCAAATGTACAGTCCACCGGATCAAGACCTACTCTAGCCTTACCCCCACCACGAAGTTCTGGGGTAAGAGAAGTGAAAAAGGAAGAATCTCCCAAATCCAAAGGAAGAGCTTTCCAGCTTACAGCTGAGGAAGCTAAAACTGAACCGGATGTAGTTACAGGTACATATCTTGTTAACAACTTGCCTGCTCTTGTGCTATTTGATTCTGGTGCAAGTAAATCATTTGTATTTGTTTCTTTCTACAAAAATTTCAACCAAATGTGTGAAAAGCTAGATTCTCCCCTTGAAGTTGAAATTGCTCATGATAAAACTGTTATTGTATCTGATGTGTATAAGCGTAATGTGTTAGAAATAGATACAGTTAGATTCCATATTGAACTTATACCCATGACTATGAGAGAATTCCAAGTAGTGGTTAGAATGGATTGGTTAGGTTTTAACCAGGCTACCATTATGTATGGGCAGAAAGTTATACGAGTTCATACCCCAAGTAGGGAAGAACTATCTATATGTGGTGATATCAGAAAAGGAAAGTCATACCTATGTTCAGTGTCTAGAGCCCGAAAGTATTTGCAACACGGGTATATAGATTTCTTAGCCTATGTGATAGATACGAAACTAGAAAAGAGACAGACAAGCCTAGATGATGTGAGGGTAGTATGTGAATACCCTGATGTCTTCCCTGAAGACTTACCAGGTGTGCCACCAGACACACAAGTCGAGTTCAGAATTGATTTAGTATCGGGAGCTTCATCAGTTGCCAGAGCTTCATACAGACTTGCTCCACCAGAGATGCAAGAATTGATGAAACAACGGCAAGAACTATTAGATAAGGGGTTTATTAGACCCAGTAGTTTCCCCTGGGGTGCTCCAATATTGTTTGTTAAGAAGAAGGATGGTACCTTTCGTTTGTGCATTGATTATCATGAGCTTAATAAGGTGACCATCAAGAATAAATACCCGTTACCCAGAATAGATGATCTATTTGATCAGTTACAGGGAGCATCATGGTTTTCGAAAATCAATTTAAGGTCGGGCTACCATCAGTTGAAAATCAGAAAGGAATATATTCCTAAAACCGCCTTCAGAACCCGATACGGACATTTTAAGTTCGTGGTCATGCCGCTTGGTCTTACGAATGCACCAGCAACATTTATGGATTTGATGAACAGAGTTTCCAGACCGATGTTAGATAAATCGGTGATTGTGTTTATTGACGATATATTGATTTATTCGAAGAATCCGGAGGATCATGAAAGACATCTCAGAGAAGTTTTGGAAACCTTGATGTTAAGCATTTTGAAGGCACATGTTGTGCTAACTCATGTGAGGTTGTTTTAAGGTATTTATGAACCTTAGATGGTTCTTGTACGTGTTTAGTAATAGAACCTCGTGTGTACGTTGAAGTAAGTAACGACATGTTTTAGGTGAACCTAACGCGTTAACAAAGCCAGAATAGAATATCTGTTGTTATAAGCTACTCATGTGAGTACCGGATTTCATAAGTTTCAATAGAGGGAGACTTGATTGCTAAATGATTAACTGATTGATTAAGTATGACGAAATGATGTATGTCTATGTTTTTATTGCAGGTATGCTTAAGAATGGAAGTGTAAGTCTTATTATGATATTAATATGCTATGCCATGCTTAAATACTTATATAGATCATGTAATAGGTGCATTCCAGTGGATTCGATTGGAACCGCCTAGTTAATAATGATGTTATGTACGATGAATGAATGAATGAATGTACGGTGCATAAATGAATGAATGAATGATATTGCATGCAAGATGATTGATCCTTAAGGGATAATATGTATGTGTGTATGTGCATGATCCGCGGACTGCTAGTGGATCAAGGTCAGCCGGTTGTAGCTGAACCCCACTAGTAAGTTGAGGTCAGCCAGTTGTAGATGGATTCTAGAGGACCTTTGGGTTATATTGGGATCAATGGAGACTCAGGGGCCTACCGGGTGTAGGTTCTGCAAGACCACCGTTCGTTAAAGACCAGATGGAAATCAGCCGGTTGTAGTTGGATTTCCCAGAAGCCAATGGCATTGAAACAATGTTTGGTGGACTGCTTTATGCTCCCCCACCAGCGCGGTTGGTTGTGTCTGATTCCCCAGTCTGAGTTGTTGAGCAGGACTGATTACCCTGCAAGACATGACTGTTACTTATCTTGTCAGCACAACGCAATGTGATAAGATATCAATGATTGCTTGCCTCTGTGTTGTATGACTTGCTTCATTGATGCTTATGATAAGTTAGTATTCACTAGCTATGTTGTATAGCTAATGGTGCTATGTTGACTTTTTTTACAGGTAAAGACTAGAAGGCCTGGTGAGGCGGGTTGCTAATGAATGTATATGTACTTTATGTGATGGAACACTTTTGTATGATGTAATGGTCGGTTCTTGTGTTGGGTAATACCAAACAGTTGTTTGAGAATGACATGTTGTATTATCTGATGTAATCTTTTGAAATTAAATTCCGCTGGTTAATCTGATGAATGATGATTTTGAAAGGGACCCACGCGGGTGAAAAACTTGTTTTTTTAGTAAATTCACTATTTTTAGAAGCGGTGTTACATTTTCAATAGTTGCCCTTTCCACAATAACTCTTTCATGAGTGGCCAACGGTTTAGGTCCTCCATGATATGTTTCAGGTATCGGCCACTCACTTTCTTGTTGTTCAGGTTGTTGTGGTTGTTGCTGACTTATTAGATCTATCGGTGCAATCTTGAACTGCCCTTGTGTTGGGGGAAAGATGTCAAGCATCTCCTGATTGACTGTTGTAAAGACCCTTCTTATACTGATCAAGGTTACTCCTCCTCCTCCTCTATTGCTGGCCTTTTGCCTTTTGCTTTTTTAGTTAAGGCTTCAGGAAGGGAAGGTTCAGGTTCAGGAATTTCTGTTTGGATTATAGGAGTTTGGATTTGTGGGATTTGGATTGACGGGGTTTCTGGTACCTCTGCCGCCTCTACCTCAACCTCTTGATCGAATTCAAATTCAAAGTTCATTCCCTATTATTTCTCACCACCCCCACTGCCACTGCCACTTTGACCCTCCTGAGGCGTTGATATAGCAGCGGCTTCTAATCGTAGAACTGGACTTACGTGTCGATGTATCTCCGACAAACCCTCTTCCTTTTCCCCCCTCGTGATGTCCTGGATCTTAAAGATCATCATGCCTCCACTTATGAGAATCTGCTTGATCTTTGTAGGAGGTTTTCACCGCTTCTAGCCGCTACCCAATCCCGGATGCTGTGGTTAGTGAATTCATGGCTTGTAAGATAGTGTCTTGGAAAGTGTTTGAGCTAGAAGGTGGGGCCTGGGGTTGTTGAGATTGTAGTGCTGCCAGTAGATTTGATTGTTCGGATGTGGGTTCAATAACACTGTTGAGTTTGGCGTGGAGTAGGTCCTTGAGTTCATTGATCATATAATCTCTCTCAACGAAAATGGGTAGTTTGGTGGCTAGATGTTGCAATTCAGCTTTGAGGGTATTGATTTCAGTTTGTAGGGCTTCGATTCGGGTAGTAACATAGTCTTTCAAGCTAGATTCAAGGCTGGAGAACTTAGGATCCATGTAGATCCTATGTTCCAGTTTGCACAGGAGTCGAGGAGACCCTGTTGCCCACACGCAACGCTGGCACAGTGGTGGCACTGGTGGGACTTCCACTCGATCCTTGCGACACACCACTAGGGGATGCCGCTACGAATGTTCTATCGACATCACTAAGATGCGCGGTAGATGATCATGTCCTAGCAAAGATATTTATTCCTTGACGAGTATGTGCTAGAATCGATGGTGAGCAAAGAATGGATGTGGACGGGGGAGACTGTCCACTGATTTCAAAGCCAGCGAACTCTGAATGAGTCGCCGACTGCGTATGTGTTGTGTCCCGGTGGAATGAAATGGCCCTCATTTGAGTGAAGGCCGAGTATATGGTGGGGATTTGTGCTTGCACTGGTGGGATGCAAGTGGATGTTTCAATACCAGCCTGAACAGTGTCCAGACCTGTAGCAGATGTGGTTTCTTTCTCACTCTCTCTTCTACTAACACCTTCTTCTCCAAACACATCACCTTTGAAGGTTGCGGATATTTCAGATAAGCTCTGATGGATCTTATCGGGCGCTTCTAACATTTGCCGAGTCGCAGTTGACTCAGCAGGTAGTGTTTGTTGCTCTGGCATCGAGGGGGTAGCTTCGGACTCAGTTTCTATCCTTTCTGAAGAGGACTTACACACAGATTTGTCGCTGGCGGAGGGCTCAAAGTCACTTAGGTTGTGCTGGTCAAATGTAGATGCGGTGTGATCACCCTGGCTCTTGTGTTTATCACCACCCTCACCACTTTCACCACCCTGCTCACTTATATTTTCTCACTCATGCTCAACCCTGATCGAGGCACCCCTTTGCTTACGAGCTCCTAGACTGCTAGGACCCTCACCACGCTCTACACCTCCGAGGGCAGGCATAACAGGCTCTGGTTGCGCCATAGGAGCTATCCTATTTTCCTTTATGTACTCCCTCACCGCCTCACTCTCCTGATCAAGCATGTGAATTAGAGCTGTTGGCACCTGCATAGTTGCAATGTTAGGAAAGTCCATGATTCTTAAAAATCTGGTAATGCATTGGACGGGGACTTGGGGGTTATCCAGCCTACGGGGGATGGTGTGGTAACCTTCCAGATCGTTTGCTATCTTGATTGTAAGAAACCGCTGGAACGGTATGAATGCTTTGAGTCTGGTGGTGGCCTTTTCATTGACCATTCGGACAATCTCCTCAAAGATTATGGTGGCATAGTCCAGGTGCATATGGTATGTAACATCTGCCAGCAGCAGTTGAGAATAGTAGAAACCTCCATCTGTTCCTTTGTGGATACAAGTAAGCGTTCTGAATATAATGGTTGCGAGTGTTTGCAAGAGAGGGACCATATTTGTCCTTTTGAATTGGTGAATTTGATTAAGTTATCAATCATATCCTAGCCCATGAATGAGCTCTAGCAAGTCATCAAGTCCCGGAGCTTCGTCAAATGCAGTTTTGCCCGAGTAATGGGTCGCTCCGGGTTGAATAAGTAGGTTTCAGAGTGTGTGGCTGAGAGGGTCACACGACCATTTTCGATTTTGCCGTGAGGTCCTGGTTTCCCACGCGGGTTACTCCTTCCCGAAAGGTATGCTACAATTGTTGTAGGTAGATTTCAGGTACATGGGTTAGAAAAGTATTTTGGTTTTCGGTAATGGCTTGACATAGAGGGTGGGCTCGGATGATTTCAGTTACGAGAAGTATTTTAGTGTCGGTTTCAAGGTCAAAGTATACGTTGTTGCTACATGTTTCAAGACGGGCGTCAGTAGGTACAAGAGTATCCTCAAGAAGAGGTTGAGCGGGTTCATTAGAAGCCATCTTAAACAAGTAGAGAAAACACATCCGTTATGCAGTTATGGAAAATATAATATTGATTGTGTTCATAAGTGAGTGTGTTTCGTTATGGGTTTTTAGGTTTCACATGTGAATGTGGAAGTTTGACTTTGACTTGTGATGCAATTTTGACTTTTGGTTTAAAGTGTAAGCCTTTGAAAATTTCAAAATTTTTCTAAGTGTTAAAAGTCGGATCATATGACCAACTGAAAGTCGGATTAGTATAGTTAACTGAAGGTCGGATTAGTGAACACTTAGCTAACTCAATTGAAAGTCAGATCAAGTTTAGTTCAAGTGAAAGTCACATAGACTTTTTCAATCTGAAAGTCGGATGCCCTTTTTCATTCTGAAAGTCACATGGACTTGTTCAACCTGTAACTCAGATACACTTGTTTATCCAAATGTTGCATCATTCAACACTTAGACATTTAAACAATTTACAAATAAGAGTCGGATCAAGTGTTGAATTGAAAGTCGGATGGAGTTTTAGTTCAGGTGAAAGTCGGATAGACGAAGTTTATCTGAAGGTCGGATGGACTTATTCATCTGAGGGGAAGATGAACTTGGTTATTCAAAAGCCGGATTAACTAACTCATGCGAAAGTCGGATACACTAACACATGCGAAAGTAGGATAGACTAACTCATCCGAAAGTCAGATCATTCAAACTTCAAGAGTTGGACATTTTAGAATACTATGTTTTTTAAACTGAGAATCGATTTTTGTTCAACAATTGTGTTTACCAACTCAAATTTGGTACCAATCAACTCGGAATTCAACCAACAACACTTGTTTTCCATGTGATAGGGAAAAAACAACCACTTTAAACAAAAAAACCTCGATTTAACATTGTTCTAATGAAAGTGCTAACTGTTGAAAAACCCCTTTTCAAAATCACTCATTCAGTCAATGTTCAAGTCTTATTTGTGCATCAAGTTGTTTGCACTTGCCCAGAACATCATTACGACAAGGATTGACTTTCAAAATCACCATTTAAGGTGTTTATGAGTTCAAAATTTTAAAATCTTCAAACTTGCAAAGAACAGGGTAGAAACAGTGAAGAAGAGAACCCAAATCCTCGATTTTCTGCTATTTTACATCACCATTAGTGTTTACCTTAGAAGTTTGATGATGAAGAAAATTTTTGTTGTCGTAAAATGCTCACACATAAATGCTTAGTTCTCGGTGAAGAGGAAGGGTTGAATAAGAAGAACAGTTGTTTGTTGTTGCTTTTTGAATGCGTAGGGAAGAAGAAAGTTGGATCCACTCATTTATAGAGTGATCCGACCTTCGGTTGACCCGGGCCCATTATTGTTTTATGGGCTGGGTCCAACCCACAATTTTCACTTGTCTAATTTGATTTTTGCTTTTCTGGATTTTATCTATATTTTTTTGTTTTGTATTTATTTTTATTTTATTTTTGATACAATAAAGTAAACTCCCCCTTGAAAGTTGAACAGATAGAAAATTTGAAGTTCTTCGGCTGCGAATGTTTTCTGGTTTGAGCTGAATTTCTGATTTTCTCCCCCTACAAGAATGCGTATAAATGTGTTCGTGTAGACTAGCGAACCACACCGCTCCTCTGGAGCATCCTTATGTTTGCACACTAAACATAACCACGCGTAATACTGTTAGATAAATTAAAGATAGATCAGAATGATAAGGGACAATGGGATTATGAATTACATTTTCAAATTCAGAATTTCGATCTTAGACACCAAATAGTTAAACCGTGATTCATCTAACGGTTTGGTGAATAAGTTAGCTAACTAATTGTCGGTATGAACGTAATGTAATTCAATGAGACCTTTCTCCACATTGTCCTTTAAGAAGTGACACCTGATGTCAATGTGCTAGGTTTTTTAGTGATGTACCGGATTGCAGGAGATTGTAATTGCACTTTGAGAGTCACACAACAAGGGAATGTTAGAGTATTTTCAACCAAAGTCTCTCAGTTGAGTTTTCATCCACAAACTTTGTAAGCACCAACTAGCAGCAACCACAAACTCAGCTTCTGCAGTGGATGTGGACACACAGTTCTGTTTCTTTGAACTCTAGCAAACTAAACGATCTCCTAAGAAGTGTGCACTTCCCGATGTGCTCTTTCAGTCTAACATGCAGCTGACATAATCTGAATCTGAGTATGCAAGCAATTCAAATAACGAGTCATGGGGATACCACAGACTAAGGTCAGGGGTTCCCTTAAGATACTTCAGGATGCACTTTACTGCAAGATGTGATTCTGTAGGGTTTTCATGAATGCAGGCACACAAACACGTAGAGAACATTATATGTGGTCTACTAGCCGTTAGGTATAGTAAAGAGCCAATCATACCCCGATAAGTTTTCAAGTTAAGTGCCTTTCTGTCAAGACTAGCAGATAACTTGGTTTTAGAGGACATTGGGGTGGCTTTGGACGAGCAGTCGAACATTTCATATTTTCTTAGTAAATCATTGATGTTCTTAGATTGATTTATGAAAATTCCATTTGATATATGTTTGACTTGCAATCCAAGGAAAAATTCATCTCCCCGATCATGCTCCTTTCGAAATTGCCCGCCATTAGTTTTGAGAACTCAAGACTGTACTGCAGGTTTGTAGAACCAAAGATAATATCGTCTACATAGATCTGGACCAGAATATAGCCATCTCCAATATTCTTGGTGAACAAGGTGGTGTCTTGTAACACCAGAAAATCACAAGCAATTTTTTTTAAAATGCACTACGGAAGCTAATTAAACCAACTTGATTACATATAACCAACATTACAAATATACAATCATTTGTTCAAAAGATAACAACAACATCATCAATTTGTTTTGGTGTTACAAAAATACTGGCTCGTCTCTTTTTCAAAATAGTATCAGAGTGTGGTCAACTCTTCCTTTTTCAACTACAAACACCAACCTGCATAACATCAACCGAGGGGAATTAGCACAAAGCTAAGTGAGTAGAGACTAAAACATCAAATGCAAACATTCATAATCAATCATCAATCATGTAATCACATATCCAGAGAAGACCGGCGGTTCGGCGCAGAACCTACAACCAATGCCGGCTAAAGCAAGGGTTTACCGATAGCTTTCCACTAGATTGGCACATTAAACTCCCCTCTGAGCAACAAATGCAACTGAAAGGCTACTACTGTTCAACCAACCAGTTAGACAAGCCCAACCCAAGTCCACGTATAGCTAACTTCTCAACGCAACTCAAAATCATCCTAAGAGTGCGTATCGACCAAATATTCACGCAACAGTTATCAACATTTCAATATCACAATCAGCAGTTCAATCAGTCTAATCTCAAACCACAATCATGCTTCACATCAATAAAATTAACTGCAATCTTTACCATCCGTGTTTAATGCCCACTCACCTCAATTTAAGCACGAGCTCAGAAGTCTAATATTACTGAGTCTTAGGATTGCCTGAAAACACAACAATAACCAAATCAGTTTCAATCTCATAAATATATCTGATCTCATATATTTATGATTTATTCATTAAACAATTATCAAACAATAAACAATACAAGTTCAAAACATAAGTATCGGATTCTACAAAACTGTCGGATTCCAAGAATCCGCAACTTGGTATGGGATTTCTTCATAATCGGATTTCACTTTACTCAGATTCCTACACCCGGATTTGGAGACTTTCGGATTTAAGTCTCGGATTGTATTAATCGGATTTTAGGAGTTTCGGATTCAGATGTTACGGATTCAATCATTCGGACTCCTAAGTCTTAGTTATTCAAATGTAGGATTTAGGATTTCCAGTCTCGGATTCTAATAGTTCCGGATTATAAGTACCCAGTTTTCACATGAATCGGATTTAAGCTTTTGTTCCACAAGTGTCGGTTTAAGGGTTCCGGATTACAAGTATCGGATTTTCAATACTCGGTTTTCCAAACTTTCGGTTTTGCCATCTTCATCCATCAAATCCGAGAGTTTCATAGATTCTTCCAAATCACCATCTTCATAACTCAAACCTAGAAAATATGAACTCATCATATCATTTCGTAATCATATTTAAACACATATTCATGTATCAATACATCATATTAGCATACAAATCATATGAACACAAAACCGACTCAAAGCTTGTGTTCTTCAAAAACCGATTCTATGGTTCATCATGCAATCATGTTAATTTAATCAGAATTCAATCTAACAACATTTAACCATGATATTAATAACATCTAACCTTGAATCTTGATCTAAAACACAAAATATATGAAATCCAATGGTTGGTTCTTCTTTTCTTCTTTGGTTTCTTTGGCAGGGAACAATTCACATACACACACTATACTTTCTTGATTTTCAGATTAATGGGAGGTTACAGCATGTTTTCTCCCTAGCTTAACACACGTACACTAAAACAATTATGAGGTGGCAAACCCCCCTCTTCTTACTTACACGTGCACACACTTAAAACATACATAAATATTTACATACGGTAATATACATACATGCATATAATCATATTAATATTAACATATAATAGAATTTAATTCAATTAACCATTTAATCAAGTGTTAAAACATTTAAAAACATACCACAAACCCGCTAATCTCCTAGCCCAGGTTTGAGGGTGTTACATGTCTATCCTTCCTTTGGAGTATCCTTCATTAACCAGATCGGCTAAGAGGACATCATACCAGGCTCGTGGAGCTTGTTTGAGTCTGTAGAGAGCCTTGTCAAGAATATAAACATCATTGGGTCTTTTAGGGTCATCAAATCCCTCTGGTTGGGATACATATACTTCCTCCTTCAAGATTCCATTTAGAAATGTTGTCTTAACGTCCATTTGGTAAACTTTGAAATCCCTATAGGCAACATAAGCTAGAAATACCCGAATAGCTTCTATTCGCGCAACAGGAGCGAAGATTTCGTCATAGTCAATTCCTTCATGTTGATTGTATCCTTTAGGTAGCAGATGAGCCTTGTTGCGTATCACTACTCCATCAGAATCCTTCTTGTTTTTGAAGACCTACTTGGTACCGACAATTGTTTTGCCTTCAGGGCGAGGTACCAGTCTCCAAACTTTTAGCCGTCTGAACAGATCCAATTCGTCTTGCATTGCTAGGGTCCAGTCGGCATCTTGTAGAGCATCAACAGTGTGCGGGTTCTATCAAGCTTAGAAAACTTGAGAACCAACACTCATTGGCTGTAGCAGATCGAGTTTGAACACCAAAATCTTTGTTGCCAATTATCTGATTCTAGTGTGTGGTTGTCCGGTCGGAATCTTTGTTGTCCACCTGGTACACATGGGTAGTTAGGTGTCATCTGTGTGAGGAAAGAAGTCATCCAATCGGTGTTGAGTGGATATTTCCTCAGCTGGTGTTGATGATAGGAGAATTTGATGCAGTGTACCTTTCAACAAGAACAAAGGATGGGTCAACAGCAAAATCAACACGTCTCGATGTAGATGCGGTTACCGTATGCTGTGAGAGTTCAAGTGTTTTCTGAACAACATCTGCAGACCTGTCATTAGGTACACAACTAGATCCAGAATCATTATCTGAGAAATCAAATATATATTTCAAATCATAAGACTCTTTCACATTAAATATATTTGTTTCTTGTCGATTAAGTACCTGTCCTAAACTAATATGTCTAGAAACGATTGGTGACTCTTGTGATAAAGATGTTGTAATTAAAGTATCATCAAAAGTCACATTTATACTCTCAACCACATCCCTAATTCTTTTATTCAGCACGCGAAATGCTTTTGACTCTTGCGAGTAACCAAGAAAAATTCCTTCATCTACTTTTGAATCGAATTTTCCAAGGTTAGCTTTTTCATTAAGGACAAAGCACCTTTTACTAAACACATGTAAATGTTTGATATTAGGAACTCTGCCATTTGCAAGTTCATAAGGAGTTTTGTTAAAGCGTTGGTGTAGAATAGATCTATTTTGCGTATAGCAAGTTGTGTTGAGTGCTTTCACCCAGTAGGGAGATGGTAGATCAGAGTAAGATAGCATGGTTCTAGCGGCTTCAACCAGCGTTCGATTTCGTCATTCAACTACCCCGTTCTGTTTAGGGGTGTATGCTGCTGAAAGCTGATGTGTGATTCCCACATACTCAAGAAAGGAATCCAAGACTTTATTCTTGAATTCGGTGCCGTTGTCAATTCTGATCGTTCCAACTTTTGCTTGTGACTGATTTTGCACCTACTTGAGAAAAGAGATGACTGTTGATGAAGCTTCATCTTTGGTTCTAAGGAACTTGACCCAGGTATATCGTGACTAGTCATCTACTATCACGAGGATATACCTTTTCCCATTCCTAGACTGCACTCGCATCGGCCCACACAAATCCATGTGAAGCAATTGCAGAGAGGATTTTGTGCTTGACACTTGCTTTATCTTGTGTGAACCTCATTTCATTTTACCCTTGTCACAATGCTTGCACAATTGTTGCTTTTCAAACTTCAATTTGGGCATCCCGACCTGTTATCAACTTATTGATGTTTTTAAAGTTGAGATGAGATTTTTACAATGCCACATCCAGGTGGGCTCCGATGAGGCTTTGGACAGAAGACATACTGATTGTTTGCCCTCCAAGCCAGCTAGATCAATAGTGTACAAGTTGTATCTTCTAGAGCCAGTCAGTATCACATCACCTTTCTCTTTTCTAACTGAGCAAGTTTTGGCTTTGAAATTAACTTCAAGTCCCTTGTCACAAAATTGCCCTATACTGAACAAATTGTGACCCACTCCCTCTATGTACGACACTTTGCTAATTATTATATTTTCTTTTACTATATCCCTGGTTCCCATTATTGGTGCAATGTGGTCGTTCCCGTAATGAACATTTCCTAAGTAGTGCAGGATAAAGTTTGTGAGTAAACCCTTTTCTCCCGTCATATGCTTTGAACAGCCAGAGTCCTAGTACCACCAGATAGATACCTACACATAGAAGACAAGAGTTGTTGGGGTACGAAGTTTGAAGTGGGTCCTTGAGAGTTAGCACCTGCAACACGTTCTATTAATTTTTTAGTTACTGATGCAGTTTCTTTTATTTTGGGAACCCATGCTTGTATCATGGTTTGGGATTGGGTTGATGACGGAGTTGTGAGATTTTTTGATGAGTCGGGGACTTATATAACATTTTTTGGTTTGATTACAACATGGTTAAAGCCTTTTTGGAGAGATACATAATCAACGATGTATTCAATTTGTTTCTTTTGTTCTCCTCATTCTCCATTCTTTGATTTGGACGACGATGGAATGGCGGGTTTGACTTTTATTTTATTGTGCTGAATCAATTGTTGCTTTGGTTGTGAGATCTGAGCTTGATTAGCTTTCTGATTTGTTATACATGTTTTGTTCTCAACGACATTGTTGTTGGCAAGATTTCAATTATTGAGGTACCTACGGTTTGTTGTCTAATTGTTTGTAAAAGTTTTACTTGATGTATGGTGATTGGAAAACCACGATTCTGAATTATGCTTAGCTGTCACACTTGCATCCTTTGTTTGGAATCGTGCTCCATTGGAAAGTTTCTTTCACTAGTAGGTGAATGTTCATGGTGCAAGAGGAGAACTCGTATGGGCTGTTCTAGATGGTGAAGTCATTGAAGGATGTTCATCTATGGATTGCTAGTACAATGGGATCAAGCATACTTGGTGTGGACTTGCGATGGAGAAGAAGCCATTTGTTTCTTCATCTTCATCCCAATCCACATGTAGAGCTCGATTTCCAGCCATGGTAAGGAGGTACTTTCTTCTCCTACTTCTTTGTTCTTTAGTTGCAACTTTCTTTGTAGTGTATTCCACCATTGGAACTAGTTGTGGGATTTGTGTATGCTTTCCTTTTATGTTTTGCATGCTACTATTCTTATGTGCTTCCGCTGCGTTTGTGCCTACCACGACTTCCAACAGTGGTATCAGAGCCATCTCTACAAAGAAATTGCACTTTGATGGCTTGAAAATAGAAAATGGACATTCTGTCCAGATGAGCTTCACGGGCCGTGGAGGTTTTGGCTTCACGGGTCGTGAAGCCTACACGACTGGCTTCATGGGGTATCGGTCGTGAAAGGTTTTGACTGTATCAGAGTCGTGGAGCTCATGGGCTTCACGGGCCGTGAAGGTCTCGTGAATAGTGTTTTTATCCTTGTTTATAAAAAGAAATAAATTTTCGGTTTTAGCACCTTTCGATTCTATTTTTCCAGAATCTTTCCTTGTTGTTTGGACACTTGAAAAGCCCCTTATATGTGTCTTGATTCATATATTTATATGTATTGGGTGGTTTTGGCATAAAATGCACACATGCATATACTTATATTGTGTATACATGAATACGTGTTCTCAAAGTGTTTGGGATACTAACGCATATGTACAAGGATTGTTCTTTTGTGCCTTGAGTGCTCTCCTTGTTTGAACAATCTTAATCGAGATACATTTTGCATGGTTTTGTTGTGGCACACCATGTTTTGTTTGTGGTTGTAGTTGTGTCCGGTAACGCCTTGCCCGTTAGACCTATGTGTTGGTTGTTTGGTTGTTTATTTATGTATTCACTCATTTGGTGACTTTTAGTCACAATGGTTTGTAATAATATTTATTCGGTTTATAAATTTATATATATTTATTTATGGCTTGCATGCCATTGCTTTCCTTTGTACTTGTTGTAAGTAGCTTAGAATAGCAATCGTGGCTTGCATGCCGTTTCTTTTCAAAATTGCTTGTAATTGTGAGAAGAAGACCGAAGACAACCTTCAAGAGTCGTGGAGGAGACGTCTTGGCTAACTTGGATCCGGTGGATCATTTGGAGATGACAGATTCATTGGGAGCACATCCGGCGAGGCCATTTGGTTATGTCCTTAGTTTGCCCTTGCTCTCTCCGTTTGGCTCAGGGGGAGGGCGCATAGGGTTTAGTGGCATGTTACCGGATATTTGCTTTGTTCGTGGTTGTGATTTATTTTGTTATTTTCTTGCGTGGTTGTTTAGGATCTTCGCATGCTAGAAAACTTTTCAAAATAATAAAATCACAAGAGTTGTTAAATTGTTTAACAAACCCCGCGCGCTAAGATTAACAAATAAATATAAATGGTTTATATTAAAGTGAAAAATGCGTTTTGTCGCTTGTTTGTTAATCAACTTGAAAAGTGGTTTTTTATACCAGAAAGACAAAAGTCCCGTTTTTCTCAAACGTAAATCACACGCCACCCGTAAGATGACACCACCCGAATCTAGTGAAGCATAGGATGATTGTCGAGCTAAGCACGAGTAATTCCATGTGGATCTGTGTGGAAGGTGAGTGTGGCAACTTGAAATTGTTGGTTGTCGAGCTAAGCACGAGCCAATAATTGTCAAGGGTGTCACCGTGTATCCTGACGAATGATTTACAATTCCAACTTCATACGCCTTGGTAATTGTCGTGCGTATACCGAGTTGCTAAAGTGGCTTAACGAGGAATTGGTGTGAGAAAGGATCAAACATGCCAAACCAATGCTATAAATGTTGATGGATCCCGCAAGTACCTAAGAGTTATAATCTCGGATAGCAATTGGTAAAGCGTTTACCAGCCTAAATAACTTCATGAAGTGATCCACGGCAAACCCTTCATGTAGTGAAGTGAAATAAGGTTCTTAGCCCTTGTTAAGATAATTTGTTTTCTTAAAACTAAATGGGTAATTATCGTAATGAGGATCATATCAAAACTAACTAAAACGTGTATTCTTATATCATTTATTGGCAAACGTTAAAGACACCGCTTGAACTTAAAACTCCGTTCGTTACTTAAGAAGGTGAGACTCATTAGTGTGGACTTCGTGGACTAGGATTGGTTGTTGAGGATTGTCCTCCACCATGAGTCAAAGTTGCACATTTTAGAGAAATCCCTTCTCGAGCCAAAATGCTACCAACGCGACCTAGACATCTATATGCATGTAAAGGTGCATCGTGGCCTTGATCGGTTAAAGGATGCACGAAGGCAGGAATGTTAGTATCCATATCCTTGAGATGAACGCGTTTGTGGACCTAAAGGAGAGGCATGGATTCCCCATAGGGAGGGAACTTGTGGTGAATGTAAATTCTCCAAAGTCCCTGCCCAAGTGATGTAAATGGTTCATTGTGAACTATCACATGCACAATATGGAGAAGTCCTTGATAAAGCATTATGGCATGTTGTGGACTGCTAAGTCTTGCATGGCCAACGTATGGCTCGCCTCACCAACTCCCGCTAACATTATAAAGGAACAAGAAACCAAAAAGAAGAAATTGACCTTAATTGAAAAGTTTGGTTTTACCAAACCTACCTTATTTGTGAAGTTCGAGGGCAATGAGGTTGCGCCTCAAGATAAGACTCCACAAGGGGTAATTTGCTACTACTACGGAAAGATTGGAAATTGGCGCCACCACGCCTTCCCTATGAGCCTGAAAGAGTTCAAAACACTTATGAGTAAGAGAAATTAGCTCCTTAACTTCAGGAACATTCATGATCAAACACCATTACTCTTCTACTTCTAAAAGCTAGGTTTTGAACGCTAGCAATGGTGCTCACGTTTGTCAAAAATTTGTTTGTTACAGAGTGAAGGTGTTAAAAGAGAAGTAGGCAGATGAGGCATGGAGAGTTGGAATTCGAAAAGGCAAACATAGTTGTTGTCCCTATTGAGAGGATTGGAAGTTTGTATCTTGCCTTTCCTTCCAGCTATTCTATTACTTTATTGGATGTATGTTTTACGTCATGTGAGGCCACAAACATTATATCTAAAACGCCTTTGTTGACGATGGATATTACATTGATTTTTGAAATTAGTGGTGATTTATTTCAAAGTTTATCCATGTAATGGCATTAAAAGTAAGCTTTTGCTTAATGAGTAATAGAACGATCATAGATGTATTGATAAGTTATCCTTATGTAGAAAACGATTTAGCTATATAAACAAGACTTGCTTCACCAAGATCTGTGAGGTTTAGGAACTTGGAACCGTTTGACCATGGGTCAAACGTTGAATGCATATCTTGTTTGTTATGCTAGACGACTTAAACATCCTTCACTTGAGTATGTGAGAGGATTCAAAGTTTGTTGGATTTCGTTCACACTTTTAGTGTATTGACCGTTCAAGTAAACAATAAGGAGTAACTTAGGATACCTCGTAATCTTTACCGATGATGGTAGAAGGGATGGTATGTCTATTTTTATGGACTAATTTTGAAACCGTAGAGGTGTTCAAAACTCACCATAACGAGGTATATGATAGAGAGGGCAATGCATCTATGATACTTGAATCTAGTTAAGATGTCGAGTACCTTAGTTTTTGAATTTTGTAACTATCATATGAATTATGGGGTTGTCTCACAATTCAATTCTCCTTAGAGACAGACACATTGTTACATGTGGTCGTCTAATGGAGGAACCGGACGTTTTGATAGGGTCCGATAAATGATAGGTTATGCTTTTATACCCAAAATTGTTTTGGTTCATTCTCCAGATAGTGGGCAATAGTTCTAAATCTTATAAACAACAAAGATGGTCATGTATACACCTTAGAGGATATGACGAAATAGAGGATCCTTGTTTGTCTATTCCAAAGTCTGAATTGTCTAGCCTACGTTTAGACGTGAGGTGGAGGAACCCAGGATCTAGAGGTGATTACTCCATTAGCTACTCTACCAAGACCATGGGATATTTGTTTTGACAAACCTTCTGAGAACACGATGTTAGTTGCTCAAATGTAGAGTATCTTAAATTAATATCCATGGATGTATGTCACAGTAAAGTATACCTTGAATGGAAGGACCTGATGTTGACACTAGAATCTAATCAGCAATGATTGAAACTCAGCATGGTAATGTTGGAGAACCTGACATAAAATTCATTACCTCTTGGTAGAAGTTGTCATAAGACCAGAAATACATAATTCATTATGTTTGAGGAAGACAACTTTATGATGATTCATGATGAATGCGTCAACTACCGTGGACCTCATGGGCTTCACCAGCCGTGAGGGCCCGTGAAGGCTTCTGGGCCGTGAAGGTCTCGTGAACAGTGTTTTTATCCTTGTTTATAAAAAGAAATAAATTTTCGGTTTTAGCACCTCTCGATTCTGTTTTTCCAGAATCTGTCCTTGTTGTTTGGACACTTGAAAAGCCCCTTATATGTGTCTTGTTTCATATATTTATATGTATTGGGTAGTTCTGGCATAAAATGCACTCATGCATATATTTATATTGTGTATATATGAATATGTGTTCTCAGAGTGTTTGGGATACTAATGCATATGTACAAGGATTGTTCTTTTGTGCCTTGAGTGCTTTGCTTGTTTGAAAAATCTTAATCGAGATACATTTTGCATGGTTTTGTTATCGCACACCATGTTTTGTTTGTGGTTATTATTGTGTCCGGTAACGCCTTGCCCGTTAGACCTATGTGTTGGTTGTTTGGTTGTTTATTTATGTATTCACTCATTTGGTGACTTTTAGTCACAATGGTTTGTAATAATATTAATTCGGTTTATAAATTTATATATATTTATTTATGGCTTGCATGCCATTGCTTTCCTTTGTACTTGTTGTAAGTAGCTTAGAATAGCAATCGTGGCTTGCATGCCGTTTCTTTTCAAAATTGCTTGTAATTGTGAGAAGAAGACCGAAGACAACCTTCAAGAGTCATGGAAGAGACGTCTTGGCTAACTTGGATCCGGTGGATCATTTGTAGTTGACAGATTCAGTGGAAGCACATCCGGCGAGGTCATTTGGTTGTGTCCTTAGTTTGGCCTTGCTGTCTCTGTTTTGCTCCCGGGGAGGGCGCATAGTGTTTAGTGGCATGTTACTGGATATTTTCTTTGTGCGTGGTTGTGATTTATTTTGTTATTTTCTTGTGTGATTGTTTAGGATCTTCGCATGCTAGAAAACTTTTCAAAATAATAAAATCACCATAGTTGTTAAACTGTTTAACAAACCCCGCGTGGTTGTTTAGGATCTTCACAGGCTATTAGCTTCACGGGCCATGAAGAGGCAGATGAAGTGTCACTTTGTTTTTATTGGACCCTTTGTTGGTCTAATCAAAACCCATGCAATTTGGCCGACCCTGGAGGGTTTTTGAGTCTGGTTCAAGGAAGAAAATCATAAGTGACAATAACACAACTCTCTCTCAACTATGATTCTCTCTTGGTACAATATGGTAACACCTACACACACTAAGTTAAGGTGTTCTTGAGTGTAGTGAATGTTCATGGTGCAAGAGGAGAACTCGTATGGGTTGTTCCAGATGGTGAAGTCGTTAAAGGATGTTCATCTATGGATTGCTAGTACAATGGGATCAAGTATACTTGGTGTGGACTTGCAATGGAGAAGAAGCCATTTGTTTCTTCATCTTCATCCCAATCCACATGTAGAGTTCGATTTCCAGCCATGGTAAGGAGGTACTTTCTTCTCCTTCTTCTTTGTTCTTTAGTTGCAACTTTCTTTCCAGCCATCGTTGTTTGTCAATTTCAAAGTCTGGATTGTCTAGCCTTCTTTTAGACGTGAGGTGGTGGAACCCAGGATCTAGAGGTGATTACTCCATTAGGTACTCTACTAAGACCATGGGATATTTGTTTTGAGAAACCTTGTGAGAACATGATGTTAGTTTCTAAAAGGTAGAGTATCTTAAATTAATATCCATGTATGTATGTGAGAGTAAAGTATACCTTGAATGGAAGGACCTGATGTTGACACTAGAATCCAATCAGCAATGATTGAAACTCAGCATGGCAATGCTGGAGAACCTGGCATAAAATTCATTACCTCTTGGTAGAAGTTGTCATAAGACCAGAAAGACATAATTCATTATGTCTGAGGAAGACAACTTTATGATGATTCATGATGAATGCGTCAACTACCGGAAAGCGTAGTGGGCTTGGAGTCCGCTAGGAGGAAGGAGGTTATGATAAGATGAGATGTTATCCATGACGGATATCCAAGGTTTCGACTTGGTTGATCCTACACCTGGGTATGAACCCTCAAGGTGTGATTGGTTCTTTGATGAGATAGACCAACATGGATAAGTTTGTAGACTACTTCAAATACCAACTAGTAGGAATGGTTTCGCGATGATTGACCATGAAAAAAGTATCATATAGAAACATTCTCCCGGTAGTTATGTTGAAGTCCACATGGATACTTATTTTATAAGTACCTTTTAGGCTATATTGGATGGAAGTGAAGACCATATTCCTTAATAGGAATTTTTTGAGGAAATGTTCACAACATTTTCGATGGTCTTTTACTATCATAAGTATCCTAATGAAATCTACAAACCCTAAGTAGTGCACTTGTGGACTTATGTTGCCATCTCAATGTTAGAATCCTTGCTTTGATACGAAAATCGTTTGTTTGAGTTTTCATAAAGCAATGATAAAACATGGATGAATGTCAGTGCTAGTTGGAGCATTTTGTAATCCTATTCTAAATATGTCTAGCATATACAGCGTATTGGAGATAATGTCCTGATCTTGCTTGGAAAACCTTAGATCAAGAATTATGCATCCAGAACGATTATAGGATGTACAAGACCTATGAAAGGAGTAAAGAAATATTGAAATATGTTCTTGTTGATCTATAGTAAGAAACAACATAGAATAAGTTGTTATTCAAGTGCTTGCTTATATACTTCTTAGGATAACTGCCGATCTTTATCGGGGTTCGTGATCCTACTAAATATGGTGTTGTTAATAAGTATGCTTCTCAAAGCATCGCTGACTCTATTGGGATCTTATGAGACAATGAGAGTACGATGGCTTGCGCAAGATAACCTTTATCTCAAGCATCTTTGATGTTATTGAGTTCTGATGAATCAATGAAGGTGCGATAGCTTGACAAAGGACCGTTATCTCACCAACGCACACTTTTGAGTGATTGGTTGAGGTAGAGATATGGTCATCTTACGAATACACACGGATGGCATGGTGGCGGATCCGTTTTGCTAAAGCCGTAGTTGCAAGATAGTGATGATTATCATACTAATGCTTGCAAAGACTTGGCTTGAGTTTGTTTTAGTTGAAATTTTGATATGCTGATTTTGGGAACTTTAAGCAACATCGTGCTTCTACTAGTATTGATTATCAAATGGAGATTTGTTAATATGCGTGTAGCGGGTACTCTCAGTTTCCTTTACTGTGTTCCATCTTAGCATGTTTACCACCTCCCTGAATGTTTTTGCATTCTAAATGTCCACAGTCAGTCACTCTTTATAGGAAGGAAGTTTGAACGAAGACTGAGGGAAAGCATTGGTCGTGTATTCAATGGGGATTGGATATGAGAGACGCAACACTTTACCTATACTTGCAAAGAGTTTCAAGTGATTGGACAACCCACACCTGAGTTTACTTCATGGTACATGTCAAGAGTAACTCAGGATGATAATATCTTTTGTCCTTTGACCGGAGATACATATGTTTCCACGACATTGGTCTGCCTTGTTCTAATTGCTTTCAAACGTAGTCTGTAACTGGTTGTTATAAAGGAAGCTTTTGGGCAACGTATTTCCAATGTAATGGGTCAATGTAGTCGAAGGAATTTGTTCTCTGTTGAGAGAGATATCCTTAGCCCACTCGATGATTGGGCGCTGACACCAAAATGCACTGTCGTGCTCATGTTTGCAATGATAGTTGATCAGTTGCAACTTGCATATTTTGGTCACCACCAATCTTGATCGAGAAACATAATCGTGAACGATTGGAGAATGACTTTGTACAATGTCTCGTGTTCACCCGGATATCGCGAACAATAGGATGATTGATCACTTATCTGTAAGACCTTTTCAAACCTGTTTGGATTGTGATTAGGTACTTGTCAGGGATGACATACCTTGTGTTGATTTAGGGGCAGGGATGTCTTGCTAGAGGCCGCTCCCTGTCTGTGATACATATGGGTACGGTGTGTCACGTGCAAGTGGGAGTTTGTTGGAATCTGCCCACTGACACACGTATGCCGGTATCACTGCTAATGAAGCGCGAGCCTATTGGGTCACACGCCTAGGATTGATCCTGACAGCACGTTTAGAAATAGAGGAGTAAAATAGTGGTTTTGGTTGTCAATGGGTGCTTCATGACCATGAAGGTTTGTGCTTCATGGGCGGTGAAGGCTAGGTGCTTCATGACCATGAAGCTGATTGTTTCATGGACTGTGAAGGCAGGTGCTTCACGACCATGAAGATGTCTCCTTCTTCTTTGTTCTTTAGTTGCAACTTTCTTTGTAGTGTATTCCACCATTGGAACTAGTTGTAGGCTTTATGTGTACTTTCCTTTTATGTTTTGCATGCTACTTTTCTTGGGTGCTTCCGCTGCGTTTGTGCTCACCAGAAGTTCCAACAGTGGTACCAGAGCCATCTCTACAAAGGAATTTCACATTGATGGATTGGAAACCGAAAATGGACATTCTGTCCAGATGAGCTTCACGGGCCGTGGAGGTTTTGGCTTCACGGGTCGTGAAGCCTACACGACTAGCTTCATGGGGTGTCGGTCGTGAAAGGTTTTGACTATGTCAGAGTCGTGGAGCTCATGGGTTTCACGGGCCGTGAGGGCCCGTGAAGGCTTCTGGGCCGTGAAGGTCTCGTGAATAGTGTTTGTATCCTTGTTTATAAAAAGAAATAAATTTTCAGTTTTAGCACCTTTCGATTCTGTTTTTCCAGAATCTTTCCTTGTTATTTGGACACTTGAAAGCCCCTTATATGTGTCTTGATTCATATATTTATATGTATTGGGTGGTTTTGGCATAAAATGCACACATGCATATACTTATATTGTGTATATATGAATATGTGTTCTCAATGTGTTTGGGATACTAATGCATATGTACAAGGATTTTTCTTTTGTGCCTTGAGTGCTCTGCTTGTTTGAACAATCTTAATCGAGATACATTTTGCATGGTTTTGTTGTGGCACACCATGTTTTGTTTGTGGTTGTAGTTGTGTCCGGTAACGCCTTGCCCGTTAGACCTATGTGTTGGTTGTTTGGTTGTTTATTTATGTATTAATTCATTTGGTGACTTTTAGTCACAATGGTTTGTAATAATATTTATTCAGCTTATAAATTTATATATTTATTTATGAGCTTCAGGGGCCGTGAAGAAGAGACAGCTGAAGTGTCACTTTGTTTTTATTGGACCTTTTGTTGGTCCAATCAAAACCCATGCAATTTGGCCGACCCTGGAGGGTTTTTGAGGCTGGTTCAAGGCAGAAAATCATAAGTGACAATAACATAACTCTCTCTGAACTATGATTTCTCTTGGTACAATATGGTAACACATACACACACTAAGTTAAGGTGTTCTTGAGTCTGGTGAATGTTCATGGTGCAAGAGGAGAACTCTTCTGGGGATGTTCTAGATGGTGAAGTCGTTGAAGGATGTTCATCTATGGATTGCTAGTACAATGGGATCAAGCATACTTGGTGTGGACTTGCGATGGAGAAGAAGACATTTGTTTCTTCATCTTCATCCCAATCCACATGTGGAGCTCGATTTCCAGCCATGGTAAGGAGGTACTTTCTTCTCCTTCTTCTTTGTTCTTTAGTTGCAACTTTCTTTGAAATGTATTCCACCATTGGAACTAGTTGTGGGCTTTGTGTGTGCTTTCCTTTTATGTTTTGCATGCTACTTTTCTTGTGTGCTTCCGCTGCGTTTGTGCCCACCACGAGTTCCAACATAAATTACTAACAAATCATCTTTGGTTGGTGGATGGCGGTCTCATGTTGTCAGTTGTTTGGTATGTTTGACTTTCGACTGAGATGATTTAGATGTGATAGCTCTATGTGATGAGCTTGAATCAATGATTTTAGTCTTACCCTTGAAAGCGGTAGACTCGGGTGAATGCATTTTGAAATATTCATTTTTGAAAGAGTTAAGTTTCAAGTGAAGTTTAAAAAGATTGCTTTCCAACTTTGTACAATCCTCTCTACACTCTTTACATCTTCCACATGAGTTGGCTAATTTAATTTCTCCTTGTTATCCTCATAAGTCAGTAGTTCAATTTCCTCGTTTCCTACTACTAATTTTGAGTTTGTAAAAGACAGATCATCTGTAGTTGTGCTGTGTGTAAAATCAGTAAATGAGAAACAATCATCAATGTACACATGAAGGGTGTATGAATCAGATGTGCTTGGAGCAGCGGAATTATGAAGGTAAGTGTTCTCATTTACAAGAAAGCCGATTATGTCATATAAAACATCAATTTCTAATTCAAGGTTGATTGACTTATTGAAGAGTTCGGTTTTAACCAGTTCAAATCTTCACTGTAGTTCCATGTGGGGAATATATATGCAAGGTTCTGTTTGAGAATCAGAGACGGATGAGATTGATTCCATTTCTTATTGTGTATAACTTCTAAAGTAATCATCTGAAATTATTGGTTAAAATTCAGTTGTTTCGTATGATTGATTAAAACTTTTGTAGTTATAATAGGTTGTTGCATTTTTCGAGGTGCGTCTCTTATGCTCCTCTTCTGCAAGTTCGTTGACTTGTCCCAAGAACACCATTTTCTTTGTTAATCCTAGATACATGCTATCAAAATCGTCTAGTTGTTTAGCAGTAATTTTGTCACAGATATGAGGATTAACAAAACCTAAGCCTTCGTATGTCCATTTTGAAAATTTGATGTCTTTAGGTTTGTTAAGGAAAATGGTTTGTTCCGTTTGGTCTCGTTTTATTAACAAGTCTTCGAGACTTTTTATTTCTAAGTATAGCTGACATCTTTCCTTTTGTAAGAACTTGAAATCCTCTTCTACCGATACTTTGGCTGCTTTTAGATTATGAATGATTACCTCATTTTCGTTTATTAAGGTTATTAATTCATTTTCTTTGGTAGTAATTTCTGGTTGAAGGTTATCTAAATTTGAAGATGGTTGGTTTCTTATTTTAGATTCTAATTTAGTGATTTTTCGGTTCTGTTTTTCAATGTGATCAACCAATGTTTGTGCATACTTAATACTTACCTTTCCTTGGGCTGCCACCTTATCAGTTTGAGTCTCCTCAAACTCATCATCAATTTCCTCTTCTTCATCAGCACTGTCATCCGAGGAACCTGTGTCTTGAGCCATTAGGCGAAAATGTGCTTGATTAGTGTCGTCCTCGTCCGAATCATCAGTGTCGCTCAAGAACTGGTCTTCCTCAACCAAGATAGCTTTGCCGCTAGCTTTCTTCCGAATCATCCTCAACTTGTTCTTGTAGTACTCGGCATCTTTGGTTTTTGGTTTTCTACAATCTTTGATAAAGTGCCAAGTTCTACCACAGTTGTAGCACTTCTTCTCTTCCTCTTGAGCTTCAGTTG
This sequence comes from Dittrichia graveolens, assembly GCA_038502395.1. NCBI lineage: Eukaryota > Viridiplantae > Streptophyta > Magnoliopsida > Asterales > Asteraceae > Dittrichia > Dittrichia graveolens. The sequence continues at coordinate 64,102,065 of JARJIL010000005.1, read as the reverse complement.
GATTCTCAAAGCGCTTCTTCTCCTCTGGTTGACCTCCTTCTATTCTTCTAGATCCGGAAGTGTATCTTTCACAATTGTTAGGCTTTCCGTATTTGTTTTCGAAAGCCTTGGTAATCAGTGACATTGCCTTCATGACAAATTTCATGTCTGGGGATTTAGTTTCTCCTTCACATTAGTCACATTCGGGTGCAACCTGTTTTCCTTTTGAATATCTGGAGCCCTCTCTTGATCTTCTCTCAGCTATGAGTGCAACAGGGTCAAAGGATTGTTTTACTAAGATTTTTGCGAGACTTCATCCTGAAACTGATTCAGGTCTTCGTAGATAGAGTGGTGAGACAGTGCTTTGAGGTTTCGGTTCACATGTTTATACAGCCGGACGTGTTCTTGCCATACTAGACCTAATGCATTGATCCAGTTGACATTTATGTCAAGATCCGATCTCATGACACCATGATTTCTCATTTCATTCAGTAGCCGACAGAAGCGACTATTTGTGTCTTGTAGCAGTTCACCTTCTATTACCTTGAACTCCCGAAAGGTATTTACAAGTTGGGTTTCCCTGTTGAACACTCCTTGTTCAGTGCCCTGCATTTTTTGCTTAACTTCATCCCAGATTGTTTTAGCTGAAGTCAAGCTGTCTATTTTAGAGTATATCTCAGCACATAAACCCTGTTTAAAATAGTATTTGACATCCTTGTCAGCATGTGCCCTATCTCTCTTTTTGGCAGTTAGTTCGGAAGAAAGCTTTCGTCTTCATTCAGCAGCTATTGATGGGTTGTTGTCGAGAATAACTTCGATGATCTTTTGAAAAACGACATCACTGTTGAGAATACTGTCTTTCATCATTTCCCCATACTTTTTATTATGTTCAATGAAATCCATAAAACGTCATTTCCATACCGTGTATTCATTCCTGAATAGGACTGGGGGTTTTGTATCTGTCCCAATTGCAAGGATTTCATTACTAGAACTCATCTTATCACTGTGTGGATCTTTTCCCTGAAATGAATTAGTTAGTTTACTGGAAGTTTGATTTTTGTGAAAAACTTAGACTTTTGACGTTTAATGTTGTAGGTAAGATGAAATTCAAGAGTCGGATGAAGTTCAAAGGTCATATGAACTTGTAATTCTTGAAAGTCAGATAGAAGAGTTTTGAGGTGACTTTCGGATGGAAGTGTTTAAGTGTAGGTCAGATGGTTTTAGGTGAAAGTCGGATGAGTGGTGCGAGTGTCGGATGACTTCAAAATTCGGATGACTTGAAAGTCGGATGAACCTGAAGGTCGGATGACTTTAAAAGTCCTATGGAGTTTAAAAATCGGATGACTTGGCAAAAGCCGGATCAACAAACTTTGAAGGTCGAATGAGCCAAAAGTCTCATGCACCACAAACGTTGAAAGTCATATGGGATAAAAGGTCGGAAGTCTTGAAAGTCGAATGATGCTAATAATCCAAAACATGCAGACCTGACCTCTTCTTAACAAATAGGCTTCTAAATTTGCCTAAAACACACTAAAATTTCAACTAACATTTGCTTTGACCTTCCTTGCTTCTTTTCAGAAGCCGACTCCAAAGTTAACTTGTTATGGCATAAACGGTTATCCCATTTCAACTTCAAAAACATCAGCAAACTCTCAAAGCTTCAGCTTACCAGAGGTCTACCGTCAGTTCGGTTTCAAAAAGACAAGTTGTGTCATGCTTGTGCGAAAGGAAAGCAGAAGAAGTCAGTCTTCAAATCAAAACACTGTGATCAAATCAACTCTGCTTTTCAGTTACTTCACATGGATCTCTTTGGTCCTGTAAGCTCACACAGTATGGGAGAAAAGAAATATACCTTGGTGGTTGTTGATGAATACACCAGATTCACATGGGTATTTTTCTTGCGCAATAAGAGTGATACTGCTGAAATTCTGATGACTTTCATTCGTCGTGTCCAAAGACAGTTTGATACACATGTCAAACAGCTTCACAGTGATCATGGGACATAGTTCAGAAACTCAACTCTTCAAGAATTTTGTGATGAAAATGGTATCATTTAAAATTTCTCAGCTCCATATACCCCTCAGCAAAATGGGGTTGCTGAAAGGAGAAACAGGACTTTGATTGAAGCAGCCCGAACTATGCTAGCTGAAGCATCTCTGAAAGGGCATTTGTGGGCTGAAGCTGTTAGTGCTGCTTGCTACACTCAAAATAGGTCCATTATTGTCAAACGGCACAGTAAAACTCTCTATGAGTTACTGTATCTGAAGTAACACAATGTTGGATACTTCAAGATATTTGGAAGCACATGCTTCATTCTGAATACCAAAGATCAGAAAAGTAAATTTGATCCAAAAGGGGAACAAGGCGTGTTTCTAGGTTATTCTGACATCTCTAAACCTTATCGTGTGTTTCTTCCCCAGAAAAATTCTGTGGTTGAAACAATAAATGTCACTTTTGATGAATTCGATGCTCACTCAACCTCAAATCATATTGATCAAGTTGTCTTTGAAGAATTTGATACTCTTTTACAAGAGTCATTCAAGATGACTTGGATAACTACTCTCAAGAGGTGAAAACTGACAATAATATTGTGTCAGTAGATGTGAATCAGGTCACTGAAGATCTATTGGAACCAAATGTCTCTTCTGCTGATAAGCAACATGAGCAACCAACTAGAGTCACTAAATGGACTCGAGCTTATCCCATCACAAATGTTATTGGTAATCCAAACACTAGCGTGCAAACCCGAAATTCTATTACCTCTGCCTTCTGCATGTTCTCTGAATTCATATCACAAATCGAGCCAAAAAAAGTTGATGAAGCTCTGAAGGACTCCAACTGGGTGGTCGCTATGCAAGATGAGCTTAATAAATTCGAGAGGAACAAGGTTTGGGAACTAATTGCCCCACCTTAAGACAAGTCCATTATTGGCACAAAATGGGTCTTCAGAAACAAGCGTGATGAAACAGGGTTAGTGGTGCGAAACAAGGCCAGATTAGTTGCAAAGGGTTACTGTCAAGAGGAGGGGATAGACTATGATGAAATGTTTGCTCCAGTTGCTCGTCTTGAAGCTATACACATGTTCCTCGCCTTTGCAGCTTTCAAAGGATTCAAAGTTTTTCAGATGGATGTTAAAAGCGCCTTTCTGAATGGAGAACTTCAAGAAGAGGTATTTTTCAACAACCTCCTGGTTTTGAAAGTCCCAAATTCCCATATCACGTCTATAAGCTCGACAAAGATCTCTATGGACTGAAGCAAGCTCCGCATGCATGGTATGACACACTGTCCACTCATCTTCTGAAAAATGGATTTCAGAGAGGTAACATCGATAAAACTCTATTTCTATGTAGAGAAAAGGTGAACTCATTCTAGTTCAAATTTATGTTGATGATATTATTTTTGGTTCTACCGACAATCGTTTATGCAAGAAATTTGAGAAAATCATGTCAGAGAAGTTCAAAATGAGCATGATGGGAGAACTAAACTTCTTCCTTGGGCTTCAGATTAAGCAATCTGACCAAGGCATCTTCATCAATCAAGGGAAATATGTAAATGACTTACTCAAAAAGTTCAACTTTTCAGACTCATCCCCGATAAAGACTCACATTGTTCCAAAAACCAAGCTCACATCTGATCCTAATGGGAAAGCAGTTGATCTTCCCAAATTCAGAGGAATGATCCAATCCCTGTTATATCTAACAGCCAGTCATCCTAACATAATGTTTTCCACATGCCTCTATGCAATATTTCAGGCGAATCCAAAGGAATCACATCTGACAGCTGTCAGAAGGATTTTCAGATATCTGAAAGGTACACCTGACCTAGGGCTATGGTACTCCAGAGACTCCGGCTTTGATCTAATTGGATTTTTAGATTCAGACTATGCCGGATGTCAGATTGATAGGAATAGCACAACTGGTGGTTGTCAGTTACTTGGTGGAAAGTTAGTAAGTTCGCAAAGCAAAAAGTAAAGCTCAATCTCCTTATCCACCGCTGAAGCTGAATACATTTCAGCTGGGAGTTGTTGTGCACAAATACTATGGATGCAACATCAGCTAGCTGACTATGTCATCTCATTTCAGCGCACTCCTATATATTGTGATAACACTAGTGCTATTGCAATTTCAAATAATCCAGTGCTTCACTCTCGCATAAAACATATTGATGTTCGCCATCATTTCATTCAAGATCACATTGCCAAAAATGAAATCGAGCTTCGTTTCATCTCTACTGAACATCAGCTCGCTGACATTTTCACGAAAGCCCTGGATGAAAATAGGTTCAATTTACTAGTTGCAGAAATTGGAATGCTAAATCCTTCAGATATGTAACTATTTCAGGTAAATTTGATTGTAACTATTCATTCTTTCTTGTCCATTTAATGACAGCCACCCTAATAGCTAAGCTTGCATAATTACTTTTACCGATGTCTCTCTCTGACTGTCAAATCATCTCTGAAGCGTAATCATGAGTAATTTTATTTATAAACAACCATAGATTTTCTTTCCTTTTCATCTTCTTCAAAAATCAAAGAAAATCTTCCATCTTCTTGAAAACTCATAGAGTTTACTATTATGTTCGTCTTTTTTCCAGTTTGCTACATAATCACGGTTCGCATTCCTGACGAAGGAATCGGGATTGTAGTATCATCTCAAATCTATATATTATCTTAGGCATGGTTGTAATTTATTTTTTTGGCAGTCTATGTAAACCATGATGAATATCATGTAATCATCTTTTATTAATATGGCAATAGTAATATCCAAGCTTAGTTCTTATTCTTGTTGGCATTGTGTTTTTTGTTTTGCTATTTATTTCTTTGTGAGATTAAAATTTCCAAAGCAAAAGATGGATTTTTTTTTCATCTTTTTCCTTGTGAAATTTTATCTCTTTACTAATTGTTTGTTGATGAGGATTAGGTGTTTCAAAGACTACTCCGGTTAAAATGGTTTCACCAATAACCGGTTGACATCACAAAAGTTACCCTTGTGCATTCTCCGCATTCACGCGCCTATTTTCACCCTAGATTTACTCAATCGTTTAGATTGCCTTCTTTTAAACCTCTTTAAAACCCCCAAATCGCCTTTTCAAGTTCTTTCCCTGCAATTCATCTTCTCCGGCGATTTCTCTTTGTGAAAATTCGATAATCCTCTTTGTGCTTGATCCCGTGGCTCCCAAGATTGCTTCTGCGAAGGTGACTCTCCCGAGTGATTTTGTTCCCAAAATTACCCTGGCTTCCATCTGCTTCAAGGACAACAACAACTATGTGTATCTTACCATTCCTCCTCCATCCTCGCCACTTCAGCAAATCATGTCCTATCTTCACAACTGCCCATTAAACTTTGCTCTCTCAGCAAAGGTTCCAATGTTCGAAGAACATCTCTGTGAATTCTGGATGACTGCTGAAGTTGTCAACCCTAAAACCTCCTCCCAGAGTATTAATTTCAGCATGCTCTCCGGCAGTAAGCCCGCTGAAATATCCAAGGATTTTCTAGCCACTATTCTTCATCTTCCCCGTCAAGAACTCACTTCATCCACTACAAATGCTAAGGAACTCCTCTTCTGCTTATTTCAGTACGCCGATGATTCGCACTCGCCTCCCAATGGAGTGTAACTATCTTATTGCTCATCTGAACTTCTGTATGACAATCAAAACAGGTGGTCTTGACCAGGTTAATGAAGCAGTTTTAAAAATGGCTTATGCCATCATTCATGGTCAAAACATTGACTACGCTGAACTGATATGGGAAAGTCTTGTTGTCTCAATGATAGCACGCTCAAGGTCTCAGCACATTCCTTTTCCCCGGTTTGTGTCCTTAGTCATCTACTCCTTGCTGACAACTGAAGAATACAACTCTGCTTCAGTTTTGTTTCCTTCTCCTTCACTGCCAGGTTTATTATGGACAGGATCTTCTTCAGCATTCAATCCTACATTAACTACACCAATGCTTGCACTTGCTTCTCTAAACCCTTCTCCTACCATCCCTCGGTCATATTCAGGGTTATCATCTGAATCTGCTCCCACTAAAACCCAAAACCCTGTTCTTCAGTCTTCCCCTTCTAAAACAAAGAAGAGGAAACTGATGACCACTTCTTCTAAGCCCTCTATTAAACCTTCTGCTATTCCAAAATCAACCACCACCACAAAATCAACCACCACCACAAAATCAACCACCACCACAGCACAACCACCTAAATCCTCTACAACTGCCAAACGCCACAAATCAATCATTCCTTCAAGTCTGATCCTCTCCTACTCTGCGTCAGGTGAGGACTCCGGTGATGAAACACCTTTGGTCCTCCGCAAAGTTCAGATTCAAAAATCCAAACCTACTGAAGTTGTTCATGTAAAATCTCCTTTACTTAAGTTGTCTACACACGTCATGACTAATGAAGAGATAGCCAAAACCCATGTTGTCTCTGAGGTCCCACTTCCACAAGTTCTTGACACTGACAAAAACAAGTCAGCCAAGACTTTAACAATCCCTACCAATGAGTCTGCTAGCACATCCACTACAACTCAGGTTCCACCAGTACACGAAACTACCATTCCTGTATCTGCTGAAATTCCCCCTCTATCCCTTATAGATCAGTAAATCCAACTGATGCTATGGATATAGATAAAGCACATGATGTATCAGCATCCAAACCAACTAACTCTGATGCTCAACCCATTACCAATGATGAAACTACAATTCCCCTAGTTTCTATGGTCCAACCAGTTCATGACTCTTTAGTTCTCCCTCAAGATGAAACTACACCCAAATCCCTTGATGTGTCACAAAACCAAACTGACACTATGGATTCAACCAGGGCAGATGATTTATCAGTTCAACACCAAACTGAGAGTGATGCCCAATCTCCCACAATCAATGAAACTGAAGTTACACCCCCTTGAGTTGAGATTACTCATGCTAATGAAGACACAGTCTTAAACCAGACTGTAACTGAAGCAACTTTGCCCAAGGCCCTTGATGCATCAGTCAATCCTACTGATGTTATGGCCTCCACATCCCTTCTCAACAAACTTATTGACCTCTCTTCTCCTCAAACAACTGTCAATCCTTTTGATGACAGTGATACTTTTGATTTTCTTCAATCTCTAAAGTCTGTACATTTCCAACCTTCTGAGCCTTCCATAGACATTGCTTCCTCTCTAGAAAGTCTATCTGAAATTGTTCTTTCTGTTTCACAGTTAGTTAATACCAATACTTTTCAGGGCTCTTGTCTCATTAATAATCAAACCAAACTCGAAACGGAGCTCAACTATCTTGTTGACTCTCTTAATCATCAGTTCACATCTCTCACCAAAACCATTGATCGTCAAAATCTGACACGTCTTGGAATGTTCAAACAATTCCAGAATCTTGTGACAACTATGGCTGATTCTGCCACCATTGAGTTCTCCAAACTCAACACCCAACTCTCTACTCTTTCACAAACTGTACATTATTTATCCTCCAAGGTTGATCGATTTCATGCTGTAAATCTTTCCGGAGCAGCAATTCGTCATTTGCAAGATTTATTTGCTCCCTCCTTCTCTGGCCTCTCAAATGAGATTTCGGCCCTGTCCAGATCTATAGAAGGTTCAGGAATCTCTGCAGCTTCTAAAGGGGAGAAAGTTCGAAGACAGTCCAGAATTTGTCAAATTATTTTAAAGAAAGTTGTCGCTGATAAAAAATTTCTCAAATGGCAAAGAAAGTTTTCAAGAGTTGATGCTATGCAGAGATTAGAAAATGAAGTGGCTCACCTCAAATCCAGTGTAGAGAATAAAAATAAGGCCTTGATAGATTTTGAGGCCAGGCTCGCTAAAGCTGAAGAAGCCAAGGCACTTGCTGAGGGGGAGCTCAAACGTCTCTTTGATCAAAGGCATGCTGAAGCTAAACTCTTCAGATCAAAGTTAGATGGAGCTGAATGTCAGCAGATAATAAGGGATGCTGAAGCCTCTCAGATCCCCGTTCAATCAGTTGCTCCATTCTCTAGTGGCCAACCAAGGCGTGCTGATAAAGGTAAAGGGAAACAATAATAAGTTCTCCGGATGATGTGATGAGTATGGGTACATATGATGAAGAAGACTCAGATGATGAAAATCCGAAAGCCAAAAAAAAGAGAATGGCTGATAAACTTGGAAGACAAGCAGCAGAAAAGCTAGCACTTGAAGAAGTTGCTACAAATAAAATTGATTTATCACCTTTGGAACACCAAAAACAGCTTCAGGAGGAGATCGAAGCTGAAAAAGCTTTACAAGAGAAGAAGAAAAAGTTCATGGATGCTAGACAAAAAGAGTGGATATGCTCTCGGCATCAAAGAATGCATCCAGAGAAGATCACCTCAGTAAGACTGAGAAAGGTTAAAAATGAATTTTTTCTCAACCTTCAGCGCAAAAATCTTCCTATCTTTGCTGTATACTCAGTCAGGCAAGTCAAGCTCAAATGTGCCTTCAATGAATGGGCTAAAATAATGGCTTGTCTCTCAAAACACAAGCTGACTGAGGAAGTTGAGTTCATTCAGAGAGAGATCACCAAAGTGATCGAATTTTATCAAGATGAAGTTAAAGTTTCAGAAAAGGAAGCTCACACACAAAAAGTCTCAGCAACAAATTTTGGAGCTGATATCTATTGGAGAGCTTCCTAACTGTAAAGGCATTGACACTTCATTACCTCCTGGATTCATTCCTGATGTGGGAAAAGTTCTCTCAAATCCAAGGGGATTCTACTTCCTTGATGCAAACGATAAAATTCGTTTTCAGAGAGTTTCAGACTTTGCCAGGGCTGATATGCTTCACCTGAAATCTCTCAGATACTTCATAGATCCTAACGATCCTGCTGTCAAAGACATTCTGGATGAGTATATGAAACAAATGAAGCTCAAGACTCCAAGTGAACCCGTTCCTGATGAGTTCAAACCAATTATTTAGAATAGTAATTTATTTATTCTTTATTCTTTCCATTCTTTATATAATTTTATAAATAGTCATGGATTATAAACAAATAGGGGGAGATTGTTAGTCCTTTATTTGTATATATTCCATTCCTGAAGGAGCTTTCGAAGAAAGCAACTGAAGGAGTATTCTTTATTCTTTTGTAAACTGTTCTGACGCACCACATCTGAAGAAAGAAACCTAGAGTTCATCTAAAGATTTGTTCTAAAGTGAACGTCAACTGAAGTTAGTCTTCAGTTATCAAAGGGTCTTCTACACTAAAGACACGTCTGAGTACTCGAATCTTACTATTATGTAAAGTGCACGATCTGCGCATCTGAAAGAGCTTGAAACGGCAATCTTGTTTTCTGTTCCTAATTTTGTGAAGAGCGGTACACGTGTAATTAAATTAGATGGTCAGGATTAGTTTACGTAGCCTATAAATACCTTCTCGTTGTTCGAGAAAAGGTTAAGCGTTTGTTCGCTAATTTGCATTCAAGTTTGTTCTTGTTTAGTTAGTACTCGGTGCTCAAGTTTGTCCTTATGCACTCTTCGAAGTCTGGTTATTAATATAATCTTACTTTGAAAATTTTTGTGTGTTTGTTACTTTAAATCTATTTCCGCACTTTGATATTAATCATTGTTAGTTTTATACTTAATTGGGAAAAACAAGTATAATGGTGTGTCTTTAAATTTTATTAAGCTAAAGTTTGTATTCAACCCCTCCCCCCTTCTACAAACATTTGTTGTTGCGTACTCAATCTGGGACTAACAACTTATAAGGCTAAAGTTTGTATTCAACCCCCCCTTCTACAAACATTTGTTGTTGCGTACTCAATCTGGGACTAACAGATAACATTTGTAAGTGTATATAATAACGTTTGAAGGTGATAACTTACATTTGTCATTGAATATGATAATTGTGTGACAAATTTATCACTTGAAATGCGAACTAAACCATGTGCATTATCAAAAATACTGCTTTATGTTATCATTTTCAAATACAACTGCTAGGAAATTTTCAGAGGAGTGGAGACTTTCACAAGAGTAGATTCTAAACCATGTACACATTCATTATGAGGCACATGAAGATTTTCAGTGGAGTGGAGACCGGCTAAAAAGCAGGGTTTAGGATGGAAAGATATGACCAAAGCGAGCAAATACTAAGGTTGAGGGAAAAATATGCCGCTAAAATTCTACTTTTCGATGTCAATGAAAAGAAGATAATTCTTAAAGAGTTGGGAGTGTACCAACAACTTGATACAGCCACGAAGAATCTATTGCTTGAAGTTGCAGAAGAGAGGATAAAGAAACGTGTGGAAATATAGGGTTAGGATTGTTCTGAAGTCAACAAACAGTTTGAAGATAGTTTTGTTGTTTTTGGGATTAAAATATTAATCACTTACTGATGCAAGAAACATTTTGGAGAAACATGTCACCACTACAATTTCTTGTTGTTTTGCTCTAATCTAACTATTACTTTAAATGCAATTTCTTGATGTTTTTCACTATATCATTTATTTAGTTTTACTATGATGTAAATGATCAATCAACAATTATACTCCACACTAGAGTTAAAAATGCTAAAAAAATTAGCAATTACAGATACTTTCAAAAGTATTCAAAATATATCAACACCATTACGTAAATAAAATCCATTAAGAAACACCGAAAGTTGAAAATGCAAAAAAAAAGTATTATCCTTTTCGTCTATTTGTGAATTGCTTAAAATCACAAATATTGCAAATGCAAACTACAATTTGCATTTTATGAATCCAGAAATCAAAAACATTACGTATGTGATGTTTGTTTAAAATGCAAATAAATATGCTTTTATTAAAACCATTGATAATTATCCACACAAAAAAACATAAAAGCAAAAGCTAAAATTTTCAATAACAGCAAAACGCAAAAAATAGCATAACATAAAACCAAATGTATAGAATGGATGAACTTAATAAGTGATGATTATAATAAAAATATCAATTTCATTGCAAACCACATATTACAAGCAAACAAAAACCCCAAACAAAACATCAGTACTCAATAACAAAAAAAAACCCCTATTTTAAACATTTCTCTAGACCATAAATGTAAGCAATTTGATCCTCAATAGATTTGGTTATCTTCTCACGTAATTCTTCAGCAGCCATCAACATATCCTTCTAATGATCGATTTGGGTAGAATCATTCTCAACGTCACCCCTCTAAATCATCGAAAGCCTTAGGAAAGAAGTGAGATTGTCTTTAACAGATGTAAATTATCAATCTTATACTGGATTACTGTCATCATTCTCCCGGTATCTCTTAGCCTTACCTTTTCGATTACTATCTGCTCATTAACCTCCTTCCTCAAATACGCAATATCATTGAATCATTTCTTATCCTTACACTATTCATGAGAATGGAATTCTTGGATGTCCATCTATTTATATGTTGAAGCAAGGAATGTTTAAAGATAAACAATTTGATAATGATTTGTTCTTAATACGGATTGATAGATAAAGACATGTAATTGGCGGAAATGTAAAAGGAAAACACACCGCCAAAATGTTAAAAGGGCTGTCAAAGTGATAAAAACGACCGTAAAAAAACCCTCACGACGTTTCACATCGGTTATCTTTTTTACATGGCTCAAAATGCAAATATTTAAAGAAACTGTCAAAGTGGGTGATGATCTGCATTTTAATTAGTAGTTTGAACTTTTTTTTAAGAAAATATAATTATTTTATAAATTTAATCAGAATACCTTACAAAATAACTACAAAAGGATAATAAAAAAAACTAATGATTAAAATCTATAAAATAAATTATATTTAATAAATTGAAAATTCAAAATGGAAAGAAATAGATGACTAAAAAATCCCAAAAAATAAAACAAATCAATCTAGTAAATACTCATTGACTGAAGTTCAAAAAATGCAAATTTGTGAAAAATAAAAAGGAATAGTTAATCAACATCGGCATCTGTGACAACCGTCACCAAAATAGGGGGTGTTAACTCGACCTGTAACCTACTGCCAGTAATTAGCCCATTTTATGTGCTCGTGTAAATTCTAGGATCTATTGAGTGCTAAATTCATAATGACAAGTAAGATTGACTATCCAAACGTTGAGTAGTGTCAACGGTGAGCACGGGATACATGAACAAATGTCTTTAGAGCAATGTAGTGACGAGTTAACTACACAAATTTGTGCATCATGAAAGCCAAAACTCTAAACTAATCAAAACCTTTAAAAGTGCACCCAAGAAACCTAGCAAAATGTACACCACATTAGGAACCCAATTATACATTTAATTTTTGTGTAATAATTGAAACAAAACAATTTGTACTATGAATAATTTCTAGACAACAAACCACCCAAGTAAACATAATAACGCTCATATAACACATGGAATGTCCAATGCACCTATATGAAATGTCTAATGCACCTACATAAAATGTCACACTTAGAATACAACATAATAATAATTATTATATTTTAAAAAAATTAATAATATTATATATATTTATATAAAAATCTGCCAAGGAAAGGGGGAGGATTATACACCTTCCAAACTTGTGAGTCAACCTAACTAAAATACATATATATATATATATATATATATATATATATATATATATTGTTGCTATAATCCTAAAAGTTGCCTAAACTCTCATATACAACCCCATAGCCACGATTTTTCTCCCTCAAAACCTCTTCTCTAGCCAATTTTGAGCTCTCAAGAATAACCATTGGTAGTGTTCTTCATTCATCCAAGAAAGCAAGTCATCTTGGTCTTCAAACTTTCAGTATGCATTATCTCTTGTACTTTTAATCTCTATTCTTGTTTCTCTTCCATAACCCTATTGATGGGTTATCAAATGAATCAAACCCATAATAATAACAAATAAAATCAAGATTTGATGAGTTTTTATCAAATATCTAACCATGGGATGGGTTGGATTGATCAAAAGTTCTCTAAGATTAACCCTGTAATCTAGACAGAATCATGTATGAAATTTAAGAGGTCATATCTCGACCATACCAAACCTAAATAAATCTATTTTTGATTCTAGAATCAATTACTCGGAGTCTATTTTCATATCCAACTGGTTTCATACAAAACTAAGTTGATTTGGTCAATCAAATAACTAAAATCGTTTAGTTGCGCATATCTGTGTTTTCTAGCAGTTTAATCTACCAATTTTGAAATTCCTAAAACCTATTCTAAACATCATGAAAATTCTTCAAAATAAATCTGGAGCAAATTTCATGAGTTTTAAAGGTCCTGTAAAAAGTTTAGAATTTGTTAATTTGCTTTACTATTTTAATTAATTAAAAACATTTTTGTGGTTGAATCTAGAAAACTTAGGGTTTTCTATAACAGACCTTGAATTATCATAATTAATCCTAGGTCTCGAATTAAAGGCCAAAACTTAATATTAATAAACTTTTGATTGTTTTCAATCACTTTAGAAAATATTAGGATTTATTAGTTTTATTTTCTATTTTATTTGAGTGAAAACTTTTTAATTGTCAAATCTGGAGGTTTTAAAATTTTCCATATTTAGAGTTTTAAAAAAGAGTAAAATATTCAAATGTCTGAATTAAGTAACCAAAAAATTGTGTGAATGAATTTTTATGTGTCTTTATGTTAATGTAAATTTTTTAGAGTTTAATAAGGTTTTTTTGTATTTTAAATAAATAAAATCTTTGTGATGCGCAAACTGGAGGTATTTTCTGACCCACACCAATTAAAGTACTTTATAAAATAATAAACAAGTTATTAAATTCTAGAAAATTTATATAAAATAATAGAGACATTAAGGTCTCTGACATAAAAATTTAGGAAAATAATTGGGACGTTTGGATTAATTTAAATATATATGAAGAGTACACAAAATTTCAGTATTTAATCTACACAATTTAAAAAGGGAAATAAACAAAATTTCAAAACTAAAATATACATATTGGGGTTAGACCAAAGAGATGGATGCACTTATGCAACTTAGTGTAAAAGTTAATCGCGAATCCTAAATAAATTTAATAGCTCAAGGATAACGCATAAAAAGACAATTACTCATGAATCTAATATAATCTATACGAACTAATTGTGGCCCCTTTTTACTAAATTTCTCGGGGGAGAATGACACTCAAACTCTCTTTTAAACTTTATGCCGTGATGACTATTTCTTATTTCTTTTGGACAACTTATGTGACGTATATGCAAAGACTACTTGTTGTTGGTTGATGACTATTGATTCTTATATTCCTATGAGCCAACTGTTTATGCTCCAGCTGGGTATGCTATAATAACTGCTTGGAAGACAATGAGTTGATTCCTATTAAACCTAGTGGTTCAGATGTTGGTACAACGTCTACACGCTTAACATGCTATACGTGCACATTTGTCCTACTTAAACACTTTACACGGAAACTATGTTATTTCTATAAACCTGCAAGCTCACCAACTTTATGTTGACATTTTCAAGTGTTCATTTTCAGGTAATCCTAACGCTAACGCTTAAGGTGCTTAGAAGACTCTAGTCGGGCCTTAGCGTGTCTAATAACGCGAATCGGATATATTAATGTATTTTGTGATATGGATGTTTGCAAATATTTCAAAAATATTATTTGGTTTTGGGCTTGTGGCCCATATACCTGACCCGGGTTGTGGGGTTTACATTCGCACGTTCTTTTTTTCTTGTTTGTCTATGTTCGAAAACAATCATTTATGTTTTGATTTGGATCAAAAGCGAATGAGTTCTTGATGTTTTTCGTGGAATACATCTACGGTTTTTGCTTCAATTGGTCATCGAATTTAATGAGAATGATGGATTCATTGGAATAGTTTTGATCTACAAAGGATTGCGACCAAGAGGATATAAAAATCATTTGGATTTTCATTGTTTGTGATCAAAATTAGAATTTCAGTCAAGAACATTTGAAGATGATGAAGAACAATCTAGATCTGAGTTTTTGATCGAGTTGGATTAATTTTTCAAAGATTTGGGTGTTTACTGTTGAGTTCGAGCGGGTTTGTTAGTGAAAAGAAGACTTCGAGCAAGGCAGTTGAAAAACAAATCTCGTGAAATCCGGAAATTGTTGGCTACATAGACTTCGAGCGCACCAAATCCTCACAATTCGAAGAAAGCACCCTTCGAAGTTCGAAGCCTAAAACACTTCGAGCTCGAAATCAATTTCACAAATTCCAAGTTCGAAATCCTAGACAACTTCGAGCTGATATAAATTCCCAAGTACACTTCGAATTCAAAAGTTACTCCATCACCTTGACTTCGATTGCATTCATCAAGTTACCAATCCACATCGAAAACAAAACTTTGACTTCGAGCGTGTCCAGTTTGAAAGTCATTTGTTGTGTAAAAGATGAGTAAACAAGAATACTTGAAGTAAAGATGATGAAGTTAATATGAACAAGTATGAACACTTTGCATGAACTTTGAAGAATCTTTCTTGAATATAACTTAAACGTAAATGCAGAGATTTCTCTATTACAAAGAGTTGCCTTGCAAACTAGGTTTGCAAGGGTTTAAATACAAAAAGGCACATGGGCCCTAAAGCCTTATGGGCCCAAATCTAACTATTACCTAGACTAAATAATACATAAGGGAAGTGGGCCAAGCCCATATAATAAGCTAGTCTAGTTATACATATTACAAACAAAAGAACACAAGGCTAACAAACTACTTAATATCTAACAATCTCCCCCTTTTGTTGCCTCGTGCTGGAGCAGGTAATTTGTTTTTCATCTGCTCCTCTAACCTAGGAGTCTTTCCCAAGTCCGGATGGCCTTTCTTTCCTGAATCTTGTCCTCCAACTGATCTGCTATTCTGGTCATTTTTACCAATTCTGATTGATCAGACAAGTGACGATTTCTGAAGCATGTTCTATGGAATTTAGATAGGCATCTTTGAAGCGTTCCGTCAAAATATGCACTGAGCTCCGAAAGTCGAAGGAATGTTTTGTCTCTGTTAAGATTTGGCATGACGAATCCGTCGGCTCCGTCGTTGTCTTCATCAAACTCTTTTATAATAGTGTATTTTCTGTGTTTGTCTAGCTTTGAATGGTGTTGGTTAGGCCTTTGAAGATTTATTTTTTCAAGATCAGCCTCAGCACCAAGCTGTAGATCGTGGGTTCTGCACAGAATGATTTTCTTCCTCATGAAGTCTCTGACGACTTGGAGAGCCCTTTGTTCTTCTTGGGTCTTTTCAAGCTTGCATGCCAAATCATCTCCCATATGTGTTATGTCTCCCAAATTCAAGAATCTAAGCTCGACCTCGTGAAAAGTATACCTTTTCCCATCTCCTCTGGTTACATGGAAGTGAACCATTTGGTAGTTGAGGAAGTTACGCAAGTACACGAACTCGATCTTGATGATTAGATATTTGGAGGCTACTTGTTGTTTCTTACTTGTATGGAAGGTGGCGGCGAATCTGACGGCCTTTTCATGTTCTTCTGAGTTTAGCACATATATATCGTCAACCTCTCTGAAAATCTTGGAGAAGATACCCGGATTTTTTCTTCAAGATACTGAGTATTTAACCATTGAGTGGGCCATCGAGGTTGGTGTTTTTCCAGAGCTTCTCTAGGCCTGATGTTTCTGATGTTTGGCCTTTCTGCTATTACTCTCTCGTGAGTGGCCAAGGGCAAAGGTCCTCCATGGTAAGTTGCAGGTACCGGCCACTCACCCTCTTTCTGTTCAGATCCTTGAGGTTGCTGCTGACTTATAAGATCGATGGGCGCAATGTTGAATTGCCCCTGTTCAAGTGGAAAGATGTCAAGCAGCTCCCTGTTTAGCGTTGTGAAGACTTTGCGGATGTTGATCAGTGGAGTCTCTTCTACTTCCTTTGTCATTGGCCTTTTGCCTTTGGATTTTTCTGTTGAGGATTCAGGAAGAGAGGATTCTGGCTCTTTTGAATGTGTTTAGATTTGCGGGATTTGGATTGAAGAAGTTTGGATTGTTGGGATTATTGTTGGGGTTTCTTGTCTTTCTATCTCTGACTCTGCCCCCTGACCTGCTTCAAATTCAAATTCTGCCATTGTAGGCTTAGTAGCAGGCTCAGTTTGTTGTTGTTTACCCCCAATCCCACTGCCACTTTGACCCTCTGACGGCTTTGACACTGGGGCGGCTTCAATTCGGAGTACTGTGCGTTGACCCCAATGTAACGCCGCTGCCGCTTCTCCCCCTCATGATGTCCTGGATCCTCAAGATCATCATGCCTACGCGTGCATGTTTCAGATTGAGCTTTACAGGACTCCTCCACGAGTTCCAGCCTTTTACTAATATTTGAGACGGTGGAGGTTAAGGCATTTAAAGCTTGTAGGACAATATCTTGGAAGGTGGTGGAGCTGGAGGAGGAGGGCCGGGGTTGGTGTTGCAGTGCTGCTAGTATGGTTGATTGTTCGGGTGTAGGATTGGCAACACTGGTCAGTTTAGCATGAAGGAGGTACTTGAGTTCATCGATTGAATAATCTCGCTCAATGACAGTAGGTGGGCGGTTTTCCAAGGCTCGTATTTGGGCTCTGAGGGAGTCGATTTCAGAATGGAGTTGTGTGTTGACATACTCCCTCAGGCCAGAGTCAATAGAAGAGAACTTAGAGTTTAGGAAAGAACTAAGTTCTGGTGTAACCCCGACCTCACTAAGAGGCTAGGTTGGCACAGGTCTTTCAGACCCGTGGCCCTCACATAGTGTTGGCAAAATTGTAGCACTAGAGGGACTTCCGCTCGATCCTCGCATTACCTCTACAGTAGAGGCCGCTACGGGCGTTCCGGCAACGTCACGAAGACGTGCTAAAGCTTATTGTGTCCTAGCAAATGATTGGAAACCAGTCAATGTTGGCGCTAGACTCGATGGTGCTCTGAAAGGAGATGTGGACGGGGGAGGCGGTCTACTAAATTCAAAGCCAGCAAACTCCGAACGAGTTGCCGACTGTGTATGTGATGATCCCCGTGCAATGAAACCACTTCCATTTGAGTGGAAGCAGAGTGGCTGGTGGGGTGAGGTGCATGCACCGGTGGGATGCCAGTGTCTGTTTCAATACCTGTCGGAACAGTGTCCCGACCGGTAGTGGATGAGGCTTCCCGGCTTTCTTGGTCTGGGGTACTCTCACCCTCATTATTTTCTTTCTCACTGGCACTATCACTCACTACAACCTCTACTTCTTCATCTTCTCTTTCCATTACCGGTACATCACCAAAGGTGGCAGATATGTCTGATAGATCATGATGGATGTCCTCGTGATGATCAGATACTTGTCGCGTGCCAGTGGATTCGACACGGACTTGAGAAGGTCTTGGACCAAATGAGATAGATTGTCCTGAGGAGGAGGATTCGGTTTGAGTCCTTTCTGTGGAGGACTTATTTTCTAATTCAACATGGGTGGAGGCCTCCGAGTCACTGATTACAACACCCTTGCTCTCTTGTATCTCTCCTCCCTCACCACTTCCACCGCCCCTTTCTACAGATTCTTCTCTCTCAATCCCAACCCTGCTCGGGGCACCGCTGCGCACCCGAGCCCTAATACCACTAGGACCCTCACCAGGTACTACTGCTCCCGGGGTAGGCACAACCGGCTCTGGTTGCGCCGGAGGAGCAATCCTATTAACCCTTATGTACTCGCGCACTACCTCACTTTCCTGATTCAGCGTTCGAAGAAGGGCTACAGGCACGGTCATGGCGACGACATCGGGAAGGTCTCTGATTCGTAGGAATCTGGCGATGCGTTGTACTTGGACTTGTGGACTATTGAGTCGCCGAGGGATGGTGTGGTAGGTTTCCAGGTCGCTGGCGATGAAGATGGTCAGGAATCGTTGAAATGGTATACAGGTTTTCTGGCGAGAGGTTTCCTTTTCCTTGACCATGCGGACGATCTCCTCAAATATGATGGTGGCGTAGTCCAAGTGACGGTGGTAAGCAACACCAGCCAATAGTAGTAGGGAGTAGTATGAGCCGCCATATGTGCCTCGGTGAATACCAGTCAGGGTATGGGAGATGATAGTGGCGAGCGTCTGCCAGAGAGGCGCAAGATTTGTTCGTCTGAACTGGTGAATTTGGTTCAGTTCTCCCGGATATCCAAGACCTCTGATTAGGTCTAGTACCGCATCAACACCTGGATTTTCATCAAAGTCAGCTCTTCGTGGATAGTGATCAGCAGCAGGTAGGTCCAGTAGGTTTCTCAGTCTGACAGCAGAAAGAGTTGTGCGGATATTCTCAATTCGACCCCGGAGGCACTTGTGTCCCAAGCGGGTGACACCCTCAGTAAAGGTATACCACAGTTGCTGCAGATAGATTTCAGGTACGTGGGTGGGTGATGTGTTTGGGTTTTCAATGATGGCTTGGCGGAGAGGATGGGCACGGATAATTTCAGTGATTATGGGGATTTTAGTATCTGTGGCTAGATCAAAATACACGTTATTGCTCAGTGTTTCAAGCCTGTCAGCAACAGGGACTAGGCTTTTTTCGGGAAGGGGTTGGTTAGCAGCCATCTGTCACAGAGAAGATGCATCATATTAGCATAAGAGAAAAGACAGATATTTGCTGATGAACATGTGAACCCATGAATGAATATGTGTATTACAGTTCTATGCACATGTCAATGTTGGGTGTTGACTATGACTTTGATTTTGTGACTTATGAAATTTGAAGCAAGTCAAAAAAAATTTCTAAGTGTTGAAAGTCGGATAAGCTTAAGTTGTGCGACAGTCGGATGAGGTGAAAGTCACATGAGTGTTAATCTTGAAAGTCGCATGAAGGTTAACTTGACAGTCGGATGGACTAATTTTATCCGAAAGTCGCATGAATTTAATGGTTATGTGAAAGTCAAATGGTTTTGGTTTCATACGAAAGTCGGATGGATTTGTTTCAAGTGAAAGTCGAATGAGCTTGTTTCATTCGAAAGTCGGATGGACTTGTTTCATCCGAAAGTCGGATGAACTTGTTTCATCCGAAAGTCGGATGGACTAGTTTCATGCGAAAGTTGCATGGACTTGTTTCATCCGAAAGTCGGATGGACTTGTTTCATCCGAAAGTCGGATGGCATAAGACTTAGTCTTTTCAGTGTTGTTTTAGTGCAAAAGTCGCATGGTGTAAAGTTAGACATTCGAAAGTCGCATAGACCAAACTTCATCCGAAATTCGGATAGACCAACTGCATCCGACTGTCGGATGAAATTCCATTTCCTTCATCCGACTATTAAGAACACCCAGTTAGTTCATATTGAGTCCAAAACGATTTTTGACATAAACGAAGTTTATGGACTCAAAGTTGGTACCAAATGACTCGGAATTTAACCCCAAACAAGTTTGTACTCTCAAACAAGCCTAAACACCACTATTTTGTGCAAATTTGAACTCGAAACCCTCTGTTCTTCAAAGCGAAGAACAGTGCCCAAAACCCAAACGATGGACTTACAAATGACTCGATGTTGTGTGACCTAGAACATGAAATTAGTGCCATTGTGTGCGCATACATTCAAGAATCACATTATATTAGTCAAACATCACAAACAACACCATTAATGGTGTTTTGATTCAAGAAACCTAGAAAGAACCCAATTGTTCGATAAACAGGGGTTGAAAACACTAAAAAGGAAGCGATTTTGAACATGTAAACCACAGAAGATTCACCAGTCTTTGTTTCAATCCTCTTACCGTTCAGTTTTGTGTTTTTTAAACACAACAGATTTCACTATAGGTGAGTTCGATCGAAAGCAGTTGAGAGGGAAAAAGATGAATAATGTTTTTGCGTTTTGAATTCTCGAAAGCGTGAAAGGAAAGGAACTGTCGGATAGGTCTATTTATAGATTATCCGACAGTCAGATGGAGCGGGACTTTGATTGGACTGTCGGATTGACCCGGTTTGGTCCAAACTATTCTGTTTAGGCCCATGACTTAAATATGACTTAAATTGTAGCATTATTTAAGCCCAAAAGTTAATTTTCATTCTTTTGTGTGGTTTTCTACTTCATTTTGGCAAAAGTTATTTTTCACTCTTTTTGTGGTTTTCTACTTCATTTTGACAAAAGTTATTTTTCACTCTTTTTGTGGTTTTCTACTCCATTTTGGCAACATAAAACAACCAATGAAATAAACATCTGACGAAGAATCATTTGTGACGATAAATTCTGCACATTTCTCCCCCTACACGAATGCACTAGAAAACATTCGTGTGAACCAGAGAATCTGCAACGCTCCCCCTAGACAGGAGCACCTGTATAGCTGTACAGAGAATAAAAGAGCGCGTAAATCTGTTCAAGACATGAAAACACTAGAGAATTAGATTTTGAGATTAAGCATGCCTATCTTGGATACCAGAAATGAGAATCGGGCTTCGTCCAGTGGTTTAGTGAACAGATCAGCCAACTGATGATCAGTAGGAACGAACCGGAGCTCAATCTAGACCCTTTTCGATGTTGTCTTTCAAGAAGTGATACCTGATATCAATATGCTTGGTTTTCGAGTGATGGACAGGATTACAGGAAATGGCAATGGCACTCTGAGAATCACACAACAGGGGAATCTTGGAGTAGGTAAGACCAAAGTCCCGTAGCTAAGTTCGCATCCACAGACTCTAAGAGCAGCAACTTGCAGTAGCCACAAATTCAGCTTCAGCAGTTGATGTAGAAACACAGTTCTGTTTCTTTGAACTCCAGCAGACCAAGCGATCGCCCAAGAACTGTGCACTCCCTGACGTGCTTTTCCTGTCCAACATAAACCCGGCATAATCCGAGTCGGAATACGCAAGCAGTTCAAATGATGAGTCTCGGGTATACCACAGACCAAGGTCAGGGGTCCCTTTCAGGTATTTGAGGATACGTTTCACGGCAAGTAAATGTGATTCTTTGGGATTTGCCTGAAAACGAGCACAAACACATGTAGAAAATATTATATCCGGTCTACTAGCCGTGAGATACAGTAGAGAGCCAATCATACCCCGATAGGTTTTGAAATCGACTGCCTTTCCATCAGAATTAACAGACAATTTGGTTTTAGAAGACATGGGGGTGATTTGGATGAGCAGTCCGACATTTCATATTTTCTTAATAAATCATTAATATATTTAGACTGATTTATGAAAATGCCATTGGAAATCTATTTGACTTGTAAGCCGAGGAAGAAATTCATTTCTCCCATCATGCTCATTTCAAAATTGCTCGCCATTAATTTTGAAAACTCTAGACTATACTGTGGGTTTGTAGAGCCAAATATAATATCATCTACATATATCAGAACCAAGATATAGTCATCCCCAATTTTCTTGGTGAAGAGTGTGGTGTCAATTCGTCCCTTCGAATATACTTCACGAACCAGGTAGGCCGAGAGAACATCATACCAAGCCCGTGGAGCCTGTTTCAGTCCATAGAGGGCCTTATCAAGGATGTAGACGTCAGTCGGTCGTTTGGGATCAACAAAGCCTTCTAGTTGAGATACATAGACTTCCTCCTTGAGAATTCCATTCAGAAATGCCGTTTTGACATCCATCTGGTATACCTTAAAGTCCCTGTAAGCAGCATACGCAAGAAAAACTCGGATGGCTTCAATACGGGCAACAGGAGCGAAGGTTTTATCGTAGTCAATACCCTCCTGCTGGTTGTATCCTTTTGCTACTAGTCTGGCTTTGTTCCGAATTACCACACCGACGGAATCTTTCTTGTTCTTGAAGACCCATTTGGTGCCAACAATGGTCTTGTCATGGGGTCGGGGCACCAGTCTCCAAACCTTTAAGCGGGTAAACTGATCTAGCTCTTCTTGCATGGCAAGAATCTAGTCTGGGTCTTGTAGTGCGTCAGTTGTTCGTGTGGGTTCTATCATACTGAGAAAACTGGAGAACAGACACTCATTTTGCTGTGGCAGATCTGGTCTGAACGCCGGCATCTTTGTCTCCAATAATTTGCGTCTCTGGATGTGCAGCCGTCCATCTGGTGTTATGAGGAAGAGAGTTATCAGTGACTTCATCAGTGACATCCTGGGGGAAGAATTCATCCAGGCGTTGTTAAATGGATGGTTCACCCTCGGGAGTAGATGATTCTGGGAGGGACTGAGGAGTTCGATTTTCGTGATCCTCAGTGGTAGCATCGCTGGCAATGTTCACCGTGGAGTTGGATGCAGTGTACTGGTCACCCAGAATAAGGAATGGGTCGGCGGATGAATTAACAGCCCCTGATGTGGATGTAGTGACAGTTTGTTGCGTGAGTTCAAGGGATTCCTGAACAACATCTGTAGGCAAGTCAACAGGTACACTATTAGTTCCAGAATCATGTTGTTGGAATATGCCCGCTGACACGAAGGAGTTAATGGCACTACCGATGAGGTATAGGCCTATTGGGTCACACACCAAGAATTGATTCCGGCAACACGATAAAGTAAAAGAGAGGAAAAGGCCAAAATGGGTTTTGGCAGGATGGTACACGGGCCGTGTTCCTGAACACGGGCCGTGTCCAGTCCAACATACACGAGGCGTATTAGCCCAGTTCAAGGTTGTGTAGTTTGGGCCTACACGGGCCGTGTAGATGAACACGGGCCATGTAGTGCTTGATAGACACGGGCCGTCTTAGCCCAATTAGGGCCGTGGACTTTGGGCCTACACGGCCGTGTAGACCTACACGGGCCGTGTATGTTCGCTGTAACAACAGAATTAACAGCCTTAAACACTTGGTTTAATGGTGTTAACTTCTAATAATGGTGGTAGACAAAGAGGCTACGAGTTATCTGCTCTAAGGGAGGTTTTTGGATGTCTCTTGGCTCTTGGTTGACACTTGAACTCTCTCTCACTTGTTCATCTTGTTCTTGGTGTTCTTGAACACAAGAAGCAAGAAACACATAGACTTGGGTGTTGTTTTGGTGGCTACACCAACTTACTAGCATTTAGGAATCAAGGTTGCTTGGGGTGGACTTCATTAGAGGAATCCTTGTTTGGATTCTTGAAGCCTTGACTTGCTTGAGTTCTTGAAGATTAACAAGAGGAAGATCATTGTACTTGAGGTGTGGTATAACTTTCTTTCTATCTTGTTTATTATATTTTAGTTGCAATTCCATGTCTAGATATTGGTCCATGGGAAGTGTTTGTTTGGTTAGCTTATTATTTTGTATTATATCTTGCTTCCGTTGCTACTCGATTATGCCAAACAAATACCTGTAGTGGTATCAGAGCCATATCTAACATGGTTTTGAACTAACGAGTCTAGAAAAACCATATGAATATTTTATACAAGAAAATTGTTTTCTTGAAAGTTTTTCGTGTAGATTTTTGTTAGGCTAAAATTGATATATTTGTAGCCTACATAATAATCATATAAATATTATTATATTAGAAAATTGTTTTCTAGAAATGGTTTTTCATGTAGATTCATGTTAGGCTGAAATTGGTATATTTGTAGCCCACCTAAGATGTTAGTTTTTACATCAAGTCTCAAAAACCATATAAGTACATTTATATAAGAAAATTGTTTTCTTAAAATTGGTTTTTCCATTGAGGCTCTTGTTGTGCTAGAATAGATTTATTTGTAGACGTGTTAATATTTTAGTTTTTATATTTATATATTTGTTGTAACTTGGCATGAAGTGTACATAAATATATACTTATAAATGTATATATGAATATGTGTCACAAAAATGGTTTGGTACACTAATGCATATGTACAAGAATTGTCATTTTGGTGCCTTTGATGTTATTGACAATTTTGACTAAACTATAGATATATATTTATATCATGGTTTTGTGTGGCACACCATGTTTCACTTATGTTGCGTTTGGTTAATTCGGTAACACGATATGCCCTTAGACCTATGTGTTGTGGTGGTTGATTGATTCGGTTTTTGGTGGCCTGCGTGCCATATTGATGTAAATATTTATTTATATATTTGTTGGTGTGGCTTGCACGCTGTTTATTTTATTCCGTGTATTTGTATAAATAGTGTAGGAATGCGACCTGCGTATCGTTTATATATATATTCTATGTATTTGTAAATAGTATAGAATTAGAACCGGAGAAGTCAACGAGAGTCATGGTGATGACGTCTTGGCGAGAAGGAATCAACACGCTATTGGAGGTGTTGGATTCGGTGGGAGCTCACCCAACGAGACTTTACCTTGTCCTTAGGTTTTGGCCTCGTTTTTCCCGTTGTGGCTCATGGGGAAAACGCATAGGAATTTTGGGCATGTTACCGAATTATACATATATATATATTTGCGTGGTTGTATTTTATTTTTCTATGCATGGATTAGGATTCGCATGCTAGACAATTTTTCTATAAAATTAAATAAAATACAACGTTTGTTAAAATGGTTAATAATCTCGCGCAAATAGAATTGACAAAGAAAATATAAACTTGGTATTATATTTAAAAGTTCTTAAAAATCGTTTTGACACTTACTTTGTTAATTCACAAAAAGGTTTTTAGAAACCGGAAACAAAATCCCGTTTTTCAAAATGTAAATCACGCACCATCCGTAAGATGACACCACCCGAATCTAACGAAACAAGGATGATTGTCGAGCTAAGCACGAGTCATTCCTTGCGTAGTTCTGTGGAAGGTGAGTGGGGTAACTCGCATGATTGGTTGTCGAGCTAAGCACGAGCCAATTGATGGTCGGGAGTGCCACCCGTGTGTCTTGTCGGACGGTTTACAATTTTAGTATATTTCTTGATTAGTTGTCGAGCTAAGCACGAGCTAAACAAAAATTATATATTAAGATTGGTGTAAGGAAGGGATCAAACATGCCAACCGACATAATGGATGTCAACGGATCCCGCAAGTGTCTAAGAGTTGTAATAGAGATTACAATTGGTAAAATGGTTGCCGGCCTAAATAGCTTCGCCACGTGATCCGCGGTAAACCCGTCACGGTGCGAGGTGAAATGAGATTCTTAGCCCTTGTTAGAAATAATTGTTTTTGTCTAAAACTATGGGGTAATTATTTTTAACAAGGTTTATCTAAACTAACCAAAACTCGTATTATTGTTATTTATAGATGTCAAATCATAACAATACCACGTCAAACATCTCACTTCGTGTGTTCCTAGAAAGAGAGAAACTCACGGGGGTGAACTTTATTGCATGGCTTAGGCAATTGAGGATTGTCCTTCGCCATGAGTCAAAGTTGCACATCCTTGAGGAACCCCTTCCGGAGCCACCTGCTACCAACGCGACTTGTGCCGTCCGATACAGGTATGAAAAACGTGTTGAGGACACGCACGATGTTGCCTGCCTCATGTTGTCAACTATGAGCTCGGAGTTGCGAAAGCAGCTCGAGCACATGAGGTTGTACGATATGTTAAACAAGCTCAAGGACATGTTCCGACAGCAAGTTAGGAAGAAACACTATGAGTGTGTTAAAAGCCTAGTCGGTTGTAGGATGCAGGAAGGCGGGAATGTTGGTCTTCACGTCCTTAAGATGAAGGCGAACGTGGACCAAATGGAGAGGTTAGGATTTCCTACTGGGAGAGAGCTCGTTGTGGATATTTTACTCCAGTCTCTGCCCGTATCATATGAACAGTTTGTCACAAACTATCATATGCAAGGATTGGAGAAGTCCTTAAGCGAATTGCATGACATGTTGAAGTCTGTGGAATCTGACATGGCCAAGCATAATTCCATCTCAACCACTCCCGCATTGGGCTTAAAGAAACAAAAGAAAAGGAAGAAGAAACCGACCCTAAGAGGAAAGGTTGGAGTTTCCAATCCTATCCTTAATTTTGAGTCGAAGGACATAGAGAATGTGCCTCAAGAAGAGACTCAAGAAAAGGTGGTTTGCTACTTCTGTGGAAGATTTGGAAATTGGGGCCGTCACACCTGCCCTACGTGCCGAGAGGATATAAAACTTCTCAGGAAAGAGAGAGTTAACTTTCCATCTTCAGGTACATTCATGATTCATTGCTATTCTTCTATAAGCTGGGTTGTTGACCCGAGCGGATTGACTCACATTTGTCACAAATTTGTTTGTTACAAAGTGTAGATCCTTTGTTGAAAGAAAAGCATGAAGAACCGGATCTCGAATGAGGAAACCATGGTGATTATCCTCCAAGAGAAGATAAGGAGACTTGATCTCGCTTTTGTCACCAATTTATTTATTACTTTATTGCCCTGCGTGGCAAGTAACATCTCTTTGTATGCTCGGTTTAATTACGGTGAACAAAAATTTTGAAGTTTTAAGAATTGATGTTGAACCTTTTTTAAACGTTATTTATTCAAGGTTTTATGTCATAGCTCATGTGTTGTTTTGCCCTGCGTGGCGTACAACCTTACATGTGGTGACGATGAGTTATTCTTAAAATACGAAATTTATTATGAAAATCTATTGTGAGATATTTTTGTTCCAAATTTCCCATGTCATGGCATACACAAGGATTTGTTACAAGTAATAGAATATTCATAAATAATTGATTCTGAATCCAAAATAGTTTGGATAAGTTATCTTTGTGTGATAATCAACTTAATCACATAAACAAGAAATATATCGCCTAGATCCATGTGGTTAGGATCTTGGAATAGTTTAGTCTCGGGCTAAACGTTTTGATGTTGATCTTGTTTATTAAGCTAAGATGATTATGAGATCCTTCGCCGGAGTTTATGAGAGGATTATAAGCTTGTTGGATATTGATCACATTTTGTGGATAGTCCGTTCAAGCATACCACAAAGAATAACGAAAGGGAAACCTCTTCATCACTACCTTGATGGTAGTAATTGCGAGACGTTTATTAGTTTAGGCATATGTCTAAAACCTTGTTGGTGTGCAGAATTAGCCAAAACAACTTTAAGAATCAATAGGGCTTATAGATCAAGGTACTTAGATCTAGTTAAGATGCTAAGATATCTATTATCTATATATTGGATGACCATATAGTGAATTGTAGAATTTTTTCACAATTCATATCCTACTAAGATGCATTGGTACATGGTGTCATGGAGTAGGGAACCGGGTGTTATTGATCTGGTTTATGACGGGTCGATAATGTGTGTCCGGTTTGTTGGGATATTCATTTGCCATTGTGACTAAGTCCTCAAATCCAAATTCAATTGATAGTCTATTTAGCATTTATTGAGATACGACTAGAAAGGTTCTATGCTTGTCTATCTTATAGTTCGAAGTTATCCATTCTACGTTCAGTGGGAGATGGATAAACTTGAAATCGAGAAGTGCTAATACATTTGAGGAGTTCTTCTAAGTTTTAGTTATTTAACCTTTTGAGAACAATGTTTGTTGCTTAAAAGGGGAAGAAGAAAGAAACTAAAACTAAGGCATTCCAGTGGAAGAACGTGGAACTTAAATGAAGACTTGATGATGATACTAGCATATAATCTGATATCTTTGATAGATGATCAGCATGGTTATGCTGGTATGCCTGACTAAGAATCATTACTTCTTTTAATTCTGATTAGAGTCATATAGAGCCAAAGAGATATGGGTTTCTCATATCTAAGTGGTAATGACTTAATGGTGAGTCTTGTTGAGTTCGCCACCTATCGGAAGACGTAGTGGATCCAGAATTCGCTAAAAATAAAAGAAGTAAATGATAAAGAGATGCAATCCATTTGGAATGTCCAAGTTCTTGACTTGACTTGATCCCATACCTAGGTGTATACCAAGGTGGTAGTGATGGGATTAACATGGATGGAATTGTAGACAACTTTAAATACCGACTAGTGGTAAAGTTTTTCATGGTGGTTATGGAAAAACTTGTCCTAGTGGCTATGTTGAAGAATGTTTGATACTCGTGGATATTAATGACCGCGTTTCGTCATGAAACAATATGATGAGGAAGTGCTTATAACACTATCCGAGGGTCTTAATATACGTCCGTAGTATCCAAATTATGTCTACAAAAGTGGATAAGACCACTTCGGGCTTATTCTTGCATCTTGAAGGAAAGATATCTTTGCTTACTATTAGAAGATCATAGTGATGAGTTTTCTAAAAGCATAGATAAAACCTTTTACGTATGTCAGGGCTAGTGGGAGCTTTGTTGTATTCCTAGTGTTAAATGTCTATGGAAGATAATGTCCCGATATTAGGTTATCTCCAAACCTAATTCAGGAATTACTGCTTCATAGGGACATTTAAGAGATACAAAATTGGATAGTATTTAGTTCAAGAAATATAGAGATATGTTCTTGATGTTTGACGACTTGAATAGGCTTGGAGTAAGTAGTTACTCTAATGCATGTTTCTGCTAGGATAACTGTTGATCTTTGATCAAAGTTGATGATCCTAACTTGTGGTGTTGTTTGTTGATTCTTAAAGTATCACTAACCTTATTGTGGGTTTTTGAGACAATTAGTGTGTGATTACTTTAACTTTTTGAAAAGTAAGATCTCTTTGATACATACTTTTGAAGTAGTCTTGTCAAAATAGATATAATTGAATAACAAAAGATCTAGTGGATGTTGTGGGACAAATCCACTAGTTCAGCCGTTGTTATGGACTAGTGGTGTTTGTCATACTAGGTCCATTAGCATGTCTACTGCGTATAACTTGGCTTGAATATGTTTTGGTTTATGTTTGATTTGTACTTATATTTTGGGGACATTAAGCAATATTGAAATTCATACCATATCGATTATTAAATGGAGATTTAATAATACGCCGAGGGTGGGTATTTTATGAATCCTTATTGTGTTCCATCTTAGCATGTTTAAACACTTCCGAGAATGTTTATCATTCTAAAATCTCCACAATCGGTTATACTTTATGGGAAGGAAGTATAAATTAAGATTGAGGTAAAGAGTTGGTTTTGTTAAACGTGATTCTTGCCTATACTTGAAAGGGGTTTCAAGTGATTGGAGGACCCGCACCAGAGTTCGCTTCATGGTTCTAGTCATATGAAACTCGGGATGATGATGACGTTTCATCCTTAAACTAGAGATGCATGTGATTCCAAAGCATAGGTCTGCTTTGCTTTGATTGTTTTCTAACGCGGTCCGTAATTGGTCGTTATAAGGGAGATGATTGGGTAGAGTATTATCTATGTGGCGGGACTATGTAGTTGAAAGGAATTTGTTCCTCTATGTATAGAGAAGATATCTATGGGCCCCTCGATAATTGAGTGATGACGTTCATATGCATGGCCGTGCTCAAGTTATATTGATGATGGATCAATGTTAACTTGGTTTGTTGGTCACCACTAATCTACAATCGAGAAACATAATCGTGAACGATCTGAAGGTTGACTTTATTCCATGGCTTGTGTTCACATAGGATATCGCGAACAAAGGGATGTATATGTTCATTTATCTTTAGGACAATCATTTTATGATTGGGATCTTGTCAAGAGTGGCATACCCTATACTCACTTGGGAGCATAGATGTCTTGCTAGAGGCAGCTCTATGTTTGTGTTATTTTTCGTAGTCGTGCCACGTGCAAGTGGGAGTCAGTTGGAATATGCCTGCTGACACGAACGAGTTAATGGCACTACCGATGAGGTGTAGGCCTATTGGGTCACACACCAAGTATTGATTCCGAAAACACGATCAAGCAAAAGAGAGGAAAAGGCCAAACTGGGTTTTGGCAGGATGGTACACGGGCCGTGTCCAGTCCAACATACACGAGGCGTATTAGCCCAGTTCAAGGTCGTGTAGTTTGGGCCTACACGGGCCGTGTAGATGAACACGGGACATGTAGTGCTTGATAGACATGGGCCGTCTTAGCCCAATTGGGGCAGTGGACTTTGGGCCTACACGGCCGTGTAGACCTACACGGGCCGTGTACGTTCGCTGTAACAACAGAATTAACAGCCTTAAACACTTGGTTTAATGGTGTTAACTTCTAATAATGGTGGTAGACAAAGAGGCTACGAGTTATCTGCTCTAAGGGAGGTTTTTGGATGTCTCTTAGCTCTTGGTTGACACTTGAACTCTCTCTCACTTGTTCATCTTGTTCTTGGTGTTCTTGAACACAAGAAGCAAGAAACACATAGACTTGGGTGTTGTTTTGGTGGCTACACCAACTTACTAGCATTTAGGAATCAAGGTTGCTTGGGGTGGACTTCATTAGAGGAATCCTTGTTTGGATTCTTGAAGCCTTGACTTGCTTGAGTTCTTGAAGATTAACAAGAGGAAGATCATTGTACTTGAGTTGTGGTATAACTTTCTTTCTATCTTGTTTATTATATTTTAGTTGCAATTCCATGTCTAGATATTGGTCCATGGGAAGTGTTTGTTTGGTTAGCTTATTATTTTGTATAATATCTTGCTTCCGTTGCTACTCGATTATGCCAAACAGGAAATGGCAATGGCATTCTGAGAATCACACAACAGGGGAATCTTGGAGTAGGTAAGACCAAAGTCCCGTAGCTAAGTTCGCATCCACAGACTCTAAGAGCAGCAACTTGCAGTAGCCACAAATTCAGCTTCAGCAGTTGATGTAGAAACACAGTTCTGTTTCTTTGAACTCCAGCAGACCAAGCGATCGCCCAAGAACTGTGCACTCCCTGACGTGCTTTTCCTGTCCAACATAAACCCGGCATAATCCGAGTCGGAATACGCAAGCAGTTCAAATGATGAGTCTCGGGTATACCACAAACCAAGGTCAGGGGTCCCTTTCAGGTATTTGAGGATACGTTTCACGGCAAGTAAATGTGATTCTTTGGGATTTGCCTGAAAACGAGCACAAACACATGTAGAAAATATTATATCCGGTCTACTAGCCGTGAGATACAGTAGAGAGCCGATCATACCCTGATAGGTTTTGAAATCGTCTGCCTTTCCATCAGAATCAACAGACAATTTGGTTTTAGAAGACATGGGGGTGATTTGG
Organism: Dittrichia graveolens; assembly: GCA_038502395.1. NCBI lineage: Eukaryota > Viridiplantae > Streptophyta > Magnoliopsida > Asterales > Asteraceae > Dittrichia > Dittrichia graveolens. The sequence continues at coordinate 64,070,408 of JARJIL010000005.1, read as the reverse complement.
ATGAGCAGTCCGACATTTCATATTTTCTTAATAAATCATTAATATATTTAGACTGATTTATGAAAATGCCATTGGAAATCTATTTGACTTGTAAGCCGAGGAAGAAATTCATTTCTCCCATCATGCTCATTTCAAAATTGCTCGCCATTAATTTTGAAAACTCTAGACTATACTGTGGGTTTGTAGAGCCAAATATAATATCATCTACATATATCAGAACCAAGATATAGTCATCCCCAATTTTCTTGGTGAAGAGTGTGGTGTCAATTCGTCCCTTCGAATATCCTTCACGAACCAGGTAGGCCGAGAGAACATCATACCAAGCCCGTGGAGCCTGTTTCAGTCCATAGAGGGCCTTATCAAGGATGTAGACGTCAGTCGGTCGTTTGGGATCAACAAAGCCTTCTGGTTGAGATACATAGACTTCCTCCTTGAGAATTCCATTCAGAAATGCCGTTTTGACATCCATCTGGTATACCTTAAAGTCCCTGTAAGCAGCATACGCAAGAAAAACACAGATGGCTTCAATACGGGCAACAGGAGCGAAGGTTTCATCGTAGTCAATACCCTCCTGCTGGTTGTATCCTTTTGCTACTAGTCTGGCTTTGTTCCGAATTACCACACCGACGGAATCTTTCTTGTTCTTGAAGACCCATTTGGTGCCAACAATGGTCTTGTCATGGGGTCGGGGCACCAGTCTCCAAACCTTTAAGCGGGTAAACTGATCTAGCTCTTCTTGCATGGAAAGAATCTAGTCTGGGTCTTGTAGTGCGTCAGTTGTTCGTGTGGGTTCTATCATACTGAGAAAACTGGAGAACAGACACTCATTTTGCTGTGGCAGATCTGGTCTGAACGCCGGCATCTTTGTCTCCAATAATTTGCGTCTCTGGATGTGCAGCCGTCCATCTGGTGTTATGAGGAAGAGAGTTATCAGTGACTTCATCAGTGACATCCTGGGGGAAGAATTCATCCAGGCGTTGTTAAATGGATGGTTCACCCTCGGGAGTAGATGATTCTGGGAGGGACTGAGGAGTTCGATTTTCGTGATCCTCAATGGTAGCATCGCAGGCAATGTTCACCGTGGAGTTGGATGCAGTGTACTGGTCACCCAGAATAAGGAATGGGTCGGCGGATGAATTAACAGCCCCTGATGTGGATGTAGTGACAGTTTGTTGCGTGAGTTCAAGGGATTCCTGAACAACATCTGTAGGCAAGTCAACAGGTACACTATTAGTTCTAGAATCATGTTGTTGGAATATGCCCGCTGACACGAAGGAGTTAATGGCACTACCGATGAGGTATAGGCCTATTGGGTCACACACCAAGAATTGATTCCGGCAACACGATCAAGTAAAAGAGAGGAAAAGGCCAAAATGGGTTTTGGCAGGATGGTACACGGGCCGTGTTCCTGAACACGGGCCGTGTCCAGTCCAACATACACGAGGCGTATTAGCCCAGTTCAAGGTCGTGTAGTTTGGGCCTACACGGGCCATGTAGTGCTTGATAGACACGGTCCGTCTTAGCCCAATTAGGGCCGTGGACTTTGGGCCTACACGGCCGTGTAGACCTACACGGGCCGTGTATGTTCGCTGTAACAACAAAATTAACAGCCTTAAACACTTGGTTTAATGGTGTTAACCTCTAATAATGGTGGTAGACAAAGAGGCTACGAGTTATCTGCTCTAAGGGAGGTTTTTGGATGTCTCTTGGCTCTTGGTTGACACTTGAACTCTCTCTCACTTGTTCATCTTGTTCTTGGTGTTCTTGAACACAAGAAGCAAGATACACATAGACTTGGGTGTTGTTTTGGGGGCTACACCAACTTACTAGCATTTGGGAATCAAGGTTTCATGGGGTGGACTTCATTAGAGGAATCCTTGTTTGGATTCTTGAAGCCTTGACTTGCTTGAGTTCTTGAAGATTAACAAGAGCAAGATCATTGTACTTGAGTTGTGGTATAACTTTCTTTCTATCTTGTTTATTATATTTTAGTTGCAATTCCATGTCTAGATATTGGTCCATGGGAAGTGTGAGTTTGGTTAGCTTATTATTTTGTATTATATCTTGCTTCCGTTGCTACTCGATTATGCCAAACAAATACCTTCACATGTATCTAAGAAATCAAATATATACTTTAAATCAGAAGATTCATTTGCGTGTGTTATATATTTTTCTTGTCGATTAAGTCCCGGTCCTGAACTGATATGTCCAGAAGCTATTGCAGGTGACTCAGGTGATAAAGATGTAGTGGTTAAAGTGTCATCAAAAGTCACATTAATACTTTCAATCACAGCATTTGTTCGTTTGTTTAACACAAGAAACGCTTTAGACTCTGAAGAATAACCAAGGAAAATTCCCTCATCAGCTTTGGGGTCAAACTTTCCTAGGTTAGCCTTCTCATTGAGAACAAAGCACCGATTACCAAACACGTGAAAGTGTTTAATATTGGGCACTCTGCCATTTGCAAGTTCATAAGGAGTTTTGTTAAAGCGACGGTGCAAAATTGTGCGGTTTTGTGTGTAGCATGCTGTGTTGACAGCTTCTGCCCAATAGGAAGGTGGCAAATCTGCATAGGACAGCATGGTTCGAGCTGCTTCTACAAGCGTTCGATTTCTTCGTTCAATTACTCCATTTTGCTCTAGAGTGTATGCTATGGAGAGCTGATGTATGATTCCCACGGATTCAAGAAAAGAATCCAAGACTTTGTTCTTAAATTCGGTGCCATTGTCGGTTCGAATGGTTCCAACCTTTCCTTGTGATTGATTTTGCACCTGTTTGAGGAACGAGATGATTGTAGATGGAGCTTCATCCTTCGCCCTCAAGAACTTGACCCAAGTGTATCTCGAATAGTCATCAACTATCACGAGAATGTACTTCTTCCCATTACGAGACTGAACCCTCATCGGCCCGCACAAGTCCATGTGTAGTAGTTGGAGAGGAGCTTTTGTGCTGGACACCTGTTTGATTTTGTGAGATGCCTGTTTCATTTTGCCTCTCTCATAGTGCTCACAGAGGTGCTCTTTTTCAAACTTCAGTTTGGGCAGTCCGCGAACCAAATCACCGTTGACCAATTTATTGATATTCTTGAAAATGAGGTGAGATAGTTTGCGATGCCACATCCATGTCAGTTCCGATGAGGCCTTGGACAGAAGACATACTGACTGTTTGCCTTCCAGATCTGCAAGATCAATGGTATATAGATTTGACCTTTTGGACCCAGTCAGTACCACATCACCTTTTTCAGTCTTAACTGAGCAAGTTTTGGCCTTGAAATTAACTTCTAACCCCTTGTCACAAAATTGCCCAATACTGAATAAGTTGTGTCCCAACCCTTCTACATACGATAATTTGCTTATTTTTATATTATCTTTGACAATGTCTCCAGTTCCAATTATTGGAGCCATGTGGTCGTTTCCAAAACGAACATTTCCCGAGTATTTTGGGACATAGTTCGTAAGGAGACTCTTTTCGCCCGTCATATGCTTCGAGCAGCCGGAGTCCAAGTACCACCGGCTATATATCTGCACATTGAAGACAAAAGTTGTTGAGGTACCCATTTTGTATTGGGTCCTTGACTGTTAGCAAAAACAACAGTATCACATGTAGTTTCAGTTAATGAGTTCGGTGTTAGAATGTTGGAAGTACAAACTTGTGACACCGTTTGTGGTTGAGACGGTGATGGTATTATGCTTTCTTTGGATATTGCAGGGGAATTGGTTGTTCTGGATGTGGTGACAGATTGTTCAATAACCACGTGATTACAACCTTTTGGTAGTGAGACATCATCGTCGATGTATGCACTTGATTTCTTTGGGGGTCTTGCTTTGGTTGTTTCAGTTATCACTTTGATGGGTTTGTATTGAACTGTAGGTTGTTTATGCTGTTTGAATTGAGTTTGCTTACTCAAGTGATTTGTGACAGTTAGTTTGGCAGCATTTGGATTGGCGTGATTCCATTTGTTGTGATATCTGCGATTTGGAGTCCATGAAGTGTGCCATTTGGTAGATTTTGATTCTGGATTTTGTTTAAAAGGCACACTTTTGTTACTTATTTGGAATTTTGCTCTTGTTGAGCGTTTCTTTCGCCAATAGGTAATTTTGTTACCTCGTTTGTTTATGAAGGAAGTTTTTTCATGAGTGGATTCAAAGGATTTATAGTTTGAATTCGGTTTGATCCCTCGTTTCTCTCTATCATCATCATACACACATTTGAAAGTACAGTGACCTTCCATGCAACCATCACTCATGCAAAATATTTCAGTTTTAACATAATCAAGTGGAGTTCGAACAGGTTTAACATTTACGATTGACGAATCATTACAAAGTAACAAAGTTGTTTGTTTATTGAAAGTAGCTGGGTAAATCAAACACTCTTCGTCTTGTCTTCCTCCATCTTTCTCTTCTGGCTTCTTTCGCCATCCAAAAATCTGTTTTCTCTTGCTCTTCACATTTCCACCTAGAAGGACATTTGGGTTAGAAGTAGACATTTCCAAACTATCATTCTTAGGGCGAGAGCGTATTGTTTGTTTCTTGATTAGCTTTGTTATGGATTTGGATGGTTTCGATGTACTATTCTTTCGTGATAACGAAGTATCAATTATCTTGGCTTTTCCTTTAAGGTTATTAGATTCAATTGTTTGCATTTTGAAAAAATCATTCTCAAGTGTATTAAGTTTCTCATGAAGAGTGAATAATGATTTTTCTGATCTTCTGCATTGTTCACAATTTTCACCAAGATTCATTGGGGATACATCACTTGCATGTATGTCGAAATTTGAGATTCCAAATGTTAAACATTCAACTTCTTGCACGTGTGGAAATGAGATTCTAGACGTGCTTATGGCAGCGGAGTTTTGTGATTTGGTATTTTCAATGGTAAGGTGATCAATCAGGTTATGAAGAATTGCTTTTTCAAAGTCAAAGACAATGGATCTATGGACAAGCTCAAGTTCAACTAACTCAAGGTGTCGTTGTAGATCCATATGAGGAATATAGAGGCGAGGCTCAGGTGGAGAATCTGAGATAGATGGTAATGAATCAAGTTCTGTTTGGGAGTAGGTTCGGAAGTAGTCATCGGAGATAGTGGGTTTGAAGACTTCGGTTATGTACGACTGATTTAGGCTTTCGTAGTCGTATGAGATTGAAGCTCTGTTCGTGATGCTTCTCTTGTGTTCCTCCTCGGCCAGTTCGTCGACTTGTCCAACGAACACCATTTGCTCGGTTAATCCCATATTCATGCATTCAAAGTCGCATAATTGTTTAGCACTTATCTTGTCACTTATGTGAGGATTAACATAACCTAAACCTTTGTATGTCCATTTAGAAAATTTAACATCCTTAGGTTTGTTCAGAAAAATGGTTTGTGCCGTTTGATCTCTTTTAATTAGTAGGTCTTCGAGATCTTTTATTTTTGAGTATAGTTGACATCGTTCTTTTTTCAAAAACTTAAAATCTTCTTCAGCTGAGACTTTGGCCGCTTTTAGGTTATGAATTAATACCTCATTTTCAATTCTTAAGGTATTTAGTTCATTTTCTTTCGCGGTTAATTCTGTTTGAAGATTGTCTAAGTTAGACGTTGATTGATTCTTGATTCGGTGTTCCAACTTAGATATTTTACGGTTTTGTCGTTCGATGTGTTCAACCAGTGTTTGAGCATACTCAATGTTTACCTTCCCAGAAACACCTGCATCATCAGTGTGTGTTTCTTCAAATTCATCAGCCCCGTCAGCTTCATTCTCATCCTCATCATTTGAGGAGACTACATCATGAGCCATCAAGCAAAAGTGAGCTTGATCAGCACCATCTTCGTCTGAATCATCTGTGTCAGTCAAAAATTGGTCTTCATCAACAAGCATTGCTCTCCCACTCTCCTTTTTCTTTGTCAACCGTAGTTTGTTACGGTAGTATTCGGCATCTTTGGTCTTAGGTTTTCGACAGTCTTTGATAAAGTGCCCTGTTCTACCGCAGTTGTAGCATTTCTTTTCCTCTTCCTGAGGTTCTGCGGGTTTGTCTGTATTCCTCTTCACATCAGCTACCATCCCTTCACTTCTTCTAGGTCCAGATGTGTACCGTTGTCGATTGTTAGTCTTTCCGTACTTGTTCTGGAAAGCTCTCGTGATCAATGACATAGCTTTCAGTACCACATCCTTTTCTGACATCTCCATCTCTCCTTCCGAGGAGTCGGAGTCGATCACAACCTGCTTCCCCTTGCCACCCCTTGATGATTCCCGCGGTCTCCTTTCAGCCACTAGTGCAACCGGGTCAGATGGTTGCTTCATTGAAAGTTTGGTGAGAACCTGATCTTGAAACTGATTCAAGTCCTCATAAATCGAGTGGTGAGATACCGCCTTGAGATTCCGATTACATGTTTATACAAGCGAACATGTTCACTCCATTCAGAACCAAGTGCATTGATCCAGTTAACATTTATATCTAGATCGGACCTCGTTACGCCATGATTCCTCATATCCTTTAACAATCTGCAGAAGCGACTGTAAGTGTCCTGCAACAGTTCACCCTCCCTGGCCTTGAATTCCCGGAAGGTGTTAACAAGTTGTGTTTCCCTGATAAATGACCCTTGCTCAGTACCCTACATTTGTTGTTTTACTTCGTCCCAAATTTCTTTGGCAGAAGTCAAACTGTCTATCTTTGAGTAGATTTCCGCGCATAGCCCTTGTTTCAAGTAGTATTTTGCGTCTTTGTCTGCGCGTGCACAGTCTTTCTCTTCTGCAGTTAATTCTGATGGGTGCTTCCGTCTCCTTTCAGCAAGAATTGGTGGATTGTTTTCTGGAACAGCCTCAACAATTTTCTCAAAAATGGCATCACCATTTAAGATGCTATCTTTCATCATTTCGCCATATTTTTCATTGTGCTCTATGAAGTCCATAAACCTTCCTTTCCATACATTGTACTCATTTCTGAAAAGTACTGGAGGTTTAGTATCTGTTCCTATGGCAAGGATTTCGTTGCTTGAACTCATCTTTACTTTGGATCTTTCTCCCTGAAATAGAATGGTTAGTGTGTGTGTGTGAGGAAACTTGTAAATTCGGTTGAAGTGTTTGAGAATTGAGTGAAGTTATCCAAGTGTGATTTGATGCGACTGTCGAATGGTCCGAAAGTCGGATGAACGAAGGATTCTTGGATTTGTGTTTCTGTGACTGTCGGATGGGATTGATTGTTATCCTAAACTCGGATGAACTTTTGGTCCGAAATTCAGATGAAATTCCGAATGTCGGATGAGCTTTAGGTGATCCGAAAGTCAGATGAAATTGAGTGTGATCCGAAAGTCGGATGGGATTTTTCGTCCGAAAGTCGGATGAACGATTGATGATCTGAAAGTCGGATGAAGGTCGGATGAGTTTTGAACCTAAAAGTCGGATGAGACTGAAGTTGTGTGCTTTTCAAAAACAAGTTCGGATGAACCTAGAACAAAAGTCGCATGACCTTTGGGAAAGTCGCACGACAGTCGGATGAGCCAAAGTCGGATGAGCTAAGAGTCGCACGACTGTCGGGTGGGTAATAATCCAAAACTTGCAGGTCTGTACTCTGTTCGATAACAGATTGCTAATTTTGCCCAAAACACACTAAAAACTCACAAGACTTTTGTTTTAACCTTTTCTTTTGCTAGAAACACTTCCCTTTACTGATTTCAACCCTAAACAACAACAAAATTTTGAAAATTTGATGAGAAGTAGAAAAACTTTAAGAACTTGAAGAACACTAAATTTTCAAGAACACTACCCAGATGTTGTTTGTTTGTCCTACAAACACTTAAAAAGATTTTATCCTTCTTAAATACTTCTTAGATACAACAAATAACTTGAAAAACAAGAGATTTTGGCTAAATGAGTTTTCTTCTTTCTAAGCCTCACGTAAACAAGAACAGAAGCAGCTTCTGGGTTTTGTTTCTCACACACAGATCTTTCTTTCAAGTAATGTTGAACCAATCCAGTAGGGAGTTGGCTCTGATACCAATTGAAATTCCTTTGTTGTGTAAAAGATGAGTAAACAAGAATACTTGAAGTAAAGATGATGAAGTTAATATGAACAAGTATGAACACTTTGCATGAACTTTGAAGAATCTCTCTTGAATATAACTTAAACGTATATGCAGAGATTTCTCTATTACAAAGAGTTGCCTTGCAAACTAGGTTTCCAAGGGTTTAAATACAAACAGGCACATGGGCCCTAAAGCCTTATGGGCCCAAATCTAACTATTACCTAGACTAAATAATACATAAGGGAAGTGGGCCAAGCCCATATAATAAGCTAGTCTAGTTATACATATTACAAACAGAAGAACACATGGCAAACAAACTATTTAAAATCTAACACAGTTTAAATACAATTCGAAACCACCTTGCCTTATCACATTTCGCATTCGAAGATCACTTGCTCAAAACACAAACATCAATTTGAAGACTGAAATCTACTATTCCATTCGAAGTTCACTTCGAAAACAAATTCAGGACTTACCAATACTTCGCTTTCAAATACAACTTCGAAATCACTTTGAAACACTTCTATTCGAAGACCAAACAGTACTGTTTCATTCGAAGTTCACTTCAAGTTGACTTCGAATTCCTTGATTAACCTCACTTCGAATTCCTAGAACAGTCACTTCGAATTCATTGTTCAAAGTCCACTTCAAACCATTACTTCCAATTCGAAGAAACCATCTTTGAACCCAATCACCAACTTTTTTCCAAGTTAACGATCACTTCAAAACTTTCAAGTAATTAAATCGTTATGTCAAGTTCCAACGAGATATTGGCCATTGGCACAGACTCCAAACCCCATGTTCTCTTCCGCAATGAATATCTAGTATGGAAAGGGAGGTTCATGGATTTTTTGGAACACAATGAAGCGTATGGTGAGATGATGATGATCGATTCTATTCTCAAAGTAGAAAAGAAATTCTAGAGAATCATGGATGCACAACCTAACAACAACCCTCTGTAATACCGTTAAACTTAAGCCATTTTTTAAAAACGCTGCGGAAGCATTCTCTAATTTCATTAAACATAAACATTCACAAAGTACAAAGTACTTTTACAAATCACAACATCCATTTGTGTTAGAAAAGATTATAAAACGTGGCTCGTCTCTTCTCAAAATACAATATCAGAGTATTGGTCAAATTCCCCTTTCCACAAACAAAGCTAAACAACTACTCACATAAACCTGCAAAAAGCAATCAACCGTGGGGGATTAGCACAAAGCTAAGTGAATGGAAGCTACAGACAAGCATACAACAATTTCAGTTCAAAACTGAATCTCTGGACAACAATACCAACAATCAATCCGTCAATTCAACAATCTCTTCCATCCCGAGGACCGGCGGTTCTGCCGAACCTACAACCAAAGCTGGCCAAAGCAAAGGTTTACAGATAGCTCCCTGCCGATTGGCACAGTAAACTCCCCTCTGAGCAACAAATGCAACAGAGGGGCTACTACTATTCAACCAACCGCAAGCGAGCCCAGCTCTTGCATCAGCAGCTGACCCCAACCAGCCCTTGCACAGAAGCTAATCTCTTCCGACCCGTTACACAGAAGTCGGTTCTCAAACAATCCAAATACTCTTCCAGTCACAATCACAAACAAAACTCTTTCACATATAACATATATGAACATGTAATTCTCATTTAGCAAATAGCAGACTTAACAGTCTATCATGGCATTACCATCAATCTACGTTCGCATAACGAACTTATTAATCAAATATCTCATATTCGAATCAACAAGCAATCATTGTATTTAAACAATCCTTCAATCAATCAATTCATAACGTTACCACCAAAACCAACCGTGAGTAAACTTCCACTCACCTCAGTCCTCGAATCACGCGTGCTCAGTTGTCTAATATCACTGAGTCTGTGGTTTGCCTGAAAACACAGCAATAACCGAATCAGTCTCGAATATATAAATATATCTTTCCACATATATTTATATCTCATAATCATGTAAATAACTTGATTTAATCACATAATTAATAATTTAACTTATCCCAAAACAAACAAACTTTCTGAAATAGGCCTCGTCGCGCCGCGACCAACCTATGTGTCGCGCTGCGACACTGTCGGATTTCAACTTCCGGATTCAAGTGTCGGATTTGAGCATCGTATTTTCATTCCCGGATTGGGTTGTCGGATTTGGGGTCGGATTTCAAGCACTCGGATTTCTAGGATCGGATTTCATGGTTAAGGATTTGCAACAATCGGATTTCTCCACAAACCGACCCAAACTTCCGGATTTCATGAAGGTCGCGCCGCGACCCTCTTTGTAGCGCCGCGACATTCATCGGATTTCAAGGTTTCTTCTTCAATTTCGAATTCCAGCCAACTTAAATTATTTGTAATCATTTCCAACATTATATTTCTTCAATCTAAGCTCATATATACTATATAACATGCATATATAACATCATAAACACCTTTTTAACCAATCAAACAACAAAATCATCAAAACCCATTTTATTCATCTTCTTCAAAACCCATCAATGGTGGAACTTCTATATAACCATGTAAACACAATCAAAAGCATAACCAAATGATCAGTAACATGTATGGATTATCAGCTAACCTTTATTTTGAATTTTGAATCACAAAATCTCTACTTTTGAAATTCCAAGTTTCTTTTTCTTGTTCTTCTTTCTTCCAGGGAGAAACACCTACACACACACTTAACTTTTACTTTTCTTTCAAAAATCAGATTTCTTTCAAATATTCACATGCACACACACACACGTGTAAACTTCTCCATTAATAGGTGTCATCACCTTACCCACCAACTCATATACACACATACATACATACTAACATACATAATGCCATATTATCACCTCAAGCATATTATATATTTCTATACATACTCATTTAGCTATCCAATTAATATGGTACCATTTATATTCTCTAAATACTTCCCAACAATTTGTCTTTCTCAACCAATTTACTTAACATACGATCGAGGTATTTTCTATAACTCTCGTACCAAACTCAATCTTATTTAATCATAAATACATACGATATCAAATACTCGTTTAATCACGTAACAAATATTTAAACATGCATAACTAAACACATTTCAATTTACCATTAGCCCGCCCACTACTAAGCCGGGTTTTCGGATGTTACACCCTCCAATTGTTGGAACAGTGAGAGAGAAAACTCATGACGAGTTAACAGCTGCTGAGAAAGAAAGGAAGAAGGCTGATAGGTTGGCTAAGTATTATCTCAAACAAGGTTTTTCATCTGAGATGTACATGAAGGTTGATAGTTTAGCTACAACCAAAGAGATCTGGGATGAGATCAAACGTCAATTGCAAGGACCTGAGCAAGGAGAACATATAAAAAGAACACAATTGGTGAACATGTTTCACGAATTTACTGCCAGGGATAACGAACTGTTAATTGACACTTACAGTCGTTTCTACAAGCTCCAGAATGAACTCAGGACGAATAAGGTTGAAAGGACGGATTTGGATATCAACTGCGTGTTTCTTCGTGCTCTAGGACCAGAATGGAAAGAGCATGTTAAGCTGTACAAACACATCAACCGAAACCTTACAATTGTCACATACCACAACATTTTTGAGGATCTTCAGCAATACCAAAATGAGATCTCAAAGTCATCACCCAGACTCTCTACTTATCCCTTAGCCTTAGTTGCTTCAGAACCATCCCCCCGCGAGTCCTCCCGAACACAAAAATTTAAACAAGTGGCCTTATCTGACTCAGAATCTGATGAGTCAGATGAAACGGAAATGGAACAAGTCATCAAGGCCATGTCATTCATCACCAAGGCATTCAAAAACAGGTACTTTAAAACCAATAATCGCCAAAGGTACACGTCTGGGTCTTGAAGACCAGAAAACTATAAGGTTGTTGAGAAACCAAGGATTGCTAAGGAGGAGAGAAAAGAAGACCGAAAATGCTACAACTGTGGGGGAAACGGCCACTTCATAAAGACTGCACACAGAAAAAGAAGAAAGACGCTGAGTACTATAAACAAAAACTCAGGCTGGCCAAAAGAAAGAGTGCAGGAAGGGCCATGATGGTTGAAGAAAATCAGTTCCTCACTGACACCGATGATAGTGATCTTGAGGAGGAGGCATAAGCCCAATTCTGCCATTAACGTTGAAGATGAGTTCAGTGATGATGAACCCGAGCCAAAGGCACATTATAACAATACCGACAATGAAGGGCTTGATGCTACCAATGATGATGATGAGGTACACTCTAACTCCATAACAGGTTGCGGTCTGAGCATGGAACATGTTCAGATCATCATGACACGACTGAAAAAGTTAGAGAAAAAGGTAAATAAATCAAAATCAGATAAAGAAAGATTAAAAGAAATCATACGAAATCAACAAATGGAAAACTCCCATGCTGATAAATAAATTGAAGAGCTCAAAAACAAAATCATGGAAAAAGAAAATAAACTAATTGAGCTAACTGCAACCATGAGTACACAAATACATGATCTCAGAGCAGAAAAGATCAGTGCAGAAAATGACACAAAATTTATTCTCAAAGAAAAGTGTGAATTGTACTCAAAAATAAAAGAACTTGAAGACACACTGATAAAGAGGGGACAAACTGAGCAAACCATTTTCTCAATAAATACAAAGAAAGAAAATTCTCAAAATGGACCTATGATGGTGTGGGATTTGAAAATCCTCGAATCAGTGAGAAGGTGACGGCCAGACAATTATATGATTTCGACTTAATGAATGCTGGCATCACTAACAAAATGGTATTCATTGGTCGTGAAGAAGAGGTTGTGGAAGAAGATTTTAAAAGAAACTCTAAACTAAAATCTGAAATATCTTTTAACTATCAGGAATTAAATGAATCTATCTCATCTGAGCTTCAAAAGCTCAGTACGACAAATGAATCTAATGGTTTCACCTATCCTGATGATCTTAAAAAGACGCAAGTAGTTCTGGAAGCCCGAATATATATACCACATATGGTGTTACAAAGGGATCTCAAAATGCTTGTTGCTTATTATTATCAAACCATTATCACTGATGATTTAGAAAAAGAAATAAATAAATCAGGAAAGAGTCTTTCATGTCACTGTCAAAAGAAAATCTTGACATGCACTTCCACTCCATCTACTTCCCAACCAACATGAAAATATACCAGAGAAGAACAAGGGAAAACAAAGGTGGAAGAATCATGGACTCCAAAGTCACATAAAAAATCAACTGAATCCATCAAAAGGCAACCAAATGTCATTCCCAAAGCCAACCTCACACACTCTTCCAAGTATAAATCAAGGTTACCAACAAAAGTTGTTCAAAAGAACTCAAAACCATTCACACCTAACCACGTTTTGAATGTTTCAGATGTAAGCAGAAACGACAACAAGATGAAGAGTGTTTGCACCAATGAAAACAGAAGAAAGTTTAAACCCAGTTTTTCTGAGCCTTGTTTTGATTTTTCCAAGAAATGTCATCACATTTTGAATTTCTTTAGTCACTGTAATTCATTTTCCACAAAAGAAATGAAAGCAAGTACATGTTTTTGCACAAGTCATGGGTGTTTGCATGGAGATTGTGAATACAAGTGTGAATATGATAGGCTTCGAAAACAAATGGGAATTAGTGCTTGTGAGAAGTGGCGACCACAAGGGTCAAATCAAATAAATGCCCCCTTTATTACATCACATGGAATAGTCATTCATCAGTGGGTGACTAAACATGCTTTAAAACTCATGAATTATTGAAACTATGAAAATAGACTAATCACCATTCAAGAGTTAGAAGCATACATAAAGGGAGGATACAAAGAGTTTTTGAAGGATTGGAATACTACTGAATCCAAAACATGGAAATCTCAATCACATCGTACCAAGTTTCTCTCATCAAAGGCAAAATCATATTCTTCAAAAACATCAAGATCAAAAGCAAAACCAAACAAACAGCAAGAATCAAAACCACCCACCATAAAATCCAAACCTATTACCACCAAAAAGGAACCCAAATCTCAAACAGTTGCAAAACCCAAAATGATTCAAATATGGCAACGAAAACATGTGGTTCAGGTAGTGGACATCAAAGACATAGACAGTCCACCAATTCTTGAAAGAGGAGAGATCCCTCTAACCATTGAATCTAAAATAGTTCCTCATCCATTCTGGATTAAAACTTCAAAGTTTAACAAAGAAGAACAAATGACTCAATGGAATACACAGAAAAGAATACATTATATTTTTCAAGATGTCATTGACACAACCCATTTCAACATGGGGACCTAAATCTTCGTTCTTTTATGTGTGTAGGAACCTAATCTCTGGTACCTGGACTCAGGCTGCACCAAGCACATGACCGGTGACAAGTGTCTTCTCAACAACTTCGTTCCTAAGTACTCCGGGAATGTTCGTTTTGGGAACGACAATGTTGCACCGATACTGGGTACGGAGATATAGAAAAGAAAAATATCAAAATAAAGAAGGTTTCTTATGTAGTAGGACTGGGCCATAATCTGTTTAGCATTGTCCAGTTCAGTGACAAAGATTTGGAGGTTACATTCAAAAAGAATTCATGTTAAGTGACAACCAAAACAGGTGATGTACTTCTCGCAGGAACACGAAAGTCTAACTTGTATTCAATTGATCTGAACAACTACAACACGAAGACCTCCGTTTGTCTACTCAGTAAGGCCTCATCGGACTTAACTTGGCAGTGGCACAGGAAACTCTCCCATCTCAACTTCCACAATATCAACAAACTGGTTACTGGAGATCGGGCGAGAGGCCTACCTAAGTTAAAATTCACCACAGACCATCTGTGTGTAGACTGTGAAAAAGGGAAGATGAAACATTCATCTCACAAAGTCAAGCAAATCTCCGGTACAAAGAAAATAATGGAGCTTCTACACATGGATCTATGTGGTCCGATGAGAGTCCAAACACGCAATGGGAAGAAGTATATCCTAGTAATTGTCGATGATTACTCTAGGTATACATGGGTTAAGTTCTTAAGGTCGAAAGATGAAGCAACTCCTTCTATCATCAGCTTCATCAAACAACAGCAGAACAAGTATGAACAAAGTGTTGCCTCCATTCGCACGGATAATGGAACTGAGTTCAAGAACAAAGGCTTGTCTGACTACCTTGACCTCGTGGGGATCACTCATCAATTTTCTGCAGCATACACTCCACAACAGAATGGAGTGGTGGAACGACGCAACCGAACTCTGGTTGAGGCTGCTCGTACTATGCTTGCTTACTCTGGTCTCCCGCCTTCCTATTAGGCTGAAGCCGTCAGCACTACGTGATACACACAGAATCGTTCTTTTATACATAAGCATTTCAATAAAACACCATATGAATTAGCAAATGGCATTGTACCTAATATCAAATATCTTCATATATTTTGTAATAGGTGTTGTGTACTCAATGAAAAGGATAATCTAGGAAAATTCGAAGCTAAGGCTGATGAAGCAATTTTCCTAGGTTATTCACATGAGTCAAAAGCCTACAGGGTGTTAAATAAAAGAACTAACTGTGTTATGGAAAGTATAAATTTTACATTCGGCGACATGTTGGATGTTAACACATTTCAAAAAGGAAATGAAGTTGCTTCTGGACATGTCAGTTCAGGACTAGTACTTCAAACAAAAGAAACAAATATAAATCCTAATTAATCAGAATACAATTTAGATTTCTTATAGTCTGAATCTAATGTTCCAAATGCTGGTGACAGGAATGATGCAGTGTCTCCTACTACAACTGCAACGGAGGTTGACAACTTGTCTTCATATCTAACCGTGGATTCTCCGTCTACGTCAACTGTCAATCCAGTCATAGTTCCTCATGAGCCGGTTTATAAGGGAACTCCAGTCTATGATTCAGACCCAATATCAACAGAAGAAGACATTGAACTCTCAAATCGTTTAAATGAGATCTTTCCTCTGATCCAAAACCCCCGAGGAATAAGATGGACACAATCCCACCCCGAATCTCAAATTATAGGAAATGTTCAAGATGGAGTAAGAATTCGTTCTGCAACGGCAAATGAGTGTCTTTATTCCAATTTCCTATCAATGATAGAACCCACCAAAGTCTCCGATGCTTTACAAGATGCAGATTGGGTCATTGCAATGCAAGAAGAACTTAATCAGTTTGAACGACTCAAAGTTTGGAGATTGGTACCACTTCCAGAAGACAAATTAGTGGTTGGTACCAAGTGGATTTTTAAGAACAAACGGGATTCCGATGGAATAGTGGTTCGAAACAAAGCTAGGCTAGATGCTAAGGGTTACAACCAAGAGGAGGGAATAGACTATGATGAAACGTTTGCTCCTGTAGCTAGGATAGAAGCCATCTGACTCTTCTTAGCCTACCCTGCCTACAAAAGCTTTAAGGTTTTTCAAATGGACGTCAAGACAGCATTCCTAAATGGTATCCTCAAGGAAGAGGTCTATGTGTCTCAGCCAGAAGGCTTCGTCAATCCTAAATACCCTCAACATGTATATATTCTAGACAAAGCCTTATATGGACTAAAACAAGCCCCGAGACCTTGGTATGATGTCCTGTCTGAATATTTGTTGAGTGAGGGATACATCAAAGGAAAAACCGACACCACTTTGTTCGCTAAAGCCAAAGGAAAGGATTTAATCTTGGTACAAATTTATGTGGATGACATCATTTTTAGCTCTACAAACCCAAAGTACAGTGATGAGTTTGCACATACCATGCAAAATCGTTTTCAGATGAGTATGACGGGAGAGATGAATTTCTTTCTCGGATTACAAGTGAAACAGCTGAGTCATGGCATCTTCATTTTTCAATCCAAGTACATTAAAGACTTGTTGAAGAAGTATGACATGCTTAGTTGTTCTTGTTGGTGCTATGTGCACAAGACACAAATTAATACAATATTACTAATAATAAATAAACCCATAGGGTCACACATTTACAATCAATGGACACCAATTACATAGTTGAATATGATTTAAATATGTTTCCAACTCGTTATATATATATATATAATTATATATATGAATTGTTGCATATTATTATTTATGTGAAATAATAATATCACTCTTGTATATTGATACAAGATAATGCATATCAAATACATAGATGTAAACATATGAATATATATGTATATATATATATATGCATAAATATATATTTGTTACAAGTAAATTGTTACTAGTAACAATTATATAAATGTATGTATATCTTTGTTACAAGTAAAGAGTTACTAGTAACAATCAAGTATGTATATAAAATACATGTAGATGTATTTTATACAATGTATGGCAAGTCTAGCATTATATTTTATATACTTGAAATATATAAAACTAGAAATGCTTACAAGTATCCAAAGGGGGTCCATTTGAGGTTGCTTGAAAAATGGACTAACCTAGACATGCATGCATGAACAAGTGAAGCAAAAGAGCCAAAGGGGACCCCCCCCCCCTCTCCTTCTACGGCCGAAATCAAGCAAAGGGAGGGGCCTCCCTCTCTTGCTTTACTTCTTGGCCTTTTAAGTCTTCATGCATGGCTCTTTTGTGTACAAGTTTATGCTACCACCTTTCCTTGAGTTCTTAGAAAAGTTCTAAGTGTTTTCATACTTGAAAACATCCTTACTTTATAGTATTGGTGTTCTTCAAGTGAGCAAAGTGTGGTACTAGAATACATACTCATATACATACATAGTAAGTTCAAGAAGAAGAACAAGAGGTTGTTGCTTGCTTGCTTGAATTTCAAGGGTTGGAGAGACTAGCATCTTGGAGGTGTTGGACTCATTGATTTGTGGATACCTTGGAGGAAGTCTTCTCTTGGCTTCTCATAGATTAACCACTTCATCAACGGTTTACTCACGCTACAAAGGTTGTAGTTCTAAACACCCTATGGTTGTTTTGTTTCTTAAGGCTTGCATATGGATCATTGGTGGGGAGTTTTAAAAGTTTAAAATTGTTGTTCATGCTTCCGTTGCTAAAATATATTTTGAAAAACCGAACAAACCCCAACAGTGGTATCAGAGCCACTTATGTATAGTTTTAAGAAACTTTTTGAGTATGTATTGTTTAAGAAAATGGACAACTTTTCTTTTGTTAGAAAAGTTATGGATTTTCTTGTTGGCAACTTATATATGTTTATATATTTATTTTGGGAAACAACCAAACCACATGCATGTTTGGTTGTAAAAGTTGCCTAAATATCAAGTGTTGATATATATGTTTGTTTGAGTGTATGTTGTGCATAACAGGCCATAGACCTTTTGTGATGTGTTGGAAATTCGATTTGGTTGTAAAATTATTTTTTCATTTGGTATGTAATAATAATTTTAGTTTTGTTTCATCTTGTTGTATTTTGTAAGTAGTAGAATAGTTTAGACTAGTTTACTTTTATAAATATGTAACAAGATGAAGAAATGACCAAGTTGGAGTTTTCAAGTGTGGTGGAGTCAACCATGAAGGCTTGGAGTCATTTGCACTACAAGGAGTTGTTTTGGCAAGTGGGAGCTTCAAGTTCATCACAAGAGGAATATTTGGTCCTTAGTTATGACTTGGTATTTTTGTATGGCTCACAAAAATACCACTTAGGATAAATGGCTTGGTTATGCACTTATATATGTTATTTGTGTGTGTTTATGTTTATATTATTATGCATGGTTGAAAATAGGATTTTTTGCATGCTAGATAATATTTTTTACATAATATAAATCACACAATGGGAGTTTGGTATTTTAAGTTGACATAACATAAGATGTAAAATGAATTTTATATAAAAGGAGTTTTGTAAAGATTAAAATTCATTATGTCAAAATATATATCTTTATATATATATATATATATATATGAGTTTTATAAAATATAGATTTTAAAACTCAACCAAACTCCATTCAAGCTTAATAATAAAATGGTTTTATTACAAGCTAAAATTGGTCGTATTTGCGCGCTCGAAACTACACACGTTAATATAGGATATTAATACTAGTTTAAAATTGAACGCGTTGAGAGTTCGTAAAATATGGATTTTAAGAATACTCAAGACCAATATATATATAAAATATGATTTTATCAAAACGTGGACTTGTTATTGTATGCATGCAATACTAGTCACACGACTCGTTTTGTTTAATAAATATACAAAACGGTAAAAGCCCTTTTTCAAAACGTAAGTCTATGCCATCCCATTTTAAGACACTCGCTTGTTGCAACGACACTCACGTGGAGAGAGCATTAGCCAAACGCGTGGATTGTTTTTGTAACAACCGAGGTGTTTTTCCGCGAATTCCATGAACGTCTTGGGCCGGAAATTCACCGTCTTGAAATAGGACGACTTAATCGGAATCTTATTACGGAGAGAGCATTAGCCAAACGTAAGGAAGCCCGAGGCATAGATGCGATCAAACATGTCAAAATTGACAATCGTTGTCTAGGATCCCATAAAGATCTAGGAATTACATACGAGATGTAATTGGTAAACGTTACCTACCTTGTTGTTTTAACTTGATGGAGAGAGCATTAGCCAAACATTCAAGGTTAAGTTCAACTTGGATCCTAGCCTTTAAAAATTAAAGAATTCTATAATTCTAAAGGGTATTAATTATTAAAGGATTAAATATCAAAAATACTAAATTGAACTTTGTTAATTTTGTAGATGGCCCCTAACTCAACTACGCCCGTTAACAACTTATCTCTTCGTTCAATCTTAGAGAAAGAAAAACTCAATGGTACAAATTTCTTAGACTGGTATCGTAACTTGAGAATCGTTCTTAAGCACGAAAAGAAATTGTACGTACTTGAGGATCCCGTCCCTAAGGAACCTCCATTGACTGCGGCCAAAGCCGTTAGGGATGCTTGGGTGAAGCATTCCGACGACTCGGTCGAAATTTCATGCCTCATGCTTGCTACCATGTCTCCGGATCTTCAAAAGAACCTTGAGGAGCATGGAGCATATGAGATGCTTAGCCAGCTTAAGGAAATGTTCCAAAAGCAAGCGAAGCAAGAACGCTTTGAGGTCACTCGAGCTTTCCATGCATGCAAGATGGAGGAAGGTCAATCCGTTAGCGACTATGTGCTAAAGATGAAAGGATACATTGACCAGCTTGCTAGGCTTGGATCTCCCATAACCAACGAGTTTGCACAGGATATGATCCTTAACTCGTTGACCAAAGCCTATGATCAATTTGTCATGAATTATAACATGAACAATTGGGAGAAATCTGTCTCAGAATTGCATGGGATGCTTAAGACTGCTGAGAGTAAGATTCCAAGCAAAACACCTCAAGTCTTGATGATTCAAGAAGGGAAAATCAAGAAGAAAAAGAAAAACAACTCAAAAGGGAAAGGCAAAGCGAAGGCAAAGGGAAAGGACAAAGGCAAGCAAGTTGCCAAGGCTCCTACACCCAAGACGGCGGGAAAGGTTCCCAAGAATGACCCGTGCTTTGAATGCGGGGTGGTAGGACATTGGAGGCGCAATTGTCCAACCTACCTTGTAGAGTTGAAAAGGAAGAAGGCTGGCGAGGCTAGCACTTCAGGTATATATATGATTGAAATGTATACTTTTTCCATTAATTCCTGGGTATTTGATACCGGTTGTGGAACTCACATTTGTAACAATGTGCAGGGGTTGAGAAAAAGTAAGCTGTTGAAGCCAGGCGATTTGGATCTCCACGTGGGCAATGGAGCAAATGTTGCTGTTGAAGCCCTTGGAACTTTTGAATTATTATTACCAAATGGCCTGTACTTAATATTAAACAATTGTTGTTATGTACCTAGTTTAACTAGGAATATTATTTCAGTAGCTCGGTTAAGAGAATCTGGATTCACTTTTGGTTTCGTTGATGATTGCATTCGTGCCTTCAAAAACGATATTTTGTATTTTGAGGCTCGGCCTCTTAATGGAATATATGAATTTAATCTTAAAAGATCTCTTGATGATAATTCTATATATACCACTAGCACCAAACGACCTAAGCATGACTTAAGTCAAACATACCTATGGCATTGTCGACTTGGTCATATAAACAAGAAACGCATTGCAAAACTTCAAAAGGATGGAATTTTAAAATTAAACGATTCTAGCTCATTTGAAGTTTGCGAATCATGTTTATATGGGAAGATGACTAAGGCTCCTTTCTCCGGTTCAAGTGAAAGAGCCAAAGATCTATTAGGAATCATACATACGGATGTATGCGGTCCTTTTAGATCAATGTCTAGGGATGGTGATAGATACTTCGTTACATTCACCGATGATTATAGTAGATTTGGTTATGTTTATTTGATGAAACATAAACATGAAACATTTGAGATGTTCAAGCTGTTTCAAAACGAAGTACAAAATCAACTCAACAAAACAATCAAGGCCCTTCGTTCCGATCGAGGTGGTGAGTACTTAAGCCAAGAGTTTATCGATCATCTTAGTAATTGTGGGATTATCTCACAACTTACTCCTCCTAGAACACCACAACATAATGGTGTATCTGAAAGGAGGAACCGAACTCTACTAGATATGGTTCGGTCTATGATGAGCCGAAGTACTCTACCCTCGTCCTTTTGGAGTTATGCTTTATTAACTGCTGCGCGCATATTGAATATGGTTCCAACCAAGAAGGTGGATAAGACACCATATGAGATGTGGTATGGAAAGGTTCCAAACTTATCTTACTTGAAAGTCTGGGGTTGTGAGGCTCATGTACGACAAGAAGCTTTAAGCAAACTCGATCCTAGATCTATCAAATGTAATTTTGTGGGATATCCTAAAGATTCATTAGGATATTATTTCTACAACCCAGCTCAGAACAAAGTGTTTGTCTCTAGGCATGCCACTTTCTTAGAAAAGGAGTTTCTTTCGAAAGAGGCAAGTGAGAGCAATGTAGACCTTGAAGAAATTCAAGAACCACAAAATACAAGTCAGGTTGACACTAGCACTCAACAAACGGTTGTTGAACCTGAACAATTAGTTGTTCAAGAACCTACTGAAACACAAAGTGTTCGTAGATCTGGTAGACCTCGTCAAGAACCCGAGAGATACGGATTTCTCGTGTCCAATGATGAGATTTTCTTGGTAGACTCTTCTGAGCCTACTAACTACCAAGATGCTATATCGGATCCAGAATCCGATAAATGGCTTGATGCCATGAACACTGAGATGCAATCCATGTATGAAAATCAAGTATGGGACTTGGTTGATCTTCCTCCCAATAGTAAGACTGTAGGGAGCAAGTGGGTCTTCAAGAAGAAGACAGACATGGATGGAAATGTACACACATTTAAGGCAAGGCTAGTGGCGAAAGGTTTCACTCAAACTCATGGTATTGACTATGATGAAACTTTCTCTCCGGTAGCCATGATTAAATCTATTAGAATACTTATTGCCATAGCTGCATATTATGACTATGAGATATGGCAAATGGATGTCAAAACGGCTTTTCTAAATGGGCACTTAAGTGAAGATGTCTATATGGTTCAGCCTGAAGGTTTTGTAGATCCTAAGTATCCTAATAAGGTGTGCAAGCTTAAAAGATCCATCTATGGACTAAAGCAAGCATCTCGAAGTTGGAATCTTCGATTTGATGAGAAAATAAAAGAGTTTGGTTTTATCAAATCAGAAGATGAACCGTGTGTTTACAAGAAAACTAGTGGGAGCGCAGTAGCATTCCTTGTCTTGTATGTTGATGACATACTACTCATTGGAAACGACATCCCGACCTTGCAAGACATCAAGTCTTGGCTTGGGAAGTGTTTCTCAATGAAAGACTTGGGAGAAGCCGCCTACATTCTTGGAATAAAGATCTATAGGGATAGATCTAGGCGTCTTATTGGCCTAAGTCAAAGTGCATATATTGACAAAATCTTGAAACGATTCAAGATGGAGAATTCTAAGAGAGGATTCTTGCCAATGGCACTAGGCACGGTTTTGAGTAAAGCTCAAAGCCCTAGCACAAGAGAAGAGCTAGATAGAATGAGTGAGATCCCATATGCTTCTGCAATTGGATCCATCATGTATGCCATGCTATGCACTAGGCCAGATGTCTCGTATGCTTTGAGCATGACGAGCAGATACCAGCAAAACCCAGGAGATAGCCATTGGATGGCAGTCAAGAACATTTTAAAATACTTGAGAAGAACCAAAGACATGTTCTTGATCTATGGGGGTTTGGAAGAAGATCTTTGTGTAAAGTGTTACACAGATGCTAGTTTCCAAACGGATCGAGATGATTCTCGATCACAATCGGGCTATGTCTTCGTTATGAATGGAGGCGCGGTTGCTTGGAAAAGTTCTAAGCAAAGTGTAGTTGCACAATCCACTACAGAATCTGAATACATTGCTGCTTCTGAGGCTGGACAAGAAGCTGCATGGATGAAGAAGTTCATTGCTGACCTTGGGGTAGTAACAAGCATTCAAGACCCCATAGAAATATTTTGTGATAATGAAGGTGCTATTGCCCAGGCAAAAGAACCTAGATCACATCACAGCACCAAACACATTCTCAGGCGTTTCCACTACATACGGGATATAGTGGATAGAGGAGATGTGTGTATTCGCAAAGTTCATACAGATCAGAATCTTGCAGATCCTTTTACGAAACCTCTTGCCTCGACTAAGCATGAGTCTCATACTAGGGCAATAGGTCTTCGCTTTGCAAGGGATTAGATTTGAATTGTAATTTAGTATTTGGATATTTTGGAACATTATGACAATATCTATTTTATCTGAATGATGTATGGGATATGATCACTTCATTAATATATATTGTGTTCTTTATTAGCATGTTTAAATCCATGAATAATTCTTTATTCTAAGACGTCCATAGTCGGTTATAACTATGGGAATAGTTATGAATTAAGACTAATGTGAATAAGTTGGTTGACTTTCATTCGTGATGAAAGTAGGCAAAAGGGTTTGCAGCCAAATTCACTAATGTTTGTTAGGGAACAAACATTGGACATGACCCGCTCTTAAGATCGCTTCATGGATCAGTGTCATAAGTAAATCTTGAGAAAAAGGTGGTATCTTTGTATCCTTAGACCTGAGACACATATTGGGACTCGAGTATGAGGAGTATCATGCCTTAATGTGGTTAAACGCTATCTTTAACCGGGTAGTTATAAAGGCCATTATTAGGTATGATATGAGTCTTATAAGAGACGTATGTGGTCAAGATGGAATTTGTTTCTCTCATTTAATTGGGAGTATAATATCTCTGGGCCCTAAAAAAAGTTGAACGTTATATGAGAATTGATGACGATTCATGTCTCATGTTCAACGAGATGTTAAAACAAAGGGATAATTGATGACTTACCTATAACAACGATTTGTAGCTAGTGAGTTAATTTCGTTGGTGAAAGTGTTGATCAACACACTTTATTTATTATTAGGGGCAATGGGATGTTGCTAGACGTTCTTACCATTGTCTATATCAGCTTAAGTTGTAACTTGTGCAAGTGGGAGATTGTTGGTTCTATGTGCACAAGACACAAATTAATACAATATTACTAATAATAAATAAACCCATACGGTCACACATTTACAATCAATGGACACCAATTACATATTTGAATATGATTTAAATATGTTTCCAACTCGTTATATATATATATAAGTATATATATGCATTGTTGCATATTATTATTTATGTGAAATAATAATATCACTCTTGTATATTGATACAAGATTGCATATCAAATACATAGATGTAAACATATGAATATATATGTATATATATATGCATAAATATATATTTGTTACAAGTAAATTGTTACTAGTAACAATTATATAAATGTATATATATCTTTGTTACAAGTAAAGAGTTACTAGTAACAATCAAGTATGTATATAAAATACATGTAGATGTATTTTATACAATGTATGGCAAGTCTAGCATTATATTTTATATACTTGAAATATATAAAACTAGAAATGCTTACAAGTATCACAAAGGGGGTCCATTTGAGGTTGCTTGAAAAATGGACTAACCTAGACATGCATGCATGAACAAGTGAAGCAAAAGAGCCAAAGGGGACCCCCCCCCCTCTCCTTCTACGGCCGAAATCAAGCAAAGGGAGGGGCCTCCCTCTCTTGCTTTACTTCTTGGCCTTTTAAGTCTTCATGCATGGATCTTTTGTGTACAAGTTTATGCTACCACCTTTCCTTGAGTTCTTAGAAAAGTTCTAAGTGTTTTCATACTTGAAAACATCCTTACTTTATAGTATTGGTGTTCTTCAAGTGAGCAAAGTGTGGTACTAGAATACATACTCATATACATACATAGTAAGTTCAAGAAGAAGAACAAGAGGTTGTTGCTTGCTTGCTTGAATTTCAAGGGTTGGAGAGACTAGCATCTTGGAGGTGTTGGACTCATTGATTTGTGGATACCTTGGAGGAAGTCTTCTCTTGGCTTCTCATAGATCAACCACTTCATCAACGGTTTACTCACGCTACAAAGGTTGTAGTTCTAAACACCCTATGGTTGTTTTGTTTCTTAAGGCTTGCATATGGATCATTGGTGGGGAGTTTTAAAAGTTTAAAATTGCTGTTCATGCTTCCGTTGCTAAAATATATTTTGAAAAACCGAACAAACCCCAACAGTTCTTCACTATCTACCCCCATGTCTTCAAAAGCTAAACTGTCTGCTGATCTTGAGGGAAAAGCAGGTGATTTAAAAACTTATAGGGGTATGGCTCATTACTGTATCTGACGGCTAGTAGGCCAGATATAATGTTTTCTACATGCTTATGTGCTAGATTTCAAGCTAATCCAAAGAAATCACATCTGCTGGCAGTCAAAAGAATATTCAAGTATCTCAAGGGTACTCCTGATCTAGGTCTATTATATCCAAGGGATTCTAGTCTACATTTATATGCCTATTCAGATGCCGACTATGCTGGTTGCATGCTTGACAGAAAGAGCACATCTGGCAGTGCACACTTTTTGGGTGATCGGTTAGTGTGTTGGGCTTCTAAGAAACAAAACCGTGTCTCTACTTCAACTGCTGAGGCTGAATATGTTGCTGCTGCAATGTGCTGCTCTTAAAGTTTGTGGCTTAGGACTCAACTCTCTGACTTTGGCCTACACTATGACAAGATCCCTTTACTGTGTGATTCACAATCTGCCATTGCCATCTCATGCAATCCAGTCCATCACTCAAAGACCAAACACATTGACATACGGTATCATTTTATTAAAGATAATGTGGAGAAGGGTCTGATGGGACTTCAATATGTCAAGACTGATGATCAACTGGCTGATCTGTTTACCAAACCATTAGACGAATCTCGTTTTAATGAGTTTGTATCCAAATTGGGTATGTTGAATTATAAAGTTTGACTATCAGTCATTTGTTGAGTGGGGAGTTCACTTTGTTTGTTAATGTTGCAGATAAACCATGCACAATTTGAGGGGGAGTATCAATCACTCGTATAAGTTATGCATGCTTGTAGGGGGAGAAAATCATAGAAAATACAAAAACATTTCAAAAATCAAAGAAAATACCAAAAACACTCACAAAACAAAGAAAATTTCAAAAATATGTTTTATTTCTTTGAAAATTGAAAAATACAAAAAGATTTTATTCTCTTCGAATTCGAACTTCAAATTCACAAGTTTAATTCGAAGTCAATGGACCTCGAACTCGAAGCACACAATGAAAAGTGCACTTCGAGCGCCCTTTGAATTTAATTCGAAGTCAGAGCACTTCGAACTCGAAACCATCACTTCTAAATACACTTTCGAGCGCCTTCAGACCTTAATTCGAAGTCAATGGACTTTGAATACGAAGACATTAAGTCCAAAGTCACTTCGAGCGAGTTCGAAGAGTCAATTTGAAGTTAGTTGACTTCGAATACAAAATTATGTAGTCGACATTCACTTCGAGCGCATCTACTAGCATCAATTTGAAGCTAGTAGACTTCGAATTCCAAATAGTGGATGTCCTATACACTTCAAGCGGACATGAACAGTGGCTAGAATCAACCTCCTTCGAGATCAAAGCTTTCACACTTCGAACTCGAAGCCCTTTGGGCTTTGAAGTGAACAGTGTTCGAATGAAGACTTCAAGCGTGTTTTTCACATACGAAGTTCTTCACACTTCGAGCGTGAATTTTTCAAATGTTACCATTTGAATATTTTTCCTATAAATTGGTGGTAGCTGGTAAGAGTGTTCTTTACGCATTCCTACTTTCGAATTTACGAGAATCTCCGGTTACGATCTTTCAAAATCTTGTTCAAACGTTGCTGCCAAAATTTTGATTTTTGTGATAAACGTTCTTAGTTACTAAAGGTATACGTCAAATACATAACAAAACATGTTTATTTCACACTCAAATGAACAAAAACGGAGTTTGTACTGTAGAACTTGGAAGACTGTTTTTTGAATTTCCAATGACTTGTTCGACCATCAAACGATGGTGTTAACGAAACCAAGACTTGCGATGGGTCTTAGGAACACAAGAACAATGTTTTTATCAAAGAAAAACTCACTAAATTTGAAAAGTTTTCTTGTGGTTCTTCGTGTGGTTGAAGATGGCCTTGATTTAATTTTTTGGCTAGATCTTCATGTTATGGGTAAAATGGGAAAAATTTCAATCTTATAAAAATGTTTAGATACATGTATTCATTGTAAAACATGTATCAAAACACATTTTTGCTCATCAAAATTACCACTTCATCAATGAAGGAATTTCAGGTGATAAAATTTTGGGGTTTGACCAAAAGCTTCACATGTGAATGTTCAACTTTCTAACCCATTGGCTATTTTTACAGGACTTATTATAGCTATGGAAGACGATTTTGTCTCGTACCGTTCTTCGAGAGCAAGCCAATCCCATAACCCGGACGACCAACACCTTCCAAGAAACCAATTTCTTTCGGTGGTCACCCATGATAACAACCACTTCATAAACCTGAACAATTTCAGAAACCCTAACTTTCCAATTATTACCAAAATACTCCGTATACACCCATTGAACCATGCTCTCACATTCGATCCACCTACTTCTGGAACTCATGTTCCTGAGTTGTATGTGCAACAGTTCTGGAATACAGTTCACACCCATACCAATCCCAACATTGGTCGAGTTTCAATCCGTGGTGACGTAGACCACTTCACCCTAAACATTACCGCCAGCCGACTCCGCGAAATCCTTCAACTTCCCACTTCTAGAAGCAGGCCTCCTCTCCTTGACTTTCAGGAGATGCCTGATGAGTCAGCTGCCCTTGCAGGCATTCGTGCAATGGGTTACATCGGGGACTTACAACTCTGTTCCCACTTTAAACGAGCCAACCTTAACCCCATATTCTATACCTTTCTCACCATTATTCAACAGTGCCTCACCCTGAAACATACCGGATACGAATATCCCAACACCAACCAGATAAAACTCATATATGTTGCGGCTAATAACCTACACATTGATTATGCCACTTTAATATTTCTTGATCTTGTGCAGCAAGTAGAAGGAAAACATTCCGATCTTAAGCGTGCAAAGGGTAGATTTCTGCCGTACCAAAGGTTCTTGCCTATGATGGTCCAGTTCGCGATTGACAGAAACGAGGAAATCCCTCGAAGGCCAAATCATGATGCAATCCGGGCCAAGCAATTTATGTATGTGAAATTTCTCACCGCTGATCATCCGGTTCAACCTCAACCATTTCCGGTTTCTCTCCTGGATCTCTGTGCACAGAATGAAGTAGTGCGAGCTTATAGGGAGAGTGTAGGACTTGGCCCTACGGCGCAACAAGAGCCGGTTGAACCTACCCCAGGGCCGGTAGCTCCCAGTGAGGTAATAGTGACTAGGCCTCAGACTTCCGCGGGGGAAGCTGAGAGGGGAGAGTTGAGAGATACAAGTGCTGAGAGGGGCGCGGAAGGGGATGTCGGTGATACACATAGTGAGGGAGGGGCGGAGTATGACCCAGCACAGATCCAGGCTATGATGGATTCATTTTCAAATGTGCTCCCTGATCCCGAGCAACAGCAGTAGACCTCTGAACCTGAAATTAATAAAGCTGCAACAGCTCCTGACTTTGCCTCCGACACTTTAGATGTGATTGATCATACCCGTGCAGCAGCACCACTGGTTCGTGATAATACTGAGCAACAATGAGCCAAAAAGCCAGTGGTAACTGAAGAGGAAGATTTGAGCTTTTCTGACTTATTTCCAAATCTACCCGAGGCCTTCGACTTAGAAACAGAATTTATGTATGGCTATCAACCGGGTCCTTTTGATGTAGCTAGTGAAGGATATGACTTTGATCCTTATGTGGAAAAAGAGGAAAAGGTGGAAGAAGAAGAAGAAGAAGAGATAGTGCTAGAGGAGAGAGAGGTGAGAAAAGAAAAGGAGAGTGCTGAGGGTCCCCCAAGCCCAAAAATCCGGGAAGCTACACCTGCCATCGGAGCCGGCATTGTCAACTCTGGTGTTAAAATAGCCACTGTCATCCCAACAGTGCACATTAACCCCACCAGCCACTTGGTGTCTCCTAACAGACACCTGTCTCATTGCATAGAGATTTTGCACATACTCTACCGGCCTCTCATTCGCAGATGGCTGGTATAGAAACTAGAGGTCTGCCTCTCTCGACCTCGCCGTTGTCTTCAGCGCACATCGACATACCGCAGATTTCTGCTTTTCTTTCCATACACCAAACTACACTTGCACACATTACGACGTTGTTTAACAGACAACAGTCCGGAACACCTGTAGGTGGCACTACTGAGAGTGTCATTCGAGGATCAGGTGGAAATCTCGGCGGAGTGTTCACCACCTCAGCTCCGCATTCGAGTAGCTCCGCCTCTGTAGCGGAGACTTCAATCAGTACTCTAAGTGAGTCTCGGTTTGTTACCAAAGAGGAACTGCAGGAGGCTCTCAACCCTATCACTGATGGCATTACCGACATCAAACAAACCCTTGCCTCTCTTAAATCCAAAGTTGATGATGGATCGAGTTTATCTATCGATACACCTAAATCCCTGCTGTATGCCCGTTTACTGGAAAAGGCCCCTGACCGTAAACAGAACTTGGATCTCCTTGAAACCCTTCACAATGAACAAACCTATAAGGGTAGCAACCTATCTAAATTCAAAGAAACAGTCATGAACTCAATGGAGGATGTGGGGCACGTGGTATTTCAAAAGCTAGACTCTGTGGAAACAAGGCTGACAACGCTTGAAACAACTTGTAAATCCCAAGCTGCTAGGTCAAAACATAGACGTGATCATAGTCGTCCCGAGGGGGAGAAAATACCTCGCGGTTTGACCTTAACCCCTTTGACCAAACAACTTGCAGCTGCAATGGGGATCGGGGCAGAACCAGAACAACAAAAACAATCACAACATCAACAACAACAGCAGCAGCAACATCATCAACAACAAGGGTTCTCCAGGGCATATCTGAAACCTAGATCTCACAAGGGTTCTCCAGGGCATATCTGAGGAGGTTCTTCAATTATTTCCTCCTGAAGCTAAGAAATTCCAGGTGTCTGCTGCCGACATCCTGAGGAATAATCAAGAAGCTAAGCAGGTACAACTACAACAACAAACATCATCTGAATGGCCTATCCCTCCTAATGTCCAACCGGCACGTCCAATTCCAACTACATCAGACCCAAGCCTTTATATACACAATATGTACACCAGAGAAGCTATGAAAAACCCTATATGGGGGCCAATATGGTGTGAATGCTGCTTACCTGGAGGATCGGATCCCTACCATCTATACTTCTCAAGTCAGAGACAAGATTCCTCCACAGCTGAGAGGTCTTGATGATGCACAAAGGAGATGATATACTCACATTCTCAATGAATACAAAACCCCAAGGGAGCAGATATTGTCAGAGTACCCAATCAGCAAAGTACTTCGTGTAAGCATGCAAAAATCACTCAGGTACAGGTTTGTTGTGTATGATGTCAAGAGAGCAGATGGTCAGAAAATCTACCTCAATGAAGCAGACTTCAGACACGTAAAGCTGCATGACATTGAGTTCATATACGAGGAGCTCTCTACAAAGATCAACAAGTCCTATGAAGAACAACAAGGACGATCAGCTCTGATGAAATATATGAGGAGATTCATTGAATTTATCCAAGAGCACGATATACAATTAGGCGCCGGGAGTAATCAACTCGAGGTGAATCTGCTCAGACCACTTCAGCATCATATTGATTTACAAACCCTAGAAGAGCTCACAATTATTGATGAAAATCATTCTAGCTTCGCGGGTCAAAGAGGTGTCGTCTTCGTCAATCAACGCCGCCGAAAGATCATGGTTCGGATGATAGACTTGATGGCATACTCAGATGGGATACTGAAACTATTATTCCATCGTCTCCAAGAAAAAGCTAAAAAAGATCAATCTATTTTGAGTGAGACTGAAATGGCCGGGCTGATACAAACTATAGAACAGGTCAAAAGGACGTTGGACAGTCGGCGGATTATTAGGAGGTGGCAGATGATGTTTGGAATAAGAAATAGGTCTATTCTGTAATTTGTTATCTTTCTACATAACTTTCATTGTAATAGGCTTTCTCTCCATTTACGGGAGATTGTTAATATTAGAAAATGTAGAAAAGCCCATGAATCCCATGTGGTAGGCGTAGCCTATAAATAGGCTTTAGATCCATGGGCGTGGCACCGCTTTTGTAACGTTTTGAGCCATATATGCAATATTGATTTAACGTGAAGTGTGTGTTCTCTCTCAATATTCATCTCTCTATTCATTACTTGAAGGTTCATTATTCATCGATTAGACCTTTCAACACTTCGCGATTCCACCTTGGCGGGGTGTGACAGATTGGTATCAGAGCCATTGGTTATAGAGAATTAGGTGGTTTGACCTAGATTATAACCTAAGTACCTCATATAGTTGCATAATAGGAACTATGTGTGCACATTATTTGATTTTGCGAATTTTCACGCTTCAGCCTAATCGACTAACGCAAACCGCGGACGACACTCTTCAAAATTTTAACCTCCGTTAATTAAGCTATCTAGGAAATGATGCTACGAACAATCCGAACCCCTACTCGATCCGAGGTGACGATCGCCTCTCTAAAAAAGGAAACTTGAAGAAAGGGACCAACAAATCCGGGAGAAAGAGGATGAGATCCGTTGGCTCAAGATGATGATGCGATCGGTCGGTATGATTCAAGCTACAGACGGGAAACATCATGTACCCGAGCATATGGCGACGAGCCGACCCTGTAAAACCATAGTAGACCAGCCCAATCCCGTCCTAGTGGGAAGCATAGACCCTCAAGGCCAACTAAAGAGAATGAGTGATGGAGAGAACCGGGCCATCTCCCAACTTGAAGATCGGGTAACAACCAAGCTAAGGAGCAGGCACGACAAAGCCGAAGGATTCAAGTACTAGAGGAGATCCCTAGGATCCAAGGTCATCTTATGGCAACCTTGGATAAGGATGAAGAGGACCCAAGGAAGAACCGTCTGAGGATCCTACCGACGAGTAGAGGACACCTATTATATAGTCTATCGTTCCGCCTATTGGATTACCCACTATTATTCTATTTATGGTGTTTAATTTCTTTTCATGATTTCTTGTACGGTTTTCAAACCCACAAATTTGATATGAATAAAAGCCAAACGACTTGATTACTAAATACCTTGCTTACTTATATCTAGCACGCATTGTTTAATTACAAATTTCCATGCAATCCAAGCATACATGCAAACCCTCTTTCAATGACTATGTGCACACGTATTTGTTTGTTGTTAGAAAATAAAGGGAAGGGTTGTGTGAGCACTTCTAATAATGTATGATTCAAATCATATAGACTTAGAATTCTTGACCTAGCTTTACTGCATGTTCTCGTTTGATGTTGCTTTAGAGTAGGGCCAATAATTCGAATGACTATGTGATCCAGTTTCATACTTGGCCGAGTGTTCATGACTACCTAGACCTATAGGAAGTAGAGTATCGACCTATGTTAGTGAATCGGGATGATTAGTAGTTCCTTAAGGAGAGTTGTGATAAGTATGGATGCATTGCGCTTGATCACCGCCATGCACACATACCTAGCATGACGACACTTAAAGCATTGTGAAGCATCCTGTGAAACAGACTACGGTTTCGGGTTAAGATAGTGTGGGAGAGACCGATATCTATAACTATATGATTAAAAGTAGCTAAGTTCTATGACACATGACATACAAAATACTAAGAGTAATGATACCCATGATTTGCCTTCCGTTTAAATTATGTACTTACCTTCGTATATAACATACCTCCAAGAAGATCAACTTGAAATGCTAGACGCGGTGGAACCGCCAACAGAGGAGGTAGAGGTGGCGGTAATAACGGTCATGCTGGGGTGTGGGGCATGAAAACCCCAACATTTCGGAAATCATAGCTCAACAACAGAAGGCCCTAATCCCTACTATTGTCACACCAGTTAGAAATAACCTTGCCAACCAAAGTAGTAATGGCGCCGAGACATATAACGCCAATGGAGGAGGGGTTGAGAACACCAATGACAGAAATGGCGGCGGCTACACTTATAAGAAATTTCTAGCTTGTAAACCAAGGGGATCCGAAGTACCCTATGAGCACAAAGCAGAAGAGAAGAGACTCGAAGGGATTCTAGTGGTCCGGAAATTTCCAGAAGTATTCCCGAAAACCTATCCGGAATACCCCTATTCGACAAGTAGAAATTGGCATCAACTTGATACAAGGAGCGACTCCTGTAGCAAGATCACCATATCGATTTGCACCATTAGAAATGTAAGAGTTGTCTAGCCAACTTTAGGAACTACAGGACAAGGGTTCATCCAACCAAGTCATTTGCCTTAGGGAGCACATGTTCTATTCGTTAAAAGAAGGATGATTTGTTTCGAATGTGCATCGAATACCATAAGCTGAATAAACTCACTATCAAGGACCGATACCCTCTTCCAAGGATACAAGATTGGTTTGACTAGTTGAAAGGCTCGCGATGTTTTCCCAAGATAGATCTCCGTTCCAATTACCATCAACTAAGATTACGCCAGGTTGACATCCCAAAGATCGTGTTTAGAACTCGTTATGGACATTTTGAGTTCACCGTTATGCCTTTCGGGTTAACTAACACATCCGCAGTATCTATAGTTTTATTGAACCGCGTATGTAAGCCATTCTTGGACAAATTCGTTATCTTCTCTATTGATACTATCCTGATTTATTCCAAGTTTAAGGAGGAACATGAGGTACATTTGAGATCGATTTTGGAGTTACTTGGGAAGGAGAAGCTATTCGCTAAATTTTGAAATGCAAATTTTGGCTACAAGGAATACATGTGGACCTCCCAGTAAGATTAAGGCCATAAAGAAATGGGAAAACCCTAACTACACCCTCACAAATCTGCTCGTTCGTAGGACTAGCAGGCTACTACCGCAGGTTCATCGAGAATTTCTCAAAGATCACCAACCCCTTACCCTACTAACCCTTAAGGACACAAGATTTGATTGGAAAGAAGAAACAAGAGGGAGCGTTTTAGACCCTAAAGGAGAAGTTGTGCAACACTCCAATACTGACGCTTTTTGACGGACCCGACAACTTTGTAGTGTACTGCGACGCGTCGAATCAAGGTCTTGGATGTGTGTTAATGCAGAGGGGCAAGATAAATGCATACACATCCCGGCAACTAAAAATCCATAAGAAAAACTATACTACCCACGATTTAGAACTGGTAGCCATGGTCTTTGAACTCAAGAGTTAGGGACACTACTTGTATGGGACAAAAAGTATTATTTACACCAACCATAAAAGCTCACAGCACATCTTTGATCAAAAGGAGTTAAACATGAGATAAAGACGTTGCATCAAACTCTTCAGTGATTATGATTGTGAAATTCGTTACCACCTAGGTAAGGCGAACTGAAAGGTCAAATCGATGAACAGTAAACCTTCAACTAATGAATAGAGAGATGAATATCGAGAGAATACACACACTTCACGTTATTATCAATATTGCATATATGCGCCAAACGTTACAAGCGGTACTACGCCCAAGGGTCTAATGGCCTATTTATGGGCCTAGCCTACCACATGGGCTTTTCTACATTTTCTAATATTAACAATCTCCCCCTAAATGGAGAGAAAGCCTATTATGATGAAAGATATGTAGAAAGATAACAATTACAAAATAGACCTATTCCTTATTCCAAACATCATCTGCCATCTCCTAATAATCCGCCGACTGTCCAAGGTCCTTTTGACCTGTTCTATAGTTCGTATTAGCCCGGCCATTTCAGTGTCACTCAAAGTAGATTGATCCCTTTCAGCTTTTTCTTGGAGACGATGAAATAACAGTTTCAGAGTCCCATCTTAGTAAGCCATTAAGTCTATCATCCGAACCATGATCTTTCGGCGGCGTTGATTGACAAAGATGATCCCTCTTTGACCCGCAAAGCTAGAATGATTTTCATCAATAACTGTGAGCTCTTCTAGGGTTTGTAAATCAATATGATGCTGCAGTGGTCTGAGAAGATTCACCTCGAGTTGATTACTCTCGACACCTAATTGTATAACGTTCTCTTGGATAAATTCAATGAATCTCCACATATATTTCATCAGAGTTGATCGTCCTTGTTGTTCTTCATAGGACTTGTTGATCTTTGTAGAGAGCTCCTCGTATATGAACTCAATGTCATGCAGCTTGATGTGTCTGAAGTCTACTTCATTGAGAAAGATTTTCTGACGATCTGCTCTCTGGACATCATACACAGCAAACCTGTACCTGAGTGATTTTTGCATGCTTACGCGAAGTACTTTGCTGATTGGGTACTCTAACACTATCTGCTCCCTCGGGGTTTTGTATTCATTGAGGATGTGGGTATATTGTCTCCTTTGTGCATCATCAAGACCTCTCAGTTCTGCAGGAATCTTGTCTCTGACTTGAGAAGTATAGATGGTAGGGATCCGATCCTCGAGGTAAGCAGCGTTCACACCATATTAGCCCCATATAGGGTTTTTCATAGCTTCCATGTTGTACATATTATGTCTATCAAGGTCTGGGTCTGATGTAGTTGGAATTGGACGTGCCAGTTGGACATTAGGAGGGATAGGCCATTCAGATGATGTTTGTTGTAGTAGTTGTGCCTGCTCAGCTTCTTGATTCTTCCTCAGGATGTCGGCAGCAGACACCTGGAATTTCTTAGATTCAGGAGGAAATAGGTGATGAACCTCCTTAGATATTCCCCGGAGAACCCTTGTGAGATCTAGCTTTCTAATGGTCTCCTCCATCTGCTTTTTGGTAATCAACTACCTCGCAGGCTTTACAACCCTAGAAGAAGCTGGCTTTTGAACAGTTGGCACGGGAATATCCTCAAACCTGTCCACGATCTAGAGTTCCTCGTTTCTTTTTGGTAGTTGTGCAAAAGTGAACCCCTCAATCTGTTTTAGCAATTCATCTGACTCATCCCTTTCATCAATATCAGCAGTTTACGTTTCAAATTCAAACACTGGGATGGCAGGTTCAGGCTCAGATAATTGTTGTTGTTGATGTTCTTGTTGTTTTTGTTGTTGTTGTTGTTGTTTTTGTTGTTGTTGCTGTTGTAATTGTTGTTGTTGTTCTGGTTCTGCTCCGATCCCCATTGCAGCTACAAGTCGTTCAGTCAAAGGGGTAAAGGTCAAAACATGGGGTCTTTTCTCCCCCTCGTGACGATCATGATCGGGATCATCATCATCGCGCCTACGTTTTCACCCAGCAGCTTGGGATATGCAAGTTGTTTCAAGTGTTGTCAGCCTTGTTTCCACAGAGTCTAGCTTTTGAAAAACCACGTTACCCAGATCCTCCATTGAGTTCATGATAGTTTCTTTGAATTCAGTTAGGTTTTTACCCTTATAAATTTGTTCATTGCGAAGGGTTTCAAGGAGATCCAAGTTCTGTTCGCGGTCAAGGGCCTTTTCCAGCAAACGGGCATATAGTAGTAATTTAAGTGTATTTGTAGATTAGCTCGATCCATCATCAACTTTGGATTTAAGAGAGGCAAGGGTTTGTTTGATATCGGCAATGCCCTCAGTGATAGGGTTAAGAGCCTCCTACAGTTCCTCTTTGGTAACAAACCGAGATTCACTTAAAGTACTCGTTGAAGTCTCCGCCATAGAGGCGGAGCTACTCGAATGCGGAGCTGAGGTGGTGAACACTCCGCCAAGATTTCCACCTGATCCTCAAATGGCACTTTCAGTAGTGCCACTTACAGGTGTTCCGGACTGTTGTCTGTTAAACAACATCGTAATTTGTACGAGTGTAGATTGGTGTCTAGAAAGGAAAGCAGAAATCTGCGGCATGTCGATGTGCGCTGAAGAGAAGGGCGAGGTCGAGAGAGGCAGACCTCTAGTTTCAATACCAGCCATCTCCGAATGAGAGGCCGGTAGAGTATATGCAAAATCTCTATGGAATGAAGCAAGTGTCTGTTGAGGGACACTTGAGTGGCTAGTAGGGTGAATGTGCACTGTTGGGATGACAGTGGCTATTTCAACACCAGAGCTGACAATGCCAGCTCTGATGGTAGGTGTAGCTTCCCGGCTTTTTGGGCTTGGGGATCCCTCAGCACTCATCTTTTCTTTTCTCACCACTCTCTCCTCTACCACTATATTTTCTTCTACCTCTTCCTCTTCCATATAAGGATCAAAATCATGACCTTCACTAGCATCATCAAGAGGACCTGGTTGATAGCCATACATGAATTATGTTTCTGAGTCTAAGGCCTCAGGTAGATTTGGAAATAAGTCAGAAAAGCTCAAATCTTCCTCTTCAGTCACCACTGGCTTTTTAGCTCGTTGTTCTTTAGTATTGTCACGAACCAGTGGTGCTGCTCCAGGGGTATGATCTATCACAGCTAAAGTGTCGGAGGCAAAGTCAAGAGTTGCAACTTTGTAAATTTCAGGTTCAGAGGAGTCTGGTTGTTTCTTGGGATCAGGGAGCACATTTGAGAATGAATCTATCATAGCTTGGATCTGTGCAGGGTCATACTCCGCCCCTCCCTCACTATGTGTATCACCGACATCCTCTTCACCGCCCCTCTCATCACTTTTCTCTCTCAACTCTCCCCTCTCAGCTTCCCCCGTGGAAGTCTGAGGCCTAGTTACTATCACCTCACTGGGAGCTACTGGCCCTGGGGTAGGTGCAACCGGCTCTGGTTACGCCATAGGGCCAAGTCCTACACTCTGCCTTTAAGCTAGCACTACTTCATTCTGTGCCCAGAGATCTAGGAGAGAAACCTGAAATGGTTGAGGTTGAACCGGATGATCAGCGGTAAGAACCTTTACATACATAAATTTCTTGGGACGGATTTGATCATGATATGGCCTTCGAGGGATTTCCTCGTTTCTGTCCATTGCGAATTGGACCATCATAGGCAAGAACCTTTGGTACAGCAGAAATCTGCCCTTTGCATGTTTGAGATCAGAAAGTTTGCCTTCTACCTGCTGCACAAGATCAAGAAATATTAAAGTGGCATAATCGATATGTAGATGATTAGCCGCAGCATAGATGAGTTTTATCTGATTGGTGTTGGGATATTCGTATCCAGTATGTTTCGGGGTGAGGCAACGCTGAAGAATGGTTAGAAAGGTATAGAATTTGGGGTGAAGGTTGGATCGTTTAAAGTGGGAACAGAGTTGTAATTCCCCAATGTAACCCATTGCATGAATGCCCGCAAGGGCAGCAGTTTCATCAGGCATCTCATGAAAGTCAAGAAGAGGAGGCCTGCTTCTAGAAGTGGGAAGTCGAAGGATTTCCCTAAGTCGGCTGGCGGTAATGTTTAGGGTGAAGTGGTCTACGTCATCACGGATTGAAACTCGACTAGTGTCGGGATTAATATGGGTGTGAACTGTGTGCCAGAACTGTTGCACATACAACTCAGGAACATATGTTCCACAAGTAGATGGATCTAA
The DNA here is from genome assembly GCA_038502395.1 of Dittrichia graveolens. Classification (NCBI taxonomy): domain Eukaryota; kingdom Viridiplantae; phylum Streptophyta; class Magnoliopsida; order Asterales; family Asteraceae; genus Dittrichia; species Dittrichia graveolens. The sequence continues at coordinate 64,031,550 of JARJIL010000005.1, read as the reverse complement.
AGTGAGAGCATGGTTCAACGGGTGGACACGGAGTATTTTAGTAATGATTGGAAAGTTAGGTTTTTTGAAATTGTCCTGGTTTACGAAATGTTTGTTATCATGGGTGACCACAGAAAGGAATTGGTTTCTGGGAAGGAGTTGGTCGTCCGGGTTATGGGATTGGCTTGCTGTCGAAGAACGATACGAGACAGATTCGTCTTCCAGCGCCATGATTTGTCCTGTAAGAATAGCCAATAGGTTAAAAAACTGAACATTCATATGTGAAGCTTTTTGACATTAGTTGACCTTAAAGCATTTGAAAAATTGGTCAAACTCCAAAAATTTTATAACACCCGAAAGACCTTCATTGATGAAGGGGTATCTTTGATGAGAAAAAATGTGTTTTGACAAATGTTTTACAATGAATACATGTATCTAAACACTTTTATAACACTGAAATTTTTCTCATTTTACCCATAACATGAAGATTTAGCCCAAAAATGAAATCAAGGCCATCTTCAACCACACTAAGAACATCAAGAACACTTTTTAAATTTTGCGAGTTTTTCTTTGATAAAAACATTGTTCTTGTGTTCCTAAGACCCACCGCAAGGCACATTTCCATTAACATTGTCATTTTATAGTCGAACAATGCATTTGAAACTCGAAAAGGTGTCTTCCGAGTTGTACAGTAAACCCTTCGATTTTGTGCTTTTAAACGTGAAATAAACATGTTTTGTTACTTATTTGATGTATACCTTTCGGAAGTAAGCAAGTTTATTACAAAAATTGAAATTTTTGGCAGCAACATTGAATAAGATTTTGAAAATTAGTAACCGGATATTTCTCGTAAAATTTGAAAGTAGGAAAGCATAAAGAACACACTAGGACACATCACCTATTTATAGAAAAGAATTCAAACTGTAACATTTGAAATTTCACGCTCGAAGTGTGAAGGACTTCGAGGGTAAAAACGCGCTCGAAGTCTTCTTTATGACACTGTTCACTTCGAATTTGAAAATTAGATACGGTCGAAGCTTTCTATTGGCAACAAATTCCGGATTTTACGGGATCTGTTTTCAACGGCCTAGCTCGAAGTCTTCTTTGCAATAACAAACCCGCTCGAACTCAAAGTAAACACCAAAAACCTTCGAAAAATTAATATAACTCGATCAAAAACTCAGATCTAGACTGTTCTTCATCATTTTCAAATGTTCTTGACTGAAATTCTAATTCTGATAAAAAAACAATGAAAATCCACTCGATTTTTATATACTCTTGGTCGCAATCCCTTGTAGATCAATAATATTCCAATGAATCCATCATTCTCATGAAATCAGATGAACTATTGAAGCAAAAACCGTAGATGTATTCCACGAAAAACTTCAAGAACTCATTCGATTTTGATCCAAATCAAAACATAAATGATTGTTTTCGAATATAGAATTGATTTAGAGATGAATGGGATAAATTTCAATACGAAAAACACTCAAACCTTCATTGCTTCGATTTCTGAACAGTAACCTTCTTCGATGTAGCTGTCAATCAATGATTTACCCAATCAAGAGCCAACTTAGATCAAGTTAGGATCTGATACCAATTGAGAGGTCAAATCGATGAACAGTAAACCTTCAAGTAATGAATAGAGAGATGAATAGTGAGAGAATACACACACTTCACGTTAATATCAATATTGCATATATGCGCCAAACGTTACAAGCGGTACCACGCCCAATGGTCTAATTGCCTATTTATAGGCCTAGCCTACCACATGGGCTTTTCTATATTTTCTAATATTAACACGAACGTGATAGCTGATGCTTTAAGTAGGAAAGAGAGGGTCAAGCCCAGGATAATACGGGCAATGAGCATGACAATACAATCGGGTATCAAGGACAAGATACTCGAAGCTCAGAAAGAAGCAATAGAGGATAAGAATTCTCCAAATGAGATGTTGCGAGGGTTAGACAACCAACGGGAGAAAAGAGAGAACGGTGGGTTATTCTTTGTGGAACAAATTTGGGTTCCAAGAATAGGAAATTTGAGAACACTAATAATGGGTGAGGCTCACACGACGAGGTATTCCGTTCACCCCGGAGCAGATAAGATGTACCACGATCTCAGGGATATGTATTAGTGTCCGGGAATGAAAAAGGACATGGCCATCTATGTTAGAAAATGTCAGACTTGCTCAAGGGTAAAGGCCGAGCATCAAAGACCTTCGGGCCTATTACAATAGCCAGAGATTTCGATATGGAAATGGGAAAACATAACCATGGACTTCATCACGAAATTACCCAGGACCAGTAGTGGACACAATTCAATGTGGGTTATCGTGGATAGAATGAAAAAGTCAGCTCACTTCCTAGCAATCCAGGAGGATTGCAAGATGGATAAGCTGGCAAGAATCTACATAAGCAAAGTAGTGGCTAGGCATGGGGTGCCCATGTCTACTTTTTTCTAATCGGGATAGCTGGTTCACTTCATGATGTTGGCAGACACTACAGAAAGCATTGGGAACAAGACTAGACATGAGTACGGCCTACCATCCTCAAACTGATAGACAGAGCGAGCGTACTATCCAGACTTTGGAAGACATGTTGAAGGCATGTGTAATTGACTTTGGAGGAATTTGGGACACGCACCTTCCTCTCATTGAGTTTTCTTATAACAACAGTCGCCATACAAACATTAAGTGTGCCCCGTTCAAGGCACTATACGGGCGGAAATGCCGATCACCCGTTGTTTGGGCCGAAGTCAGGGAAAGTCAACTTATTCGGCCGGAGATTATACAAGAAACTACCGACAAAATCTTTCAAATCAAGGAGAGACTCAAAATAGCAAGGGATCGTCAAAAACGTTACGCCGAAAACCGGCGAAGACCTCTAGAATTCAGAGTTGGCGAATCAAGTGTTACTCAAAGTGTCACCTTGGAAAGGTGTGGTGCGTTTCGGCGTGAAAGGTAAGCTAGCACCAAGGTATGTGGGACCTTTCGAGATCATTGAAAGGATTGGCTCCGTGGCCTAACGACTAAGACTTCCACAAGAACTAAGTGGTATACACGATACGTTTCATGTATCAAATCTAAAGAAATGTGTGGCGGATGCGAATCTGCATGTGCCTTTAAACGAAATCAAAGTAGACAACACGTTGCGCTTCGTGGAGGAACCTGTGGAAGTCTTGGACCGAGAGACGAAGAAACTAAAAAGAAGCAGGATCCCCATCGTCAAAGTCCCCTCGAACTCAAAGCGTGGACCGGAGTTTACTTAGGAGCGGGAAGACCAAATGATAATCAAATACCTGCATCTATTAGCCAAGTAAAATTTTAACTTCAGTACCAGTTGAATTTCGGTCCGAAATTCTTCTAACGGGGGAATGATGTGACATCGGTCACCAAAACAGGGGGGTTAACTCGACCTGTAACCTACTGCCAGTAATTATCCCATTTTATGTGCTCGTGTAAATTCTAGGATCTATTGAGTGCTAAATTCATAATGACAAGTAAGATTGACTATCCAAACGTTGAGTAGTGTCAACGGTAGGAATTGGTCAAAGTCTTACATTTCAGTGAGTCAAACAAATTTTAGAGCACGAGATACATGAACAAATGTCTTTAGAGCAATGTAGTGACGAGTTAACTACACAAATTTGTGCATCATGAAAGCCAAAACTCTAAACTAATCAAACCCTTTAAACGTGCACCCAAGAAACCTAGCAAAATGTACACCACATTAGGAACCCAATTATACGTACAAGAAATGGGACACACTAAATTAATTTTTGTGTAATAATTGAAACAATACAATTTGTACTATGAATAATTTCTAGACAAGAAACCCCCCAAGTAAACATAATAACACTCATATAACACATGGAATGTCGAATGCACCTATATGAAATGTCTAATGCACCTACATAAAATGTCACACTTAGAATACAACATAATAATAATAATTATATTAAAAAAATTAATAATATTATATATATTTATATAAAAATCTGCCATGGAAAGGGGGAGGATTATACACCTTCCAAACTTGTGAGTCAACCTAACTAAAATACATATATTGTTGCTATAATCCTAAAAGTTGCCTAAACTCTCATATACACCCCCATAGCCACGATTTTTCTCCCTCAAAACCTCTTCTCCAGCCAATTTTGAGCTCTCAAGAATAACCTTTGGTAGTGTTCTTCATTCATCCAAGAAAGCAAGTCATCTTGGTCTTCAAACTTTCGGTATGCATTATCTCTTGTACATTTTAATCCCTATTCTTGTTTCTCTTCCATAACCCTAATTGATGGGTTATCAAATGAGTCAAACCCATACTAATAACACATAAAATCAAGATTTGATGAGTTTTGATCAAATATCTAACCATGGGATGGGTTGGATTGGTGAAAAGTTCTCTAAGATTAACCCTGTAATCTGGACAGAATCATGTGTGAAATTTAAGAGGTCATATCTCAACCAAAACAAACCTAAATAAATCTATTTTTGATTCTAGAATCAATTACTCGGAGTCTATTTTCATATCCAACTAGTTTCATACAAAACTAAGTTGATTTTGTTACTCAAATAACAAAAATCGTTTAGTTGCGCAGATCTGTGTTTTCTAGCAGTTTAATCTACCAACTTTGAAATTCCTAAAACCTATTCTAAACATCACGAAAATTCTTCAAAATAAATCTGGAGCATATTTTATTAGTTTTAAAGGTCCTGTAAAAATTTTAGAATTTATTAATTTGCTTTACTATTTTAATTAATTAAAAAAAATTTTGTGGTTGAATCTGGAAAACTTAGGGTTTTCTATAACAGACCTTGAATTATCATAATTAATCCCAGGTCTCGATTGACTAAGCTATTTACTAAGGTGAGTACTCGTGGCCCCTTTTTACTATATTTCTCGGGGGAGAATGACACTCAATCTCTCTTTTAAACTTTTATGTCGTGATGACTATTTCTTATTTCTTTTGGACAACTTATGTGAATTATATGCAAAGACTACTTGTTGTTGGTTGATGACTATTGATTCCTATATTCCTATGAGCCAACGGTTTATGCTCCAGCTGAGTATGCTATAATAACTGCTTGGAAGACAATGAGTTGATTCCTATTCGGATGTTGGTACAACGTCTACGCGCTTAACATGCTATACGTGCACATTTGTCCTACTTAAACACTTTACACGGCAACTATGTTATTTCTATAAACCTGCGAGCTCACCAACTTCGAGTGTTCATTTTCAGGTAATCCTAACGCTAACGCTTAAGGTGCTTAGAAGACTCTAGTCGGGCCTTAGCGTGTCTAATAACGTGATTCGGATATATTTATTTATTTTGTGATATGGATGTTTGCAAATATTTCAAAACTATTATTTGGTTTTGGGCTTAAGGCCCGTATACCTAACCCGGGTTGTGGGGTTTACATTCGCACGTTCTGTTTTTGTTGTTTGGCTATGTTGCCGTGGGATCGACTTAACACGGCACAAGTCCTCTCTTGTGTCGGGGAAACGTCGTGACACGTTGGAATATTTGCATGTAGTGATTTGTCTCTATTTGATATCAATGTGTTATGACAATCCTCTCAGTCACACTTCGCGATTCCGCCTTGGCGGGGTGTGACAGCATGAGCTTGAGAAGAACCAACATCGGGATTAGCTTGCGAAGTATTATTGCTTTGATCTGCCTTAAATCTTTCAAGACAATTTCGGATATTATGAGGATCGTAACTACCACAATAAATGCATTTCCTACCCTTCTTTTGTTACATGCGCTTATAATTCTCTTCCTACTCCCACCACCTTTGTTACGTCAATATTGTCAGGTTATTCAACACCTCACATTTTATGTTGTTCAACACCTAACATTTCACTTATAAAATCCCTATTCAACATCTAATCATCTTCAACCACTATTTTGAAAACTGGACCGGACCAACCGGTCCAACCGTAAACTGGAACAAGTACCTGCTCAATAACAACGACTTTACCGGCTGTTTTTAAACCGGACAGTTTTCTAAAAACCAGTGAACCAGCTCAAACGTGTGTTTGATTTGAATCCTCAATGTCACCTCATATTTATAGGAAAATCTCCCCTTTGCATATTCTACCATGAGGCGATGTGGGGTGAGTTTTGTACATAAATGATGAATTTGATTCTTTCTTTCCATTGTGTAGTTGGTTTTTATCAGCTATTATTCTTGATTTCTTTCTTCTTCTTTTTATTTTTTCTTTCGTTTCTTCCATAATTATCATCTTTTAAAAGTTAATAATCTTTGTTTAAGTAATTAATATCTAGACTAATTTTATATTTAGACATTTAATACCAAATTTGTTTACTTAGTTCTGATAAATAGAATTAAAAAGTAGTAAACTTTTAATGTTTGGTGATGAATATGTAAATTTTTAGCTTACGAGTGTTGGAACTGAATTGTTCTATATAAATTGAAAAATATTTTTTACTTATTTTTTTGTAATTCTATGTGTTTGTAGTATTTAATTTAATTATAATATTGTCCGGTTTCTTGATCTTGTTAAATCGGTTCAACCATTGAACAAGTGAACCAGCATGACTACCGGTTCGATGACTGGTCCAGTTTTCAAAATGTTCAAAGCGGTCTCAACATGATAAAATACACGCTTAATAAGTTCTTTTAAACCAACATCTTCATCAACCTCAGAAAATTGATTTTGAGTACTATCAGAAATCTTAGGAGGGGCCACATTCTTTGTCCATCTCTTGTAAATATAATTACGGAGAAACTAATTAACCTTGAATACAAGAAGAGCATAAAAAATATGCATGTACAAAAGCCCAAATCTTTCGTGTCTCTTACATGAACAATAAACATCCTCAGACGAAGGAATAAATATAACCTGAGCAAAAAAACATGGAATAAAGAATATAACTAATAACTTATGAAAATGCAAATAATAATAATAAATTTCACTTTGAAAATGCAAAAAATCATCAAACATTGAATAAAAAATAGCTAATAAAGATGAAAACGCAAATACCTCACTATGGATTGGGGAAGTATTTATCAAAAAAATTTTGCTCCTTGTCACTATCAATTGAGTCATCAATTTTAGTGGCTACAACACTTGTGTCAACGATCTTAAATATCTTTTGCATTTCAAACTCCGAAAAAGAAAGAGATATAAACTTATTAATAGCATATCCAATCTCAGAAGAGATATCTCTAAAAACTGCTTTAGTAAAAATATTATACGCATCCTCCTCCAAAAGCCAAATATGACTAAAATAGGTGTAGTATATGTACTCTCATGGTCATTTATCGACTGGGCAAACCTCTGCTCATGCATTGCAGTATAAAAATGAGTTAAAAACTAAACAAGCGTGTTACTTGAACGCATCAACTAGTTAAACGTATGATTCCCGGACTCGGATCTTGATGAAATCCGCATCAAACCAGACAACTCCCAACCACGAAAATAAGCAGGAATCCAATACTTCCTTAAATCAAACATTTAAGATAACCAATTATTATCTACTAACTCAAAATCCCGAATTAAAGAATCCCATAGAAAATCAAAAACCTCAGGTTCAAGCTTGTCGGTCCAAACAAGTAGTGATGCAAAAAACAGAACCCGACAGAAAAAACCGAATAATTTAAGCGGGGACGGAGATGGTGATACCCTGATTATATTTATAATTTATATAGTATATTATATTTTAATTATAAAATAAGAAATATAAATATTAAAACCCTAACAAGCTTAGCACCTCAGCCTTTACTCCCCTCATTTTCTTACTCGATTCCACAAGCCAGTTGGCCGTCTTCCACTCTTCCTCGTTTAAACACTTAAACATTATCTTTGATTATTTGGTTTGTATTTGTAGAGAATGTATTAATTTTGAAATATTAATATTGCATAACTGTTTCTTAAAACTCGTGACAAATAGTGACGGAAATCCATGCGGTAAAAAATCACCATTTAGCTTTATACGGGTATCCCCGCGATGAAAACTACCCATTTACATTAAACGTGGATACTCATTTCCCCATGGTTTTCCCCGGTTACCCAAAGGGGGTCCTCGTTTAAATCTATGCAGTTTTTCTAAACAGGGACGGGGACGGTTTTTCTAAACAGGGACGGGGGAGCAATCCCCAGCCTGAAACCAGCCCGTTGCCATACCTACAAACAAGTTTACTAACTTTCGCCTTGAATCCGTTGTTGCAAACAAACACATCAACCTGTATAACAAATAAAATGTAAAAAATTATTTCTTAATATTAAAATGCAAAAAGAAATAAAATACGAATTAGAAAATGCAAAAACCAACATAGAATTACCTTAGTAGTAACCTTTTTCATTATATGCCACATACATACACGATGCTTAGATAACAAAAATACGGCCTCAATAGCAATTTTCATTGTTGGATCTTGATCAATTAAGATCATTCGAGGGTGACGTGGGAATGATTTTAAAAATGCATTTAATAACCATTTGTATGATATAACATTTTCCTTACTCGAACATACCAGCAGCAAAAGTAACACATTTCTTATGATTATCAATTCCGGTAAAAGGTATGAATACCATATCATAGCTACATCAAAAATGAAACCATTTAACTAAATTGTTAGTCCCAAGTGATTCAAGTATCAATGAAGTAATGCAAGAATGTAGTGTGTAGACTTAGAGAGATGATTAACACCATACAAAACACACACTTAAACTTTGAATATGGCAAAACTTAACAAAGTCAATAGCCATAAGGCTATATATACCCCATGGGTATTTTACAAGCAAACTCCTATTTCTATACAATTTTATACTTTACATTCTCCCCCTTTGTATTAAAATAGGAGTGTAAACGCCAGTAACCTAAGGATTCTATCTGTCTTCCTTAGATTATATAAGCAGTTTTGGATGTAGCGCCCCACCATCAGTCTAAAACAATGCTTTATCTTGAGCTTTTGACAGCGGAAGCATAAACGCTTTTGATGTGTTGAGAAGAATCTTCTTTTTGTCTCCCCCTACAATGTAGCTCAGATTGTTCCCATGTCTTCATAAGTCTGATAATCTTGACTTCCCCTAGACATGATATAGACTGACGTTTCTTTCTCTCTCCCCCTTGAATAGACACAATAACTTTTCAATATGTTCTTTTACTCTCCCTCAACAACTAAATCAACAATGTAAAATTTCTTTACTTATTTTTTTTATTCTCCCCCTCATGATGATTATGATACTTTATGAGCGTCATGCATAAAAGACAGCACTATGAGATTCAGTTGTAACAAACATGGAAGAAGGGTGAGGAGGATCCTACATATTCAAGTCAAAAAAGATCTCCATTTGTTGTATGACATGAATAGATACTCGAACCACTCTCGATCGTTAAGGAGAGGTAATGATTTGATCTGAATTTGTGAAGATTTATAACTTTGTGTTGGATGGAATCTGATATTGGAGATTAATGTTGTCAAGTAAGTCTCCCAATACCGTGTAATCAACCTTAACCAGATCACCACAAGTCCCAAAAAAAATTTTGGAAGACATACGGGTGCAAAAGAACTTGGGTACACATATGTGGGTAGATGACTTTGATATAATAGTCAGTGAGTCGGATCCATCCTTATTCAAGAGCATTCGCATGTAATACAAAATTTTCTCAAAAACCTGAAGTAATTTGATGTTGGTCAATCCTTCAAACAATTTCACCAATAATGTGATATGGGTCGTCAGAAATGACTGATAAAAGATTACCAAGATTCAAAAGAAACTAAGAATAGATGGCTGATGTGCATGTAGCGTACCAGTTTTAAATTTATAAATCCGAGTTATTTAGCACGACTACAACACCATAGGCAAGAGAACCTAATCGTATCGTAGTATATTAAATAAGTACGGGTGTCGAACACAAGGGAAACGAGTATGATTTTGAATATAACTCTACTAATTAAATATTAAACTAATTCAAAGCAACTAAAAGGAGAATTTTGGAATCTTATCAATAAAGATTCAAACTTTATTATCTAAAATCATTCCTAACACTAGCAAACACTCAAAAGCAAACCAAGAACGACAAAAGCAAAGATTTTTATGGATTAAACTTGTCAAATTAAAGCCTTGCCTCCCTAGATTCGATTTTTACTTTTTCAAAACATTTAATTTCCAATTAATCGTGCAACGAACATTTGTTTCATCTCATACCGATTTCTATAATGGATAAACTCTTGGTCTGAGTTCTAACCCTCTAATCATGTATTTATTCAATTCTATGGTCAAGAAGTCGTTTAAATGCATAATTAGACGTGTTTAAGTTCGTGTCAAACAAGATTCCACCTTTAACAATTGTTTTGGTTATTAAATTGTTAAATTGACAAATAAAGGTTATTACATGGCAAGCTTTTGGACCTTATCTTGAACAGCTTCGTCGCGCCGCGACATCACTTTTTTAGACTTTGACCATAAAAGTGATTTTGTAGCCCTTTGAGTCTAGTTTCCGTGGCCTTTTGAATCACCTCAATCCGAGTTCGTATTAGTGAGATATGATCAAAACAGTGGAGGTGTGTCAGCGCGGATAACTTTTCATATTTCTTCGGTTTCTTCCGTTTTTTGCTCAAAACTTTTCATCACACGTCTTTTTAACCTGTAATTCAATAAATGAAGATAATTAAGTGTTTTTTTACTTATTTACAAACAATAACAGGCTAAAATAAAACAGATATCGCATAAAATATATATCTATATTTGACGATATCAAAATACCCCACACTTGAACTTTACTTGTCCCCAAGCAAACTATAACTTTATCCAGGCTATAAATTTTAAATAATCAACACCATTCTTTGAAAAAGTAAATATCACTTACAAATGTCAAAAAGGTTGATTAAAAACAAAACATTTGATATACTTAGAATTATGCACATACTCACGATTTGATCCATATTTACTTTTCAACCATCCCAAATAATTTTTTCATTTATACATATCCAAACCTTAACTTAAGAATTGCATTTATATTTAATTTGGTTAGTTTACCCCTTAAAAATCTCCTGACCTCAAGACTTATTGCAGATTTCCAACTTTATTTTCACGTATGTTTTTTATCTTTTCAGCTCTTTTTTATAAGTCTATGACTTTCTATAGAACCCATGTAGCGAATCCTCAACTCAACCAATCCCAAACCAGTTGGCTTTAGGTGGCTAGATGTCGAACACCCCTCAGAGTTTACTAATTCGAGTTTCAAAGGCCATGTATTTGACTTATATATTTTTCTAGCTCTTTTATATATTTTTTTCATTTTTGCACATTGGCTTTTTTCACCTTTTCTTTTTCAAACATATGTTATAAAAATTGAAAATTCAACTCAGTCTATTTTTGTCAAGCTTAGACTCAAAAAGGGCTTAACCTTATATTTTATTGTAGCAATTCAGAAATTAAAATCTGGATACTATAAACACAAATTTCTAAGGAATTGACAAAAAGCCACGAATATTATGCATAACAGCTAGATATAACCTATGATTTGTTTATAAATCAACAAACTTGACAATCTTAAATAATATCTAACTTTTAACTCGAATGATATTAAAATTTTAAAATTTAACGCCCAAATTAAATAATAATTTAACACGAGGACAAATAAATTTCAAGCGAGGAAATATTTTCTAACCCCCTACCCCACACTTAAATTATACAATGTCCTCATTGTACACAATAAAAATAAACTAAGGTAGAAAAAGGTTAGAAAAACTCCTTGGGTATCATTAGACGATTGGAGCAAATAGATGTCAACATATACGCGTACTCCATAAATTAAAAGCCATAACTGAAATATAAATCACTCAAAGCAAGTCGTCAGACACATAAAAATATAAACATCAAATGATAGTAATGTCTGAATGTGATTTTATATGAAGGATTCCAGAAGCATATATGAAGAATATCTAGGCTAGGACTCCCAAAAATAAAAAACAAAAAGAAAAACCTAACTCACTTTCGTAGGAATCACGGTTGCATTTAGCGTATGCAACAGGCCTTTAAACCCCTCGGTAGCCCGAGTGGACGAGTTATAGTCTCGTGAGGGTTTCTAGGCAACACACCCACAAAGTTGAACAGAAAGGAAACGAAATACAAAAATAAAGAAGAAAGAAAAACCTAAACTAACCACGGGTTGCCTCCCGAGAAGCGCTTGTTTTTGTCTGAGTCTCTAGCTTGACTCTGAATTTATTTATTGTGACTTAGAACGAATGACCCCACACTCGCAATCAAGTGTGGGTGGTAATATTTATACGTAAGTGACAATATATATAAATTACCGATTCGGAATACTGCTGCTAGTGTTGTGTTCCACGACGCCGTCTCGATCTCTACAAACAACTCTCTTATGTTCTGAATTTTGGATCCTCCTAGTGATTGTGAACTAAATTGTGACTCAAGCAAAGACTCCAACCGGCTCCCGATGTTGTCTAAGTTATTCGCCTGATTCTTTTCTACACTTGAAGTACCCACAAAATTCCCGGCGCCAAAGGGATTCCATAATGCGACTCCAACTCCTCACTCGATTTCGTGGTTACCTCCTTTTCTGATTTCGGAGCGTCCTCCTCGAAGAGTAGAAATTCCAGATAGTCCAAGATTTCATCTGCACAATTCTCCACGTCTTCTCTCTCAAGAAGGGAGGGTCCCCATACGGGTTTTGGTTCTAAACCTAATGTGGGTGTTGATTGAACGAGGGTCGACGGTTCATCCTCTAAATATTCTTCTGGTTCCTCAAGCAGGTCAGCGAGACACTCCAGAATATCTCCATCAGATTGTGCATCTTCTCTCGACTCCACCTCCTCACAAGGCTCAAAATGTATACTATCGTCAGAATCGGAGTTGTCTGAATAGTACGGTTCAGGACTAACATGTGGTTCAACAGGAGAGCCAATCGGGTGGTCATTCTCATCATCTTTTGGGATAAAATCGTAATCATCCCGCTCGATGCCATCGTCGTAAAATTCATTCAACAAATCTTTAAGGAAGGAATCCCAACAGATCGGATGATCTTCGGGCCAATACATATTCACAAAAGAGACATCGAAGAAAACTCGGAAAAGAAACGACTAGACTTGGCACTAAATACTAAACACAAAAAGTAACTTCCTTTTGAGCCGAAACTCGCGAGAAGGATCGTTTAATAAAGAATTAGTCGAGTTATACCAAAATAAAACTGATCCCCGACAACGGCGCCAAAAACTTGATGTGTGTGTAGTGTACCAGTTTTAAATTTATAAATCCGAGTTATTTAGCACGACTACAACACAATAGGCAAGAGAACCTAATCGTATCGTAGTATAGTAAATAAGTACGGGTGTCGAACACAAGGGGAACGAGTATGATTTTGAATATAACTCTACTAATTAAATATTAAACTAATTCAAAGCAACTAAAAGGAGAATTTTGGAATCTTATCAATAAAGATTCAAACTTTATTATCTAAAATCACTCCTAACACTAGCAAACACTCAAAAGCAAACCAAGAACGACAAAAGCAAAGATTTTTATGGATTAAACTTATCAAATTAAAGCCTTCCCTCCCTAGATTCGATTTTTACTTTTTCAAAACATTTAATTTTCAATTAATCGTGCAACGAACATTTGTTTCATCTCATACCGATTTCTATAATGGATAAACTCTTGGTCTGAGTTCTAACCCTCTAATCATGTATTTATTCAATTCTATGGTCAAGAAGTCATTTAAATGCATAATTAGACGTATTTAAGTTCGTGTCAAACAAGACTCCACCTTTAACAATTGTTTTGGTTATTAAATTGTTAAATTGACAAATAAAGGTTATTACATGTCAATCATACACGAAAAGTTCCATTCTTGATTATCTAAGCCTAGGATATGATCTATCACTAGTCAAGATTAACTATTGGTCCTAATTAATCATGATAAAAGCTATAAAAATAGATTGGTCTTCTAATTTTTATAAACTCAGAATATAATAATCAAAAGAACAGATCTTTAACACATATGGATCAATGGTAAGCTTGTAAGACAAATTATGAGATGAAAACAAGTTCTAATCAAAGGAAATCAAACATCTTTACAAAGTATCATCTCCTCTAGGGAGGAAAACAAGAAAACTAGCCAATAACAGTCATATCAAGCTTTTGGAAATCATAAATACACATGAGAACAAAGAAAAGAATGATAAAACCGTAATAAGCAAGCCTCCTAGCCACTTTAATCTTCAAAATAAGCTCCAATCCTTCAAATTAAGCTCCACGGCTCCTGGAATGACTTTTAGACGTGATTTGGCAGAGTTTGGATAGTATAAATTGGGTGGTTCCTCCCAAAACCGATCTGGATGTTCGTTTATATAGAAAACTGAAAACAGGGGCGTCGCGCCGCGACGGGTAAGTGTCGCGTCGCGACGGATGAGTTTGACGCGATCCAAAACTCTTTTAAAAATTGAATTCTGACGTGATCTGACGTGTCGCGCCGCGACCCAAGCAACTGTCGCGCCGCGACAACACGTGGCAAGCTTTTGGACCTTATCTTGAACAGCTTCGTCGCGCCGCGATTCTTGAAGGTGTCGCGCCGCGACATCGCTTTTTTAGACTTTGCCCACAAAAATGATTTTGTAGCCCTCTGAGTCTAGTTTCCGTGGCCTTTTGAATCACCTCAATCCGAGTTCTTATTAGTGAGATATGATCAAAACAGTGGAGGTGTGTCAGCGCGGACAACTTTTCATATTTCTTTGCTTTCTTCCGTTTTTTGCTCAAAACTTTTCATCACACGCCTTTTAACCTGTAATTCAATAAATGAAGATAATTAAGTTTTTTTTACTTATTTACAAATAATAACATGCTAAAATAAAACATATATCGCATAAAATATATATCTAAATTTGACGATATCAATGGCCAAAATCTAGTTTTGAGACCAAAAATTGGTGACACTAAGAAAGAAGAACCAAAATCAGTTAGGAAAGGGCAGGATTATTAGATATAAGGTACTAGACATTCAACATATGGTAGCAATGACCCAAAGTAAACCCAAATCTAGAAACATCAGAATGATAACTGAAACTTTGAGAACTTCTGACTCTGCCAAAAAATCCAAACACTTGTCTTAGGAATCAAGATGACCATATAATTCAGTCACAACGACTACGGGGGTTCAGGGGCAACACCCCTGATAGCCGGGTCCAAGGGGCAGAGCCCCTGGCTGGGGTCAAGCTCCCAGGTCAGCTTGGAATTTTTTATTTTGGAAAATCCAGTAGAAAATGATAAGAAAATTGAAAATATGCCCAAATCCGCCCAAATCCCAAATCTGCCAAATCCGGTACTTTCAAATCCGACACTTTCAAATCCAGTAGAAGGCAAATCCGGTACTTTCAAATCCACCAAATTATAAATCCGGTAAAGTTCAAATCCGTTAAAAACAAATCCTCTAAAACCAAATCCAGTAAATACTTAATTGGATTTATGAAATCCGGTAAGTTCATCTTCCAAATCCGATACATTCATATTCTAAATCCGGTAACTTCATTTTCATCCCGTTCAGATTCAAAAATTCTTCAAATTTGCACGAATCTGTATATTTCTTGCCCAGATCACTTTTCCTATCAACTATAATCAATCATATATCAAATTTTCTAATAAACAACAACGAATTGATATCGAATTAGACGATTTTCCCCAAAACCCGTTTTTCACAAAACATACTAAAATCTTCGATTTGCTTGCTCTTTTGTTGTTAATTTGATCTCATTCACTCCAGAATGATTCTAAAATGATAATCGAGCATCAATCAACCATAATCTTCACCAAAATCTCAAAATTTGATGAAAACCCAAAACTCTCATAATGTGTTCTTGGTTTTCTTCAAATTCTTCTAAAATCTTGAACTTGTATGTTGAATTCAGAATCAAATCACACTCCTTAGGCTCTTATACCACTTGTTAGTCCCAAGTGATTCAAGTATCAGTGAAGTAATGCAAGAATGTAGTGTGTAGACTTAGAGAGATGATTAACACCATACAAAACACACACTTAAACTTTGAATATGGCAAAACTTAACAAAGTCAATAGCCATAAGGCTATATATACCCCATGGGTATTTTACAAGCAAACTCCTATTTCTATACAATTTTTTACTTTACATAAATAAAATTATAAATAAATATAAAACATCTGATAAAAAAAAGAAAGAAAAAACGTACTTACCCGTACGGTATGTAGCATCAAAGGATACAACATCACCAAATGCATGATAATTCATCTTCGCATGTTCATCGGCGCAAAAAAACCTAGGAACGCTTTATTAGAATCAATGAATTAATCGGACAGATAGTCAAAAAGATAATCTTTCTTTTTATTCAGCAATTTAACTACAATATGGCAATCATAATCACCAATAAAAGACAAAACATCCCTCTTGTAGTTCTTAGCATCCGTCTTTGTAAACCCGGCATCTTCTTGACCAACAACTTGTGAAATCCTATGCCCAATAGATGACCCTACACTTGCATCATTCATATTATGAAGAAAATATTTTTTTAAAATTAACTTTGCAAAATGCATTTAGATGTTTAATATAATTTGGATGAACCAAAAAATGATTATGCTCCTCTCTACACTGATTTATATGATACTTACGGTTAGCTCTAATATGTAATCTGATCTGTGCAGGACAATCAGATTTCTTGGAAGAACGTTTTCTTCTTTTTATAACCTTTTTTTTGCATTTGGATTACCAACATCGCTCACCTCACTCTGCTTCTCAACATGCAAAACCTTGAGATCATTACCGGAACATTTACTTTGAGGTTTTTTTTCTTTTGCCTCCTTTAGCAGCTGGCTTCTAGGTAGATTTAATAGGTTCAAAACCACTAACCCTTGCATATTCCTTATACAACATCCAAGCAAGAGACAACATATCAAAAGACATATTAACAAGCAGGTCTTTGGCTATCAATAACATTAGGTATCCAATACTTATCTCCAACAACATTGACTTTCTCCTTACCAATTTGCAACGACACAGGAACATAGTTGAGAGCTAATAACAAATCCATAAATACGGTAAACAAAACTATACAAAAATAACACTAACAAAATCTACATAGGTGCATCATATCCACATAAATCAAACACACTTATGAAAATGCAAAAAACATAAAAAAAAATAAACAACCAACAAGACACTTGATAATAAGATTTAAACCACTAACAAAAACTATACAAAGTACATCAAAGCAACATTAATCAAAATAAACAACCATAAAGACTTATGAAGATACTTGATATTAAGACTAACCAATATTGATTGTTAAAATGCAAATAATACAATCTATCAAAAAACTCAATGAAGAAACTTATACAAGAACTTATTTATAACAAATAAGCATATAATGTTTATGAAAAAGCATATAAAAACAACCAACATCTACACCTAACTGAGATTAAACATATACCCAATGACAACATTAACGAATAATACAAAGAAAAATGAAAATGCAAACGTAAAGAAACTTGATTGTAACATATGAACAGAGCATGATTATGAAATGCATATAAAAACAACCAACATCTACACCTAACTGAGGTGCAACATATGAACATGTTTGTAACACATGAACATGTCACGTTTATGAAAATGCATAAAAAACAACAAACATCTATGACTAACTAAGG
This sequence comes from Dittrichia graveolens, assembly GCA_038502395.1. Lineage (NCBI taxonomy): Eukaryota > Viridiplantae > Streptophyta > Magnoliopsida > Asterales > Asteraceae > Dittrichia > Dittrichia graveolens. The sequence continues at coordinate 64,013,899 of JARJIL010000005.1, read as the reverse complement.
TTAAATGGATAAGCAAAGAAAAGATTAACAAACAATACAAATGCAAACACGAGAAGCTAAACAAAATACTAATATTTGTGCAAATAATTGAAAAGATGTGGCTTACGAAACATTACCATCAAACTCGTCCTGATTATCGCCCATCTACTACGAAGCAGAGTGATAGAACAAAAATTGTGTATTTCACATCAAAATCTCTAAAATATTTTCAACCAAATCGTATAATCAAATATCAAAATCAATGAGATCAACTAATCAAATACACATATTAGTAAAATGCAAAATATGGTAACTGGCGATTGCTTAATTAACGAAAATGACAATTACCGATCATGCCATTAAGCTAGCCAATGAGATCAGCAGTTGGATGATGGTTCTTTAGGTTCTATATTGATCATGTTTCTATATATATAAATAAATAAATAAATATATATATAGGGGAGGGTTCATTTAAGAACCAATTTTATTGTGAGAACCGCGAGAACCAATCTTAGCCATTCATTTTGGATAATGCATGGGGGATTAAGTGTGGCAAGGTGCATGTAAGGAATTCATGGATGGACAATCTAATTGAAGGAGGGAGATTGTGTAATACCCGAAATTTTGTAAAATTATATTATATATATATAGGAGAGGGTTCATTCAAAAAGTGTTTTATTTGCGAAAAGTGCGAGAAACAATCCTAGCCTTTTATTTATATTTGATCTAATGGCTTAGATTAATCTTATTTTTTATTTTTTTAATTGAAAAGGGTATAATAGTAAATAAAAATTTCTCTCTCAAATCTACCTCTCTCTCATTTTTCTCTCTCCTAAAATTTTTAAACAAAATAAATTAAAAATAATTTAATAGTAAATTAACATTTTTACAATGTTCATCGATGAACATAGTCAAATATTTATGAGTTTTGAATTATTAAATGTTATATTCATTACAGTTTGTTTACTAATAAACTATTGGTCTTTTTTCTTTCTCTTTTTAATCTTTAAGTTTATTTCTTTTTTGATCATTTGTGGTTGTTTATTATTGAACAACATAGTAGACGCAAAAAAAAACATTCCTTCTTTATATCAGACATATTCATTACTGAACAACCAATCATTTTTTATCTCCATTCTCCGTGTTCATTAGTTAACAACCCGTAAACGAATTAAAACAACAAAAAGAATTTTATTTTTAATAATGATGAACAAACTATAAACAACAAAAAAAACCAACCAATTATTGTTTATTATTCAACAATATAAATGTTTAATGATAAACAAACCATAATCAACAAAAAAAAATTTATTTCTAGTAATTAATGAGAAGGTAGTATGATATGCAAATTTAAATAAAAGAAACTGAAAAAAAACCAGAAAAAGAATGTATAAACAGCCATTTGAAATGAGCAGCATTGTGAGACATAACAATCAAAACTGTAGTTAAAAAGTATGAACTCAAAACAGATATATGAAATAAAAAAATAGATTGGAGGAATATGTGGATGAACGGCAGCGGTAGCGGTGGTAATGACTATGGGATGAACGGCGGCAACGGTAGCAGTGAAGGCTTCTAAGATCCGAAGGCGGTGGTGGTGTCAATAACCCCTGGAAAATATAGATCTCGGGTTCAGTCGCCTTCTTCTTCTCCGGGTTCAATCAGTTGGCGGTCGACGACCAGCAGTCGCTGGTGTTTAGTCGTAGGTTGGCTGTCGCCGGTGATTAAACAACGTGAAATGACTCACGAGTGCTCTCAGTTGACAAAGAAGGAGAAGGTGGTGGGATTAATTAATGGGTGGCCATAGCTTTTGAAGATATTGAAGAGTGGTAGCCATATGAGAGAGAAGTAAGAGATTGTAGGTTTTTTTGGTTAAATCTATAAATGAGAGAGAACCGTAATAATAGACTTAATTAAGAAGGTGGAATCTTTTGTGATTAAAATGTCATTCTTACGCCTCTATTAATTTAATTACATCCTTGATTTTAAATTTATTTACTATAATGCCATTATCAATCTTAACCATTGATTAGGTTATCCTATGGTCCAAAAAACTTCTCGCACTTTTTGCAAAATAAGAGCTTTTCGCATGAACCAACCTCTCTATATATACACATATATACATATATATATATGTGCAAGTTTTAGTAAGAATTAGTAAAATTATGTGTTTTGGTGATGTTTAATTGTTACTAGTGTGCTGTGTTTTATAAACTAAAAATTGGTAAAAAGTGTAAAGGGAAAGGAAGTGCAAGGGTTATAGTGCGAACCATAGGTAAATGGGAGGACTAAAAGTGTCAATTGTGTGTGTAAGTGTATTTGACCCATTTGAGAGTCAAATGTCCTCATTTCTCCTGGAAGCATCAAGAAAGAAGGAAGAAAAGAGAGATAGAAGAAGACCTTGGAAGAGAAAGAAGAAATCAAAAGGCTAATTGATGATTTGGGGTGTTCTTAGGCTCCAAAGTGTGTTTTAACACTCATACAAGCATGAAATCTGGCCTAGCAAGTTTTGATTGATGATCAAGTAAGTTCATACATACATGTTGTGTTTGATTTTAGTAGAAAATGTTGTATTAAAGTTTAAAGTTTGATTTGGTGTTGAAATATGTAATTTAAGTTAACAAATGGGTCAAATTTGGGTGGAATCTTGTAGTAAGGTTCTTGATGATAAATGATGTTTAAAAGTGATGATATTTCATGTTATGAAGTTGTTTTGGTAGAATTTTAAGTGTTTGGTTTGATATATAAAGGTTTTGTGTTAAAAAAATTGAGGATATTGGAATCTGCAGAAGAAGAAGAAGAAGAAGAAGTTGTTATGTGCAAACCAGGTTGCGACTGGTTGGGCGTCGCGACGCGGCGCGTCGCGTGCAGCTTAATGCTGTTTTTCCAGAGATTTTCTCGCGGCGCGAGACACCCTGAACCACCCAAAACTCATGATTTTGACCCCAATTGACTATGTACTTGGTTGTGGATTGATTCTAAGGTTTTATAAGTGGTATATGGAGTCTTTTTGGACCCGAAAAGGTGTCTAAGACTATAATTGAGCGTGTACTCTTAAGAAATCTTGTTTTTGGATTAGCTTATGTAAGTTGACTTTGTGCTTTGTGATCATAGGCTTATGATCAAGTGTGAGAGCTTTAGTTTGGATGGGGTTATGATCCTCATAACACCCTCAGGTGAGTATAAATGGTCATTATATATTCATCACACACATTAAAGTTTTCTTTTTTAGAAGTTTAACCTAGGATTGGTCTATCACTAGTCTAGATTGTCTATTGGTCCTAAACAATCAAGATTCAAGTTACACAAGTGGATTGGTCCTCCAACTTGTATAAACTCAGTAAATAAACTTCAAAAACAGAAACAAGAACACATGTGCATCATCAATTAAGCAATACAAGACAAATTATATGGCAAACATGTCCAAATTAACATAAATTAATCAACTTTATTGAGGTTCATATCCTCTAGGGAGGAAAACAACAAAGAACTAGCCTATAATGATCATGTCAAACCTCTATAAATTAAGAATAAACATAAGAATAAAGAAGGAATGACAAAACCGTATAAAAACTATGATTCCAAGCCTTGATTCTTTAAATTGATGCTTCAATCCTCCAAATTAAGCTCCTCAAGCCTCTAGAACACTTTTGGATGAGTTTTGACAGTGTTTGGGTAGTATAAATTGGGTGGTTCACCCCAAAACAGATCTTGAAATTCGTTTATATAAAAAACTGAAAACAGGGGCGTCGCGTCGGGTGAGTTTGACGCGATCCAAAACTCTTTTAAAATTTGAAAATTTTCTTATCAGGTCGCGCCACGCCGCGATCTACTTAACGGTCGCGCCGCGACATCGCTTTTTTAGACTTTGGCCATAAAAGTGATTTTGTAGCCCTCTGAGTCTAGTTTCCGTAGCCTTTTGAATCACCTCAATCCGAGTTCGTATGAGTGAGATATGATCAAAACAGTAGAGGTGTGTCGGCGCGGACAGCTTTTCATATTTCTTCGGTTTCTTCCGTTTTTTGCTTAAAACTTCTCATCATCCGCCTTTTTGACCTGAAATTCAACAAATGAGGATAATTAAGTGTCTTTTTACTTATTTACAAACAATAACATGCTAAAATAAAACAGATATCGCTTAAAATATATATCTAAATTTGGCGATATCAGTTATCCCCCATGTGGGCACGTGTTGACCGTGGCTAGCTACCACGTGGAGACATTGTGGCTCAATGGACAGACCCACATCCTTATGCGCTTATGTGTGTATTTTTAAAGTATGTTTAATGCCAAACTCATGTTTTCAAAGAGATGATGACTTGGTTTTGAAAAAAAACAAATGATTTTTTGGTTGTACTCACTAGCTATGTTTATAGCTAACACTGTGTATAAAATGTTTTGTATTCGCGGGATGTCTAATGGCCTTGGTCAGGCGGGTAGATGCCTTGAGCATAGCTTTGTTGCATTTCCGGTAATCTTGGGTTTCCTATACTTTTGTTGATGGTCGTGAGATTGACTGTGGTAACACCCAAAAGGTTTTGAGTTACGCTTAATGATAAAGTTTACGGTTAAAATGTACTGTATTTTGTTGAAACACTTAAAGAGAATCACAATGCTTCCACAGTAAGTTAGAGAGATTTGAATAAAATATGTCTTAAATTAAAAATTTTAGAAAGTTTAAATTTGGATTGAAAATCAGGGTGTTACAAGTTGGTATCAGAGCCTGGGTTTGAGTGAATCATGCACTCGAGTTAGTGTTTGGTCTCAAACCAGGCCGACCATTAAAGGAAATCCATTTGAGCTGGAGGGTAACTTGGGTTAGGATGAGAGTTGCCTGAGTGTTAGGTAACTCAAGTGTGTTGATAGCCCTATGTTACTAAGTTTGACTTAAGTTATGTATTAAGCCTTATGTAATAGCCTACCTTGCGTAGCAGTTTAGAAGTTAATTGTACTGTTGAGTACTAAGAATAGTGGTCCTGGTTCAGATTGAACCTTGGATAGTGATATAAAGTTGTTTGAGCTTGTGTATTGGGGTTTGTATTATTGTTAAGTCATTGATGCATTCCTTTGTAATGAGGAATTAGTTTAGAAGGAAAGATTTCCTTGGTGATGTATAAGACGCTTTGAGCACTAAAAATGGGAAACTAAGTCTTGATTAAGATAAGTTTCGCGAATAAAAACATGGGATTATGTTATTAAAGCCTTGTTCAGTATACCTTAGTTGATAAGGTAAGCAAGTGATGAACTTAATAGAATGGAGATTAGATCAGAAAAGTGCCATTTATCCTTGGTACAAGGAGGGAGGCACCTTATGTGAAGTGGTATAAAAGATGATTTAGTCTATAAAGTGAACCTTTATGTGACTGCGGTTGCGGGTTCAGATCATTAATGGATTATTTATAGAATTATCAATTAGTGGCAAACTGTGTGTTTTGACTTGAGAATTGATTTTTATCTAAGTATGAATTTTACTGAGATTATTGGTTAAGTTGTGATTGGAACAAAAGTATTGTTTCATGTATGGAAGATTTACTCTGATGAGTTATGTTATTAGCGAAATAGTGTTTGTGTATTTCTTTGAAAGAAATAAGAATTATCCTTTGAATTGCATCTTCCTCGATAGAAGAATAGACATGGTGTCACCGTTGATATGATGTAACTTAGTTCGAATAAGTTGAATTTCCTAGTGAAAGCATTTATGGATCATGTGATCTAATGAGTCTCATGTTGAGATGTGAAATTGAGGGCTTAAGTTTGAATTGAAAATCTTTTAGTCACATAAGCTCTCAAGTTTTCAGTTATGAGTTATAAACTACCCTTAGTATGCTTTTAGGTGCGTAAAAGAGATAAGAGATATATAAATCAGTTGGTGGACTTCAGTTGTATCTTGAGATTAAGATCATGTAATGAAATGTTTATGCGAGGTTGTTGATTGAGTAATCTTTGTGATTCAATTGTTGAATAGCTTTTGAGATTTGAAACTCTCTTGTGTTTGCAACTTTTTTTAAATTAAGAATATGGTGTTCTTGATTAGTGATATGTTCACTTAAGAATCTGTGTAACCAAATCTCTTTCTTTTGATGACTTAGAGAGAGTTGTGTAAAAGAAAGATAATTGCTAGAAGGTTGAGCCTCTTATGAAGATGAACTAGTTAAATGGATAGTCATTTGAGATAAAAATGTGGTCTGATGTATCAGTTAAACCCAAATAGTGGGAATGATTATAGTGTAAGTTTATAAAAAACTGGTACAATCGTTAATGACTAAGAGATTTATAAGTGAATAAGTAGCCCAGTTTTTGGTAAACTTAAGAGAGTTTCTTAATGGGTACATTTAGTTATGGTTGGATCAATGATCAAGATAGAGTAGGAATATGAATTCCATTAAGATCATAAAGATCACCGATGATAGTGTAATGAAAGGTCTATAAACCTTTCTCTGATATGGAGAACCTTTAAAACCTAATGGTTATTGCCAGCATGATCAAATGAGATCATTTGAGTTCAATTTGGCTTTGTTTGTGTTACTATGGAAAAATATGTGGTTTGTTATCTAAGAAATGATTCACTCTGTTTATGTGATTGGATACCGAAAAGAGATTTAAAGATTAGTGGAGTTGATCCTGAAAGTGAAGCTCTTACGAATGATTGAAAGATGTACTCAGACTATGAGATAGAGTTACGAATGATTCAAAACTTTAATTATCAGCCACGTAAACAATTTTAGGATTGGAACTTTAAACCTGAAAAATAATCTTTTTTAATCTAAAAAACTTTAATTACACAAGTAATTAAACAAGAGAGTTAGAATATTTACTTTAGGTTGTTCAAGCTTAGTCCACTTGTGATGTTATCAAACAAGATTCTTCTAGCCGGATGCAACCACCACGATCAACCGAACTTGATAGGATGCGTATGTATGCTATACATGAACACCACGAACCGAACACCTAAGGGTGTTCAAGTTAGGCCAATGTCGAGAGAGAGTATTCGAGTATGATTTAATTTCTTAACCTTTAAACCTTAGGATTAGTAATAAAATTATACTAAATAAGATTACTATATAATTTAGGATAAATAAACTAAGTTTTGCGGGCTCCTGAAGGAGAGGGAGCCTGAAAGTCTAATGATTCAAGCCGGTTAAAAAACCGGGTATTTTTCTCTTCTTTTTAAGGTTTAAAGGTTTGTTTTTATGCCATGTTACTCATTTTTTTTCTTTTTCCTGCTTTTGTTAACTAATAATATTAACCAAGTTTCAAAAACTTTATCATTATTTAATATTTATTTTCGGATATATATCGGCTAATAAACAAATAAATGATTAACCCGAAAAAATAAATAACTTAAACAAAATCATTTAAACTATTTTCGAGCACTTTAATTAATACTATAGATATTTATTAACTAATAAATATAGATTTTTTTATTAATTAAATCCTTAGTGAATAACACTCTATTTCACGTAAGTCAAATAGAACTTACTATCTCATTTATAATAACTATTATAGATCCTCTCTCAGAGTGTGGTTGTAATACTACTTAAATTACAATCATTCACATGTGTGACCCTTAAGTGTATTATGATGTTAAATGTAACATCACTAGTTACTCATTGTGCACATATACCTAACAAGTCTTATGTTGCTAATGATTAACTATAGTTTAAAAGTTTTTGTTAATGATGAATTTTGGAAATTACGATATTACAATATGCTCCAAACATTTAATGATATGCTCCTGGTGCTTTGTAATACTCAACTTATCAATTAGCCTTGAACGGCTTTGATCTTTCTTCATATTGTCGACCTTAAAACGACTACTCAACTTCAGTAATATGATTCTATAATAACTATATTCAAACATGTATAAATAGTGACTACTACTTTACTTTCTCATGCATTTTGTGCTGGTGATTTTAGTCTTATCAAGTCATTTAGTATAATCGGGATTGATTTGAGACTAGCCGATTCTAAACTTAGTTATAATTCGGGTTTGGAGTTGCGGAGTGCACACTCGAATAAACTAAGTTGGCATTGGGAATACGGTACGGGGGTCCAAGGGCTGGCCCCTGAAGAAGTTCCAAGGGTCAGCGCCCCTGGCGGGGTCCGAGGGGCAATGCCCCGTTGCAAAAATTATTTATATATTTTATATATGAAATAACCGCCCAACCGCCGCTTAGCCGCCGCCCCCTCAACCGCCGGTAACCGCTCCATAAGTCGCCTATATAAAGACCATTTCGGCCTTGGTGTTTTATACGGAAACATACAAAAACGCATAATATACTAACGATATACGTGAGAAGAATACGATTACAAGTCGTTATTCTCTCTAATAAACAAAAGATAAAGCAAAGATATTATGTGTTTGGATTTGAATAAGCCTGTAATTCAAATCAAGTTTCTTGGATTATCCTTTATCTGAATTCGTGATACCCCAAGCAAAAGGGTTAAATTACAGATTACGAAAAATGTATTGAACACTATCCACAAAATTATCCAAGTTATTGTTATTATTGTTTTACCTTCTACAAACCCTTTCCGCCAACATTTTGTCTCATCAAGCTAATACAAATATGGTGTTGGACTAACAATCTCTCTATTTAATTGTGAAAAAGCAACTATGTATGGTCTAAAAGAATTCATGTCCCTAGTATTTCTTTTTCACTAGAATCTTTTCAAACATTAATTTGACATGTATCTTCTCAAACTAAAGTTGATAATTCGAGTCGGGTTTATGTTCTTGTCGTTAGTGTCCATGTTTTTTTTCAAGGTGAACTTGAATATGGCAACAAATCAATACAAATTGAGACGAAATGGAATGACGAGTGAATGAAATGGACAAGGTAATTGAATTAAGGGGGCGTTTGGTTAGATATAGGGGAATGGAAATGGTAAAGGGTAAGGGTAAGGGAATACAAAGGAATGCAATCAGCATTCCCTAGTATTATCATTACCATTTACATTGCTTGGTTAGTATAGGTAATCACTATATACATATGTGTGTGTACATATACATACATACACATATATATATATATGTGTTTGTGTGTTGTACAGGTTGATGGTGGTGGCAGTAGTTGGTAGTGATGGTGGTGATGATGGTTGTTAGTGGCAATAGTAAGTGTGCTAGTGGTTGATGATGGTGACAACAACCGTTAGTGCTGATAGTCGGTGGCAGTGACAGCAATGTTAGTTGAGGCATCGGTTAATGTCAACTAATGGCGGTGGGTGGTAGTTGATGACGGCGGTGGTTGCGACAGGCGGTTCTGGTAGTCGATAGAGGTGGCGACGGGAGGTGGAAGTGGCGGCTTTGGCTATGCAGCAGCGACAACGGTCTATGATGGTAGTAGAGTGTAGTGGTGGCAGTGTGGTTTATGATGGTGGTAGAATGTAGTGGTGGCGGTGGTGATTGTGTGATGACTTACGGTGATCTAGTGGTTGCGGCTGGTGGTGGTGGCGGTGGACGTTGGTGGCGTCGGAGAGTGGTGGTAGCAATATTGGTGGTGGTGATTGTGTGACAAGTTATTATGGTGTATTGGTTATGGCCGGTGGTGGTGGTGGCGACAAAAGCGACGGTGGCGGCAGTTGGTGGTGGTGCTAGAGGGTGGTGATAGCGATATTGGTGATGGTTGTAACACCGTAAAACTCAAGCCATTTTTTTAAACGCTGCGGAAGCATTCTTTTATTTTCATTAACTTAAACATTCACAAAGTATTCTTTACAAAATACAACGTCAACTTGTGTTACAAAAGATTTATAAAACGTGGCTCGTCTCTTCTCAAACACAATATCAGAGTATTGGTCAAATTCCCCTTTCCACAAACAAAGCTAAACAGCTACACACAAAAACCTGCAAAAAGCAATCAACCGTGGGGGATTAGCACAAAGCTAAGTGAATGGAAGCTACAAACAAGCAAACAACAATCACTGTTCCCAACGGAACCTCCGAACAACAATCACATCAATCAATCCGTCAATTCAACTATCTCTTCCATCCCGAGGACCGGCGGTTCTGCTAAACCTACAACCAATGCCGACCAAAGCAAAGGTTGGCACAGTGAAATTCCCCACTGATACAACGCATGCATCAGGAGGACTACCACTGCTCAACCAACCACAGACGAGCCCAACTCTTGCATCAGCAGCTGAGCCCAACCAGCCCTTACACAGAAGCTGATCTCTACCGACCCGTTACACAGAAGTCGGTTCTCAAACAATCCTGATATACCTCCAGTCACATTCACAATCAAAACTCTATCACATATAACATATATGAACATATAATTTTCGTTTAAACAATTAGCAGACTAAACAGTCTATCATGGCATAGCAATCAATCTATCTTCACATAATGAACTTACCAGTCAATAATCTCATATTCGAATAGCAATCATTCATTCCCTGAATCAAACAAATCATCATGTTACCACCAAAACCACCCGTGAGTATACTTCCACTCACCTCAGTCCTTGATTCACGTGTGCTCAGTAGTCTAATATCACTGAGTTTGTGGTTTGCCTGAAAACACAACAACAACCGAATCAGTTTTGAATATATAAATATATCTTTTCACATATATTTATATCTCATATTCATGAAAATGGCTCAATATAATCATACAATTGATAATCCAACTTATCCCAAACGAAACACAAACAAAACAAGCAACACTTCTGAAACAGGCCCCATCGCGCCGCAACACACCCTTGTGTCGCGCCGCGACGCCATCGGATTTCGAATCCGGGATTCAAGTCTCGGATTTGAGTGTCGGATTTCGTGTTTCTCGGATTTCAGGGTCGGATTTCATACACTCGCATTTCAAGTATCGGATTCTTAGGTTTCGGTTTTGCAACTTACGGATTTTCCACAAAAACCGACTCAAATGTCGGATTGCATGAACGTCGCGCCGCGACCCTATCCGTAGCACCGCGACATGCATTCTTCTGGATTATCTTCTCTTTTCTTTCGGATTTCCAGCCACCAATAGTCACATATATTATATTTAACATATAATTTCTCATTTCAAAACATTTCTAACATCCATACAACTTCATATATCATATAATAAATCATTATAAACACTTTTTAATCAATCATAACAACAAAATCATCAAAACCCATTTTCATCCATCTTCTTAAAACCCATCAATGGTGAAACTCTATATAATCATGAAATCAATCAAATATCACACATACTTATCATCATACCATTTCTTAATATATAATACACAACTCATAATAGAAAATCATCTATTATCACTTAGTTCTATTTCTAGAGAATCAATCTCATCTGAAATAAACGCAAACATTTTAGCACATACTAAGCATAAAATATCCACAATTAACTTTAAAGTTAATTAACACACATATACAGGTATAAAGTTTTATCAAAACATACCCGTTTCATCTTCATCGGCGGTGGCATTATCACTAGCCATCATATTGTACACCCCACCCTCTAGCACAGTAGGGTTCTTTCTCTTTTGTCCTGCTGATGATGATCCCTCAACCGCTTTTGCCCCCGTCCCTGTCCCAGTCTTCCTCCCAGAAAGACACTCACCAGCCCTGTGTCCCTCATTCTGACAGTTCCAGAACACACTTCGAGGGAAATCACATTCCCTAGCTTCATGCCTTAACGTTCCACAACGCATACATCGCATGGTCTGAGAAGTACACTGCCCAGAATGGTTAGATCTACACCGTTTACACCATTGGGGTCTCTGACCAGAATCCCCAGTGGTTACCCCACTGTCCTGACTTCCCTGTGACTGATTTCCTTGCCAACTCCTCTCTAGCTGACTACCAGTCTGTTCATACCTCAGCTTCTGCAAAGCCATCTCATCTCGATTTTGCTTATCTCTTGCCTGCATGTCCCCCTAAGCAGACTTTGCCAAGGTGAAAGCCTGGGACAACGATCCAGCCAACCGAGTTGTGCTCCTGTACTCAGGAAGTAATGCTCCAATGAAATGTTGAACCTGGGAAGGTTCATTAGGCACCCACTGAGTCACAAATCTCAGTTTCGAATTGAACTGCTCAATCAATTCATCCACAAACATCTTTTTCGTCATTCGCAGTTCCATGAACTCTTTCCTTATTTTGTTCAACTCAAAAACATTGCAATACTGTTCACACAATTTATTTCGAAATTGGTCCCAAGTAATTGCATCCATCTGAGCTTTCGATAGATGTGTAGTGATAGAATCCCACCATACCATTGCTTTTCCTTTCAACATCCTAGTAGCAAAAGAAACCCTCATTTCTTCTTCACAATTGCAAGCCTCCAGAATTCTAGAGATATCTCGCAACCAATTCAAGGTAACATTTGGATCTGTGCTACCATGATACTCCTCAGGTTTACAATCCAAGAACTGCTTATACGTACACGGTTGTCTAAATCCCATACCAGGTGGAAATCCCATGAAAGGATATGGCATCGATCCTTGCGAAAACATATGGTAGTATAATGGTTGAGACATCGGTTGAGACACCGGTGGAAATGGTATCGATGCAGAAGGCATCCTTGTGTACATAGTATTAGCCGGGTAAATTGGTGGTATCTCAGGTGTAGCAGAAGCCACTGTAACAGCCAGTGGTTGACTCGTAAAATCCTGTCTCTGTTGATCCAACTCCTTTCTTAAATCTTGTAACTGACCCTCAAGCTGAAAGATGTACTCATCTCTCTCATCTCCAGCTGTACCAGATGTACCAACACTCTGTAGAGTTTCCACTGGTTGTGGGACAAGAGGGGCGTTAGTTGAGTTCTCATTATCAGCCATTGTTTTCTGTAACAATCACAACATCTCACCAACTGATTAGTTTAAAACCGTTAGTATAACACATACTAACCACCCAAGCAATACTCACATTCACCCTAATCTCCATACTCAAGGAATAATTGACCCCCAACTCAAGCCAAGATTTGGGAATGCAACACTTCCACTGTGTCTACATCGCCAAACCAAGGCTCTGATACCAAACTTGTAACACCGTATTTTCACCCATAAAAAATTTCATTTCAATTAACACTGCGGAAGCGTTTACCAAAACATAAAAGTATTTACAACTGAAGTTAAACCACTGTTTAACAAAACCAATCAATTTAAAATACAGTATTACAAAAACTACGGCTCGTCACAATTCCAATCAGAGTGCCTGTCAATTATTCCCCCGGCTACACCCCCTCACAACTAAACCGCAGAACTCACCAGTCACCTGTAAAAGTAGTGAGAGGTGGGGGATTAGCACAAAGCTAAGTGAATGGAAGTAAACCAACACAGATATACTATCAAATAACCGCATGATATCAACAACAGTAAACACATAATCACCCTTTTCCTCACGAGAAGACCGGCGGTTCTGCAGGAACCTACAACCAATGCCGGCCAAGCAAAGGTTTATCGATAGTCTATTTGCTATTCTCACACAATATTATCTTAAGTTGCAACGAATGCATCAAAAGACCACAATACTGACTAGCCGATAGCAAACAAACCCAGCCCAATATGCCCAGCCGATAGCTGACTTCACAATAGGCGCAACAATCAATTAACATATCACAGTTAATCAATTAATAGACAACAGTCTATCTATGCATCAATCTGATAACAGTTGCAACCCAAGCCAATTACAACTAATAACACCCGTGAGTAAACATCCACTCACCTCGAGTTCTCGAACTCCCACTCAGTGGTCTAATGTTACTGAGCCTTGTCCTTTCCTAAGATCAGAATAAACTGAAATCAGTAACCGATTCATAAATATATACCAACCACATATATTTATATCATTTTAAATCAAACATTACATATAAGATTCACATATGCAATAACAATTAACCCATAGCTTTAAACAAAGCAAACAAACAACAAAATCCTCCATAACCGCGGACGCGTCGCGTCCAAACACCCGACGCGTCGCGTCGATGCAAATTGTCGGATTTCCACAATCCGAGTCCCACGTGTCGGATTTCAAGTCCCGGATTTCCACTGTCGGATTTCACTACTCCGGATTCCCATCATCGGATTTTGGATCCGGATTTCACCAATCGGATTTCCTCTCGGATTCACACAAGAATCCGATACTTCCCAAAAACGCGTCGCGTTCTCTTCCCGGATGCGTCGCGTCGCGACAAACCTTTCATCATCTTCTTCATTTTCCAGCCGACTTACAACTTTCCAAATCCGATTTAAACACTTGAAATCCAATATGAACACTTCTAAAACATGTATAAACATCTTATAACATGTATCTAACATCAAGAACACATCAATAACAATTAAAACACCAAAAACACACAAAACCCATTTGCCAAGTATGGAGCTTCAAGCTCCTTTCATGGTGTTTCACTATATATACATATACTTTATCAAAAAAGCATATCAATATGTTCAGAATCATGCAAGGAACACCATCATACCTTTGTTTAGAATTAACCAACACAATTCTTCACTTTCACTTTTCCAAGTATACAACTTTCTTGTTTTCTTTCTCAAACACACATACAAACACTATGTCGGTTTTCACTATGTGTAAACCATATCAGACGTAAACCCCTTTTGAAGTCCCACGTATGTTTTCAAAGAAGCATGATGTGTCATATAATACACAATACATACACATGCAACATACACATACTTAAATCCATATATATATATATATATATATATCCGTACACACACACACACATATATATATATATATATAAGTAAATATCTAAACTTTAAATTAATTAATTTACAATTAATTCAATTAAATCCATTAGTAAATAATTAAACATGTAATCAAATACTAATCATGTGTTTAAACATACCTTGGCCTACGTAACGACTAAGCCCAAAATCAGGATGTTACAATAAACACTTTTTAATCAATCATAACAACAAAATCATCAAAACCCATTTTCATCCATCTTCTTAAAACCCATCAAGGGTGAAACTCTAAATAATCATTAAATCAATCAAATAAACACATAAAGATGAACCTTAGCATGTTATAATCATATCCTTACCTTCTTTTGAATTTATAGATCACAATTCTTCAATTTCAATAGTTCAAGTTTTCTTCTTTCTTTGTTCTTCTTTCTTCCAGAGAACACATGCACTCACTTTTTCACTTTTCCTTTTTCTTTTCAATTAAATGTCAACAGACATATTTACACACACACGTGTAAACTTCTCAAATATTGTGTGCCATCACCTTACACAGCAACTCACATACACACATACATACATACTAACATACATACATACATACATGATGCCATATTATCACCTCTAGCATATTTATATATTTCTATACATACTCATTTAGTTATCCAACTAATATGGTACCATTTATTTTCTCTAAATACTTCCCAACAATTTGTCTTTCTCAACCAATTAACTTAACATACGATCGAGGTATTTCTATAACTCTCGTACCAAACCCAATCTTATTTAATCATAAATACATATGATATCAAATACTCGTTTAATCACGTAACAAATATTTAAACATGCATAACTAAACACATTTCAATTTACCATTAGCCCGCCTACTACTAGGTCGGGTTTTCGGATGTTACAATGGGTGGTGATGGTGGTGATGATTGGTGGGGACACGCATATACCTGAATCCATTACCCTGAATTCATTACCCCCAATTTACTAGGAATGGTTCATTAACCATTAATGGGTAATGATTGATTATATTCCACCTAAACAAGCAATATTAATCATTACTATTCTCATTCCTTACCCTCTAAAACCACTAACCAAGCAATATTAATCATGATTGTTTTGCATACGGAATGGAAGAAGATATTCAATTAAAATACACTGAAATTTTTATTAGAATAAGCATTATATATGACATCTTTAGAAAAAAAGAAAATATTTCTTTTATTTATATATTTTTTATTCGGAAAAATATATTTTCTTTATCAAAATTTCATTTTTTATAAACAAATGTATGTATATACATATATATATATATATATATATATGGAAGAATTGTTTTTCGTACGAGAACTGCGAAAACTAATCTTAGCCCTTGATTAAAATTAATCAATGGCTACGCTTTTTTGGCGGCTCATTAATGCTTCATTAATGACGCATTAATAAGGGTTATTTCGGGAAAATAAAGCCTCGTAAATTAATGATTGCTCACCCGGACACAATTCACGATTGAATAAATATATAAATTACCAAAATACCCTTATTTATGAGTCATTAATTGCGTTAAAAACAGTTCTCGCAGTTCTCGTACGAAAAACAAATCTCGTTTTAACTTTGTCTGATATATATATATATATATATATATATATATATATATATATATATATATATATATATATATGAGGCATCCGGTGAGAACACATGTTAAATGGAGAACGGTGAGAACATTTGTAGGCCAATCATTTAATTAAATAAATAAGAGATCTAAAATCAACCTACCCTAATTAAATCAAATCATTAAAATTCAACATACCTTAATTAACCAAGATTAATATCAACCATTAAATAAAGATCATCCGAGGACTATAAACTATTCTCCAAGTTCTCATATTAGGAGGTGTTTTCATTTGATCCTACCTCCAGTGGCGACTCTATATGTAATCAAATGGGGTGTCTTGACCCCACTTAAAAAAATAAAAATTTATTAGTATATATATATTTTTTTTATGGACCTCACTAAAATACCAAAATGGACCCATATGTATTGTGGGCTTTACTTAATACAAGAATTAGAATTAAAAAATACATATTAAAATAACCTGATATACCACTGAATCGGCGCCTCCCCCTCGGCAGTCACGACTCCCGTATCAAAATTTGAAATTCGAAAACCAAACTTTAGACGTCGCCACACTCGCCAGTCGCCTCCCATGATCGTCGATTGCACCTGTGACCTGTCCTGCGTGACTCGGTGACTGCGTCTCTGCCCGTCTACTCATCTAACGACTACCGCCGTCCCGCCGGCCACCGGCCGTTCGCCAGCGCCCCGCCGCCCGCCTCCCGCCTTCGACCATCGAAATTATCTTTAAAGTCGCGGAGTCTCCTGATGTAGTCATGCAATACATCGACCATCGAGATTATTGAGTAGAAGAATTGAAGAAATAAAGAAGTCTTCTTGCAATATTGATGTTGCATCGCACCTCCAGTCAACTGCTTTTGAAAAAGTTGAGAACTTGACATTATTGAGTACAGAGTACAACTGTAGTGTGTGGAGGTAGAGAGTGATAGACACACAACCACAAAGGTAAGTAGGTAACACAAAAGAACACTTTTTATTTATTTTTAACTTTTGTAGTTTTGTCACTTTGTGAGTTTGTCTTTTACTCTTGTAGCTTTTATAGTTTTGTATTTTACTATTTCGATTGTTTATTTTGTATTAGGTTATATTGAATTATATATTGTGTTTATGATTATATTAAATTAGGTTAAAATGTTGAAGTTCTTTAAAAAGATTGGTGAATCTAGTTCAACAGATATCCCGAACACAATGGATGCTGAAAAAACAAAAGTTGAAGCTAATGAGCAACAAACTCCTTCAAAGTATATGAGAGTTGATATAAGTTCACTTCCTTCGGATCCGGGACAACGACCAAGTATGGAACAATATCATGTAAATCAAAGAGACGAAATAAGAAGACATTACTTGCAAAAAGGACCATGTCAACCTCGAAATCATTCTTTTGAACGAAGAGAGATTGGAGGTAGAGTTCATAAATTCAATCCTTCTTGGTTTGATAGTCATAAATATTGGTTAGAGTATAGTATTGAACTAGAAGCTGCATTTTGTTTATGTTGTTATCTTTTTAAATCGGAGATAAAAAACCAAGGAGGAGCGGATAATTTTGTAAAAGGTGGGTTTAAGGCTTGGAATAAGAGAGAACGCTTAGATCTTCACAATAATGGTGGTCCACATAACCTGGCTGTCCAAAAGTGTCAAAATCTAATGAATCGGGCACAATCAATTGCCACTATTTTTGATAAGCAGACCGATTCGAAGAAAGATAAAAATCGGATTAAAATACTTGCTTCTATTGATTTTGTTAGATTCTTATTACGTCAAGGGTTACCTTTTCGGGGTCATAATGAAAGTGATGACTCACGAAACAAAGGAAACTTCCTTGAACTTTTACATTTCTACGCCGAACGAAATGAAAAGGTAGGTAATGTTGTGTTAAAGAATGCTCCAAGAAATTCACAAATGCAGTCTAGTTCTATCCAAAAGGATATTGTGCGTGCAGCTGTAAGTGAAACCCTTAAGGTTATTAGAAAAGAGATTGGAGATAATTTTTTTGCTATTTTAGTGGATGAGTCTCGTGATGTCTCTTGTAAAGAGCAAATGGCATTGGTTTTAAGGTTTGTGAATGATGAAGGACTTGTTTTGGAGAGGTTTATTGGTGTCAAACATGTTGATGACACTTCATTTGTATCACTTAAAGCTAGTATTTATTCTATGCTTTCGGATCATGACTTGAGTTTTTCTAAAATTCGAGGTCAAGGTTATGACGGAGCTAGTAATATGAGAGGTGCTTTTAACGGCTTGAAAACCTTGATTATGAATGACGTACCATGTGCATACTACATCCATTATTTCGCTCATCAACTACAATTGGCATTGGTCTTTATTGCAAAGAATCACCATGATATAAATGACTTCTTTGAGCTAAATTCACGGTTGTTAAACATGATTGGATCTTCTTATAAGCGTCGTGACAAATTGAGAGAAAAACAAGCTACAAGAGTTGTGGCAGTATTGGCTAATGGTTTATTTTATAACTATTTAGTCTTATCTAAATTTAGTTTTATGTAAATTTATTCTTTATATATTAATTGACTTTGTTTTATTTAAATTTAGGTGACATTGAAAGTAGTACTGGTTTGAATCAAGAAATTGGTATCAAGCGACCCAGTGATACTCGTTGGGGTTCTCATTATGGTTCACTTTTAAATATCAAGAACCTATATCCCTCGATTTGTGAAGTACTAGAAGATGTTATGGAAGATGCCAATTGTCAAGATCATAGATCAGAAGCTCGTCGCATGTTAAAGTCAATATTGACATTTGATTTTGTATTTTGCCTGATATCTTAGGGATCACAAATGAGTTAAACATGACATTGCAAAGAAAAGACCAAGATATCTAAATGCAATGCATCAAGTGAGGGTCTCAAAAGAAAGACTACAAGAAACGAGGGATGAAGGATGGCAACCACTCCTAGGCAAAATTACTTCATTTTGCAACAAATATGATGTTGAAATTCCAAATATGGAACACCCATATTATAGTGGAATAAGTCGTTGAAAAGGTTCAAAGGTTAGCAACTTGCACAACTTTGATTAACATGTATTATGTAAGTTCATAAATATGATACTTGCACCACTACCATTACCTCTAAATGAATTTGTTTTTTTATTCATAGGTTAGCAACTTGCACCACTATCAAGTTGATATATTTTACTCAGTGATAGACATGCAACTTCAAGAGCTAAATAATCGTTTTAATGAAGTAAACACAACATTACTGCATTCTATTGCTTCTTTGTGCCCAAGGCAGTCTTTTAAATCATTTCAAGTGGACGAACTAATGAAGATGGCTGAATTTTATCCTGTGGAGTTTCCAAGTGCCGAGCTTGAAGCACTTAGAGGACAACTTTTGAATTATATTAAGGATGTACGTGGAGATCCAAGGTTTAATGATTTGAAGGGACTCGGAGATCTTGCTAAAAAGATGGTTGAAACAAACAAAAATGAAATTTACCCGAAAGTATATGTTCTCTTGAAACTAGCTTTGACTTTGCCCATGGCAACATTGACCGTGGAACGAGCATTTTCCGCCATGAAGTTGATAAAGAGTGATTTGCGTAACAAAATGGGTAATGGTTTTATGAGCAACTGTTTGGTATCATATATTGAGAAAGATATATTCAGTAGTATTAGTAATTATATAATTCTAGAGAATTTTCATGGTATGCAATATCGTCGGGATCAATTGTAAGAACTTTATATTATTTGTTTTGAATATATGTTTAATCTTTCGTTGGTATTTATAATACTCTTGATTTATATATTATTACCCGACCCGTAAAAAACTATTCCGACATGTTATGTATTTTTCGAGTGACTCATCATTTCATATATTGGACCCCGGTATGTTCAAATCCTGGATTTGCCACTGCCTACCTCTGTGTGTGTGTGTGTGTGTATGGGAGAGTTCAAACGAGAACTGTTTTTCCCACGAGAACTGCGAGAACCAATCTTGGCCATTCAAGTGGAAGTGGAATTCATGGATGAAGAGCTTGAGAGGATTGAGTGTGGTAACGTGTATGTAAGGAATTCATGGGTGGACAATCCAATTAAAGGAGTGAGAATTGGACGGCTAAGATTGGTTAAAATTACTGTAGAAAATATCCTTTATAAATATCTAAAAAATATTTTTTAGTAATGTTAGTATAAAAACTTTAAAAGATTAGATTAATTATTAAATTCCATGATGAAAAAAAACACCCTTCTTCATGGAATGAAATTGAAGAAATCACATTCTTTATGCAATGGTTCATTCCATTTGTGAGTAATGACTTTAGCCCTTTAGGTATCGATCAGTATGTTTGTCCTTTAGGATTATATCAAGTATGTTTAGCATTTGTTAGAAGGGTTTACTTCTCTAAAATGTATTAAACTATACGCAAATACTAATGTGTGTATCCAGCTTCCTAAAATGTTATTATGTGTATTAAACTTTTAATTTATTGTTATTGTATCTATTTTAATTACATAAAAAATCAAAAAAAAAGTATAAGTTTAGTATATACAATACGAAGTTTAACACACACACAATAAAATAATTTTGAAAAGTTTGATACACACAATAACATTTTTGAAAGATGGATACACACATTAACATTTAAGGTATTGTTTAATATATTTCAGAGAAGTAAACCCTTGTTAGAAGCCTTTTTCTGAAGTTCTTTTGGTTCACATATATAGTGCGTCTAATGAATGCACATCATGCAATACATGATATCTAGAAACCAGGCTTAATTGTGGTTGTGTTCAAATGAATATTTGCTTATAATCTAGTATAGAGAAGTTCAAGTTCAAATGAATATTTTCTTATTATTGTTTTCAAAATTAAATAATTGCATTATTAAAGGGAAAATTATCGAGAAAGACAACTTAAATATCGAAAATTGCCAACAAAGGTAACGTTCAATTTTTTTGACCGAAAAATGATTATAAATTTCAATTTGTAACAAAAAATGTATGTAATTTTTACGTATTATACCATTTTTTGTTACAAATTGAAATTTAGAATCCTTTCTAGGCTAAAAAAATTAGACGTTACCTTTATTGGCAAATTTTAATATTTAGATTACCTTTCTCAGCAATTTATCATCTATTAAAAGTTGCTACAGAATATTCCCACAATTAATTTAATCATTAAAAATTTCTGTAAGTTGTCATTAACAAATAACAATACTATACACATTATGTCTCCTGCATCAAGTGTTTAGTTAAAGTTAATTGATAACTTCTTTTAATCATAAAATAAAACTAGATTATTCACATCAATTAATAAAATATTTAATAAAAAAAATGCTATCATTGTGTTCTTCCAATAAAAAAGGTTATATGATACCATCCTCTTTTTTAGCAGTTTAAATCCTTCAAATCTCATACTTATATGATGTTGATGTGTTATTATTGTTCCCCATATGTTATTAGTTAGGTAAAAGTTGCTTTCCCTTGCACTTCTCATATGTTACTGTTCTTTTGATAGCAACAATTTGCCTAATCAAGATCTTGCCTTTATTGACTAAATGCTAATACTCATCATAAGCACTTTTTTTACTTCTAATATTTTATATTCCATGTTGCAACCCTTTGGTACAAAGCTATTATAGTACCACCAGTTTATGTATAATATAAAAAGGTTGTTTTCTTAGCCCAAATAGTTATGTAGATACAATTATAGGTTGTAATTTGGTCCTATATGTTTGGTTATATATTGTCACTAACTAATCAAATGTGTCAAACAAATTTACTAAGGGTATATTTGGCGTATCTAGCTGAAAGCTGGAGCTTTTAGGAGCTAGAGCTGAAACTTTTATTTAAAGCTGAAAGTTGAAGTTTTATTTATACGAAAGTGTTTGACAAAGTAGCTATAGCTATATCTTAAAAATATAAAAAGACAGAAAAGGACAGATAAATAAACATTTAAATAAGAAACAAAATTAATTAAAGGTTATTCATGTAATTTGAGTTTTAAAAGCTCTCAAGAGCTCCTAAAAGCTACTTGAAGTAGCTTTTCATTTTGGAGCTTATTTTTTAAAAAATAAAAGCTCAAGAAGGACCTGCAACCAAACAGAGCTAGTGAAGCTTATTTTCTAAAAACTAAAAGCTCCGGCTCTCAAAAGCTCTGAAAAGCTCCTGCCAAACATAACGTTTGGGAGGTGATTCGTACAAATATTATCCGCACACTAGTAATTTGCACGCCATCAAGCAGGGAATGAAAAACTACCTCTTTTGACCTATAACTATTTCCAAAAAGTACCATGCCACTGTACTAATAACCTATGAAATCATGTAGATAAAAGTCTTATAATGAAATTCATCATAATATTGTTTTAAGGAAACCTGAGTGAGCCTAGTACACCATGAATCCTTTTCCGTCATCGTGCAATACAATGTTGCCATGCATACACAGAACAAGTACATGGGTCGTTTTCCCCGTTTATTATAAGAAAACAACTTCAAACGAGCGAATGAAA
This sequence comes from Dittrichia graveolens, assembly GCA_038502395.1. NCBI lineage: Eukaryota > Viridiplantae > Streptophyta > Magnoliopsida > Asterales > Asteraceae > Dittrichia > Dittrichia graveolens. Next base: position 63,991,163 of record JARJIL010000005.1, on the reverse strand, counting down.
CTTAAAGCAATTTCACACCTGCTTCCCTTAACGAATCAATAACTGCTCTGACCTTGCCATGGTATCTTTGATCTTTTTTATAGACAACAGAAACAGCGGGGATATCTTTGAGTAACAATCTCTCACCTAAAAGCTTCCCGATTATAGCAGCAGCAGCAACGTCTCTTGTGCTTTGTGTTTTGTTCCAAGCTTCCCGGAGAGCCTTTTCTTGTGTGCTTGCAGCAGAGGCAACTGTTGCGGTTGGTGCATGAATCACTTGGGCACTTGCATACTTATTTGAGAAGTGCATTTTCAAGAGATACGGTTTTAGATAGTTTGTAATTCTTTGTGACTTTACTGCTGGAGGAATCACCATGCCTGTTGAAGAGCAGAATCAATGATCATGTAATTTGTGTTGAATTGGGTCAAAAAGCGTTTTAATGTCAAAATGGGTTGGGTTGAAATGGGTCATTTTTTAGTATGGCTTGTAACAGATTGGGACGGGTTGGGTTGACTCGTAAACATTTTTTTGTCCATTTTAATAATATGTATATTATCAATGCATTCACTGATTTAAAAGAAATGAATAAAGACTCGTCTGCTATTAAAGCGGCAGAAACCTAGTTCTTTTTGTAGACGAATAAAACTAGTGTATGCTTAGTAACATTGAGGCAGTAGCCACAACTGTTACCAGGTCTACTCTTTTTATCATTTGTATTTGTTATCCTAGGATATTTTATTTGAATCTTGGTTTTAAAAGGCACCAATGAATCGGCATGGGTGGCCGATTAATCACCGCCTAGGGGTTATTAGTGGCCCACCTTCCTAAGAATCACATGATCGGCCAAGTTTATCGGTTGTGGTCAAAATCGGTCCTGGATGGTCTGGTCGGAGATGAAGACTAGAAGACGATATGGACTTATGATTTTTATTTTTCAAGCTTGTAAGTTTTTTATGGTAATTAACTTAATTCGTTAGGGTATTGCTAATATTTATTTTTAAAAAATAAATTCCTTTATATTTTAAGTTCCCTGTCTAGAAACCGATTAATCACTACCTAGGCCGATTAATCGCTTGAAGGTGGTCAACCAAATGTACAGTGCCTAATGATTTTTACAACCTTAGGTGCTTAGGCGTTAAAGGTCCCATAATCTACAGTGCTAGACGATGACGCTCGCCTAAAGCACATCAGGCACCAGGAATTCACAAAAATACATAAATAAAAAAACTTATAAATACTTATATACACCTAAATATCATCCACATTAATCTCAAAAGTAATCCCAATAACAAATGAAATTCTCAAAATTGAAACAGCAAGTCAGCAACAAACATAAATTTCAAACAAAAATTGCCAAACAGAGTCAATAGCAAATACATAAATTTAAGAGAGCAAGTCAGCCGAATATAATTACTTATGCAAAAAGCATATACACCGAAAGTTTGGAACTCCCACACACACTAGGCGTTTAAGTCGTACTCAGTGTTGTAAAACTCGGCCTAGGTGGCCGAGTACTCGGTGAGTACTCGCTAGGCGGAGCACAACCTTGGCGAATTCTATGTACTCGGACTGGAAAATCGGACATGGTCAAACTCAGTCAAATTCGGCCAAACTCGGTCAACTGGGAGCTAGGCAGCTGGGAAAACTTGGTCAACTCGGAGCTAGGCGGCTGTCAAACTCGGTTCTAACTCGGTCAACAGTTGCTTTTTCTTTTGCTTTTGTTGCTTTTGATTTCTAAACAAAGTGATTTGATACAAAGGTATGACATAAAATGTAACGAATAATTTACACTAAGCTTCAATAAATTTGACTAGGTAAAACTAGAAGTGGCAAAAGGAATGGGCTTTGGTGGATTTGAAAATGGGCTTGGGTCAAATTGGTGATGTACATCGACTGACGCGTTAAGTTATTTGTTCTTTCACTATTTTGTATTTATCAAATCTAACTATAAGAGCCATATTATTACTAAAAATGATAATCTATAGCATCTAAATCCAATTATTCTAGATAACAGCCAATGGCTAAGTAAGGAGGCCAAATTGGTTTATTAATCCCATTCTTTTTCTTAATCTTATTAGCCAGATTAACATTCCTTCAAATATGGCAATGATAATAGAGTTGTTTTCTAGACAAGGTTCAAAATATATCACAAACATCCATGTTAAGTTTCACTAGAATAAAAAAGCCTTATTAATTTAAACCCACAAAACAAATTACTAGATTAAACACACTATATTCTGATTGATAACCGACATCAATCACACCTATAAAACATAAATCTTAATTTCCCAGCAAACCTAAGAGAACCTATCAACTTTACATCATGTATTCGTAATGAAAGGTTTTCTTTTCGAAATATTAATCCCTAAAATGTAGCATGTCTTTGATAGTACAGAGGATACTGTTTCAAGAACTAGTTCAAGTTTAGGACCAATACCTTTACACGTAGTCTTCATCTTAAAAGCTTTGATCAAGCGGACGATTATCGAATCTTCTACCAAAACTTACTCATTCTTATGCTTAATCCAAAGCAAAATGTAAAAAACAGGTTAATCATAAGCTTAATTAAAAGACTCCCAACTAATTTTCCCCAAATTGAATTCAGTTACCAGTTCAGGAAAACATAATAAGATTTCACTAACTGGCACATCCAGGAATTTGGATCGCTAGGGGAAAAAATTACCTTAGGGAAGAAGATCCACAGAAGTCGGATCACAACAAATGGCAGCAAAGAAACAATCTTGTTCAAGCTAAAAACTGCAGCAAGAAAGTTGTTCAAATTGAGCAAAAAACACAATTTCTTTTTCTACTACACAAATCATACAAGTGTCCAAGTTGCAAAATCTACCTCTACAATTACCAATCAGGCGTTTATTGATAAAAGATAGATACCAAGGTTTTTATCAACGAATTAAAATTCACCAAACTAATTAGCAATTCAATTCGACCCGAATGATCAGACCCCCCACAAAAACCATATAACCAAACTACGTTACAAGGTTCCTTGATCTGATCAAGATGCAGAACCAAACTTCACACACAAATTGAAATAGGATAGCTACAACTAGTCTTTCAGCGTAACATTTATCATCCTGAAGACGATACTGTGCGCACAAACACTGGATCGTGCTCTGAACAAAGCCTCAAACTATAACTTTAGGTTTATAACTAGTACAACATTAACATAAATTTAGGTTTCCATTTCATAATATGCCTAATTTCACCCAAATAATCATCTAGAATGTAGAATCCTTAATACACCGCAAACAAATTTAGGTTTATATACTTTTAAATAATTTCAACCAAATTAGGTTATAGGGTTAGAAACTTACCACCAGATGTAGAATTCGTAACAGTGAGTAGCTAACGGGCGGTTGAGTAGCGGCGGCGCCGGCAGTCGTGGCCAGATGGGTTTCCGTTTTGCGGTATCGCTGCTGAAAATGCAGTTTCTTTTGCCGTCGCTTAACAAATTTTCAGGGGTGGGATCCGTTTAGAAGCCGGAAAGGACAACCGGACGAAAGATCAGACCCGACCCGGTCCAGACAGCCTCAGCCCGGTTTGATTAGACTCGTCGGTTTGATTCGACTCGTAATTTTTTTTGGTCTATTAATTATTTTATACAATCTATCAAACTAAATTGAGCTAGACTAAACCGAAAAAAAAACCCAAATTTTATAAAAAAAATAGAACCAAAGACCGGATTAGATTAGACCTGCCCGCTAAAAGGTTATTGGGGGCCTATGATTCAATGGTTTTAAGCACAAATCAAGCAACAAGGTTATAGGGCGCTAAAAGGTTATAGGGTTGGCCGGTTGGGTAATGGGCTTGGGGTTTGTGAGGTTGCCATTTGGTTTGGGCGAGTATCAAGCAACAAAAACCTCATGTTTCTATTTTGTTTTCGGAACTAGATTTTTTAACTCGCGCATTGTTGCGGAATTTAACTTGCCTTGAAAGATAACTTTTGATTTAAAGAAGGGTTAAATGTACCGAAAAGTAATAAATTATTTTCGTTTTAATATTGTGTGTAACAAACTAAACTTTCTTCATTATTATTATTATTATTATTATTATTATTATTATTATAATTTTTATTATTATTATTACTATTACTATTATACATGAACATAAGTGAGATGAACACCAGAGCAAACATCACTACCATCGCTACAAAGTAGGTCAAAATTACACAAATTGCAACTTTTGGGTAGTTTAATGCATTTTAGTAAAAAAAGTTTAGTTTGTTACATACAATATTAAAACGAGGATAGTTTATTACATTTCGGTGTACTTAACCCTAATTAAAAATGAAAATAAAATATTAAAAAAAATAAGATGACCGGGTAACTTTCAATAGAAGGATACGTTACATAAATTGCAACTTTCGGGTAATTTAATGCATTTTAGTGAATAAAGTTTAGTTTGTTACATAAAATATTAAAACGTAGATAATTCATTACATTTCGGTACACTTAACCCTTTAAAGAATTTTTGTTACTTCCGTAAACTATTGCGGATATTGAACTATTAACTAATTACTATAGAGTTTAGAATAGGGTTGTCAATTTGTTTGGATCAAGATTTGACTCATTAAGATTCTTATTTTTAGAAGAATATATTTTTCACCTAAAACACAGAAGTTGAGTTTACTGTTTTTAATTTGTTTCTGTAAAAAAAATTTACCTTTACATCTTGTATGAACAATAGCAAGAGTAATGGTGTTTAAGATACAAAAACGAAAAACAAAAATAAAACAAAATTTGACAATTAAAGTCAAAGTAAAAGTTCATAATATGAGAAGAATACTTTTTTTAAAAACATTATAGAACACAAAGATCAAAAAAAGATTAGTAGTAATAAAAAAAGAAAAAAAAGTAGATGAAAGCATAAGAAAAAGAAAGAAAACAAATAAAATAAATTTTCATTATTTGAATAAAATGATGAAAATTTAGTTAAATTAAAAAAAGGGTAATTTTATTTATGCTTTTGTTAAATTGTAAAATATCTTATATACCAAAACATGTTTTGAAGACTATTATACTTTATGTAATAAAAACTTATGATTTAAATATATATATATGATATTTTACAAGTTAAGAGGGACATGTAATATTTTCCCCTAAAAAAGTTTCTTAAATTTAAAGTCTATCCTTATAAAGTTATAGGATACAACCCTTTCATTATTCACTAACATGCAACACTGATTATATAATATAAGATATTTTAAAAAAAACCTAAAAGTGGAAATATATAATACCTAGGATTGAACATGGTTTATTTTCCTCACAATCCCATCTATGATCTAAAATCACCTTTAAATATTATCCACATCTTCTTTTATGCTTAGTACGTAATAAAATTATCTATACACAATAACTTTATATTTTATTAATTTATACTATGTATTGTTTACTACTTATATGTTGTGTACAATAAGCTCCATTCTTGTATATCATAAGTGGTTTAGAAAAAAAAACGAAGGAATGCCATTGCCAAGGGCTTGAACCTTGGTGATTCCTTCATTGTATTTAGAAACAACCACTCTATTTACACATCCAATATATCTGTCTTTCATAAAAAGATAAAAAAAACGCTACATTCTAAATTGGGGTTATGATATATACTTCTAGGAGCACCTATCTTAGGTGCTTTTACACTCAAACACTTTAGATGGAGGATATGTTAGTCATTTTATCATTTACTCATTTAAGTATTTATACAGGCACGACCCAAGACCTGTGCAGTCTAGGATTGGGCCCAGGCAGCAAACACATAGGGGCATCAATTTTCTAGGTCCACTTACCATACACTAGGCTCATTAATCTAATTATGTGAAGGGATGGAGGGATAACCAACTAGCGAGAGTAACGAGGTGACGACTAGCGAACGAACCAACTCAGTAACTACATCATCAATGACTCGTTTGGGGTTCTCAAGAGCATCCATGCATGATTTACGAACTAGCATTCGAGGCAAACTACAAACGATTTTGCAGCTAGGGCACGAATATGACTTGTCGATCACCAGATTTTGCATAATCGATTTGTAGTTTGGTGACTCATAATCGAGCGGTTGAATATGATTTTCAAGTAACTAAACCAAGAGAGTTCAGTGAACCAGAATCGATATTGCAGCAAGTTCAATGGACCATCATCTGTGTTGAAGTCAAGAATTGGTTTTGCATTAAGAATCAGAATAGATTTTGAGGTTAAGAATCGGTTTTGTAGCAGAAATCAAGCCACTAACAGGTTTGTTCATCATTCACAAATGATAGTCAATTATTTGTTTTGAACTTCTAATCTCACATAATCACAATCTCACTTGAATGATTATTAAACCAATTCAACTTTGTTTTGCTCTTTCTCTGATTATTGAACATTATCAATCAAATTTGGTAAAAGTTGATCACTGGAAGTGGAGATTTGGGTGTTTGCAAGAATTTAGTGTATCACATTATGGTACATTTGTTTTTTGTATGATTGTACTAGAGATCAAATTCCTTTTTCTAGCTATGTTGCTTACATCACTTCAGATTTACTATGGTTCAAAGCTATTGTAGACGATATATAGGCTACCGGTCATAATTATGGTGTGGGAACTGTTATTCATGTTTTGTAGACCTTGAGTGAGAGGTTCTTTTAGAAGAAGTCCTGAGTGTAGTGATAATACTTTATGATATTTGTTTGTGAGTGTTTTGATTGTTGAGATTAGTTTGTAATAATAGTGTAATATGTTCTGTGTGTAGCTTCAACCATTTCAATGATACAATCTACATCTACATAATGTTTTGACCATTCAAAAAAAAGCATTTTGATAGATTTGTTTAAGTTGGTTCTTTTTGTATTTATCTTGTGGTGTCATGTATGTGGAGGTATTGGTTTTAAATTACACAAAAAGGGCCTTTGCTTTTAAGAAAAGGTGTTATTGGTTGTAACATGAACCATGTAGAGGTGATTTAGTTACATAGTAATGTGATGTTTTAACTAATGATCTAAATGTTTATTGATGACATTAACTCTTATTCATTTTTGTATGATTGTTGTAGCTACTTAGTTTTCTAATAATTTTGTTCTAATTGACTTGTAGACTTGATCATTGAATAATAAACTTGCTTCAACATGAACCATGTAGAGATGATTTAGTTACATAGTAATATGATGTTTTAACCAATGATCTAAATGTTTATTGATGACATTAACTCTTGTTCAATTTTATATGATTGTTGTAGCTACTTAGTTTTCTAATAATTTTGTTTTAATTGACTTGTAGACTTGATCATTGAATAATAAACTTGCTTCAAAAGTTTAACAGTCAAAGCTATTTTATGTTATACACTTTTTTCATGTGTCATAAAGTTTACACTTGGAGGCATTCTTAGCCTACTTTGCCCCGGGCATAAAAAAACCATTGGATCGGCCTTGTGTTTATGAGTGTGACCTATCATAGATGCTCTTAGTTGCACACATTCTTTTATGTTCTAAATTTGCATGTAAATTGTATTTTACTAGAAATAATAATGTTGAAAGCTTTTTAGTTTTCATGTTCATTGGTACATATTCTTGTTCTCAAAATATGAAATATAGGTTTTGAACTCCTATTATTCTTTTGGCGATAATCCTTGTTTGTTTGAAAGTTTGATATATGAAATCTTGATTCTTTCGCTGTTCTCCTATGGTTGGATATATGAAAATGTTATGATATGTTAACCAAGTTGAAATTTTTTTATATTTTTATTAGATATGTTCCACATGTTGCTTAAAAATATTTTGAGTATTATTTTAACTATAAATGTTTTCAAAACTTGTGGAACACAAAACTATATTTTGGACTATATGTTGTTTTGGATATTTTATGATTTTGATGCATCAAGATATTTATCCACCTATGAGGTATCAAAGGCACATCATTTGGGCACTCGTGGTGTGACACCTTATCTGATAGTGTGATTAGTCAATAGCGTCTCCTTAGGGTTTGGCTCCGTGAGCTATTTTGGTTAGGAGGCATATAGGTCGCCCTAGATTTGTAGGTTATGTTATGGTGGATGGTAGAATTGTGCCCCAACACCCATCTCACATTTGTAGTGTACATTTGGATCTGCAAGTTGAGTGTACATATGTTTGACATTTGTCATATCTGTTGACAATGTGAAAATGTATGCGTTTCGGTAGGAGCTTGATGTAATACAATATGTGATATGATATGAATTGTTGGTATTATATGTATCGACATGTGTACATTGGTATTTTGATTTGGAAACTTTGATTCTTGAAACTTTCGTCTTTGTTAATATATTGTTTGTTATGTTATATATTTGCGCACTTGACAATTGGCCCAACCGTAGTTTTCTTTTCTTTCTCTGCGGTAGGTTTACGAAGGACTTAAGGGAAATGATTAAGAGTCAGAAGCTTGTAAGGTAGTACTTTTTGGTTGGTATTGAGAAGTATTTCCTTAGTTTTGCTCTATTTATGTATCTTATGAGTAGCATCCGTTTCATGCTAAGATGGGGTGTTACAAATATGGTATTGAAGCTCTAGGTTCTGTCCTATAGAAACTTAATAGGCTATGACTTGTGAGGTTGGTTATCAAAGGGGATAGGATCTTTCCCATTCAGACATTAATTTCGATCATCAAACATTAATCAATCCTTGCTACCGACTATTATACGTTTTGTGTTCAATTTCGATCATCAAACACTAATCAGTCCTTGTTACTTCCTTTAGATGATTCCTCATCATACTAATTAGAGATGGACAAATGAAGAGGATGTGGACCCAAAAACATTAGCAGTTATGAATTGGTCTTTATCGGCTATGATATTGACTATTGTGCCTCATGTTGTTGTTGTGATGCGTCATGGAGGTGTAAATAGAGCCGCTAGAGGTGCAGGTGTGGGTAGAGCTGTTGGAGGTGCAGGTGCGGGTGGAGCTGCTGGAGGTGTGAGTCCGGATGGACTATGGAGTTGCTAGAAGTGCCGGTGGAGCAACTACAGAAGAAACACATGTTTGGTTTGAAAGGTTCTTGAAACATAAACCACAGTCGTTCAGCTCAGTGCCAACCCCGATTGATGTAGAAAACTGTATTTCACACATGGAAAAGATATTTGGAGTATTAGGATGCCCAGATTTTGTGAAGGTGAAATTGGCAACCTACAAACTTGAAGGAGATGGTGTAACAACACGAAAATTGTAATATTATTATTCGAGAATAAATATTATTTATGGAGTTTGATTTGTTAATAATAATAATAATGGAATATTATTATTTAAAGAAAAGAAAAAGAAATTAAAAACTCGGGAAAAGGGAGATCATGACATGAAGTGTTGGGCGGGGAGGTTGTGTGTGTGTCAGAATTTGCATGTTGCAGTAACCTTGTGTTTTGAGCGGTCGTGATGCGACGCGTGCCCTGTTCGCGACGTGACGCATCCCGGCTGGCTCTATATATACAAGTTCATTTCCAGCCTTTTTGCACGACATCCTCCACACTTGCACCGTTACTCTGCCAAATTTTAGAGAGATTCCAAGGGTGTATAGCGTATTTTGGTGTTGGGGCTTCATTCTTACGTGTTTGCAAGGTTCGGGTGTTACGGTAAAGCCCTTTTGGAAATGTTTCGACATCGGGTTAGTTTGTGGTGTTCTCGAGGAGTGTTTTGAAGCATGTGAGACTAGCTTTTGACGGTGTGTGTGTTAAGCTCGCCAATCTAGGTTCGAGGTGATTGTTTCATGCTGTTTCAGGTGTGTTAAGTAGATGTTTACAAAACCGAGTACATAGGCAAAAACCTGATTTTCGAAATAGAGATGGTTATACATATGTATATATGTATATATATTGATTGATCATACGTATTGTGTGTTTGTGGTTAAATACTTGATATATGTATGCTGAACACGTGATACGCATGCTATGATTAAGTTCGATCTATTGCGGTTATGTATGATTATTTACGATTACATGCATGCTCAACTTAGGGGGTGGAGGTAATATATTGTATTACCCATTTGCGGATTACGAGCCTAGTAGGTATGCATGACCTTCTAGGATTAAAATGTTAGCCAGTGTGGGTCGCTTAGTCATACATCATGAGGGTACTGGAGTGGTGTAGGCCAGAGGGGCTAGATCATACATCATGAGGGTGTGAGGAGAAGTTGAAAATTGCGGTCAGCTTTGTTTATACTTGCACTAGAATGACAACACAATACTTGTACTTGCACCGTCAAAGTTGTGAAAGCGGCGAACTCTCGAGATCTATGGTCTCGGGTGGAAGTCGCGCCCCACTCAGAGTATAGGTCGGAGGGGCACGCAAGTAGTGAACCTTGGGTTATTGAGAATGGGTTTAGACTCTTCATTAAGATCACCTTATTGATATATATATATATACGCGGTTATGATGCGGTATGATTATTATTATGTGCGGATGTTTATATGAAATGATTTGCAAATATTTGACTCATTATGTGCTATGTGGTTTGTGGGTTATCGGGTACATGTCAAATACATAAAAGGTTGGGTATGGTATTTAATAATATGTCATATTTCTACTTACGATTATATTTTATTGTTTTTGATAATAACTCCTATTGACTCATGAGGCGTAAGCTTACACTTGTTTCTTTGAAATGTGTGTCTTGTACTCGCGCAGGTGCCTTAGAGATAGTGTTTCTACAAGAAGGGTAGTCTTAGTCTTTAGTTTGGCTTAGTAGTTGGTGCCAACGAATATTTTGGTTATGTAATCTATTTACCGTTTTAAACTCGTATTGGTTTTTGAACGACTGCGGTTGTAGCACAGTCGTTTGATTGCGAATGTGTAACACCCCAAATTTTAAACAAGAATAAATATCTAAATAAAAGTATTTTTGAAAATAACAGAGTTATCTTACAAACGAGCGGAAGCCATAAAAGTAGTTTTGAACCCCCAGGTTCATACAAAAACGTGGTACTCAAATATTTACATCAAAAGACATTGTTCTTAAAGTACAACCAGGCATTAAGTTTTAAAACATGGTTTTTCTCATACAAATAACAACCGTCAAACTTGGTCCTTGCCTTTGGAGTTGTCACGCCCTGCAAAACAATAGTATGCAGTATCTAATAAGCTACGAGGGCTTAGTGAGAAATCTAAAATGTAAATCATATAAGCATGTGCATACACACATATGAATGTTGTAACAGTTCTTATGGATACAGTTCGCACCATTTTAGGATCCGCCAAGAAGGCTAAAACGCTGTCTGTAGCCATTACTGCACGAAGCAGCATGCTACAGCTCTCTCTCCGTGATCCTCTGATCACTAATATAACACATTGCAATGCAACACACATATCACATATATGAATCAGAGTTTAGAAAACTCACCTCAGCAAATAATATCACACAGAGATAAGCCAGGTAAACTCAGAATATGTCAAACAGTAATCCCTACAATCATATAATCATGTAATTAAAACATATACAGATTCGACACTTAACAAATGAAACAGGGTAGGGGACCTACACGGTCCGTGTAACCCAACACGGGCCGTGTTCCTTGCATTCTACACAACCTCACCTGACCACATGGTGAGTGTTGTCTATATCACCTACACGGGCCGTGTTATGTACACGGACAGTGTACACTACATGCTACACGACCATGTCTTGGCTACATGGCCGGTGTTGACAACTCACCTACACGGGCCGTGTAGCCCCACACGGGCCGTGTACCTCAACCTCTACACGACCATGTATACCAACATGGCCCTGTGACCGCCTTCCACTCTACACGGGCCGTGTACCGCTACACGGGCCGTGTACCTTACAGACCAACCGACTGTTCTTCCTTACAGTCGCGGTTTTTGGCCACAAATCCGATAAAACTCATGAAAAACATGTTAAGGGTGTTTTCCTACACCCCATACAGTAAAAGAACATAGCTTAATCAAATTAAATCACTTCTAACATGATTCACCATTGAATCATGCTACAAAACCCATAAAACTTCAAAGAAACCAAGTAAAAACCTTACCTCCAACTTGTGACTAGCTAAGATCAGATGTAACCTCTAGTTCCTTGTTGTTCTTGCTCAAAACTTCAAAGAAAAACTCTGTTCTTATAACTCTCATGATATGCAGAAGAAGGAATGTGCCAACTTTGATTCTCACTAATCAAAGTAGGCTATTTATATAAATAATTTTGAGATTTGGCAAAACTAGCCCCTCAACTTTTCTAGTTTCAAAATGACAACTTAAACCCCTCTAGTTTCTAAACACCTTCTAATCTCAATTAGGCAATACCAAAATACATCATATCGTAAAGTTACTAATTTAAGGAAATTTCCGAACCTCGGGTGTTGCAGAATGATTTCGAATCGTCTGTATGTCCGAAAAGCAATTAATTAAGTTAACGATTTAAGACTTCCATTGCATGTTTTTGCTATTATTTAAAAGTTTTTATAAGTGCTGAAATTTTGAAAATCACGGTGTTACAAGTTGGTATTAAAGCCACGCTGTGAGTAAATTGGGTAATGAGACCGGCACTTAGACTCATGGCTAGATCGGCTCGTATAAAAATGATTATGAATTTAAGTGGGAGGGGGTGTGTGACTGAGTGCTTTTAGGGTTACTTGACTGACTGATACCTATAGGACTCTTCTCTCCTCTACTCGATTTAGGATCTTTCGATTTCTTCTCGTGCTAACTTTCTAAATTTCAATTCGGGATCGTGTTGTCTTGTAGAAGAAAATGGTGGGTACTCGGAGGAATAACAAAGATAACAACAACACCATGCTTGAAGCTATACATGGAAGTGGTGGAGCGGGTGGTGGTGCCCCAATTCTTGAAAGTATCCCCCATGAGGACGATAGCTATTCAATCTATCGCTCTAACCACAACCTGGCACAGAATGAAGGTAGTCATGACGAGCCAGAGAGGATTCACCAAAGCCAACATAGTCGCGGTAGCATTACGCACCAGGCGCATTTAGAAAAACAACTACGAGCAAGGGATGCCGAGATCGCTCGTTTACTACGAGAAACACGTGGTGGAAGAAAGGAAGAGAACGAGGAGCGGTCGGTGAATAGTGAGGCGAACACTACCTTAGGCCCTGAAATGGATAGTGGCATGCGGGGAAGAGAGAGGCAGAGGAACTTCGTACGAAAGCTTTATGAAATGCAAACCGCCGGCATTCAAGGGAGGTGATGAACCACTGGGATGCCTGCGCTGGATCATGAAACTGGAGCAAGTGTTCTGTGTTGGGAGTTACACTGATTACCAGCAAGTGAACTATACGGTCATGTGATTTGAAGGTGTAACACCGTAAATCTCTAGTCATTTTTTTAAATCACGGCGGAAGCATCGAACAAAATACTATATACATTAAAACTCACAACAAATACACACTGTTTACAAAATATTACATTATCTCGTTTATGTTGCAAAAGTTAAACAAAATATGGCTCATCCTTTTTCTCAAAACAATATCAGAGCGTTTGGTCAAATTTTCTTTCACACAGATGTGGACTAACCCTTTGCTACTTGGTTAGTTAAATCCCTTCCGTTGCAACAAATGCATCAAAGGATCTAGAACTATTCTACCAATAGCAAACGAGCCCGGCCATATCCAGCAGCCGACCTCTATCTATACCATGTACATCTATACCATGTGCACATATCTTTTGACTCGATCAAATAACACACAAACAATTATTCAATCATCATTCAACATCATCAGACTAAACAATCTATTAAAGTATCAATCATAACAATTCCATGTAACCATATCAGTTACCACCATTACCACTCGTAAGTTAACGTCCACTCACCTCTGTTTTCAATCGTCGAACTCAGTTGTTTCATCTTATTGAGTCTTCGTGTTTCCTGAGAACACAATAACACCAAAATCAATCTTCGCTTCATAAATATATGCACATATACATTTGTATCTCTAATAACATAAATAACATGTTAGAATCACGTGTATAACAATCATATAGCATGCAACACGATCAAACAACACGCAAAAGTTACAAAACTGGAAATCTCCCGGACAGGTCGCGTCCAAGGCTCTGACGCGTCGCGTTGAGTTGTGAACATCATTAACAATCAAAGGACCAGTATTAACCAAAAGTCAGACCGAAGGCAAGTCGGACCACTGCACGCACCCAAGTCGCACGACCTTGGTTGGACCCAAAGACAGACCTCACATCACAAGTTGGACCACATGAACCAAGTCGGACGGGACAAAAGTCAGACCAGGCAAAGTCGGATGAGGCCCAAAGTTAGACGGGGCACAAGTCAGATCGAGGAACATCAGCATTAACTAACAAAGTTGGATGGGGCAAAGTCGCACCACCCTCTAAAAGTCGGACCAACCAAAAGTCGGACCACTCCCTCCTTCGACTTTATCTTCATCACTTCTTCCCTATTCTTCTTCTAGTCGAATAATACATAAAACCCAGAACCTGAAATATGCAAATCTATACGAAACACTTCCAAACTATATACCAAATTCATATAACATATACACAATAATAAAAAACACACCAAAATCAATTAAAAATATCAAAATCTTCAAAACCCACTTCTCATGTTTCATATTTTCTTCATATCTCCATTAATGGTTTTCTTCAAGTTTCAAGCATCAAAACCCAACAAAAACAATTCAAAAATAACAAGAATCATATTAGGAACATAAAAGAACCTTTATTTTGCAATATCTTTCACTCAATGAAAGATTCAAGAAATCAAGTTTGCTACTGAAACTTCTATGGTTTCTTTCTTCAAAACTCACGTACACAAACACAAATACAAACATGAAGAATACTTCACAGTGAAGTATATCTAAATATGAGGCGGCATAAGTTTATAGATATTTGCAACATAGTACACTACACTGCTTACTAACTTACAACAAATCAAATAAGCAGTCAATCGCAATTATTAACATGCAACGAGGTTTTTTCTGTGACCTTCGTTCAAAAATGAATTCATATAAATCATAAACACATGCAAGATAAAATATTCATTTTATCACATGTAACTCGAGTTGGATTATTTAGTAATATAAACAATAATCACGTAAATACTTCTACAAAGTTAACCACCGACCCAATTTCAACTAGGCCGATTTCTTGCATGTTATAGAAGGAGAGGCTTTAGAATGGTGGCGAATGGTGAAATGGATGCTTACTAAGTCTGTTATGGATAGTATGACCCGGGAAGTATTTACTGATAAAGTCAAGATAAGGTTCTGCAGCTTGGGGGCAAGGGAAAAGGCGAAGAGGGAATTCTTGGAGTTAAAGAAAGGCGGCATGACCATAGCAAAATACAACGTTACCTTTACTGATAAGCTACAATTTGCAGGTAATAACTATGTTACCGAGGAAGAACAAATTGGAAGGTATGCCGAGCGGTTACCTTTCAATTACCAAGTGGCTGTAAGAATGAGGAGGACTTTGGGAGAGGCCATGGATGAGGCAAGTCGGGTTGAGCACGACCTAACCAAGTGGGAGACGGTTGTTTTTAAGGAGGTAGAGAAAAGAAAATGGGACAGACCATCTGTGTTCTCCAAGAAGAAAGATTTTCCCTAGAAGAAGTTTCATCAAGGGGACAAACCCCGTTACTGTCCGACTTGTCACTCCTCTCATAAGGGATAGTGTAACAGCCATACCTTAAGTTGCAGGCGCTATGGAAGACGGGTCACAGGTTCGAGGATTGTTAGAGTACCGAAACGATATGCTATATATATAGGGAGATGGGGCACATCAACACGAATTGCCCTAAACCAAAGACTCATGGTGGAGCTCCAAAGAAAAAGAAAGAGGCACCTAAAGCAAAAGGGCATGCCTTTCTAATTAATTCTATGCCTACTAGAGTATTATTTGATTCGGGTGCTAGTAGGTCTATAGTGTTTATGTTTTGCTTTCCTTTTGTTTTACCATGGAGTCTGTTAGAAATCGAGGTTGCGGTTGGAAAATCCATCACTGTCAGGGAAAAATACGAAAATTACACAGTCGAAATGAATGAAAATACCTTCCCTCTGACACTGATTCTGATGGATCTCGAAAGGTTTGATGTGGTTATCGGTATGGACTAGTTATCATCTAATCATGTGTGTACCTCTTCAAGAGAGTGGTTATGCAATTGCCTAATGGGAAAAATCTTCGAGGACTCTATCCCTAATCTCAGTTCTCAAGGCATGTAAGTGTCTAGCGAAAGGCTGTGCGGCATTCTTGGCTCATGTAGTCGAGACTTTAAAAAAGAAAACGGTTTTCTCCAAAGTGGAATTAGTCCGGGACTATGCGGATGTCTTTCTAGATGAATTACCCATTTTACCACCACCACGACAGTTAGAGTTTCAAATAGATCTTGTTCCTACTATGACACCCATTGCCAATGCACCGTATCGGATAGCTCCATCAGAAATGAAGAAGATTATGACTCGGCTCGAAGAGCTTCTCGTTATTGGTTTCATCAGACGAATCTCTTCACCTTGGAGATCCCGGTCTTGTTCGTTAAGAAGAATGACGGTACTATGCGGATGTGCATCGACTACTAGGAGTTAAATAAGGTTACGGTCAAGAATAAGTATCCGCTTCCGAGGATTAACGACCTCTTCGATCAACTCCAATGGGCGAGTTGTTGGGGAGATAATCACTTCACCCTAATAATCAACTCTATCTGTCTTAAAACATAGAATTTGATGATAAACAAACCCTATCTTCAGTATGACTTAGAAAGAATTCAAACATGTGTTGTTTGAATCAGATTCATGAAAATATGCTAAGTATGGAACCATCAGCTGAGCATCAGCCACTACTCAAAAGCATCTGCCTAAGGACATCAGCTGAGGAACATCAGATGAAGAAAACAAGTGAAGAAGATCATCAGCTGAGAAGAATAATCTATAGTTGAGTGAAGAAAATTGATCAGCTGAGTGTTTACACCATCATCTAAGCAAGGATTTTGCTCAGCTACACCATCAGCTGAGTGAATTTTGGATAAGCTGAGGCCCAGAGCATCAGCTAAGTAAGTCTCTCTAAATACAAGTCATCTTCCTACATAAACTGATGTATTTAAATGATCAGCTAAACATACTTGGTCAATTGATCATATCAATACATAAGCTTATGTCTTCTTAAGATAACTATTGATCAACTGAGCATCTAGATGATCAGCTGAGCAATAGGTATCAACTGAGTCTTAGCAAAAATGATCAACTGATCTATTCTTTCAACTGAGTAGTGAAAGTTATAAGTTCTTAGTACTTTGTGTTAGCTGAGTCGAGCAAAATGTCAAATATGCTCTTCCTTTCAGATTGTAAGTTTCCATATGTAAAAGGCAGAACATGTGTTGTTCTCTTATGGCTTAGATCTTTGTTTGTAAAAGTATAAAGCACTTTTTGGATCAAGTATGAGACACAAAGGTTTGATCTTATTCTCTAGAAAAGGAGAAAGATACCTCAAACAAACGAAGATCTCGAAGATTTGTTTTAACAACTAAGTATGCTGGCAATTCCATACTTGGTAAAGTCAAATCTAGAAGAAGCATGGCTGTTGTATAAAGTACAAACATGGAAAGGGAAAGACAGTCTTACAAGGCAAAAGGTGTGAGATTTACTATTTTATATTGTGAGTGCGTTGCATTTTTTCAGAAAAGTACAATTATTTTTACCAAACTGTTGATTAGAGTAACTTTAATTTTCACCTACTAACTTTACAATTAAAATATTATATTTCCATACACTCTTTTTCTCCTTCCTGCATGCAACTGGATGCCAAGCTTCTATATATATTCATGCATGCTGGACATGCAAAACCAAATTTCTACACAACACAAAACAATCTCATTAGTTGAGAAAAATTCGTAGAGTTTAGAAATTGTGTAGAACCAAACTTGTTCATATGTTGAACACTCCTAAACATTAGTTGTTCCAGAGTTAGCTTGTCTATGTGTTAGACAAATTTATTGCCACCTTTTATTGTACTTAGAATTTCCGCTTCTAGTACATGTAATTCTTGATTTATAATCAATAAGAATTATATAAAAGTATAATGGTGTTTCCTTAATTTTAAAAGCTAAAGTTTGTATTCAACCCTCCTTCTACAAACATTTGTTGTTGTGTACTCAATCTGGGACTAACAACTGGTATCAGGTTAGATAATCAATATCTAGATCTGTTTTGCTTACTCTATAACTGCTTTTACCCCTCTAAAAATGGCCTCATCCTCAAATAACATGAAAATCTCAAACACTGGGTCTTTGACAAGATGTCCCATGTTTGATGCTGAAAACTTCTCCATGTGCAAGAGTAGAGCACATCTTTTTTTATCCACCCTAGATATCCAAATGCTTGAAATAGTTACTGAGGGTCCTTATGTTCCAACATTTGTTTTAACCATTCCATCAGAATCTGAAGGTCAAACCTCTACAACTGAAAGAATCATTACAAAACCCATGCATCTGTGGATAGATGAAGATAAGAGGTTGGTTAGACTTGATGTTAAGGATAGATCAGCTCTTGTCTCTGCACTACCTAATGAAATTTATCATCAAGTGCATAATTGTACTTCTGCTAAAGAGATGTTAGATACACTCACAGTGTCATATGAAGGGACTGAAGAGGTGAAGGAGAACAAGAAGCTCCTCCTCAACAGAGAGTATGAATTCTTCTTTGCTCACAAAGGTGAGAGTCTTACTCAGACATACACAAGGTTCAACTGCCTAGTAAATAATTTAAAAAGGGCAGACATATCCAAGAGTAACTTTTTCTTGGTGAACAAGTTTCTAGACTCCCTCCCTGAAACATGGGATCACTTTGTCACTGTTCTAAGGCATAATGAAAAGATCAAGGGAATGTCTCTGGTTGCTCTCTATGGTAACTTACTTAACCATGAGCAATTAGTCAAGCAAAGGAAGTTGTCATCCAAGGAGATGAAAGAGGTTGTGAAAGCTGCACCAACTGCCCTTGTATCAAGAGATACAAAGATAGGAAACTTTGCAGGTATTGATTCTAGTTCTGATGAAGTAGGAGATGAAGAAGAGAGTGTTGGGAAAGTGAAGAGGAGAAAGGTGACGAGGAGAATAGTTTGGAAGAACTGGTTGAAGGAGTAGCTATGCTGGTTAGGAAGTTCAAACCTTTCAAGAAGGGAAAGGGTGTCAAGAGGTTCAGCAAGAGCCAATCAAAGTTTGTCAAGTCCAAATCTACTTTTGATGCCTCCACAGTAGAATGTTACAAATGTGGCAAGATTGGCCACATAACCAGTGACTGTAAGTCCAAAAGTAACACTGGTTCTTCATCTGTGCCAAAGCAGGAGAGCAAAATTGATTAAGAAGCAAAGTATAAGAAACTCCTTGCTGCTGTTCTTGACAAGAAAAGGAAGAAGAAAGCCTAGGGCCAAGTTCTTGTAGCAGAGGAAGACGATTGGACAGAAGAAGATATTTCCTCTGAAGAAGATGAGGTGATCTCTGCTCAGTTCTGCATGATGGCCAACGATGATGATGGTAGTTCATTTCATGAAGACATGAAGAAGGCTGCAAAAGCTTGTTAAACTACCAATGGGGATCCTTCTTCAATGTATCAGGTTGGAAAGTTTATTAATTATGATGATAATAAAAAGAATGCTATATTTGATTACTTGTGTATTGATTTCCAGTCTGCTATTCAAAGAGAGAAGAAGCTAAAACTAGAAGTAGAATCACTAAAGGAAAAATTAATTCTTAAAGATGAGGAACATAAGCATATAGAAATTTTAAATAATGAACTAGCAAATCAAAAGATACTTAATGAGATCTTAGTAAAAGAAACTAGTGAAGCAACAAAAAAGTTTAGTGACCTCCAAAAGATAGTAAAGTCTTGGTGTGTATCTATTGAAAAGACCACTCAGTGTGTCAAGGAGCAGATACCCAAACAAGTTCAAGCTATTATTGGTGTGAATTACTCTAAGGCTGCTAACTATGTTGATTCTAATAAGAACCTTAATATCTTAGACAATGCTGACATTTTGCCACAAACTTTTCACAAAAACTGTTAAAGACAAAAGTGTGTTCACAAATAAATTTGTTAGAAGCAAAAGTTCCCATGTAAAAGAATCAATTATTCCTTCTATCAAATCATCCTCTAGTAAGATTTCAGAATGTAAAAATACTAAGAACACAAAGTCAAAGGATGTGAGTAAAGGAAAGGAATCATTAGTTGAGACCAAAGAGACATTATGTTGTCAAACTTTGAAAACAGATGACTTAAATCTGAAGGTATTGGTTTGGCATAATCAAGTAGCAATGGAAGCAAAGTATAGAACAAAATTTTAAAGCCAAGCAAACAAATAATTCCCATGGACCAAAATCTAACCATGAAATTGCAACTAAACAAATAAACAAGATAGGAAGAATTGTACCACAAAGCAAAGCACAAAACTCTTGTCAAGATGTGAGAATCCAACCAAGAATTCCTCCAATGAAGTCACCCCAAGTTGTGTTGATTCCCAAATGCTAATTAGTTGATGTTAAACACCAAATGAATGATCACCAAGAAGAAGAATAACTTAGAGAGAATTCTTAGCATGAACTAACCAAGTTGAACAACCCAAAAGTCTGTTCTTGAGCAGAGAAAAACGTAGCCTCTTTGTCTACCACAATATGTTGACATAAACACCATTAAACATAGTGTTTAAGGCTGTTAATTCTGCTGTTATAGCGAACGTACACGGCCCGTGTTCATCAACACAGCAGTGTAGGCCCAAAGTCCACGGTCCAAATAGGCTAAGACGGCCCGTGTCTAATAGGCTAGACAAGGCCCGTGTTCATCAACACAGCCGTGTCGGCCCAAACTACACGACCTTGAATTGGGCCAAAACGCCCTGTGTCTGTTGGACTAGACACGGCCCGTGTTCATCCACACAGCCCGTGTACCATCCTGCCAAAACCCATTTTTGCCTTTTCCTCTCTCTTGATTGATCATGTTGCCGGAATCAATACTTGGTGTGTGACCCAATAGGCCTATACCTCATCGGTAGTGTTATTAACTCGTGCGTGTCAGCGGGCATATACCAACAGACTCCCACTTTTACGTGACACAACTACGAAAAATAACACAAACATAGAGCGGCCTCTAGCAAGACATCTATGCTCCCAAGTCAGTATAGGGTATGCCACTCTTGACAAGATCCCCAATCATAAAATGATTGTCCTAAAGATAAATGAACATGTACATCCCTTTGTTGGCGATATCATATGTGAACACAAGGCATGGAATATACTCAATCTTCAGATCGTTCACGATTATGTTTTTTGATTCTAGATTAGCGGTTACCTACAAACCAAGTAACATTGATCTATTATCAATATAACTTGAGCACGGCCATGCATATGAACGTCAACACTCAATCATCGAGGGGCCCATAGATATCTTCTCTATCCATAGAGCAACAAATTCCTTTCGACTACAGTGCCACATAGATAATACTTCACCCAATCATCTCCCTTATAACGACCAGTTACGGACCGCGTTAGAAAACGATCAAAGCAAAGCAGACCTATGCTTTGGGATCACATGCATCTCTAGTTTAAGGATGAAATGTCATTATCATCCCGAGTTACTTATGACTAAAACCATGAAGTAAACTCGGGTGCGGGTCCTCCAATCACTTGAAAGCCCTTTCAAGTATAGGCAAGAATCACGTTTATCAAAACCAATTCTTTACCTTAATCTTAATTCATACTTCCTTCCCACAAAGTATGACTGATTGTGGAGATTTAAAGATTGTAAAACAACCTTGGGAAGAGAATAAACATGCAAAGATAGAACACAATAAAGACTAAATGTAAGTAACCGCAACATGCGTATATATAGATCTTTACTATATAAATCGAAACAAACATTAGTAACATTACTGCTTAACATTCCCAAATACATAATGGTCCAAACAAAAATTAAAACTCAATCTAAACCAAGTCATGAGAAAATCTAACACCTATTGCCATAGTGTGAGAATCATGAGAAGCTTGTGACAACGATTTAGTAAACGGATCGGCCAAATTGCCTTCCGAGGTTACACAACTAATAACGACTTCACCGCTTTCATTCAACTCTCTGATCAAGTGGTACTTCCGAGGTATGTGCCTTGTTCTCAAAAATCAACCTACCTTAATTAAATCAAATCATTAAAATTCAACATATCTTAATTAACCAAGATTAATATCAACTATTAAATAAAGATCATCCAAGGACTATAAACTGTTCTCCAAGTTCTCATATTAGGAGGTATTCTCATTTAATCCTACCTTTCTTTCTCTCTCTCTCTCTCTCTTTATATATATATATATATATATATATATATATATATGCGAGGGTTCAAACGAGAACTGTTTTTCGTACGAGAACTGCGAGAACCAATATTGGCCATTCAAGTGGTAAGTGGAACTCATGGATGAAGAGCGTGAGGGGATTGAGTGTGGCAAGTTTTATGTAAGGAATTCATGGGTGGGCAATCCAATTAAAGAAGTGGGAATTGGACGGCTAAGATTGGTTTTCGCAGTTCTCGTTTGAACTTTTCCATATAATTATATAAATCAATAATTTATGAGATAGAAAGTAAGCATAAAAAGATTTTAAAAAACTTAGTTAAGATTACTGTAGAAAATATCCTTTTTTGGTAAATTTTATAAATATCTAAAAAATATTTTTTTTATTACTGTTAGTATAAAAACTTTAAAAGATTAGATTAATTATTAAATTCCATGATAAAAAAAAGAAAAAAAACACCCTTCTTCATGAAATGAAATTAAAGGAATCACATTCTTTATGCAATGGTTCATTCTATTTGTGAGTAATGAGTTTAGCCCTGTAGGTATCGATCAGTATGTTTGTCCTTTAGGATTATATCAAGTATGTTTAGTATTTGTTAGAAGGGTTACTTCTCCAAAATGTATTAAAGTATACCCCAAATGTTATTGTGTGTATTAAACTTTTAATTTATTGTTATTGTATCTATTTTTATTACATAAAAAATAAAAAAAAGTATAAGTTTAGTACATACAATAGAAAGTTTAACACACACAATAACACACTTTTTAAAAGTTTGACACACAGAATAACATTTTTGAAAGATTAGTACACACATTAACATTTGAGGTATAGTTTAATACATTTGAAAGAAGTAAACCCTAGTTAGAATCCTTCTGTCTGAAGTTCTTTTGGTTCACATATATAGTGCGTCTAATAACTGCACATCATGCAATACATGATATCTAGAAAGCAGGCTTAATTGTGGTTATGTTTTGATAAGTTAATCAGAAAAGTTAGTATGTCAAATTTGGTGAATCTCTACTTGCATTCAGTTGAGCAAATCATGTAATACTTCAGATCAAGTAAAAGTTAATAGGAATAAAATCGTCTTTTTCACTTTCTATAAGGAATGAAATGTAATTCAATTACTGTATCTGAAGGAATGAACATTTCATGATTTAAAGAATTTTTGAATTATGAGTAACGACAATCCGATCAGCTTTTGTTTACCAAATTTATTAACACAGTTTAGTTGAATGATGAAAATAGTAACAATTTGATATAAATTTACATAAAATTAAATCTTCCCCGTGTGTGTTGGACTGGACACGGCCCGTGTTCAAGCACACAGCCCGTGTTCAAGCACATAGCCCGTGTACCATCCTGCCAAAACCCATTTTGGCCTTTTCTCTCTTTTGCTTGATCGCGTTGCGAGAATCAATACTTGGTGTGTGACCCAATAGGCCTATACCTCATCGGTAGTGTCATTAACTCGTTCGTGTCAGCGGGCATATTCCAACCGACTCCCACTTGCACGTGACATGACTACGAAAGATAACACAAACATAGAGCGGCCTATAGCAAGACATCTATGCTCCCAAGTCAGTATAGAGTATGCCACTCTTGACAAGATCCCCAATCATAAAATGATTGTCCTAAAGATAAATGAACATGTACATCCCTTTGTTCGCGATATCCAATGTGAACATAAGGCATGGAATATAGTCAACCTTCAGATCATTCACAATTATGTTTCTCGATTCTAGATTAGTGGTGACCAACAAACCAAGTTAACATTGATCCATCATCAATATAACTTGAGCACGACCATGCATATGAACGTCAGCGCTCAATCATCGAGGGGCCCATGGATATTCTCTCTATACATAGAGGAACAAATACCTTTCGACTACATAGTCCCGCCACATAGATTATACTCTACCCAATCATCTCCCTTATAACGACTAGTTACGAACCGTGTTAGAAAACGATCAAAGCAAAGCAGACCTATGCTTTGGGATCACATGTATCTCTAGTTTAAGGATGAAATGCCATTACCATCCCGAGCTACTTGTGACTAAAACCATGAAGTAAACTCGGGTGCGGGTCCTCCAATCACTTGAAACCCTTTTCAAGTATAGGCAAGAATCACGTTTTATCAAAACCAATTCTTTATCTCAATCTTAATTCATACTTCCTTCCCACAAAGTATGACCGATTGTGGAGATTTAAAAATTGTAAAACAACCTTAGGAAGTAATTAAACATGCAAAGATAGAACAAAATGAAGACTAAATGTAAGTAACCGCAACATGCGTATATTTAGATCTCTACTATATAAATTGTAACAAACATTAGTAACATTACTGCTTAACGTTCCCAAATACATAATTGTCCAAATATAAATTAAAACTAAATCTAAACCAAGTCATGAGCAAATCTAACACCTATTGCCATGGTGTGAGAATCATGAGAAGCTTGTGACAACGGTTTAGTAAACGGATCGGCCAAATTGCCTTCCGAGGTCACTCTACTAATAGCGACTTCACCACTTTCAATCATCTCTCTAATCAAGTGGTACTTAGGAGGTATATGTCTTGTTATCTTGTGAGCTCTCGGTTCCTTCGCTAAGGCTACCGCATCCTCATTGTCACAAAAGATCTCAATAGGGTCCGATATGCTCGGAACCACTCCAAGGTCTCGGATGAACTTCCTTATAGCCACAGCTTCTTTAGCAGCTTCACTTGCCGCAATGTATCCTGACTATGTAGTGGAATTAGCTACTGTATCTTGCTTTGAACTTCTCTAAGTAATAGCTCCACCATTCAATAGGAACACAAACCCCGATTTCATCCCTATCAGTTTGGAAGCTAGCATCAGAGTAACCCTTTACTTTGAGCTCTTCCTCACCACCAAAGATCAAGAACATTTCTTTAGTCCTCCTAAGATACTTAAGAATGTCTTTACCGCAACCCAATGGGCTTGCCCTGGGTTTCCCTGATATCTACTAGTCAAGCTCAAAGCGCATGACACATCAGGACGAGTACATAACATGGCGTACATGATCGAGCCCACGGCCGAAGCATATGGTACTCGTTTCATTACTTCTAGTTCCTCTTCAGAACTAGGACATTAAGTCTTACTCAATATCACTCCATGTGACATAGGAAGATTTCGTTTCTTGGAATCCTCCATCTTGAACCGTTTCAAGACTTTGTCAATGTATGTACTTTGACTCAACCCAAGAAGTTTTCTAGATCTATCTCTATAGATTCCAGAATATATGCCGCTTCTTCTAAGTCTTTCATTGAAAAGCATTTTCCAAGCCAAGTTTTAACACTTTGCAAGGTTGGAATATCTTTTCCAATGAGTAGGATATCATCCACATATAAGACTAGGAAAACAACATCGCTCCCACTAGCCCTAACGTATACGCATGGCTCGTCTACGCTTTTTGAAAAATCAAACTCTTTGATTTTCTCGTCAAAGCATAGATTCCAGCTACAAGATGCTTGTTTAAGTCCATAAATGGACTTCTTTAGTCTACACACTCTATTAGGATGCTTTGGATGTACAAAACCCTCAGGCTGCGTCATATACACCTCTTCGGAGAGCTTCCCATTAAGGAAGGCGGTTTTGACATCCATTTGCCACATTTCGTAATCATGAAATGTGGCGATTGCCAAAAGTATCCTAATAGATTTCAACATGGCCACTGGGAGAAAGTTTCATTATAATCGACACCATGTGTCTGGGTGAAACCTTTAGCCACTAGTCTGGCTTTGAATGTGCTAACTTTTCCATCCATGTCGGTCTTCTTCTTGAAGACCTATTTACACCCTATTGGTTTACAACCGGGCGTAGGATCAACCAGTTCCCAAACCTGGTTATCCGCCATGGATTGCATCTCGTTATCCATTGCCTCTTTCCATTTAGCAGACTCATGGCCCGCTGCCGCTTCCCGATAGTTGGTGGGATCATTAAGATCTACCAATAGCTCGTCGCCCTCAGATATGAGAAACCCATATATCTCTGGCTCATGGCGAGCTCTACCGGATCTACGGGGAGGTAATGGATGTACGTTAGTATTCGCATTGTCATGCTCAGACTCAACCTCACTAGGTTGTTGGCTAGTGCCAACGTCAGGTCTTTCATCCATTGACTCTTGAACTTCTTCAAGGTCAATCTTGTTCACGCCTTGCTGATTGGATATTAATTCTCTTTCTAAAAAGACCGACCTCCGAGAAACAAATACTTTGTTCTCGGAAGGTTTATAGAATATGTATCCAATACCCGCAGCTAGATATCCGATGAAATAACACTTTTCGGATCGGGGCTCTAATTTGTCATCAACCTCACGTCTTATGTAGGCTTGACAACCTCAAACCTTTAGATAGGCAAGAACGGGAGGTTTCCCATGCCACATCTCGAAAGGTTTTTTCTCGACCTTCTTCGTTGGAACAAGGTTAAGGACTCTTGTTGCCGTTTCAAGAGCATAACACCAAAGGCTTATAGGCACTTGGGTGTGACTCATCATAGACCGAATCATATCTAACAATGTCCGGTTCCTCCTCTCGGTGACACCATGAATTGTGGCGTCCTAGGAGGTGTAAGTTGTGAGATAATTCCACAACCCTTGAAATGATCACGAAACTCTTGACTAAGATACTCTCCACCCCTATTGGATCTAAGTATCTGAATCTTTTTGCCCAATTGATTCTCTACTTCGTTTTGGTAAGTCTTAAAGACCTCAAAGGTCTCGGACTTTTGTCTAACCAAGTAGACATACCCATACCTACTATAATCATCTATAAAGGTAACGAAGTATCTAGAATTGTCTCTTTTGATGTGCTTAAACGGACCACACACATTGAAATGTATGATGTCCAATAAGTCTTTACCCCTCTCATTCACGCCGGATAAGGGTGCTTTAGTCATCTTGGCTAATAAACAAGATTCGCATACTTCATTTGACTCATGGTCAAATGATTCCAAGATCTCATCCGCTTAGAGCTTGGCAATACGAGTCTTGTTTATATGGCCAAGTCGACCATGCCACAAAGACAATTTGTCTAAACCATTTTTAGACGTTGAATCAATATTCATGATTGAACGATTATTACTAACGCATGCATCTACTTCATAAATAACACGACAAGGATAAGCTTTAAAATAACAAATATTGTTTTTAAAACAAACGATAACCCTATTGTCAAATGTAAAACCAAAACCATTGTCGTGTAGTGCATGAAAAGAAATAATGTTTCTCGCCACAACCGGCGAATAGCATACGTTCAACAATAATATATTAAAACCAGAATTAAACAATAATTCAACTTCTACATGAGCCTTGACCGGGACAATCTCCTTGTTTCCCATTATCAAGTCAAGCTCTCCATTCTCCATCCTTCTACTTGCCTTTAGCACCTACCGAATATTACAAACATGAGTGCCATAGCCAGTATCTAATACCCAACTACCAGATGTAGAAGTATGATGGAGTTCAATCATGTATGTACCTGAATCGGAAGTTCCTACGATGCTCAACCACTTGAGCTTCTTAAGACCTTCTAGGTACCCCGGGAATTACGGTGCCAATGGCCCTTTGATGGACCAAAGATGAGATTAAAGATGAGTAATCTGATGATTCTTGTGTATAAGATATGAAGAACAATGTATAAACACAAGAAGAACACTTTGCTTGAGATAAAACACAGATGTGTTTGTTTCTATTAATATGAGAAATGCAAAGGTTACCTTGCAAACCAGGTTTGCAAGGGTTTAAATACAAGTAGGCACATGGGCCTCAAGCCTCATGGGCTTTCATGATGGATTTCTCTAATTTAACATTTGGTCTAGTCTATTACATACTAAGCCCTTACACAAGAATAGTGTCGGAATTCTGTAATCCGCAAGGATAGTGTCGGATTTCCCAAAATCCGACAGTCATGGCGGATTTATGCTAATTCCGGATTTGGAATCCCTATGTTTATTCTTTGTGTATGTATTCATCCGCAAGTTTTTTAAAATCTGCTAGTTGTCGGATTCCGCAATATATGTCGGATTCTGTTAGTCTGTCGGAATCCGCATGTATGTCGGATTTCATTGATAAACTTGCGGATTTGAAGAGGAAATGTGTGATATGGAATTAGAGTCCAATTGTAACGCCCGTGATTTTTTTCAAATTTCACCATTTATAAAAACCTTTAATTAATGGCAAAAACATGCAGCGGACGTCTTAAAAATCATAAATGGAAATAGTTGTTTTCGTCATAGAGGCGATTATAGATCCTTCATAATTTAAACCACGGGGTTACGACCACAGTCTTTCAAAAGTCAGTACAAGTTTAATGTTATAAATATATTACATAACCGGATTGTTCGTTGATACCAAAATATAAACCAGAACTAATACTACCCTCCTCGCAGATCCACAACCTCTAAGCCACCTGCGCGAGTACAAGACACATTTGGAAAGAAACAAGTGTCAGCTTACGCTAAGTGAGTCAATAGGAGTTGTAATAAAAAACCATAAAACATGTTCGTAAGTAGAAATATGACATGTGAATAAATACCATATATCACCCTTCACGTATTTGACCCGTACCGAGAACCTACAGATCACATGGCACCAAATGGGTCAAATATTCACAAATCATATCATAAAGTCAATCACACATAATCATAATCATACCGCATAATATTTCATAGATCATATCGCGTCATAATCGCATAAATCATATTGCATCATAATCCCATAGATCATATCAATAGTGTGATCTTATTGTAGAGTCTAAACCCACACTAGAAAACCCAAGGTTCACTACTTGCGTGCCCGGCCAACCTATGTTTTCGAGTGGGGCGCGACTCCCACCCGAGAACATAAATCCCGAGACTCCGCTTTCACTACTCCGATGGTGCGAGTACAAGTACTGCGTTGTCGTTCTAGTATGAGTCCAAACAAAGCAGGTCGTATTTCAGCTTCTCCTTACACTCACGTGATGTATGATCTAGCCTCCTTGGCCTACATCACACCAGTACCTGAACACCGAAGTGTCCGAATACCACGTGTCAAAATAGTCGTCTAGAAAGACCAAATGACTCTTGTTGGCTAGCACTTTAATCCTAGAAGGTCAATCATGCCAACTAGGCCCACAAATCCGCAACATGGGTAATATTGTAAACTTCCCCCGCCACTAAAATACATGCATGCAATAAATCGTAAGCAGACATATGTAAATCACAGTAAATCGTATATAATCATAACATGCGTATTTCGTGTTTTGATCATGCATGCAACAAGTATATAACTTAGAACACATAACATGTATCATCAATCAATATATAACTATATGTATAATCATCTTTATTTCGAAAATAAGGTTATGTCTATGTACTCGGTTTTGTAAAATTCTACTGAACTCACCTCAGTCCAGAAAATAAACACACGATCTAGATTCGATGAAATACACTCTCGGATCATCAAGAAATCGGCCTCAACCGTCTCGAATAACCTAGATATGCAAAATAATACTTCCAATCAATGATCAACACGTCGTGAGCTTAGAAAGTTCATCAAAACATGCTAGAATGACATGCATGCAGCATATCAAGCTATACAACCGGAATATTAGCATAAGTTTAGTAAAATATACCTCTCGGGGTTACCAAAGCGAAACCACGGTCGAAACTACACCCATAACGCTAACTCCGATCTTCCCGCACCTTGAATACGAGCTCCAATGAAACCTGACACTTTTAAACACTCACTAAACTTGGTTTCTCTTGAAATTTGGGTAGAGTAATGATATGGTGTAAGTGTGTGTGTGTGTGTGAAAATCGGATGGAGATGAGCTTGTATTTATAGACTCGAAATTCTGGCCGACGCGTCGCGTCGCGACCTTACTGACACACGCCACCGGACTGACACACGCTACCGCCTGACACACGCAAGCTTGACACTTGTTTTGCCACCCAAACATGTCGCGTCGCGTCGCGATCTCGTATTTTCAGAAATTTCATTTTCTTTTCTATGATTTTCTTTTCTTTTAAATAATAATATTCCATTATTATTATTAACAAGTTGAACTTCGAAATAATATTCTTTTGTCGATAATAATATTATTAAAATATTCGGGTCGTTACACCAATGATGTTGAGTCATTTCCCACATGATTCAGTAGAGGTATATGATTGGATGAGGTTGGTTGTACATGATTGAAGATTTGAATGGGAACAGGTTCATCTAAATCATGAGCAGTTGGTGGAGAGGGATCAACTTGCTTTGGAGTGGTTTCTCATTGAGATCATTAAATTCTTCACCTGAAACATGATTAGAGGAACATGAAGCAACAAAGTCATTTTCATTAAAACTTACATTGATAGATTCTTCTATGACTTTAGTTATGAGGTTGTATCCTCTGTATGCTTTGGAAATCACTGAGTAACCTACAAACACTCCTTCATCAGCCTTTGGAGCAAGCTTTTGCAATTAATCCTTTTGATTGAGGATAAAGCATTGACATCCAAAGATGTGCAGAAAACTGATGCTTGGCTTCCTTCCATTGAGCACTTCATATGGAGTTTTGTTGTGCCTCTTGATGTTAAGGGATCTGTTCTATGTGAAATATGCATAACTTACAGCCTCAGCCCAGAAATTAAAAGGTAACCCACTTTCACACAACAGGGTTCTGGCAGCTTCAATCAATGTTTTGTTTCTTCTTTCAGCTACACCATTCTGTTGTGGGGTTCTTGGAGCAGAGAAGTTTTGAGATATACCTTTCTCATCACATAATGTTTCCAGAGTTTGATTTCTGAATTCAGTTCCATGATCACTTCTAAGACTCCTCACCAGATTGCTATTCAACACTTCCATCTTCTTGATAAAGCATATGATCTCTTCAGAAGCCTCACTCTTTGCTTTAAGAAAGAAAACCAAAGTATATCTTGAGAATTCATCAACTAATACAAGATCATACTTACTTCCATCAATACTCGCGGTTGCAACAGGACCAAAGAGATCCATGTACAACATATAGAAAGGTTCAGTAATAGAGAAGGACTGCTTGGATGGAAAGGTTATCTTATGTTGCTTTCCCTTCTCACAAGCAGTGCGAGGTTTAGGATTAGAATAAGTCAGAGAAGGCAGTCCTGACTCTAGTTCACCCTTGCATAACTTGTTGATATTTTTAAAATTAAGGTGGGAAAGTCTCTTGTGCCTTAGCCAGTTTGTATCCTCATTATTTTTGGAGTACAAACATGTTTCCTTTGAGGGGTCACCAGAGGACATGTCAAGAGTGTACACATCCTTGGTTCTCTTGGCACTTAATACTATATTACCTTCTTTATTTATTATAGAACCTCCTATCTTTGTGAAGTGGGCCTCATTATCTCCATCACACAATTGACTTATGCTTATGAGATTGTATTTCCGCCCTTTGACATATGAAATTTTGGACAATTTGATGTTTACATTATGAAGTTCTCCATAGCCTTTAGTTTACCCATGATTGTTGTCACCAAAAGTCACCCTTGGACCTTTCTCTTTCTTATAGTTACTAAGCAAAGCCTTGTTGCCTGTCATAGTTCTAGAACAACCACTGTCAAGAAACCATGAACTAACACCCTGGAAAGATTGAATGAAAGAAGAGTTAGTGACAAAAGTAGGAATCCACTATTCAGTGGATCCCTGTGGAATGCATCTAGCTTTACACTTCATTTCAGGTTTCTTATGTATAAAAGGAATGGCTGAGTTATCATTACAAGTCCACTGTCTTGAATTCCCTTCTAAAGAACATTCAAATGCGTTATGCTCTTTGCTTCCACATTTATAACATTTTTGAGATTTTGTGGCCTTGGAGCATTGAACAACATTATTTGAATGCCTATGAGTTTTCTTATTAGTCTTCTGACAATTATCAATTATCAATTATCAGTTGACTAACTTAACCATTCAGCTTATGAAGCTTATCCTGTAAATCTCTTAGGTCTTTATTCACAGGCACCTTGGATTGATCTTTGGATTTAGAAAGTTTTTGACTAATCTTTGGGGTGGCATAAATAGGAATAATGTGAACATCATTCTTTTTACTCATAGTTTCTTCTATTGAAAGAGAGTTGGTTACTTATAGATCAACTGAGTGTTTGGAAGATGAGCTATGATCAGCTGATAGGCCATCAGCTGAGCATTTACCATCTTCTTACAAATTAGTAGATAAAGTAGTATTTGCTAATGATTTTTTCGTTTGTGAAGTACTAAGATTTTGTTGGTATATGCCCGTTGACAAGCACGAGTTAATAACGCTACCGATGAGGTATAGGCCTATTGGGTCACACACCAAGTATTGATTCCGGAAACATGATCAATCAAGAGAGAGGAAAAGGCCAAAATGGGTTTTAGCAGGATGGTACACGGGCCGTGTCCAGCCCAACAGACATGGGGCGTTTTGGCCCAATTCAAGGTCTTGTAGTTTGGGCCGACATGGCCGTGTAGATGAACACAGGCCATGTCTAGCCTATTAGACACGGGCCGTCTTAGCCTATTTGGGCCATGGACTTTGGGCCTACATGGCCGTGTTGATGAACACGGGCCATGTACGTTCGCTGTGACAGTAGAATTAACAGCTTTAAACACTATGTTTAATGGTGTTTATGTCAACTTATTGTGGTAGACAAAGAGGCTACGTTTTTCTCTTTTCAAGAACAGACTTTTGGGTTGTTCAACTTGGTTAGTTCATGCTAAGAATTCTCTCTAAGTTATTCTTCTTCTTGGTGATCATTCTTGGTGCACAAGAGAGCAAGAAATAGACTTGATTATTGCTTTGGTGTTTAACATCAACTAACTAGCATTTGGGAATCAACACAACTTGGGGTGGACTTCATTGGAGGAATTCTTGGTTGGATTCTCATAACTTGACAAGAGTTTTGTGCTTTGCTTTGTGGTACAATTCTTCCTATCTTGTTTATTTGTTTAGTTGCAATTTCATGGTTAGATTTTGGTCCATGGGAAGTATTAGTTTTCTTGGCTTTAAAATTTTGTTCTATACTTTACTTCCATTGCTACTTGATTATGCCAAACGAATACCTTCAGTGGTATCAGAGCCATATCTAACATGGCTTTGCACTATTGAGTCTAGAAAAACCATAAAAGTATTTTATTTGATGAGAAAATAGTTTTCGTAAAATGGTTTTTCATGGAGACTCTTGTTGGGATAAAATTGATATATTTGTAATCTTCATAATATTTTAGTTTTTATATTTATATATTTGTTGTAACTTGGCATGAAGTGTACACAAATATATACTTATAAATGTATATATGAATATGTGATTCAAAAATGGTTTGGTACACTAATGCATATGTACAAGGATTGTTATTTTGTGCCTTTGATGTTTTTGACAATCTTAACTAATATATATATATATATATATATATATATATATATATAAATATATTTGTATCATGGTTTTGTGTGGCACACCATGTTTCTATTTGATGCGTTTGGTTTGATTCGGTAACATGATATGCCCTTAGACCTATGTGTTGTGGTGATTGATTTATTTGGTTTTTGGCGGCCTGCGTGCTGTATTGGTGTAATATTATTTATTTATTTGTTGGTGTGGCTTGCACGCCGTTTCTTTGATTCCGTGTATTTGTATAAATAGTATAGGAATGTGACCTGCGTGTCGTTTATATATATTCTATGTATTTGTAAATAGTATAGAATATGAACCAGAGAAGTTAACGGGAGTCATGATGATGACGTCTTGGCAAGAAGGAATCAACACCCTATTTGAGGTGTTGGATTCAGTGGGAGCTTACCCAACGAGACACTACCTTGTCCCTAGGTTTTGGCCTTGTTTTCCCCGTTGTGGCTCACGGAGAAAACGCATAGGATTTTTGGGCATGTTACCAAATTATATATTTTTGCGTGGTTGTATTTTATTTTCTATGCTTGGTTTAGGAATCGCATGCTAGACAATTTTTCTTTAAAAATTAAATAAAATACAATGTTTGTTAAAATGGTTAACAATCTCGCGCGAATATAATTGACAAAGAAAAATATAAAGATGGTATTATATTTAAAAGTTCTTAAAATTGTTTTGACGCTTACTTTGTTAATTCACAAAAGGTTTTTTATAAACCGGAAACAAAATCCCGTTTTTCAAAATGTAAATCACGCACCATCCGTAAGATGACACCACCCGAATCTAACGAAACAAGGATGATTATCGAGCTAAGCACGAGTAATTCCTTGTGTAGTTGTGTGGAAGGTGAGAGGGGTAACTCGCATGATTGGTTGTCGAGCTAAGCACGAGCCACTTAATGGTCGAGAGTTCCACCCGTGTATCTTGTCGGACGTTACAATTTTAGTATATAGTTCTTGATTAGTTGTCGAGCTGAGCATGAGCTAAACAAAAACTATATATTAAGATTGGTGTAAGGAAGGGATCAAACATGCCAACCGACATAATGGATGTCAATGGATCCCGCAAGTGTCTAAAAGTTGTAATAGAGATTACAATTGGTAAAATGGTTGCCGGCCTAAATAACTTCGCCACGTGACCCGCGGTAAACCCGTCATGGTGTGAGGTGAAATAAGGTTCTTAGCCCTTGTTACAAATAATTGTTTTGTTTAAAACTATTGGTATTTATTTTAACAAGGATTTCCAAACTAACTAAAACTACTTTGCTATTTTAGATGGCGTCTTCAAGCAACACCAACACCACCAACCATTTTTCGCTAAGAGTTTTCCTTGAAAAAGAGAAACTCAATGGTAACAACTTCTTGGATTGGTTTAGGCAACTCAAGCTTGTCTTACGCCAAGAAGGGAAGATGGTTACCATAGAGGAGGCCCTACCCGAGGCTCCTACTGCCAATGCCACTCGGGCTATCCGGGACGCTTATGAGAAGCATGTCAAGGATACCGAGGACATTACTTGCCTCATCCTAAGTACTATGATCCCCGAGCTTGAAAAGCAAATGGATCATTTGAGTTCTTTTGACTTGATCGCTCAGCTTAAGGAAATGTTCCAGTAGCAAGCGAGACAAGAGAGGTTTGAGTGTCTTAAGACGGTTCTTGGTAGCAAGATGTCCGATGGCGGGAATGTGAGTGCTCACATGTTGCGCATGAAAGCAAACGTGAAGCGCATGGAATGGCTTAGGTTTACCATAGGGAGGGAGCTAGCCGTGGATTTGAACCTATGGTCCTTGCCCACTGCGTATGATCAATTCATCATGAGTTATCATATGCATAGTATGGATAAATCCATCATGGAGCTACATGGTATGCTCAAGACAACGGAGTCTAGGATGACAAAAAACAAGCCCGCCGTTCCAAATCCCGTTCTTGCTATAAGGAAAGGGCGAATCCAGAAGAAGAAGAAGTCCGCTTATACCCCTAAGGGTAAGGGGAAGGGGAAGGTTGGCGCTGCCAAGCCTGGCCCCGCTCCGGATGGTAGAGGCAAGGGGAAGATGGTTCCCCAAGCCAAAACTCCGAATGAAGCGGAATGCTTCTTCTACGGGAAGAAGGGTGTTAGGACTTATTTGTGTTTGTAGGCCTTGTGCAACTATCTTAATTATCTTGCTATTATTGCTTTGTTAGTTTAGTTCATCTTGTGTAAGGGCTTAGCCCATTTAATATTAATTGTCTAGTCCATTAGTATGTAATAGACTAGCCCAAATGTTAGATTAGAGAAATCCATCATGAAATCCCATGAGGCTTGAGGCCCATGTGCCTACTTGTATTTAAACCCTTGCAAACCTAGTTTGCAAGGTAACCTTTGCATTTCTCAGATTAATAGAAACAAACACATCTGTGTTTTCTCTCAAGCAAAGTGTTCTTCTTGTGTTCATACATTGTTCTTCATATCTTATACACATGAATCATCAGATTACTCATCTTTAATCTCATCTTTGGACCATCAAGTGGTATCAGAGCCAACTCCTTGTTGGATTGGTTCAAGATAACCTGGAAACAAAGATCAAGTGTGAAAAATCTCTCTATTCTTCACGTGAAAAACCCACTTGAGTCAAAAATCATTTTCTTCAAATCTTCTTGTTTTTCAAAGTTTTTTGAGTGTTTTAGAAGCATTTTAGGTGGAGAAATCATCTGGGTATCACCATTTTCAAAAACAAACAACATTAGTGAGCTAAATTTGAATTTTACATTTTCCAAGTTTCTTGGTGTTCTTCATGTTTTTGGCAAAAATCTAAATGATTTGTTGTTGTTTGTTGCCAAAAATGATTTAGAAAAGTGTTTTGAGGTTGGAGAAAGCATTAGGAACAAAATTTTTGAATTTACAAACACTGTTTTTGGACCTGCAAATTTTGTCTCGTACACAGTATACGCGAGGAAGAAGACAAGTTCATCTGATCCGACTTTCGGATAAGTCATCGGACTTTTATTCATCCGACTTTCGGATAAGTCATCCGACATTCGCATAAGTCATCCGACTTTCATCCATCCGAAAGTCGCATAAGCTAAAACCATCCGACTTTCATCCATCCGAAACTCGCATAAGCTAAAACCATCCGACTTTCAACCATCCGAAAGTCGCATAAGCTAAAACCATCCGACTTTCATCCATCCGAAAGTCGCATAAGCCATTCCTCCGACTTTCACCCATCTGAAAAGTCGACCCCAGTCAGGGGCTCTACCCCTTGGACCCCGCTACCAGGGGCGCTACCCCCGGACCCCCGTTGTTCCGAATTAGAATTCTTGATCTTAAAATCATTTTCACTCTAATTCGGTCAACTAAAGTCTGCCAGCCGATTTTCAAGTGTTAACTGAAAATCACAATTAACAGAATCGGTCATTCTTACAACTCTATTTTTCACACGATCAAGTTTTCAGAAAACTAATTCATTTCAAGGAAAGATCCAATTTTAAAGATGAGTTCCTCAAATTTAAATGAACTTCAATAGATATTAACTGCTAAAGAAACTGAATTAATCACCTTAAGAAATGAAAACGAGGTAATAATTCATAATCTAAAAGTAGCAAAAGTTTCGGCAGAGGAAGACTCTAAATTCCTGCAAAAGGAGAGATGTCAACTCTACTCCAAAATCAAAAGTCTTGAAGATTTGCTCATCAAACGAGACCAAACTGCACAAACCATTTTCTTGAACAAACCTAAGGATGTTAAATTTTCAAAGTGGACATATGAAGGTTTAGGTTTTGTTAATCCCCACATGAGTGACAAGATTAGTGCTAGACAACTGTACGATTTTGATAGCATAAATCTAGGGTTAACAAAGTAGATGGTATTTGTTGGACAAGTCGACGAATTCGCTGAAAAGGAACACAAGAGACGCATCTCTAAAAGAGCTTCAACCCCATATTACTACGAAAGTCTAAACCAGTCGTACATAACCGATACCTTTGAACCCACGATCTCTGATGACTACTTTCGCAGTTATTCTCAACCAGAAATGGAATCTTTACCATCAATTCTAAATCCTCCACACGAGCCTCGCATCTACATTCCCCATATAGACCTACAGAGACATCTTGAATTGGTTGAACACGAACTTGTCCATAGATCCATCGTTTTTAAGTTTGAGACTGCAATTCTCCATAATGTGATTAATCAACTTGTAAATGAAAACACTCGCATACAAAATTCCGCTGCACCAAGCACATCAGACTCACACATCCCCCACGTGGATACAGATGAGTGTTTATCATTTACCGATTCCAGTACCATCACCATCACAGATGAACTGTCCCTAACCAATTCCAAACTAGTAGGGGCAAATGAGAGAATTAAACTGCTAATAGGACTGAACGATGAAGTAAAGTCAAAATTAGCCAACTCAGAGGAAAGATGCAAAGAATATAGAGGAGAATGTATCAGTCTTGAAACCAAACTCTTGGAACTCCAATTAAAACTCAATTCTTTTGAAAATGATTTTTCCAAGTCACATACACCTGAGTCAACCACACTGAAAGGAAAGGCTAAACTCATTGAACCATGTTCATCCTATAAATTCAGCACCTCCACATCTTCCCAGTCAAGGGCTCAACGTACCAAACAACACGCAACAAAACTTCGCAAACAAACTACCAACGATGATAAGTTAGGAAGTTCTACATCTAACTTACATGTGCATCTAGGTACCAGCATGAATGGGGCAAAGAAGCAAGTGCTGGGATGGAGGAAGAAGCATCAAGAGAAGGATGCCAAACAAATTTACTGTTCTCTAAAGATTCGATTGTTATATGCGTTAATCGTGTTAAAAATCCTGTTAGTTCGGTTAAACCTGAGATGTTTTGCATGAGCGATGGTTGTATCGAAGAACATTGCTCCTTTCACCGTGCATATGACCAAGATCGTAAGGATCGTGGGATTAAACCGGTTCTATCATATAGGCCGTTCGAATCACTTCATGAACAAGCTTCCTTCGTAAATCGAAAAGGTTACAAGATAACCTATTGGCGAAAGAGACGCTCAAGCAGAGCGAGATTCCAATCAATTGACACGCCTTTGTCAAAATTGAGTAACTCACAATCACGGTTTTCCAATAAACAAAAATCAAATAAAATTTTTATAAATAATTGGACTCCAAACCGTCGATAGCACAACAATTGGAATCACGCCAATGAAGATGACGTGGGGAATCATCATCATCAAACCAATCAGAGAGGTAAACCCAAGCAAGCTTAGATTCCACAGCAGTAGTAACAATCGATCAACCACTGGAAACCCAGAGTCCCACAGTCCAGTTCACCCCCAACTGTACGAATAAACAATCGTATGATTCACCAACCGTGGAATGGAAAAGCGGAAGAGAAACCAACCAGATTTCAATTCATCCAGGATGATGTGTCACTTCCGAAGGGTTTCAACCGCGTTGTGATCGATAACGAAA
This sequence comes from Dittrichia graveolens, assembly GCA_038502395.1. Lineage (NCBI taxonomy): Eukaryota > Viridiplantae > Streptophyta > Magnoliopsida > Asterales > Asteraceae > Dittrichia > Dittrichia graveolens. The sequence goes on along the minus strand of JARJIL010000005.1, from coordinate 63,952,059 downwards.
GAGATACGACCATAACAGATAAATCAAAATTGCAGGCATTTCCATCAACCACCCAAAGACCGTCTCCTAAATGCATATGGGTTCCAATCACCAAATCAACGGAACCATTACGTAAAACAAAATCAAATTCCGTTGATAAATGCGCTTAAGTGAAAGGACCCAACTCAAACTGGGTACCTAAAATGTTGTTATATTCCATGTGCAGGTATGTAACATGTGGTACTTGGACTTCGGCTGTCCCTAACATATGACCGGGAACAAGACTTCTATGATGGATGCGCTTCATGAAAAATAAAAATAAAAAAGAATAAAGACGCTTGGTTCTAGGGAGAGTGTAATTGTCATAAAACTACACGAATACATTTCCATGCATTCGCGTAGGGGGGGGGGGAATTCGACAACTCTCTGCCTCGCTTGCATCAATGAAACAAGCACTATTCGAGGGGGAGTTTGTTGTAATTTTTGTCAGTGCGCTAGTGTACACGAATACATTAATATGTATTTGTGTAGGGGGAGAAATCATTAAAAAAACATTCAAAAATTCCAAAAACCCAAAAATATTTTCCTTTTCAAAGTTTATTTTTGCTGCAAGAAGGTATACACTCATTGATCAAATCCTATACCTTACTTGCTCCTTGTTGATCTTTTGCAAGATCTTTTCTCTTTGCATCTCATATAGCATTGTGTTTTCCTTCCACATAATTCATTCGTGTGTCACTGTCATATTTGCGAAAGTACAAATGATCAAAATGGCACTATGAGTGAGGGAGTGTAGGCATTTTATACTCCTATGATCAATCCAGAACCGGAAGGACCTGCCCTAGGAGCTCACCGTACACTAGAAAGTGATAGTAAGGGTAACTTACTAGGTCATCTAGGTGAGTGGAATTAGTTATCAAGGGATACTGATTGGTGTGCAGAGGTAAAATTAAAAAGAAGGGATGGAACTGAAGATGAGGGTACAAATGATCAACACATTTATTAAGCTTACCTTTTCAAATCATTCTAAAAATTTTGTGCTACACAAATCCATAATTGTTCGTATACTTTGATTGTACAAATCTTTCTTGTCAATCACTTTCAACAGATTCTTTCTTGAAAATCATTCTTGTTGAAAAGCATTCATTATGATTGCTCATACCATCAAAGAACAAGTGTCCTAGTGTATCCAAACATAGATACAAATATTTCATTCTGGAAAGAGAGATCGAGGGAGAAGTTGAAAAATAAGAAAAGAGCTGAGGGTGAGACAGGATCAAAAGAAAAGAAAGATCCTCACTAAACAGTGTCAATCTGGGTAGCCACATCTACTACTAGTTTTATACTAGTATTGAAATAGACATCATGGACCCAGTGATACAATGCATTTACCCCACCCAGCTACTCAATTATCTCTTAAAAGATAATTGTTTCAACTTTTCACGGAGAAATATCACATTTCTATTGACATCTCATTTGGAGATTGTTGATATTGAAACAAGGGGGACATACAGCTCCGGTCCTCGTCTTTTTTCATGCACTTCTTGAGTCTAGAACCAATTGTAATATTATTTTCTTCTAGGACACGTATGGAATCAATTGCCTGTCTATGACAGTGTCGGAACATCTCGAGTAATATCATTTGATATTTACGGTGATAGATGGAAATCCTACCAGTGCTAACATCAAGCCAACACTGAACGTAGGTCCCTCGGTTAATTTTAACTGACATGTTAACGGGAAATCTATGTAATCCCGGTGCTACAAAGGATGCGTTAATTGTAATAAATTTCTGATATACTCTTGTAAAAATAATGCTAAAAACCACTAAATGCAAAATTGTTCAAACAACCAAAGGTGTTTTACTTTAGGTTACTGGTGCGAGATGGAAGACAGAAGAAAAAGGATGTCATTGCATGCTTTAAAGATCAAGGTTCTCATCAAGAAATTGAAGAGTCAAGACTTCAAGATGAGAAGACATTCCAAAGTCATCAAATTTTATTCCCACAAAGCTTCACAAGAATGCAGAAAGAAAAAGAATATCTGCATTATCAAAATGGGAGAGATTCAACAAAAGCCAAAGAGGCAGATGAAATCCGCTAGTTGTCGAATTCTGCAATATATGTCGGATTCTGTTAGTCTGTCGGAATCCGCATGTATGTCGGATTTCGCTATAATGTCGGATTCAGATAGCACGTCGGATTTCCCCATGTGTCGGATTCCGCTAATATGTGTTGGAATTCTGTAATCCGCAAGGATAGTGTCGGATTTCCCAAAATCCGACAGTCATGGCGGATTTATGCTAATTCCGGATTTGGAATCCCTATGTTTATTCTTTGTGTATGTAGATGATTGATGTAAGTAATAATGTTTTAGGTGAACTTGTCGTATTAAGTAAAGCAGAAGTGAAATAACTATCTATTCTAAGCTACCCAGGTGAGTACCGACTTTCGTAAGCCTCAGTAGAGGAAAACTTACTTGCTATATGTATTACATATGATTTAAAGATGTTTAAAGTTACATGTATGTTTAAAAGTAAATACGTAAGCTTTGTCATGCTACTTTGATGTACTATGCCATGTTAAATACTTGGTGAATATGAGTTAAGTGCATGCCAGCGGAATCTAGAATTGGAGCCAACTAGTTTAAATGAATGATTTGTGTGATACTGATCCAGAATGGATCAATTATGTGAAAGCTTAATGATATGTATGTTAGGGTTCCAGAATGGATCCATAATGCTGAAATGAATGACTATGCATGCTTAATGAATTAAATGAATATGCATGCTAAGTGAATGATCCAGATTGGATCGACTATGTGTATGTGAAAAGTTCACGGACATCTTCAAGCATGGTTAAGGTTAGCCGGATAGCTGGATCCGAGGGACCCTTGATCAGGAGATTCGGGATTTAACGGTGATTCAAGGTAACATTCCGGATCGTAGGTTCTGCAGAACTGCCGTGCCTTATATCTTGAGGGGTAATTAGCTGGTTGTAGTTGAGTTGCCTAAGGAGCCTATGGTTCCGTAAACGATGCTTGGTGGACTTCTTTATGCTCCCCCACCAACGCGGATGGTCGTGTCTAATCCCCCGGTTTATTGTTGTTGAGCGTGACTAGCTATCTTGCAAGAAATGACTTATACCGATCTTATCAGCACACCGCAATGTGATAGGATTGCATTGTATGCTTATTCCTGTGATGCATGACTTGCTTTATTGATGCTTATGTTAAGTTTGTACTCACTAGCTAAGCGTATAGCTAATGGTGCCATGTTGATCCTTTTTGCAGATAAAGTATAGGTGGCCTGGTGAGCGGGGTTGCCTTCTGCTGGATATTTATTGTGGGTTGGAACACTTTATGTTGTAATGTGATATTATGGTCGGTTGCTATGTTAGAGTAACACCAAACACTTGATACAAAGTTTTGATTGTAACTAACTGATTTAAACCTTTTTGGTTTAATTTCCGCTGCATAACCTAATGTTATTTAATCATGATTGAGTTCACGTTTACGAAAAACGCAAATTTTTGCTAATTTTGGTGTTTGCAAAGCCGGTGTTACAAGTACGTATCAGAGCCTAAGTTTGAGGGAATTGGGTACTTGCGAGAGTATTCAATCTCAAACTCGGGCCCGACCATAGTAAAGTGTTCCTTATGGGTGGATTGAGTATGAGAGTTGCATGCATATTACTTGCTATAATATAGCTTGTCAAGTACGATAAGCAAGTGTAGTAGAATATTAAATACTCTTCTTTATCATATAGAAAAGTTAAGTTAAAGATGTTTGTTGAACGCGGAAACACTGAGCAAGCTCTGAAAGAGATGGAGGATGAGGCTTCTCACATGCCTCATCAAGCTGAAGATGAACGCTCTCAGCATAATGCTGGTGGCGAAAGACCTGATCCATACCAAATGGCATATATAAAGCGTTTGGAAGAAGAGCTACGTATTTGTAAAGAGATCTTGTTGCAGACTACTCTTGGCAAACCACGCAAGACTTGTACTTATAAATTTTTTTTGTTGTGTAAGCCTCCGACGTTCGAGGGGAGTTATAACCCCACAGTTACGATTCAATGGCTTCGTGAAATGGAGCAAATGTTTGAATCTTGTGAGTGTGAACCAGAGTATTGCGTGAAATATGCAGTACGCATGTTGAAGGGTCGCGCCATTTTCTGGTGGGACACCGTGAAGGCCTTTGTTAGTAAAGAGGTGTTGAGTGCTCTTTCTTGGGAGCAGTTTTCCGAGAAGTTGTTAAAGAAGTACTACACATTGTACGACATGGAGCGGATGGAAAGAGAGTACGACATGGAGTGGATCGAAAGAGAGTTCAACAGTCTCCAAAAGGGAGATAAGCCGATGGAAGATCTTATCACCGCTTTCACTGATAAGATGAGATTTGTTCCGCACCTGATACCAGACGAGACCACTAAGAAAAGACGGTTTGTGGCAACCTTGCCGCTGCAATTTCGCGCCCATGTGCGGCAGCTGCAACTCTGGATCGGGCATTTGAAGTGGCCCGACAAATGGAAGGTGATCAAATTCAGTGCAGGGGCAAATTTTCCAGTGGGAGTAACAAAAGAAAGTTTCAGCGATCTCAAAAATCGGGTCCTTCAAAAGGACAATCCTCTAGAGGTGGAAAGACTAATACTTCTAAGAAACCAAAACCTGACAATCCTTGGTGTTCTTCATGCCAAACTTATCATTCTGGGGAGTGTTCTGCAACAACCAGAATATGCAGCAGGTGTGGGCAGAAGGTGCATTCGGTGAACGAGTGCCGATATAAAGAAGATGTTTGTTACCGGTGTCGCAAGCCCAGTCACAAGATGGTAGAGTGTCCTGAAAGGCAAAGCTCGGGAGCAGGTGGGTCTTCTGGAGGGCAAAAGAGAGACAGTGCGCCTCGTGCGAAAGGGAGGGCCTTTCAAATGACGGTAGAAGAGGCGAAGGCAGCAGGGGATGTCATCACTGGTACATTCCTTATTAACAATATTCCTACATGTGTGTTATTCGATTCAGGAGCAACATATTCTTTTGTGTCTGTGGCGTGTCGTAAAAGACTTCAATCGCCTGTTGTTCCATTAGATGAGCCACTTAATGTAGAAGTTGCTGATGGTAAAGTAGTCTCGGTTATCAAGAAAGTTCCTATTAGTGTTATCTATATTGATGGGAGTAGTATCACTATCTCGTTTTTCATAATGCCTATTGCGGGCTTCGATGTACTAATTGGAATGGATTGACTCAGCAAGCGTGATACTGAGATTCTCTGTTCCAAAAAGATGATTAAGATCCCGCTTGCTAATGGATCTTATGCAGTAGCTCGAGGAGAATGACGGGAGTCTGATATTACTGTTATCTCTGTCATTAAAGCTCAAAAGTCTATCTCCAAAGGTTGTGACTCTTACTTAGCATATGTTATTGATGCTACGATGGAGAAACGACCAGTTCGAAATATTAGAGTAGTTTCTGATTTCCTTGAAGTATTTCCTGAAGAACTGCTGGGTTTACCTCCGGTCAGAGATGTCGAGTATAAAATCGAATTTATTCTTGGAGCTACACTTGTAGCTAGATCTACGTATCGTCTCGCTCCTTCTGAAATTGGCGAGATGATGACTCAAATTCAGGAGTTGCTAGAGAAAGGTTTCATCAGTCCGAGTTCCTCGCCTTGGGGAGCTCCCGTGTTATTCGTCAAGAAGAAGGATGGAATGATGCGTATGCGTATAGATTACAGGGAGCTTAACAAGCGAACTGTAAAGAATAAGTATCCCCTTCCACGAATCGATGATCTTTTTGATCAATTATAGGGAGCTACTTACTTCTAAAATTGATCTCCGTTCGGGGTACCATCAAGCCCGAGTTCATGAAGAAGATATTCTGAAGACTGCTTTTCGAACTCGTTACGGTCATTTTGAATTCTTGGTCATGCCATTCGGCTTAACCAATGCTCCTGCTATCTTCATGGATCTAATGAATCGTGTTTGTCATCCATTTCTTGATAGATCCGTGATTGTTTTTTATTGATGTTATTCTTGTCTATTCGAAGATTGAAGCTGCTCACGAGCTCCATCTTCGTTAGGTTCTCGAAACTCTCAAACGAGAACAATTGTACGCTAAGTTTTCTAAGTGTGACTTCTGGCTTAGGGAAGTGCATTTCCTTGGCCATGTCATTTGTCAAGATGGTGTCAAAGTAGATCCAGCTAAGGTGGAGGCTGTGATGAATTGGGGGGGTTCCTCGAACTCCTTCCGAAATTAAAAGTTTCCTTGGCTTGGCTGGCTACTATCGCGATTTATTCGCAATTTCTCTAAACTTGCGGGTCCGTTGACTTAGATGACTCGTAAGGATGTAGCGTATGTCTGATCGGAAGCTCAAGAGGAAGCTTTTCAGACCTTGAAGCGGTTGTTGAGTGAACCTCCGATCCTCACCTTGCCTGATGGCTCAGAGGACTTCACCGTCTATTGTGATGCCTCATACGCAGGCTTGGGTTGTGTCCTTATGCAAAGATATAAGGTGTTTCCTTATGCCTCTTGGCAATTGAAATCTCACGAAAAGAACTACCCAACGCATGATCTTGAACTTGCTGCTGTTGTGTTTGCACTGAAATTATGGAGGCATTACCTTTATGGCACGAAGTGTATGATATGCACTAATCATAAGAGTTTACAGTATGTCTTTTCCCAGAAAGAACTCAATATGCGGTAGCGCCGTTGGTTGGAGTTAATTAAAGACTTCAATTTTGAAATCCGTTACCATCCTGGTAAAGCCAACGTTGTAGAAGATGCTTTGATCTGTAAAGGACTAGCAGCAGAAGCAAAGTTTATGAAAATCACAGTGATATCAGATTTGATTGCAAAGCTAAAAGACGCCCAACAGTTAGCTTTGCAAGAAGATAATCTGAAAGCTCTAACGATGAAGAAGTTGAAAGACTAGATGGGTGAAGATAATCGTGGGTTGAAGGCTTTTCAATCCAGGATTTGGGTACCTCTTATTGGAGGTAATCGTGAGCTGATTTTGCAAGAAGCTTACAAGTCAAAGTTGTCTATCCATCCGGGAATCACCAAGATGTACTATGACTTGAAGAGGTTGTATTGGTAGCCAACTCTTAAGAAGGACATTGCTTCATTTGTGGAGAAATGTCAAATATGTGCGCAGGTCAAGACGGAACACCAAAGGCCTTACGACAATCTGCAATATCTTGATATTCTGGAATGTAAGTGGGATCGTATCATGATGGATTTCGTGACAAAGCTGCCTAAGACATTCAGAGCGCATGATATGATATGGGTCATTTTTGACCGATTAACTAAAAATGCTCATTTCCTGGCAACGAACGAGTCTGCTTCATTGACTCGTTTGGCTCAGCTTTACATCCATGAGATTGTATCACGTCACGGTCTTCCTTGTTCAATTATTTTTGATCGTGACTCTCGATTTGTATCTAACTTCTGGCAAAGTTTGCAACGTGAGTTAGGCACTCGTGTTCATCTGAGCACTGCCTATCACCCACAGACCGATGGCCAATCTGAACGAACGATCCAGACACTGAGAGATATGCTTTGGGCGTGTATTGGAATGCCACCATACGAGATGCTATATGGGAGACGTTGTCGTACTCCGACTTGTTGGTTGGAGCCTGGAGAAAAGCAGATTGCTGGACCTGAAATTTTCCGATCACATCAGATAAAGTGAATGTGGCTCTAGAGAAGCTGAAAGCAGCCCGAGACCGACAAAAGATGTATGTGGATCCTAAACGTCGTCCCGCTACATTTGATGTTGGTGATCGTGTATTCTTGAAGGTTTCTCCTTGGAAAGGCGTCATTCGTTTTGGGCGCAAGGGGAAGCTAATTCCACGTTTCATAGGCCCATTCAAAATCGTGCGTAAAGTCAATGATCAAACGGTAACTCTTGAGCTGCTGCCTGAGCTAGCTGGGATTCATGATACCTTTAAAGTGTGCTACTTACGCAAGTGCAACGTTGAAGATGAGCAAATTCTCCCATTGCAATAACGGAAGGTTGATTCTTCTAAGCGACTCGTAGAACAACCTGTTGAAATTCTTGATAGCAAAGTCAAGAAGCTACAAAAGAAGATGATCAAGTTGGTTCTTGTTAAATGGAAGCACAACTTAGGCCCAAACCTAACATGGGAAGTCGAGGACGAGATGAAGACAAGATACCCTCACCTGTTTATCACTGAGTAGATTCCGAGGATGGAATCTTCTTAAGGGGGTAGATTTGTAACATCCTCGATTTAGGCCTAGTTGTAAAACGTTATAAGTATACGTAAGTTAGTGAATTATGTAAAGGGTCCAAGTTGAATAATTATATGTAAGTCAATTACATTAATGAAAATATATTTGTGTTACTTGTTAAATGAATATATATATATATATATGTATTTTGTGTAATGTATATATATATATATATATGTAAATATAGTAAAAGAAAAATAAAATAAAAGAAAAAGAAAAAGGTCCAGAGGCGGTTGCCTCTGGATGTGGTTTTATATATGTGTGTATGTGCACTTTGACTATGATAGTCAAAGTTGGTAGAACATACAAACACACACATACGTCTTTTTCTCTCTCAGAATTCTTGAAGATTGGAGGTTTAGGATATTGTTGAATCAAACAAAGGTAAGCTAATGTTTCTCATGAAATTTAAACATGTTTGAAATCGGTTTTGTGCTTGAATTATAACTAAAACTCAAATTCATGCAAAACACCATTGAAGAACACTCAAAGCTTACTTCACAAGTGGGTTTTGTTTGTTTGGTGTTCTTGTTTGGATTTGATAAGTTTGTGAAATGCAATCCTGAAAATGAATTAAGAAGGTGGCGGGATTCCTGCGTATGAATGTGTCGGATTCCGCAATATATATCGGAATCCGCAAGTTTATCAAATCCCCTAGTCGGAATCCGCTAGTGTGTCGGATTCCGCTAGAATGTCAAATCCGCAAGTTTGTCAAATCCGCAAGTTTATCAAATCCGCAAGTTTGTTAAAATCCGCTAGTTGTCGGATTCCGTTAGTCTGTCGGAATCCGCATGTATGTCAGATTTTGCTAATGTGTCGGATTCCAATAGCATGTCAGATTTCCCCATGTGTCGGATTCCGCTAATATGTGTCGGATTCCGTAATCCGCAAGGATAGTGTCGGATTTCCCAAAATCCGACAGTCATGGCGGATTTATGCTAAGTCCGGATTTGGAATCCCTATGTTTAATCCTTGTGTATTTAGATGATTGATGTAAGTTGTTGTATTAAGTAAAGCAGAAGTGAAATAACTATCTATTCTAAGCTACCCAGGTGAGTACCGATTTCCGTAAGCCTCCGTAGAGGAAGACTTACTTGCTAAATGTATTACATATGATGTAAAGATGTTTAAAGTTGCATGTATGTTTAAAAGTAAATACGTAAGCTTTTCCATGCTAATTTGATGTACTATGCCATGTTAAATACTTGGTGAATATGAGTAGGATATTATGTGAAAGCTTAATGATATGTATGCTAGGGATCCAGAATGCATCCGTAATGCTGAAATGAATGACTATGCATGCTTAATGAATTAAATGAATATGCATGCTAAGTGAATGATCCTGATTGGATTGACTATGTGTATGTGAACAGTTTGTGGACATCTTCAAGCATGGTTAAGGTCAGCTGGATAGCTGGATCCCAGGGACCCTTGATCAGGAGATTCGGGATTCAACGGTGATTCGAGGTAACATTCCGGATCGTAGGTTCTGTAGAACCGCCGTGCCTTATATCATAAGGGGTAATCAGCCGGTTGTAGCTGAGTTGCCTAAGGAGCCTATGGTTCCGTAAACGATGCTTGGTGTACTGCTTTATGCTCCCCCACTAGCGCAGATGGTCGTGTCTGCTCCCTTTGTTTATTGTTGTTGAGCGGGACTAGCTATCCTGCAAGAAATGACTTATACCGATCTTATCAGCACACCGCAATGTGATAGGATAGCATTGTATGCTTATTCCTGTAATGCATGACTTGCTTTATTGATGCTTATGTTAAGTTTGTTCTCACTAGCTGTAACACCCGCAAACCCGGGCTAGTGGATTAGCGGGTTAGCGGTATGTGATTTCGTATTATTTGCATTTATTTGGTTAAGTGATTATGTGGCTATTTAGAGTTAAATGATATATATTATAATTAAATATATATATATATATATGTTAATAAATGTTACTGGAAGAGAAATAAAAGAAAAGTTTATGTATGTATGGTTGTATGTATGTATGTAGGGGTATGGATAAGTCTAAACAAAGCCACCTCATGCTTGATATTTTTCAAAAAGGTGTGTACGTGTATAGATCTGTTCACTTTCCTCAAAGTGAAAAAGTGTGTGTGTGTGTTGGGAGCAAAACCTCTTGTGAAGAAACCTCAAGCTTCCAAACTTGAAATGTCAAAAGTATAGGATTTGTGTTTGTAAATTCAAGAAGAAGGTTAGTATGTGTTTATATCATGTTATAATTTGTTTTGATGCATGAATCTGTTGAAATCCATGAGTACATGAAGAACTACCATTAATGGAGCTTGAAGCTCAAAGTTGATAAGTGAGTTTTGTTGATTTGGTTGTTTTTAATTGTTTAAAAGTGTTCACGACGCTTGAATATGTGTTCTTGAAAGTTATATGCATATTAGAAGTGTTTTGTTTCTAAAAATAAGGTTTTAGTTAAGAATTATATGAGTTTTGGTTGGCTGGAATCGAATTTGAGGAAGAAGATGAAGTGCAGACAGAAGATCGCGGCGCGACATTTTAAGGTTGTGGCACGATCCCGGCGAATTCTCAAATCTGAGAGACGAAATCCGATATTTACAAACCCCGGCGGATTCTCAGGAAGTTTACTGTTTTTGCTTTTGTTCGTGTTGGGCATGATGGTTTATCACGTACATAATTATATTAAGTTGTTTACAAGTAATAGAGATATAAATATATGTGGATAGACATATTTACGAATCGAGACTGATTTTAGTTTGTTGTGTTCTCAGGAACTAGGAATACTCAGTGATATTAGACAACTGAGCAAACGCGATTGTGGACTGAGGTGAGTGAAAGTTTACTCACGGGTGGTAATGGTTGTAATGATATGAATTGTTTGATTTGAGGAATGTTTGATATGCAATGATGGATTGTTGTTTATGAAATGCGATTATAGACTGATGAGTTTGGTATGCGAATATAGATTGTTTAGTTTTGATATGCCATGATAGGCTGTTAGTATGCTAATTGTTAATCAAGAGTTATATATTCGCATACGTGTTGTATGTGATAAAGTTATAATTGTGTTTATGGTTGGATGTGTATCTGGAACGTTTGAGAACCAACTTCTGTTGAAACGAGTTGGTAGTGATCAGCTTTTGTGAAAGGGCTGGTTGGGGTCAGCTGCTGTTGAAAGAGTTGGGCTCGTCTGCGGTTGGTTGAGTAGTGGTAGTCCTCTTGATGCATACGTTGTATCAGAGGGGAATTTCACTATGCCGATCGGCAGAGGTCTATTGGTAAACCTTTACTTTGGCCCGCAATGGTTGTAGGTTGGGCAGAACCACCGGTCCTCCGGATTTGAGAGATTTTTGAATTGACGGATTGTTGGTGATTGTTGCTCAGAAGTTCAGTTGTGAACTGTTGTTGTTGTTAGCTTGTTTGTTGCTTCCATTCACTTAGCTTTGTGCTAATTCCTCACGGTTGATTTCTTTTCGCAGGTTTGGCTGTTTAGCTGTGTGTGTAGGAAAGGAGAATTTGACCAACGCTCTGATATTATGTTCTGAGAAGAGACGAGCCGTGTTTTATAAACATTTTTTTTGTAACACAACTTGATGTAGTACTATGTGAATAGTACTTTGTACTTTGTGGGTGTTTGTTTTAATGAAATCAGTAAACGCTTCCGAAGCGATTTTAAAAAAATGGCTTGAGAATTTAAGGTGTTACAAGTTGGTATCTGAGCCTTGGTTTGGCGATGCAGGCGTGGCTAGAGTGTTGCATTCTCAAGTCTTGGCTCGTGTTGGGTCAAACTTTCCTTTAGGGGAATTAGAATGAATTGGAGATGTTGTGTGTTAGTATGCTATGTACTAACGGTTTATCTAATGAGTTTGTGAGATGATGTGATTGTGCATATATGGCTGACAGAGATACCCCTGCTGATACTCCTCTGACCCAAGAAGTGGCTAGAACTTCAACGGTGGATGTTTTGAATATATCAGGTCAAGTTGGTACTTCAGGTTGTGAACCTGGAACTGATCAGAGTAAATATATTTTCAAGCTGGAAAGTGAACTTCGGGAAATCAGAAATGCTATGTGTAACATGGAACGAGAAAGGATTATTCAGAATGAACGAATTGAGATTCCTACGCCTATTACTACTCAAGCTACAACTGTGCCAGTTACGATTCCATTTCCTCCAATATCACAAGTGACACAACAACCAAGCTTTCATCCTTTTACTACTCAAGGAGCTTATCCTTTTGCGTATCCAGGATTCAAACCACCATGTTCATATAAGCAATTCTTGGATTGTAAACCTTCAGAGTATTATGTAAGTACAGACCCTAATATAACTTCAAATTGGTTGCGAGAAATGGTAAAGGCTTTTGATGCGTGTAATTGCGAGGATGAATTGAGAGTTTGTTTTGCGATTCGTATGCTTAAAGGAGATGCAATGGTTTGCCGGGATTCCCTTACAAGTCATTTTTCGAAACAACAACAAGACAATGTGACTTGGGATCAGTTTCAGGAGAAACTATGTGAACAATATTGTAATACTTTTGAGATAGCTCGTATCAAAAGAGAATTTATGGAGTTGCATATGACTGGTGACATGTCTGTGGATGAACTAATCAAACAATTCAACGAGAGATTGCGTTTTGTGAAGCAATGGGTACCTGATGAGGCATCAAAGATACAACACTTTGTGGGAGCCTTGCTTTCGGAGTACCGTAATGCTACCAGATGGGCTAGCACATTGTCGCAAACATTTACCTTAGCCAAATCAGCTGAAGGTGATATGAAGGCTAGAGATAGAATAAATCGAGATTAGATTTCTCAACAGAAATTCCAAATGGAACAATATAACGTTGAAAAGCAAAGAGGGCAGGGTAGCCAAAGTAAAAGAAACTTGAAACATATATCTGTGTTTGATGAACCTAATCAACGAGTGTCACGGTGTGGGAAGTGTAAATCTCACCACACATGACCATGTATGCCTCAGACTATGCGGTGTCTTACATGTGGGCAGTTTGGCCATGAAATGAAAGAATATCGTTTCTCACGAAAGGTATGCTGGATTTGTTTTGAGGAAGATCACCGAGCAAGAGATTGTAATGTTAGCAAGGAATTTGAGTCAGGGTCAGGAGTTGGGGCAGGTGGGAGATCCTCGTCAGCAAGTGGACGAAAGAGAAAGAACCCTTCTGTTCAAGAGGGTAGAATTTTCAACATGATGGCTGATGATATTGCCTATACTGATGATGATGTAACGGGTACGTTTTGATAACCTCTATACTTGTACGTGTGTTTATTAACTTTAGAGTTAATTGTGAATTTTTGATGCCCATGTGTGCTAAGTATGTTTGCTTACTTCTAAAGAGGATGATTCTTTAGAAGTAGAGATAATTGAAATTATGTTATCTAAATCGTGATTTTATCTTATGCTATTGTCAGAAAGTGATATAATGGTACGCATGTGATAGTGATAACTGAGATTATGAGTTGTTATTAAACCTAATGAATAAAGATAAATTATGATATTGAAAGATGAATTTAAAGGGATTTATGATACGTTGAGATATTGTATTTATTGGATTAATATATGTTGTTATGCTATGAAATTTGAAGAATAGTCTACGTCCTGCGATAGTTAAAGATTCTTGAGAGTAATGATTCAATTTATGATTTAAAGACTGCAGCAGATACATTTGTAGTGATTATATGGAAAATTTTGATTATAAAGAAAAGTATATGTGTGACTTAATTGTTAAGTAGAACAGTGGATGTTTATACAGATGAGTTGAACATGTGGTAAAGATAACGTTTAGAATAAATTGAAGAATGTGAATGAGAGATTTAATATCACATCGGAGAGATAAATTGATGTTAGACATGTTGAGATGCAAGGGAATTAATGATGATAACATTGGTATTATGCGAAGTGAATATACTTGATTTAGTGGATGAAATTGGTATTGCCTATACTGGAAGTTGATGGATTAAATGATTGAAATTATCAAGTATAAGGAAGAGAAAAGAGGAATTAATTGCCGAAACATGTGGAATGAAGACTTATAGACCCTGGTGTATATGTGCCTTTGCTTGAAATTGGAGAATTATTTGGATGAAAACTTATGAATCTATATTGCAAGTGCATTTGGAAGGGCTGAACTGTATAATGCCAGAAAAGTATTGTATTGATAACCTGCTAAGAAGGGTAGACAAGATATATTTCGTGGAAATGTGATGTGATTGTGAATGAATCAAGGTAGAGTATCAGAGATTTGTAAACTGTAGAGATAATTTGAGATATCAGAGTGGTGATGATAACAAGCTATGATGAAGTTTATATGTAATTTACTATATATGAAAGAAATTCGGATATATTCTGAGTGATTATGATTGTTCAGTAAGAAGTATGTGTATTCTACCACCAATGGGATGGCATTCGTGAGCAAAATTCTATATTGATGAGATGAATCGAATGCGTGAAGTTATATACTTAGAGACTTCTGACGGAAATTAAAAAGTTTGATTAAACTTTGAAATGAGTTTACTGTAGGAGTTGGGACGTGAGAAAAGTAGTATGACTGAATTCTTATTGGATAGTTGAGTAGAAAGAGTTGTACTGATATATGAGAATGAATTGTTTTTGTGTGTTGGATTTTGATGATTCGAGGAATTCATAATCAAACTGATTAGATAAATTTGATGTGACTTTTATTGGATGGATGTTAAAAATATCAGTGTGAGTTGTTATGTATCATGGTAATGTTTTGATAATATTTTGGCATGATTAGTTAAAAGCAAGAGTGAAGCAATACGTGGAATTCGTTAATAGAGATAAATAGGTTAATGTGAACAAGTATTCAAGAGATGTGTTGATATTGTCTAAATGAGTAACTGTGAAAGAAAATGGTTGAGAGGCAGATTATCAAGTCTATTAGTTATATGCTGAATTGATGAAGAGATTGAAAAGAAGAGTTGTCGACTTCTGGTAATTGCAATATGACAAAGATATGTAGAAAGGGATTTCTGTGTGATGGTAAGATGGAAATGCATATGAGTTACAAATGACTTGACAATCAGAAATAAATATAAAGAGTGGATTTTTTCCGTTTGATGTGTGCTATGGGATTCCGAGGACGGAATCCTCTGAAGGAGGGAAGATTTGTAACACCCGCAAACCCGGGCTAGTGGATTAGCGGGTTAGCAGTATGTGATTTCGTATTATTTGCATTTATTTGGTTAAGTGATTATGTGGCTATTTAGAGTTAAATGAATTAACTAATGAATTAAAATATATATATATATATGTTAATATATATATATATATATAAATGTTACTCGAAGTGAAATAAAAGAAAAGTTTATGTATGTATGGTTGCATGTATGTATGTAGGGGTATGGATAAGTCTTAACAAAGCCACCTCATGCTTGAAATCTCAAAAGTATAGGATTTTTGTTTGTTAATTCAAGAAGAAGGTTAGTATGTGTTTATATCATGTTATAATTTGTTTTATGCATGAATCTGTTGAAATCCATGAGTACGTGAAGAACTACCATTAATGGAGCTTCAAACTCAAAGTTGATGAGTGGGTTTTGTTGATTTGGTTGTTTTTAATTGTTTAAAAGTGTTCATGATGCTTGAATATGTGTTCTTGAAAGTTATATGCATATTATAAGTGTTTTGTTTCTAGAAATAAGGTTTTAGTTATGAGTTATATGAGTTTTGGTTGGCTGGAATTAAGTTTGAGGAAGAAGATGAAGTGCAGACAGAAGATCCCGGCGCGACCCCGGCAGCTTCTCAAATCCGAGAGACGAAATCTGATATTTACAAATCCGACCTTGTAAAATCCGACAATTGTAAATCTGACCCTGAGAATCCGATTATTGGAAAACCAATACCCAAATCCGATACTTAAAATCCCGAAATCGAAATCCGACGGCGTCGCGGCACGACGCATATGTTGGTCGCGGCGCGACCGGGGCTGTTTCAGGAAGTTTACTGTTTTTGCTTTATGTTCATGTTGGGCATGATGGTTTATCACGTACATAATTATATTAAGTTGCTTACAAGTAATAGAGATATAAATATACGAAGACTCAGTGAGATTAGATAACTGAGCAAACGCGATTGTGGACTGAGGTGAGTGGAAGTTTACTCACGGGTGGTAATGGTGGTAATGATATGAATTGCTTGATTTGAGGAACGTTTGATATGCAATGATGGATTGTTGTTTATGAAATGAGACTATAGACTGATGAGTTTGATATGCGAAGATAGATTGTTTAGTTTTGATATGCCATGATAGACTGTTAGTCTGCTAATTGTTAATCAAGAGTTATATGTTCGCATACATGTTATATGTGATAAAGTTATAATTGTGTTTATGGTTGGATGTGTATCTGGAACGTTTGAGAACCAACTGCTGTTGAAACGAGTTGGTAGTGATCAGCTTCTGTGAAAGGGCTGGTTGGGGTCAGCTGTTGTTGAAAGAGCTGGGCTCGTCTGCGGTATGTTGAGCAGTGGTAGTCCTCCTGATGCATGCGTTGTATCAGAGAGGAATTTCACTGTGCCGATCGGCAGAGGGCTATCGGTAAACCTTTGCTTATCCCCGCACTGGTTGTAGGTTCGGCAGAACCACCGGTCCTCCGGATTTGAGAGATTGTTGAATTGACGGATTGTTGGTGATTGTTGCTCAGAAGTTCAGTTGTGAACTTTTGTTGTTGTTAGCTTGTTTGTTGCTTCCATTCACTTAGTTTTGTGCTAATTCCCCACGGTTGATTGCTTTTTGCAGGTTTGGCTGTTTAGCTGTGTGTGTGGGAAAGGAGAATTCGACCAACGCTCTGATATTATGTTTTGAGAAGAGACGAGCCGTGTTTTATAAACATTTTTTTTGTAACACAACTTGATGTAGTACTTTGTGAATAGTACTTTGTACTTTGTGGGTGTTTGTTTTAATGAAATCAGCAAACGCTTCCGTAGCGGTTTTAAAAAAATAGCTTGAGAATTTACGGTGTTACACTAGCTAAGTGTATAGCTAATGGTGCCATGTTAAACCTTTTTGTAGATAAAGAATAGGTGGCCTGGTGAGCGGGGTTGTCTTCTGCTAGATATTTATTGTTGGTTGGAACACTTTATGTTGTAATGTAATATTATGTTCGGTTGCTATGTTAGAGTAATACCAAACACTTGATACAAAGTTTTGATTGTAACTAACTGATGTAAACCTTTTTGGTTTAACTTCCGCTGCTTAACCTAATGTATTTAATAGTGATTGAGTTCACGTTTATGAAAAACGCAAATTTTTGCTAATTTTGGTGTTTGCAAAGCCGGTGTTACATAGATGATATAATATTTGGATCTACAAATTTGGAACTTTGTAAAAAGTTTTCTAACTCATGTCAGATAACTATCAGATGAGCATGATGGTTAAATTAAACTATTTTCTTGGTTTACAAATTAAACAAGAGGTTGATGGTATTTTCTTACATCAAACAAAGTACATTAATGATTTACTCAAAAAGTTTGAGTTTGAAAATTGTTCTTCAATGAAAACACTTATGTGTACTTCTATTAAGTTAGGAAAGGAAACTGATGGAAAATCAATGAACATTATTGCTTATAGAGGAATGATTGGGTCACTTTTATACCTCACTACAAGTAGAACAGATATAATGTTTTCAACATGTCTCTATACAGTATATGAAGCAGATCCAAATGAATCACATCTTGCTGCTGTTAAAAGAATATTCAGATATCTCAAAGGAACTCCTAATCTTGGTCTTTGGTATCCCAAAGACTCAGATTTTGAGTTAGTTGGGTATTCTGATTCTGATTTTGCAGGGTGTACACTAGACAGAAAAAGTACTTCAGGTGGTTGTCAACTTCTAGGTGGAAGATTAATAAGTTGGTCTAGTAAGAAACAAAATTCTGTGTCAACATCTACTACAGAGCAGAATACATTGCTACAGGAAGCTGTTGTGCTCAAATTTAGTGGTTACAAAATGTAACACCCCAAAGATTAAAAGTTGTTATGGCTAAGCATTGTAAAAGATTAGGGGTGTTTATAAAACTAAAGGGGCTAAAATTGTCCTTTTAAAAGATGATAAGTCCAGGGGCTGATTGGTAATTTTTGAAAAGT
The DNA here is from genome assembly GCA_038502395.1 of Dittrichia graveolens. NCBI lineage: Eukaryota > Viridiplantae > Streptophyta > Magnoliopsida > Asterales > Asteraceae > Dittrichia > Dittrichia graveolens. The sequence goes on along the minus strand of JARJIL010000005.1, from coordinate 63,933,733 downwards.
TCTATTATATATATAAGTGTTGTAGTTGACTTAGAAAAGTCAAACCTTCCATTTGGACAACCAATTCCCTTGAATTCTATGATCAAGAACAACAGATTTAGAGTGTAGCAGCATCACCAAGTGATTATCAGTAGCAAGGTATGTATCCTTGTTGTGAATTTTATGTGTATGAGTCAAGAAAGTGATTTCAAAGGTGTAATCATAGATTGTTGTTAGTAATGGTATTTCTAGTTGTTATTTAGTAGTTCAGATGTGGTAACATGTTTTACAAGCTCTGGAAAGCATTTAAAGTGAGAATTTAGATAAAAAACAGAAGCTGTGTTCTTGGCAGAAAGGTGCAGGTCGGTCCTGTACATGGCCTGTGTAGGGGTACACGGCCCGTGTACATGTCTTATAAGAAGGAGATAAGCCATGTACTTGAACATGGTCGTGTAGTGTGTAAGTCACACGGCCCGTGTAGGGTTACACGGCCCGTGTTGAGGTCTAAGGCGGTGACAGGCCATGTAGGGATACATGGTCGTGTAGCATAAGAGGTACACGGCTCGTGTAACGGTACACGGCCCGTGTAGGGTGATGTGTCAACACAGGGTATGTGGACAAGTGTAGTCGTGTAGTATGCAGGGTACACGGCACATATAGAATTACACGGCCCATGTAGCCCCTTTCTTAATTCAGTTTGTACAGGTTATGATGTTTAGCTTAATCACTGGTACATGAAGGTATTTGAAGACTTGATAGCACAAGTTATCTACTTAGCATTATGCAATGTTAACAGGTGAGTGTACTAATCCTTTAGCATGTTTAGCATATGGCTATGATCTAGATGAACAACATGATACCAGTATTATGAGATATGAATGCTATATGTATACAATGAAAGTAATCTTGATACAGAATATGTGTGAGGTGTAATCTTGTACAAAGAACAATATTATGATATACAGCCACTCAGATGGTGTAACTTTACACCAAGGCAGTATAAGTATTTATGAGTCAGTATACGTAGATGTGCACTAGCAAATATAATCTAATATGATATGTTATGTTATGACCATATTTGCTATGCATACGTGTTTAGATATGATATGTTATGCTATAACCAAATATGATATGTGATACAAGTACAGGTGTATAGTCATGCCGCGAGCATAACTATGCACAAGAACAGAGATAGGGTATACAGTGAGCTGTGTACCAATAACAGCGGGAATAGGCTACACCCGTGAGGTGTAGATAAGCCCGGCATAGAGGATACTCAGTACTTGCGAACGTAGCTTTGTATCCCAGAAAAGTGGAAAGGGGTATATCGAGCTTTTTATACCCAAGTAACGCGCTGGGGATATTCCACCCTGAGGTGTGGATAAACCCTAGCATAGTAACAGTTGTGCAGGTCTGCAGGTAATACAGCTGGTATGCAAGACATCCTGAGGAGACTTTACTCCAGATGACACAGCTTGGATGCGAGACGTTCTTACGTTGTTTATGTTCAGTTAGTATGCTCACTAAGCGTTAGCTTATGTTTCAGTGTTGCGTGTTGCAGGTAATGCAGGTTCTAGCAAGGGTAAGGCCCCAGCGCGATGTTCAGCCGGATAGCTCCGGGTTTTAAAGAAGTAGCTTTAACACTACTTATGTAAATGTTAGCACGTGTATGTTTAGAAACAGTATTTTTGAGAAAATCTGATATCTCTTTGGTGCTAACTCATAAGATAATGTTTTTAAATTAAAACTAGAAGAGAGGTGTTACAACTTGGTATCAGAGCCAAGGTTTAAGGGATTCGGGCATACCTCAGTGTCATGCCTGAACTTAAACCATGGTTTTGAGGTTAAGTGAGCTATCCCTGGGACAGTAAACCTTGGTGAGCATACGGTTAGTAGAAGTTTATGATTAATATCTGTTTTACAGATTGAGTTTGAGTTAGCCTATTTATGCATGTACAAGAGTTATGTGGCTAAGTGCAAGATGTTATGTAGCGGGAATCTGACTGGTTAAGTTGAGAATAGGTAAGGTATTGTGTGTTCATAATAATGTAGGTCCAATATTATTATAAACACATGGTACATACTTGAGCTCAACAAGATCATGATGAACGCTACGGATTATGTGTTTGATAGCATGATGATTTATGTATGTAGACCAGTATACCTGTTATGGTACAGAGAAAGTTGTTATAGTATTGTATGTTAAAGATTTCTGATTTTCAGAAAGAGTATGTAGAAAGAGTTAGTATGTAACTAACACAGTAGCCTGAAGTAAGTAGATCTCGGGAAGCTAGAGACAGATATGGAATAGATGCAATTCCTATCCCAACCACTAGACCTATGGGTAATCTTACTAGAGAGATTCCAGCTATAGAGGAATTGCAAGAGTATGAGAACAGTACAGTAAGAAAGACAGTAGCTATAGAATTGGAGTACAGTTCTACAGATAAATATTCTTTGTTTAAGCACTTAGTTGGTTGAGTAAGTGTAAGAGAGAGTGTAAGTAATGTTATAGAAGTGAGTAGATGCAGTGTAGTAGGCTACAATGATGTATGTTCAGAGAATTGAGAGAATCTAAGTCATAATGTATCAGTTATAAGAGTTAGAGTGTACTTATAAAGATTTCTAGCAGGTAGAATACCTCTTCTTGGAGGAGGTTACAGAGTCGGTTGTGAGTAATCGTTTGTAAGCAAAGATGTAAGGGACATTCCGTATAGTTGGGTGTTCAGTAGACTGAAAAGTTAAATATGATTCAAGTTATTTTGTGAAATAGTAAAAGATCAGTAGACTTTGTTGTTACTAAGGAAAGGGAAAGTACAGAGGGAGGCAACGATTAGGCTTCGGTATAAAGAAGTGTTAGAGGTGCAATTTGCACTATTTAGCTTGAATAGATAAGATTACAGAAGGGTTTTTAGCCCTACGACAGATGACAGAAGCGGTGAATAATATCACCGGAAGGTAGATAACAGTAACTAGTTTCGTCCAGAATGTATTGGTATTGAGTTTATAAAATGTAGTGACAGTTATTGGTAACACAGCGAAAGAGATGATGAGTTTTGTATAATAGAGAGAGCAGTAGCTGAGCAAGTAGGAATTTCTAAATGGAAAAGTGAAAGGTTAAGCTAGCAAGTATGTCAAGTAAGAGATCAGTGTTGTATTGTAGTAAGGAAGGTTAGTTCCTCACTCAGATGCATGAGAGTGAGAGAAGGAAAGACATGTGCCCAGAAATTGTTAGAATTCATACTAAGGAGATTGTTATTATTACCAGTGAAGCATATTGAGCTTGCACTAAGTTGATGGATTTAGAGAAAAGCGCAGTGAATCTTACCCCCATTCTGTTTTAGTGAGGGTAGAAATGAGTAAGTGAAAGTGCAACAGATGGCTGTAGAGAAATGGTGGAACCGGATGTAGTGACAGGTACCTTTGTTGTTAATAGTATACCTGCCCTGGTATTATTTAACTCTGGTAAAGCAGATCTTTGTTGTAAGTCCACGTTGTGTTCAGATGAGTGTTCCACCTAGTGTAGTAGAATTCCTTCTGGAGAAAGAAGCAGCAGATGATGAGACTACTATTGAGAATAGTAGGTATAAAATAAAGTGATAAAGAGAGAAAATTGCCAGGGTCCCCATCAATCATGTACCAGTTGAGGAGAATATGTTTTGAGTAACTGTTAATATGTATTGGTTGAATCAGTATTAAGTTCAGATAATATGTGATCAAAGAACAGAATGAGTTCAGACCCCAAGTGGGGAAGAACCGTTTAGTAGAGATAAAAGTATAAGAGTCAGTATTCCTGATTTTTTAGTAAAGTAAGAAAGTTTATAGTTTGTAGTGGTACAATCTTGTCAGCCTTGGGGAGAAATTCTAGCAGGAAAAGAAAAGGCTGCAACGAGTGTGGTATATACAGTAATTGATGAAGCCATTGTAGGTATTGGTGGATAAAAGTTCTATCCGACCCAGTAGCTTACTGTAAGTTATATTAAGTTAGTTGTGAAAAAGAGAAAGATGGCATGTTCAGAATGGGTATAGATTACAGAGTTAAAGAGTATAGTTTATTGAACTATATTTGATAGATTAGTGATTGTGATTAGTGATGATTAGCTACTTACGCCAAGATTTCAAAAGTATGTAGTATTAGTTTCAGAGGAGTATTAGAAATGCTACAAGGGGAAATGGAAAGTGAAATTTCTCAAGTAATAAGTTCAGATATAATAAGTGCAATTCTTAGGTTGCTTTGTTAGTCAGAAAAGAATTAAAACAGTGTCAGCCAAATAGAAGTAGTAATGAAGTGGGAGCCGCCTCAGAATTTTGTTAAAGTAAGAATTTTCTTTGAAGTGTAAAGTGTTACAGATGGTTTATACTAAACCTTTCTAAAATAGCAATAACCTTAGTCTAGTTAACTAAAGGGAGTATAGAACTCAAGATGAATGGTGATCAGCAGTGAGTGGTTGATATGTTAAAGTAAGAATGATATAGTATTCCAGTATTAGCATTGTTAGATAGAATGGAAGTTGTAGTGGTTAATGATGATGTCGTTTATTAGGAATTGAGTTTTACAGAAAAAGAAGGTTATTGTTATGCTTTCACTAGTTAAAGGTACAGAAAAGCAACTTCCTAACTCATGAGTAGAATTAATAGCAGTTGTATAGCTAGAGCGAATGTGCTAGCAGATGTTTTAAGTGGAAACACAAAACAACAAGAAGGTTACAGTAGATTAGATTATCAGATCGTCTCGGGATTTTGATGCTATCTGAGAAATAATTGATAGATTCACAAGAATGTATATCTTGTGTCAATAAAGAAAGTGTACTCTTTAGAAAGAATGACAAATGTTTAGCTATAAAAGGTAATACTCGGATATGGAGGTTCTGTTACACCTCAGCTCAGTATTCCACCCTCGAAGGAAGAATAGAGTAAGAGAAAGATACATATACCAGGGGATAGACATGAATCATGTGTTGATGAGCTCAGGGGTATTTGAGATATTTGTTTATTGTTAGCAGAGTTCATTTAGTTAGCAGTTACCTTTTGAGTGATGGTATGTTACCATACGAGATGTTGCGTGGCAAAACGTGTAAGAACCCTGTTTGTTGGGGGTAAAGCTAGTCAGAAAAGTGGAATGGTGTAGGAACAGTACAACGATAGACTGAGCATATACAGTAGATACGTGAGCAGTTTAAAGCCGGCCAGAATAGACAGAAAAGATATGAAGATAAGAGAAGATCATTGTTAGAATTCTAGATTGATGGCTATGAATTGGTAAGAGTGACACCATGGTAGAAAGTTAATTGATTATCGCAAGATGAGGTAAAGTAGTGTACAGACTGGCATTACCAGAGATATTCCACCCTTGTGGGTGGTTAGAAGAAGAATCAGTAGTCATTCCTCTATGTGATGCGCTAGTAGATGACATGATTAGTTATATATAAAACGGTCAGTAGCTATTTTAGAGAGAAAGGGTTAAGAGTTTATATAAAGAATGAACAGAACTAGTAAAAGTACAGTGAAGATACAGGAAGGGTTCAGATTACACTTGAGTGTGTGGGTGTCATGTTATGAGTGATAAGTGTTTCATGATCAGTATGTTGCAGACCGTTCTACCTTGTTAGCAGATAGTATGTGATGTACGCCTATCGTCAGTGCGCTGAGATAGCATACAGAGATGAGGAGATGTAATACTACCGCTAGTGCGCTACGGTAGCATTCAGTTTTGTGTGGTACAGAATTATGTGTACAGTAGATTTCGGGGACAAAATCATTCCAAGTGGGGAAGAGTTGTAACACCCCAAAGATTAAAAGTTGTTATGGTTAAGCATTGTAAAAGATCAGGGGTGTTTATAAAACTAGAGGGGCTAAAATTGTCCTTTTAAAAGATGATAAGTCCAGGGGCTGATTGGTAATTTTTGAAAAGTTCTATTATATATATAAGTGTTGTAGTTTACTTAGAAAAGTCAAACCTTCCATTTGCACAGCCAATTCCCTTGAATTCTCTGATCAAGAACAACAGATTTAGAGTGTAGCAGCATCACCAAGTGATTATCAGTAGCAATGTATGTATCCTTGTTGTGAATTTTATGTGTATGAGTCAAGAAAGTGATTTCAAAGGTGAAATCATAGATTGTTGTTAGTAATGGTATTTCTAGTTGTTATTTAGTAGTTCAGATGTGGTAACATGTTTTACAAGCTCTGGAAAGCATTTAAAGTGAGAATTTAGATCAAGAACAGCAGCTATCTTCTTGGCAGAAAGTTGCAGGTCGGTCCTGTACACGGCCCGTGTAGGGGTACGGCCCGTGTACATGTCTTATAAGAAGGAGATAAGCCATGTACTTGAACATGGTCGTGTAGTGTGTAAGGCACATGGCCCGTGTAGGGTTACACGGCCCGTGTAGAGGTCTAAGGTGGTGACAGGCCATGTAGGGATACATGGTCGTGTAGCATAAGATGTACACGGCTCGTGTAACGGTACACGGCCCGTGTAGGATGATGTGTGAACACAGGGCATGTGGCCAAGTGTAGTCATGTAGTATGCAGGGTACACGGCCCGTGTATGATTACATGGCCCGTGTTGCCCCTTTCTCAATTCAGTTTGTACAGGTTATAATGTTTAGCTTAATCACTGGTACAGGAAGGTATTTGAAGACTTGATAGCACAAGTTATCTGCTTAGCATTTTGCACAGTTACCATGTGAGTGTACTAATACTTTAGCATGTTTAGCAAATGGCTATGATCTAGATGAACAACATGATACCAGTATTATGAGATATGAATGCTATATGTATACAATGAAAGTAAGCTTGATATAGAATATGTGTGAGGTGTAATCTTGTACAAAGAACAGTATTATGATATACAGCCACTCAGATGGTGTAACGGTACACCAAGGCAGTATAAGTATTTATGAGTCAGTATACGTAGATGTGCACTAGCAAATATAATCTAATATGATATGTTATGTTATGACCATATTTGCTATGCATACGTGTTTAGATATGATATGTTATGCTATAACCAAATATGATATGTGATACAAGTACAGGTGTATAGTCATGCCGCGAGCATAACTATGCACAAGAACAGAGATAGGGTATACAATGAGTTGTGTACCAATAGCAGCGGGGATAGGCTACACCCGTGAGGTGTAGATAAGCCCAGAACAGTGGATACTCACTACGTGCAAACGTAGCTTTGTTTCCCAGAAAAGTGAAAAGGGGTATATCGAGCTCTTTATACCTAAGTAAAGCGCTGGGGATATTTGAAGGGTTTCTTAGGCACAACAAAACCCAAGCACAACGGAAGCATGAAGATATAAACAAGTTCATTTCGGGTTTTCAAAACTCATGCACAAGAAACACATAGTGGGATCTAGCTACAAGACATGATAGCAACAAGAAGAACAATTGAAACCAGAAAGTGAGACCATACCCTTGATGTCTCTGGTTGATTTGTTGTAGTAGATATAATACTTGAACTCCAAGACAAGTCCCTCTATTGATATCCACACCAAGCCTTGCGTGAAGCACCTTTGCTAAAGCTTGAACCACTATGCTTCCACCACGTGAACAAGGGCTCAAGAACAGCAGATGAACTCTTGACAACACCCACACACAAACTCTCTCTCAAAGCTTCTATGTATCTCACAAGCTCTCTCAAGTGTGTAGGTTAGTCAAAATGGCAAAAGGTTCTTTCAAGAGAGAAAACATGCACTTTTATAAGTAGAAGGGAAGTCTGTGAGGCACCAGGGTCGGCCATAATGGCACCCTTCCATTGGACCAAACAAAAGGTCCAATAATATCAAAGTGTCACTTAGATTTCTGCCTTCACGGGCTCTCATGGCCCGTGAGGAAGTCGTGAAGGCATAACCCCCACGATCCCCGACCGGCCCATGAAGCCTCGTGAAGGGCTTCATGTCACGACCTCTTCACGACCCGTGAGGGCCCCTGAAGGTCGACAAAATCCCTAATTATCTCTCTTGACATGTGCTGTCCGATTCAACGCTTGGCGTGTGACCCAATAGGCCCGTGCCTCATCGGCAGTGATCCAATGTATGTGTATCAGTGGGCATATATCCAACAATATTCCACCCTGAGTTGTGGATAAACCCTAGCATAGTAACAGTTGTGCAGGTCTGCAGGTAATACAGCTGGGATGCAAGACATCCTGAGGAGACTTTACTCTGGATGACACAACTTGGATGCGAGACGTTCTTACGTTGTTTATGTTCAGTTAGTATGCTCACTAAGCGTTAGCTTATGTTTCAGTGTTGCGTGTTGCAGGTAATGCAGGTTCCAGCAAGGGTAAGGCCCCAGCGCGATGTTCAGCCGGATAGCTCCTGGTTTTAAAGAAGTAGCTTTAACACTACTTATGTAAATGTTAGCACGTGTATGTTTAGAAACAGTATTTTTGAGAAACTCTAATATCTTTTTGGTGCTAACTCATAAGATAATGTTTTTAAATTAAAACTGGAAAAGAGGTGTTTCACAAAATCAATTACTTGACTATGTTCTAAATTTTGAAGGCACCCCAATTCTGTGTGACAATACAAGTGTCATCTCCATCTCAAATAATCCAGTCATGCATTCAAAAACAAAGCATATTGAAATCAGACATCACTTCCTAAGAGATAATGTGCAAAAGAAAAAGGCACTTCTGCATTACATCAACACTGATTTGCAACTTGCAGACTTGTTCACTAAACCATTGGATGAAGCAAGGTTCAATTTCCTAATATCTAAACTAGGTATGCTTAATTTCTAGACTATATTAGTAGTAATTGTGTTTCTATTGATTGATAAGTGTTGAATACCATGGTTTACTTATCTAAGCATCTCTTAACTTTACTGATCTTGTGATAGTTAAGTAAAATTGATCAGCTGATGCGTATCAGCTGATCACACTCAGCTAAAGAAGAAATGCTCAGCTAAGTAACTCTATCAGCTGATGTACCAAAATTCTTTCTATCAGCTGATGCCTTTCCATCAGTTGATGTGTATCAACTGATACATTGATGTCACACAGCTGATGGTTCAACACTTAGTCAATTTTTATCTTTTATGCTCAGTTAATGCTTTTTAACCCTAGTTATTTACTCCGTTTGTCAGATTGCATTTAATAGCTTATTAATATGTTTTCCGTTAGAACTTTTGTCAGTGTTTAACGATCTCTGTTGACTAATCTTCATAAATACCCCCTTTCCCTCTCTCATCTCTCTTTACCTGTTCAAATTGTAGAAACTCCCTCTCTCTCACTAAAAAGCTCTACCCTAACCTTCTCTCTCGATATTTCTCTCATTCACTGATCATCATCCCTGTTCAATGGCAACATACATCCCTGATCCTGCCGTTAACCCTGGTGAAAATGTTGCACTCAACCAACCAATGAATATCACTCCAAACAACATTCTACTATGCACCTCCATCCCTGTCTCGCGTGAAAACCAGGGGTATGAACCAATGGTGCAGTTCCTTCGAGCTCACTCTCTTTTTGAAAGTCTTACGGTTGATCCCCACTATATTTTCCCCACTATCATTGGAGAACTCTGGTAATCCACCACCTACAACCTAAATGACAACGCAATCCACTGTACCCTAGCCCAAGGAAACTTTCAACTTCAAATAACCACTGAAACCTTGAGGGAAGCTATTGGTATTCCTCATTTCCCACCATACAATGCCTTTCCCTCTGGAACCCAAGTTCAAACCGTTCTTCAAACCGTAGGCTACAATGAGCCTGTCATACACGGACAAGTCAAAGTCTCCGCTCTCTCTCATCCATGGAAGTATCCGACCAATGTGGTTATTAGATGTTTTGGTCCAAAATCGGGAATCCACCATCTTAAAATCAAACCGAGTTGCTAGTGCTGTATGCCCTAGTGTTTGGGGTAAATATAGACTTTGCTTAGCTCATCTTCTCTGACCTTGTTGATATAATAACTCAGAGCACCAACAAGAAATCCTCCAGAGCTCAAGTTCCTTACATTCACTTTTTAAGTATGTTTGAAATGATGTTGATTGGTGAAAATGATTATGTTGGACTCAATGAACATCTTGAAAGTATTCTTGTCCCTGCCATGGGTGAGAAAGTCTTCCATTTTATCAAGGCAAACAGAGGTCCTCCCACACTACTCAAATGCAAGAATTGATTGATAATGTTGCTGAGGCGAATGTTGATAATATGGGTGGTGATGTTAGTGGTGTTGAGGAAAGTGATAATGGTAACAATGCTGGTGGTAGTGGTGGTGATGAAGGTGATAGTGATGATGGTGGTGATGCTGGTGATCATGGTTTTGCTCCTCCTAGTCCAATGATTATGATTCCCCTTGGTGATGCTGCTGTGCTAGACCAATAAGAACAAGAAATCTCTGAGCAATTGCTTGAGCTCATTGATAGAAGTAGGCACATCATCTCCCAAGGTAATGAGAGCTCTGACTCTACTTCTGAGGATATCCAAATGGTAGTTCCAACCTTTGATAACCCATCCTCATCTCCTGTTCAAACACCAATTCAACAACCAATCTCTGGTGAACCTCCAGTGGTCACCAGTTGTACTCCTCCGTGTAGCCCCCTATACACAAGGTCAATAGAGGTTGCTCATTTTGAGCCCTTTGAGGCAGTGACATCCACACCATTGACCTCAACTCCAATTACCCTTCCTCATGTTGAGGTGGAGACATTGGATGTTGCACACCCGAAGCTAGTGGATGTATCCTCCCAAAAGGATACATTTGTAAATATGGGACTTAAACCTCAATCTGAGACATTCTCCCAAAAGGGTGCTCTCATTGAAAGACAGACCTCCTCCCAAGGTCACACTGTGTCTATACCCCTTCTGAGTCAGACTATACCATTCATATTCTCGCAAAATGTGGATCCAATAAGGGATTCCCTGGTACTGAGTGCATCCCACATTCCGTCCACATATCTTGCACCTATAATCAATTCACTTCTTACACATGCATAGCCTGCCAATGCTTGTGGTACAAACCAACCACTTGTACAGGGCTCAATAGTCTTTCCCAATGAATTTGAGCTTATACACCAAGGCTCAAATGAGGGAACCCAATCCTTACCCCAGTTCATTGAACCAATCCCAACCTCCTCCTCCTCATCTCAACCATCTACCTCTACCTCAATCCCAAACCAAACCCTTAACCTTCTAAATACCCTTCACCATAACCTTGATAGCCTTACTCAAACCTTTCGAACCTTCCAAACCCAAACCAATACTCAACTTTCTAGACTTGATCAAGACATAGAGTCCTAAAACCCAAACCCTACCCTCCCTTGCACCTATCCAACCCCAACTGACCTTACTCCCCTTCTCACCTAAATAGAACAATTATCTACCCTTCTCCCATCTCAACAACCTACCCCTATCTTACCTCAATCCACTATCTCTTCCCTTAACCAAACCATTTCCAGTCTTCTCACTCAATTCCATACCATCCGAACCATAAACCCAAGTATTTCTGTACCCATCCCAATAGAACTTCTACCCATGCCTTCCTTTCTAAAAGGCATCCTTGATGATATAGAAGCCCTTACTGAACAACACAAAATGAGCCATCTTTCTTTATGGAAGGCTCTCCGGGATCTCAAGGATGACCTCTCCCTCCAACTCTCCAAAATCCCCATCCAAACCCCTACACCTACTCACACACCTTCCTCAACTCATACAACTACCCCTGTCCCTACCCCATTCCTAAAGCCAACTTCAGGTAACTCCCCTCCTCCTTTTGATGATGACAAAAAGCGGGAGAAAACTTCAAGTTCCAATTCAAGGGAGGATGATCCTTCAACAGATGAAATAGATGCTACCTATTCTGAAATAGCCACCAAAATCTTGCAGCAGGAAGCACCCAAAGCAACAGCTCCTCCTGTTCTCAAAAGAAAAGCACCTTCTGAGGGGGAGCAAAAGGTCCCAAAGAGGCTAAAGCGCATGGCAAATAGGCCCAATCCTAAAAAGAAAGTTGTTGAGGGATGCTCTCCAAAAACCATCAATATACAGTCTGATTCTGATGATTAGGATGATACTCCTTTGACATCCTCAGAAGAAGAAGACAAAGCCCCAAATCATCCCTTGCTCTAACAGTCCAACCAGCTCCATCACTCCAAAAGCCTTCAACCTCTGCTCCCATAGATAAAGGGAAAAGAAAAATGACAAGTGAGCAAGTTGAAGAGGAAGAGCAAAGGAAAAAGGAGCCTAAGCTCAAAGAGCAAGAGAAAATATCCAAATGGCTCAAGCCTTGGGTGTTCCAGTGGAGGAAATCTAACAAGCCAAGGAGCTAGCATATGCACAAGAGCAAGAAAAACAACAAGTTTAAGCTGCTGCTCAAACAAAATTGGCAAGGGAGAAGTCTCAAGCTGAGATGCTCAAATCAAGATCCCATGCGGATGCTATTAAATCTCTTTTTGGTCTTGATCTATCTGCTCCTTACAATCTTAGTCAGCAAAGAATCCAAAGCTTCAGAGAAAGGATCAACATAATAAAAAGCAGAATTGAGCATACTCATATATGAAAGTCACAAGGCAAAATAGCTTCAACAGTTGTGAAACGGTATCATATGACAGATGCCAAGTATACGGGTTCACTGAGTTAATTGAGATCCTCAACCTCCTCTACAAGTCCAAGAGCAAGCTAAAAGTCCAATTCATTCAGAAAATTCAAGCTTGGATAGCTCTTGCTATTTCATAAAGGCCTTCACTCATTATGATTATTATAGGCATGTGCATACAGTTGAAAATCTACACAAGAAAGGATCAAAGCCTTTTCAACCATTTGAGCTTAGAGAGGTACTGCTCCAACATGAATATCTTTATGACTTTGAGGGTTTAAACACAACTGTTCCACTCAACATCACCCCTGAACTCTTCAAGTTCATATCAATGCCCGTTGAGGGTATATTCTTCTTGGATAGAAGCGGCTGCTGGAGATTTTTTAGGTAGTATGAAATCCTAAAGGCTAGCAAGAGTTTTCTGTTTGGTGTGAGAGTAGCTACAAGAGGTAGAACTGGAAATGAACAATTTAAAGCCCTTATACAAGCTCAATGTGAAAATCTTGCCCAAGCAGATCCTCTTGGTAAAGTATTTGAAGTAAAAGAAGAGTAATGGTGGGAGGATTGATGACTGACCAACTCTCTGAAGACTTGCTGATTACTTTTGTTTTATATAATTGTAATTAGGTTTACTTTCTAGTATAGCCTAGTTAAGATCAAATGGTTGATCTTCTGTAAATACTTCTGTGCTTTCCTTTATCCTGTTATTCAAGTGATGTTTATGTATATCAGAAAATCAAAAATATATAAAAATGGAAAAATGAAAAGATGCTACGAAAATAGAACAAAATGGTACAACAAAGAAAAAGATTCCACAAAAACAGAACAAAATGGAACACTAGAAAAGAAACTAAAAACAGAACAAGGTTTAAAATAAAAAGAGCTACTAAAAACAGATAGCTAGGTAGCCAAATGCACTTAAATGTTTAAATATTTTGTATTCAAAGTCAAACTGATTCTTCAAAAAGAAAAAAGGTTTTGTCATCATCAAATAGGGGGATATTGTTGAGGAGATAATCACTTCACCCTAATAATCAACTTTGTCTTTCTTAAAACATAGAATTTGATGATAACCAAACCCTATCTTCGTTATGACTTAGAAAGAATTCAAACATGTGTTGTTTGTATCAGATTCATGAAAATATGCTAAGTATGGAACCATCAGCTGAGCATCAACCACTACTCAAAAGCATCAGCCTAAGGACATCAGTTGAGGAACATCAGATGAAGAAAACAAGTGAAGAAGACCATCATCTAAGAAGAATAATCTACAGATGAGTGAAGAAAATTGATCAACTAAGTGTTTACACCATCATCTAAGCAAGGATTTTGCTAAGCTATACATTCAGCTGATTGAATTTTGTATAAGGTGAGGCCCAGAGCATTAGCTAAGTAAGTCTCTCTAAACACAAGTCATCTTCCTACATAAACTGATGTATTTAAATGATTAGCTAAGCATACTTTGTCAACTGATCATATCAATACATAAACTTATGTCTTCCTAAGATAACTATTGATCAACTGAGCATCTATATGATCAGCTGAGTGATAGGTATCAACTGAGTCTTGGCAAAAATGATCAACTGATCTATTCTTTCAACTAAGTAGTGAAAGGTATAAGTTCTTAGTACTTTCTGTTAGCTGAGTCGAGCAAAATGTCAAATCTGCACTTCCTTTCAGATTGTAAGTTTCATATGTAAACGACAGAACATGTGTTGTTTTCTTATGCCTTAGATCTTTGTTTATAAAAGTATAAAGCACTTTTTGGATCAAGTATGAGACAAAAAGGTTTGATCTTATCCTCTAGAAAAGGAGAAAGATACCTCAAACAGATGAAGATCTCGAATATTTATTTCAACAACTAAGTATGCCTGACAATTACATACTTGGTAAAGTCAAATCTAGAAGAAGCATGACTGTTGTATAAAGTACAAGCATGGAAAGGGAAAGACAGTCTTACAAGGCAAAAGGTGTGAGATTTAATATTTTATATTGTGAGTGGGTTGCACTTTTTCAGAAAAGTACAATTATTTTTCTCAAACATTTGATTAAAGTAACTTTAGTAGCTTGACATTTTTGTCTCATCATGACAGTACCTTCATTTACTTCGGCTTTACTAATGACTAAATTTCCTTCATTCAAACCCATATTGCAACTAGCATTTGCTGCTGCAGAATAAACTAATTTAAAAATGGGATAACATGCTCGATAAGGCATGAGTTCTAATATCCTAACCCACTAACTTTACAATTAAAATATTATATTTTCATACACTCTTTGTCTCCTTCTTGCATGCAACCGGATGCCAAGCTTCTATATATATTCATGCATGGTGGACATGCAAAACCAAGCTTCTACACAACACAAAGCAATCTCATTAGTTGAGAAAAATTCGTAAAGTTTAGCAATTGTGTAGAACCAAACTTGTTCATATGTTGAACACTCCTAAACATTTGTTGTTTTAGAGTTAGCTTGTCTGTGTGTTAGACAAATTTATTGCCACCTTTTATTGTACATAGAATTTCCACTTCTAGTACATCTAATTCTTGATTTCAAATCAATAAGAATTATATAAAAGTATAATGGCGTGTCCTTAATTTTAAAAGCTAAAGTTTTTATTCAACCCCCCCCCACTTCTACAAACATTTGTTGTTGTGTACTAAATCTGGGACTAACACGAGTTACTTCTTTAAAATCAACTTGTGGTCTGGCTATCATAAAGTGAGCGTAAGAGATCAATATATTCCTAGGAAGGCATTCAAGAATCAGGACTCGCTACGGTCACTATGAGTTTCTAGTGATGCCATTCAGTCTTACCAACGGTCCAACAATCTTCATGGACTTGATGAATCGGGTTTGTCGTCCTTTCTTAGACAAATCAGTTATTGTGTTCATTGATGATATTTTGGTTTCTTCTCGCACTGCTGAAGATCATCAACGACACTAGTGGGAAGTTCTTGATACTCTTCGGAAAGAGAAGCTTTATGCTAAATTCTCCAGGTGTGAGTTTTGGTTGCGGGAGGTTCAGTTTCTCTATCATTTGGTTTGAATGGATGGGATTAAGGTAGACCCTACGAAAATTGAAGTTGTTGAAAAGTTGGAGACCCCAAAAACCCCTACCAAAATTTGGAGTTTCTTAGACATGGCGGGTTACTATCAGAGGTTTATTCAGGACTTCTCAAAAATAGATACGACTTTGACGAAATTGATAAGGAATGCGGAGCCGTTTGTATGGTCTGGAAAGCAAGAGGAAGCATTTCTAACACTCAAGAAGCATTTGTGTGAAGCCCCTATTCTTTCCTTACCCGACGGAAATGAAGACTTCGTTGTGTATAGTGATGCATCCTATTCTGGTCTGGGGTGTGTCCTTATGCAGTGAGGAAAGGTTATCACATATGCTTCAAGACAGTTGAAGGACGCTGAAAAGAACGACCTTGTTCACGATCTAAAAGTGGCAGCAGTGGTTATCGCATTGAAGCTTTGGCGGCATTATCTTTATGGTACAAGATGTACGATCTACACGTATCATAAGAGTTTACAGCACATCCAGAATAAAAAGGAGTTAAACATGAGACAACGACAATGATGGAAGTGTTGATTGACTACGATTGCACAATTAGCTACCATCCGGGAAAAGCTAATGTAGTAGCTGATACTTTAAGCTGTAAGGAGCCTCGAGCGACTTATCGGGTGAAGTCTTTGGGATTGGTGGTTATCATCGAGCAGATTCGGGTAGCTCAGAGTGAAGGTTTAAAGGATAAAAACTTGAAGGATGAAGTTATGGTTAAGCAGAAATTGCTACTTGAAGAAGTCAATCGTGGGTTAAAGACTTTCAAGGGACGGGTTTGGATCCCTAGGTTGGAGGTGTTCGTGACAAACTATTACGGGATGATCATCGGTCTAAGAATTTGATCCACCTGGGAAATACAAAGATGTTTCATGACCAGCAACCGAGTTATTGGTGGACATGAATGAAATTACATGTAGCAGATTATGTGGCAAAATGCATTACTTGTTCGCAAGTGAAAGTGGAACATCAAAAACCATACGAGGAACTGCAACAGCTTGAGATTCCTGAGTGGTAGTGGGATAAAATTTTTGGGTTTTAACATGGCACGCAACGGAAGCAAGAGAACAAGAATCAAATAACAAAATCCAATACAAAACCCACCACATGGACCAAGCTCAACATGCAAGTAATGCAACAAGAAAACAAAAGGATAGAGATTATACCACCCACGATTTGGAGCTGGAGAAAACGAAACTAGATGGATGAATGTAGAAAGCTAAGCCAAGCCTTCCTCTATTGTAAGTCCACCCCGAGTTTGTATGATCTCCTTGTACTAGCAAGCCTTGGTAATCTTCATGGACGAGAAATCACCATAAAAACAGCAACCAAAAAGCTGAAAGCAAAGCTCCTCCAAGAATATACCAAGAACACACCAAGAACTCTTTCTATTCTTCCTCTCAAGAAGCCTTAAGTGTGTGTATATGTTAGAATGTGCAAGAGTTGCAAGAGAGCTGATGCATGGTCAATATATAAGCCCCAAGATGCCTCCTTAGTGCCCCAAGGCCGGCCAAAGACTTCTGTGGGTGAAGGACATGCATTGGCTGAAGTGGGAGGCTACATGCAAAAGCTGACCTATAGTCTGACACAACTTCACGGCGTGAACTCATAGGACTTCATGGCGTGAACTCTTTCTGGCCGACTATTGATGGAACTCAAACACAATTGATTCCTTTTAGCCCCTTCACTTTGGTTGTTGTTGAGATCAATCCCCGGTGTGTGATCCAATAGGCCTATGCATCATCGGTAGTGATATTGGTGTACGTATGTCAGTGGGCATACTCCAACAGACTACTACTTGCACATGACATACCGTACCAATAGTACCACATACAAAGTGTGGCCTCTAGCAAGGCATCTTTGCCCCCAAGTCAGCATAGGTTTTGTCAACCTGGACAAATGCCAAATCTCAAACATAAGTATGAAATGGCCCTATAGATAAGTGATCAAATTATCCCTTCGTTCGCGATATCCATGTGAACACGAGACATGGTTAAATGTCATCTCCAGATCGTTCACGATTATGTTTCTCGATCAAGATTGATGGTGACCAAAAAATCTAGTTGCAATCGATCAAACATCATTGCAACTTGAGCACGGCCATGCATTTTTACGTCAGCTCTCAATCATCGAGGGGTCCATGGATATCCCTCTAAACTAGAGGAACAAATCATTTTGACTACATTGTTCCTCCACATATACCATACTTTACCCAAAAGCTCCCTTTATAACAGCCAGTTACGAACTGCGTTTGAAAGCAATCAAAGTAAAGCAGTTACATTCTTTGACACACTTGTATCTCCGGTCTAAGGATGAAATGATATTATCATCCTGAGTTACTTGTGACAGAAACCATGAAGTAACTTCAGGTGTGGGTTGTCCAATCACTTGAAAAATTCAAGCATAGGCGAAGTGTTGCGCCCCTTGTATCCAATCCATTATTAGATACGTGGCCAACCCCTTCCTTAAGTCTTAATTCAAACTTCCTTCCCACGAAGAATGACTGACTGTGGACATTTAGAATGATAAAGCATTCTGGGAAGTGGTTAAACATGCTAAGATGGAACACAGTAAGGATTCATGAAAATACCCGCCCTCGACGCATTATTAAATCTCCATTTAATAATCGATATAGTATGAAATACAATACTGCTTAATGTTCCCCAAATAGATAAATACAAATCAATCATAAACCAAAAACAATATTTAAGCCAAGTTATTTAGAAATGCTAGCTGACCTAGTATGATAAACATCACTAGTCAATAATAACGGCTTAACTAGTGTGTTTGTAACACAACACCCACATGTACTTTTGTTTTTCACTTATATCTCTACTGACCAGACCTATCTCAAAGTATCTGTCAAAGATATCATAATATAAATTGCTAAAGTGATCACACCCTTATTGTCCTAAAAGCTCACAATAGGGTAGGTGATACTTATGAACCAACAATTAACACCACAAAGTAGGATCATAAACTTCGATCAAGATCGACAGTTCTCCTTATAAAGACATGCACTAGAGTAATTACTTACTCCAGACTCTTTCTAGTCGTCAAACATCAAGAACCTATCTCGGTATTTCTTGAACTCAAAATATTATATTTTGTATCTCCTAAGTGTCCTAATGAAGCAATAATTCTTGAATTAGGTCCACACACAACTTAATATCGGGACATTATCTTCAATAGACACACATAGTTTGGAATGCAACAAAGCTCCCACTAGCCCTGACGTATATATAGAAGTCTCATCCATGCTTCTAGAAAATTGTCAGTAGATTTCCTTAATAAAAGCAAAGATCTTACCTTTTAGATGCTAGCATAAATCCACAATGGATTTATCTATGCTTGTAGACTTAATTTTGATATTATGGACACATAAGACCCTCGGAGAGTGTTATGAGCACTTCCTCATAATGTTGTTCTATGACGGAACGCGGTCTTGTATATCTGTGTGCTATCTCTTATTGCCACAAAAAGCAGTAATAGCTACTGGTATCAAATATTCTTCAACATAACCACTAGGAAAATTTTCCTCAAAACCATCATGAAACATTTTCATATAGTCCGTATTTGAAGTGGTCTAGAACTCCATTCATATTAATCCCACTTGTACCTTCTTTGTTTTCATCTAGGTACGGGATTAAGCCAAGTCAAATACTTGGATATTCGAATGGATTGCATCTCTTGATCAATTACTTCTTTTAACTTAGTGAATCCGGGTTTACTATGTCTTTTAATAAATGGTGACCTCAACATGTCTCACCATCAAGTCATCGTCGCTTAGATATGAGAGACCCATATCTCTTTGCCTTCATATGACTCTTATCAGACATAAAAGTAATGATACTTAGTCAGGTATACCATCATATCAATGCTGGTTCTTAATCAATCAATATTGATTATTTGCTAGTGTCAATCATTAGGTCTTTTATTTAAATTCCACATTCTTCCATTGGAATGCTTTAGTTATTTTTTCCTTTTAGAGCAACACAACACCGTTCTCAAAAGGTTAAATATCTAAAACATAGAAGAACTTCTCAAATGTATTAGCACCTTTCAAGTTCATCCATCTCCTACTGAATGTAGATGGGATAACTTTAAACTATGAGATACACAAGCAAAGAACTCTTTCTAGTCATATCTTATTTAGTGCTAATTAGACCATCGATTCGTTTTAGATGTGACGACTTAGTCCGTCATGTTAAGTGAGTGTATCAATAAGCGGGATACACCTTTATGACTCATCATAAACCATATCATATTCAATATTATCTGGTTCCCCACAACATGACACCATTTACCAATGTGGCTTAGTAGGAAGTGAATTATGTGCATAAACCACAATTCATTATATGGTCATTTATTATAGATACAAGGTATCTTCGCATCTAAGCTAGATCTAAATATCTTGATCTATATGCCCTATAGATTCCGTAAGAAGTTTTGGTTAATCCAGAACACCAACGATGTTTCAGACATTTACCCAAACTAGAAAACTTTCCGCAATTGCTACTAGAAGGTAGTGATGAATAAGTTTCCCTTTAGTTATTCTTTGTGTTGTGGTTGAACGAATTATCCACAAAAGTGTGATCAATATCCAGCAAGCTTTTATCCTTCTCACGCATGATAATGAAGGGTTTCATAATCATCCTAGCCTAATAAACAAGACTAGCATCTAAAGTCTAACCCGAGGTTAAACTATCCCGAGATCCTAACCACACGGATCTAGGTGATACTTTTCTTGTTTATGTGGTTAAGTTGGTTATTTCACTAAGATAACTTCTCCAAACTATTTTGGATCTAGAATCATATATTCATGAATATTTTATTACTTGCAACAAAAATCTTGTGTATGCCGTGACATGGATAATTTTTGAATTCAACAATATTTTTCATAACAACTTTCTTATTTGAAGAAAAAGATTCATCGTCATCAAAATTAAAGTTGTGTGTCATGCAGGACAAAAGAACACATAAACTTTGACATGAATAAACTTTGAACAAAGAATATGAAGAAGTTTTACATTAAATCTCAAAACTTTCAAAATTATATCCATCGTCTTCAAAACGAACATACAAAGAAACATCACTTGCCACGCAGGGCAACAAAATACAAGTAACAAATAGACCGGTGATTAAGATGAGATCAAATATCCCAATCTTCTCATAGAGGACAAGTATCCATGTTTCCTCATAATGAGATCCGGTTTCTTCATGCTTTTCTTCCTATCATCATGGACCTACACTTTGTAACAAAAATAAATTTGTAACAAATGTGAGTCAATTAGCTCGGGTCAACAATCCTAACTGTTAGAAGAACAACAATGAATCATGAATGTACCTTTAGAGGGAAATGTAACTTTCTCTTTCCTAAGAAATTTATATCCCTTTGGCACGTAGGACAGGCATGACGGCCCCAATCTCCAAATCTTCCAGAGAAGTAGCAAACTACCATTTGAGTATCTTCTTGAGGCACATTATCTATATCGTTGGACTCAATGTTAGGGATAGGCTTGGATACTCCAACCTTTCCTTTTGGGGTCGGTTTCTTCTTCCTTTTCTTTTGTTCCTTTGAACCCAAGATGGGAATGGATGAGGTGGAATTATGCTTGTCCATGTCTGACTCCGCAGTCTTCAACATGCCATGCAATTCACTTAAGGATTTATCTATCCCTTGCAGATGATAGTTCATGACAAACTGATCATATGATGTGGGCAGAGACCGCAATATGATATCCACAGCGAGCTCCCTCTCAATGGGAAATCCTAGCCTCTCCATTTGGTCCATGTACGCCTTCATCTTAAGGACGTGGACACTTATATTCCCGCCTTCCTGTATCCTACAACTGATTAGGCTTTTAACACACTCATAGTGTTCCTGCCTAACTTGCTTTTGGAACATGTCCTTAAGCTTGTTTACCATGTCATACACACTCATGTGCTCGAATTGCTTTTGCAGCTCTGAGCTCATAGTTGACAACATGAGGCAGGCAACATCGTCAGTGTCCTCAACACGCTTTTCATATGCGTATCCGAAGGCCCAAGTCGCGTTGGTAGCAGGTGGTTCCGGAAGGGGTTCCTCAAGGATGTGCAACTTTGATTCATGGTGAAGGACAATTCTCAATTGCCTAAGCTAATCAATGAAGTTCACTTCTGTGAGTTTCTCCCTTTCTAGGAACATACGAAGTGAAATGTTTGACGTGGTGTCATTATGGTTTGACATCTATAAATAACAAGAGTATGAGTTTAGGTTAGTTTGATATAATCCTTGTTAAAATAATTACCCCATAAGTTTTAAGAAAACAATTATCTTAACAAGGGCTAAGAACCATATTTCACATTACACCGTGGCGGGTTTTCCGCGGATCACGTGGTAAAGCTATTTAGTCCGGTAACCATTTTACCGATTGTAATCCATTATTACAACTCTTAGTTCCTTGCGGGATCCAAATTGACAACCGTTGTATTGTATTGGTATGTTTGATCCCTCCACACCAACTTCAAACTAAAATTTTGAATAATCTCGGCTAGAGCTCGACAACCATTCAAAGTTCTATTTCGAAATTGTAAATCAACCATAAAGAAACACGGTGGTACTCTTGCCCAACGATTGGCTCGGCTAGAGCTCGACAACCAATCTTGCGAGTTGCCACCATCACCTTCCACACAGCTCACGTAAGGTTTGACTCGGCTAAAGCTTGACAATCATTCCTTGCGTGACTAGATTCGGGTGGTGTCATCTTATGGGCTGCGTGAGATTTAGATTTAGAAAACGGGATTTGTTTTCCGGTTAAAAACCATTTTGATTAGATTAACAAATTTAGTGACAAAAACATATTTCACTTTGAATATAAACCAATTTTATATCCTCTTTGTTAATCTTATGCGCGCGCGAGTTTGTAAATCATATTTAAAACTCTTGTGTTTTTATTACTTTTATGAAAAGTTATCTAGCATGCAATAAACATAATATCCATGAATAAATAATAAAACACATCACACGCATACAAAATATTGGTAACCATGCCCCTAAGCCTATGCGTTTTCCCATGAGCCAAAACGGGAAAACGAAGTCAACTAAGGAAAAACTTCTAATGACTTCGGATGTGTTCCCACTAAACCCGCTACCTCCATTGGGCCTCCCAGATTTGTGATCGCCAAGACGTCATAGCTATGACTCCCGATGGTTGCCTCCAAGTAACAAATACATAGAAAATATAGAAATCGCACGCAAGCCACAAAAACCTATCTTCTAGTACTTTACAAATATATGGAATTTAAATGGCATGCAAGCCACAAAAATATACATTTATATACCAAATAAATAAATAAATAATTTATTACAATCCATGTGACTAGAAGTCACCAAATGAAAGAATAAATAAATCAAGCAACCAAACATCACAACCAAAGGTCTAGGGTAAATTGTTTACCAAAACATGCTATCTAAACAACAAAAGAAAGCATACAAGCATGGTGTGCCACAAAACCATGCAACTATTTTTATCTTGGTTAAGATTATTTTATAAATTCAAGGCACATCAAAATAATCCCATGTACATATGCATTAGTAACACCAAACCATTGTTAGTGAAACATATTCATATATACATAATATAAGTACATGCAATTATGTATTTCATGCCAAAATCATAATCCACATGTAAATATACAAACCAAGATAAAAGTCAACAAGATCATCACTAGATATAAAGCAACTGGAAAAATCTAGAAACAAACAAAAGGGGCCAAAAACCAAAGAACCAAAACAATTGAAATTTGAAAAACTGAAAAAACACATACTGTCTAAACTTCACGGCGTGAACTCCTAAGAGTTCACGGTGTGAAGTAGTTCTGACAGATTTCAAAATTTTGATTTTTCGGTTTTTAGGCCACCAAATGCAAAACTGATGTAGAGGTGGCTCTGATATCACTGTTGGGTTTTAACATGGCACGCAACGGAAGCAAGAGAACAAGAATCAAAGAACAAAAGCCAATATAAAACCCACCACATGGACCAAGCTCTACATGCAAGTAATGCAACAAGAAAAACAAGAAAGGATATAGATTATACCATCCACGATTTGGAGCTGGAGAAAATGAAACTAGATGGATGAATGTAGAAAGCTAAGCCAAGCCTTCCTCTATTGCAATTCCACCCCGAGTTTGTATGATCTCCTTGTATTAGCAAGCCTTGGTAATCTTCATGGACATCAAATCACCATAAAAATAGCAACCAAAAAGCTCCAAGCAAAGCTCCTCCAAGAGCATACCAAGAACACACCAAGAACTCTTTCTATTCTTCCTCTCAAGAAGCCTTAAGTGTGTTTATATGTTAGAATGTTCAAGAGTTGCAAGAGAGCTGAAGCATGGTCAATATATAAGCCCCAAGATGCCTCCTTAGTGCCCCAAGGCCGGCCAAAGACTTTTGTGGGTGAAGGACATGCATTGGCTGAAGTGGGAGGCTACATGCAAAAGCTGACCTATAGTCTAACACAACTTCACGGCGTGAACTCTTTCTGGCCGACTTTTGATGGAACTCAAACATAATTGATTCCTTTTAGCCCCTCTACTTTGGTTGTTTTCGAGATCAATCCCCAGTTTGTGACCCAATAGGCCTATGCATCATCGGTAGTGATATTGGTGTACGCATGTTAGTGGGCATACTCCAACAAAAATTATGATGTATTTTTTTATTAAACTACCGAAGACCTAGCGAAGTAATGATATAATTTGGGTCACCGTAGACCGGTTGACTAAGAGTGCTCACTTCTTAGCAACAAATGAAAATGAGAAGCTGAAAAACCTAGCTAAACTATACATGCGAGAAGTGGTCATGAGGCATGAAGTTCCCTTATCCATTGTCTCCGACCGTGACAGTCGATTCACTTCACGGTTCTGGTAAAAGTGGAAGAGTTGGGAACTATGGTGCACTTGAGTATGGATTATCACAATCAAACGGATGGACAGAGCGAAAAAACCATTCAAACACTTGAAGAGATGTTGAGGGCCTACATGATTGAGTATGGTGGATGTTGAGATACTCACCTGCTACTAGTGGAGTTTGCTTAGAATAACACCTATCATGCAGGTATTGGTATGGCACCATATGAAATGCTCTATAGGAGAAAGTGTCGTACCCCTACTTGTTGGTTGGAGCCAAAAGAAAATAAATTTGTCAGGCCTGCAATAGTTCAAATGACAGCGGATAAAGTTGCAGTTACTCATGAACGGTTACGGGTAGCTCGAGAATGACAGAAAAAGTATTATGACAAGAAGCATATATTGAAGACGTTTGAAGTAGGTGAGAAAGTGACGCTCAAAGTCTCGCCATGGAAGGGCATCACACGGTTCGGGAAGCGCGGTAAACTTGGACCTTGGTTTATTGGTCCATTCGCAGTACTTGAAAGAATTGGTGATCAGGTATACAAGTTAGAGTTGCCAAAGAGCTAGAGGGTGTAGGTGTGGGTAGAGCTGCCGGAGGTGCAGGTGCGGGTGGAACTGTTGGAGGTGCGGGTTCGGATGGACTATGGAGTTGCTAGAAGTACGGGTGGAGCAACTATAGAAGAAACACAAGTTTGGTTTGAAAGGTTTTGGAAACATAAACTACAGTCGTTTAGCTTAGTGCCAAGCCTGATTGATGTAGAAAATTGGACTTCACACATGGAAAAGATATTTCGGGTATTAGGGTGCCCAGATTCTGTGAAGGTGAAATTGGCAACCTACAAACTTAAGGGAGATGGTGTAACAACCCAAAAATATTGTAATATTATTATTCAAGAAATAAATATTATTTATGGAGTTTGATTTGTTAACAATAATAATAATGGAATATTATTATTTAAAGAAAAGAAAAAGAAAGTGAAAAAGAAATTATAAAGTCGGGAAAAGCGAGATCGTGACACGACACGATGTGTTAGATAGAAAGGTTTCATGCGTCAGAATTTGCATGTCGAAGTATCCTTGTGTTTTGGGAGGTTTCGGGACGCAATGCGTCCCGACTGGCTCTATATATACAAGTTCATTTCTAGCCTTTTTGCAGAACATCCTCTACACTTGCACTGTTACTCTGCCCAATTTTAGAGAGATTCCAAGGGTGTAGAGCGTATTTTGGTGTTGGAGCTTTGTTTTTACGTGTTTCCAAGGTTTGGGTGTTACGGTGAAGCCATTTCCGGCTAAGTTTCGACATCGGGTTCGTTCATGGTATTCTTGAGGAGTGTTTTGAAGTGTGTAAGACCGGCTTTTGATGGTGTGTGTGTGTGCTAAGCTCGTCAATATAGGTTCGAGGTGATCGTTTCGTGCTTTTTCAGTTGAGTTTAGTAGATTTTTACAAAACCGAGTACATAGGCAAAAACCTGATTTTCAAAATAGAGATGGTTATACATATATATATTGATTGATCAGACGTGTTGTCTATTTGTGCTTAAATACTTGATATATGTATGTTGAACACATGATACACATGATATGATTATGTGCGATCTATTACGGTTTATGTATGATTATTTACGATTACATGCATGATCAACTTAGGGGGTGGGGGTAGTATATTGTATTACCCATTTGTGGATTATGAAGCTAGTAGGTATGCATGACCTTCTAGGATTAACGTGCTAGCCAATGCATGTCGCTTGGTCTTTCTAGATAACTATAGTGACACATGGTATGAGGACATTTCATTGTCCGAGTACTGGAGTGGTGTAGGCCAGAGGGGCTAGATCATACATTATGAGCATGTGAGGGAAAGCTGAAAATTGCGGTCAGCTTCGTTTGTACTTGCACTGGAATGACAACGCAGTACTTATACTTGCACCGTCGGATTAGTGAAAACAGCGATACTCGCGGGATCTATGTTCTCGGGTGGGAGTCGAGCCCCACTTGGAGCATAGGTCGGCCGGGCATGCGAGTAGTGAACCTTGGGTTATATGGTCTGGGTTTAGACTCTTCATTAAGATCATCTTATTGATATATATATATATATATGCGGTTATGATATGGTATGATTCACGATTATGATGTGGTATGAATATGATTATGTGCGGATGTTTATATGAAATGATTTATGGATATTTGACACATTATGTGCTATGTGGTTTGCGGGTTATCGGGTACGGGTCAAATAAACGAAAGGTTGGGTATGGTATTTAATAATATGTCATATTTCTACTTACGATTATATTTTATGGTTTTTGGTAATAACTGCTATTGACTCACGAGGCGTAAACTAACAATTGTTTCTTTGAAATATGTCTTGTATTCGCGCAGGTGCCTTAGAGTTAGTGTTTCTGCAAGGAGGGTAGTCTTTGTCTTTAGTTCGGCTTAGTAGTTGGTGCTAGGGATGTAAACGAGCCGAGCAAGAAACTTATCGAGTCAAGCTCGTTTAGGATTTTTTAAGCTCGAGCTCGAGCTCGGCTCGTTTAGAGCTTTAGATGTTGAACTCGAGCTCAGCTCGTTTAATATTTATAAAGCTCGGGCTCGGCTCGTTTAAGCTAGGCTAGTTTAGGCTCGGGTATTATTTTGATATTTTTATTAAAATGATATATACAATTATTAAAAATTAAATATAAAAAATATAAATTATATTATATATTGAGCTCGTTAGGCTCGTTTAAGCTCGCAAGCCCACTCTTTGGAGCTCGAGCTCGGCTTGTTTATTAAATGAGCTTGAATCTAAGCTCGAGCTCAAGCTCTTTAAGGCTCGGCTCGTTTCGAGCTTTTAATGATCCGAGCTCGAATAGCTCAACTCATTTACATCCCTAGTTGGTACCAGCGAATATTATGGTTATGTAATTTATTTACTGCTTTAAACTCTTGTTAGTTTTTGAACGACTATGGTTTGAATGCGAATGATTTCAGATCGTCTGTATGACGAAAAACAATTAATTCCGTTAATGATTTAAGACTTCCACTACATGTTTTTGCTATTATTTAAAAAATTTTATAAGTGGTAAAATTTTGAAAATCATGGTGTTACAAATGGCCAACGTTGGTGGAAAGCCTTGAAGCAAGCTAAAGGTGATGCCTCTATCGAGACACTATCTCAGACGAAGATTTGCTAGACATTTTTCAGCAATATTTTTGAATTTTAGATAAAGATTCATTTGTTCGAGAGTATGAAACTATCCGTCAGCGGGATAAGGGAACTATTACTGAGTTTATGACTAGGTTCCTCAGGCTCGTGGAATTCGTGGGTGCCATAGCAGGTCTTTATCAGAAAAAGCAAAAAAATTTACATGGGTAGTGATGTTGGGATTCACTAGAGAGCACAACACGCAACGGAAGTAAACAAAAAGCATATAAAAACAAACTTAATGAATCCCAGTGGTGGTGAATCTTTGTAAAACAACATGCAACCTAGAAAGAACAAGAAAGGAAAGAAATTATACCTTATAGTGCTCCAAAAATTGGCTAGTCCAAAGGGTTGGGATGAATGCTTGAAACAAATGGCTTCAAACTCCTTTGAAAGTCCACACCAAGCTTCTAATCAACCCCAATGCACTAGCACTTCTCTTCTAGCTCATAAGCACTTCTAGTAGAAAAGAAACAACCTCTAAGCCCTTATGCATAGCCACTCTAACACTATAAGTCACTACTCACTTTGTAAGAGCTCACAAGTGTGTATGGTTGAACAATTTTCAAAAGTAGCAAAAGACCAAATGAAAGGACTTATATAGACATGCCAATGCCTCCTCATCTGCTCTGGGTCAGACCATGTGACTAGCTTTCATTGGACTAACAAAAATGGTCCAATAAAAACACAAGTGTCAAATTCTGCCTTCACGACTTCCTTCATGGGTAGTGAAGCCCGAAGGAATCACGAACCGTGCCGCCCTGACATGTAACACCACTTTTCTAGTTTTAATTTAAAAACATTATCATATGAGTTAGCACCAAAAAGATATCAGAGTTTCGCAAAAATACAGATTCTAAACATACACGTGCTAACATTTACAAAAGTAGTGTCAAAGTTTGCTTTTCGAAACCCAGAAGCTATCTGGCTGAGCACCGCACTGGGCCTTACCCTTGCTTGAACCTGCATCACCTACAACACGCAATATTGAAACGTAAGCAAATGCTTAGTGAGCATACTAACCGAACATAAGCAACATATCACAGGAGTAACGTCTCCCCAGGATGTCTCGCATCCAAACTGTTTCACATGCAATCCTGTACAAACTGATACTGTTTGCTTATCCCAGGGTATGGCTACACCTCAGGCGTAGCCGAGCCCCCAAGACCTTTCCGTGGGTTTAAAGAGCTTAATAAACCTCTTTCCACTTTCCTAGAAACCCAACTACGCTTACACGCAACTAAGTATCCTCTATGCCGGGCTTATCTACACCTCTCGGGTGTAGCCTATCCCAGTTGTTGTTGGTACATAGCTCGTTGTATACCCTGTCACTGTTCTTGTGCATAGCTTTGCTCACGGCACAACTATACACCTATACTTGCATCACATATATATATATCATATATCATATCACATTGTTCCATATCATATCATATCTGGTCATATCATATCATATTTGGTCATACCATATCATATCTAGTCATATAATAACATATAGTATCATATCACCTTGTGCACATATACATATACTAACTCATAGGTACTTACACTGCTTTGGTATACAGCTACACTATTGTGTGGCTACGTACCATAATGCTATTCTTGGTACAGAGTTACACTTCTAGTGTACTCTGTACCCTGCTACTTTCACTAGGTACATATAACATTTATATCTCATAACACATATATCGTGTTGTTCATCTAAAGCATAATCATATGCTAAACATGCTAAAGGACTAGTATACTCACCTGGAAACAGTGTAATATGCTAAACATGTAGCGTGTGCTATTGAGTATCCAGACACCTTCTAGTATCCACTCTTGGTCATATGCCCTCTGTTGACACATCATCCTACACAGGTTGTGTACCCTGTACACGGGCCATGTACCTCTTATGCTACATGACCATGTAACCCTACATGGCCTGTCACCACCTTTGACCTCTACACGGGCCGTGTATCCCTACACGGGCCATGTACCTTACTTCATGGTTTTAGTCACAAGTAACTTGGGAGGGTAATGG
The DNA here is from genome assembly GCA_038502395.1 of Dittrichia graveolens. Lineage (NCBI taxonomy): Eukaryota > Viridiplantae > Streptophyta > Magnoliopsida > Asterales > Asteraceae > Dittrichia > Dittrichia graveolens. Next base: position 63,904,037 of record JARJIL010000005.1, on the reverse strand, counting down.
CATTTCATCCTTAAACTAGAGATACATGTGGTCCCAAAGCATAGGTCTGCTTTGCTTTGATCGTTTTCTAACGCGGTCCGTAACTAGTCATTATAAGGGAGATGATTGGGTAGAGTATTATCTATGTGGCGGGACTATGTAGTCGAAAGGTATTTGTTCCTCTATGTATAGAGAGAATATCCATGGGCCCCTCGATGATTGAGTGCTGACGTTCATATGCATGTCCGTGCTCAAGTTATATTGATGATGGATCAATGTTAATTGGCTTGTTGATCACCACTAATCTAGAATCGAGAAACATAACCGTGAACGATCTGAAGGTTGACTATATTCCATGCCTTATGTTCACATTAGATATCGCGAACAAAGGGATATACATTTTCATTTATCGTTAGGACAATCATTTTATGATTGGGGATCTTGTCAAGAGTGGCATACCCTATACTGACTTGGGAGCATAGATGTCTTGCTAGAGGCCGCTCTATGTTTGTGTTATTTTTCGTAGTCGTGTCACGTGCAAGTGGGAGTCTGTTGGAATATGCCCGCTGACACGAATGAGTTAATGACACTAACGATGAGGTATAGGCCTATTAGGTCACACACCAAGTATTGATTCCAGCAACGCGATCGAGCAAAAGAGAGAAAAGGCTAAAATGGGTTTTGGCAGGATGGTACACGGGCCATGTGGTTGAACACGGGCCGTGTCCAGTCCAACACACACGGGGCATTTTGGCCTAACCGAAGGTCGTGTAGTTTGGGCCGACACGGCCATGTAGATGAACATGGGCCGTGTATAGCCTATTAGACACGGGCCGTCTTAGCCCAATTGGGGCCGTGGACTTTGGGCCTACACGGACGTGTTGATCAACACGGGCCATGTATATTCGCTGTAACAATAGAATTACCAGCCTTAAACACTTGGTTTTATGGTGTTTATGTCTAATTATTGTGGTAGACAAAGAGGCAACGAATTCTCTGCTCAAGAACAGACTTTTGGGTGTTCTTGGAGTTAGTTCATGCCCAAGAATACTCTCTCTTTGTTCATCTTGTTCTTGGTGATCTTTTGGTGCACAAGAAAGCAAGAAACACATACTTGATTGTTGTTTTGGTGTTTACACAAACTAACTAGCATTTGGGAATCAAAGGAGCTTGGGGGTGGACTTCATTAGAGGAGTTCTTTCTTGGATTCTTGAAGCTTGACAAGTAAAGATCATTGTGTTTGCATTGTGGTACAATTCTTCCCATCTTCTTTATTTTCTTAGTTGCAAGTTCATGATTAGATTTTGGTCCTTGGAAGTATTCGTTGGTTTGGCTTTGTTAATTTTGTTATATATTTTGCTACTGTTGCTACTTGATTATGCCAAAAGAATACGTTCAACTCAGTCATCCACTGTACTATGTCTATACTACTTAACTTTCTCTTACAAACTTTACCCTAGAAACCGGGGTCTTACAATTTATCTCATATGGTAACATACCCACACTTGAATAATAACTGTTACTATAAAAGAACTTTGCTAACGGTAGATAGATATCCCAACTACTATTGACATCAATAACACATAGTCCATGTCGGTCCTATGGTATCTGTATCTTTCTATCACTTTGTTCTACCTCCTGAGGGTGGAATACTATATTGAGGTGTAACAAAACCTCCACATCTGGATACTGTTTCTTTCAAATAAACATATGTCATTCTTTCTGAAGAATACACTTTCTTCAGTAGAACAAAATTTTCATTCTTGTTAGTTTACTAATTACTTCACATATAACATCAAACCTCCGAGGAGTTCTATATAATCTGACAATAAATTTACTGTTACATTCTCACCGTTTTTGTGTTTCTGCTTAAAATATCTGCTACCACATTCTCTCTAGCTAGACAACAGCTGTTAATTCTAAATCATGAGTTGGGAAGTTGCTTTCTTGTATCTTTAACTAGTGAGAAACATAAACACTAACCTTATGTTTTTTTCTTTACAATTCAACTCTCACTAAAGGACATAACCACTAACCACTGCAACTTCCATTCCATCTAACAATGCTAATACCGAAATACGACCTCATTCTGGCTTTAACATATCAAAAACTTACTGCTGATCATCACACATTTTGAATTCTATGCTCTCTTTATTCAACTAGACTAGGGGTACTGCTATCTTAGAAAGGTCTAGATAAACTATATGTAATACTTTGCAAGCTCAAAAAAACTTCTTACTTTTGTAAGATTCTAAGGCGGTTCCCACTTCGTCAGTGCTTTCACCTTGGCTGAATCTGTTTCAATACTTTCTGATTAACGAGGTGACTCATGAATTATACTTCTCGTAACTAAACTTTACACTTGGAGAATTTCACACAGTTTCTCCCTGTATAACATTTCTAATACTCCTCTGAAATGAACACCATGTACTTCTGAAATCTTGGAGTAAATAGTTGATCATTGATAATCACAGTCACTAATTTGTCGAAAATAGTTCAACAAATTGTATTCCTTAACTCTGTAATATATACACATTCTGAACATCAATGCGCCTTACGGTAAGCTACTAGGTCAGATAAAACTTTTATCCATCAAATCTTGTACTGGCTTCATCATTTGCTGTATATTTGAAATTTGTTTCTGCTTTTCATTTCTCTACTAGAATTTCTCACGAAAGCTAATAGTGTTCTACCACCAAGGACTAGATACTTCCTTACTTTTGCTAACAAACTGGAATACTGGCTCTTATACTTTTACCTCTATTAAACAGTTCTTCCCCACTTGGGGTCCACACGCGTACTGTGTTCTGATCACATAATATCTGGACTTGATACTGACCCAACCAATTCATACCAATAACTACTCAAAACTCTTTCACCTCAATTGGTCCACGATTGATGGGGAAAGTAGTAATTGTCTCTCTCTCTATCACATTATTCTTACACCTACTATTCTCAAATAGTAGTCTCATCATTTGTTGTTTCTTCCTCAAGAGGAAATTATGTTATACTGGGTGGAACACTTAACTGAACATAACGTGAAACAACAAGGATCATTGTAACAGATTCAAATAATACTAGGGCAGGTGTACTGTTAACAACTAAGGTACCTGCCACTACATTCGGTTCCACCGTTTCCTCCACAGCCATAAGCTGCACTTTCACTTAGTCATCCCTACCCTTGCTAAAACAGAGTGGGGTAGAGGATTCACTATGCTTTTCTCTAAAACTATCAAACTAGGGCAATAATTATTCACAATCGAATTTGTAACCTCCTCCAAGATGACGTACTTTGCCTGGTAGAATTCTATGTAAGTACACCGTAACTCTTATAACTGTTCCATTCTGGCTTTGATTCTCTCAATTCTCTTAACAAACATCATTTCAGCCTATACCATTGCATCTACTCATTTCTAAAACATCACTTCCAGTCATTCTTACACTTACTCAACCAACTAGTTGCTTAAACAAGAAACGTTCATCTGCAGGACTTTACTTAACTCTATATCTACTATTTCTCTTACTATACTATTCTCATACTCTTGCAATTCCTCTATAACTGGAATCTTTCTAGCAAAGTTATCCGTAGGTCTAATGGTTGAGATAGGAATTGCATCTCCTTCACATTTGTCTCTAACTTCTTGAGATCTACTTACCTCACGCTACTGTGTTAGTCATATACTAACTTTTTCTACATACTCTTTCTGAGAATCAGAAATCTTTAAGATACAATATAATAACAACTTTCTTTGTTGTAACGTACCAAATTTTATTTTATTTTTTAAAAGCGAATGCCAAAGCATACGATTAATAATTTACCATAATTAAAACACTGTATAACATTAATTACAACCCGGGGTGAAAACCCATAAAATCTTAAATTCAATTATAATAGTTTTGGATTACATCAGAAAATTCGAAATAGTTAAAACATTGCGGAATCTTGTGGGAGATGAGCTATCAAACACGTGCTAGAGCCTCGCCGTGGCCATCACCTAGAAAGAGGGTTAAAGAACAACCGTAAGCACAAAGCTTAGTAAGTATGTTTACTTACAATCAACCATATGTCATCAAATCTTTTGTTTCCATATTCATGCTATATCTTTCATTCCCGCTACCGTAGTAGTCGGTCCCACATTCCCCACACTGTAGTGAGCGGTCCAATCATTCCCGTCACAAAAGTGAATGGTCCAATCATTCACGTCACCGAAGTGAACGGTCCAACCATTCCCGTCACCGAAGTGAACGGTCCTATCATTCCCGTCACCGAAGTGAACGGTCCCATCATTCCCGTCACCGAAGTGAACGGTCCCATCATTCCCGTCACCGAAGTGAACGGTGCAATCATTCCCGTCACCGAAGTAAATGGTCTAATCATTCCCGTCACCGAAGTGAACGATCCTATCGTTAAGCAAGGCATAGTAAATATTCAATTCATCAATTCATAGGTTCATCAAATCATCTAACATACAACATGTCAATCACGTCATCATCAGGTTTAGATAGTAAGTAAGAATACTCACCTGTCTGCAGTCTTAGTTTCTCAATTAACAGCTATTAATAAATTGCTTGGCTACGAGTCCAAGTACAATCTACAGTGCACGTAGTCGCATCAAGTTTCAAATATCCAAAGTTGGATCATACACTTTGACTAAAGTCGGATCTCGCGTTCTCACTAAAATTTGGACCAATACTAAGGTCTCAAAGGTCAGACGAGTTATACATACATAAGTCACATGGGTTAATATACATATACATTAAGTTGCATGAGCTACACTTGTGTGCATAAGTTGCATGAGGAATATATATATATATATATATATATGTGTGTGTGTGTGTGTGTATAAGTCGCATGGTTCAATCAATATATATATATATATATATATACACCTTAAGTCGCATGAACCATATACATATATATATATAAGTCACATGAACAAAATATATGTATGTGTATAAGTCGCATGGTTCAATCAATATATATATATATATACATACCTTAAGTCGCATGATCCATATACATATGTATTAGTCGCATAGCTACATATACACCTAAGTCTCATGGTTCATCCAACGTACATGTACATTAAGTCGCATGGGTCGAGTGATGCATAAGTCACATGACTACTAAACATAAATGTTGGATCAACATCTCAGCTGAAGGCCGGGCCAGACACGAGGCCCCACAAGTCAGATGGCATACATCTATGTATGTATATTTATATGCGAAAGTCGCATGATATGTTGGTGTGTATATGAAAGTCGCATGGGCATTTTCATACAGTCGCATGGGCATAAATGTTCACTAGGTGAAAGTCGCATGAAGTGTTTACACATAGGTGAAAGTCGCATGAGCCATACTCTACACAAGTCGCATGAACACACACATTCATGCGAGAGTCGCATGGACACCCACATACATACGAAGGTTGCATGGCTACATGCCTTCCCGCTCAGTTCTGTTTCAAAACTCCATAGCCAGAATCAAGATTTCTCAAAACTCAACCAATTCATTTTATTTTTGTTATAAAACATTTCTCCATTCATTTAAACACTTCCCTCAAGATATATTCATGTTTCATCAAGTATTAAGGGGTCACATCTCGATTCTTTTCTCTGGTTCTTCCATAAACCCAAAACCCCAAAAACCCAGATCATAACTTATTCGATCATCATTAAAACAAGGTAAGATTGATAGCTACAACACCGTAATGAGGTAGGAAACATTACATGATGATTCTCTTAACAATTCTTTAAGTCCACAATGATTCTTGAGGCTCTTCTCCTCTGCTTCCGGGAGAGCAAATACACATACAAACATATACTGATTTTCTTTTGAATGAACGGAACAATAACCATGTGTTGGGGGTTGAACCCTAAATCCCCTTATATACCTTCTTTTAAAAGGTCTAAGCCCACCTTTTAAATCAATTAATCCCAATAGTGCTTAACCCAACATCGAGCTGAAGCCCCGCCATGGTCATTACCTAAAAAGATATAAAACAACTGTACGCCCAAGGCTTAGCGAGTATACAACTTACAAACCAGATAGTTCACATAACTGCTCAACTCATACCTACTACCGTAGTAAGTGGTCTCATCATACCTGTCACTAGGACGGTCTCGTCTCACCTGTTGTCGTCACAACGGTCTAACATACCCGGCACCAAAGTGCTGGTCTCATACTCGACACGAAAGTATGCGGTCTAACATACCCGACACCGAGGTGTACGGTCTCATACCCGACACCGAAGTGTGCAGTCTAACATACCCGTCACCGGAGTGAACGGTCTAGTCATAACCGTTACAGAAGTAAACGGCCTAAACAGATTCAACTATAACTCATAAATTTTCATGTATTTACATGCATATATAACATCTGGAATCTATTCAAGTTATAAGTGAGAATACTCACCTGTCAGCTGTCCTAGTTACTCAGTTCTTGCTGTAGGACCTTACTTGTTTGCTCTTTTAATTAACAGTCACCTGATCTACGTTAACATAAGTTGGATGGGTACACACTACTGATAGTTGCACGGACCTACTAAAAGTCGCATGGACCTTCCCAAAGTCGCATGGCCATATAGGTGCTACTGAAATTCGCATGATACTACCGATGGTCTCAAGAAAGTCGCATAGACTCTCTGAAAGTCGCATGGCACTACTAACTCATAAACAAACTACTAAAGTCGCATGGTGTATACACAAACTCATCTGAAAGTCGCACGGCACATAAACAATCTACTAAAGTCGCATGGTGTATACACAAACTCATCTGAAAGTCGCATGGCACATAAAGAAACTACTAAAGTCACATGGTGTATACACAAACTCATCTGAAAGTCGCATGGCAGTTAAACAAACTACTAAATTCACATGGTGTATACACAAACTCATCTGAAAGTCGCATGGCACATAAACAAATTACTAAAGTCGCATGAACTTTCCCAGCACTCATGTGACTGTCGCACGGACTCACTCAGGTGTCCATGTGACAGTCGCATGGTGCATCTTCTTCCCTGTAAGTTCATCATTTGAAAAACCCAGACCCCATAGCCAAGATCAAGCTTTCTTAAAACTCAACCAATTAAACTCATTCTTGTTGCAAAACATTTCTCCACTTATTTAAAACTTTCCTTCGAGATGGAGAAACATTACCAGATGGTTTCCTTAGACAAATTCTTAGTTCCACAGCAATTCCTTGCTTTCTTCTTCCTCTGCCTCACAAAAACTCCTTCACACACAAACTTTCTCTCTTTCTTATTTGATGGAGAATGTTGGAGGTTATGCCCTAAACTTCCATTTATACTTACTAGTAATACCTCTTGTGGGTCTAAGCCCAAAACCAAGCCTCAAATCCAATTTTCCAACTAGTAACTCCTTTTTGGATCCATATGTATACAAGCCCATTGGCTTAGTAAATTCCAACCAAGTATATATATATATATATATATATGCCAAATCGTTTACTAAATTTCCAACCAACAACATATATATATACATATACATACAAGTCACCATAATATCCATAAAAATATTCTTATATATTTTTAAAAAATTACGGGTATTACACAATTAAATCAATCTAGTCCATAATTAAATCCTTAACCTAATACTATAATCAATTTCTCAATAAATATTCTTTCATTTATTTTTGAAAGTTCAGGTATTACAACTCTCCCCACTTAAACACGATTTCGTTCTCGAAATCTTCATTTGGACATTGTAGGGAAGTTCTTTCTAATTTATTCTTCAGACTCCTAAATCTATTCCGAACCCTTGCGGTGCTCCCACTGCACCTTGACCATTCCTACTTGTTTGTTATGTAGTTGCTTGATCCTCCTTTTGATAATCGCAACTGTCCTCTCGATGTAGTTCGATTTCTCATCTATGGTGATGTCCTCCAATGGCACAAATGCCTACTCATCGGCTAAACATTTCCTCAGATGGGACACATGGAAGGTGTCATGTATCTTCGATAACTCCTCAGGTTGCTCCAAGAGATAAGCCACCTTGCCAATCCTTGCGATAACTTTGAAAGGCCCAATGAATCTTGGTTCAGTTTTCCTCGTTTTCTGAATCGTATTACTCCTTTCCATGGAGATACCTATAGTAATACATAGTCACACACTTGGAATTCTAGTAGTGACATGCGTTTATCTGCATAGCTCTTCTGCCGGCTTTGAGCCGCTTTGAGTCATTCACGAACTTGTTGTACATACTCCGAGGTTTTCTGTACTATTTCCATGTTGCCAAGTTTTATTTGTCCAACTTCACCCCAACAGATCGGAGTCCTAAATTTCCTACCATACAACATCTCGTACGGTGGCATGCCGATACTCGCATGGTAACTGTTGTTATACGAAAATTCCGCTAGGGGTAAGTACAAATCCTAGCTTCCCCCGAAGTCAATCACACAAGCTCTTAGCATATCTTCCAGCGTTTGGATAGTCCGCTCATTTTACCCGTCAGTTTGGGGTGATATGATGTACTCAAGTTATTCCTTGTTCCCAAATCCTCATGAAATTTGCTCCAAAACCTGGATGTGAATCGTACATCCCTGTCAGAAATGATGGTTACCTGCACTCCGTGCCTCGAGACTATTTCCTTTTCGGTGCTCCCACTACACCTTAACCATCCCTACCTATTTGTTGTGCAACTACTTGATCCTTCTTTCAATGATTGCAACTGGCTTCTCAACATAATTCAACTTTTCGTCCACAGTAATGTCCTCCAACGGCACAAATGCCGACTCATCGGCCAAGCATTTCCTTAAGTGTGAAACATGAAAGGTGTTGTGTATTCTCGATAACTCTTCTGATAGCTCTAAACAATAGGCCACCTTGTCGACTCTTGCAATGACCTTAAACAGTTCAGTGAATCTAGGGTTCAACTTCCCACGCTTCATGAATCGAATCACTCCTTTCCATGGAGACACTTTGAGTAACACGTGGTATCCTACTTGAAATTCTAGTAACGATCTTCGCTTATCCGCATAGCTTTTCTGCCGGCTCTGAGCCGCTTTCAGTCGTTCACGAACTTGTTGCACGTACTCTGATGTTTTCTGAACTATCTCCGTGTTACCAAGCTCTTTCTGGCCCACTTCCCCCCAACAGATCGGGGTTCTACATTTCCTTCCATACAGCATATCATAAGTTGGCATCCTAATGCTGGCATGGTAACTGTTGTTGTAACAAAACTCCGCGAGGGGTAAATACAAATCCCAACTTCCCACAAATTCGATCATGCAAGCTATTAGCATATCTTCAAGGGTCTGTATGGTTCTCTCGCTCTGCCCATCAGTTTGCGGGTGATATGCTGTGCCAATATTAATCCTCGTGCCCAAATCCTCGTGAACTTTGTTCCAGAATCTGGATGTCAACCGCACATCCCGTTCCAAAATGATAGTAACCGGCACTCCGTGCCTCGAGATTATCTCCTTCACATAAGTACCTGCTAATTTCTCTGCCGAACTAGCTTCTCGGATGGGTATGAAGTGCGCGCTCTTGTTCAATCTATCCACCACCACCCAAATAGCATCGAAGTTCCTTTATGTCTTAGGCAACTTTATTATCAAATCCATGGTTACGTGTTCCCATTTCCCCACCGGTATTTCCAAAGGTTGCAATTTTCCGTGTGGTCTCAGGTGTTCTGCTTTTACCCGTAGACACGTTAGACACTTTTCTACGTAACTTGCCACATCTCTTTTCATCCCTGGCCACCAATAATCCATCTTTAAGTCTCTATACATCTTAGTAGCCCCCAGGTGTATAGAAAATTTCAACTTGTGAGCTTCATCTAGATTAACAATTCGCACCTGTATAACTTTTGGCACCCAGATCCTCCCGTAACGGGTCCATAATCCACGACTGTCTCTGGCCATGAAGGCCAATTGACCCCTAATCCATTCCGCTTTCTGATTTTCCTCCTTCGCTGCCTCCGCTTGACCCTTCATAATCATCTCGAAGAGTGAGGTTGTGACCGTCATCCTTAGGCATTTCACACTAAACTGCAACTAGCTCGTCTTACGACTTAACGCGTTTGCCACCACGTTGGCCTTTCCTGGGTGATACAAGATTTCACAATCATAATCCTTGACGAGATCTAGCCATGTCCGCTGTCGCATGTTCAAATTCTTCTGATCGGCGAAGTACTTCAAGCTTTTGTGATCTGCGTAGATTGTGCATTTGACTCCGTATAAGTAGTGTCGCCAAATCTTGAGCGTGAACACAACGGCTGCCAACTCTACATCGTGAGTTGGATAGTTACACTCGTGGGGTTTTAGCTATCTTGAAGCGTAAGGGATAACTTTCCCCCTCTGCATAAGTACACACCCAAGCCCCACATGGGAGGCATCACAATACACCACCAAGTTTTCCATTCCTTCGGGTAAGGTTAGTATCGGAACTTTACATAGTTTGCCCCGTAGGGTTTCGAATGCTTTCTGTTGATCGGCTCCCCAACTAAAAGAGGTATTCTTCTTTGTCAACTTTGTTAGCTGCACTGCCAGCTTTGAGAAATCCTTGATCAATCGTCTGTAATAACCGACTAATCCCAAGAAACTCCGTATTTCCGTTGGACTCTTTGGCGTTTCCCATCTCATCACGGCCTCTATCTTTAGCGTTTCCCACCTCCTTTAACCAAAATTCGCATTTTGAAAATTTCGCATACAACTTCTCCCTTTTTAACATTTCTAGCACCTTTCGAAGGTGTTTCTCATGTTCTGCTTCGGTCTTGGAGTAGACTAGAATGTCATCGATGAGCACAATTACTGACTTATCAAGCATTGGTCTGCATACCCGGTTCATTAGGTCCATGAAGGCTGCTAGCGCGTTTGTGAGGCCGAATGGCATCACCACGAACTTGAAATGCCCGTGTCTCGTTCGAAAAGCCGTCTTTGCTACATTCTCTTCTCGGACCTTGAACTGATGATAACCTGACCGTAAGTCTACCTTCGAAAAACATGACACACCTTGTAACTGGTCAAACAGGTCATCGATTTGAGGTAGTGGATATCTATTCTTCACCGTTACCTTGTTGAGCTCTCAGTAGTCGATGCACATTCTGAACGTACCATCCTTCTTCTTTACAAACAAAATCGGGGCTCCCCAAGGTGACCTACTAGGTCAGATTAAACCCTTGTCAATCAATTCTTGCAGTTGCATTATTAACTCCTGCATTTCGGGCGGTGACAAACGGTATGGCGCTTTCGTGATAGGTGTTGCTCCTTGTATCAAATCTATGCGGAATTCTACTTGTCGGTCTGGCGGTATCCCTGGCAGATCTTCTAGAAATACCTCGGGGTATTTGCACACCACGGGTACATTGGACACCTCCAACTGTCTCATTTCTTTCCTCGAGTCTATAACGTGCGCGATAAAGGCAGCGCATCCCTTGCATAAATACTTTGCGGCTTTGGTTACAGTGCAGCATGCTGTCGTTCCTTTCTGTTTCTAGCCATAGATGGAGATTCCTCCCCCACACGGATTCTGGATCCGTATGATGCCCTGCTTGCACAAGATACTGGCCTGGTGACGCCCCAGCCAGTCCATTCCACAATTACTTGAAATTCCTGCATCGGGGTCGGCAGTAAGTCTATAGGGAACTCCACATTATCTATCACTATTACATTGTTCCTATAGATGGTTGATACACTCAAAGCATTATCAACGGCTATTTCTACTTCTAGTGGCATTTCTAGTTTCACCGGTTCTACAACAAAACCTATACAAAACGACAAAGATACAAAGGACTTCCTAGCCCGGGAATCAAAAAGTACAAGTCCGGGTACGGAGTTAACGATGAAAGTACGTGCGATCACATCATGTTCCTTCTTGGCTTCTTCCATAGTCATCTAGAAAGCGCGACCCCTTGATTTAGGTGCTTCGGGCCTCTTCCCTTTCTCCCCTGTCGACAATTTCCAATATGTGTTTTCCCGCATCGCCTACACCTGGACCCTACATTCAGTTTCTTGACAGGTTGTTTCCCTTCGCCGTTGCCGAGGGTGGCCCGCTCTGCAGTACGTTTCTTGTTCCTCTCTGTAAGATACAACTCTCTTTTTCGGGCCCCTTCAATTAGTTGGTCAAGGGTGGAATACTGACCATTAGCTACGAACTCCCGGAATACCTCTCTTAACATCTGGGTGTATCGATGCATCTGCAACCCCTCATCATTGGCATAAGCTGGATAGTAGAGTAGGTTCTCTTTGAATACTGCAGTGATCTGGTTGACCGTCTCTGTGGTCTGCTCTAGTTTCATGAACTCATGCATGACCCTCTCTACCTCAACCTTTGGTGCATACTCAGCATAGAACAATTCTGTAAACTCTTCCCACTTCATTCTAGGGATTGTCTCGCCTTTCATCTTAGGCAGCAAATTCCACCAGTCTTTGGCGGCTCCCCTCAAGAAGTTGGATGCGAACGAAACTTTCGCATCGTCGGCACACTTGCAGGTGAAGAACGCTCCCTCCACCGCTGTGATCCATCTAGTACTTAGCACGGGGTCTGGTAGACCCTCAAACGTCGGCGGCTGACATGCCGAGAAGTCTCGAAAGGTACCTCCTTGAGTTACCTGGTTAGCAGCTGGCGTTGCTCGCTGGGTATTTTCCGTTGTCATAGTTGCTTCTTTTGCGGCCCACAGAGCACCCAGCTTCTGATCTATCATGGTGCTCATATCATGCTTTAGGTCCTCTACCACCTTAAGTAGAAGTTCTCTCAATGCATTGGTCACTGCTGTGGTTACCAATTCTGTCATGTCTGTCTCCCCATACTCTTCACTCTCCAGATCGTTTGGTACTGCATTCTTAGGAACCATACTGGATGTATAGACAGTGCACTAATCAATAGGCGGCATTGCCATACAGTCCTCACTAATATATCAAGGTATATATATATCAAGTATCGCATGCCAAGACCTAGCTAGCAGGCAACCCTAGTAATTCTAAGGCACCCTAGCTACAAGCATCTAATCTCTACAAGTATCCCTCACCAGATTCACAAGATTCCCTTGGCTGCTGGTAGGTTCCCGTAAGTATCGTGTGCAACTAATAATATGGGCCCTATTATTACCAGCACACTATACGTACTGGATTCTAACATTACCCTTGAAAATCCCGATTCACTAGCTTGGGCCATGTATCATCACTTTCTACAGCATCTGATTCTCACGTATAGTAATCGTGTAAAGGTTTTACTAAGTCTTTGCTACCCTTCTAGAATAGCTTACTATCAGAAATCATATACAAACTAGCATGTAATGCAATACTGTAAGTACCTTGTACCTCGCGCGTGACCACTCGAACTAGCTCCAGCTGATAGCTCATTAAAGGTTTTTGTCATTTGCAAGTTGTGATCTTTCGTTGAAAATTCCTTAAGAACCAAGGTTTAAGTCTAAACACGCCGAAACATATGTAGATCCCTTAAACCTAGGCTCTGATACCAATTTGTAACGTCCTAAAAAAGTATTTTTTTCATAATTCATTCATAAAAGATGTCGATAATTACTGATAACGTAGTTACATGACAATTGAAATAATCACACAATATCCTTTGGGTTACATTCATCATCAATGTTTGTAATTGAAACTACTACTGTTAAAACTGAGTTAATAAACGCGGAAGCTTGAATACTGAGCTATCATCATCGAGCTGGAGCCCCGCCATGGTCATTACCTGAAAAGATATTAAACAACAACTGTTAGCCCAAGGCTTAGCGAGTATACTACTTACAAACCTAATAGTTCACATAACTGCTCAACTCATACCCACTACCGTAGTAAGTGGTCTCATCATACCCGTCACTAGGATGGTCTCGACTCACCCATTTTCGTCACAACGGTCTAACATACCCGGAACCTAAGTGCTGGTCTCATACCCGACATCGAAGTGTGCTGTCTCATACCCGACACAGAAGTGTGTGGTCTAACTTACCCGACACCGAGGTGTATGGTCTCATACCCGACACCGAGGTGTACGGTCTCATACCCGACACCGAAGTGCGCGGGCTAACATAGTCGTCACCGGAGTGAACGGTCTAATCATACAAGTTACCGAGGTTAACGGTCTAAATACATTCAGCTCTAACTCATAAATATTCATGTATTAACATGCATATATAACATCTGGAATCTATTCAGGTTATAAGTGAGAATACTCACCTGTCAGCTGTCCTGGTTACTCAGTTCATGCTGTAGGACCTTACTTGTTTGCTCTTTAATTAACTGTCACCTGATCCACGTTAACATGGTTAATACCGGGTACTAACCTTTGCTACTTACATAACTCCCCATAACTCGGATGGGTACACACTACTCATAGTCGCACGGATCTACTGAAAGTCACATGGACCCTACTAAAGTCGCATGGCCATAAAGGTGCTACTGAAAGTCGCATGATACTACTGATGGTCTCATGAAAGTCACATGGATTCTCTCTGAAAGTCGCATGGCACTACTAAGGTCGCATGAACTCATAAAGAAACTACTAAAGTCGCATGGTGTATACACAAACTCATCTGAAAGTCGCACGACACATAAACAAACTACTAAAGTCGCATGGTGTATACACAAACTCATCTGAAAGTCGCATTGCACATAAACAAACTACTCAAGTCGCATGGTGTATACACAAACTCATCTAAAAGTCGCATGGCACATAAACAAACTACTAAAGTCGCATGGTGTATACACAAACTCATCTGAAAGTCGCATGACACATAAACAAACTACTAAAGTCACATGAACTTTCCCATCACTCATGTGACTGTCGCATGGACTCACTCAAGTTTCCATGGGACTGTCGCATGGTGCATCTTCTTCCCTGTAAGTTCATCATTTGAAAAACCCAGACCCCATAGCCAAGATCAAGCTTTCTCAAAACTCAACCAATTCCACTCATTCTTGTTGCAAAACATTTCTCCACTTATTTAAAACTTTCCTTCTAGCTTAAAACTATATTTTACCAACTTATTGAGTGTCCTTGGTTTGATATTCTCCTGGGTTTTTCTTAAACCTTCAAGACCCAAAAACCTAGATTCTAAAACCTTCAGTCATCACTTTAACCTAGTGAAATTTTAGTGTCTACAAGATTCATAAAGATGGAGAAACATTACCTGATGGTTTCCTTAGACAAATTCTTAGTTCCACGTCACTTCCTTGCTTTCTTTTTCCTCTGCCTCACGAAAACTCCTTCACCACAAACTTTCACTCTTTCAATGAAACAGTGATTTGATGGAGAATGTTGGAGGCTGTGCCCTAAACTTCCATTTATACTTACTAGTAATACCTCTTGTGGGCCTAAGCCCAAAACCAAGCCTCAAATCCAATTTTCCAACTACTAACTCCTTTTTGGATCCATATGTATACAAGCCCATTGGTTTAGTAAATTCCAACCAAGTATATATATATATATATATATATATATATATATATATATATATATAAGCACAACCGTTTACTAAATTTCCAACCAACAACATATATATATAAATACATATAAGTCACCATAATATCCATAAAAATATTCTTATACATTGTAAAAAAATTACGGGTATTACACAATTAAATCAATCTAGTCCATAATTAAATCCATAACCTAATACTATAACCATTTTCTCAATAAATATTCTTTTATTTATTTTTGAAAGTTCAGGTATTACAACCCGTGACTATCCTTAACCATGAACGCCATCTGGCCCTTTACCCTCTCGGTTTTCTGGTTTTCTTCTTTGCTTTCCTCGTCTTGGGCTGCTAAAATCGAATCGAACAGTGAAGTTGTAACCGTCATCCTTAAGCATTTCACATTCAACTGTACATGGTTCGCCTTGTGGCTTAGCGCGTCCACTACAACATTAGCTTTTCCCGGATGATACAAAATTTCAACGTCGTAGTCCTTGACTAGGTCTAGCCATCTCTGATGGCGCATGTTCAGGTTTTTTTGATTAGCGAAGTACTTTAAACTTTTTTGATCCGTGTATATCGTGCACTTTACCTCGTACAAATAATGTCTCCACAACTTGAGTGCGAACACCATGGCTGCTAGTTCCAGATCATGAGTCGTGTAGTTGCATTTGTGCGGTTTCAGTTGTCGCGAGGCATAGGCCATCACTTTTCCTATTTGCATCAGCACGCAGCCAAATCCCACATGGGACGCATCACAATAGACTACTAGGTCCTCTATCCTTTCCGGTAAGGTCAAAATCGGTGCTTCACACAACTTGTCTCGGAGGGTTTCGAATGATGTCTGCTGTTCCTCTCCCCAAACAAGTCTTCTTTGTCAACTTGGTTAGTGGCACTGATATCTTTGAGAAATCCTTAATAAACCTCCTTTAGTAGCCGGCTAACCCTAGAAAGCTTTGGATCTCCGTAGCACTGTTCAGGGTCTCCCATTTCATTACCAACTCTATCTTCGCGGGGTCGACCTTGATCCCTCTCGGTTAGCCAAGTGCCCGAGAAACTAAACCTCCGGTAACCGGAATTCGCACTTGGAAAACCTTGTGTAAAGCTTCTCCCTCTTCAAGGTTTCGAGTACTTCCCGTAGGTGTAGTTCGTGCTCGGCCTCAGTCTTTGAATAAACCAAGATGTCATCGATGAATACTATCATGGACTTGTCAAGCATGGGTCTGTAGACTCGGTTCATTAGATCCATGTATACTGCCGGCACGTTGTTGGAATCTGCCCACTGACACACGTAGGCCAGCATCACTGCCAATGAAGCGCGGGCCTATTGGGTCACACGCCAAGTTTCAATCTCGACAACCTACTATAAGAAGAAAGAGTCAAAATGGTCAAATTCCAGTTAACCTAGGCTTCACGACCGTGAAGGATGCTCCACGGGTCGTGAAGCAGCTCGTGTCCACGAGTCCTGTCGTGGGCCGCATGGTTCGTGAAACCCTAGGGTTTCACGATCCTACACGGCCCGTGAAGGAGGTCGTGAAGACACGAACCCTCACGATTCTTGCACGGCGCGGCACGACTTGTGGAGGATAAAAGGCCGGTCGTGGCGCATTTATCCTTCACGGCCCGTGAGAGCCCGTGAAGAAGTCGTGAAGGCAGAATTCCAAGTGACACTTGTATTTTATTGGATCATTTGAGTTGGTCCAATGATATGGTGCCATTGGGGTCCGACTCTGGCTATTTTGAACAGATTGGAGGTCTTCAAAAAGAGCTCTCTTAGTTCATTAGCTACTCTTGGTCCATTTTGTGCAATACATATACTTGTGAGTTCTCCCATTGAGAGAGAGAGCAAGATCAAGTGTTGGTGATTTGTGCACAAGTGTTTCAAGGCTATTCGAGAAGATATCCATCAAGTGTTGGTCGTGCTTCGGTTTGCTAGTACAAAGAGGTTGAAGGTTTCTTGGTGTGGACTTGCATTAGGGCTTGGAGTCTTTTGTTTCAAGCTTACATCCCAAATCCGAATTGTTCCAGCCAAGTATCAAAGTGTTCGAGGGTATGATTTGATCTCCTTCTTCTCTTTGTTCTTGTTTTGGTTGCATGCATGTTCTTGCAAGTTTTCACCACCTTTGGGAAATCATGGGATCCTTTTGTGTGTTTTTGTTGCTTCCGTTGCGTGCTTTGATCCCCATGGATTCCCAACAGTGGTATCAGAGCCATACTTGCAAGATGCATGCACCTTTGTGGCTTGAAAATCCATATTTTTTATTTTGGACATTCTGTCCAGAAGGTCTTCACGGGCCGTGGATCTTGCTTCACAGGTCGTGAAGGCCACACGACCAGTCTCGTGGGGTGGTGGTCGTGAAAGGTTTTTAATCTGTTTCACGAGTTGTGGAGCGTACTGCTTTCACGGCCCGTGAGGGCCCGTGAAGAGCAGTAGCTCGTGAAGGTGTCGTGAACAGACTGTTTTGGCCTTTTGAAAAACAAAACTTGATATGGATTTTAGCATTTGATTTTGGTGTTTTTAGAATCATTTAGGCTGTTTAGCCTTGTAGATTAAGCCCCATAATATCCTAATTCTTTTATATGTATGTATTGGGTGGTTTTGGCATAAAATGCACACATGCATACATGTAAATTGTGTATATATGAATATGGATTTCAAAGTGTTTGGAATCCTAATGCATATGTACAAAGTTTATTCTTGTGCCTTTAGTTTTTGAATAAACTTAATTGGGATATTGTTTTGTGCATGGTTTGGTGTGGCATACCATGCTTTGTGGTTGTTTCGTTTTTGTGAGCACCGATTTGAGCCTAGACCTTTGTGTGGTTGTTTGGTTGCCTTATTTGTTGTTCATTCATTTGGTGGTTTGTACCACATTTGGTTTGTAATAATTTATTTAATCCGGTTTGTAATAATTCATTTATTTGCAGCTTTCACGCCAAAGTATTTATTCTTTGTAATTGTATATTAGCTTAGAATAGATTGTGTGGCTTGCATGCCATTTCTCTTTAAATTATGTATGTAATGAGAAGAGAAGACCGGAGGCACCAACGGAAGTCTTGGGAGACGTCTTGGCTACCTCGGATCCGGAGGCGTGGGATCGAGTGGGAGCACACCACGAAGTCTTGGATTGTTTGTCCTTAGTAGACTTAGTTCCTCGGTTGGCTCACCGGGGAATACTTAGGTTGGCTCAAATCGGTTTTGTATGCGTGGTTGTGTAGTTTTATTTATTTGTTTTTCTTGCGTGGTTGTAGGATCTTCGCATGCTAGAAAATCTTTTGAAAATAATAAAACTATATAGTTTTCCTTAATTGGTTAACAAACCCCGCTCGCTCACATGATTAACATACAAATATAAAGTGTTTATGTTCAATTGGTGAAAAATGCGTTTTGTCAGTTATTTGATAATCAAAACGAAAAGAGGTTTTTAACCGGAAAAACAAAAGTCCCGTTTTTCTTAAAAACGTAAATCACACGCCATCCAAAAGATGACACCACCCGAATCTAATGACGCATGGGACAATTGTCGAGCTTAGCATGAGTTATTCCATGTGGACTTGTGTGGAAGGTGCGTGTGGCGTCTTGAAATCTTTGGTTGTCGAGCTTAGCACGAACCAATTATTGTCAAGGGCGTCATCGTGTATCTTGTTGGACGATTTGCAATTCCGATTTAATACGTCTTGATAATTGTCGTGCCTATACCGAGTTATCAAAGCGGCTTATTGAGGAATCGGTGTGCGAAGGGATCAAACATGCCAAACCGGTGCTATGAGTACCGATGGATCCTGCAAGTGCCTAAGAGTTGTAATCATGGATTGCAATTGCTAAAGCGTTTACCGGCCTAAATACCTTCACGAAGTGATCCCCGGTAAACCCGTCATGTAGTGAAGTTATGTTGGGTTCTTAGCCCTTGTTAAATTTAAGTGTTAAACTATTGGGTAATTATTTAACAAGGATTAAAATATGTCGAACTAACCTTTTGTGTGCTTTGCCTTCTTTTAGATGGCATCTACAAGCAACACCACGACACACATTTCACTCCGTCCATTTTTGGAGAAAGAAAAACTCATAGGCGTAAACTTCATGGATTGGCTTAGGCAATTGAGAATTGTCTTGCGCCATGAAAGCAAGTTGTACGTCCTAGAGGAACCTCTTCCGGAGGCTCCTGCTACCACCGCTACGCGGGCCATTAAGGATGCTTATGAGAAGCGCCTTAAAGACACTAATGAGGTGACTTGCCTCATGTTGACGACCATGAGTTCTGAATTGCAAAGGCAATTCGAGGACATTAGTGCGTTTGACATGATCTCGCAGCTAAAGGAAATGTTCCAGCAGCAAGCGAGGCAAGAACTCTATGAGTGTGTCAAGGCCTTTGTAGGGTGTCGGATGCAAGAGGGCGGGAACGTGAGCTCCCACGTGCTTCGTATAAAGTAATACGTGGACCAGCTCGAGAGGTTGGGCTTTCCTATGGGAAAGAGTTGGCTACGGAGATTATCCTCCAATCTTTGCCTCAAGCATATGGTCCGTTCATTGTGAACTACCATATGCATAATATGGATAAGTCCTTGATGTAGTTGCACAACATGTTGAAGACCGCCGAGTCTAACATGGCCAAGGCAAAACCATCGACCTCCGCACCCGTCCTAGCCATCCATGAGGGAGGTGCTAAGAGGAAGCGGCCCGCTTCATGCTCTAAGGGCAAGGGAAAGGGGAAGGCAAAGGTGGCAACACCCAAGCCCAAACCACTCCCGGCGCCGGAGCCAAAGGAGAAGGAACCCGCTCCTATAGCCTCCTCACCGGAAGAGGCCACCTGCTTCTTCTGCGGGGAGAAGGGATACTACCGGCGTAGTTGCCCCAAGTACACGGAGGAGCTCAAGAGGCTTCGCGCCAGGGGACAAGGCGCCTCCGGTACGTATATGATTGAACTCCATAACATTTCTACTTCTAACGCTTGGGTCTTGGACACCGGGTGTGGTACTCACATAGTTAATAATGTGCAGGTACTAAGAAGAAGTAGGGACTTGGTTGATAGGGAGCTGGATCTCATCATGGGAAACAAAGTGGTTGTCCCGGTTGAGAAGATAGGGAGTGTGGACCTCGCCTTTCCATCCGGCTTATCTATTACTTTATTAAATGTATCTTATTCGCCCTGCGTGGCAAGAAACATTTTATCATTTTATGCACTTGTTAACGATGGATTTGACTTTAATTTCTCTAATGGAATTATTTCATGCTTTAAGAATGATTTATTTTATTTTAAAGCACATCCATGTCGTGGCATATATGAGACAAGCTTATGCTTGCAAAGTAATAGATCAATCATGAATGTTGGTTCTAAATCCAAATGTGATTTGGATAAGTTATCTTTATGGCATGGTCGTTTGGGACACATAAACAAGAAACGCCAAGCTCCAAGCGGATGGGATCTTGGAATTATTTGACCATGGGTCGGATGATGTATGCGAATCTTGCTTGTTGGGCAAAATGACCAAAGCACCCTTCACCGGCGTTTGTGAGAGGGGCAAAGACTTGTTGGATATCGTTCACACGGATGTGTGTGGTCTGTTCAAGCATGTCACTAGGGATGACTCAAGGTACTTCGTAACCTTTACCGATGATATTAGTAGGTATGGGTATGTCTACTTGGTGAGACAAAAGTCGGAAACCTTTGAGGTTTTCAAGACTTTCAAAAACGAAGTTGAGAACCAATTGGGTAAACGAATTAAGATGCTCAGATCAGATCGTGGTGGTGAGTATCTAAGTTCGGAATTCCGTGACTATCTAAAAGATTGTGGAATTGTTTCGCAATTGACACCTCCGAGGACACCACAATTAAATGGTGTCGCCGAGAGGAGGAACCGGACATTATTGGATATGGTTCGGTGTATGATGAGTTGTACGGATGTACCCATTAGCTTTTGGGGCTATGCATTGGAAAAGGCCGTTAGAATCCTTAACCTCGTACCAACTAAGAAGGTCAAGAAGACAACCTTTGAGATGTGGCATGGAAAGGTTCCATCGCTTTCATATCTAAAGGTTTGGGATTGTCCTGCCTACGTGAGATGTGAGGTTGAGGACAAATTGAAACCCCGAGCCGAGAGGTGTTTGTTCATTGGATACCCAGCCGGGTCTATGGGATATTTGTTTTACAAACCGTCCGAGAACAAGGTTTTTGTTGCTCGGAGGGCCGTCTTTCTTGAAAGAGAGATGCTATCCAAAGATACTAGTGGGAGAAAGGTAGATCTTGAAGAGATTCAAGAACCCTCCAATGACCAACCTGAAGTTGGCACTAGTTCACAAGATGATTCTTAGCACGACGCTGCTGGAGAACCTGACACGGATCCTTTACCTCTTAGATGATCCGGTAGGAGTCGCAACGAGCCAGAGAGATATGGGTTTCTCATGTCTGAGGGCTGCGACCTAGTGATGGATCATGATGAACCATCATCTTATCAGAACGCCGTGGTGGGCCCTGAGTCCGCTAGGTGGAAAGAGGCTATGGAGTCCGAGATGCAATCTATGTCGGATAACCAAGTCTGGGATTTGGTAGATCCGGTGCCCGGGTGTAAACCCGTAGGGTGCAAATGGGTCTTTAAGAAAAAGACCGGCATAGATGGAGAGGTAGACACCTTCAAAGCCCGACTGGTGGCTAAGGGTTTCACGCAAACTCATGGTGTAGACTATGATGAAACCTTTTCCCCGGTGGCTATGTTGAAGTCTATCCGGATACTCATGGCAATTGCCGCATTTCATGATTATGAGATTTGGCAAATGGATGTAAAAACCGCGTTCCTTAATGGGACACTTAGCGAGGAGGTCTATATGACTCAACCCGAGGGTGTTGTACATGCC
Source organism: Dittrichia graveolens (assembly GCA_038502395.1). Classification (NCBI taxonomy): domain Eukaryota; kingdom Viridiplantae; phylum Streptophyta; class Magnoliopsida; order Asterales; family Asteraceae; genus Dittrichia; species Dittrichia graveolens. The sequence goes on along the minus strand of JARJIL010000005.1, from coordinate 63,881,814 downwards.
AAGCATCCGGATAAAGTCTGCAAGCTTAAGAAGTCCATTTATGGACTTAAGCAAGCATCGCGCAGTTGGAACCTGTGCTTTGATGAGAAAGTCAAAGAGTTTGGCTTTTCGAAAAGCAAGGATGAGCCATGCGTATATGTTAGGGCTAGTGGGAGCATAGTTGTGTTCCTAGTCTTGTATGTCAATGACATACTCCTGATTGGAAACGATGTCTCAACCCTTCAAGGTGTAAAAACTTGGTTAGGGAATTGTTTTTCAATGAAGGATCTAGGAGATGCGACTTATATTCTTGGGATCAAAATCTATAGAGATAGATCCAAGAGGCTTATTGGGCTTAGCCAAAGTACATATGTTGACAAAGTCCTAAAGCGGTTTAGGATGGAAGACTCCAAGAAGGGGTTCATTCCAATGTCACATGGTTTGGTATTGAGTAAGACTCAATCCCTTAGTTCCCCAGAGGAACGGGAAGTAATGAAGCGAGTGCCATATGCTTCGGCTGTGGGCTCGATCATGTACGCCATGCTATGTACAAGTCCTGATGTATCGTGTGCCTTGAGCATGACGAGTAGATATCAAGCCAACCCTGGCGAAGCTCATTGGATGGCGGTGAAGAGCATTCTCAAGTATCTTCGGAGGACTAAGGAGATGTTCTTGGTGTACGGAGGTGAGGAAGAGCTTAGAGTAAAGGGTTACTCTGATGCAAGCTTCCAAACCGATAGGGATGACTGCCGATCACAATCGGGGTTCGTGTTCCTATTAAACGGCGGTGCTATATCCTGGAGGAGCTCCAAGCAAGACATAGTGGCCGATTCCACTACCGAGTCGGAATACATTGCCGCAAGTGAAGCTGCTAAGGAGGCCGTATGGATGAGAAAATTTTTGCTTGATCTGGGAGTGGTTCCAAGCATCAGCGACCCTATTAAGATCTTCTGTGACAACGAGGGTGCCGTTTCTTTGGCAAAGGAACCAAGGTCTCATCGACGCACGAGGCATATTCCGCGGAAATATCATTTTATCTGGGACGTGGTCGAAAATGGAGACATAGTCATCAACAAAGTACACATGGATAGCAATTTGGCGGATCCGTTCACTAAACCGTTGTCGCAAGCCAAGCACGATGCCCACACACGTGCTATTGGGATTAGATTTTCTAGTGACTTGGTTTGAGTTATATATTGGTTATTGTATTCGATGTATTTACTGTGTTATTGGGAACATTAAGCAATATTGCATTTTTGAATGTATTAATTATTAAATGGAGATTTAATGATAAGCGTGTAGCGAATACTTTCTTTAAATCATTATTGTGTTCCAACTTTGCATGTTTTATCCCTTCCTTGAATGTTTTACATTCTAAACTGTCCATGATCGATCATTCTTCAAGGAAGGAAGTATGAACGAAGATCGAGGGAAATGATTGGTCATAGTGTTCAATAGGGATTGAATACAAGGGACGCAATATTTCGCCTATACTTGAAAAGAGTTTCAAGTGATTGGACGACCCACACCTGATCTTACTTCATGGTACATGTCAAGAGTAAATTAGGATGATAATATCTTTTATCCTTAGACCGGAGATGCATGTGTTTCACTATTTTGGTTTGCTTTATTCTGACTGCTTTCAAACGTAGTCCGTAACTGGCTATTATAAAGGAGGTATTTGGGTAAAGTATTGCCATTGTATTGGAGGCAATGTAGTCGAAGGAATTTGTTCCTCTGTAAAGAGAGATATCCCTGGGCCCCTCGATGATTGGGCGCTGACACCAAAATGCATGGCCATGCTCGAGTTTGCAATGATTGTTGATCAGTTGTAACTCACCTTTTGGTCACCACCAATCTTGATCGAGAAACATAATCGTGAACGATCGGAGAATGACTTTGTTCCATGTCTCGTGTTCACTTGGATATCGCGAACAATAAGATAATTGATCACTTATCTATAGGACCATGTCAAACTCCTTTAGTTTATCATGGTACTTGTCAGGGATGACACACCCCATGTTTAGTTGGGGGCAGGGATGCGTTGCTAGAGGCCGCTCCCTGTCTATGGTGCCCATGGATACGGTGTGTCATGTGCAAGTGGGACTTTGTTGGAATCTGCCCACTAACACACGTAGGCCAGCATCACTGCCAATGAAGCGCGGGCCTATTGGGTCACACGCCAAGTTTCAATCTCGACAGCCTACTATAAGAAGAAAGATTCAAAATGGTCAAATTCCAGTTGACCTAGGCTTCACGACCGTGAAGGATGCTCCACGGGTCGTGAAACAGCTTGTGTCCACGAGTCCTGTCGTGGGCCGCATGGTTCATGAAACCCTAGGGTTTCACGACCCTACACAGCCCGTGAAGGAGGTCGTGAAGACACGAACCCTCACAATTCTTGCACGGTGCGGCACGACTCGTGGAAGATAAATGGCCGGTCGTGGCGCATTTATCCTTCACGGCCCGTGAGAGCCCGTGAAGAAGTCGTGAAGGCAGAATTCCAAGTGGCACTTGTATTTTATTGGACCATTTGAGTTGGTCCAATGATATGGTGCCATTGGGGTCCGACTCTGGCTCTTTTGAACAGATTGGAGGTCTTTAAAAAGGGCTCTCTTAGTTCATTAGCTACTCTTGGTCCATTTTGTGCAATACATATACTTGTGAGTTCTTCCATTGAGAGAGCAAGATCAAGTGTTGGTGATTTGTGCACAAGTGTTTCAAGGCTATTCCAGAAGATATCCATCAAGTGTTGGTGGTGCTTCGGTTTTCTAGTACAAAGAGGTTGAAGGTTTCTTGGTGTGGACTTGCATTAGGGCTTGGAGCCTTTTTTTTCAAGCTTACATCCCAAATCCGAATTGTTCCAGCCAAGTATCAAAGTCTTCGAGGGTATGATTTGATCTCCTTCTTCTCTTTGTTCTTGTTTTGGTTGCGTGCATGTTCTTGCAAGTTTTCACCACCTTTGGGAAATCATGGGATCCTTTTGTGTGTTTTGTTGCTTCCGCTGCGTGCTTTGATCCCCATGGATTCCCAACAGACGTTTGTGAGACCGAAAGGCATGACCACAAACTCAAAGTGCCCATAGCGCGTGCGAAAAGCCGTCTTGGCTATGTCCTCCTCTCGAACCTTAAGTTGATGGTAACCTGACCGTAAGTCTATCTTTGAGAAACAAGCTGCTCCTTGTAGTTGGTCAAACAGGTCATCGATCCTTGGCAACAGATAAAGTTTCTTAATTGTCACCTTATTAAGCTCGCGATAGTCTATACATAACCTGAAGGTTTTGTCTTTCTTTTTCACAAAAAGGATCGGTGCTCCCCATGGTGAGCTACTTGGGCGTATAATGCCCTTATCAAGCAGTTCCTGAAGTTGTGACATCAACTCTTGCATCTCTGGCGGTGCCAATCGGTACGGTGCCTTGGCGATAGGTGCAACTCCTGGCACTAAGTCTATATGAAACTCCACTTGCCTATCCGGCGGTATTCCAGGTAAGTCTTTGGGAAAGACCTCCGGATAGTCGCATACCACGGGTACATCTGCAATTGTCAGCTTTTTCTTTTCCATTCTCAAGTCTACCACATGAGCTTTGAAGGCCGTGCAACCCTTGCGTAGGTACTTTGCCACCTTGGTCACGGTGCAGCATGCCGTCAATCCATTTTTCCGTTTACCTTAGATGGAGATTTCTCCCCCACTTGGACTCTGAATCCGTATAATACCCTGTTTGCACAAGATGTTGGCCTGGTGACATCCTAGCCAATCCATTCCCACTGCTACATGAAATTCTCTCATAGGGGTCGGTAGAAGATCTATAGCAAACTTTACACCATCTATCACTAATACATTATCCCTATAGATCGTGGTGACACATAAGGCCTTATAATCGGCTATCTCTACTTCTAATGGTGTTTCTAAATAAACTGGTGCTATTACAAACTGATTACAAAATGAAGATGATACAAAGGACTTACTCTCCCCGAATTCAAATAATACAAGTGTAGGCAGAGAGTTAACAATAATATGTACCTGCAATCACATCTGGCTTTTTCTTAGCCTCCTTCATGGTCATCTGAAATGCATGCCCCCGAGGCTTTGCGACCTCGGGTTTCATTCCCTTCTCCCTGTCTATGATCCGGAGCGGTGGTTGCCAAGCGGGTCTCTCGCTAATTCCAGTCACTTCTGGGCACTCGGCCATACGATGCCCTGGCTTGTTGCACTTGACGCATACGTTCAGGTGAACTCTACAATATTTCCCATAGTGCCCACTTTTCCCGCACACAAAGTAGTTGATGGTTCCAACCCGGCACTCCCCAGCATGCCCCTTACCACACTTTCCACACTTCGCCCCTGGATTTCTTACGGCGGGCCTGAAACTCCCAGCATTCACCTTCTTAAACGGTTTTTTCCCAACGTTGTTACCCAGCGTAGCCCGTTTTGCCGATCTCTTCTTGTTTCATTCCATGAGGTACAATTCTCTTTTCCGGGCTCCCTCAATTAGTTGTTCAAGTGAAACGTACTGACCGACACAAACACTTGAATATCCTCCCTCAACATTTGTGTATACCTGTGAATCCGCAACCGTTCATCATTCGCATAAGCCGAACAGTATAATAGTTTCTCTTTAAACACCATAGTAATTTGATTAACAGTCTCGGTGGTTTGTTTGAGCTTCATGAACTCGTCCATCACTCGCTCCACCTTGACCTTAGGAGCATATTCCTCATAAAACAATGTCGTAAATTCCTCCCACTTCATCCTTGCGTTGGCTTTGCCTTTCAACTTTCTCAACAAATTCCACCAGTCCTTGGCGGCTCCCCTTAGAAAGTTAGAAGCAAACCAAACTTTCGAGTCCTCAGCATAGCAGCTGGTAAAGAAAGCTCCCTCTATAGCAGAGACCCATCTAGTGCTTCGCACCGGGTCAAGTACTCCATCAAAAACTAGCGGCTGACAAGCCGAGAAATCCTGGAAGGTTCCTCCAGGAGTCACTTGTCTAGCCGTCGGTGCTACGTGTTGGGCGACGACAACAACCGCAATCACTTCTTTTGCAACCCATAGGGCTCCCAGTTTCTAATCAATCATAGTACCCATATCTTGATTCAAATCCTCCACAATTTTGCGCAGCAGCTCTTTCAACGTGTTGGTAACCACAACAGTCGCCATTTCAGTCATCGCTTCATTTCCGTATTCCTCCTCATTCATTACATTCTCCGGTACAACATTCTCCGGAGTCAAATTCTCTGTTTGATTCAAGATCGGTTGTGCACGGGGATCACTTTCTCCCGTCACACTGGCATTTTCCCCATCAGGTGGGTTCTCAAAACTCGTTGGTATCACAGATCGGTTTCTTGTAGTCACCACACTGGATGTATAGGCAATGCACTTAGTTAACAGGCAGCATGGCCATACAGTCCTCATCACTATATCAGTTCATGTTTCACGTATTTCAAGTCATAAGTACAGCTATCAGGCAACCCTAGTCATTTTAAGGCACCTTAGATACAGGCATCCTATCTCTACAAGTACCCCTCACCCGATTCACAACATTCCTCAGATTTTGACAAGTTTCAATAAGAGTCGTGTGTAGATAATAATATGGGCCCTATTGTTACAAACATGCTACACGTATTGGATCTGGTCATTACCACGAGGAATCCCGATTCACTGGCTTAGGCCATGTATCAATCATTTCCATCTATCATACAAGGTTGCATATAATCAGTTATCAGGTAAGCATTATCGTGTCATTCTATTCTGATTCTACTAAAGCAGTTCAATTTCAAATCTCAATTAACATAGTCATCATATCAAAACTTCATACCTTGTACTCACGTATGACCACTCGGACTAGCTCCAGCCGACAGCTCATTGTAATATTTAACACTCGAAAAGGTTTCAAAAACGTTGTCTAAAATCCTTCATGAACTAAGGTTTAAGTTCAAACATGTGGAAACGTATTTGAATCTCTTAAACCAAGGCTCAAATACCAAGTTGTAACGTCCCAAATTTTTTAAAAAAAGTGAATGCCAAAGCATGTGATTAATAATCTACCATAATTAAAACATTGTATAACATTAATTACAACCCGGGGTGAAAACCCATAAAATATTAAATTCAATTATAATAGTTTTGGAATACATAAAAAAATTCAAAATAGTTAAAACATTGCGGAAGCTTGCGGGTGATGAGCTATCAAACACATGCAGGAGCCCCGTCGTGGCTATCACCTGAAAAGAGGGTTAAACAACAACTGTAAGCATGAAGCTTAGCGGGTACTTTTACTTATAATCAACCATATGTCATCAAATCATTTGTTTCCATATTCATGTTATATCTTCCATTCCCGCTACCGTAGTAGTCGGTCCCAAATTCCCACTGTCGTAGTAGTCGGTCCCACATTCCTGTCACCGTAGTGAGTTGTCTAATTATTCCCGTCACCGAAGTGAACGTCCAATCATTCCCGTCACCGAAGTGAACGGTCCAATCATTCCCGTCATCGAAGTGAACGGTCCAATCATTCCCGTCACCAAAGTGAAGGTTCCCATCATTCCCGTCACCGAAGTGAACGGTCCCATCATTCCCGTCACCGAAGTGAACGGTCCAATCATTCCCGTCACCGAAGTGAACGGTCCCATCGTTAAGCAAGGCATAGTAAATCATCAATTCATAGGTTCATAAAATCATCTAACATACAACACGTCAATCATCTCATCATCAAGTTTAGATAGTAAGTAAGAATACTCACAACTCTGCAGTCTTAGTTTCTCAATTAACAGCTAGTAACGAATTTCTTGGGTTAGTATACATATACATTAAGTCTCATGAGGTACACTTGTGTGCATAAGTCGCATGAGCAATATATATATATATATGTATAAGTCGCATGGTTCAATCAATATATATATATATACCTTAAGTCGCATGAACCATATACATATACATAAGTCACATGAACAAAATATATATCTGTGTATAAGTCGCATGGTTCAATCAATATATATATATATACATACCTTAAGTCGAATCATCCATATACATAGGTATAAGTTGCATAGCTACATATACACCTAAGTCGCGTGGTTCATCCAACGTACATGTACATTAAGTCGCATGGTCCTAGTGATGCATAAGTCGCATGACTACTAAACATAAAAGACGGATCAACATCTTAGCTAAAGGTCGGGCCAGATACGAGGCCCCACAAGTCGGATGGCATACATCTATGTATCTATATATATATATGTGAAAGTCACATGATAGGTTGGTGTGCATATGAAAGTCGCATGGGCATATATGTTCACTATGTGAAAGTTGCATGAAGTGTTTACACATAGGTGAAAGTCGCATGCGCCATACTCTATACAAGTCGCATGAACACACACATTCATGCGAGAGTCGCATGGATACCCACATACATACGAAGGTCACATGGCTACATACCTTCTGTAACATCCTCAACTTGAGCCTAGTTGTAAATACTAGTTACGTGTGTGTAGTTAATGTAATTGTGGAGTATTTTATTTGTATGTACTTGTTAAGTTTAATTAAATATATATTTGTGTTTATGTGTTTTAAGTGTCTTTTAAGTATGTACGTATATATGTATGTTAAGTGTATATATGTACTAATTATATAATTAAAAGAAAAACCAATGGTAAAGTAATCAAGAGGCAACCACCTCTGGACAGGTAATTATATATGTGTGTGCATGTGCCTTTAGTTGACTTTACAAAGTCAAAGAAATTTCAAGAAAGAAATACACAAACCCACTTCTCTCTCTTCTCTCGGATTTCTGAGGAAGAAGAAGAAGAACTCACGGTTGTCGAATTACAGAAGGTTGGTATCATAGATTCAGATGTATTTGAAGATTATATACATGTTAGAAACACAAGTTCATCCAAGAACACCTTGAAGAACATGAAAACTTACATTCTAAGTGGGTTTTGCATAGTTAGTGTTATTGTTTGGATTTAATATGTTTAATGTGATTGTACGAATAGAACATGAAGTTCTAAAGTGTTCTAGATGTAAAACCAACAAGTAGGTTGTTGTTAGTATGAATTAATGGTGTTGTCGGAATTTCAGAATGAAGGTGTCGGATTCCGAAACCTATGAAGGTATCGGAATCCGCATGGTTGTTAAAATCCGATGGTGTCGAAATCCATTAGAAGTATCGGATTTCCACATATCTGTCGGATTTAATGTCTCGAATTACATTGTGACGGAATCCGCTAAAACGTCGGATTCCATATGTCCCGGATTTCCTTCTATGTATCGGAATCCGTAAGTGTCGGATGCCGTATGCATGATTGGATTCCCAAGTGTTGGAATCCGCTAAATGAATGTCAGATTTGGTGTGTGAGTGTTGGATTTCTCAAATCCGCAGGAACCATCGGATTTCACCAAATCCGACAGTTTTGGCGGATTTGTGCCAAATCCAAAGTTAAGTTCCTGTGTTTGTTTTGTAGTCTTATTTTACATGTATATATGATTAATATAAGTAATAATGTTCTAGGTGAACTTGTTGTATTAGCAAGACCAAAGTAAATACCTGTGCGTTGTAAATCACTCAGGTGAGTACCTGCTTTCATGAGATTTAGTAGAGTAAGACTTGTATGCTAGATGACTACGTGATTGTATTATGTATATCTGACTTGTTTTTGTAAGTATGCTCAAGGAGGTAAGTGTATGACTTAAATGATGTTAGGATGTATATTAGGTGCATGCCAGTGGGTCCAGACTGGAACCGCTTAGTTAATACATGATGATATGTATGAATGAATAACTGGACGATATTGCATGTAAAATGATGGATCCCTATGGGATCATATCTATGTGTGTATGTATGTGCACCGTTTGCAGACTATCTGAAGCATGGTTAAGGTCAGTCGGTTGTAACTGGATCCATGAGTACTTCGGTATTTCACGGTGATACGGGAGGCATCCCGGATCATAGGTTCTGCAGAACCGCCGTGCCTTAACGTGAGTGGTAATCAACCGGTTGTACCTGGATTACTTGTGGAGTCTCTGGTTCTATGAATGATGATTTGTGGACTGCTTTATTCTCCCCCACTAGCGCAGTTAGTTGTGTCTGATCCCCCGGTCTGAGTTGTTGAGCGGGATTGATTACCTTGCAAGACATGACTCTTACTAATCTTGTCAACACACCGCTACGTGATAAGTTAGAAATGATTGTTGATTTGTATGATGCATGAATTAATTTATTGATGCTTATGATAAGTATGTACTCACTAGCTAAGTTGTTAGCTAATGGTGTTATGTTGCCCTTTTCAGGTAAAGACTAGAAGGCTTGGTGAGGTGGGTGGCTTCTGTTGTATATATATCCCTTGTGGGTTGCAACACTATTTTGTTAGGTAATGTAACTTGATACTATGGTCTGTTAATACTATTTTATTGATTGTTGATACTATTTTGTATATATTTCATCTCACGATTAATTAGTTGAAGGTTATTTGATCACTGATTTGATCTTTCAATTGCTCTGATAACAATTGAAAGATCAAATCAGTGATCAAATAACCTTCAAGTAATTAATCGTGAGATGAATATTGAGAGAGAGAGAGAGAGCTACACACACTTTCACATTAAGAATGATATTTCATATATGGCTCCAACATCAAAAGGTTTTTTCCACGCCCATGGAACAAATAGCCTATTTATAGGCTAAGCCTACTACATGGGCCTCATGGGCTTTTCTATATTTTTCTAATACTAACAGGTAACACCGGTGTTGGTTTGAAAAGATGATAATGTAATTAACAGTCGTTACTTTAAAAAGAAAAATTTCCGCTGCTAAACATTAATTTATCATTAAAGTTTCTGATTTCGGAAGCGGTGTTACAATTAAGTATCAGAGCCTAAGTTTGAGTGAATTGGGTACTTGTAAGAGTATTCGATCTAAAACTCGGGCCCGACCATAAGTAAGTGTTCCTATGGGGGGTGAGTGAGAGTGTTACATGTATGATATTGTTGTAAGATGACTTGTTAGTAAGATAAGTAAGTGAGATAGAGTACTAACTGCTCTTTCTCTGTCATATTGAAAGTTGAGATAAGATGTCTACTAAACGTGGCAACACTGAGCAACCCTTGAAATAGATAGAAGCTGAGGCTTCCCATATGCCTCATCGGGCTGAGGATGAACGTTCTTAGCACAATGCTGGAGGTGGCAGGCCTGAGCCAGATCAGGCTGCTTATATCAGACGTCTGGAGGAAGAGCTGCGTATAGCTAAAGAGCTCTTATTGTAGGCCGCGTTGAACAAGCCGCACAAGACTTGTTCTTATAAGAAGTTCTTATCTTGCAAGCCTCCAACGTTTAAGGGGAGTGATAACCCCACAGTTACTATCCAGTGGCTCCGGGAGATGGAGCAGGTATGTGAATCTTACAAATTTGAACCCGAGTATTGCGTGAAATATGCAGTACGTATGTTGAAAGTTCGTGCCATTTTCTGGTGGGACACCGTGAAGGCCTCTATTAGCAAGGAGGTATTGGGTGCTCTGTCTTGGGAGCAATTCTCAGAGAAGTTGCTGAAGAAGTATTGTACTTAATATGATATGGAAAGAATGGAGAGGGAGTTTACTAATCTCCAGAAAGGGGATAAAACCATGGAAGAACTCATCACTGTGTTTACTGATAAGATGATGTTCGTTCCCCATCTGATCCCCGATGAGACCACCAAGATAAGGAGGTTTGTGGTGACCTTGCCGTTGGAATTTCGCCCTCATGTACAAGTTGCTGTTAATCTGGATCGGGCTTTTGAAAATAGACCGACAAATAGAGGGAGACCGCATTCATTGCAAGGGCGAATCTACAAGTGGGGAGTTAAAGATAAAGTTTCAGCCATCTGATAAATCGGGTCCTTCCAAAGGACAATCCTCTGCAGGTGGGAAGACTGAGACCTCAAAGAAGCCGAGATCTGACACTCCTTGGTGTTCTCAGTATCGTACTTACCATTCTAGTGAGTGTTCAAGTGCTACCAGACGATGCTGGAGGTGAGGGCAGAAGGGCCACGCTAGTACCGATTGTGGTTTCAAAGAAGATGTCTGTTACCGGTGCCAAAAGCCTGGGCACAAGACGACCGGCTGCCCGGAGAGACAGGGTGCCGGAACCAAGGGGTCCTCAAGGGGCCAGAAGAGAGATGATGCGCCTTGCGCTAAAGGAAGGGCATTCCAGATGACTGCGGAAGAGGCCAAGACAATAGGGGATGTCATCACAGGTACTTTCCTCATTAATTATATCCTTGCTTGTGTATTATTTGATGCTGGAGCTACCTACTCCTTTGTATCTGTGGCATGTCATAGAAGATTGCAATTACCTATCGTTCCATTAACTGAGCCGCTCAGAGTAGAGGTTGTTGACGGTAAAGTAGTCTCTGTTACAGAGAAAGTTCCTATAGCTGTGATTTATATTGATGGGACTAGTATCCCTATTTCATTCTTTGTTATGCCTATTGCGGGCTTCGATATTGTAATCGCGGTGGATTGGCTCAGCAAGCGCGATGCTTAAATTCTCTATTCCAAAAAGATGATTAAGATCCCTCTTTCTGATGGATCTTATGCTGTTGCTCGTGGAGAACGACGGGATTCTGATATTCCCGTTGTCTCCATCATTAAAGCTCAGAAATCGATTTCCAAAGGTTGTGACTCTTATCTAGCATACGTTATTGATGCTACAATGGAGAAGCGACCAGTCCGAGATATTCGGGTAGTGTCTGACTACCCTGAGGTATTCCCTGAAGAACTTCCGGGTTTGCCTCCAATCAGAGACGTTGAATATAAGATTGAACTTATTCAAGGAGCTACACCTGTGGCTCGATCTCCATATCGTCTTGCTCCTTCTGAAATAAGATTGATGATGACTCAAATTCAGGAGCTGCTCGACAAAGGTTTCATTCGTTTGAGTTCCCCACCGTGGGAGCTTAACAAGCGAACTGTAAAGAATTAGTATCCTCTTCCTCGAATCGATGATCTCTTTGATCAATTGCAGGGAGCGACGTGTTTCTCTAAGTTTGATATCCGGTCAGGGTATCATCAAGTACGAGTTCACGAAGAAGATATTCCGAAGACTGCTTTCCGAACTCGTTACGTTCATTACGAATTTCTAGTTATACCATTCGGATTAACCAATGCCCCTGCCGTCTTCATGGATCTAATGAATCGCGTTTGTCATCCATTTATTGATAGATCTGTGATTGTATTCATTGATGATATTCTTGTTTACTCGAAGATGGAATCTGATCACAAGCTTCATCTTCGTCAGGTTCTCGAAACTCTAAAACGAGAATAATTGTATGCCAAGTTGTCCAAGTGTGAATTTTGGCTTAGGGATGTTCATTTCCTGGGCCAAGTCATTTGCAAAGATGGTGTCAAAGTAGATCAAACTAAGGTGGAGGCTGTGATGAATTGGGAGGTTCCTCGAACTCCTTCCGAGATTAAAAGTTTCCTTGGCTTGGCTGGCTACTAATAGCGGTTTATCCGTGATTTCTCTAAGCTTTCTAACTTGCAAAGATGTTGCGTTTGTCTAGTCAGAAGCTCAGGAGGAAGCTTTTCGGACCTTGAAATATTGCTATGTGAAGCTTCGGTCCTTACTTTGCCTGAGGGTTCAGAGGACTTTATGGTTTATTGCGATGCCTCGTACGCGGGTTTGGGTTGCATCCTAATGCAACGTGATAGAGTGATTGCCTGCTTCTAGGCAATTGAAATCACACGAACGGAACTACCCAACCCCTAATCTGGAGCTTGCTGCTGTTGTGTTTGCATTGAAGCTGTGGAGGCATTACCTTTATGGTAGGAAGTGTGTGATATGCACTGATCACAAAAGTCTACAGTATGTATTTTCCTAGAAAGACTCAACATGCAGCAACGCCATTGGTTGGAGTTAATTAAAGACTACGACTATGAGATCGGTTACCATCCTTGTAAAGCCAATGTTGAAGCAAACACTTTAAGCCGTAAAGGACCAATAGCAGAAGCAAAGTTTATGAGAATTGTAGTAGTGCCAGACTTGATTTCTAAGTTGAAGGAAGCTCAACAAATAGCACTGCAGGAAGATAATCTTAAAGCTGAGACGATGAAGAAATTGAAAGATCAGCTAAATGAAGGTAATCGTGGGTTGAAGACTTTTCAATCCAGGATTTGGGTACCTCTTGTTAGAGGTAACCGTGAGCTGATTCTGCAGGAAGCCCATAAGTCCAAATTGTCCATCCATCCGGGGATTACAAAGATGTACCATGACCTGAAGATGTTATACTGGTGGTCAACTCTCAAGAAAGACATCGCTTCATTTGTGGAGAGATGTCAGATATGCACGCAAGTGAAGACCAAACAAAGGAGACCTTATGGTAATCTGCAGCAACTGGATATTCCGGAGTGGAAATGGGATAATATCACGATGGATTTCATCATAAAGCTGCCGAAGATGTTCAGAGGGCCCGATATGATCTGGGTCATTGTTGACCGGTTAACGAAAAGTGCTCATTTCTTAGCAACGACGAGTCAACTTCGTTGACTCGTTTAGCTCAGCTATATATCGATGAGGTTGTGTCACGTCACGGTCTTCCTTGTTCGATTTTTTCTGATTGTAACTCTCGGTTTGTCTCGAATTTCTGGCAAAGTTTGAAGTGTGAACTTGGCACCCGTGTTCATCTGAGCACTGCCTATCATCCGCAGACTGACGGCCAATCTGAACGAACAATTCAGACATTGGAAGATATGCTTCATCCGCGTGTACTCGAATTTGGTGGATCATGGGATTCTCATCTACCATTGATTGAATTTACCTATAATAATTCATATCATTCCAGCATTGGAACCGGGTGAGAAGCAATTCGCTGGACCTGTGATTGTCCAGATAGACTCTGATAAAGTGAATGTGGCTCTTGAAAAGTTGAAAGCAGCTCATGACCGGCAAAAGATGCATGCGGATTGTAAGCGTCATCCCGTGACATTTGATGTTGGTGATCGTGTGTTCTTGAAGGTTTCTCCTTAGAAAGGCGTCATTCTTTTTGGGCACAAGGGGAAGCTAAGTCCACGTTTCATTGGCCCATTCAAGATTGTGCGTAAGGTGAATGATGAGACGGTGACTCTAGAGCTGCCGCCTGAGCTAGCTAGTATTCACGACAACTTTAATAAGAACTCAGAGTTGACTCATCTAAATGACTCGTTGAAGAACCGGTTGAAATTCTTGACACGAAGGTCAAGAAACTACGCAAGAAGATGATCAAGCTAGTCCTTGTGAAGTGGAAGCACAACCTAGGTCGAAACTTGACTTGGGAAGTTGAGGACGAGATGAAGACAAGATACCCTCACCTGTTTATCACTGAGCGGATTCCGAGGATGGAATCCTCTTAAGGGGGTAGATTTGTAACATCCTCAACTTGGGCCTAGTTGTAAATACTAGTTACGTGTGTGTAGTTAATGTAATAGTGGAGTATTTTATTTCTATGTACTTGTTAAGTTTAATTGAATATATATGTATTTTTATGTGTTTTAAGTATGTACGTATATATGTATGTTAAGTGTATATATGTACTAATTATATAATTAAAAGAAAAACCAATGGTAAAGTAATCCAGAGGCAACCACCTCTGGATAGGTAATTATATATGTGTGTGTATGTGCCTTTAATTGACTTTACAAAGTCAAAGGAATTTCAAGAAAGAAATACACAAACACACTTCTCTCTCTACTCTCGGATTTCTGAAGAAGAAGAAGAACTCACGGTTGTCGAATTACAGAAGGTCGGTATCATAGATTCATATGTATTCGAAGATTATATACATGTTAGAAACACAAGTTCATGCAAGAACACCTTGAAAACATGAAAACTTACTTTCTAAGTGGGTTTTGCATAGTTAGTGTTATTGTTTGGATTTAATGTGTTTAAGGTGATTATACGAATAGAACATGAAGTTCTAAAGTGTTATGGATGTAAACCCAACAAGTAGGTTGTTGTTAGTATGAATTAATGGTGTTGCCAGAATTTCAGAATGAAGGTGTCGGACTCCGAGACCGATGAAGGTATCAGAATTCGCATGCTTGTTAAAATCCGATGGTGTCGAAATTCGCTAGAAGTATCGGATTTCCGCATATCTGTCGGATTTGATGTCTCGTATTTGATTGTGACGGAATCCGCTAAAACGTCGGATTCCATACGTCCCGGATTTCCTTCTATGTATCGGAATCTGTAAGTGTCAGATTCCGTATGCATGATTGGATTCCCAAGTGTTGGAATCCGCTAGATGAATGTCGGATTTGGTGTGTGCGTGTCGGATTTCTCAAATCTGCAGGAACCATCGGATTTCCCCAAATCCGACAGTTTTGGCGGATTTGTGCCAAATCTAAAGTTAACTTCCTGTGTATGTTTTGTAGTCATATTTTGTATGTATAGATGATTAATATAAGTAATAATGTTCTAGATGAACTTGTTGTATTAGCAAGACCAAACTAAATACCAGTGCGTTGTAAATCACTCAGGTGAGTACCTGCTTTCATGAGACTCAGTAGAGTAAGACTTGTATTCTAGATGACTATGTGATTGTATTATGTATATCTGACTTGTTTTTGCAGGTATGCTCAAGGAGGTAAGTGTATGACTTAAATGATGTTAGGATGTATATTAGGTGCATGCCAGCGGGTCCAGACTGGAACCGCTTAGTTAATGCATGATGATATGTACGAATGAATAACTGGACGATATTGCATGTAAAATGATGGATCCCTATGGGATCATATCTATGTGTGTATGTATGTGCACCGTCTGCAGACTATCTAAAGAATGGTTATATTCAGTCGGTTGTAACTGGATCCCATGAGTAGTTCGGGATTTCATGGTGATACGGGAGGCATCGCGGATCCTAGGTTCTGCAGAACCGCCGTGAGTTGTGGGAGGCATCCCGGATCGCATGAGTTGTTAAGCGGGATTGATTACCCTGCAAGACATGACTCTTACTGATCTTGTCAACACACCGCTATGTGATAAGTTAGAAAAGATTATTGATTTGTATGATGCATGAATTACTTTATTGATGTTTATGATAAGTATGTACTAACTAGCTAAGTTGTTAGCTAATGGTGCTATGTGGCCCCTTTTTAGGTAAAGACTAGAAGGCTTGGTGAGGCGGGTGGCTTCTGTTGTATATATATCCCTTGTGGGTTGCAACACTATTTTGTTATGTAATGTAATTTGATACTATGGTCGGTTCCTGTGTTAGGTAACACCGGTGTTGTTTTCAAAAGATGATAATGTAATTTACAGTCGTTACTTTAAAAAGAAAAATTTCCGCTGCTAAATATGAATTTATCATTAAAGCTGATAATGTAATTTACAGTCCATTTAGCCAATTATTTATTCAAGCCCAATTAAATCAATCTAGTCCATAATTAAATCCATAACACAACACTATAATCATTTTCTCAATAAATATTCTTTTATTTATTTTTGAAAGTTCGGGTATTTCATTTGTACCCTTACAGGTATACTGGGCTACATACCTAAATCATCATGCTATCAAACGCATAATCCGCAGGGTCCATGATGATCTTGTTGAGCTTAAGTATTTAGCATGTGTTTATAATAATATGGGCCCTACATTATTATGAATACACTATACTTTACTTATTCTCGACTCAACCCATCAGATCCCCGCTTCATAACATTTAGCATTTAGCGACATAACTGTTGCACATGCATAAACAGGCTAACTCATGCTCAATCTGTAAAATAGATATCAATCATAAACTTCTACTAACCGTATGCTCACCAAGGTTTACTGGCCCAGGGATAGCTACACTTAACCTCAAAACCATGGTTTAAGTTCAGGTTTCATACTAAGGTATGTTCAAATCCCTTAAACCTTGGCTCTGATACTAAGTTGTAACACCACTTTTCTAGTTTTAATTTAAAAACATTATCTTACGAGTTAGCACCAAAAAGATATTAGAGTTTAACAAAAATACGGTTTCTAAACATACATGTGCTAACATTTACAAAAGTTGTGTCAAAGTTTGCTTTTTGAAAACTAGGACCTATTCTACTGAGCACCGCAACACGCAATACTGAAACATAAGCAAACACTTAGTGAGCATACTAACTAAACATAAGCAACATATCACAGGAGGAACATCTCCCCATGATGTCTCGCATCCAAACTGTTTCACCTACAATCCTGTAAAAACTAATACTGTTAGCTTGTCCCAGGGTATGGCTAGACCTCATGCATAATAGAGCCCCTGAGACCTTTCCTTGGGTTTAAAGAGCTCAATAAACCCCTTTCCACTTTCCTAGACACCCAGCTACGCTTACACATAACCAAGTATCCTCTGTGCCAGGCTTATCTACACCTCACGTGTGTAACCTATCCTAGTTTTGTTGGTACACAGCTCGTCCTGTCACTGTTCTTGTGCATAGCTTTTCTCACGGCATGGCTATACACCTGTACTTGCATCACATATACATACCATATATCATATCACATTATACCATATAATATCATATCTGGTCATATCATAACATATCCTATCAGATCACCTTGTACACGTATACATATACTAACTCATAGGTACTTACACTGCTTTGGTATACAGCTACACCATTGTGTGGCTGCGTACCATAATGCTATTCTTGGTACATAGTTACACTTCTAGTATACTCTGTACCCTGCTACTTTCACTACGTACATATAACATTTATATCTCGTAATACGAATATCATGTTGTTCTTCTAAAGCATAAGCATATGCTAAACATGCTAAAGGACTAGTATACTCGCCTGGAAACTGTGTAATATGCTAAACATGTAGCATGTGCTGTCGAGTATCTAGACACCTTCCTGTACCAGAGAATAAGCGAAACATCATAAACTGAAACAACTGTACTGTAAAAAGGGCTACACGGGCCGTGTACCCTGTACACTACACGACCACTCTTGGCCACACGCCCTGTGTTGACACATCATCCTACACTGGTTGTATACCCTGTACACGGGCCGTGTACCTCATATGCTACACAACCATGTAACCCTACATGGCCTGTCACCGCATTTGACCTCTACACGGGCCGTGTACCTTACTTTACACGACCATGTTCATCTACATGGCCTATCACCGGCTTAAAATACATGTACACGGGCCGTGTAGACCTACATGAGCCGTGTACACGATGACCTGCAACTTTCTGTAAAGAACACAGCTGTTGTTCTTGATTTCAATCTCAAAACAAATGCATCCAAGTACTTGAAAAGCATGCTACAACATCTGAAACTACTAAATAACAACTAAAAACACTACTACTAACAACAATCAATGATTTCACATTTGAAATCACCTCTTTGACCCAAAACATACCAAACTCAAACAAAAACACATGCCTTGCTACTAAGAATCACTTGGATGTGTTGCTACACTCTAGATCTATTGTACTTGATCAAAAGAAACCAAAGAAATGGGCTGTCATGAGTATGGCTGGAGTAAATGAAGGTTTGACTTGCTCCTTCAAACTATAACATTCATATATATAATAGAACTTTTCAATAATTATCAATCAGCCACTGAACTTATCATGTTTCAAACTGACAACTTTAGCGCCTTTAGTTTTATAAACACCTCTACTCTTTTATAACACTTGTTCATAATTATTTTTGAACTTTGAGGCGTTACAGGACAAGACTCGTGGGGGTACGGTGCTTCACGACCCGTGGAGCATCCTTCACGGTCGTGAAGCTTAGGTCAGATTGAATTTGACCCTTTTAACCCATTCCTTTTATAGCAGTCTATCGGGATTGAAACTTGTCGTCTGGCGCAATAGGCTCGTGCTTCATCGGCAATGATACCGGACTATGTGTGTCAGTGGTAAGATTCTGACAAACTCTCACTTGCACAGGACACACTGTATCCATGGGCAACACAAACAGGGAGCAGCCTGTATTAAGACATCCCTGCCCCTAACTAAACACGTGGTATGTCATCCTTGACAAGTACCAAATCATAACCCAACAGGTTTGAAATGGTCCTATAGATAAGTGATCAATCATCCTATTGTTCGCAATATCCAAGTGAACACGAGACATGGTACAAACTCATTCTACGATCGTTCACAATTATGTTTCTTGATCAAGATTGGTGGTTACCAAAATATACAAGTTGCAACTGATCAAACATCATTGCAAGCTTGAGCACGGCCATGCATTTTGGTGTCAGCAACCAATCATCGAGGAGCCAGGGATATCTCTCTAAACAGAGAAATAAATTCCTTTGACTACATTGCCCTGTTACACCGGCAATACTTTTCCAAAAAGCTTCCTTTATAATAGCTAGTTACGGAATCAGAACCGCTTTAGGACATAGGGAGGAACCCCTTCTTGGAGTCCTCCATCCTAAAAATTTTTGGGACTTTGTCAACATATGTACTTTGGCTAAGCCCAATTAGCCTCTTGGATCTATCTCTATATATTTTGATCCCAAGAATATAAGTTGCATCCCCTAGATCCTTCATTGAAAAACAATTTCCCAACCAGGTTTTTACACCTTGAAGGTCCGGATATCATTTCCAATGAGGAGTATGTCATCGACATACAAGACTAGGAATACAATAATGCTCCCACTAGCCCTTACATATACTCATGGCTCACCCTTGCTTTTCGAAAAGACAAACTCTTTGACTTTCTCATCAAAGCACAAGTTCCAACTGCACGATGCTTGCTTAAGTCCATAAATGGACTTCTTAAGCTTGCAAACCCTATCTGGATACTTGGCATGCACAAAACCCTCGGGTTGAGTCATATAGACTTCCTCTGAAAGTGTCCCATTAAGGAACGCGGTTTTGACATCCATTTGCCAAATTTCATAATCATGAAAAGCGGCAATTGCCATGAGTATCCGAATAGACTTCAACATGGCTACCGGGGAAAAAGGTTTCATCATAGTCTACACCATGAGTTTGCGTGAAACCCTTAGCCACCGGTCGGCCTTTGAAGGTGTCTACTTCTCCATCTATGTCGGTATTTTTTTTAAAGACCCATTTGCACCCTATAGCCTTACAGTCGGATACCATATCTACCAAGTCCCAAACTACCTCTCGGCTCGGGGCTCTAGTTTGTCCTCTACCTCACGTCTTACGTAGACAGGACATCCGCAAACCTTTAGATATGAAAGCGATGGAACCTTTCCATGCCACATCTCAAAAAGAGTTTTCTTAAACTTCTTTATTGGTATACGGTTAAGGATTCTAACGGCCGTCTCCAATGCATAGTCCCAAAAGCTAGTGGGTACATCCGTACGACTCATCATACACCGGACCATATCCAATGATGTCCGGTTACTCCTCTCGGTGACACCATTTAATTGTGGCATCCTATGAGGGATCAATTGCGAGACAATCCTACTATCTCTAAGATTGTCAGGGAATTCTGAACTTAGATACTCACCACCACGATCTAGTCTGAGCATCTTAATTTGTTTATCCAATTGGTTCTGAACTTCGTTTCGGAAAGTCTTAAACACCTCAAAGGTATCCGACTTTTGTCTCACCAAGTAGACATACCCATATCTACTAAAATCATCGGTAAATATTATGAAGTATTTTGAGTTGTCTCTAGTGGCGTGCTTCAACGGACCACACACGTCCGTGTGAACGATATCTAATAAGTCTTTCCCCCTCTCACAAATGCCGGTGAAGGATGCTTTGGTCATTTTTCCTAAAAAGCAAGATTCGCATACATTATCCGACCCATGGTCAAATAATTCCAAGATCCCATCCGCTTAAAGCATGGCGATGCATTTCTTGTTTATATGGCCTAATCGACCATGCCATAAAGATAACTTGTCCAAACTCTCTTAGGACTTAAAACCAACATTCATGATTGATCTATCACTTTTCAAGCATTTGCTTGTTTCATATATGCCATGACATAGATGTGCTTTAAAATAAAATACGTCATTCTTAAAGCGAGAAATAATTCCATTAGGGAAATTAAATGAATATCCATCGTCAACCACGGAATAAAAAGAAATAATGTTTCTTGCCACGCAGGGCGAAAAAGATACATTAATTAAAGTAATAGATAAGCCGGATGGAAATATGAGGTCCACGCTCCCTATCTTCTCAACCAGGACAACCGCCTTGTTTCCCATGATGAGATCCAGCTCCCCATTAACCAAGTCCCTACTTCTTAATACCTACACATTATTAACTTTGTGAGTACCACGCCCGGTGTCCAAGACCTAAGCGTTAGAAGTAGAAGTGTTATGGAGTTCAATCATATATATACCAGAGGCACCGATCCGCTTGGTGCGAAGCCTCTTGAGCTCCTCCGCGTACCTGGGGCAACTATGCCGGTTTTTGTCCCTTCTCCCCGTAGAAGAAGCAGGTAGCCTCCTCTAGTGAGGTGGCTATAGGAGCGATTTCTTTCCCCTTCGGCTCCGGGGTCGGGTTAGGTTTGGGCTTGGGTGTTTCCATCTTCGCTTTCCCCTTTCCCTTTGCCTTGGTGCTGGAAGAGGGTCGCTTCCTCTTAGCAATACCCTCATGGATGGCTAGGACGGGAATAGAGGTGAATGGTTTTGCCTTGGCCATGTAAGACTCGGCGGTCTTCAATAGGTCATGCAACACCATCAAGGACTTATCCATGTTATGCATGTTGTAGTTCGCAATGAACGGACCATATGCTTGAGGCAAAGATTGGAGGATAATATCCGTAGCCAACTCTTTCCCCATTGGAAAGCCCAACCTCTCGAGCTAGTCTACGTATGCCTTCATACGAAGGACGTGGGAGCTCACATTCCCGCCCTCATGTATCCTACACCCGATTAAGGCCATGACACACTCATAGAGCTCTTGCCTGGCTTGCTATTGGAACATTTCCTTTAGCTGCGTTATCATGCCATACACACCAACGTCCTCGAATTGCCTTTGTAGTTCGGAACTCAAGGACGTAAGCATGAGGCATGTGACCTCATTGGTGTCCATAAGGCGCTTCTCATAAGTGTCCTTAACGGCCCTAGTCGCGGTGGTAGTAGGAGCCTCTGTAAGAGGTTTCTCTAGGATGTACAACTTACTTTCATGGTGTAGGACAATTCGCAATTGCCTATGTAAATCCATAAAGTTTACTCCTATGAGTTTCTCTTTCTCCAAAAATGGACGGAGTGACATGTGTGTCGCGGTTGTAGATGCCATCTAAAAGAAGGCAAAGCACACAAAATGGTTAGTTTGACATATTTTAATCCTTGTTAAATAATTACCCCATAGTTTAGCACTAATTATATAAACAAGAGCTAAGAACCTTATTTCACTCCACTACATGACGGGTCTATCGCTGATCATTTCATGGAGCTATTTAGGAAGGTAAACGCTTTACTTATTGCAATACGACATTAAAACTCTTAGACATTTGTGGGATCCTACGATACTCATAGCATTGGTTTGGCATGTTTGATCCTTTCCCACACCAATTCCTCGTTAAGCCTCTTTGGTAACTTGGCATAGGCATGACAATTACCAAGGTGTATTAACATGGAATTGTAAATCATCCGTCAAGATACGCGGTGGTACTCTAGCCCAATGGTTGGCTCGGTTTATGCTCGACAACCAACCTTGTGAGTTACCACAATCACATTCCACACAGCTACGAAAAAATTAGGTCGGCTTAGCTTGGCAACCAATCCTTGTTTCACTAGATTCGGGTGGTGTCATCTTACGGATGGCGTGTGATTTACGTTTTTGAGAAAAACGGGACTTTTGTTTTCCCGGTTAAAGAACCTCTTTTCGTTTTAATTAACAAATAAGTGACAAAACGCATTTTCCACTTTGAACATAAACAATTTATATTCTTTTGTTATCATGTGAGCGCGCGGAGTTTGTTAACCAATTAAGGAAAACTCTTTCGTTTTATTATTTTGAAAGATTTTCTAGCATGGAAAGATCCTAACAACCACGCAAAAAAATATAACAAAACTAATAAACAACTACGCATGCAAAAACCGGTAATGAGCCCCTAAAACCTAAGTGTTCCCCCGTGAGCCAACGGAGGGAACAAAGTCTACTAAGGACAACAACCAAGACTTCGCGGTGTGCTCCCACTTGATCCCTTGCCTCCAAATCGCCTCCGGATCCGTGATCGCATAGACATCTCCTAAGACTCCCGATGGTTGCCTCCGGTCTTCCCTTCATAATTTCATACATGAAAAGAAATAGCATGCAAGCCACGATTGCTGTTCTAACCTAATAACAATTGCAATGAATAACAATGGCACGCGAGCCACAATAAATTACAAATTTATAAACCGAATAAATTAATTATTACAAACCATTGTTGTACAAACCACCAAATGAATGAAATAAATAAAAAAAACCAAACATCACACAAAGGTCTGTGGGCTCAAAATACCAGTGCTCACTAACACAAAAAACCAAACAACCATGGTGTGCCACACCAAACCATGCAGAATAGTCTCCTAATTAAGTTTGCTCCAAAAACTCAAGGCACAATGAAACAAACCTTGTACATATGCATTAGGATACCATTGTTGGGATTCACTAGAGAGCACAACACACAACGGAAACAAAGAAAAAGCACACAAAAACAAACTTAATGAGTCCTAATGGCGGTGAATCTTTGCAAAACAACATGCAACCAAGAAAGAACAAGAAAGGGAAGAAAGTATACCCTCTAGTGCTCCAAAAATCGGCTGGTCCAAAGGGTTGGGATGAATGCTTGAAACAAATGGATTCAAACTCCTTTGAAAGTCCACACCAAGCTTCTAATAAACCCCAATGTACTAGCACTTTTGTTCTAGCTCATACGCACTTGTAGTAGAAAAGAAACAGCCTCTAAGCCCTTATACACATTCACTCTAACACTAGAAGTCACTACTCACTTTGTAAGAACTTAGAAGTGTGTATGGTTGAAAAATTTTGCAAGAGTAGCAAAAGACAAATGAGAGGGCTTATATAGACATGCCAATGCTCCTTATCTGCTTAGGGTCAGACCATGTGACTAGCATTCATTGGACCGACAAAAATGGTCCCATAAACACACAAGTGTCACTTGAAATTCTGCCTTCACGACTTCCTTCACGGGCCGTGAAACCCAAAGGTATCACGTCCCGTGCCGCCCGAACATGACTCATGGGGGCACGGTGCTTCACGACCCGTGGAGCATCCTTCATGGTCGTGAAGCTTAGGTAAAATTGAATTTGACCCGTTTGACCCATTCCTCTTATAGCAGGTTGTAGGGAGTGAAACTTGGTGTGTGACCCAATAGGCATGCATTTCATCGGCAGTGATACTAGCCTACATGTGTCAGTGGGCTGATTCCAACAAGTGAATGATAGAATTTGGTCAAGGTTAATCAACACGCCTTTTTTGATGTGGCAGAATCTGCTAATGCTCCCAAAAATATTGAGATGGAACGAAATAAATATCTGGCCTCAAAGCAAGATGATGGTAGGAAGAGGAGCAGAGATGGGAAACACATTCAACAAAGAGGATAACAATCACAAGGGCCATGTACACTTGTGAGAAGAATAATCCATAGAGTTCTTGCTATAGGGCCACCGGAGCTTGTTTCATATGTGGACCACTAGAACGCTTGCCTAAATATTGCAAGGATCCTTGTAATACTGATAACCAAGTCGATGAACAGAAGAAAGGAGGTAGGGTGTTTGCATTAACAGGAAATGAGATGAAACATTAAGCATCGCTTACAGAACTCTTGTGTCGCAAGAACTTGTAGTAGATGTTTCATTTGTTATTCGGTAGAATACTTAGTGGATTATCTTTTGTCGTACTACTTAAGTTATAGGTTACTAATTATTTTTCCCAACCATAAGTTAAAGAGTATTGTGGTTCAACCATACATCTTTGGTTATACATAACATATAAATGTTGTCTTACAAATCATCTCTCTATAAAAAAAGGTTTTATGCATGTGTTATAGGTTGGATGAAAGGAAAGCACTTTTTTTAGAAAAAACGTGGAGATAAGATTTGGGTCCTCGAAATCTTGATTTAAGCGCTACAAAAATATGGTTCATCTACTAGATACATATAAAAAAGTTAGATGTGTCTAATATATTTATCACTTTTGCATTTGTTGTTTAATATAATTTAGAGTTAATTACATATTTGATCTTTTAATGTATAGCAAAATCACACTTTTAGTCCTTGAAAATATTGCAAACTTAGTCCTTAATTTTTAAAACTTGAACACTATAACAAGCATGTTCCTTCCCCAAAATATATGCACAAGCAATCGTAAGCAATCCCATCTCACCATGCCACCTAATCATTACCTGGAAAAATGGAAACAACTACATCATTAGCTATAAATAGATAGTTAGCAAAGACAAGCATAAGTATCAATAAAGCGAGCCACAACATAGGAATAAGCAATCAATGCTATTCTATCACATAGTGGAGTGCTGACAAGATCAGTAGGGGTCATATCTCGCTGGATAGCCAGTCAAGCTTAAAGACCCTATCTTGGGAATCAAAAACAACCAACCGCACTAGTGGATTAGCATTTAGTGGTCCACCATGCACATTACGGAGTCATATGCTCACATGGGCTTAGCGAGTAGCCGAATACCCCCAACTATTAAGGAACAGTGGTCCTGTAGAACCTACAGCCTGGAATGGATTCTCGAGTCACCGTTGATCCCGAACTATGATCCACAGGCCCCTGGGATCCAGCCATTAGCTGACCTTAATTACATAGCCACAATATGTCCGGACAATCACATACTATTGGTCCCAAAGAGGGTAAACAAGCAACCGATATAGTGTAGAAGGGGGGGTTGAATACACTTAATTAATAATAAAACAATTCCACAAGAATATATTCAATAATCAATCAAGATATTACAATATCACTCTCTCTAATCAAATCAACAGGATGATTTGATGTTACACACATTATAAACTAAACTCTCTCTAAACACTCTTGTATCTCAAACTAATTGATGATCAAACTTCTTGTTAACTCTGATTAACAAGAAATCTAGAAAACTCCCTTGAACTTCGAACACACAAAGTTATCGCAACACACGCGTATCAAGTATGATGAACACGTACGTCTTGCAACTTATGCAGAACCTTCTGTTGTTCACTGTCTATAAAACCCATGAGAAGGTTTATATTTATACTTGATTTATCTACGAACAAATCACAATTTAAAGATAGAACTTATCTTTTTTTTAAAACCATAACAAACTCCTTAATTAGAACATATCTAATAAACTTCGTTTGAGATCTTTATCCAACTAATAGATAGTTTAAATTAGGTTCAGATATCCTAATTTAAATGTCGTACATATCAAGAGTTTATAACAGAATTTAAAACTTACTTAAATTCTTGAACTGACTTCTGGTACTGAGCTGACTCACTCAGTCTTGATATCATCAAGCTGAGTTCTTGGATCTGCAAATCTTCAAGTCTTCATTCTTGAAACCTATCACAGCTTAGAAGTCACTGAGTTATCTAGTACTTACATAGAAAACTCTATATTTGTTTGTACGCTGACCACTCATCCTAAGCTGACTAGTCAATCTACAACAGACTTACATAATTCCTAACATTTAACCTATCATCTATACATTGCTATGGTTTGTCTCATCAAATCTAACTATTCTAAGCATGGGGCTAACAATCTCCCCCTATCTGATGATGACAAAACATTGAATCAAACTAAGCACAGGTTAAGGAATTTTGTTAAACAACTATGGGACTGACCAAAGTTAGTTTTGAATCGAGTATTGAACTTATCTATACTTGTTCACTATGTCTTGAACTTACAAGACTTACTATGCTACAAATCTTTTTATAAAACTTGCATTCTAAGTATTTGAACATACAACTACTTAGATACTGAACTTATCAGAGTTAATTTTATGTTCTGAAATTACAAAACTTATTTTACTGAACTTATCAGTTCTCAGGTTGAACTTGCAAGGCTGTTTATTTGAACACATCAAACATAATATTTAAACATATCAAACAGTGGAACATATCAAACTTAAATTTTCATTAATGAACGAATCATTTACATTATTGCTTGATCATTATGATCAGCTTTTGCACACTTAGTGCTTACAAAATATATAACTTCAAAGTTTTGATCTATAGGGTCTCCAACCTCCATCCACATATCTGAACATTTAAGCTCCCAGATAGCTGCTTCTTTGATAGCATTGTTCAAAATTTCTTCACCCTCTGGTAGCTCTCACATCTCAGCTTTTCTTGATTTGATTTCTTTGTTTAGATGATATCTGAATACTGAGTTCTGAATTGAGTCATTACATAGAATTCTCAAGTACAGAATCACTTCCAGATTTGCCAAGTGAAGACTTGCTATCTTCAAGAAACATTGATTACCTTGCACATCAAAAATACAAAAATCTTTCCAAAGATTGAGTTATATAAGCATTTTCTCTGAATTTAACTCCCTCTGGAACTTGTAAACTGATGTTTCGTTTAGCTCGCTAACTTGCTGCTCTAACTCTTGCAACTTTGTTTCTATTTAGGAAGGTATCAATTTCATCAGCAGGAATTTCCCTTAATTGATCAAGCTTTATGAAGAGTGTATTGAGCATATCAACTATCTCTTGTCTAATCTGACTCTTTTTCATCCTTTTGATAGTTGTGGCTACAATCTTTAGTTCTGAAAAACCCAACTTGTATAGACATCTCATATCTAAACCAATTTCATGTTTGTTGTCTAGTACAAAGTTGATTATCACCAATTCTCCTTTTCTGCTCAATGTAACAGATTCAATCTTGTGATCAAAGTGTGTTATTTTATAACAATGCCTTACATCAACATCTGAGTAGGGAATTGGGATAGCTCTGGGTCCATGATAGTCAGCTTCAACTTCAGCTCCGGCAGCCTTAGCTTTAGCCTGTTCTCTTTGTAGCTCAGCTTGTCTTTGTTGTTCTTTCAATTCCTCCACTGACATGCCCAGTTCCATGGCGATTTCTTGTAACATTTTCTCACCTAGCCTGTCACTGGCCTTCTGTGCTGCATCAGCTTCATCACTTGAGTCAGAGTCATATTCAACAATTTGGGACTGATCTTGTTGCTCTGGCTCAGGTTCAGCAATGATGACTTTTCTCCACTTGGCTAGAGACACAACACTTGTTCTTCTTTTTCTTTTCATGGTCTATATAGCCTTCCCTTTCCCTTTATCAGCTTGTGTGGCTGGAACAAACTCAGCTTCAACAATCTTTGGTAGCTCAGCGTGAGGGAAATTTATACGCACAGTTTGAAGCGTTTCTTCATGTTGAGTTTCTAGTTGAGCTGATTGGACGAATGGAGCTATGAGTGTTTGGACTGCTGGAGCTTGTTGCTGTTGTTAAGAGGGCTGATCTACAATACTCATGAATTGATCATGAGTTTCTTCTTCAATGTTTATTTCCTCTATACGCTCCCCTCAATTATATCATCATCTTTCTTTGATTCTTCCTCCCCCTTTTTGTCATCATTAGTAGGGGAGGGTCTTGATTTAAGCACAAAGCTTTCCAAGTTGGCCACAGAGTGTGAAAGATCAGTCAGCTAGCGCATCAACTTGGCTTTATCACTCTTTCTCTTCCTGTGTAGAAGCTCAAACTGGTTTTGTAAGTACTGCATAATGGCTTGGGCATCAGTGGCCATCAGCTTGGGCTCCTCTGCTCGCTATTTAATCTCAAAGTCCTCCCGGCCAGTGGAGGAATGAATTTTCACTGTAGGAGAGGCTCTTGAGTGTCCTCATGAGGTGAGAATGTGGGCCCCATATCCAAAGGTTGGTGCTGACCTATGGAATTAAGGGGGCTAGATTGTGGACCCTGTAAACATTCCTGGTGTCTGGAAGGATCATTGATAGGTCGTGCCAAGGTGTGTGAGAAGAGAAGAGAAGAAGAATGACCAAGGTTGTGTAGTTTGGATGTAGGGTGGGCTAGTCTGAGTGGTGAGGAGGGGGTAGTTGACCCTGGGGAGAGGTCATATGTTTCAATGTAACCGTCATGTGTCTGTGAAGGCACAAAAATGGGTTCTCCCATGGCTAGAATAGGTATGGGCTGAGTAGACACCATACCCGGTATATAATGACTAGGTGAAGTGAGCCTTGAGGTTGGCACCTTAAGAGAAGGTGTCTCCGCCTAAGTTCCTGCCGGTGGAGGTGTCAGTGTGACATTAACTCCATGATCCTTTTTAGGTGAAGGACCACCTTTGGTAGTTTTACGAGTACAGGTTTGGGAAATTTCCTTGGTATTAGTGGGCTGACCAAGGTTGGTTTTAGAGTGGAGAGTGTATGGAGGTGCTTGTGGAGGGGGAGAGGGGTTAGACTGAGATGGGCTTGACTCAGTCTTATCTCCCAGTTTAAGAGGTGGAGAAGTAAAAGAGAGAGAAGAAGATAAGGGCTAAGAAGTTATACCTGTTGCACCTAGCAGTGGGGACTCAGAGCTAGGAAACAGACTCCTTTGCTTATATCTGGAAGTGGTGGAGGAAATTCTCTGTGCACGAGGTCTGAACTGAGTCCTAGGTTGTTCGGCTTTAGAGGACTCAGCCTCAGAATCCACAGCGTCACCCTCTTCTTCCTCAACTTCTTCCTCCGCCTCACCTTCACTTGACTCAGGAGTCGGAAGTTATGCATACGCCCTTATCTGAGCACTCATTGTGGGATGCTCAGGGAATATGTCATGTGCAAACATCCTGGAGCTGAGAACAGGAGTAGGAGTTGACTCACATTGTGCAGTTTATCTGGTACCCATCCCGTCATCGATAACCATTGATAAGAATCTTACAAAGGGCATAATGTTATCCCGCACACTCTTAGTTACTAATGAGTTGAGTGCTTCAAAGATTAGCTCAGCATAATCCAATCTTCGGTCATAGAATATATTGTATAGTTGTTGCATCTCAAAATCATTTACATTATCAAGTCCACCCACTTTGTAGCCAAGTGAACGAACCACCGTGGACACCATGAATCCCCAAGCTGTTTGGAAAACAGATTTTCTTATCACGCCAATGACTTGAGGATGACCCATCAACGGTAATAAACTTCTTGAAGTTTCCCTTGATACCGTGGCCTCATATTGATTATGAACGGGAAGTTGTATAATTCTTTGTAGACATTTTGCGTCTATGTCGACCGCCATTCGTCCACTTAGGATTATACCCCTTATTACATTTTGATTCGCATCAAGTCTACACGTATACCAAACCTCTGTAAGGAGTTGTGGAATAAGCACGTCAGGACCACTAAGAAAAGTGTGTGCCAGGAGCCCCTTCGAATGTGGGAGACCCACTCCTCATATCCCGTGCCAATCTTTGATTTTGGAATGTCAATACATGCCACGACAATGTTTTGTTTGTAGATGGGGAGCGCATTATTCTTGAAGGTACCATCACGGATCATTTGATCAGTCAAATTGAGAACAAATCCCTCCATTTGTGTTGTACTGATCGTTTTGGATTGCACTTAGCAGATTTAGTGTTTTGCACTGAGTGATTTCTTCTACGCACAGCAAGATTAGGGTTTAGAAAATAGAGAGGGAAGAATGATTTGGAAGCGTAAACTTGTTGGTCCCAAATAATAATGATGATCAAAGATGTTGGAGCAAATCGACAATGCTGATGTATGAATTGATGAGAGAGAATGGAGAATTCACACACACACCTTTTCAGAATAATGAAATGCTCTCTTGATATTTGGTAGGTAGACAAGTATATATACCTATAAGGTATTTACTAAATCTACCCTCTACAATACTAAATGAAAAACATAACTAAACTAATATAATGAGCACAATATTTAGTCTAACAATCTCCCCCTTTGTGTTCATTATACAGATAAAGCATGATAAACGAAAAATGTCTTCTTTGCTGGGGCAGATGAGCTAGGGAGAATCTTCAGTTTAGCATCCTGGTTATTCTTCAAGAGGAAAATACACTCCCCCTTGAATGAAGCTCTCAATCTTCATTAATGACTTGATATCTTTTCATTTTTGTGCTCCCCCTTGATCTTACAAGCATATATCTTCTTATGATAAACATCCACTGAAAAGTAAGGTGGTTTTATGAAAATCTTCTCTTTAGAAAGTCTTAAGAGATGTTTGATGGAGCGAACCACACATGGATATTTTAGCTCTGGCAAGGTGGGAAGACGTGCATTCGTGTTGGTATCCAAGAATGATCTTGTTTGATTAACACGTGCAAATGGATAAGCAGCATGATGAGGGGTACCACAATTCTTTTGAAGAAGAGTTTTCTCTTTCATTTCTTCAAAATTATCTTTGCTTTCATTCCAAAGCTTTCTCCAAAGCTTGACCCTTTTTATGAACTGCTTTGTGTATGATTTGGAACTTGAGTAATGATCCTTAGAGCATTTGGAGTTTAGACGCATGTGATTATTTAATGATTCACCTACAAGGACCGTTACAGGAACCACCTTGATTTCCTTTCTTTTGTAAAACTTACACTTTTGAACTTTTTGAAAATCAGAAGATGTCATGACCTTTTCTTTTACACAATTTTTTAAGTCTTGCTCCAATTTCTGAATTTTAATCACAAATTGATTTCTTTCGGTCTCAAAATTCATTCTTTCTTCAGTTGACTTTCTTTGAATATCCAACAATTGTTGTTCAAGATTTCTTCACTTGGCACATTCTTCAATCTCAAACTCTTGAAATTTGCTCTCGGACTTGTGAAGTTTCTCAGTCAATTCAGAAAGCTGTAGGGTAAGTTTTGCATTTTCTTTCTCCAAATCATCTGCCCTTTTTTTCTGTCTCTCGCCAAAATCTACCCAAAGATCAAACATTTTGATTTTTTCCTCATTGGTTTGTATCATGATTGTAATCAAGTGTTGTAAGCAAGATTTATGATGAAAGCTTTAAGAGATGGACACACTTGATTTGAAATGATCGTTAACTTGAGAAGTGACAATTGTGATTGTGTTCGAATTCGAAATACGAAGCAATCAAACGAGATATGAAAGAATTCGGAGTTGATTAAAGGTTTGTTCGAGTTAAACAAAGATTTCGAAGAATTCGGCGTTCGAAATAAATGGCAAATACTGTTTCGAATTTAAAGAGTGTTGGCTTCGAAAATAAAGAGAAGCTCGAAGTGAATGTCTATTAAAAAGGAGCTCGAAGTGTATGGCTAAATAAAATGATGCTCGAAGTGATGAACAAAAAACGTGTTCGAAGTGTGGAATAAAATTTCAAATGAGGAATTCGAAGGTTGCATGGATTAAATAATGGTGCATGGAGTTCGAAGTTAAACATGCATGGGAATTAAATGGAGCTCGAAGTGCATAGAATATATTGGCTCGAAGTCTCAATGTGTGTGTGCATGGATTTTACGTGTGCATGGGGTTTAACAAGTTTTGAAGTGTGCATGGGAATTTAGTGTGCATGGAGTTCAAAGAAGTGCATGGAGTGCGTGGAATAAATCTGCTCGAAGCTTATTGAAATGGGCTTTAATTGGGCTTCGTATGGAATTAATTTAATGCATGTGGAATTAATTCAATGCCCTTCGAATTGTAATGGATCAATCTTCTCGAAGTATGTATTGCTTGTTTGTATAGTATATAAATACTTGGACTTCGAACAGAATTAAATGGTGACGTCGAAGTGTGCTTGGGAAAAGCAAAACAGGCGCTTGAAGTGTGTGACTTCGAATTGGAATTAATTGGTTGGGAGCTCGAAGGTATACCAACAACAAACAGAATTTAGTGGTCTTCCAATGGAGGAAATTAAATGCGCTCGAAGTCAGCTAGGGAGAAAAAAATAGGCGCTCGAAGTCTATGCAAGAGACAAGCTTCCTGATTTTCAGGTATATTGTTTGTAACAAATAATTTCAAAGTGAACAGACGCGTCACTAACAGCTCGAAGTTGTCTAGCAAACCTTTTTCATTTGTTTTTCAGAGGAATTTTCGATCAAAATAATATTTCTTCACTGTTTTTCAACTTCTTCAAGTGTTCTTCAATAAAATTTGAATATTGATGAAACCTTTTAATAATAGCCTCGAAAGTTATTCCTTTTGATTCGTAGATCTCAGATCTCAATTAATAACCAATAAACAGCTTCAAATTAAAATAAGAGAACAATCAAACCTTAATCTTTGAATTCTGACCTTCATGATAAAAAACACAATCACAAGCCTTACTTTTATCAAGCTTGGCTCTGATACCACTTGTTGGTCCCAAATAATAATGATGATCAAAGATGTTGGAGCAAATCCACAATGATGATGTATGAATTGATGAGAGAGAATGGAGAATTCACACACACACACCTTTTCAGAATAATGAAATGCTCTCTTGATATTTGGTAGGTAGACAAGTATATATACCTATAAGGTATTTACTAAATCTACCCTCTACAATACTAAATGACAAACATAACTAAACTGATATAATGAACACAATATTTAGTCTAACAAAACTGAATACGGTGAAGAGTCTCTCTATTTATACCTTTTCAATTTGAGAGAAAAGTTACCCTTATTCAATGGTAATAAATATGTCCGTTATAGTAAAACGACTACGCAGTTTGTTACAACGGCTATAATTAATGTAAGTTACCTAAACTCACACTGTTATATTGATCCGGATTCGAACCAAGATTTATGGAATTAGTTTTAAGAACATATCTTAAACAAATAATTTATAAACGACTTACGTTTAATTTTAAAAAGACACACCTTAAAATATTTTGGACTTACCATTATTAGGACTTACCTAGATATGTGGAACTGACCACACATTACTCTGGGTATGTTGAGAACTCAGCTTACTTTGAGCACTCAGCTCCAAGTTGGACACTTAGTCAGTTTACAACTTAGCAAATTATGAACAGAGAGAAACGATTAATGGAACATACCAAGCTAAGGGTTGAGCATACCAAGCTTGTCAAGTAGAGTTGTGAACCTGGTGCCTTCAATTGGTTTGGTGAAGATATCTACAAGCTGATCCTTAGTTTCAATGAAGACTAATTCTACTTTTCCCTTTTCAATTATGTCTCTAATAAAGTGATGTCTTATCTCAATGTGTTTTGTCCTTGAATGGAAAACTGGATTATGTGTAATTGCAATAGCACTTTGGTTGTCACAAAATATGGGAGTTTTTGAATAATGCAAATCAAAATCCCTAAGCTGATGATGCATCCACAATATTTGAGCACAACAGCTTCTTGCTGCAACATACTCAGCTTCAGCTGTGGAGATTGCAACTGAGTTTTGTTTCTTGCTCGTCCAGCTGACTAACTTTCCAACCAACAATTGACATCCTCATGTAGTACTCTTTCTGTCTAGACCACAACCTACGAAGTCTGAGTCTGAGTACCCTATTAACTCAAATCCTGATTCTTTGGGATACCAAAAACCTATGTTAGGTGTTCCTTTCATATATTTGAGTATTCTTTTAACAGCTTGCAAGTGTGATTCCTTTGGATCAGCCTGGTATCGTGCACAAACACATGTAGCAAACATTATATCAGGTGTGCTTGCTATCAAATAGATTAATGAACCTATCACTCCCCCATATGTAGTTTGACATACAGACTTCCCATCAATGTCCTTGTGCAACTTGACATTGTGTAACATTTGGGGACTTTGCAGTATGTGGAGTCTAATCCATATTTCTTAATCAGATCAAAAACATATTTGCTCTGATTAATAAATATACCATCTTCTTTCTGACTAATTTGAAGTCCTAAAAATTAGGTCATCTCACCTATCATGCTCATTCTGTATTGATTAGACATTATCTTAGAGAACCAATAACATAGACCTTGGTTTGTTGAACCAAAGATAATATCATCTACATATATTTGAACTAGAATGAGATGTCCTCTGCTTTTTCTTATAAATAGAGTCTTGTCAATGCTTCCTCTTATAAAATTGTTTGAAAGCAGATAGGTGGATAGTGTGTCATACCAGGCTCTTGGTGCTTGCTTGAGTCCATACAGAGCCTTGTCTAACTTATAGACATAACTGGATGTTTAGGATCAACAAAACCAGGGGTTGTTTCGCATAGACTTCCTCCTATAGTGATCCATTTAGGAAAGCACTCTTAACATCCATTTGATACACTTTAAAGATTTTGAAGGCTGTATAGGCTAGAAACAATCTTATAGCCTCAATCCTTGCAACAGGGGCAAAGGTTTCATCATAATCAATACCTTCTTCTTGTATGTACCCCTGTGCTACTAGCCTTGCTTTATTTCTAATCACTGCTCCCTCCTTGTCCATTTTATTCCTATAGACCCACTTAGTGCCTATAATCGTTTTTCCTTTAGGAGCAGGTACAAGGGTCTAAACTTTGTTTCTTTGAAATTCTGTCAGTTCCTCTTGCATGGCTTCAATCCAATCCTCATCTTTTACTGCATCTTCAGTCTTCTTTGGTTCCATCTGAGATAGAAAACCAGAGTAGGCAATATAATTTGCATTAGCCTTTGATCTGGTTAATACACCATCTTCAATGTTCCCAATAACATCATCAAGAGGATGGTCTTTTAATACTTTGAAGGTTGTAATAGGAGACTGTGGTTCTAAGTCTGGATCTGAGTAGTGTCTTTCAGGCTGAATAGGACTTACTTCTTCAGTCTGAGTGGAGAAATCACTTAGATTTTCAATTTGACTTGTACCTGATGGTTCACCTAGATTCTCAGGCTGAGAATTGGTATCAATAGATTCAGTTATGTGATCATCTTCAACATTGATGGTTACTTTCGATGATACAAGCTTCTTAGATTTGCCACCATCCTCATCATCAGAATCATCCATAACATACATGGGATTTGATGTGAGATCCTCTTGCCTTCTCTCAAGCTCACTCGGACTAACTGAGTCAGATTGAGCTTTGTCAGATTTATCAATACTTATCTCATCAAATGTAACATGTATTGATTCTTCAATTACCTTTCTCTTAAGATTATAGATTCTGAAAGATTTAGAAATTGAAGAATATCCAACAAATATACCTTGATCAACTTTAGGTTCCAACTTATGGAGCTGATCTCTTTGGTTTAGCACATAGCATGTTGCCAAAAATGTGAAAGTATCCAATGTTAGGTTTCCTGCCATGATACAGCTCATAAGGTATTTTAATATGTCTCTTAACTATTATTGACCTGTTCTGTGTATAGCAAGCTGTACTTACAACTTCTGCCAAAAGCTTAGTTTGAGTTTTGCTTCACATAACATAGTTCTGGCAGCTTCAATTAAAGTTTTATTTCTCCTTTCAGCAACTCCACTTTGTTGTGGAGTTCTTACAGATGAGAAATTTTGGATAATTCCTTTTCTTCACAAAATCCTTCCAGGGTTGAGTTTCTAAACTCAGTCCCATGATCACTTCTGAGTTGCTTGATAGACTTACCTTTCTGCAACTCTTCTTGTTTGATGAGGCTAATTAGTTCATTTGCAACTTCATTTTTGGATTTTAAGAAAATCACCCAAGTGAATCTTGTGAACTCATCAACAATCACTAGGGTATACTTTTTACCTTTTAAGCTTGGGGTGCTTATAGGTCCAAATAGATCCAAATGCAACATATGCAATGGTTTTGTAATTGAGAAATTCTGTTTAGACTTGAAGGATCCTTTATGATGTTTTCCCATCTCACAAGCTTAGCAAAGTTTGTCTTTGGCAAATGTAATCTTTGGCAGCCCAAAGACTAACTCTTTGCTAGATAACTTGTTGATATTTTCAAAGCTCAGATGTGACAATCTCTTATGCCATAACCAACCCAGCTTGGGAGTTGAGTCAGAATACAGGCAGGTTTCTTTTGAAGGATCTGCTGAGCTGAGATCTAACAAATAGATATCTCTTTATCTTTTTGCCATTCATATGGGCTTTCCCTTCTTATCATAAATGGTTCTTGCATGCTTTCTGAAGGTGACTTCATAGTCCTCATCACACAATTGACTAATACTTATCAAATTGTGTTTAAGGTTTTCAACATATGCAACCTTTTTGAAAGTAACTGTTCCATCTGTTATTTTTCCATAGCCTTTAGTCCTTCCTTGAGAGTTATCCCCAAATGTCACCTTAGGTCCTTCAATGTTTTGGAATTCACTTAGAATTCCTTTGCTTCCTGTCATGTACCTTGAGCATCCACTATCTAAGTACCATTTGTAGGAGCCCTGCACATACTTAACTAAACATATTAGTTTCTTTTGGGAACCCACTTTTTGGGGGGTTCTGAGGATGAGCACTTAGCTAATCCTTTAGAGGTAGACTGATCAGTTTGAGCAGAATCTGAGTCTGTTTTAGACTGATCAACCTTTATTTTTTCATGCCTCTGATTGGTACTTACACAATCCTTGGCTTCATGACCTCTGTGACCACACTTATAGCATTTTCTTTTAAAAATAGGTGTTTGGGTGATCTCTTTGAGTTTTTCAACATTAAATTTGGATTCTGTTTTAGGATCATAAGATGTGGATAACTTTTCAATCTTTTTCAACAATTTCTCTACTTGATTTTCTCTGACTTTGTACTTACCTTTGTCAGATTTATGGTTACCTTTATTTGGTGAGGTCTGACTTACAGACATCTTCATGTTTTTGGAAGTCCTCTCAAAACTGACATGAGAATTTTGTCTTTTTGAGTTTGTATGAGTTATTCTATCAAAGACAGTTGTTCTAACAGGATTATAATCCAATCTCTTGAAGACTGACTTACAGTTTCTATTGGATTTAGAACACTTAGCTTGATGGTTTGCATTTATAATCTGGGGGCTTTGAATTGGTCTCACAAACTTATTGGTTTTGACCTGCTTACCATCCTTGTTTTTCACAAATGTGTTGGTAGAATATCATTGGGTTTCACATCTTGGTTTTGTAAACTAGTTAGATTAACTTCATCAGCAGCAGCACTGAAGTCTCCCCCTAGCACTAGTTTTACCTGATTTGGTATCTGTTGGTTGAGACATTTTTCTACTTCTCTTGATGACTTACACCAAGATTCACATATTTTTCTTAGATTGTCAGCTTGCTCCTTCGATTCTTGTAATTCTTCACTCAGAATTTTTTTGATGTGAAGCTGACACTCATAATCACTTTGAGTCTTTTTACCAGCATTTATGAGAGTTTCAAAGTGTTTAAGTTCATCTTTTAATTTTGAAATCTCAGTTTTCAAATTAGATTGAACTGTAAGAGAGGTTTTAAAGTCATTGAACAAATAGTTGAATATTAAGCATTTCTGTTGATCAGTGTAAGAGCTAAAGTTGTTTACCTTATACATTGAGGAAGGATCCCAATTATTGGTCTGTTTACTCAGCTTAGCAGCTTCTGCTAGATCCTCATCAAAGAAACTTTCTTCTAACTCAAAAACAACATGTTCCTCTTCATCCTCAATGGCCATCAAACATTTATTTGGCTCATCATCATCTGAGGTAGATGATTCAGTGTCCCAGGTCTCAGCACAAAGACCTTTGATGTTTTCATCTGGCTTACCGTTGAGCTTTTGATACTTCATTTTGTATTTAACAGCTCTGTAGGCATTCTTATCAGCTATTGAAGTTGAATCCCCTTTCTTAGCTCTTCACTCAGCAGCTATGTGTCATATCTTCTGACAGTTGTAGCATTTAGCTTTCTTAGGATCAAAAGTAGACTTACCACTTATACTTTTGTCAGATTGACCCCTTCCTCTTCTGAACGTTCTAAAACTTCTAGCTAACATTGACATTTGTTTAGTAAGAGCATCCATCTCTTCATCATCTGAGTCTTAGTTAAAACTTACCTCCTCGGATTCATATTCAGAGTTAGTCTCAGCTTGAGACCTTCTAGATCCCTTCTTCTTTTCTGCAATCAATTCAGATCCAACATTATTGATAGATTCTTTTAGTTATTGCTGGGCCACTTTCTTCTGTTCCATGATCTGTTGCTGATTTAGGAGAAAACCATAGATAGATTTGAGATCATATTTGCCTAAGGTTCCTCCAGCATGAAGAGCAATGGTGATCTCATTGAATTGTTCTTGTAACACATCCAAGAACTTGAGCACCGACTCATTTTCATCTTTCTTGACTCCTACCAGGATCAGATCATTAATCAAGCATTGAAACCTGGTAAACAGATCAGCCAGGGTTTCATTCTTTTTAGCAAAGAAAGTCTCATAAGAACGACGCAGATTTGTCTTCTTATGTTGCTTGACCATGTCAATGCCTTCATAAGTGACACTAAGAGTATCCCACATCTCTTTTGCAGTTTGGCACCCAGCCCCAGTATGCAAAAGAAGGTTTGTCAAAGCATTCACTATGATGCTCTATGCCTTGTCATCAATATTGAAAAGTTTACGATCTTCCTTAGTCCAAGATGCTTCAGGCGTTGGAGTTTCTCCAGAGAGAACAATTTTGTTAGTGGCAGTAATATGGATCATGGGTATAATTGGGCCATCTTGAATCACAGTACTCATCTTATGATCCACGGACTTCAGATACAACATGGCTCTGAACTTCCACATAGGATAGTCATTGCCATAAAAAATAGGACACCCTTTTGCCGCCATTGTTGGAATATGATTTGATTTCTTGTTAGTAGACATCTTGGCCTTTTGACAGCGGATCTTGATCTTCAGTTAATCAAGAAACTTGCTCTGATACCAGTTGTTGGTCCCAAAGAGGGTAAACAAGCAACCGATATAGTGTAGA
The DNA here is from genome assembly GCA_038502395.1 of Dittrichia graveolens. Lineage (NCBI taxonomy): Eukaryota > Viridiplantae > Streptophyta > Magnoliopsida > Asterales > Asteraceae > Dittrichia > Dittrichia graveolens. Next base: position 63,842,208 of record JARJIL010000005.1, on the reverse strand, counting down.
AGGGGGGTTGAATACACTTAATTAATTATAAAACAATTCCACAAGAATATATTCAATAATCAATCAAGATATTACAATAGCACTCTCTCTAATCAAATCAACAGGATGATTTGATGTTACACATATTATAAACTCAACTCTCTCTAAACACTCTTGTATCACAAACTAATTGATGATCGAACTTCATGTTAACACTGATTAACAAGAAATCTGGAAAACTCTCTTGAACTTCGAACACACAAAGTTATCGCAACACACGCGTATCAAGTATGATGACACGTACGCCTTGCAACTTATACAGAACCTTCTGTTGTTCACTGTCTATAAAACGCATGAGAAGGTTTATATTTATACTTTATTTATCTACGAACATATCGCAGTTTAAAGATAGAACTTATCTTTTTTTTAAAACCGTAACAAACTCCTTAATTAGAACATATCTAATTAACTTCGTTTGAGATCTTTATCCAACTAATAGATAGTTTAAATTCGGTTCAGATATCCTAATTTAAATGTTGTAGATATCGAGAGTTTATAATAGAATTTAAAACTTACTTAAATTCTTGCACTGACTTCTGGCGCTGAGCTGACTCACATAGTCTTGATATCATCAAGATGAGTTCTTAGATCTGCAAATCTTCAAGTCTTCATTCTTAAAACCTATCTCATCTTAGAAGTCACTGAGCTATCTAGTACTTACATAGAAAACTCTATATCTATTTGTACGCTAACCACTCAGCCTAAGCTGACTAGTCAGTCTACAACAGACTTACATAATTCCTAACATTTAACCTATCATCTATACATATCTATGGTTTGTCTCATAAAATCTAACTATTTTAAGCATGGGGCTAACACATACCACATAAAGAATCCGTTCCGGGTTCAAGAGCATGCATGCATTTCACAACCAACTAATATTAAGCATTTCATATCATACCTCATGCATATGTATATGAATACATGTATAACACATCCAAGCAACATGGCAATATTCAATTCTTGATCTCTATTGCACATTTAGGGATTTAAAGTCTACAACATATAGTTCACAATAGCATTGGATTGGTTAAATTAGTTAAATTAACATTTAAATCCCTCTTTATTGAAACTCATGAAATCCGGTACTCACCTCTCAAGCTACAATAAACAAATATAAGGTTCCATCTCTCCTTATTCGTCAGATTTACCTATAACACATCCTTTACATTTAGCCACCAACACATTGAGTACTATAACTAAAAGATAGGTAATAAGCTCTTACTAATGTCCCTAATCTATCTACTAAGTTATAACATTAACCTATGCATCAAAACACGAAAGAAAACCAATATGGCTGTCTGCATGAGACCTCGCGCCGCGAGGCCCGTGCTGTGCCAATAAGACAACCTTTTGCACATTAAAGCCAATTCGACCCATTTTAATTCCAATTCAATTTTAGCTAATTTTTAGTATTCCTCACATCCAACTTTAATTAACAAAGAAGTATACATTTTGGCCAAATCTTGGAGTACTTCAATTCCAACACTTTTAATGCACCATTCCTACTCAAAATGACTTATATAAGCCATTGGAACTGATGAAATCAATTAAAACCATTGTTTGATAGCATTTTCCATTTTCTTGCCATTTATTGCTTGTTTTAGCACTATTTTAGCCAATTCAATCAACACCACCTTTCCTACCTCAAATTTATATTCCAATCAATCCATATAAGTTATATGAACTTGTTAGAACACAAAAAGTCAGTCCTTGATAGTCAGATTGGGTTTGACCCATTTTTGGCAATTTTGATCCATTTGCCCATTTCTTTAATTTGAACAAATCTATCACTTCTAATCCATAAAATGTGTTCTTAACTATCTATATGAGTTGTAGAAACAATTACAAGCATCAAATTCAGTTCATGAAGGTCAATTTCGGATTTGACCCAACCTTGACCTAGAAAACCCAAGAATTAAGAACATGGAGGAAACATGAACTTACAAGGAAGAATAGATGATGAAGATGGAGTTATGATCTGATTTGGAAGCTTAATTTGTTGCTGGAATGGAAGCTCAATTGATTTCCCTTTGATTCTCCTTCAATTCTTCAAGAACAAGATGAAGAGTGTGTTAGTGTGTGTGTGGGTAACGTGTGTGTGTGTGTTGTGTATGTGTTACCAAATAGCCAAGACCGATTTTGTTGTTCTCTATTATCCATAAGTGGTATTTTGTTTCCCTTTTGAACTTACAACTCAACACCCACTTACCCGTTTCAACTAATGGAGATATTTTTGGAATCCTCGTTTGAAACCGTATAATATCTTATTACTCTTATCTATTTTTATTATTATTTTTATAACCTCATTTAATAGCTAATTTAATAATTTATATCAATACTCGAATATATATATATATATATATATATAAATTTATTTAATTTAACACGCGTACCTATGTCACACACGACTAGGCGTATTTGAGGATGTTACAGTAAACATCATCACCACCATAATATCCCTATCCCTTACCTTACAATCATTGCACCAACTGTGAGACCGCCACTATCGGAAGACTGACTCCACCACCCGAGAGACTGCCATCACCGCAAGACTACCACCAACATTAAACCCTATCCCCTTACGATATGCTCACAAAATTCTCTCTACTCTCTCTATACCACACAAGGCTCCTATGAACAGCACCGTAGACGCAGCGATCACAACAAGAACTTCCACAACCAACTTAGGCTCCTCAACATGTCACCATCATCACTAGCATTAATGGGTTCTAAAAACAATCCTAAATCTTTGTTTAAAGCTTCAATTGACATTGGATCTAAAATCCCGACCCCCTAAACTTCATGAACCTCATGAGAATACTCTTTCTCCTCCATCACATATAGTGGCCAGAGGCATACCGCCATTTCTTTTTCTCTAGATCTATATACATATCTCTCTTCTTCATCACATCACCCTCTTTTCCAATAACACCCATGGACCACTCCGGTAACGTAGTGACGAGTTGCAAAGATTTCCAATGATTGAAGATTGATTTGTGAAAGTAAGCCTTATTTTATTCACTGCTAATTTCACTCCCACACTCCCCACTTGTTGAATACAAAAAATGGTTTTTCATTTTTTTCCCTATTTTTCAATCTGGTTGCCCATATTTCCTTAGCTATTGTCTTGTTGATGATGATGATGATGATGATACTCGTTTGTTTTTTTAAGAATTAGGAACAATTTTCGGTTCATTTTGATAATAAAATCGGGAACAAGGATTTTTTTGAAGATGCAAGAATATGGAACAAGTTTTTTTTGTTTTTTCATTTTGAAAGTGCAGGTGACCCGAATGTCTTGAAAAAATGTAGGTTACCTACTTGCGTTGATGATTGAAAATGCATATAGATTTTTCATTTGTTGCATTCCTAGCACTCTGTATCTTTAATCTTTTTTTGTTGTATGGATCTTGGGTTTAGTTTTTAGAATAAATGTTGTTGCATTGCATTCTAGTTTCATTTGTAGCATCTACTTTACAAGGCTACTTCTATTATTCTTATTTTGAGATGCACCTGTATGTTCAAAATACAGGTAGGATATGCATTTTCAATTTATTTTTTAAACATAAACATGTAAATGCTGGTTTTGAATCGAAGAGGATGACAAAACAAATCTAATGGTGTATTTTTTTTTGTTAAAATTTCCTAAAGATGATTAAGTTAAAATTATGTGAAAGTTGAATGTTTTTTTAAAATAAAATCTCGGGTTTATATATTTATCCAACTATGAATTGCATTTAGGTAAGATGTTATTAAAGACAAATTACAATTATTAACCATTGATTTACTCTAATCAATGCTCTAAAGTGGTTTTTGCTGTTCTTATTTGAACTACCTCCTATGCATCAAGGTAAAATGTTATTAATGACTCATTACAATTATATACACATGGAGAAGTTTATTTAGAACCGTTCATAATGTGAGAAAGGTGAAAATCATTTATAATCACTATTAATGCTTATTAATGACTCATTAATAAGGGTATTTGGTCACTTATATACTCACCATGGGTCATTATTTAATGAGATTTTATTTCCCAAAATACCCCTATTAATTAGTCATTAATACGCCCTCCCCAATTAATTGCCATTTATTTTTGTCAATCAAATGTCAAGATTAGGTCTTGTGTTTCTCGCAATAAGAACCGTTCTCGAATGAACTATCTATCATAATACTATATATATGTATATATATATATATAGGATCAATATAGAACCCTTCTAATACATAGAACTTAAAGAACCATAATCCCACCGTTGATCTCATCCGCTAGCTTAAGGGAATGATCAGTAATTGTCATTTTCGTTAATAGGCAATTTTCAGTTACCATTTTTATCATTTTTTTTCTAATCTGTGTATTTGATTTGTTGATCTCATTGTTTTTGATTTTTGATTCTATGATTTGTTGAAAGTATTGTAGAGATTTTGCTAATTACATTGTGGAATTCACGATTTTTGTTCTCTCAATCTCCTTGGTAGTAGATGGGTGATGATGGTGATGATTTTCACGGTAATGTATACTTATCCACTTCCTTCTCCAAGTATCTTTGTTATTTTTTTGTGTTTACGTATGCATGTTCGGGTTTCGGGATGCTCATATGCATAATTCGTTAATAGAGTGAACGAATATCTTTATAATATCAGTTAGTTGTAGATTTTGCATTTTGATATGCATGTTCAGGTTTCTGCATGTTCATGTGCTTATTCGTTAATGGCGTGAACGAATATCTGTATAATATCATTTAGTTTTAGAATTTGCATTTTGATATGCATGTTCAGGTTTCTACATGTTCATATTGTTAGATATTAATTAGTTTGTTTGCCTTGTGTTCTTTTGTTTGTAATATATATATCTAGGCTAGTTTATTATATGGGCTTGGCCCACTTTCCTTATGTATTGTTTAGTCTAGTTTAATTGTTAGAATTGAGCCCGTAAGGCTTTAAGGCCCATGTGCCTACTTGTATTTAAACCCTTGCAAACCTAGTTTGCAAGGTAATTCTTTGTAATAGAACTTCTCTGCACTTTACGTTCAAATATACTCTAGAGAGAATCTTCAAGTTAATGCAAAGTGTTCATACTTGCTCATACTAACTTCATCATTCTTACTTCAAGTATTGATTGTTTGCTCATTTTTTACACAACAAAGGACTTTCAATTGGTATCAGAGCCAACTCCTTACTGGATTGGTTCAACATTACCTGAAAGAAACATTTGTGTGTGAGAAACAAAACCCAGAAGCTGCTTCTGTCCTAGTTTGCATGAAGCTTAGAAAGAAGAAAACCCATTTAGCCAAAAATCTCTTGTTTCCAAGTTATTTGTTGTATCTAAGAAGTATTTAAGAAGGATAAAACCTTTTTAAGTGTTTTTAGGACAAACAAACAACATCTGGATAGTTTTGTTGAAAATTTAGTGTTCTTCAAGTTTTTAGAGTTTTTCTACTGTTTCATCAAATTTTCATAAATTTGTTGTTGTTTTTGGGTTGAAATCAGTAAAGGGGAGTGTTTCTACTAAAAGGAAAGGTCAAAATAAAAGTTTAGTGAGTCTTTAGTGTTTTTTGGGCAAAAGTAGCAGTCTGGTATCGAACAGAGTACAGACCTGCAAGTTTTGGATTATTACCCATCCGATAGTTGTGTGACTCTTAGCTCATCCGACTTTGGCTCATCCGAATGTCGTGCAACTTTCCCAAAGGTCATGCGACTTTTGCTCTAGGTTCATCCGAACTTGTTTTTGAAAAGCACACAACTTCAGTCTCATCCGACTTTTAGGTTCAATATTTCATCCGACTTTCGGACCAACAGTCTCATCTGACTTTTGGTTTGAAAACTCATCCGACCTTCATCCTACTTTCGGATCACCAATAGTTCATCCGACTTTCGGACTGAAAACCTCATCCGACTTTCGGATCACACTCAATCTCATCCGACTTTCGGATCACCAAAGTTTTTCCAACTTTCGAATCCAGAATCCTAAGGTCACCAAAATCCGATAGTCACAATCCGACAGTCTTTAGAAACAATCCGACACTCACAGAAACACAAATCCAAGAACCCTAGTCCATCCGACTTTCGGACCATCCGACAGTCGCATCAAATCACAGTCGGATAACCTCACTCAATCCTCAAACACTTCAACCTACTTCACAGGTTTTCTCACACACACACTAACCATTCTATTTCAGGGAGAAAGATCCAAAGAAAAGATGAGTTCAAGCAACAAAATTCTTGACATAGGAACATACACTAAACCTCCAGTACTTTTCAGGGATGAGTACAATGTATGGAAAGGAAGGTTTATGGACTTCATAGAGCACAATGAAAAATATGGTGAGATAATGAAAGACAACATCTTAAACGGTGATGCCATTTTTGAGAAATTTGTCGAGGCTATTCCAGATAACAACCCACCAATTATTGCTGAAAGGAGACGGAAGCTCCCATCATAATTAACTGCAGAAGAGAAAGACCGTGCACGCGCTGACAAAGACACAAAATATTACTTGAAACAAGGGCTATGCGCGGAAATATACTCAAAGATAGACAATTTGACTTCTGCCAAAGAAATTTGGGACGAAGTAAAACAACAGATGCAAGGCACTGAGCAAGGGTCATTTATCAGGGAAACATAGCTTGTTAACACCTTCAGGGAATTCAAGGCCAGGGATGGTAGCTGATGAGAAGAGGAAGACGGACAAAGACTGCGGTTGATCAAAGACTGTCGAAAACCTAAGACCAAAGATGCCGAATACTACCGTAACAAACTGCGGTTGACAAAGAAAAAGGAGAGTGGGAGAGCGATGCTTGTTGAAGAAGACCAATTTCTAACCGACACAGATGATTCAGACGAAGATGGTACTGATCAAGCTCATTTTTGCTTGATGGCTCATGATGTAATCTCCTCAGATGATGAGGATGAGAATGAAGCTGATGGGGTTGATAAATTTGAAGAAACACACAATGATGATGCAGGTGTTTCTGGGAAGGTAAACATTGAGTATGCTCAAACATTAGTTGAACACATCGAACGACAAAACCGTAAAATCTCTAAATTGGAACACCGAATCAAGAATCAATCAACTTCTAACTTAGACAATCTTCAAACAGAATTAACCACGAAAGAGAATGAAGTAAACACCTTAAGAAGTGAAAATGAGGTAATAACTCATAACTTAAAAGCGGCCAAAGTCTCAGCTCAAGAAGATTTTAAGTTTTTGCAAAAAGAACGATGTCAACAATACTCAAAAATAAAAGATCTCGAAGACCTGTTAATTAAAAGAGATCAAACAGCACAAACCATTTTTCAACCTCATACGACTATGAAAGCCTAAATAAGTCGTACATAACCGAAGTCTTCAAACCCACAATCTCCGATGACTACTTCCGAAGCTACTTTCAAACAGAAATGGAGTCATTACCATCAATCTCAGATTCTCCACCCGAGCCTCGCCTCTATATCCCTCATATGGATCTACAACGACACCTTGAGTTAGTTGAACTTGAGCTTGTCCATAGATCCATTATCTTTGACTTTGAAAAGGCAATTATTCATAACCTGATTGATCACCTTGCCACTGAAAATATCAAATCACAAAACTCCGCTGCCATAAGCACGTCTAAAATCCCGATTCCACACGTGCAAGAAGATGAATGTTCAACATCTGGAAACTCAAATTCCGACATACATGCAAGTGATGTATTCCCAATGAATCTTGGTGAAAATTGTGAACAATGCAGAAGATCAGAAAAATCATTATTCACTCTTCATGAGAAACTTAATACACTTGAGAATGATTTTTTCAGAATCAATTGAATCCATTAACTTTAAGGGAAAAGCTCAGATAATTGATAAACCGTTATCACGAAAGATAAGTACCTCAAAACCATCCAAATCCAAAACAAAGCTAATCAAGAAACAAACAACACGTTCTCGTTCCAAGAATGATAGTTTGGCAATGCCTACTTCTAACCCAAATGTCCTTCTAGGTGGAACTATGAAAAGCGAAAGAAAACAACTTTTTGGATGGCGGAAGAAGCCAGAGAAAGACGGAGGAAGGCAAGACGAAGAGTGTTTGATTTACCCAGCTACTTTCAATAAACAAACAACTTTGTTACTTTGTAATGATTCGTCAGTCTTAAATGTTAAACCTGTTCGAACTCCACTTGATTTTGTTCAAACTGAAATATTTTGCATGAATGATGGTTGCATGGATGGTCATTGTACTTTCAAATGTGTGTATGATGATGATAGAAAGAAACGAGGAATCGAAACGAATCCAAACTATAAATCCTTTGAATCTACTCATGAACAAGCCTCCTTCACAAACAAAAGAGGTAACAAAATCACCTATTGGCGAAAGAGACGCTCGACAAGAGCAAAACTCCAAATAAGTAATGAAAGTGTGTACTTTAAACATAATCATGAATCAAATTTTACCAATCGACACACTTCATGGACTCCAAATCGCAGATACCACAACAATTGGAATCACGCCAAACCAAATGTCGTCAAACCAACTGTCACAAATCAATTGAGTAAGCAAACTCAAGTCACACGGCATAAACAACCTACAATTCAATATAAACCCACAAAATTGATAACAGAAACAACAAAGACAAGAATTCCAAAGAAACAAAGTAAATACATCGATGATGATGTCTCACTACCAAAAGGTTGTAATCACGTGGCAATTGAACAATCTGTAATCACATCCAGAACAACCAATTCCCCCGCAATATCCAAAGAAAGCATAACACCATCACCGTCTCAACCACAAACATTGTCACAAGTCCATACTCCCAACATTCTAACAACGAACTCATTAACTGAAGCTACATGTGATATTGTTGTTTTTGCTAACAGTCAAGGACCCAATACACAATGGGTACCTTAACAAATTTTGTCTTCAATGTGCAGATATCTAGCCGGTGGTACATGGACTCTGGCTGCTCGAAGCATATGACGGGCGAAAAGAGTCTCCTTACGAACTATGTCCCAAAATACTCGGGAAATATTCATTTTGAAAACGACCACATGGCACCAATAATGGGAACTGGAGACATTATCAAAGAAAATATAAAAAAAAAAGCAAAGTATCGTATGTAGAAGGGTTGGGACACAACCTGTTCAGTATTGGGCAATTTTGTGACAAGGGGTTAGAAGTTAACTTCAAGGCCAAAACTTGCTCAGTTAAGACCGAAAACGGTGATGTGGTACTGACTAGGTCTAGAAGGTCAAATCTATACACCATTGATCTCGCAGATCTGGAAGGCAAGTAGTCAGTATGTCTTCTGTCCAAAGCCTCATCGGAACTGACATGGATGTGGCATCGTAAACTATCTCACCTCAACTTCAAGAATATCAACAAATTGGTCAACGGTGATTTGGTTCGCGGATTGACCAAACTGAAGTTTGAAAAAGAGCACCTCTGTGAGCACTGTGAGAGAGGAAAAATGAAACGGGCATCTCACAAAATCAAACAAGTGTCCAGCACAAACGCTCCTATCCAACTGTTGCACATTGACTTGTGCGGGCCGATGAGGGTTCAATCTCGTAATGGGAAGAAGTACATTCTCGTGATAGTTGATGACTATTCGCGATACACTTGGGTCAAGTTCTTGAGGGCGAAGGATGAAGCTCCATCTACAATCATCTCGTTCCTCAAACAGGTGCAGAATCAATCACAAGGAAAGGTTGGAACCATTCGAACCGACAATGGCACCGAATTCAAGAACAAAGTCTTGGATTCCTTTCTTGAATCCGTGGGAATCATGCATCAGCTCTCCGCAGCATATACTCCAGAACAAAATGGAGTAGTCGAACAAAGAAATCGAATGCTTGTAGAAGCAACTCGAACCATGTTGCCCTATGCCGATTTGCCACCTTCCTATTGGGCAGAAGCTGTCAACACAGCATGCTACACGCAAAACCGCACAATTTTGCACCGTCGCTTTAACAAAACCCCTTACGAACTTGCAAATGGCAGACTACCCAATATTAAACACTTTCACGTGTTTGGTAATCGGTGCTTTGTTCTCAATGAGAAGGCTAACCTAGCAAAGTTTGACCCCAAAGCTGATAAGGGAATTTTCCTTGGTTATTCTTCAGAGTCTAAAGCGTTTCATGTGTTAAATAAACGAACAAATGTTGTGATTGAAAGTATTAATGTGACTTTTGATGACACTTTAACCACTACATCTTTATCACCTGAGTCACCTGCAATCGCTTCTGGACATATCAGTTCAAGACTGGGACTTAATCGACACGAAACAAATATAACACACGCAAATGAATCTTCTGATTTAAAGTATATATTTGATTTCTTAGATACTGATGATTCTGGAACTAATAGTGTACTTATTGATTGGACTACAGATGTTGTTCAGGAATCCCTTGAACTCACGAAACAAACTGCCACTACCTCCACATCAGGGGCTGTTAATTCATCCGCCGACCCATTCCTTATTCTAGGTGACCGGTACACTGCATCCAACTCCACAGTAAACACTGTCAGCGATGCTACCACTGAGGATCACGAAAATAGAACACCTCAGTCCCTCCTAGTGTCATCTACTCCTGAGGGTGAACCATCCATTCAACAACGCCTGGATGAATTCTTCCCCCATGATGTTACTGATGAAGTCACTGATAACTCTCTTCCCCATAACACCAGATGGACGGTTGCACATCCTGAGACGCAAATTATTGGAGACAAAGATGCCGGAGTTCAGATCAGATCTGCCACAACAAATAAGTGTCAGTTCTCCAGCTTTCTTAGTCTGTTAGAACCCACACGAACTGTTGACGCCCTACAAGACCCAGACTGGATTCTTTCCATGCAAGAAGAGCTAGATCAGTTTACCCGTTTAAAGGTTTGGAGACTGGTGCCCCGACCCAATGACAAGACCATTATTGGCACCAAATGGGTCTTCAAGAACAAGAAAGATTCCGACGGTGTGGTAATTCGGAACAAAGCCAGACTAGTAGCAAAAGGATACAACCAGTAGGAGGGTATTGACTACAATGAAACCTTTGCTCCTGTTGCCCGTATTGAAGCCATCCGAGTTTTTCTCGCGTATGCTGCTTATAGGGACTTCAAGGTATACTAGATGGATGTCAAAACGGCATTTCTGAATGGAATCCTTAAGGAGGAAGTCAATGTATCTCAACCAGAAGGCTTTGTTGATCCCAAACGACCGACTGATGTTTACATTCTTGATAAGGCCCTCTATGGACTCAAACAGGCTCCACGGGCTTGGTATGGTATTCTCTCGGCCTACCTGGTTCGTGAAGGATATTCGAAGGGACGAATTGACACCACACTCTTTACCAAGAAAATTGGGGATGACTATATCTTGGTTCAGATATATGTAGACGATATTATATTTGGCTCTACGAACCCACAGTACAGTCTAGAGTTTTCAAAACTAATGGCGAGCAACTTTGAAATTAGCATGATGGGAGAAATGAATTTCTTCCTCGGCCTACAAGGAATGGTGAATTTTATGTGGTTTACATGTCCAAAATCATTTTTTTTGTTTTTCAACCCCTGTTTATCGAACAGTTGGATTTTCTAGGTTTCTTTAATCAAAAACACCACTAATGGTGTTGTTTGTGATGTTTGAATGATATAGAGTGATTCTTGAATGTATGCGAACACAATGGCACAAATTTCGCGTTAAAGATCACACCCAATCGCGTCATTTGGTAGTTTCTTGTTTGGATTTTGGGTACTGTTCTTCGCTTTGAAGAACAGAGATTTTCGAGTCCAAATGGGCACAAAATAGGGATGTTTAGGTTTGGTTTAGAGTACAAACTTGTTTGAGGTTAAAATCCGAGTATATTGGTACCAACTTTGAGTCCATAAACTTAGTTTATGTCAAAAATTGTTTTGGACTTAATATGAACTAACTGGGTGTTCATAACAGTCGGATGAAGGGAAATGTAATTTCATCCGACAGTCGGATAAAATTGGTCTATTCGACTTTCGGATGACCTTTGTTCTATGCGACTTTCATATGGATAACTTTACACCATGCGACTTTCAAAAACAAAATAACATTGAAAAGACTAAGTGTTATGCCATCCGACTTTCGCATGAAGCAATTCCATCCGACTTTCGCTTGAAACAGTTCCATCCGACTTTCGTATGAGACACTTCCATCCGACTTTCGCATGAAACTCTTCCATCCGACTTTCGCATGAATTAAAACCATCCAACTTTCGCATGCATTCAAACCATCCGAATTTCACATGAATTAAAACCATCCGACTTTCACATGAATGTTAAACTCATGCGACTTTCATGCGACTTTCAAGTTAACTTTCATGCGACTTTCTAGTTAACACTCATGCGACTTTCAAGATCTATTGTTTCATGCCACTTACATCTCATGCGACTTTCACCTCATCCAACTGTCGCACTACTTAAGCTCATCCGACTTTCAACACTTAGAAATTTTTTGACTTGTTTCAAATTTCATAAGTCACAAAATCAAGGTCAAAGTCAAAACCAAACATTCACATGTGCATTGAACTACGCTACACATATTCATTCATGAGCTCACATGTGCATGAGACACTATATGTTCCTTTTCTTGTGCTAATGTGATCTATCTTATCTGTGACAGATGGCTGCTAACCAACCCCTTCCCGAGGAAAGCCTAGTCCCTGCTGCTGACAGGCTTGAAACTCTGAGCAACAGTGTGTATTTTGACCTAGCCACAGATACCAAAATCCCTATCATCACTGAAATTATCCGTGCCCATCCTCTCCGCCAAGCCATCACTGAAAACCCAAACACATCACCCACCCACGTACCTGAAATATATCTGCAGCAACTATGGTATACCTTACTGAGGGTGTCACCCGCTTGGGACACAAGTGCCTCCGGGGCCGAATTTAGAATATCCGCACAACTCTTTCTGCTGTCAGACTAAGAAATCTACTGGACCTACCTACTGCTGATCACTATCCAGGCAAAGCTGACTTTGATGAAAATCCAAGAGTTGATGTAGTACTAGACCTAATCAGAGGTCTTAGATATCAGGGAGAACTGAACCAAATTCATCAGTTCAAACGAACAAATCTTGCACCTCTCTGGCAGATGCTAGCCACTATCATCTCCCGTACCCTGACTGGTATTCATTGAGGCACAGACGGCGGCTCCTACTACTGTTTGCTGGTGTTGCTTACCACCGCCACTTAGACTACCCCACCATCATATTTAAGGAGATCGTCCACATGGTTAAGGAAAAGGAAACCTCTCGCCAAAAAACCTTTATACCCTTTCAACGATTCCTGACCATCTTCATCGCCACCGACCTGGAAAGCTACCACACCATCCCTCGACGACTCAATAGCCCGCAGGTCCAAGTACAACGCATCGCTAGATTCCTACGCACAGAGAACTTCCCAATATCGTTGCCATGACCGTGCCTGATGCTCTTCTTCGAACGCTAAATCAGGAAAGTGAGGTAGTGCGTGAGTACATGAGAGTTAATAGGATTGCTCCTCCGGCGCAACCAGAGCGGTTGTGCCTGCCCCGTGAGCAGTAGCACCTGGTGAGGGTCCTAGCGGTATTAGGGCTCGGGTGCGCAGGGATGCCCCGAGCAGGGTTGTGATTGAGAGAGAAGAATCTATAGAGAGGGGTGGTGGAAGTGGTGAAGGAGGAGAGATACAAGAGAGCGAGGGTGTTGTACTCAGTGACTCAGAGGCCTCCACCCATGCTGAATCAGAGAATAAGTCCTCCACAGAAAGGACTTAAACAGAATCATCCCCCTCAGGACAATCCATCTCGTTTGGTCCCTGACCTTCTCCAGTCTGTGTCGAATCAACTTGCACGCTACAAGTATCTAATCATCCCGAGGACATCCATAACGATCTATCTGACATATCTGCCACCTTTGGTGATGTACCGGTAATGGAAAGGGAAGATAAAGAAGTAGATGTTGTGGTGAGTGATAGTGCAAGTGAGAAAGAAAATGATGAGGGTGAGAGTACCCCAGACTAAGAAAGCCGGGAAGCCTCATCCACTACCGGTCGGGACACTGTTCCGGCTGGTATTGAAACACACACTGGCATCCCACCAGTGCATGCACCTCACCCCACCAGTCACTCTGCTTCCACTCAAATGGAAGTAATTTCATTGCACGGGGATCTATCACATACAAAGGCGGCAACTCGTTCAGAGTTTGCTGGCTTTGAAATCAGTGGACCGCCTCCCTTGTCCACATCTTCTTTCAGAGCACCATCGAGTCTAGCGCCAACCTTGACTGGTTTCCAATCATTTGCTAGGACACAATCAGCACTAGCATGTCTTCGTGACGTTGCCGGAACGCCCGTAGCGGCCTCTACTGCAAAGGTAACGCGAGGATCGAGTGGAAGTCCCTCCAGTGCTACAATTTTGCCAACACTGCGTGAGGGCCACGGGTCTGAAAGACCTGTGACAACCGAGACTCTTAGTGAGGTCGGGGTTACACCAGAACTTAGATCTTTCCTAAATTCTAAATTCTCTTCTCTTGACTCTGGCCTGAGGGAGTATGTCTACACACAACTCCATTCTGAAATCGACTCCCTCAGAGCCCAAATACGAGCCCTGGAAAACCGCCCACCTACTGTCATTGAGCGAGATTATTCAATCGATGAACTCAAGGACCTCCTCCATGCCAAACTGAACAGTGTTGCCAATCCTACACCCGAACAATCAACCATACTTGCTGCACTGCAACACCAACCCCAGCCCTCCTCCTCCAGCTCCACCACCTTCCAAGATACAGTCCTACAAGCCTTGAATGCCTTAACCTCCACCGTCTCAAATATAAGCAAAAGGCTGGAAGTAGTGGAGGAGTCCTGTAAAGCTCAATCTAAAACACGCAAGCGTAGGCATGATGATCCTGAGGATCTAGTGTAGGAAATCCATGCACGCCAACACCCGTACGCAGCGGAAGCAACGACATCAAAAACCGGGGTTTTCGGGTATCAAAACCGACATGCATGTATTCCCAAATGGGGATCGTGACTACAAACGAATATAGCAACTAAAAGAAACGAGAGGGAGGAGAAATTATACCATCACGGGGCTGGAGCTATCCACCGAGCTAGAAAGATCTTCGAGAACCCGAAACCGAGCTCCTCTATTGATAGTCCACACCAAGTAGCCGAGATTCCGCCTAGCAAACGACCCGAGACACGAACCACATGTCGTCTTCGTGAATCTGGAGCAGCCACAACACTTGAACAACTTGCCTTCACTTGATACACTACCTTGCTCTCTTAGAACCAAGAACCATGTATGTATATGTGTGTATAATGAGCATGAAGCAAGAGTTCTTATAGAGAGAGATATACTAGCCTTATATAGAAGCTGGAAGCATGCGAAAGTCCACAGAGTCGGCTGTCATGCCACTCACCCATTGGACCAACACAAAGGTCCAATAAAAACCAAGTGTCACTTTGACTTCTGTCTTCACGGGCTCTCATGGGCCGTGAAGCACTCGTGAAGGCCTCATAGGCCGGGTTCCACCGCACACTCTCATTGGGCCAACGAGTGGTCCAATTAAAAGAATGGCGCCTGCCTTCACGGGCTCTCATGGGCCATGAAACACCCGTGAAGGCCTCGCTCCCACGACTACTTGTCCGGGTGGTGAAGGCTCATGGAGAGTTTCTCTTCACGACCTCTTCACGGCCCGTGAAGGCCCGTGAAGATCGCCAGAAACCCTAATTTCATATTCTCTCATGTTTGCGTTGTGCTGCCGGAATTTACCCTTGGCGTGTGACCCAATAAGCTCGTCCTCATCAGCAGTGATGCTAGTACACGTGTATCAGTGGGCATATTCCAACAGACTCCCACTTGCACATGATACAGCGTTACCAACACCACAGACAAGCAGCAGCTCTAGCAAAGCATACTTGCCCCCAAGTCGGTACGAGTTACGTCATGCTCGACAAATCCTGGTAGCCTAGAAAGGCTAAAAGGTCCTATAGATAAGTGATCATAAACATCCCTTTATTCGCGATATCCGTGTGAACATGAGACATGGAAAAATGTCAATCTCCAAATCATTCACGATTCTAGATTGGTGGTGACCAAAATAACAAGTTTGCAACTGATCTAAAATCATTGTAACTTGAGCACGGCCATGCATTTTTGGTGTCTGCGCCCAATCATCGAGGGGCCCAGGGATATCTCTCTAACCAGAGGAACAAATCCTTTTGACTACATAGCCCCGCCACATGCTTCATACTTTATTTGATAACTCCCTTTATAGTGGCCAGCTATGAACCACGTATGAAAGTAATCAAAACAAAGCAGACTCATGCTTTGGATACACATGTACCTCCGGTCTAAGGATGAAATGATATTATCATCCCGAGTCACTTGTGACCATAATCCATGAAGTGAACTCAGGTGTGGGTCTTCCAATCACTTGAAACTCATTTCAAGTACAGGTTAGTTTTGCGTCACTTGCATTCAATCCTTGATTAATGCATGACCAAACCCTAACCTCAGTCTTAACTCAAACTTCCTTCCCGTGAAGAATGACTGACTGTGGAAATCTAGAATGCATAAGCACTCAGGGAAGTGGTTAAACATGCTAAGATGGAACACAGTAAAGACTAATGAAAGTAACCGCATCTGCGTATATATAGTCCCCACTATATATCGAAAGCAATCAAAAGTAACGATACTGCTTGCAGTTCCCAAAGCAAATATAAAAGAATCAACAACTAAAACAATATTTCAAGTCAAATCATATGCATAAGAAATGCTACATGACCTAGTATGAGAAACATCACTAGTCATTATGACTACGGCTTATTCAATGGATTTGCCATGCAACATCCATTTGTATTCTTGTTATCCTCTCAATTATCTTTTGACCAAACTACTTTAATTAAAGTATCCATCAATGAGATCATATAACGAAGCACTAAGGTACTCATATCCTCATTGTTACAAAAGTTCACAATAGGATCAGTGATACTTAAGAACTTCTCTAATCAATTATTAACACCATATAGTAGGATCAAAGACTTTGATCAAGATCGACAGTTATCCTATTAGAAATTAGTATTAGAGTAAAAAACTTACTCCAAGGATTATTTCTTGTCGTCAAACATTAAGAACATACACAAGTATTTCTTGTGATTCAAAATCTTGTATCTCCTAAGTATTATCATGATACAATAATTCCCTATCTTAGGTTCATAGAACACTTAACAATGGGACATTATCTTCAATCGATACATACTTCTAGGTATACAATAAAAGCTCCCACTAGCCTTGACATATGTAAAAGTCTTATCTATGCACCTAGAAAACTCATGACTTTGTTTTTCTCATGAAAGCAAAGATCTTACTTTTATGATGTTAGTATAAGTCCAAAGGACTTATCCACACTTGTAGACTTATTTGGTTACTACGGATATCTAAGACCCTCGGAGAGTGTGGTAAGCACTTCCTCAATACGAAGTTCCATAAAGGAACGCGGTCTTGTATATCCGTGTATTATCCTTTATTGCCATAAGAAGGCAACAATAGCAACAAGTATCAAATGATCTTCAACATAGCCACTAGGAAAAGTTTCCACAATAATCATTATGAAACCTTTACCCTTAGTCGGTATTTGAAGTAGTCTACATTACAATCCATGTTAATTCCATTTACACCTCCTCGGTTTGCACCTTGGTATGGAATTAAGCAAAGTATTCACATACTTAAAATGGATTTCATCTCATGATTAATTACTTCTCATAACCTTAGTGAACGCAGGGCCCATCATGTCTTCCGATAGATGGTGATTTGAACAAAACTCACCATTAAGTCATTGTCACTTAGATGTGAGGAACCCATATCTCTTTGGCTACATGACTTCTATCAGCCTTGAAAGTAATTACTCATGGTCAGGATAACCGGCATTCTCATGCCGATATTTGATCATACGCTAGTGCCAACATCAGGTCTTTCATTTAAGTTGCACGATCTTCCACTGGAATGCTTTAGTTATTATCTTCCTTTCGAGCAACAAAACATTGTTCTCGTAAGGTCAAATATCCAAAACCTATAAGAACCTTTTTAAATGTATTAGCAGCATTTAAGTTCTTCAATCTCCCACCAGATGTAGATTGAAAATCTCCAAACTTTGATATATATACAAGCAAAGAACTCTTTCAAGATATATCTCATAGTTGCTAAATAGACTTTCAAGTTGGATTAAGATTAAGGACTTGGCTCGTCACATTTAATGTGTATACTAACAAGTCGAATACACATATTTGACCCATTATTAACCAGATCATTTTCAACAATATCCGGTTTCCTTCAACGTGACACCATGTACAAATGTGTCTATGTTAAGGAACGAATTGTGAGATAATCCCGCAATTCATAATGTAGTCATTGATATAGATTTAAGGTATCTTAGCATCTTAACTAGATCTAAGCATCCTATCTATATGTCCCAATTGATTCTTTTAATTAGTTTCAAAACACAAGTACACAAAAGAAAGGAAATAGCATGCAAGCCACGCGCTTCCTATCAATCTAGAACAAGTACATATGAATAAATGAAACGGCATGCAAGCCGCGATAATTAATTACAAACCGAACGAATAAATAATTAATTACATCACACGTGACACCAAGGTCACCAAATAAATCCAAACAACCAAACAAACCACAAGGTCTAGGGCGATGGTTACCAACTAAAAGCAACGAACAACAACAACAAAGCATGGTGTGCCAAAACCGTGACCAAAGGAATATTTCGGTAAGAATTTCCAACACAAACACTCAAGGCACAACAAGGAAATTCTTGTACATATGCATTAGGGCACAAAACCAACTTTTATACCCATATTCATATATACACAACATATGTGTATTCATGTATGCATCTCATGCCAAGACCATACCTTACATACCCATATTTGTACCAAAATATTACGAGGGGCTAAACAAACAGAATTTTCCAAAAAATAGAAACTCCTCCATGTCCCGAAAAACCACGAAAAATTTTCTTTTAAGAACAAAAACTGCCCAGAAGCTCCTTCATGGCCCCTCACGGCTCGTGACACCTAAGGGCCTCACGACCGATCACGGGTTAGAAGGGCTCGTGAGCCTAAAAACCAAGTTTCACGACTAAACTGTTCACGAGTGCCTTCACCACCTCTCACGGCTCGTGAAGCCCAAGAGCTTCACGACCGGTCACGGGCCATGAGGACTCGTGAAGCCTGAAAACACTTCCCACGACCAGACCCCTCACGAACACTGGTCGTGTGGCCTTCACGACTCGTGAAGAACACTTCACGGCCCGTGAACACCTACTGGACAGAAAAAACGAATCTTCCAAAAACGGTTTTTCGAGCCATTATCTTGCTATATCTTTGTAGCCTAGGCTCTGATACCACTGTACGAAATCTATGCACGCCAACACCCGTACGCAGCGGAAGCAACGACATCAAAAACCGGGGTTTTCGGGTATCAAAACGGACATGCATGTATTCCCCAAGTGGGGATCGTGACTACAAACGAATATAGCAACTAAAAGAAACGAGAGGGAGGAGAAATTATACCATCACGGGGATGGAGCTATCCACCGAGCTAGAAAGATCTTCGAGAACCCGAAACCGAGCTCCTCTATTGATAGTCCACACCAATTAGCCGAGATTCCGCCTTGCTAATGACCCGAGACACGAACCACACGTCGTCTTCGTGAATCTGGAGCAGCCACAACACTTGAACAACTTGCCTTCACTTGATACACTACCTTGCTCTCTTATAACCAAGAACCATGTATGTATATGTGTGTATAATGAACATGAAGCAAGAGTTCTTATAGAGAGAGATATACTAGCCTTATATAGAAGCTGAAAGCATGCCAAAGTCTACAAAGTCGGCTGTCATGCCACTCACCCATTGGACCAACACAAAGGTCTAATAAAAACCAAGTGTCACTTTGACTTCTGTCTTCACGGGCTCTCACGGGCCGTGAAGCACTCGTGAAGGCCTCATACGCCGGGTTCCACCGCACACTCTCATTGGGCCAACGAGTGGTCCAATTAAAAGAATGGTGCCTGCCTTCACGGGCTCTCACGGGCCGTGAAGCACCCGTGAAGGCCTCGCTCCCACGACTACTTGTCCGGGTGGTGAAGGCTCGTGGAGAGTTTCTCTTCACGACCTCTTCACGGCCCGTGAAGGTCGCCAGAAACCCTAATTTCATATTCTCTCATGTTTGCGTTGTGCTGCCAGAATCTACCCTTGGCGTGTGACCCAATAGGCTCGTACCTCATCAGCAGTGATGCTAGTACACGTGTATCAGTGGGCATATTCCAATATCCAGGACATCATGAGGGGGAGAAGCGGCAGCGGCGTTACATTGGGGCTCATAGCACCGTACTCTGAATTGAAGCCACCCCAGTGTCAAAGCCGTCAGAGGGTCAAAGCGGCAGTGGGAGTGGGGGTAAACAACAACAAACTGAGCCTGCTACTGAGCCTAAAATGGCAGATTTTGAATTTGAAGCAGGTCAGGGGGCAGAGTCAGAGACAGAAAGACAAGAAACCCTAACAATCCTCCCAACAATCCAAACTCCATCAATCCAAATACCACAAATCCAAACACATTCAAAAGAACCAGAATCCTCTCTTCCTGAATCCTCAACTGAAAAATCCAAAGGCAAAAGGCCAATTACTGAGGAAGTAGAAGAGACTCCACTGATCAACATCCGCAAAGTCTTTACGACGGTAAACAGGGAGCTGCTTGACATCTTTCCACCCGAACAGGGGAAATTCAACATCGCGCCCATCGATCTTATAAGTCAGCAGCAACCTCAAGAATCTGAGCAGAAAGAGAGTAAGTGGCCGGTACCTGCAACTTATCATGGAGGACCTATGCCCTTAGCCACTCACGAGAGAGTAATAGCAGAAAGGCCAAACATCAGAAACATCAGGCCTAGAGAAGCTCTAGCAAAAGACCAACCTCGCTGGCCCACTCAATGGCTAAATACTCCGTATCTTGAAAAAAGAATTCCGGGTATCTTCTCAGAGACTGTGAGAGAGGTTGATGATCTGTATGTGCTAAACTCAGAAGAACATGAAAAAGCCGTCAGATTCGCCGCCACCTTCCATACAAGTGAGAAACAACAAGTAGCCTCCAAATATCCAATCGTCAAGATCGAGTTCGTATACTTGCGTAACTTCCTCAACTACCAAATGGTTCACTTCCATGTAACCAGAGCAGATGGGAAAAGGTATACATTTCACGAGGTCGAGCTTAGATTTTTGAATTTGGGAGATATAACACATATGGAAGATGAGCTGGCCTGTAAACTTGAAAAGAATCGTGACGAACAAAGAGCTCTTCAAGTCATCAGAGACTTAATGCGAAAGAAGATCATTCTATGCAGAACCTACGATCTACAGCTTGGTGCTGAGGCTGATCTAGCAAAGATAAATCTTCAAAGGCCTAACCAACAGCATTCCAAGCTAGACAGACACAGAAAATACACGATCGTAGAAAAGTTTGATGAAGACTACGAAGGAGCCGATGGATTCGTCATGCCAAATCATAACGGAGACAAAGCATTCCTTCGACTTTCAGAGCTCAATGCATATTCTGACGGAACGCTTCAAAGATGCATATCTAAATTCCGCAGAACATGCTTCAGAAACCGTCACTTGCCTGATCAATCAGAATTGGTAAAAATGACCAGAATAGCAGATCAGTTGGAGGAAAAGATTCAAGAAAGAAAGGCCATCCGGAGTTGGGAAAGACTCCTAGGTCAGAGAAGCAGATGAAAAATTACCTGCTTCAGCACAAGGCAACAAAAGGGGGAGATTATTAGATATTAATTAGTTTGTTTGCCTTGTGTTCTTTTGTTTGTAATATATATATATATATATATATATAGACTAGTTTATTATATGGGCTTGGCCCACTTTCCTTATGTATTGTTTACTCTAGTTTAATTGTTAGAATTGAGCCCATAAGGCTTTAAGGCCCATGTGCCTACTTGTATTTAAACCCTTGCAAACCTAGTTTGCAAGGTAACTCTTTGTAATAGAACTTCTCTGCACTTTACGTTCAAAAATACTCTAGAGAGAATCTTCAAGTTCATGCAAAGTGTTCATACTTGCTCATACTAACTTCATCATTCTTACTTCAAGTATTGATTGTTTGCTCATCTTTTACACAACAAATGACTTTCACATATGCATTATTCGTTAATGGCGTGAACGAATATCTCTATAATATCTATTAGTTTTAGAATTTGCATTTGGATATGCCTGTTCAGGTTTATGCATGTTGAAATGCATTATTCGTTAATGGAGTGAACGAATATAATACCAGTTTGTTTTAGAATTTGCATTTTGAAAATGTAAATCATCTTCATAAATGCAAACATACATTGTACTGAAATTTATAAGCTAACATCAGTTACTTATGGAAATGATAAGCTAACATATTTGCACTGAAAATGCAAAAATTTATGAAAATGATAAGCGTAAAGTAGTATTTTTGTTTAAAATGAAAATGCAAATTCGTTCATGAAAAGTGCAGATCATCAAAATGCAAATGATATCTCTCACAAAATGAATGTTATGCAAACATTTATGAAAATGATAATTGTAACCTAGTTATCTTGCCTAAAATGATGATCCTTAAATATTAGATTTCCAAGATTGATTGGAACTGGTTTTTTGTTAGCTGGTTATCCATGTCGATTTTGCATTATGGGGATTTTGAAAAGGGTGCTCTTTTCTTGCTAGGTAGCTAATCCAGCTCACCAATTTTCCACCGAGGAACCAGACACTACCATCCGTGCTGGTTTCATCACATAAGTGAATCGCCATGCTCGTTCTGGAGCCATAGGCTCAGTAGGCTTAGCCATTTTAGGCACTCACCCCAAGTGCTGAAAGGAATGGTACTCGAGTACCATTGATCCAGAACATTATGCCCGAAGGCCCAGGATCCAGCCGAAGCTGACCGTAATTAACATGTTAGTCCGGACACACAGATAGCTCATCAATAACCCTTTTTAGGGACAATTGCATGCATGCATTTACATATAACTCATATTAATATATGCACATGTACTTAAATACATGTCTGGCATATCATTTATCATGGCAATACTTGTTTCAACATGGGGATCCCCTCACAATCTAATTTAACATATATATCATCAAGTCTAACTAGGCGGATCCAATATGAATCCGCTGGCATGCACTCTACAATAACTAACAACTTAACAAGGCGGATCCAATCCGGATCCATCAACATACATACATATTATAGAATACGTGTTCGTTCATTATCATTGTAAACATAAACCCTACGGGCAACTATACTTCGCGTTTCTTTAAACAGCAGTTTAAACTCACTTTACAATCTTACTAATCATAATCGTAACTACCACATCTCGTTTATACCTAATGGTAATCAATAAATCCATATATACTGCATAATGATTACAAGTTAAGTAGGTACTCACCTGAGTCCAGGATGCTTGTATTAATCTTCTAACGATGCCTTTAATCCGTATATTAACCTATAATAATGGCCACGCATTAATATGCGTAAAACAGCAAAACTGCTAACTAACGTCCCCGACGCGTCACGTTCCAACTATCGACGCGTCGCATCGCTAAAACAGTTACAAACCGCCATTATTTTCTACAGATTAAAACTCGACCAAATATCATCAAAATCAACCCCAAACATCTACTGACACTTACAAAGCTTGTTTGGGACTATTTAGGTGAAGCCATATGGTCAGAAGGTTGGACCATCCGAAGGAACAAACAAACTATCCAAAGGAGCAAGAAACTACCAAAACATTTACAAATTAAATATTACAGAAATGTTCCCCATAAAATCTCCAATAATGGTATAAGAAGATTCTCATTAATGAGCATTTAATGAATAAACGGATACTACTTCACAAACACATTAAATGCACAGACCTGGCGCAGAACCAACTCTCATCTACGGACCAGTTAGACAGTATAACCATCGGATAAAACCACCGGACAAGGACCAAGAAAGTTATTATAAAAGAACAAGCAGAACATAGGTATGAGATGGCAAACATTCTTTGCACTTACATTCCCCCCATTAATACTTTTACCTATATATATACGTACTTGCATGCCCGAGCTTGGTCATGAGTCCACACACTCGTGGCGAGGCTAACCCCTTTCTGTTTTGTAGATCACCAAAGAAGCTCACCAGGACCTACGGAAGCAACATTGTTGCTATCCGTGGGACCGCATACGTTATAGTCATGAGTGTGGTTCCGTCCACTGAAGGCATCACTACCTTCACCCATTCAAACACTGAAGCTACCGTAGTAACTGTTGATGCCACCCCATGCATGTTGCGTTGATCTATCTTTGACACACGCCCCTCATCAAGGCCTGGTGCTACACAAAATGCATCAAAGGAGACCAGCGCAAGAATCACACCAGACTTGGTACGACAGAACTTTTCACTCCTAAGAAGGCTGATGGAAGAACACGAGAGAGAGAGAGAGAGAGATTAAATGGGGAGAAATCCAAGCAAGGATAGATTTCGAAAGGGCTAGAGGAGTCCTAACTTCAAGAGCCCAGATGCCGTTCATTGGAACTTCCAGTCAGCCTAGCCAAGGGTTTGCAACCCCTCAGTCTAACTTGTTAACACCCCCAAGACATGGAGAACCCTAAAGCTTTCCATACAACACTGGGCCTAGTAGACAAAGTCGGTTCCAGGAAACAATTGAGCTAGACCAAGACGAGGAAGAGTTAGCCAGACCCTATAGACCTTCGAAAGTTACAAAATTCATAAGAAGGATGGCTACTTTCCAGTTCACCGGAAAAATAAAGATGCCAAGTCATGTTAAAATGTACGAAGGAACCACAGATCCGGAGGATCACTTAAGGATCTTCTCAGGAGCGGCAGAAGTGGAGCAATGGCCGATGCCTGTCTGGTGCTACATGTTCGTACAGACCATGACAGGTCCGGCCAGAATATGGTTCGACCACCTTCCGAACGCAAGCATTAATAGTTTCCAAGAATTACAAGGGCGTTTCCTTACAAGTTTTATGCAACAGAAAAGATACGTAAGAGATCCAGTGGAGATCCATAACATAAAACAGCGAGAAGGAGAAATCCTGTGGGATTTCATGGGGAGATACCTGAAAGAGTGTCAAGAAATAGGTGATGCCGATGAAAAATTGAAGATTTCAAGCTTCATTCATGGCATCAAGTCACAACAACTGGTGGAGAAGTACTGTCATGAAATACCAAAAACGTTGGATGAAGTCATGGAGAAAGCAAGAGCCTTCATAAGGGGGAAGGAAGCCACGAGAGGTTACGAAGAGTCCGCTAGAAGAGGAGGTTACCCTCAAAAGGTATCTAGGTGGAGACTCCCTCCCCGGAAGACATTACTCAACCCAACCATCGACAGGAAATTCCTCGAAAACAAGAAACCCCCGTACACGCACGAAGACCGAAGGAAACCTCGGTTCACTCCACTTACCAAGTCGCCACATGAAATTCTGCATACAGAAGAAGTGAGCAAAAGCTTTACACCACCAAGACCTATGGCATGGCCTCCCGAAAAATGAAACATGGAACGTTTTTGTGAGTTCCATGTTGATCGAGGACACGACACGAACGAGTGTTATCAACTAAAAAAGCAAATCAAAGAAGCCGTAAAGTTGGGAAAATTATCTCATTTGGTGAAGGAAATAAGGCAACACGCTAGCAAAGGCTCCACCAAAGGAAGGCATCAAAAACAAGAGAGCAAAGACAAAGAACCCAAAGAAATTCTCATGATCCAGACTCTGTGCAGGCAAGAAAAAAGAAAGGCTCCAGATACGGAAGGATGTGAGAAGGCAACCATTGAATTCAAAAATGATGATCTAGCCTCTCCAGAAGTTGGTCTGGTTGTCCTTCGAGGAAGAATGGCTGGGTACGAAGTCCATCGGATCATGGTTGACGAAGGAAGTTCCTCAAAAATTATGTACGAACAATGTTTCATGAAGTTTCATCCCAACATTCGTTCTCTCCTCGTAAGAGCGTTGGTTCCCCTCGTCGGTTTTTCAAGGGAAATAGTTTGGCCATTGGGAGAAATAAAGATTTCAGTCACCTTCGGAACACCCCCCTTAGAAAGAATGGTATACCTAAAGTTCATGGTTGTAAAAACTATCTCCATATATAATATCATTTTGGGAAGATCCGGTCTACGACAGCAAAAAGTGGTAGTATCCACAATACATTCGGCAATGAAGTTCCCTACACCTAGAGGTATAGCAACGGTGCAAAGAGATAGGAAGGATGTACAAGAATGCCCCAGCATAGAATGGGAAATGATGGCAAGAAAAGAAGAAGCCAAAGCTACAGAGAAGCGCATAAGGGTGAACGAATGCCATTCGGAACAAGAAGTAACCATCGGCCAGTCACTAACTCCAAAATGCCAACAACAACTTGAATCCCTCTTGAAGAAATACGTAGATGTCTTTGCATGGACCCTTAGCAATATGACCAGAATACCGAGGAACATAGCAGAACATAGGCTTGGTATTCCAAAGGATGTGAAGCCCATCGTGCAAAAAAAAGAGGTCTAGCCCCAGACCAAAGCCGGGCTGTATGCGCGGAGGTTGATAAACTTTTACAAGCAGGGGTCTTGCGCGAAAAAGTACCAGAGCTGGGTAGTAAATCCAGCAATGGTAAAAAAGAAAGATGGATCGTGGAGGATGTGTATCAACTTCACCATCTTAGACAAAGCTTGCCCGAAGGATCCATATCCACTGCCGAAGGTAGACTTGAAGGTAGAATCCTTATCCGGTTTTAAGTTCAAATGTTTCCTGGATGCATACAAAGGATACCACCAAATCCAAATGTCCAAAGATGATGAGGATAAGACAGCCTTTCATATTGATAAAGGAGTTTTCTGTTACAAGAAAATGCCCTTTGGATTGAAGAACGCGGGAGCCACTTATCAACGCTTGGTGGACAAAGTATTCAAAACACAGATTGGAAGGAATCTGGAGGCTTACGTAGATGATATAGTGATAAAAAGTAACTCTGAGGAAGAGCTTATGCAAGACATAGAAGAAACCTTTATCAGCCTACGGAAAGCCAACATGAAGCTCAAACATGGCAAATGCTCGTTTGGTCTCGAAGAAG
Organism: Dittrichia graveolens; assembly: GCA_038502395.1. Lineage (NCBI taxonomy): Eukaryota > Viridiplantae > Streptophyta > Magnoliopsida > Asterales > Asteraceae > Dittrichia > Dittrichia graveolens. The sequence continues at coordinate 63,815,001 of JARJIL010000005.1, read as the reverse complement.
GAAAGTTCCTAAGACACTTAATAACACCAGAAGGTATCAAGGTGAATCCGGAAAAGACCAAATCCATCATGGATCTGGAATCCCCCAAAACGCTAAAGCAAGTGCAGAGCTTAAGCGGAAAATTAGCTGCACTCCACCGGTACACCTCCAAGGTCGCCGAAAAATCTCTCCCAATTTTCAAAACAATGAAAAGATGTCTGAGCAAAAGTGATTTTAAGTGGACCCAGGAAGCGGAGGAGGCTTTCCGAAAGATTAAAGAAACCATCTCCGAGCTACCAATGCTCACGGCGCCAATAGATGGAGAAACATTGATTTTGTATCTAGCAGCATCAAAGCAAAGCTTAAGCGCAGTACTGATGGCCGAAAGACAAGAAAAGCAGATTCCGATTTACTTCGTTAGCAGGGTAACGCAAGGACCGGAGGACAATTATTCTTCCATGGAAAGACTAGCGTTATGTCTTGTCCACGCTTCTAGATGACTGAAAAGGTATTTCCAAGCTCACCCAATACGAGTATTAACAGATCAACCAATACGACAAGTTCTAACTAAGCCAGATGTATTGGGACGATTGGCAAAATGGACAATAGAACTTGGAGCATATGACATCCGCTACGAACCTAGAACATCGGTGAAAGGGCAAATCTTAGCTGATTTTCTGACTGAGATAACCGATGAAGAAGGTGAAGCAATCACCGAAGGAAGGAATGAAGTAGTCCAAGAAACGGAGGACAAGGAAATCAATATCCCAACAGCACAGACGCAGAGAAGAAGTGAATACGAAGGAGAAAAGAAAAACACAGAAGAATCTCCAGAGGTTTGGAGATTACACACCGACGGATCATCAAGCACCGATGGAGGAGGAGCAGGACTCGTGATTACCAGTCCTTCAGAAACTGAATACACCTATACCCTTCGTTTTAATTTCCGAGCATCTAACAATGAAGTTGAGTATGAAGCCTTGTTAGCAGGACTTCGAATAGACTCTCCAATGAAGATACAAAATCTAAAGGTAATTGTAGATTCCATGTTAGTAGCCAATCAGATCAACGGGTCTTACGAAGAAAAAGAAGGAAGCATGAGAAGGTACTTAGCAAAAACAACGGAAATGATAAAGTCATTCAAAAAATGCTCAATAAAACAAGTTCCTCGCAGTAAGAACAAAAAGGCAGATGCTCTAAGTAAGCTACCTTTTGTGGCCTTCGCACACTTAACTAAAGAAATCCTTGTGGAAGTCCTAGAAAAAAGATCAATCGATGATGAGGAGGTAAATACCATCGTTGAAGAAGAAGGAGACAATTGGATGACTCCTATAATCAGCTTCCTCAAGACAGGCATAGTTGCGGAAGGCGAAGAAGGAAGTATGATCCATCACGAAGCTGTCAAATATCAATTAATAGACGATGTCCTTTATCAAAAATTATATTTAGGACCACTCTTAAGGTGCGTAGGTCCTCTCTAGGAAAATTACATAATAAGGGAAATACATGAAGGTGCTTGTGGTCTCCACGCCGGAGCTCGCTCTGTTGTTGCAAAGGCCATGCAAATAGGATACTACTAGCTATTCATGCCCAGGGATGCATTTGAAGAAGTAAAGCGATGCAGGGCCTTTCAAATCCATGCTCCCATAGCCAGGCAGCCAAAGCAACATTTGGGATCCATCATGGCAGCTTCGGCATTTAGAAAATGGGGAATAGACATAGTGGGTCCTTTCCCCGAAGCTACTGGACGATTAAAGTTCCTAATTGTAGCAATTGATTATTTAACCAAATGGTGCGGTGCTAAGCCGGTGGCAACAATAACCAGAGGGCAGGTCATGAGATTCATATGGGATAACATTTTTTGCCGATTTGGTCTCCCAAAAGAAATCGTGAGCGACAACGGAATGCAGTTCGCAAACAATCCATTTAAATCATGGTGTATAGACCTCCGGATTCAGCAAAACTTCACTTCCATAGCATACCCACAAGCTAATGGTCAAGTCGAAAGAATGAATTGAAGCCTAGTAGAAGGAATAAAGACACGATTAGTCGCCGAAGGAAGAGACTGGGTGGATCAACTAAGTCATGTTTTGTGGGCTCACCGAACGATGGTAAAGACGAGCCATGGGGATACCACCTTTTAGCTTAACCTATAGCACCGAAGCGGTGATACCACCAGAAATTGGAATCCCCACTCAAAGATGCGCCGATAAATCAGAAAAGGAAAACAACAACAGTCTCTGCTTTAATCTCGAGGCACTTACCGAAAGAAGGGAAGTAGTTGCCATCAGAGAAGCCAAGTACAAACGCAAAGTGGAACAATATTACAACAGAAGAGTTCGGAAAACAACATTCAAACCAAACGATTACGTATGGAGGAAAAATGAGGCTAGCAGAGTCGAAGGACAAGGGAAGCTAGGAACAAACTGGGAAGACCCATATAAGGTGAAATTAGCACATCCCAATGGTTCGTACGAGCTCCAGGATATACACGGAAGGGTGATACCACGAACTTGGAATGCAATGAACCTCAAAAGGTGTTATCTCTAAAGATTATTCCACATTCCTCATTTTGGCAACTACAAAGGTCAAGATGAAAATCAAAAATAAGAAAAATCCATCTTTTTATGAAACATTTTGTATCCCTAGCTTGAACCAACTTAGAAGAATCCATCTTTTTGTGAAACATTTTGTATCCCTAACTTGAACCAAGTTAGAAAAATCCATCTTTTTGTGAAACATTTTGTATCCCTAGCTTGAACCAAGTTAGAAAAATCCATCTTTTTGTGAAACATTTTGTATCCTTAGCTTGAACCAAGTTGCAAAAGTGGTACTTTGTAAGAGTCAACTCGTTTAACACCGCATGATTTGCTAGAAAACACGAACGATCACGATCAAAATTGCTATTTCAAATCAACCTTATTGTGCTATAGTACAAAGGTAATATCAAACAAAAGCAATAAACAAACACCGGTTAACCAAACAATTCGTAGCTACGTCAATGTACAGTGACAAACAAGTTCACTTGTTCCCTCTTACCAACGTATAAGCGTAAGGGAAAAGCTCAACAACATCCACGAGACCATGAGAAACATGACTTCATAACCGGAAATATATGAGGTACCCCTTGAAGCCAATGGATCCTGGTCAAGGGGAGAAAAGGTCTTCGCAACATAAAACATGCGACATCAACACTTTTCAAAAGCTCTTCACAAACACACAAAATGTGAAACAAACACTTCACACAACCAAAAGAGCTATAGCAAAATCAAAAAACAACCCTTGTGAAAACACAAACCAAGGGCCCACTAATAACAATATGGAAGGATCCATCATAAGCAACCTTCCTTGCATAACATGACAAGCAAAGAAACGCAATTAAAGCACAACTAACTATTAGCAATTAACGATAATCCTAAATGTAGCAAACAGATCAGAGGAATAACTGTTCAACAAAAGACATAACTTGGCCTACACAACCTAAGCAATCAAAGGTAAAAAGAGTCTTAAACAGGAACGGAGGATACATCCACAGATAAGGCAGGAGCACCAACAGTCACCACACCACCTTCAGGGTCCAAAGCCTTCAACTGCTCCAAGGGAAGGTTAGCATGACCAGCAATTTTCTGAACAAAAGGGTACGGAGTACGCACGAAGTCACCCATGGCGTCGCTCAATTTCTTTTGGACTTCAGGATTAAAGTAGGCAGAACCTGTAATAGGCAAGTCACGTTTCGCACAGCGCTCCCCAGCAATCAAGCCCTTATGGTAACCTGCAAGGAAGCTTTTCTACTGCAAAAACCCAAGGGATGACAGGTACTCAAAACTTTTTAGAAGCATGCCAAGAAAGTACCCAAAACCCTCCCGAGCCAACCATGATCTCTCCTCCGAAATAGCAGCCATACCACGTTCCAAGGATTCCACTTTCTTAGACAGACGGATAGTATCCTGTCCACATTTCACCAGCGCTTCTTTCTCCGAAAGAACCTCCCTCAACCTTTTATCCTTCATCGCAACCTCCAACTGCAAATCCTTCACCTTTATCTTCCACACAGCCTCACCTAGCAATGCCTGCTCACCAGACTCAACCTTCGCCTCCAAATAGTCATTCTTAGCCCGCATTTCTTCTAGTTTCTCCCCCTGCTCCATACAATCATAATAGAGGCCGGAACACCTCTTCTTAATTTCCGGAGCAATAAGACAAAGTTGGGACAGAAAGAAATACAAATGATTTGTCAGAAAGGAATTAGAAACACACGACATTCTCCTTGCTTCCGCAGGAGTAGGAAGACCCTCAAGAAGGTCCCAACAGGCCTTGGCATTGTCATACAGGGATTTGTTTTTCAACTTATGAAAGAAAGGAACAAATGAAGTCTCAGCAAACCTATGGTCCATCGGAGGAAGGTCAAAAAGAGATGCAGAAGAATTTCCCTCTGAAGAACCACTTTCATCGCTAGAAGAGATATTGTGAACAACTTTCTTCTTCTTCAAAACAGGTTTCTTCCTCCGCTGAACCTTACCCTTGCCTTTCACAGGGGTAACTTTACTTGAACCTGCCATGTCAGCCGCCTTTGTAGAAGCCCCAGAAACTCCCCCATCGAATCCAGCAGGCTTTTCATCATCGCTATCACCATCCAAATCTTCCGCAGACACTTGCACAGAAACATCCATTGAACCTTCATCTTTCTTCCTCTTCTTCGAAGCAGCAACCCTGACAGCAACGACAACTTTACTCTTCGACTCACCAGCAACAGAGGCATCTCTCGAACGACAAACAACCCTTTGCCCCACAGAAGTAACTTCCTCAGCAACAACAACAACTTTCATACCAGCATCGCTCACCCTATCAGTCTCCTCCTCATCAAACAAAGGTAGTTGAAGAAATTCCAAGAGATCCATCACTGCAAAGGAAATAAAGAAAAGGTAAGAAGTAATAAAGTGTCAACACAACCAGGGTAACAATAAAGATAGCCCCTTCGTACCCATGCCCTTGTGCCTAAGAACAGTAGTCTCCCGGGAACCTGAAGAACTCAAGCCACTCACCACCAAAACCTCTTTTGGAAACGTGCGAACTTTAATATGAATATATCTCAACAAATCAAACAAATCAGTATCAATCTCATAATCATGAGGAACAGAATCAGTGAAGGGAATACTCCTATCTCTCCAAATCATCTTAAACAATACGACAGACTCCCTAACCCAGAAGAAGCGATTTTTCCACCCTTTCAACCCATCCGGATAACTAAGAATACAAGTCGGAGAAGGAGCTTTTCTCTTCTCGATAGTTAGCCAGTCGCCTGCCCTACCCAACTTAAAGAATCTACGAAACAAAGTCACCGTAGGGGTACCCTTCAGCAATCGGCAGTGGACTTCAAAACTAATGATCTTAATCACACCTAGATGAGACAATTCTGACAAATGTACACCAAAATATTTCATAACATCAAGAAAGAACTCAGAAAAATGAAGACGCAAATTACCGAAATCAAACCAATCTACATAAAACCCAATGTAACCCACAAGAAGATCTCTTATAGTCTCAGAGGATGAAGGACAACGAAGATCAAGAGCAGAGTTAATATTGTAAGAAGAGCAAACAGACTTCAAGTATTCTTCATCAACAACAGAACACATAAGACCTAAGTTTTCTTTGAACGACCTTGAAAAAGAAGCAAACCTGAAAAAATACGATGGCAAGTAAAGCCCTCAATAATATCGGAAATTCCAGAGAGAAGTCGATGACGAATCAGGAGAGACGATGCAAAAATGAAACCGGCGCCCTCTTTTCTTCACTTTCTGTTTTTTAAATTTCAAAAATGGAACTGATAGTAGTCACTTCGGAGTCAGGCCATTATAACCTAGGGAAGACACCCCTTTCTCTCTCCTCACCATAACCGCCGGACACGTGTCCCTACCACACAAAAAAAAGAGAAGCAAAACAAAAAAAATCAACGAAAGCAATGTGATATAAATTGAATTACAATCTCTGAGCCTGAACTTTCTTTCTCAAAAGAAGAAGAACTTTTTCAAAAGAAACCTTAGACTGGGGGGACTTGATGACATATGGTCCTAAGGTAGGACCATCCGAAGGAACAAACAAACTATCCGAAGGAGCAAGAAACTGCCAAAACATTTACAAATTAAATATTATAGAAATGTTCCCCATAAAATCTCTAAGCATGGTATTAAAAGATTCTCATTAATGAGCATTTAATGAATAAACGGCTGCTACCCGACAAACACATTAAATGCGCAGACCTGGCGCAGAACTAACTCTCATCTACGGACCAGCTATACAGTATAACCATCGGATAAAACCACCAGACAAGGACCAAGTATGTTATTATAAAAGAACAAGCAGAACAGAGGTATGATCATCTAATCTCTTTCATTTAATACACTGCTAAGCAAACATTCTCTGCACTTACATTCCCCCCATTAATACTCCCACTTATACAAATACTTACTCGCACGCCCGAGCTTGGTCACGAGTCCACACACTCGTGGTGAGGCTAACCCTTTTCTGTTTTGTAAATCACCAAAGAAGCTCACCAGGACCTACGGAAGCAACATTAGGCACTTTATAATATTAAAATCAAAACAATCCCATTAAAATAATTTATACTCAAATACATCGGTTTTGAAATTATATTCACTTATTGACATAAAATATAGTCTATCAAAGTTATAGGAGCCAACAGGAGACCTCCTAACATCACTTAATTGCAAGAATCAAGATTTAATTCAAGAACTCCTATCAGTTTATAATTGAAACTTAATCATTTATACACTCTCCTATCCTCTTAAGGAGTCTACTAACATATATTAAAACTTATTTTAACAATCCTTTCAAGATTTGGGTTAATTACCCATTAACACTCCAAACCTTCTAAAACAATAAACAAAGTAGATAAGAATACTTACTTGTCCCCAAATGATAGATACTTGATCCTTGAAATTAATCTTGATCTCTTCTTCCTGGTCCTCACTTAAACTTGTTTAAAGCTTATAAACATTTGAGTTATGTGTGTGTGTGTGTTTATTCAAGTGAAGAAGGAAAAAAAGAAAGAAAAGTAGAAGAATTAAAGAAGAAAGAAAACAAAGAAAAGAAGATATACATAAGAGGGTTGCCGCCTCTTTTGGTGGTGGCCCCTTTTAGCTGGTATCCCGCTCCCCTTTTCAACTTACAACTCATCCAAACGCTATCTGTAAAATCCAACGAGGATATATTCGGAATCCTTATTTCAAACCATTCAATAATTAATAACTATTATTCGTTTTCATCAACTTTTATCAACACCTCATTTAGTAATAACAATATACATATCTTCCTCTTATAAACTTAGAATTCTTATTTATTTCACAAGGGTACAACCCTAAATACAAGGGGTACAACTAGGCCCATTTTGGGATGTTACAAATCTACCCTCCTTAAAGAGGATTCTGTCCTCAGAATCCCGCCACAGCTATCTATGTAGTTATAAACCATATTTATCATCCAACAATAAGCAACAATTACAATTAAGCTTAATGTCATCAAGAAACAATGATTACACCACTTTGAGTTTCTACATTCATCATGACCTCTATTTTACATTATAGAGTTCAATAACATCTTATGAATGGGTCACCATTCATCTTACATTCAAACTTTTATGCAATATCTACATCTTTTATCACAATACAAGTGTTCCCATGTGTAGTCATCTTTGACAACTTAACTAGATTTTTAAACACTTTATCTCTAATCCGTACACGCACACGTACATGTACAAATACATACTCTCTTGGTTTTATCTCATTCCTTTACATGCATTTCTAGACTTGATCACCGATGATTAACATCATTTTCATTTGTGGTTCTTTAGTTAACATTTTCAGTCAGTCATACATAACTAATTACCTCAAGAGGTTGAATCCTACACACAAGTACACTCTTGCTTAAGTACAAATCCTTAGACAAGGATTGTCTCAATTGAATTAATAGATTTTAGCGAATCCATTATTCACATTACTTTTCCAATCATTCTCTTTCATCATTGAATTCACATACTAGCATAATTAATTTAATCATCTTTTATCAAACCATACTCTTATAACATTTGTATATCACACAATCTTTCAACTGATTATGTAACATCAGTCACACATTCAGTATTTAAACACTTCATTATCATATTAGCATCATTAACACTTACATTATACTTATGACAACTTTACATCTTCCATCTAAGGCAGTGTTCAACAAACCTGCTGTCTATTAAACACTTTACCTAACAGTCATCTTTCACATGTACTTAATGTTATTTACACGTATTTCACCAAGTCAATCTTAATTCTTTCGAGTCACTCAAACATCTTACTATTATCATAACTACTTACAATTGTAGGCTAATTCATAACCCGCTTGAAAGTCACATTCCACTTGAAACGCCTCCAAGTGTTCTTTTATAACTTATTTACTTCGTTTGATACAACTTTAAACATCGTTGGTTCTCGCATCACTTACTTTCACATTATGTCTTTCTAAACGGTTTCTCATATTTCATCTTATGTTAAGAATGGTGTTTATCAAAACACTATCCATTCATAGCATCAACTAAATTTCATTCTTTTATATATACTTCACTTTAGTAAATCACCACTTGTGACTTTACCACTTACTTTCAAACACACTTAATCTTTCTTAACCTACCCAATAAGGGTCTCTATTCTTATTATCACAGCTACACCCGTTTGTGTGTTTATCATTTCTAGAAATCCATACCATATATTAATTCCCATGTACCATTGCAATCTTACACATATGTATTACTTTATACACCTCATAATCTTTGATTGTGTTTACTACCAAATAAGACTATGTGTCCCCACTTTTGTCTTACTCATTAACTTCAGTCGTTTACTTGTAACCACCGATTATTCAGGGTTACCTTCATATTCATTTTACTCTCAACTTTTAGAAATTATAAACTCTTTATCGATACATTTGGACTTTTATGTCCTTATGTCATTGTTCACTTGAACCATGACATATTATTACTTTCGGAAATCATACACGTTTGATTAGTTAGACACACCTTCCATAGTCAAGCTTTAAGCTCAGTACATTAAATTCTAACAACAATTTTATGGCTACAATTTGTTCTCACGTTCGATCTCACGAATGGTTCAACTGTGAAGTGTTAATTACACTTACACATTTTAATTCGAACATCTTACGACTTTCTTTCTAATACCAAGGAAATTGCTAACTCAATAGAGTTAATCTTACTTCTGCTCAATCTCATTCAGCATTTTGGGTTAGCTAATCGTGAACCCACAATTCTTCTTTTATTAATCACTTAGATTTCATCAACACGCTTATAACGTTTCACATGTCATTTAGAGTTTCATCTATCATAAGACATCATGTACCGTTGAGGTACCACATCACATCTAAAGTATACTTCTTCAATATCTTTGTATTTCAAATTCAATTTTTATCAACTCATGTTAGTTTAACATTTCCTCATTAATCATTCTAATTACTTAAAATTAGAACGATTATATTTAATTAATATTTGATTTTAATCAACATTTATCTTAGCATAGCTATTCATCAAAACTTTTCTTCATATTCTAGGATTCAATTAGAATCCGTGCTCAGACTTCATCATTTACTATAGGTTACTTTTTATATAAACTGAAGATAGTTTCCTGTTTATCATATTACTAGTAGCAACAAGACTACTATGATTATGGTTATTCCTTTGGCATCACTTTTAATCTATCATTTTCAATCTGATTACATCAGATTGATCTAAACATTGCTTTATTACGTAACCAATAAATATATTGGTAGTCATATTTTAAACTTTTACCGTTATCGTTTCGAGTTATCTTGCATAACTCTACTAATTTAAACCATTAAAGCACCTATCATAAGTTTTACATACTTATTTAGTTTCATGGTTCAATACTTTCTTGTTTCTAATTCACTTTTTGTGACTTAACATCATGTTATCACTTTCATTCTACTCGGCAATCCTATTTCTAAGCAACCTAGTTTATCAATACTGAAGCAAGAATCATTCTTACCTCACAAATGTCTGCATATAATGCATAACATATTCATAACAACTTTGGGACACTATGATGGTCAGGCCCGAGTTTGAGGCTGAACACCAATCAGATGTCCAATTCAATCAAACTTAGGCTCTAATACCTAATTGTAACACCGCCATTTCAGAGTAAAAATTTTGACTTTTAAAAACCTAATTTCAAACATATTTTAGTTTGATAACAAAACAACGGAAGTCTTAAAACATTTTCTTTATTTACAACGGGTGTTACCAACATTAATACCGACCGACCATCATACCTGCAATAAGCAACAAATGTCACAGCACAACAAAAGCAATCCCATGCATAGGTTAAGCATACATATGCAAAAACATTCATATATACTGGGAAGGGGTTAGCTTTAAAAGCTAATGAATACAAACTTAACCCTAAGCATCATGCAGCATATACGGCATGGCAACATGGCAACATGGCAACATAGATACATGCGAGTCATATAACACAGGATTTAGCAAACAATGTTATCCTATCACATAGCGTAGTGCTGATCCTACCGGCAGGCATCATATCTTGCCGGGTAGCTAATCCAGCTCACCAATTTTCCACCGGGGAATCAGACACTACCATCTGTGTTAGTTTCATCACATAAGTGAATCGCCATGCTCGTTCTTGAGCCATAGGCTCAGTAGGCTTAGCCATTTAAGGCACTCACCCCAAGTGCTGAAAGGAATGGTACTCGAGTACCATTGATCCAGAACATTATGCCCGAAGGCCCAGGATCCAGCCGAAGCCGACCTTAATTAATATCTTAGTCCGGACACACAGATAGCTCATGAATACCCCTTTTTAGGGAAAATTGCGTGAATGCATTTACATATAACTCATATTCCACAATATATGCACATGTACTTAAATACATGTATGGCATATCATTTATCATGGCAATACTTGTTTCAACATGGGGATCCCATCACAATCCAATTTAAGATACATATCATCAAGTCTAACTAGGCGGCTCCAATATGGATCCGCTAGCATGCACTCTACAATAACTAACAACTTAACAAGGCGGATCCAATCCGGATCCATCAACATGCATACATATTATATAATATGTGTTCGTTCATTATCATTGTAAACATAAACCGTACGGGCATCTATACTTCGCGTTTCTTTAAACACCAGTTTAAACTCACTTTACAATCTTACTAATCATAATCGTAACTATCACATCTCGTTTATACCTAATGGAAATCAATAAATCCATATATACTGCATAATGATTACAAGTTAAGTCGGTACTCACCTGAGTCCAGGATGCTCGTATAATCTACTAACGATGCATTTAATCCGTATATTAACCTATAATAATGGCCCACACATTAATATGCGTAAAACAGCACAACTGCTAACTAACATCCCGGACGCGTTGCGTTCCAACTATCAACGCGTCACGTCGCTAAAACAGTTACAAACCGCCATTATTTTCTATAGATTAAAACTCGACCAAATATCATGTAAATCAATCCCAAACATCTCCTAACACTTACAAAGCTTGTTTGGGACTATTTAGACACTTTGTAATATTAAAATCAAAATAATCCCATTAAAATAATTTATACTCAAATACATCAGTTTTGATATTTTATTCACTTATTAACATAATATATAGTCTATCAAAGTTATATGAGCCAATAAGAGACCTCATAACATCACTTAATTTCAAGAATCAATATTTGATTCAAGAACTCCAATCAGTTTATAATTGAAACTTAATCATTTGTACACTCTCCTATCCTCTTAAGGAGTCTACTAACATATATTAAAACTTATTTTAACAGTCCTTTCAAGATTTGGGTTAATTATCCATTAACACTCCAAACCTTCTAAAACAATAAACAAAAGTAGATAAGAATACTTACTTGTCCCCAAATGATAGATACTCGATCCTTGAAATTAATCTTGATCTCTTTTTCCTAATCTTCACTTTTACTTGTTTAAAGCTTATAAACATTTGAGCTATGCGTGTGTGTCTGTGTGTGTGTTTATTCAAGTGAAGAAAGAAAAAAAGAAAGAAAAGAAGAAGAATTAAAGAAGAAAGAAAACAAAGAAAAGAAGATATACATAAGAGGTTGCCACCTCTTTTGGTGGTGGCCCCTTTTGGCGGGTATCCCGCTCCCCTTTTCAACTTGCAACGTATCCAAACGCTATCCGTAAAATCCAACGAGGATATATTCGGAATCCTTTTTTCAAACCATTCAATAACTAATAACTATTATTCGTTTTCATCAACTTTTATCAACACCTCATTTAGTAATAAAAATATACATATCGTCCTCCTATAAACTTAGAATTCTTATTTATTTCACAATGGTACAACCCTAAATACAAGGGGTACAGCTAGGCCCATTTTGGGATGTTACACCTTTGACATTGTATTTGATTGGGGATTGATTCTAGTGGTTATAGGAAGTTAACATGGTGTCTTAAAGACCCGAAATAGGTGTTTAAGCTTGGTTTTGAGTCTATACTCTTAAAGAACCTCCATTTTGGTTAACTTACCTAAGTTAATCATATGTTTGTGATCATAGGATTCCTATTCAAGTGATATAGCTTTGATTGGGATAAGAAGTGATCCTCATCACTTCCATCAGGTGAGTTGTACCCTACGGATACATAAATGGTTTATAAACTTATAAGTCATCAAATGTTCTTGTATTCTATATTTTACACGTATATGGCATCAACGTGATCTGTTATTGTTTACTATCATGTTTATGATAATGAGATATGCTTAAATATATGTTTTACGAGTTTTGAAGGCATGATATGCTATGTGTTGTTTCTTGCAAGTTAGTAACCATATTTGTATAACTTGATTGCGTTGTGATTGAACCTTGTGGTCCGGACCTATGCTTGAAATTTAGTGCTTTGTACCATATAGATTCCTAACCATTAGGTAACGTGTATTGGTTCACGTGGCTTTGGAAATTTGGAACCTAGACGCACGGGAGGTTGAGGAATGGGTGCAAAGGGTGGAGGGGGATGATAGTACCCATTATGACCGTGTGGTTCAATGGGCTGACGAGCCACCGATAACAGTTGTATGGTGGATGTTTTGTGCTCTCCTGATAACCGTTGTATGGTAGATGCTTTGTGCTCTCCCACCTTGACGGGAGACATGGATACACCCCCACGTGGACTTGTTGACCATGGTTGGCCACTATGGAAGATACAAGCACAAGTGGACTTGTCCCTAACATCTTGTGTGAATAGAAGTGATGCCATGTTGTTTTATATGTGTTGATGACTTGTTTATTTGGCTAAACTGTTTTGGTACACTCACTAGCTTATGCTAACAACTCCGTTGTTACGTGTTTTCGTATCCACGGATAAGTAGTAGCTCGATGCCGATGAGGCGGGTAGAAGCTTTTTGGAAGCCTTGTAGCCTTTTGGTGACTTGTTTGGAAATACATGACTTTATACTTCTTTTGTTTATTTGTAATTAATGGTCATGTATTCAAGTTAACAAGTAACACTGATCTTTTATAAATCTGATATAGCTTCCGCACAATTATGTAAATGAATGTCAAAACTATGATGTTTTTAGTAAGATTTAAAAGTTTAAATTTGTTATAAAATCCAGGGTGTTACAAATCCCCAACCCTTTTTGTGAACGTCTGGGTATCGATTTTAAAGTTTTTTATTAAGGAATTATAGAGTTTTGGATTGTGTATGTGTGTGTTCATAACTTACGAACGGGACCGAGAGCAAATTGAGTGTTAAACCAATAAAACTTGACGAAATCAAAATTAACTTAATAGGGTTTGATTAGATGATGTTTGAATGCTTTGTGAAAAGAATATTGAGATTTGGTTAAGTTTTGGTTAAGATTGAATATAAACCCTTCGATTGTAAGTTTTTGAATTGCTAGGTGGGAATGTCATGAATTGCTAACTCTAAATCATGAACTGCCAAGTGTTCAAATGATGAATAGCTAAGTGAATAACTAATGAATAGCTAAGTGCATAACTTATGAAGTGTTTAAATGATGAATAGCCAACTGAATAACTAATGAGTAACCAACTTTAGTGAATAGCTAAGTTGTATGCTACATTAATAGCCAAATTATATGAATCACCAAGTGTAATGAATCGCCAAGTTTAATGAATAACCAAGTTGCATGAATAGCCAAGCTGTATGAATAGCCAAGTTGCATTAATAGCCAAGTTCAGTTCTATGAATAGCCAACACTAATGAATATGTAAGAGCACAAACAAGTACAATGTAGATTCAAGATGAGAGCAAATACCCAAAATACACCTTAATGTGTGTGTTGATATATTTGATAATATGCAAAGTTACAAGGAATAAAGCCTAAGGTCACTATATATACATATCCCTATATATGACCTTCTAAGTACAATATTAACTATTTAAACATAAGATCTAACTAGAACACAAACACAATGTTTGTTTCTAACAATCTCCCCCTTGTTTGTATCTAGTCCATGTTCCTCTACCTAGTGTTTCTCTGCCAATGCCTAATCATCTTTCTTTCATCACATTTGGCGTCAAACAATTTTATAACCTCTGTTAGTCTGACTCTTGGTGCTTGATCAATGTTTTCTTTTAAGCTCATGTTGTATTCCTTAATTTTGATACACCAAATTTTCAATAAACCGTCTGAGTATGCATTCACCTCATCAAACCTCATAAAGAATTTATCATTTTTGCTACTAAATAGAACAATCCCCTCATCTCCTTCGAACTCGTCATCACAACTCCATATCACCTGAAACATCTCCAGTTGGTCGAGCTTTGAATGATCTGTTTTTAGTTTCAGCACATTGATTTTTTCTTTATGAACTTCTGCTCCCAACTGAAGATCAGTTTCTTCTGCCTTTTGGCTTCTATGTCTTATAAACTCCCAGAGCTTTTGATAACCTGCAGATTCCTCAACATTCTTTTCAAGTTTGGATTCAAGCTGCTCAATTAGGAAGTTTACGTCACTAAGGCTTAAGAATTTCAGGTCAACATGCCCTATTGTATAACTTTTGAGATCCGACCTTGTGACAAGAAAGCTGACCATATCATGGAATAGAACTCTTTATATTGCGACATAGTTGAGCTTGATAATATGGTATGCTGACTCAACATCCTCTTTCTTTGCAGTGTGCATGCCGAGGGAAAATTTCATTTTAGCATCATTCACATTGTTAGCACCCATCAAGTTGATATCTAGCATCTCCTCAATCCGATCTGTGTAAATGTTGACGAGTTTCTCCTCCAGAAAGACCACAGGTATGTCTTGGTATCTCCAGTTTCTGTCTTTCTTTTTCACCGCCTCTCTAGTCAACACATAACTTTTTCTAACATTCGGCAAAGACCCAGTATGAAGCGGATCTATTTGTGCAGTCAAAGGAATATCCCATTCAGATTCTTTGGATATTTCACGTATTTGAGCTCTTTTTGTTGTTGTTTGATGATATCAGCAGGAGTCGTTCTGAATTTACCAGGAGATGGCAGAAACTGTTCTGTAACTTCTTTATTTTCTTTTAACAAACTTTCCAACTTATACTTTTCCAAATCAGGCTTCTCAACCTTTTCATCTGTCTATTTGCTTAGCCACAATGCCAGTGTCACATCCTCATTCTCAACCTCAGAAATATCAACATTTTCAAACTCAAATCCTTTTTCTACAACCTCCAACTCAGTCTTCTTGCCTTTATATTTCTGTTTGAATGAAGTTTCATCTATCTGGCAGCAACTGCACCAATTCGCTGAGAAGCCGGGGTATCAAAATATGTCTTTAATCTTTTTTCCCCCTCGGGACTATCGGTGTCTGAATCATCATCATCATGCCTAGGCCTTCTTGATGACCCGGCAGCAGTTTTGCATGTTGATTCAACTTCTGTTCTTAGCAAAGTTAATAGATCAAAATCCTCAGTAGAACTATCACCACGACAAATCAATTTCAACAGCAAAAGACTCTTTAAATCATCCATAGTCATAGTATCAATCACTTTATCTTTTATTTCACTTTCTCTTTTCTCAATCAGCTCATCCAATTTTGCCTCAATTCGGTCATTCTGCGTTTTCAATTCAGTTAACCTTTCAACTTGCAGCCGTTGTGTATCATCAATCCTGACATGTATGTGTTCAAGTGCAGCTTCAAAATCAGTCTTGGAAACAAATTCCTTAGCCGAATGTGTTTCAGTTTGGGTAACCTTTCCGGGATCACTTAGATACCCGTTGAAGCACCAACATCTTCTGAAACAAATTCAGAAGTTGAAGGGCCACCCAAATTCACAACTGGAGTTGTGTCAGGATCGGATATTACCAATATCAATAACAAGAATTATCTTTTGAATAAAATCAGAGAAGTTAAAAGACAATCTTTAAGTTTGATCACAATCAACTAAGAAATTGCGGAATCACACTTAATTTATTTATAAGGTTTTAACACATGAACAATTTAATCAACACAAGGAAATACTGCCAAACATAAGATGTTTATTAATAACCAATGATGATTCCAATATTCACCTACACCTCCAATCTAACTCTTTTGTTAGACGAAGAACACACTTTGTTCTTAGGTTTCAAAGAAACTTGGAGGCTAACACACTTTCTAAAAGCAATTAACAATACGAATGAGTGCTAACACTAACAAAATCGAATTACAAAACAATCGGTACTAAAACAATATTCTAATGAAGTATTTATAGACTCTTGATCCTCCTTGAATATTTGACAGTTAGGTAATCTTCTATCTTGCGAGATAATCTTGATGATCTTCTAAGTTGATAAGATAACCTTCAAATCCATAAAGATAGTAGTTTCCATGAATAGCTCAACAGAAACTGTTTGTTGAATAAACAGTTCTGAGTTTCTTCTAACAGTCTTCTCTTCAAGGTCTTCTAACAGTTGATATAATTGAACTAACAGTTCTAAGCTTTTGTACTAACAGTTGTAATACTCACAGCAACTGTTAGTCACAACTATTTTCACAAACCAATATAACAATTTGCAACTGTTTCTTCAAAATTACTCTACCAGTTTTACCTTTGCATATCCAACAGTTTCAATCACTTAGCAAATTTCCCAACAATCTCCCCCTAACTTAAGGTATTGAAAAATACACTTAAGTTGTTTTGTTTTATAGGGTTCAATCACAGAAAAATTAATATAAGCAAAGAAAATATTAAGTATGCAAAGTCAAACTGTTACAATCAAAATATAAAGAAAGAAAATTATACATTCTTTGACTGCAAAGACTCCAATCTTTCTTTTAGCCTTTTAATCAAATCTTCCTTGACTTTAACAGGGCCGAAGAACTTTGCTTTTATCAAATACATGAGCTTTGTTTTGTTGTGCTCGATGAATTCAATGTCAAACCATTGAGTTATTGCATTTCCCATCACCATGTGATAAGTTCTTGACTTAGCATATACCTTTACAGAACTGATAGGGAAGGCTTCTTCAGCTACCAACATGGGCATTACTTTCAATGGATCGCATATGCTTATTAAATGCCTCATCAAGACTCTGATTTCAATCTCAGCAGCTTCTCCATAATGCCTTATGCCATATGCATACATCTCTTGTACATCCCTTCTGGTCACACTTTCCATTAGATGCAAGAAGCTACATAGCTTTCAATTGGTTCTAGCTCTCTTACAATTGTTACCCCTTGCTTTCCAGTTTCAATCCTCAGCCTTTCAAATCTCCACTCAGTGATGTGGGATTTTTGGCCTAGTTGCTCTTCCACAAGTTTATCTAATTTTTCTTCAACTTCCACTCTGAGTTTGTCTTGTAGAATGGTTTGAACCATACCAGCTTTAGCTTTCTCTTCAGATTTTTGAACTTTTTGGGATTGTTGAGACTGTGTTGTTGGCTTTTCTTTTCACCTATTGGCTTAGAAGGTGGAACTGCTGCTTTCTATCTTTCAAAACTTTTTCTCTTTACTCCCTTATCAACCTTCTTTGCCCTTTCTTCTTCATCAATCTCCTTTGTGAATTCAGCTGCAAGCTTTTGAGCTAATTCAAGATCTTTCTTTTCTTGTTGCTCAATCTCAGCATTCAATCTTTGAGCTAGCTCATGATCATGCTCTTCTTGTTGTTCTTTTGACAGTTTTAGCTTGGGAATAATAATTTCCTTTCCCTTACCTAGCACAGGAGGCATCTTTTCATCCTTCTTTGATTCAGAAATTGCAATGCCTTTAAACCCTGGCTTAGGTGCAATTGGTTTCAGCTTTGAAACTTTACCATCTAGCCACCCATCATCAATCTTTTGTGCCATTTTGAATGTACTTATGTTAAGAGTTTGAGCACCCACTACAATCAAATGATCTTGCTTTACTTTAGACCATGTTTTGAATATATCTTTTGTTGGATAATCCCCAGACATGATCATCCTGTTGATCAAAACCCTATCAACTGCAGACAACTTTTCTTCATCTGGTTGAGCACTTGCAGCTGTTTGTTGTTGATCTGGAGCAACTGTTTTTTCTGAAGTTACAGTTGTTGTTTCTAGAGTTGCAACTGTTTGAGTATCTGGTGCAACTGTTTGTTTAGATTGCAAAGCTGTTTGTTTACTTTGCACTTGCTTCTTCAAAATTGGTTTCTCCCCCTTTTTGATTGGAACTGTTTGAGGAGGAATAGCGTAGAACTATTTAAGCATTTGATCATGAGATTGAAGTACATCTGTAGCCTTCTTCAAAGTGGTTGACAAAACTTTGATCTGTTTGTCTTGCTTGATAATGAGCTCATTGTGCTTGGCCAGAAGCTTGTCTTGTAAAGAGTTCCTCTTTTTGAGATAGAGGAATGCAGCAAGGAATGGTACAAGATCTGGATTCGTCAATGCTTTTTGTTTCATACTTGCCTCAATGTCAGCCAGTGTTGCTACTGTAAACATATCATCGGCAGTCATAACTGGTGGGTCACTCCTAGAAGTTCCCTCACAAGTAACCCTTTGTTCTTGGTATTGGGGATTTCCAGAAGCTGTTTCACCAGCCTCTGTTGCCGTGGTTGAGATCTTACCTATGTTGACACTGCCCTGCCCACCCCTTGCGGATGAAACAGTAGTATCAGCCTCAAGAACCACATGATCACTCTCCCTTGGAGTGATCACCTCCTCATTGTGCCTGGGAGACAGCACAGTGGGTTCCCTTTGAATATTCTGCACAGGTGAATGCACCTGTACAGGGCTATCAGTTTGGGTGATAGGAATTGTGGTGGAAGGAGCACCAACAGTTCTCTTTCTCTTCTTAAATGTTATGAGAGTGGGGGCTGGTGTTGTAGCTTGAGAAACGGTAGCAGGGGGAGATATATGAGTATCATGAGCTGTGGGTGTAACACCGTATTTTTAACCCAAAAATTTTCATTTTCATAATCATGGCGGAAGCGAATTAAACAACCAAAGTGTTTACAACTGAACAAACACAACTGTTTAAATATCAGTATTACAAAACACGGCTCGCCACAAAACATTATATCAGAGTCCTAGGTGATTACTCCCCAAGCTAACCACTTTCAGCCGAGCCGCTGACTTACCAAAACCTGTAAAAAGAGTGAGAGGTGGGGGATTAGCACAAAGCTAAGTGAATGGAGTAAAACCACAACAGATATATCAGCAAATAACCGCATCAATATCAACAACACATAACAGATAATCGTGCCCCGGGAAGACCGGCGGTTCTGCAGGAACCTTCAACCAATGCCGGCCAAAGCAAAGGTTTACCGATAGTTCATTTGCTATTCTCACACAGTATTACCTTAAGTTTCAACAAATGCATCAAAAGATCCCAATACTTATTAGCCGATAGCAAACAAACCCAGCCCATATGCCCAGCCGAAGCTGACTTCCCAACCTCATGTATACATATCAGTGACGCACAATTAATTAACAATCAACAGTTAATCAATTATCAGATGCACAATCTATCCATGCGTCAAACCAATAACAATTGAAACCCAATCCAGTTACAACTAATCATATCTGTGAGTAAACGTCCACTCACCTCTTGCTTTCAGTTTCTCCACTCAGTGATCTTATATTACTGAGCCTTGTTTGTTTCTGAGAACATAACAGACTGAAATCAGTAACGATTCATAAATATATGTCAAACACATAAATTTATACCCTTTTAATCAAACATAAGCATGTATGATTCACATATGTATAAACATATAACACATATTTAATATGTTAACTTAAACCAAGTAAAACATATTAAAAATAAACAACTTTATGAAACAGTGCCCGTCGCGCCGCGACACCATACCCGTCGCGCCACGACCCGTGTCGGATTTCAAAATCCGGAACCCAACAATCGGATTTCGAGTCGGATTTTCAACAATCCGGATTTAAGTGTCGGATTCTGCCAAGTCTCGGATTTCCAAGGTTCAATATTGTCATTGAATCGGATTCTAACAATCTGAAACCCAACCTTCGGATTTTAGCCTCGTCGCGCCGCGACACCCAATTTCCAGGTTGTCTTCTCCATACAAGTGTCGGATTTCCAGCAATACATAACTTCCCAAATCCGACTAACACCCTCATAAAACATTATAAACACTTCTAAAACATGTATAAACACTTTATAACATGTATAAACACTTTATAACATGTATAGAACATCAAGAACACTTCCAATCCTTTTTAACATGGAAATTCATGCAAAACCCACCAAACAAGTTTACTTCTAAACTTCTAACATGGCATCTTCACGTTCTAAGCATGATTTTGCAAACAAAACATACCACAATGATCAAAATCATTCTATGATCACAACCGTACCTTTTCTTTGAATTAACACACAACAAATCAAAAACTTCAACTATCAAGTTTGCTTGTTTTCTCAAGAACACATACACACACTTCAAGTGTCGGTTTTGCAATGAGAAGCAATTCAGATGATAAGTCATTAAAGCCCACATAATCCTTTTCTTTATTTGTAGCATGAGGGGTCACCACACCATGCAAACTAGCACACATATACATATATATTTATATACATAACCGTACATAATTCAAATATATATATAATCATATACCTCATGTATTTTTTTAAATTAATTAAACTAATTAATTAAAACCATGTAGATTAATATTAACAAGTAATTAATCACAATTAATCACAAATTAACATACCAAAGACACCTAAACTACTAGGCCCGATCTGAGGATGTTACAAATCCTCCCCCTTAACAGGATTCCGTCCTCGGAATCTATTCACTAACAAATAACTGAGGGTAACGAGCTCTCATATCAGACTCCGTTTCCCACGTCAAGTCTGAACCCAAACTGTGCCTCCATTTAACTAGAACCATCGGAATCTGTTTCTTACGTAGTTTCGTCACTTTCCGATCTAGTAATTCAATGGGTTCTTCCACTAGTTTCTTGCTGGAATCTACTTTAAGATCATGTAGAGGTAGAATCTAACTCTCATCCTCAACTCTACATTTCCGCAAGTAGCAAACGTTGAAGGTATTGTGAATACCTGATAATTCCGTTGGAAGATCAAGAGTAACCGTCTGATCATTAACCACCCGTTGAACACGAAACGGTCCAATATACCGTGGAGCTAGCTTTCCACACTTCCCAAAATGGATAACCCCCTTCCACGGAGAAACCTTCAAATAAACCAATTCCCCCTCAACGAAAGTAACAGACCTACGACGCGGATCAGCATACATCTTTTGTCGATCCCTCGTAGCTTTTAACTTTTCTCGTGCAATAGCTACTTTATCTGCGGTGATCTGCACAATATCAGGACCTGCATACTGTTTTTCACCCGACTCTAACCAACAAGTAGGAGTACGGCAACGACGACCATATAACATCTCATAAGGCGGCATACCGATACTCGAATGATATGAATTGTTATACGCAAATTCAACCAATGGTAGATGGGAATTCCAAGAACCTCCGTATTCTATCACACATGCCCGCAGCATATCCTCGAGTGTCTGAATAGTTCTCTCAGATTGCCCGTCTGTCTGAGGCTGGTAAGCTGTACTCAGATTAACACGTGTACCCAACTCCCACTGTAAACTGTTCCAAAAGTTCGACACAAACCTGGAATCTCTATCTGATAAAATCGAAAGCGGTATACCATGTCGGGAAACAACTTCATCAATATACAACTAAGCCAACTTACTGAGTGACGCCGTCTCACTGGTAGCCAAGAACTGAGCACTGTTGGTCAATCTATCAACGATCACCCAAATCATATCATGATTCCTCTGATTACGTGGAAGTTTCGTTACGAAATCCATCGTTATATGCTCCCACTTCCACTCTTGAATCTGCAATTGTTTCAATGATCCATAGGGTTTCTGCTGCTTTGCCTTAACATGTGCACAAATATGGCAAGCCTCCACAAACTGTGCAACATCTGTCTTCATTGTAGGCCACCAATACAGCACCTTTAGATCGTTATACATTTTTGTGCTACCTAGATGAACAGATAGTCTCAATTTATGAGCTTCAGTCATGATCAAACTCCGGAGACCTCCAAGCAAAGGCACCCAAACACGGGATTGATAAACCTTCAATCGTCTAGAATCATCAGTCAGATCATGGTTTTTCTTTAACATAATCTCAGACTTTAGATTTTCATCCTTCAAGGCTTCCAACTGAGCTGCCTTCAATCTATTAATCAAATCTGAGACTATTTCAATTCGCATGAATTTAAGATGTTCACTAACTCCCTTGCGACTCAAAGCATCGGCTACCACGTTGGCTTTCCCGGGATGATAGCGAATCTCGCAATCATAATCTTTAACAAGTTCTAGCCATCGTCTCTGTCGCATATTGAGTTCCTTTTGCGGAAATACATACTGTAGGTTTTTGTGATCCGTACAAATAACGCACTTTGTACCATAAAGATAATGTCTCCATAACTTTAACGCAAAAACCACAGCTGCCAGTTCCAAATCATGGGTTGGATAATACTTCTCATTCGGTTTCAACTAACGAGAAGCATAAGCGATAACTCTATGCCGCTGCATCAACACGCAACCCAACCCTGCCAGAGAAGCATCACAATAAACTATGAAGTCATCTGACCCATCCGGTAACGCAATAACAGGAGCCTGACATAAAAGTCGTTTCAGTGTCCGAAAAGCCCTCTCTAGTTCATCATTCCACTTAAATGGAACCTCCTTGCGAGTTAACTTAGTCATCGGATTCGCAATTTTAGAAAAATCTCGGATAAACCGTCTGTAATAACCTGCCAATCCCAGGAAGCTTTTAATTTCAGAAGGTGACTTCGTAGCCTCCCAATTCATCACAGCTTCTATCTTTGCCGGATCAACCTTGACTCCATCACTGCAAATAACTTGCCCCAGAAAGTGAACTTCTCGCATCTAGAATTCACACTTTGAGTACTTAGCATATAATTGCTCCCGTTTCAAGGTTTTAAGAACTTGTCTCAAATGAATCTCGTGATCAGCTTCGGATTTAGAATAAACCAAAATGTCGTCGATAAATACTATCACAGATTTATCCAGAAACGGTAGACAAACCCGGTTCATTAAATCCATAAATACTGCAGGTGCATTAGTCAAACCGAACGGCATGACTAAGAATTCATAATGACCATACCGGGTACGGAAAGCAGTCTTGGCAATATCTTTGTCAGAAACTCGTACCTGGTGATAACCCAATCTCAAATCAATCTTAAAAGTATCATTTTGAAACAAGGGAATCACTACAAAGTCTTCAGTAACTTTGTTTTCACCAACAGTTGTTGGTCTTGAGCTAATAGTTTCAAAACTGTTTGAACTGTTGGAGACAGTTTGTTGGTTTGCACTAACAGCTGTAGGAACACCTTCAACTGTTTCTGCAACATTGATCCTATTCTCATTGAAAGATACATTCATACTCTCTTCTATGATCCTAGTAACATTGTTAAAAACTCTATATGCTTTGCTTTGAATGGAGTATCCTACAAAGAATCCTTCTTCTACTTTACACTCAAACTTGCCTAATTGTGACTTGGTATTAAGGGTAGTGTAGGGACATCCAAATGGTTTAAAGAAGCTTTCCCTTTGGACTTGACTACTTGTACTCTATTCTAAACATAGTAGACAGTGTTCACTGCTTCTGCCCAGAATTTCATTGGAACCTAGCATCAGCTAACATTGATCTTGCAGCCTCTATCAAAGTCCTATTCCTTCTCTCAGCCACTCCATTATGTTGTGGAGTCCTAGAAGCACTAAACTGTCTTTCAATACCTTTCTCTTCACACAAACTGTTTAACTCATAGTTCTTAAACTTAGAACCATTGTTAGATCTAATGACTTTCACTTTCAAATCAGATTGGTTTTCTATTCTAAGAATAAGAGACTTAACTAACTTAGCAGTTTCATCCTTAGTTCTAAGAAATTGAACCCAAGTAAATTTGGTGAAGTCATCAACTATGACTAAACAATAAGCTTTCTTTCCTATACTGACCACAGATGTAGGACCAAAAAGATCCATATGCAATAATTGTAAAGGTGCAGAAATGGAAGAAACTTCTTTGGGCTTATAAGAGGTTTTGTATTGCTTGCCTTTGAGGCAAGCAATACAATGATCATCACATGAGAATTCCTTTTGGGGGAAACCTCTTACCAGACTGTTTTTAGCTAACAGATTCATGGTTTTAAAATTTATGTGACACGTCCTTCTATGCCAAATGGCAGACTCATCATGAGATGCCTTTGAGAGTAAACAACTTAATACATTCTGTTTAGCAACCTTTTGTGTATCCAAACAGTATACATTATCCTTTCTTGGTGTTCTTAAAAGAATATCCTTTTCAGCTAGTTTAAAATCTTTTGAAAGGATAATGCATTCAGTATCTGTAAACAAGACTTTGTTTCCATTGTCGTAGATTTGAGACACACTCAACAGATTGTACTTGAGTTGTTCAACAAAGAAAACATCATTAAAAGTAAGTGTACCTGCCTCTACAGCCCCTTTACCTGTGATTCTTCCTCCCTTTGGATTTCCTCCAAATGCTACATACCCTCCATTGATTCTTTTGAAATCCTTCAAGCAGTGTGGATTTCCATTCATGTGCCTTAGCATCCACTATCCACATGCCAAATTGATTCTTGATCGGCCCTATGAATGCTCTGCACAAAATAAAAATCAGTTAGTAGCAGGAAGTACCCAGGCCATGCAGGTCTTGGGTACACCATTTAAGTCATAATACTTAACCAAAGATTGAGTTTTCTTAATTTTATCCCAGTTATATTTCTCTATTTTGTGTGAAAAGTATTTAGTGAGAATATGTGGTTTCCAATTGTTGTGATTAACAGTTGAGACTTTGGAACAAACAGTTTTTGAATTTGGTAAAACAGTGGAGTCAGTTTGTGGCTTGATTTGATTTTCAGGTGGATTAACAGTTTTAGCCTCTTCAGAAACTGTTTGTTTCTGCAATTTTACCCAAGCCAGACCAACGTCTTTTGGTTTTGGCTTAACAGTTGGAGAACTGTTAGCCTCTTTTCTGGTACTTAGTCTCTGGGTGCTATAGAACTTTGGGTTATGATAACAGTTGTGAGCCAAGTGATTTGCTCTCCCACATATATAACACTTTTTGGTTTTGACTATAGGCAAACCAGTTCTTTGTGCCTAAAACTGGTTCTTGCACACCATGATGTTTGCATGTGCAAACAGGCATTTCAGTATACCTTTTCACATGTTTGGATTGAGATTGTGATTTTGAAACTTCCTTCTTTTGCTTCTCAACTTCAAATCCACCAACCTTCTCCTTTCCTTTGGTCTTAACACTAACAGTTGAGATTTTTAGATTAAAACTGTTTGGGTTTAGTTTGGGACTGTTAGTGTAAAAGTGGGGACTATTTTCAACAGTAGTGGAACTGTTTATAGAATAAACAGATTTGAAAGGTTTTGGTTCACTAGTGGAGGGTTCAGAGGATGCTTTTACAAACATCACATGTTGTGAAGAAGATTTAGGTGTTGTATGTTCACAACAGATGTGATTTTCAATTGGAATAACCTCTTCTTTCTTTACAACTCCCTCCTTCTTATCATCACTCACCTCATACACAACTTCCTCCTCTTCACTTTCAAACTGTAAATCAGCTTAATTTAATTCTTCTTTTAATGGTTCATTAACATACCTATCAGCTACATCAGACATGGGTGTTATATAGTTGTGGTTGTATGGAGGTGGGGTCTGTTTGTATCCTATACCTGTTTTCACCTTGTTTCTGATTTGTGATTTTAACAAGGTTTCAAGTTTAAGAGTTGATGCTTTGAAACATGCTCAAATCCATGTCCACACCATCCAACTTCTTGATTAACTCATCTATCTTACTTTCTTTCTCACTCAGCTTTTTCTTAAGACTATCAATTTCTTCCTAAAGTTGCTCCTTCTCCCACTTATGATACATTCTATTATAGTCCATTTGCAGTTCATTAGCCTGATAATCTTTGATTTTCTTTTCAAAGCTTTCAATGGCAGCACTGGTTTCATACCTTCTCTCTTCCATTTTGCTCAGAGCAGCACATACGTTTTTGTTGTGCTCCCTAAACCTTTTAACTATAGCTCTACATTCACCTAGACATAGTTTAGAAGATACCTGAATGTCTTCTTTTTCTGGTGAATCCATTTTGATGGAGGAGTCAGTCAATGCCATCAATGCTTTGTTGTGAGTGGCTTCCTCTGTTTGATCACTCCAATCAAACCCATGACCTTCTTGTGACACCAATGCTGATGAGGTTGGATTTGATCTTTGTCCTTGATGCTGGCCTTATCCACCAGATCTGCATTCCCTGGCAAAATGACCAGGCTGTTGACATTAGAAACATCTTACTTTGGATTTGTCAAATCCAGCCTGACCATCAACTCTGAAGTTCATGTTTTGCCTGCCAGTTCTTTTGATGAATCTTTTTGCTCTCAGGGTTAACATGGCCATCTGCCACTTGAGGTCCATCTCCTCAATATCATCTGGATGCACTTGTTCAAGATCCTCATTAGTGAGAGTTGAATGTGGATGACTAGCAAGGAATGCTTCAAGCACTGCATCAGCAGTGTTCACATCTAGTCCAGCAGCAGAACTGGTACCTACACAACTATCAACAGAATTAGTTAAATAATGGTTTGAGTCCATACCTGAGGATGAAATAAGAGTAGCATTTTGGCTAGGGGTCACAGACTTCCTTTTTCCCTCAATTTCTCCCACAAACACAATCAAACTGTTGTATAGATCATCTAATTCTATATCTTCCAAAGAATCCTTAGTTCTTCATTGTGCAGCATAAACTGTCAATTCTTCACCTAAGGACCTAAGGAACTTTCTATTGATCTCATCTTGCTCTATTCTAACTTTTACACTCTCAAGTTGACTCACCAGCTTATAGAACCTATCAAAAATCTGAGTGATACTCTCATTCTTTCCACTAGAAAAGTTCTCATAAGCCTGTTTTAGAAGATCCCTTTGATTCCTTTTGGAACTTGCATTCCCTGCAAACCTCTTCTCTAAAGCATTCCATAGTTCATGAGCACCATCAAACTTCTTAAACTGATGTTGGTACTCATTGGGAATAGCAATCTGAAGAATGCTGAGAGCTTTCATCTCAAGCATCCTTTCTTTCCTTTTAGCATTTGTTTTTGGTGGTGGTTTCTTCCTTGGTTTTCCAGTTTCATCTAAATCAATAGGAGTTGTGGGTTCATTCTCAATGATTTCCCAAACAGCATAGTCCATTAATTTAACTTGTTGCTTGATTCTCAGTTTTCACATCTCAAAATCAGTTGGTTTGAGCATGGGAACACGAATGTTTGACCCAGATCCAGTGTTATCAGAAGATCCACCCGACTCCATTGTGGTAATGTGATTGAAAACTCACAATAAAAATTTAGAAAGACTTTAAAAATTCAAACACAACAGATCTGTGAAAAACCTTCAACTGGTGATCAAAGGAACCTTAATGTTAAGGCTCTGATACCACTTGTCAGAATCGGATATTACCAATATCAATAACAAGAATTATCTTTTGAATAAAATTAGAGAAGTTAAAAAACATTCTTTTAGTTTGATCACAATCAACTAAGAAGTTGCGGAATCACACTTAATTGATTTATAAAGGTTTTAACACATGAATAATTTAATCAACACAAGGAAATACTGCCAAATATAAGATATTTATTAATAACCAATGATGATTACAATATTAACCTACACCTCCAATCTAACTCTTTTGTTAGACGAAGAACACACTTTGTTCTTCGGTTTCAAAGAAACTTAGAGGCTAACACACTTTCTAAAAGCAATTAACAATACGAATGAGTGCGAACACTAAAAGAATCGGTACTAAAACAATATTCTAATCAAGTATTTATAGACTCTTGATCCTTCTTGAATATTTGACAGTTAGGTAATCTTCTATCTTGCGAGATAATCTTGATGATCTTCTAAGTTGATAAGATATCCTTCAAATCCATAAAGATAGTAGTTTCCATGAATAGCTCAATAGAAACTGTTTGTTGAATAAACAGTTCTGAGTTTCTTCTAACAGTCTTCTCTTCAAGGTCTTCTAACAGTTGATATAATTGAACTAACAGTTCTGAGCTTTTGTACTAACAGTTGTAATACTCACAGCAACTGTTAGTCACAACTGCTTTCACATACCAATATAACAGTTTGCAACTATTTCTTCAAAATTACTCTAACAGTTCTACCTTTGCATGTCCAACAGTTTCAATCACTTAGCAAATTTCCCAACAAGCTGTGGTAACTGTGACGGGACTTCCTACCAATCTTCAGATATGGCCTGTAAGGGCTTTACCTATGGTAGTTCCGGCAGGTCTATCTTTGAATAGACTACTTAGAGCTTCTAGTGTTTGCTTGTGTTTCGAAAGAAAATCAACAATTTGTTGATGGTATTCGAAGTGCGTTGAAAGAACAGGCGTGACATGGAGCTGTGTGTCACTTATTTCAATATCAGCAACCTCCGAATGAGGAGCCAATAGATCATGTGTTAAATCTCTGTGTTGTGAAACAACATTCTGTTGAGAGAATATTGAGTAGCTAGGTGGGGTTTGTGCATGCTTTGGTGGGAAGTTAGAGTCTTTTTCAATGTTAGGACTAGGCCCAACAGCAGATGTGGTTTCCCGGCTTATAGTGGTTGGGGAACTCTCAGCCCTCTCTTTTTCTTTTCTCGTTTCTCTCTCCCCCTGACTTTGCTTTTGCTGCACAAAGTCTTCTTCTACATTTAGTACACTAACATTTTCATAAAGATATTTCGGATCAATACTTTCAAAATCAAAATTAAAGTCCATCATTTGATCATCATATGAAGGAAAGATTGGATGTATTTTCTGACCATCAGGACCTAACTCCTCCTCAGACTCCTCATTAACTCGTTCAAACATTTTGTCAATGTCTCTTTGAAATGAATCGGTTTCGCTCGATTGAGAACTATGCACTGATTGAACCACTTGTTGAACAATTTCACCAATGTCCACAGTACCTCCCTCTCTATTCTCACCACCTTCACCAACTTCGCCACCCCTCTCAATAATTTTTTCGCTTTGCACATCCCTGTCATCTTCTCCCATAGAAGACTAACTCCTAGAATTACTACTCCCGGGACCTTGCGTTCTTGGGGTAGAATCAGCAGGCTCTTGCCGATTCATAAGAACAAGATTATTTTCTCTCACGTACCAATGGACGCTTTCACTTTCAACATCCAGTAATTGTACTAATTCAACAGGCATTACAAAAGCATTAACGTTAGGCATCGCAGGTATTTTATACAACTTGATCATCGTTTGGATTTGCTGGGCTGGTTCATCATCACGCCTAGAGATCTCAGTATCTCTGGCCATCAACCTCTGGATAATCATTTTTAAGAACCACGGAAATGGTAGAAAATTACGCCTTTTACCTGGAATCACCTTTTCCCTAAAACCTTTGATATTTCAACAAAAACTAGTTCTGCATAATCAAAATGAAAATGCTTAGCCAATCCAACTAATACTTTTAAAGCAAAAGAATTCGCGCCGTCAATTCCTTTAGTCACACTTGTTAAACACCGTATTATTATAGCGTATAGTGTCTGCCATTGCGGAACCAACCCAGATCGTTTGAATTTCGACATCCCAGTTCATCTCCGTTCCAGCCAAGATCCATTACATGAGGTAAAACTTGTTTATCAGTTGGGGTTGAATCAAAATCAGGTTTGGATGGGTAAGAGTTTTGTTTGGGCAATCGAAGAATTCGTCTTAAACTGTCAACACCCATCTCAAAATCTACTTGGTCAATTCGACCAGCAATCACAGGGTTTCCTTGTTCGCTTTCAGTCAATGATAACGAGTCCCATAATTGTTGAACATATACTTCCGAGACATGTGGTTCAGCCTTAAGTGGGTTAAAAGTGAATATATGGTTAAGTGG
Source organism: Dittrichia graveolens (assembly GCA_038502395.1). Lineage (NCBI taxonomy): Eukaryota > Viridiplantae > Streptophyta > Magnoliopsida > Asterales > Asteraceae > Dittrichia > Dittrichia graveolens. Next base: position 63,784,535 of record JARJIL010000005.1, on the reverse strand, counting down.
GTGTGAAGATATCAACTCAGTTATGATTGGGTATTCGATTTTGGTTATATCTGGTACAAAATAGGCGTTTGTTCAATTGATTGGGAAGGTAATTGGTTCTGGGGAAAAGTGTATCAGAGGGAATTTGCGCCATGTGTAAGATCAAACAGTTAGTACTCAATTCAAAACAAAAAAAACCCTTTGTGAAAATTTTCAAACTTTTCAAAAATTCCTAAGTGTAGAGTAAAATCCGACACCCAGAAATCCGATGCACGGTAATCCAACAACATTTATCGGATTTGTTTGAAAAACCGACATAATGAAATCCTTTGAAAATCCGACAGTCCTAATCCTTCATTACTTTGTAAAATCCGACAGTCCAAATCCAACAACCCTTTTTCTTTAAAAATCCGACAAGTAGAAGAATCTGGTATCCCTAATCTTAAAAATCCGACAATCCTATACTTGTAAAATCCGATATTTTCCAAATCCGTTAAATCCCAAAATCCGATTATCCAACTATCCCAAGTTTATCCAGCTATCGGATTTATCTCAAAATCCGATAAATTTGAAATCCTACATATGTAACACAAAACTATCGGATTCTCTGTAAATCCGATAGTTCATCCATTTTTTAACAGTTTCAGGTTTCGAACAAACCGACACATTCAAACCTTCAATTTCTTTACTATAATCAACTAAAACCCAAAATTTTATGCAATTATACTTGATTAAAACTCTCATTTTGCATCAATCGACTTAAAAAACTCCTAAACATCAGATTGTAAAAGTTAAAAAACGCAAGTTTCTCAAAACCTTAAAAACTGGCAATCTGAAATTCAACAATAATCATTTCAAAGTTCTATTTAATTGAAATCAGAACTCAACTCACAAATATATCACTAAATCCGAGTCTAACCATTCAATCACAACACTTGATTTTACGGTTTTAAAACCAACAGCTTCGAAATTTCGAATTTATAAAAATCGATTAAAAACCAAGTAAATGTTCATGAAATTTCAAGAAAATTATACCTTTGGATTCAGTAAGAGAATGCGATCACATATCTATCGACAAAGTTCACAAACAATAACTTCAAAAATTCTTGCTTTGTGAGAGAGTTGCAGGTCTCGGATTTCAGAATTAAAACCGACAAACCACTCGGATTTGAATTAAAAACCGACAAACCACTCGGATTTGGTGTGAATCCGACACAAGTAGCGGTTTATGAAAGAATCCGACACAATATAGCGGATTTTGACTCAATCCGACAATATTTGCGGATTTTGAGCACTTAATACCAAAATTTTGTTCTTTTAAAACAACACACTCCCCCTCAACTCAAAATTTCATCTTTAATATCCAAACTATGATCATGAAAAGTTCAAAATTCAAATTCAAAAAAAAAACAAACAAAATCTCCCCCTCAAATCATGCATAAAAGTATATCAATTTGAGATGAAGAAAAAATATTTTTGAATTTTATTGTTTTGTAAATGTTTTTGATTTTTCATTGATTATATAAAAAACCTGTTATATTTTCTCTCCCCCTACAAGTATGAACCAACCGTGATTCATAACTTGTATTTGATGTTTCAAACCTTTGACTCAGCTGTTAACACAGATATTATCTTTTTGCACATAGTAAAGAAACCAAAATGAACTTTAACGTTAGAAACATCGGACATTGTATCATGAATTGAACTTTCTTTGTTAACAGTACTCTTTACGATCCATCTATCAGTTGAAATTTTTCTTTTGTTCTGTGACTGAGTTGTTTCAAAAAATTTTGGTTTGTTCACAGGCGAAAATTGCTTTGCTTTTTCAATGT